>CAWUFW010000822.1:0-1232500 GCA_963921515.1 Calotriton arnoldi | reverse complement strand
ATCAGGATTTTATCTTTATGGTGACTTATATAAAATCCATGTGTCTTTTTCATATTAAGTTTTAATCCTGTTGTTTTACTGAATTTTTCAATGATCTTCAGATTTGTACTCATTCCTTCCCAGGTGTTGCTGAGTACTGCGATGTCATCGGCAAAAGCTAGAGTGGTGATTTGCTCAATGAGATCATCGGATCCGAATGTGAAGCTCTTGCCTTCTTTCTGAAGATCACAGATCAGAGGATCCATGGAAATGTCAAATAGCAGTGGGGATAAAGAGTCACCTTGTTTAACCACAGATTTCATTGTTATTTCAGGAGTTGCTTCGTTGTTCTTTCCCTTGAAAAATGTTGTTGAGTCAGTGTATAAGTCTTTTATTATGTCTCTGATGTATGATGGAACCCTGTGCCTTGCAAGACTCTGTAAAATGTGACTATGGCTGACAGAGTCAAAGGCTTTTGAGATATCTATGAACACTACTGCTAATGAGTTACTGTTCTTTCGGGCCCCTTTTATGATATTTTGCTGAAGTCAGATTTTCGAGACAACCTCTCACCTTCATGAAGCCTTTTTGTCTCGTATTCAATTCAGCAAAAAATGAGAGTCTTTTAGTTAATATTTTTGTGAATAACTTCATGAACGCAGTACCGATGGTAATTGGTCGCCAGTTGCTGATTTTTTTAAGTTCGCTAATCGGTACATTCTTAGGTATCAATATCAACCGGTTCTTTTTAATACTTTCTGGTACTCTTCTCATCAATAACCAAGACGATAAGATTCTGGGCAGCAGTCTTGGTTGCTTGTTATGCACGTTATTCAAGTCATTCAGGCCTATCTTAACAGGCCCCACTGCTTTCTTTAGATCTGAGTCATCGAAGTCATTAGTTATTTCGAGCAGAGTAATTTCTTTACACAAATTTCCAATTTCCCATTCATCCGATATCCGGTCAATCGGTATGAATTTAGGGTTTTTCTTGTTTTCTTTTTCAATGATGTCTTTGTAGTATTGGAAAATGTCATCAGCACTGATTTGGCAAGTGGCATCTTCTGCCCCATCAGTGATTATCCTGGCAATTTTCTTTTTGTCTTTTTTAAACATTGCCTGGTATTCTTTGTAGCTGCCCTTTGCTTTTGCATAATTTTTCTTGTGTGTCCGATTGAGCCTTCCGTTTTTCTTGTCTTTCTTTGGTATCTTGTTTTCTACTGAGGCATTCTGGTGCTCATCTTGAGCAGAGTTCATAGACTCATTATTGAGTTTGCTTGCTGGTTCTCTATGATTTGCTGGTACAGGACTTATATCAGTGGTGTTTTCTGAGATATAAGTCACTATCTCATCCATCAGATCCATAGCAGCATTGTGTTGCTCTATGTTTTTGGTGTATTTCTCGACTTCTGTGATTCTTCCTCCAGCTCATCAAAGTTTTTGATTTTTTGCGCACGTTTTCGATTCATAAAGTCTCTGCGCTTTTCTGTTGTTACTTCCACTGTAACCTCTGGTTCATTGTAAGAGTCATTCTCAGAGACAATTGATGCTTGCAGTACATCTTTTGCCGATATTTTACTCTTATGTCTTCTATCTCTTCTTTTTTCTGCAATTTGTTTTCTGTTTTTATTGTCAAAATTAGGAACCATCAGCGCATTAATATTTCTCTTGTTCTCATACACTTTTTCCAATTCTGCTAATAGCAGTATTTCTTCCTGTGACCATAATTTTGATGGTTTGCTGCTTGCTAGAGCTGCTAGTCTAGCCTCATTTTGCGCTCTTGGATGCGCATGCCGAGCATGTTGTGAAACTCCAATCTTTGTTCCAAATCTGAGGTCACAGAACCTGCACAGAAATTGCAGCTCTCCTTTTTGAGGTCTTCCTTTACATTTGGCAAAATGGCATGCAATATTGTGGTATTCGGCTTCTTTGTCACATTTTGAGCAATAAGTTTTGAGATAGAAGCCTTTATGCTTGTTAGAGACATGTTTTCTTAGTTCTTTAAAAGTTCCCAATATGTCTCCACACAAGTCACATTTATATTTTTCATTTGGGTATTTCCAATATGTGACTTTCTTTGTGTAATCACTTTTCTTTGTATTCAATTCTTTGCTGACCTTGTACAGGGACGGAGCCCCGGGCTGGGGGGCGTCCTGGCCCGTTCGGCTGCCGGCTGAGGACCGCTAGGCCGAGAGGGGTTTTGAAGTACCATGTCCCTAGTAATCCGGAGGAAGGGTACCCCCCTTTCTGGTAACCCGTGCGTACCGCGAGACTGAGGGGACCCAAGGCGCGGATGCGCCCGACCTCCTGGAGCCCTGGCTGGGATCAGGGAGGCAAACGAGCCCTCATCGGGACTTCCAGGGCAGCCCGGCCATCTGGTCGCCCAATTGGAAAGCATTGCGTGCGACCAGATGACTGAGGGGGAAGGAGCGACCAGATGGCCGGGCCTGAAGGATGCCACTTTGCCCACCCCGAGCCTTTGCAGGAGGGCTCCCGCCTGCCCTTCAGAGGGCTCGGGCGCTCTGTGTCCCGGGGGCTCGGAGACCCCGGCTGGGCCTCAGGCCCGGGGCTGCAGACAGTGGTCCCCCAGGCACCTTAACAGGTGGGCAAAACAGGAGGGAGGCCTGCCCGGGCCCGACGGACCCCTGTCCTGGGAGCATAGTGAGCCCGGTCCTCTAAGCCCGGCTGGAGGTCTCGGGCTGGCACACGCAGGGGAGGCCTCCTCAAGGCCCACGTCCCGGGCACCCTGCTACACTGCAGGCCCGAGGACGGAGCCCGGGGTGAGGAGGCCACCTCCACCCCAGGGCCACCAAGGGTCCCTGCCAGAGCTCCTGAACCCAAACCGAGCTGGGGAATGCCCGACGGGCCCTGGGCCCATGGCGGAGCGGAGGACGGAGCCCAGTGTAGGGAACACCCGGCCAGAGCTCTCGGGCCCGGACGCCCAAGGGAGGACCGCCCGGGCCCGATGGAGCCAGTCCCAGGCACTTTGCCACGCGGCAGGCTGGAGGACGGAGCCCCGTACAGCGGAGAAGGTGGTGCCCGGTCCCAGCCCATCTGGTCCCCGGCTGAGAACCGCCAGCCCGGGAGCGGCTCCGGCATACCCTGTCCCTAGTAATCCGGAGGAAAGCTACCCTTCTTTCTGGTAACCCGTGCGCACCGAGTGACGGAGGGGGCCCCGGGCACGGGGGCGCCCGACCTCCTGGAGCCCTGGCTGGGATCAGAGAGGTGGGCGAGCCCTCATCAGGACTTCCAGGCCGGCCTGGCCAACTGGTCGCCCCATTGGAAAGCATTGCGTGCGACCAGATGGCCAAGGGGAAAGGCGCAACCAGATGGCCGGGCCAGAAGGACACCAATCCGCCCACCCTGAGCCATCACCAGAGGGCTCCCGCCTGCCCATGCAGGGCTCGGGGGCTCTGTGTCCCGGGGGCTCAGAGACCCCAGCTGGGCCTCAGGCCCAGGGCTGAGAATGGTGGTCCCCGGCGGACCTCCAACCTGGGCCCATGGTGGAGCTTAACCCATCCCTGGGCCCGCCCGGCAGTCCCGGGCCAGGCCGCGAGGGGGAGGCCTCCACAGGCCTGCGTCGGGCCACCAAGGTCCCCGGCCTCTGCTCCTGAACCCAGCCAAGTTAGGGAAGGCCCGCCCAGGCCCCGGGCATGGGACGGATCCCGGGCTGGGAGCACCCGGCCAGAGCTCTCAGGCCCGGACGCCAAGGGGAGGACTGTCCAGGACCGATCGAGCCCGTCCCGGGCACTTTGCCGCACGGCTGGCCGGAGGAGGGAGCCCCAGGCAGTGAGGAGGTGTTGCCGGGGCCTAGCCCATCTGGTCCCCGGCTGAGAACTGCCAGCCCGCGAGCGGTTCCGGCAAACCCTGTCCCTAGTAATCCGGAAGAAAGCTACCCTTCTTTCTGGTAACCCGTGCGCACCGAGTGACGGAGGGGACCCAGGGCATGGGGCGCCCGACCTCCTGGAGCCCTGGCTGGGATCGGAGAGGCGGGCGAGCCCTCATCGGGACTTCCAGGCCAGCCCGGCCATCTGGTCGCCCCATTGGAAAGCATTGCGCACGACCAGATGGCCGAGGGGAAAGGCGCGACCAGATGGTCAGGCCAGAAGGACGCCAATCTGCCCACCCTGAGCCTTCACCGGAGGGCTCCCGCCTGCCCATGCAGGGCTCGGGGGCTCTGCGTCCCGGGAGCTCGGAGACCACAGCTGGGCCTCAGGCCCGGGGCTGAGAATGGGGGTCCCCGGCGGACCTCCGACCCGGGCCCATGGCGGAGCTTAACCCATCCCTGGGCCCGGCTGCGTGGGGGAGGCCTCCACGGGCATGCGTCGGGCCACCAAGGGCCCCGGCCTCTGCTCCTGAACCCAGCCAAGCTGGGGAAGGCCCGCCCGGGCCCATGGCGTGGGACGGAGCCCGGGGTGGGAGCACCCGGCCAGAGCTCTCGGGCCCGGATGCCCAGGGGCAGACTGCCCAGGACTGATGGAGCCCATCCCGGGCACTTTGCCGTGCGGCGGGCCGGAGGACAGAGCCCCGGGCAGTGGGGAGGTGTTGTCCGGGCCTAGCCCATCTGGTCCCCAGCTGAGAACCGCCAGCCCGGGAGCGGTTCCAGCATACCCTGTCCCTAGTAATCCAGAAGAAAGCTACCCTTTTTTCTGGTAACCCGTGCACACCGAGTGACGGAGGGGATCCAGGGCACGGGGGCGCCCGACCTCCTGGAGCCCTGGCTGGGACCGGGGAGGCGAGCGAGCCCTCATCGGGTCTTCCAGGCCGGCCCGGCCATCTGGTCGCCCCATCGGAATCATTGCGCGCGACCAGATGGCCGAGGGGAAAGGCGCGACCAGATGGCCGGGCCTGAAGGATGCCAATCTGCCCTCCCCGAGCCTTCGCGGGAGGGCTCCCGCCTGCCCTTTGGAGGGCTCGGGGGCTCTGCATCCCGGGGGCTCATCAGAGCCCTTAGCTGGGTCTCGGGCATGGGGCTGCAAGGGGCGGCCCCCGACGGAACTCTGACCCAGGGCCCAAAGGCACCTTGACACGCAGGCGAAGCGGGGGAAGCCTGCCCTGGCCCGATGGACCCCCGTGACGGGTACCCAGACCCTCGGCTGGCCACAGGACGTGGGCTCCCGCACCCCAGGGCCTGCCAGAGCCCAGGCCCTGGAACCAGTCCCCGCTTCTGAACCCAGCCAGGCCGGGGAGGCGGGGAGCCTCCCCGGGCACCAGGGACCCATGTCCCGGGCAGACGGACCCTTGGCAGGCCGCAGGACGGGGGCTCCCACTCCCCAGGCCCTGCCCAAAACCTAGGCCCCGGTTTCTGCTTCTCAACTCAGCCAGGCCGGGGGGATCTGGGAGCCTGCCCGGGCACGAGGGACCCCCGTCCCGGGCACATGGACCCTCGGCTGGCTGCAGGACGTGGGCTCCTGTTCCACGGCTTTTTTTCATAACTCCGTGGAACTCTGCGTAGTGGCACTACGCCAACTCCGCCCAGGGTTAGACAGGACACACCCTTTTGCTCTCACACTCGTAGTTGTCCACAATAAGATCTGACAGAGACATGAGAAAAGTTTAAAATATTTATTTTAACTATTGTGCTCTTATGCAGTATCGTGCCACAATAAGTAAGAAGATGCCTAACACAAATATGGTCAGCATAGTAAGTAATTCATAAATCATAAAAGGAGCTGTCATGATATTAGACAGGGTAAACTAATCCCCCTCCCCTTCTGCAGAAGCAAAGTGATTAGAAATCAAAAGGTCTCTGGGTTTTTGCAGTGGACCTCATACGTTAGCGTGCTTAGGTAAATGTTCTTCATTTCAGGTGTAGTCGCGATCTCTTCTCTGAAAAATCTTTCTCTAAATGTGTATTGCATGTCTGTGCATACCTATCTGACAAAGAGTATGTGTTCCCAAACAACAGCTGCATTTGTGTGTTTTGTCTAGGTGCTAGACAATGGGCCTGCACGGGCCATATAACAATATGATTTGTGCTCATCTAGTAAGGTTAGGCTTAGGCAAATTTGTCATTCGCCATGGTAGGGCTTTTCATTTTGTATAGTCTATTGATAATGCTAATCACGCAACTAAGTTGTATATGTTTCCTGATTGCAGCGCAGTTGCTTCATGATAGAGCACAATAGTTTTAATAAATATTGTAAATTTCCTTGTGTCTTTCAATTGTTTATTATGGACGTGTATGAGTGAGAGAATGAAAGGGGATGACCTGTTACCATGGTTCCCTGATGGGACTAGATTGTTGTGCTATGGGGTGACAACTTACTTGTTACTCTGGGAAGGTTAGGGGGGCAAGAAAGGCACTATGAGCTAGTCAGGATTTGGGCCCATAGGTACTGATGTGGTATGGTGGCTCAGTCCCTACATACTGATGTTCTGTGATCCTAGGCATAGATCTGTTTCTAAACAGAATCCCTGCAACATTAATATGGCATAGGGGCAGAACTGTCACAGCTAAATGAAGAGGGCCTAGACCAACCTGTAGCCTTCACCTTCAGAAGGTTACTGCCCGGGGAACAAATGTGCTGTGCTATAGATAGAGAAGCTTTTGCTGTGGTCTGGGCCTTGAAGAAGTTGAGATCATACCTGTTTGACACTCACTTCCTGATTCAGACTGACCACAGGCCCCTCAGGTGGCTCATGCAAATGAGGGATGAGAATCCAAAACTGTTGAGATGGTCCATTTTCCTACAGGGGTAGACCATGCCAATGCTGATGGTCTATCCAGGTTTTTCCACCTTAGTGATGAGAACTCCCTAGAGGTTGGGTAGATCTCCCCACTTTCAGCTGAGTGGGACACGTGTTAGACCTGTCCTCCTTAGGGTGGTCTTCCTCAAAACATTTTACCTGCTTACCTCCTCTTTTTGCTGGTTCTTTTTGTTGGATTTAGGACTCTGAGCACTTAATCACTGCAGACCAGTTCTAAAGTGTATGTGCTTCTCTCCTAAACAAGGTAACATAGGTGTATGCACAATTGACATATTTAGTTTACCTGTAAGTCCCTTGTAAAGTGGTATACTATATACCTGGAGCCTGTAACTTAAATGCTACTAGTTGGCCTGCAGCACTGATTGTGCCACCCACACAAGTAGCCTTTAAAACCTGTCTTAGGCCTTCTATTGCAGGACCTGTGTGTGCAGTCTATTGCCACTTTGACTTGGAATTTAAAACTATTTGCCAAGCCTGAAACTCCCCTTTTACTATATATATGTCACCCCTAAGGTAGGCCCTAGATAGCCCATTTGGCAGGGTGATGTGTAAGTAAAAGGTAGAGCATGTACTTTTAAGTTTTGCACGTCCTGGTAGTGGCAAACACTCAAATTTGTTTTTCACTACTGTGAGGCCTACTCCTCTCATAGCCTTTTAAGCTGTAATTCCTGATTAGAAAGGAGTAGCCCCATCATGTCTCATATCTTTGGAATGGTAAAGAAAAATCCTCTTTAATGGTAAAGTTGAATTTAACATTACTATTTTAGAAATGCCACTTTTAGAATAGTGGGCATTTCTCTGCTCATACTGATCTGTGTGCCAGCAGTCAGTCTCCAATCCACTTCTGGGGTGGCTGACAGCTACATTTGGTGCATTCCCCCTAGACAGCCACAAACACTGGAAGGGTAGGTGTGACAGAACTCATCTGCATTCATCTGCATTCTGATAGCTCTTCCTGGGCAGGAAAAGAGCAGGGAGCTGACACTTACAACTGTCCTGTTTCCCACTCAAAGGGCCGATTAGCCCATACTGATAGTCTGGAGCCAGGGCTGGAAAGAAAGGGCTTGTGTGCACTTCAAAGACACTTCTTTGAAGTCATCCCCACTTCAAAGGCACAACTGGATATAAGAACTGGTGCTCTGACCCTACCAAGACAGTACACTACTGGACCTGTGAAGAACTCTGTGCTACAAGCTGTGCTACAAGGATTGCCACTCTGCTTGACTGCTGCTCTGGAAGAACTGCTTGTCTTCTTTGATGTGCTGCCCTGCTGCCTTCTGATCTCTGCCTTGCTGAGGACTGCACCCATCTCACTTTAACCTAGAGTGAATCCAAGGACTTGCTGGCTTGCCCTCTGTTCTGAAGTCTCAGGGCCATTAAAGACTTCCTTCAACTCTTCAACAGCACCTGGACTCTGCCATCTGTGAGTCCTGCACTGTCAAGTGGTGCTGCCAATCCAGTCCTGGGCCCTTGAAAGGTGATTTCTGCTGTACGGATCCATCAGAAACGACACATTGACATCTTAGGGCCGATCAGAACCAACGCATCGCCCTTTGACGTGGCTGACGTTCAATGACATTGCTTCAGACGACTGTGCGAGTTGACGACGACAGACTGCGTGGCTTGATGATGATGCATTGCCTGTATCGTAAAAGGGTTCGTCAACAAAGCCTTCATCAACTGCATGGATTGGAACCAACGCATCACCTGCATCCACAGGATCGACAACGATGCCTCTCCGCCTCTGCTCCTTGCATCGAGTACTTGACATCGACACTTCCTCCATCCGAGGTACTTTTTCAGCGGGACCTGCACAAGTCCTGTAGCCGGTTTGCCCTCCATTGCAGACGGTCTGAATTTTGGATTAAACCCCGTCTAGTGCAATCAGATGTCCCCGGTTGAAACTTTATGACTCTAAGCACTATAATTTGATTTAATCTTTAAAAATTCATAACTCCGGTTCAACCTATTGGATGTATGTTGTTTCAGTCTTGATTTACCCATAAAATTATTGTCTATTTTTCTAACCCTGTTTGGAGTATTTTTGTGGTGTTTTCATTATGTTACTGTGTGTGTGTGGGGGGGGGATTGCACAAATACTTTACACATTGACACTTTAGATAATCCTGACTGTTCAATGCCAAGCTACCAGAGGATGAGCACAGGTTATCTTTTAGTGTGTATCTAGCTTACTCTGACTAGAGTGGCGGTTCCTGCTGGTACAGGGAGCATACTCTGACAACCAAACACCCCATTTCTAACACCCATAAGTGTGAAGAGTCTTTCATTTGTTGATTTAGGTGAGCATTGGTAATACCTTAATTTAAAACCTTTTTCAGCAGACAAAAAAGACATGCTCCATACTTTTATAGAATTATGAGGAGACACCAAGGCCTGGAGTTTTTTCATTGGCCTTTCTCTTTCTTGCTCTAGCCTATACAAATGCTTCTTTCTCTAGGGTCGTGGTTCCAGATATATGAATACTCACCAACAAAGCAATTATTTCAGAAAGAATGCATTTCTTCCTTAGTGTATATTTACCCTGTTGAGCTTACAGAACTGATGACTAATAACTAAGGAGAATTGAAGATGTTGTGAGCAGGTAACAAGTTTAGGTTTATGGTTAAATACCTCAATCTACTTTTAAGCAGTGAGAACAGGCACCAGGTACATAACTTCCTCTAATGTATGACCCTATTTAATTCCATCGCCAACCTTAATCGAAGACCCGCAGGAGCCACGAGGCAATGTTTCAAAGTGCAGCTGTGGGTTCAATGCGCTATGTTGAAGCTAAACCTGAAGAAAGAAAAATGAAAACATATAACTCAATTTTTTCCGACAGGATCAGAAAACAAATCTGGATGTCTTCAGTTTAGGTGGCCCATTTATCCACCTTTGGTAGGGAGGGGAGGAGTTTTTAGAGAGAGAGATAGGGCTACGTGGTGCCTGTTTGGGGAGGCGGTCTCTCCCCCTGGATAATGACTGAAAGGAGGAAGTGGAGAAGGACGTACCCGGAAGCTCCCTCGCCCGCTCCTGTAAGGATCCATCATCTGCACATTTGAGGCCCACTGGGCGGAGACAGGGGCGGTGGCATTGTCAGACCCCCGTAGGTATGCGTGACTTTGTCCCTGCATTAAATCTGCTTCTGCCTCTTTGGTTATTCAGAGTGGGATTTAGTTATAAATTACTGAGACCTGTAGTAAGACAATAGCATCAAAGCACAATGTTCTACTGCCCATACATAAACACAAATACACACAGTTTAAATCTAATAGTAGTAAAATGATTGTTTACAGAAACCTGCGCACATGTCTTCAAAGTCTCATAATTGTAGTGCGGATTGTGGACGATGGAGACAGATTTTTCCATTTAAGTGTACTAGCAAGCATTTTGAAAAGGATTAAGAAGCGTTTGACTGAACAAATGAGGGGATGAAAGAACTCAGAAAATCTTGCACCGTCTGGCTTTCATCGTGTATATTGCAAAAAGTGAAAACTGAATTCCTGGCATTTCTCGGTTGCCATGTTTTACTGTTGAAAACAAACAGAACTGTAAGCTTTTCTTTGAACCCTGTTGTAGATTCAGGGAGTGAACTCATCTTTTAGATAGGTGAATGCTCTCTCATAAAATCTTATTGTTTTCTTGGTAAGTTTGCGATCTCTGTTCTTGGTATTTGTGAACCAAGAACGAAGTTTTGAAAATAGAAAGCAAAATGATTTGAAAGAAATAAAAAATACCCAAATATAAAGTTAGGGTACTCGTCACTGGCATTGTCCCACTTCGGGCACCCATTCACGCCCACCTAAAATGCACACACTCCTAACTGGAACTTTACAGCACCTCTAATGGCAAAGAGCTCAAGCTTTATCATTTTGCATCCTTGAGGACACTATCGAATATATTTAATGGCACATCAATGTAAGGGTCCGACCGAAACGTTCTACAAGGCAAGATAGTGGGCTATGAAATGCTCGAGAGGGGGAGGATGATAAAATGTGCATAAGCATAAAAGTATGAAAAACACTACATTGAACAAGGAGGCAGGAGAAGGCGATTGCAAATCATCCACCAACATAAAAAGGACTCTGGCAACGCAAAAAGCATATCAATTTCTTGTGAAAACTCACAATTGACGACCACTATTAGTCAAGAAGGAATAGAGGGCTGTGCAGAGAGGATTTAAAAAAAAAAAAATCTAATTATGGCCAAATCAGATATAACATCCCAGCTCCCACTACAGAAACAATTCATAAATGAGAATATCAATAACAACATTGGTACAGTGTGACAGCATACAAGAATGTGGGAAATGTTGTGATTTGTTGCAAACAAATAAAAATCACAAGTTAGAAAAGACTCCCTCGGCACATGTACTACAGCACTATAACTTGATAGGCAGATCAAAAAATATATATAAAGGAACTCAAGAACATCTGAACAAATGCATGCACTCTCTACAGCATCACTAAAGTTGCTCAGTATTAGGCACACACTTTCTATTAAACAGGGCCAGAGAACATGGAAAACACTTGAGAAACGTGACTGCTGTTCATGAAAATAGAGACCTTTAAGCTATAGTTGGTAGACATTATATTATGGTTGGTACTAATCATGGTGGCCACAGAAAGGACATTTTGGTAAAGGCCCACCGTTGATCATTACATTCTGAATGTCTTCAGAGATTATTCCTTAGAACATGCATAATGAGGGGCATTGTGCACATAATCAAGTCAATGTTATCAACAAGAGAAGAAAGTTGAATGCCTTGACTCCAGAAATGAAATTCCTTTGTGTCATTGTGTCACAGGCTCTACTGGCTTTCTGTCCAGTGGAGACATGAACTGCTTTTCTCTACCATCTTTTTGCAGTGCAAACTTGTAAGAAGTGCTTGAACACACTTTGCATTAATTGCTATGTGACATCTCCTTATCCTCTTTAAAATTGTGATCAATCCCTAACATCTTCATTGCACCACAACCAGTGATAATACACTTACTGACACATATTTGATCTGACTTTCTATTTTGCCAATCATCAAGTTGTGTTATGTTATGTTGCTTTGTATAGCACACTTATCACCCGAGAGGATATCCAGGCGCTTGGACAGGTGTGTAGGTGTGTGGTCCACAAGGTACTTATATGAAGAGCCAGATCTTCAGCTTTTTGAGGAAATCAGGATGTTAGGGAATGCTCTGATATGCTGAGGGGGGTTGTTCCATGTCTGGGGTGCAATGTAGGAGAATAAGCGACCTCCAGTTTTGTTTTAGTGGATGCAGAGAATGTGTGTGTGTGAGGCAGAGCATAGGTGCTTGGTGAAAGTGTATGCAGCTGTATTCTGGTCCTGTGTTGTGTAGGGCTTTGTATGTGTGCATCAGAAGTTTGAATTGGCTGCGCTTCTGAATGGGGAGCCAGTAAAGCTGTTGGTGCAGCATGGGAGGTCGAGTGTGAATTGTAGCGGTGCTCTGGATTGACTGGTGTTGTGCAGGATTGCTTGGAGATTCCAGCATGGAGACTGTTGCCATAGTCCAGTTTGCTGGTGATGAGTGCTTGTGTGATGGTTCATCTGGTGTTCTGAGGCAACCATTTGAAGATCTTTCTCAGCATGCATAGGATGTGGAAGCAGGAGGTGCACCCTGTGTTGACTTTAGCAGTCATGTTGAGCTTGTCGTCTAAGATGATCCCTAGATTTTGTGGTCTGTGGGTGTGGATGTTGGTCCTAGCTCCGACGGCCACCAGGTGGGGTCCCATGGGGAGGTCTTGTTGCCAAAGATCATTACTTCCATCTTGCCAGAGTTGAGCTTCAGGCAATTGGTTCGTATTCAGTCTGCTACCATGGTCATGAGGTAAGGGAGTTGGTTCTGGTGATGGTTGTCTTGTCTGTCAGGGAGAGGATGAGTTGGGTGTCATAAGCGTAGGAGATGATGGTGATCTTGTAATAGGATGATGTTGGCGAGTGGTGTCATGTATATGTTGAAAAGGGTGGGGCTGAGGGCAGATCCCTGTAGGACTCCACATATCAGTTTCATCGTCTCTGATGTGAAGGGTGGCAATCTGACTCTTTGGGTTCTTCCCGTGAGAAAGGAACAGAACAATTTGAGAGCGGATCCTTGTATGCCCTGCTCAAGGAGTCTTCTGATGAGGGTGTTGTATTGAAGGCCGCAGAGAGGTCGAGCAGGATGAGGACCGCTATTTCTCCTCGGGCCCGGATGATTCGGATGTCGTCGGTGGCTGCGATAAGTGCTGTTTTGGTGCTGTGGTTCTTTCTGGATTCTGATTGAATGTTGACTAGAAGATAGTGACGTTCGATGTGGGTTGTGAGTTGCTTGTTGATGGCTTTCTCTATCAGTTTGGCTGGATAGGGGAGCAGGGTGCTGGGTCTGAAGTTGCTCAGTTGATTTCAGACAGTTGTGGGCTTCTTGAGGAGGGTGTTGATTTCTGCCAGTTTCCATTCATCAAGGAAAGTGGTGGACATGATGCAGGTGTTGATGATGTGGGTAAAGGGGTGCTGATTGGTGCTTATTTGTGTTGGGGTATCTAAATTGGTAGTTTCAGTAAATGCCCATACACCCTGGACAGAGATCAGTGATTCAGCTATGATTATTTTATTCTATCTGGAGCACAAATATCACTAACCTTGTCCTAAGAGGACAGATATTATTTCTTAAAATTCCTCTAGTAGGAAGCATATGCAAATAGCACACAGATGTATGGTATTGGCCTAGAAAGAAAATTGCTCCACTACATGTCATAGTATGATACATAAGTATTCCATCATATTCATCATATTATGTAAGAAAAATTCTTTGTTTATGTTCAGCCTTGTGACTTGCTGCTTGATTCTTCTTCTCTGGATGCATTCTTTCTCTTCTTTTCAGGTGAGCCTTCCAGACTAGAGACCCTCAAACAAAACAACAGGTACAAACAGATAAGTGAAAGAAAAAATATAAAAGAAAAAAATCTTATTTTCACTCTTTCTTTAGTGTCTGCTTTTTTTATTTTTATTTCTTCCTGCTTTTGAAGCCTTCTTTACTTCCTTTACGTCTGCCATTTATATGGGTTCTCAGGTCCTTCTTAATTGAAAAGATCCAGAAGGTTCTTTCTCTATATTTTATTTCATTATCTCTTGACATTATTTGTTTGTTTTTCAGATTTCCTTTCCCTAACGTTCTAAATCAGTATTACTCTATCTGTTGCTTTAAGGTTTATCCAACTCAATAAATAAAGAAAAACAAAAGGGGAAGCAATAATCCTGAACCATTAGTTCTTTATGGTGCACACTTCTTGGTTCTACTTTGTGCTCCCCATCCTGCCTCCCAACCACGCCCACAGGTAATTACCCACTTGGCTGAGTCATGCTCCTCCAGGGGCATGACAGGGTCTGTACACTCCTCCAGCTGGCTCGGCTGGTCACATTGGTATTCGTGTGGTCTGCACCTTTGGGCTGTTCCTCGTGCCGAGAACCACTGCAGTCTCCTCTACACTGGGCCAATGCAGTCTGTCCTCCTTCTCATTGGTGTTTTCTGTCCCTCCTCCTCCCGCGTCTTCTCCTCTCACCTCTGCTCCTCCCAATGCTTTTTCCTAAATCCTAAAGAAAAAAACTGAAGTCTTTCTTTGCTTTCTGTACTTTCATTTTTCTCCTGCCCTCTTTGCTCTTTCTCTGTTTTAACTGTGTTATTATCTTCTGCAGGTTGTGTTCCAACAGCAGCTGACATACGGGAGTCAGGTTTATACTCATTCTCTTACACCCACCTCCTAATTTAAGACACAGATGCTCAATATCCATAGAGGTGGCATCACCTGTATTCATTCCATACTTTAAAATAACAAAACGTTACATCAATACTAAATAACTGGCTCTTTTTGTCTCTTGTTGCAGGAATTCCATTTTGCAAATGCCATCACTTTGGCATGTTTAAAAAGCTAGAATTTCTTGGAGGAAACACTTATGAGGGCCAAGACAATAGTTCATCCAAGGTTTCCCTCAGAAACGCCATACATAGCACTCTGTGGATTTAAAGTAGAGAGGCTATATTACTCAGTTAAAAATGAGACAGCTGATAAAAAAAGAACCTACTGTATGTTGAGGAGTCACATGCCTCAGCATGAAGATGCAATGCTGTGGACATCTTCAGAAGTGTGAAAAACAAAACTTCATACTCCGTTGTTACATTGTGTCACTTAACATGTCAGCCATCTTGAATATATAGAAAATATTGTTTTTTATACTTTCGAGATGACAACAACTTTGCATGACACTACGTGATGACGCAACGCAGGGTCACTTTGAAAGTATAACCACGTATTTTATACTTTCAAGATGGCCATCTGGCTGAGTCATCATGATGGTTGCCATCATGAAAGTATGGAAAACAGAGTTTTCTATACTTTTAGGCTGGCCAGTCATCATTATAGTCTTTGCCATTATTGGCACATTTCAAAAGCCTCCAGCACTGGCAAAGACAACAGAGGCAGCCACATTGGAGCTTGGGAGGGGTGACTGAGTAAAATTAATGACATCACCATCTGGTGCTATGGAATTACCCTAGAGAAGAGACAAGGTGCGGGAGGGTTGTAGAGCAGGAAAAGAGTATGAGAGTGTTGTCACATATTAAAGCAGAGGAAGGAGCAGGAGAGACCCTCCCATGATGTACTAAATATGAAAAGAAACAGGAAAAGAAACAAGAAAAGTTGTTTTATGATGTCAGAAGTGGAAAAATACACATTATCCAGTGGAAATTGAGGGTGAACAAGCTATGCTCTAGGGATGTGTCAAATACAGAACAGGGAGGAAACATCCAATAAAGAGTAGGGAACAAATATAGACAAGAAAAGCATCCAAACATGAGAAAGGGTCTGACCACAAGTACTATATGCAATGCTATTTGCAACAGACAGCTGAAGGTGTCTGTAGCAAGACTTCAAAACTACTGCCTAACAAGATAGCTGCTGTCCATTGCATGGAGCTTCTGTTATCCAATCCTCTAGATCTACAAGTTACAAAGAGGCCAGGAGATGGCCAACCAAATTAAACTTGCTAAATGCGCTTCCAGATATAAAACATTCAAAAAAGACCTTTTCCCTCTAGGCACTTTTGATATGGATGCCCTGCCTGTGCATCTGAGGCTATAACATGACCACTCAAAGTTTTGGAAAGAAAGAGGCCTTATCTCAGTTGAATGGTCTATGACCAGATGGATGTGTAAGCATTCAAGAACCCTTTTATCCCATTGTCACATGCTTCTGAAATCCACATGATCATCCATCTATGGCTGGTCGGATGCCACAGACCAGTCAGTCTATGGAGGACTTGCCCTTTTTTCATGCTTTGTCATTATCAACCCCAGCAGATCTAAAAAAAGAAGTAGTAGAGCATCATTTTTGACCATCCTCTTACTTACCTAACTTCTTCCAATGCAATATTCATTCCGCAAACTATGCATTCAGATGATGTGGTTTACAGAAAGTAAAAGCCTTTATATGATCAAAGTGAAATATACCCCTATAAGACACCCTGGTCACTCTCATCTATGGAACAAAGTCCTGGTTGTCTGTAAGAACCGACAGCTTTGAAGGAATCCACTATGGTTTGTTCTCCATTGTCATGCAAATACTAATAAAAAGGCACAGTGCTCTCATTGATAACATCCCCTTCCCATGTTAGGAGATTGCCAATGCAGAAGACAGTGTCAACCTGCGAGTCATCTGTCCGAGCAGAACTTTGATAAGCGATGTCTCTGCTTTTGATGATGGCTGTCACATAGGAGCTGCTGATGCTTTGGTCATATCTTGTTCTGGGAAATCGTCAAATCTTCAGAGGTGTGTCCAATTCACTCATCTTCCCTCCTTGCTTGGGCTGAGGGAAGTTGTCAGAGGAACTAGTCATTATTTCATTTTGTGGAGCTCAGCCAGGGTAGCATATTCAGTCATCAGGTTTAAACTCAGTTTCTTAAAGGTAGAATGGTTGTAGTTTCCCCTTAATAGTTAAATGCTACATGAATGGCTTTTCTTTTCATTACATGTCAAATTTAGAAGAAAATCGAATATTTAATGACTCCACAGGCTTAACCACACTTGTGAAACTTTGTGGACAAGCCTCTCCACATGGTAGAGTATAGGGATAATTTAAATAAATATATCTAACTAAGAAATAAACATTACAAATAGTTTATGTTAACACTAATGTAAATTAATTTTATATATTTAAATGTAGAACAAAATAGAAACAAGCATTGGCATAGCCAATAGGTCTTGCCTTTGGGACCTTATAAGTGTTTAGTTATCCAGCACAATATCCTTGGTGCAACAACATCAACTGTTGCATGGCTAAACACTTATGTCCCAAAGGCGAGACCTATTGGCTATGCCAATGCTTGTTCTTTATTAGTCACAGCGCTAGTGCGTGATACAAGGATACGACAGCAACTTTTATGTCCTTTTGGGCTGTATCTTGGTTTTTTAACTGTCGAGGTACATATAATTTCTGGTACAACAGAGTTGGTTGGGGGAAGGTGGGGGTGATTCTCCAGCTGCCATGATAGAGAACTATGTGATCTATGTAGCTAACTGGAAATCCATAGAGCTGCTCTGGAGCCAATGACTAGGCATGGGGTCATAAGGTATTTGAAAGTAGAGGTGTTCTGGTGTTACAGAACTGTCTCCAAGGCTTCCGTGGTTCACAGAGCTGCCACGTCGTCCCAGAGTCGCACTGGGAGCACACCGCTAGTCAGGGGACAAGGGATCTCCCTGGGAACCAAGGGGATTGCCGGGGTGTCACGAAACCACTCTAGGATCTATTGAGCTGGTGTAGGGCATGAAGTTGCCATGGGATCCCAGAGCGGTTCTGTGGCTCTTTGCAATGCTCTAAGGGTTAATGAGGTGACCTTTGCACTTAAGCCAAGGTAATGGATATACAACTACCCCAGATACCTATGGTGTTGGGCTTCTCGGTGGACCTGAGACATGAGATACTGAGGTCATAGACCGGCAACTAACACACTCACCAGCCCCTGGCTCGTTCTCTCGCTATGGCCGTTTCCTTTTCCACATCCCTCGCGGGCACCGTCAATGTCTAATAGCCATGTAGTCCCTCCTCATAAAAAACACAGAGGAGGGACTACATGGCTATTATAGAGGGTTCTATGATAGAACTAAACTGCTAACAATTACATTTACTAAACAAGGGTGAAGACAGTTATGGATGCCGTCCTAGGCATTCTATAAATACAAATAATACAGCACGGTAGTTCACTAGTAGAACTCTAGAGAAGTTATCGGCGAACCGCGCACCGTGAATAAACAAAAAAAATCACCTGCAGCACCATGAGCACACGTGGAAAAAAGTGAGAATACTTCAAAAATATCTATTCTCAGCTCAGAACATTACAGCGCAACCCAGAGTACACAGCTAGCAGGAGAATGGCCCGATTTGCTGCATTAACACAGAGGAGGGACTACAGCACCGTACTACGAATCCATTTCCGGTATTCTAAGGTATGCGCTTCCTTGGCTCTTCTGTATAGATCAGTCGGTGATTTGCCCCGTGGATTTCCTATCTACCATATTCACGCTTCCATCCAATATGAGTGCAAGTGAAGAGCCGGAGCTCGACTCAGATGGCACGTTCTTACCTTCAAAGCTGGGCACCAAAGAACAGTGAGTATTTGCACATGCGCAAGACTTACTGCGTACTGCCATGATGGAGCAGGCTAATAAAGCTGAAGTTATAGAAAATAAGCAGCGTGTGTATCTTGAACGCGTTCCTCTACCTTACACACAGCGTGCATGTCCGAGCGAACAGAACCACGAGGCATGTATAGTATGTTGCAGGATCAGTGATATTTAACTCTGCGAGTGCATTATTTTCAGCCAAACACTTTCTGATACAATGCCATAAAATATGAAAATGGGCTGGCAACGATGCAAGATAATGGAATGAAAGGGGTCAGCCAAGGGGTCCGCCAAGTGGCGGCAAAAGTGAAAGCAGCTGGCGGCCAAGTGGCGGCAAAAGTGAAAGCAGCTGGCGGCCAAGTGGCAGCAAAAGTGAAAGCAGCTGGCGACCAAGTGGCGGCAAAAGTGAAACCAGCTGCAGCGTCCCGCGAGTGGTGCACGCGCGCTTGGGAGAGCAGTCTTCACTTTTCAAGCACTGCACTCGTGCTTGTGGCTCGCCGCTGCTCGCTCCCGCAAGGTGGATGCCGCCACAAGCACGAGTGCAGTGCTTGAAAAAGTGAAGAGCGACGGCTAAAGGCCCTCCTATTCAGCGCATGCGCGCTGCATAGGCAAGACCTAAAAAATGGTACTTCACTATTGAATTAATTTTTAATAAAAATCTTAGTGAATGTAAATATATAAAATGAAATTAACATTATTTCTCTGAAGTTTAAATTAAAAGAAATTCCCACCTGAAGAAAAATAATAGTTTAAGGTGAATTAATAATAAGTAATAGTGATCTATAGAATTAATTGAAATTAATGTAATTATTTTAATAACATTTTGTTTTAAATTAAAAGTAGATTATTACATATTTTATTATTACATACTTAATATGTACTTTTAAATATTTTTTAACATTAAATTATATTTATTTAAATTTTTAACTATTTTAAATAATCAAATGTAATTTAACGTTACTGTGGATGGGGTTTAATTTTAAGTCACTACCTCCATTAGTTTCTGTGGGAGGGTGTTGCAGTACCAGTGGATGGCCATGTGTAGTGCTGGGCTGACTACAAAAGTGTAAGTTACACATGTAAGTTACTACAAAAGTGTAAGTTACTACAAAGGTTTGTGAACAGTAATTTGTAATAAGTGAAGTATACTACTGTACTACAAAACTTACTATACAAGTGCTGTATGTGAATCAGGCCCTCTGTGTTTAAAACTATGGGCCTGATTTAGATGTTGGTGGATGGGTTACTCCATCACAATGGTAAAAGATATCCTGTCCGCCAAAATATAAATCCCATAGAATATAAGGCCCTATGTCATCTTCGTCAGGAAGCCATGGGCTCTTCAATCTGCATCAGTAGTGTGAGAGGGTTGAGTGCTAAAGAGTCATACTTAAGTTTACAATTTTGGGTCTAATAGTACGCTTCAGGACACCAGTGGGAAATTATTTCGATTCTTACAGTTGGAGCCCGGTAACCTCTAAATAACTGGATTGTTCTCCCCATCTTTGTATGTGGAGTAAAATAGATGCAATGAATTACTGCGCCCCTCTCAATGGATAGATATTTGTCTTATCAAAGTTTCCCACTGTTAGGTCGGACTGATTCCATTGTTCTTTGGACTTCTCGTGAGAAGGTCCGCATCTGTATCGAGTGATTTTTTAGATGTCTCACCTGGTGGTAAAATACACATTACTACACACTTCAGCAAGTTTCTTCTAGTTTGACCAATAGCTAAGAGATGGCCATGAAAATGTCTTCCGTCATAAGTGGCTTGCTATTCATAAGTCAAAACAAGCTCCATTTCTGATCGGGAGCTGAATCCATGTTCACTGTAAAGATTTTTCTGGTAGTGAAGACTTGAACTTGCAAGAATCCGTGGCTGGCTTCCACACCACATGTCTATTGCACCCATGATGAAGATGTAACTTACAGGCACCGTACTTTCAATTCAACCACTACTTGAGGAAATATTTTTGTATGATTATATGCTCTCATACATGTGCATAGGCCACATTTCTATTTTAGGAATATAAATGTGAATTGCAGAGTGCCAAGTAGCTAATGCAAGTGCAGTCATTCAGAAGTATGGATGACATACCATTACCATACTTCCACTTCACCCTTCTGTACAAGTACCAATATTGAGACTTTGAGGGAAAGCACTCCCTGTTAAGAATTGGGAATTTGTGAATTTGCACAGGTTACACTTGTACATATATGCCCTATGTATCATTCTTGTGTTAGTAACACACTTATGTGCCTAGAAACTGATGTGGACAAATATTTGGTGTTGTTTAAAGTCTTTGCAACTTCCGAAACTCATAATGAACATGATTTTGAACTTGAGCGATATCTGTTAATCATTGTCTCCTAAACAAGAAAGGTGAGGTTTCAGGATTTCCCTCTGAGACTTTTGATTGCAATTTTTTTAATAAATGCGCAAGATGTACCTTTTTTTTTTTTAGAGCAAGGATGGATTATCACATCAATAAAGGAAACTATACCATTTTCTGTCTGGAATAGCCATGCCCATTAGTATCAATATATAGTTGCTGATAAAGTTGCACCAGTAAATGTGACAAAAGTGCACCAGCATAGTTTCCCCTAGTTATTGCTCATTTATTTCTAAATGTGTGGCTATTTCACGATGCCCTTTTCAGTAATGTTAACTGCAATAGTGGAATTACCACAAACCGGCTGACATATGCTAAATGAGGGCACTGGTGTATATTGCACTTTCCGAGCTAGAGTTACGCCAGATTGGTACACTACATGATTGGTACACTACCTTTCTAATTTTACATGTAAGATGCCACCGGTTTAGCTACAACACAGATGGATAAATAGCACATCTCATTCAGTCACATGCTCTCTCATATCTTCTATCAGCAGAACGTTCCATGGTCGACAATACAAACGCAATGGGTTCTGCACCACAAAACCCACCACAGATTTTACAACTAAGAGGGCTTTTCTCGTTTCACCTCAAATATTTGCTTTGAATTTTATTTATGCATATTATTTTCTTTTCTCTCTGTTTAACATCTTTATTGAAAAAAGTTAAAAATCATAACATATGTCTGTGCATTATTAGCTCTAAGACAAGGGACATAGTAATAATCCAGAAAGTGTAAGAAGCATCAAGCATTAATAATGATATTTGATTCAATCCATGCCGTGCAGGTACTGGTGTGCATGCACACATGGGGGCACATGTCATGCTCCCCTGTGTGCATCCACCTGGCATGAAGCACAAGGGGGCCCTCAAGGGCCCATTTGTTTCCTCATCGCCACACTTTTCATGGCGGTGTAGCGATGAGGAAACTCATAATATGCTTGGTAGCTCCACTCCATATTGCAGCCTCAATATCGCCGTGCCACCACCAGAGATCTCTGATCCCTGGTGGTTGCGGTGGTCCCAGAGCGGCCCGACTGCCCTGGTTGTAATGGGGCAGTCGGAAGACTGCCACCACTGCGCTTCTGCGAGTCTGGCGGCCCGTGGATCGCCAAACTCGTAATAAAGCCCTTGGTGTCATTGCCTTTTGAACACTCTGGGTCTGATTTAGATCTTGGCGGATGGGTTACTCCATCACAACGGTGATGGATATCCCGCCCGCTGAAATTTTAATTCCATTATATCCTAAGGGATTTATTTTTCGGCGGACGGGATACCCGTCACCGTTGTGACGGAGTAACCTAACCGCCAAGATCTAAATCAAGCCCTCTGATTCTAAACCGCATTGCATCTTCCTTTATCTTTTCTTTTGTTTATTCATTCATTCATCATGTAGACCCTCTTACTTGAGAGTGAAGGGTACTTTAGCAAAGAATAATTTCAAATTTTAAGCATTTTAAGAGGAATGATTGCAACGGTTTTATCCACTCGTTTTTTACTTACGCAGTAGCCTGGAAATGAGGCATTTACAAAAGATTTGGAAATTTAGAAACTCATTTTAATTTTATAAATTTAAATGTGTGAATAGAGGGTGCGCCTTCAGAGAAGAAAAAACTACTGAAATGCCTGCCATGTCATTGGCAGCATGGTAGAACTATCATTACTAATGTGAGCCTTGGCATATACGGATCCATTTCTAGATTCCACATAATAATGAGTGCGGAGGGTTTTGTCAAAGCATCCCAGGACCATTTTAAAACATTTTCTTGCAGGAAGGCAGGAACTCCCATGGTTTCAATGGTGGTTACGGACAGAGGGACACCGATGGAAATGGCATTGAAGGGACTGCCATTAATTGGTCGGTCCCTCTTACACCATTTCCATCAGCACCAAGTCTGCCAAAGAGGTGTTCTCCTTAGAATTCTTCCAAAGGACGGCAGTTCAAAGGGCTTAGAAAAAGGTGAATGTTACATTACCACCTACTTTTCAATGAGACGCTAAATCGTCAAAACATATTTCTGCAGGCGAATGACGTAGATTCTTTTGCAGGAAATGCATAGGAGTAGGCCTTATACGGAAAAAGACCATAACAACATGTCTGGGTGATTTAATTACACTTAAAGTTTGCGTAATATTTTGTAAACAAAGAGCAGACATGGCTACGGCTGAGAAACAACCTTTATTCATTCCGAAGTGTTAAAATACATGTGTCTGGAGAATGGTACTGAAAGGCCACTGAAAAGGGAAATCACTTGAATTTAAGAGGCAAATGTCCGTCCTGATAAGTAACATTTTACAGTTCTGGTGGGAGGCCTACACCGGCAATATATCTGTTTATCTGTTCAATCTCTGAGCAGAGACCTCCAGATAAATTAGTTGGGGTCAAGTTCTGTTTACACAGTGGACTGCTCTTTTAGAATTACCTTCTTGGCCTAATAGCTTCCTTTTGGGTGACATTTCTCCCCGAAAGAAGACAAATTGTCTAAGGTCAGCCTGCAGATTAGCAGAAAGTGCAAGAGGAAATTGCAGGGGTTCAAGTAAATTGCACAAGGACCTAGCCAGCACCAGGCAGCACGCCACCAGCCTGAGGCTGAACAACTGCACCCTGCAGGACTGCCCCTCCAGTTTAAGAAAGTCAGAGCAAACTATTGAAAGGTTATCTTCATTCTTTTGGGGAAAAGACTGCATATGATTATCCTCCACGCGTTCCTCTCATGAGTTTGACGCACGAACCCTGTGATCGTGCTGTTCCGTGCGCGTATTTTCCAATTAAAAACAGACATGAAGGGGCTGATTCAACAAAGCATTTAGAGTATCGGAAGTAGTATTACAGGAGTATTATTTTACGTATTCTTACCTACCTTTGTCAATCGGCCTGAAATGCCCAACTCTGTATTAGGAAAAATGCAAAGATGTCACATTCCTTTTTATTTGCAGTAAATGAATATGACTATTCCCTTTTTATTCTCATTTTACGAATGTTTTGGGCAATTTCAAAAAGTATGTAAGAGTATGAAAAGGAGAGTACAACAGGAGAGCTACTTTACACACACCAAAATACCTTTGTTAAATAGGTCCCCATATTTTGTATCAGCAGAACAATAAACTGCAAATATTTAGTTCTACCGTTTTCTAACAGAATCTCCTCAATCTATTGGCTCACAAAAAAGAGTAATCATATTCTTTACTATACTATGGTGGACATTCCAGTTCACCAGCTGCAAATGGGCAAATGTAGCCTGCTGGACCTAGTGTGACACTGGGATTTCTTACATTTCGGACTATTTGTTTTTAGCAACACAAGGAAAGTACTGATCGAAAAACACAACTAGAACCAATACTCTCCATTTAGACACCTAGAACTGGGACCTAGAACCAACTGGAGTTTTCGTCAGCGTGGTTCTTTACAGTTCCAAAAATCCATATGCTGTCAACTGGATACAATAAAGCACATTTGAAACTGGTGAGATGGAACTTAAACCAGAGCACGGTGCCCTGCAAAAAAGTTACATTTCACAATTCAGTTAGAGACAAAGTGACAAATATCCACCGATACAAGTAATAATAGATGCTGCCAGATATCCATCAATATTCTAAGTGGTTTACTGCGATTTTCTGCCGTGAATGTGAGGGTTTTCACATTTTCATAACAACATTACAGGTTTTGTGGTAGGAAGCCCCTTTCAGGTAGTGCACACAGGGCAATGTGATATGTGAAGGGGTTGTTTTTCCACAGTGAGTTGGCAGCTCTCTGACTTCTAATTATGTCTGAGAAACATGGGATGAAATCTGAACATTAGACATGGCCATAAGGAAAGTGAACCAGCCTCACGCGAGAGACAGATGCTGGCGCTGCCTTGTTTTTGGGTTGAATCTGAACCATTTCATGTAAAGTGCAATTTTCAGATGCAAAGGTATTTTTCAACTGTTATCTGATATTTCTGCAAACCAAATTATCTTGTTACGTGTATTTCTATTTTTTAACTGGGAGAAGAAACATGCATTTTAAAAGTTGATTCTCCAGTTCAGCAGTTAGCCAGTAAGCACATTTGATTAATATAAAACAGAGGAGCAGCCAGGGGCGTAGCTACCATTGATGCACAGGTGCAGTGGCACCGGGGCGCAGTGCCCTGAGGAGCCCATTGAACCATGATAATTTCTGTATTTTAATATCCCAACAGCAGTTAAAGGGTGCATTGTCCTTTCCTGCAGTAGGGCCCATGGCATCTTGCTACGCTACTGGGAGCAGCATTCAAAAGCATTTCCTGAATGCAACCTCCAGTTTGTCATCTAGGCGCAGCTATATAATTTATATCATGGACGGGGCAGGAGACAGTGGGTTTAGAGTTGCTTGTATTTAATTATTTGTTTATTGGTTGAGAAGATACTTGTGTTGCCTTGGGGTCACTTGATATTTGATATTTTAGATATTTATTTATTTATTTATTTGCATAAGTTAATTAAAACCATTGCAATACAGTAAAAAAACTAAAGAACATTTAAAAAAAGGAAAGCCATAGTACTGCACATGGCCCTTAAGTGAAGATTAAAAATTCTAGTAAAGTGCAAGTATTATACGCCTTCATTTGGCTCAGAACTTATTTTCGTATTTACATATGTCTTTTGCTCTGCAACCGGCCCGAGTCACCCATCTGGCTCTGGGGTGTTCCTGATCTTCCTTCATTCCCATTCTCCTTGAATACCACGTATTCTATCATCAGTCCTAGTTTCCTGGTAAAGTGCTTGTGCTTTGCGGCTTTGTGCAAGTTTGAAACAGCCTTTTGTTGAATAAAATAGTTGCAAATCTCCAGTCCCAGTTGCTTCCTCCAGGGCAAGGACTGAGATCTGTCGGAGTACTGTGTGCTCCGTCTGCAGTCATATCGTTAAGAGGATGAGTGAGTGTTTTCCTTTTTTCAATTCTGGTCGGAGAAGAGTTCATGCTGGCTTCCCTTTAAAGTAATCTGGGATCAGCTTTTGGACTATTCGTGGGCGAGGTCGGGGCCCAGAGCGAGGCTGGAGAGCGCCCCTAATTGTTTGTATAAATTGCCTTCAGCGGGCCAGGATGTAGGGTTCCTTTTGTGTAAAACATATTGCCGAAGCCTCTAGGCAGGTACTTGCTTTTTCGCTCAAGTATAGTTCCCTTGTGGTTACTTCAGAGAGTTAAGTTTGTGTTTGGCTCACACATTCAGGGATGAGAACTACATATATTAATGCTTCTAACTCTTTGTCAAATCTACCGTCCTCTCTACCACCACATTACACCTGGAGAGTTGCTGTTGTATTAAGCTAGTGTTGATGACCCTCTCCCATTTCTTCTAAAGGGCTACTGTGAGCCCAGGGCTGCTCTCTAGAAGCAGCAGCAACCAAGCTATTAGGTTATTGTTTTGAACCATAACATCTCGCGAATGGTACATAACTCATATGTTTCCCATTTGTATTTTCATTCAGTACATATGGTTGACAAGGCTAATTGTGTTCAGAAACCCCCCAAGCACAAGACAGAAATGGTCTGCTCTATCATACGAATATTAATCTGTTTCCAATGCACTATCAGCTGGAGAGAGAGATGCTTCTTGCACTGAGCACCTTAATAAAGTTAATTAACTTTTGGAGACCGAGTAGAAAGGTGATGTGAGTTGTTAGTTATGGCCAGGGAATCAGTGCTTAATTTGAGCCAGTGGTTTCCGGTGGAGGCACGTCCCTAATTCTTGGGCGCCAGCACTTGTTTTTCATCATCAGACTTTTACAGAGAGCAAGAGAGGGAAAGACACAAAGGGGAGAGATGAAGGAAGAGAAAGATGGAAAACCATCACTAAGAGAGAAAGCAGGGGCCTGCAAGAGTGAGTTACAGGGGCAAGGAGTGTCTGGTAGTCTCTTAAAGCATGAGGCCTATTCCAGACTATGCAGCCTCGGTATTCACTGCACCGAATCTGTGCAGAGCTTTGGGCACCAGCACTTATTCTTCTATAAATTAAGCACTGCAATGAATCCTTTGTGTCCACCCAAGGACACTATAGAAGAGTATCCTCGGCCTCTTTTACCCAGGTTTCTGTATTACCCAGGGAAATCCTGACCATTTAGCATTGCTCCTTAGTTTGTTAACAAATCCGAGCCCTCTATTTTTCAGTGCAGAATCAATCTATAAAGACAGTGCTCATTATTCTTTAACTTGCAAAGCCTTACAAGATAACACCAGCAAGACTTCGAAACTGAGGCCCCTGTAGGGGAGGCAGCAGCTCCTTAAGATGAAACAATTGAGGAGAACAGAAGGTCTACCAGAACACTCTGAAGAAGAGGGCAGTGGAACATTTGCATCCTAAAGCACTTTGTGGGTGAGTTGTGGATTTTGAGAGATGCCCATTCATTGCTATTGAACAATTACAAATCCCTGAATCAAAGTTGGCTCAACAGGAGGAAACCTTTCCAACCTGGGAAGGTATCACAAACTTGATTGTCTCTGTTGTGCAATGTAGGTCTGCAGTGAGCATGAGCCTACGAGCAGACTCCTGGAGGGGCATAAAGCAGGCGATAGAATTTATCCCAATAAATCTCTTTCAAAAAGTTGTTGACAATTCTGTCTGGGATGATTATGTTTACTGCCCTTGAAACATGACCACAATAATCTTCAAATATGGTGAAACACCCTTAAATCACCTACTACGGAGGCTTACGTTCTAGGTTCAGGCTGTGAACATCTTCTACATCATAACTGGCTGAAAGAGTGAAGAGAGATATCATTGTTAAACTGTGCCTAAACAATAACTTGTACAGATCCTTTATGGTCAGAGTATGCCAACATACAATCTGAGGGTTTCATCATACACACCCACCTATTTAACAACTGGGAAGTCCACCAGACAAATGAAACATTTCAACATATTGATTTAAAGTAAAGTGATATTTCTTCTTACTGCACAGCTCATGAAAGTAGGCTCTATTTGGATTCTCTGGTTGGAGTTATTTTTTTCATTCCAGACAGCACACACAACTCTAAATTAGAAAGCATGAGACTGACTCAAGTAAAATACCCAGATGGTACCATTGCTTTCTTCTTTCCATACAGGATCTATGTCTGGATTACACCGTTTTCACCCTTGAGCTGAGTATTAACCAAGAGTGTACTTCACACTGATGGAATATATTTATTCAATGTATTAGACTTTTTACATATACAATGAAGATATAATTAATATCATAATAATAATCACTTCCTCTGAAAACTTCTAGCATTTCTTTTAAAGAAATACCAGATTTTTAAATTATGATTTAGGTTAACAGTAGGAACATGCGTGGCTCCTCACACCACCAGTTGATAAATGAGGGGTGCTATGCTGCTATGCAGGTTCTCATAATCTGATGCCTACATGAGCTAATAAGCAGGAAAAAAAAATCTGTTATATCACAGCTATCAGTTTGAAGATGATTGTGACCAAATATCATTTGTCTGTGTTACTGACATTGCGACCAGCACTTTCTCAGCTTCATGTAGTCCACCATCTAAGAATGAATTTCTCTATTTCCATATCTATGCAGTTGTTTCTGGGATTGCGGAAAGGAGACATCTGCAGTTTACTGTGGTTTTCCTGTTTCACCTACCTTTTGTGGTGCCACGAGTGGCCCATTTACAACCTGGCTGCCACTAAAATTACATTTTCCTTCATTTCTATTGCACCATTTGCTGTGAGTTGAAATAATACAAATATTTCCCAGCCAGCGAGCAATTCCATACACACTTTTATATCCTGGGCTGCAATTAACCCTTATAGCTTATGATGACAGTTCAAATGCTTCTGAGGACAAAGGGCATGATGAGAGGACAAAACATTTGTGGATTAACTTCCCACTGCTAGCAAAAATGTGAATAAATGGTTTTCACACCCTTTAGCTAGCTAGGAATGAACACCATTATATATATATATTATTTTCTTTTTCCCAATTGATGCTCGTTATTGCATTCATGTCCTCTCTTCCATCCTATTGTAAAGCGCTCTGTTATCCCTCGGGATCTTGTTCGCGCTATATAAAACTTTATAAATAATTAAATTAAATTAAATATATATCCTATCACTGCCCCTCTTCCCGGGGAAGCATGTATACACTCACCCGCAAACCAAACTCATAAGGGAAGAGAAGGCATTTGGAGATTGCAACAGCATGGACGAGCACAATGGAGACTGTTGCCATTGATGGGGATGGTGGTCCCTACAGCAAAGAGCTCCCAGATACACCAACACCTAAAGGGAGCTGACAGCCAATGTCACAGAAGACTGCTTTTGCAGTCAACATCACTCTTGTGCAGTCTCACCCTTTCTCATGCACCCCAGAACATGATCACCTGAAACTAATTACTAATCAGGGAAAACCTATTATGAGGCACATCTATCAAGTCAGTGGCTCTGCAACATCCTCCATAAGCGATATGACCTACTAGACTGTCCCAATTTCCCAGACCTGCTATCGATGTTTAGCACTTGATAACGCAGGTAATTAGATCTTTGTGTGCCCTTGGTACAGGTCCTGCCTCATTCACCCTTTTCCATACCGTTAATCCAATTGGTTCTTGATCTTCTCTAATTTAGACCCCTTTCCTGCCTCATCGTGCTTTGATCACCTAATCCAGTAAATCCATCCTTGGGGAGTTTCTCTCTGAATGAATCAGCTGCCCTATATTCTTGTGTTAAACTTCTGTCAATCACAAGAGGGATTGGTCATCATTTTTCTGAATGTACTGCTTGGGATACAGGGAAACAGCAGCAGTGCATTCTGGATCAGGTAGTTCACAGGGGAAATCTGACAGTGTGGGGGACGGGATAAGTAGGACTAAGAGACAAGGAGGTAAAGATCACAAGACTGCAGTTCCCGCTGGATGAGCAGTTGATTTAGGGATGAACCGGGCATGGAAAGTACAACACAGGTGCTGTGGTGAATGTAGTGTTTAATCCTTGAATGCAGATTCTGCCTCTAGCAGCCAAGCAAGCTTTATGCATTTCTTTAACAGGTTTGTGGTGAGTGACAATAAAGTGGAAAAGTTGACAATGTACTTCCTGTAAAGCTGATAAAATTCAAAAACCTTTAGAAATCCTTGTTGTAATTTGATACTTTCCATTGCTACACTGCTTCAACTTTCTTAGGGTCCTTTACTGTGCCTCAAAGACAGATAATAAACCTAACAAGTTATGTTTGTTTTCCAGGAAAGAACCAGGAGACTTCAAATGATGAATAAATCCAATACCCAACATTTCATCTAATTGTTCTCTATGATGCTCATTCTCTTTTTCAGTGAAGGTGTATATGCAACTACAGAATATCTGTGCTCCTGATTGCAAAGCTTATGTTTGTCTTCACCATTTTAAACATTCGATGGAAACCATGATAATGCATAAGCAATCCATACCTCTGGAAAAGAATAGGTATATTTAGTGACATGGGGCATGACATTTTGCTTCATATCTTCTGTCATCCCACACATAGCCTAACAGAATAGGGAACTTAAAGTAGCTTCTTGAGCAGTCTGGTAAATTGTAAGACTATGATACTGAAGTTAGGACATACCTCACATGGCCATGTAAGGTCATGGTAATGGGGCAGATATGGATGATATAAGTACAGATGACAGTTCACTATCATCTATGGCTCATATCAGGTCCAGATGTGTCTTAACTACTGTTGGTATGTAGTGGGCATGTGCACCGGGAACCTGAGAATGTTTATATGGAGTCTTATGGAAAATGCTGCTAACTCACAAGAGACTGGTGGACAGATTATGCCTGGAAGTCTGTTCTCAATTACTGACAGGGGGGTCGTTTTCCTGAGACTTCTTGTGTGGCTTATCCAGTTTTGGAGCAAATATCTGGATATATTTAGGGCACAGCCACAATTTATAAGGAACATTGAGAAACCAGAATCTGGATGCTATGTGTACAGACCAATAAGCAGGGGTTAGAGTCTGATTTCCCTTCGGAGGGGGTCAGGAATGGAGACTTTGGAAGACATGGACATGGGAACTAATATGAGGATAGTGTGGTTCCACTTCTAGGTTAACAGTGGTACTTGCATTGCAGTTAAGACAGTGTCAATATATAAGACACTTACAGACACCGTTGAGGTGCCTGGCAATAGCCCTCATTATTTTGGCTTTTCAGTTTCTGAACTAGTTTACTAGCCAGCCTTTACTCCACACACTTTATTGCTTACCTCCTGTTAGACCTATCAGCCTTAGGGTGGTCTTCCCCCCAAAATGTTGCCTCCCTCCTCCATTTTTCATGATCTTGTTTTTTCTGGCATTGGGACTCTGCGTACTTTACCACAGCTAACCGGTAATAAAGTTAATGTGCTCACTCCTCAAAACATGGTAGAATTGGCTTATACCCAATTATCATATTTAATTTACTTATAAGTCCCCAGTAAGAGGCACTACATGTACCCAGGGCTTGTAAATTAAATGCAGTGGGCCTCCAGCACTGATTGTGCCACTCACTTACGTAGGCCTTTAATATGTCTCAGGCCTGCTATTGCAGAGCCTGTATGTGCAATTTTAAACTGCCATGTCGACCTGGCAAAATAAACCTTTTGCCAGGACCAAACCTGCCATTTCTTCATATAAGTAACCCCTAGGGGTAGGCCCTGGACAGCCCAGAGGGCAGGATGCAGTGCATTTAAAAGGTGCAAAATGTACTTTTAAATTTTACATGTCCTGGTACACAAAAACTCTTACATTTATTTTTCACTACTGCAAGGTCTATCTCTCCCATAGGATAACATTGGAGTTGCCCTATTACATTTTATAAGTGTAATTTCTAAATGAGAAGAGGTAACTGGTTCATGTTTGGTGTCTCTGGAATTCTAGTTTAAAATCCCAACTTATGGTGAAGTCAGATTTTAAATTACAATTCTGAAAATGACACTTTTAGAAAATTGGTATTTTCCTGCCTAAATCATAAATCACAAAGAGGGGGCTAGGAGCCAGATAAAGGTCCAGTACCGTGCTCCTCACTGTAATTGATACATATAATCAATGTGGGTACTTGATTCCTAAGTGGAGAAGTTAAAGAAAAGGTTTATGAAAAGAGCATAAAGAAGTGGTCGGTTGGAATATATCATTGTAGGGGGGTCTTCCTTATTTGGAAGTGTTGCCCTCACACACCCATGTGAGTGTCATGCTTCATCATCGAGCGTTTTGCTCCTTGTGGGGCCGGCGCTGCAATGCCCAATGGGCCCCGCAAGAGGGCTCTTTGTCGGAGATCTTTTCTTGTATCAGCCATGACGGTGCTTGCGGGTGTGTAGGGTATAATATGTAAAGTGGAGAGTGTGATCTAAAATTACCGAAAGGAAATTAAATTACATTTTATTCAGAGATCCTTCAGTAAGGTTAAAAACTGAGATAGGGTAGTGTGCGCTAGGTTAAGACGCACCACCGCTTGGTGAGTGTGTTGTAGTGAACTATCAAGGTTTCACTATTCAGGTCAACATGTTTCATGCTGTGTCGGGCCAGTACTGGATCCTTAGAGTTTCTTCAGGACCAAAAAATGTGTTCCCAAACCCTGAATTAGGGTGGGTATCTTGAGTCTTATATTACTCACTCCCTGGTTGTGATACAATAGATCCTAGGTATCTATATCATGCTCACCCCAATAGGAATCCATAAATCAACCTGGAAGAAAGAAGAAAGATATAGGGAAAGGACTTGAAATATCCAAACAGTAAACGTTTTCTTGTGGACAGCACATATGATGCGCTCCTGGTCTCTGCACATCATCATATCATGCAGTGCATGCTGTGTTGTCCGAGCTCTGCGTTAGCTCTTCAGTTGGTGAGTGCCACCAGTGCATAAATCACTCGTGATAACACCATCTAAAAACAAGCATTAATAAAAAAGGAAAGACTACACAAACAGGGGGGATATTCTCAAGAACTTGTGTTAACTATCGCCAAAATCGCTTAATGCAACTTCTCACATCGCAGTCTATCGCGGGAAAATAACACCGTGTTAACACAGTATTCACAACCCGGCGGCACCATGCGATAGCCTCACGATAACGCGACAAATGCCCGCGTTAAAATCAACGCGACGCTGAAAAAATGTGAAACACGAACGTGAAAAAAGTGACGATGACCCCAATGGCGATACAAAAATTTGCGAAAACCAGCAACCGGCCTGCTATTCCCACGCGTCATGCATGAGAATGCACTATAAAAGCAGAGAAAAAAAAAATGTAACTGCGTAGCACCATGGACGCACCTGGACCAAGTGCAGAGGACAACACGAACCCCACAAGCCCCACAGACGACCAGCCAGGAATCCCGGGGCCGGGGAAGGGCAAGGAGAATAGGAAGAGGGGGTTCAGTCCGCAGGAAAACCGGATCATCGTCACGGAGGTGACCGAACACTACCAACAACTGTTCGTCACCTCCACTGTGTCATCGGCAACACAAACGGAAATATGGCAGTCCATTGTGAACAAAGTGAATGCAGTCGGAGTGTCGAGGAGGTCAATGGAGGAGGTCAAGAGGTGCTGGCATGATGTGACAAGCCAAACCAAGCAGAAACTCACTGCCAACCGGAAGGCAGCAACGGCCACTGGAGGTGGGAGTTCTGCGCCACAGGAGGAGCTGGATGAGCTGCAGGAAATGGTGGCCACAGTCATCAGTGCGGAGACGGCGCAAGGAGTTGGGGGTCCGGACATTGCTCGATATGACCTGACCCAACAGCAACAGGGTGAGTAACCACCAGGGACTGGAGGGACGGGGGAGATGGGCACAATGGCAAACATGCACAACCAAGAATAGCACACTGCACACCCACAATGACTGTGGAACATGTCCCTGATGGCCTTGGCACACTGCAGCACACATAGAAACACCAAGTAGACCCCCGTCCACCATGTGCACAAAAGGCCCCCCCATCACCAATCTCACAACCTACCCATGCACATGTGCTGAACCCAGCAAAGCAGCGGCTCTGTGAGCCACACTGACAATGCAAGTGACACTGCATGAACAATATCATGGCTGCAGTCAAAATACATGACATGGTGCACAACACGACACTGAGGTGGCCCAGTGTGGATAACATCCTCAAAAGAGCAGGTCACACTCTGACACATCCAGGTGCACATACAACCCCTGACGTCAACAACACATCTGCAGACAAACAATGCACAAGAGTACAAAATCCGTCCAAGAGCACAAATGACCCAAGTCGCCAACATCTCTGCACCGTAAAAGCACACAAGTCAAAGGCACACCGCCTCAAAGGGATAATGGGCCGCTAAATCAGAGCTGCAGGGGCGACTCTCCCACAATGCAGCACACACACATAGCAATCACAGCACATCAACACTGACGACAATGTGGTACAAAGTGCCACACTAACACCACAGAACAGAGGACACAACTGGTGCCGCATGTGCGTAGAAAATGGCCAATCACATCAGGCATAGCAGGAAACTGTCAGATGATAATGTACGAGTACAAGCTCACATCCGTCATGTAGTCAGAATGTCCACTGTCCCCCATCAAATACCCAGCTCCTCCAAAACAGTCACAATGTACATTGTCATGCAGTCAGTATGTAAACATGTACAATGCGTGCACATACATGTAACACACTGTTAACCTGCATCTCCCCTTCACATTGCAGAGGGACAATCAACACCTCCTGCAGAGCAGACCAGACATCTCTTCAGTGATGAGGAGGCGGAACCCCTGGCCATCTGCTCTGACACCCTCCAACGGCTCGTGGACAGCCTCCGCACCCCACCTCCAGGAGCTGGGCAGCCCAGCTGCATCGAGGTGATACCACCCCCTGCACAGACCACACAGCAGGAAGCACCCACCACCATGGCTCGCTCCCAGCACCTCACCGAAGAACACATGGCATTCCAACGCCATGTGTCAGACTGCCAGAAGGGGCTGGCTGAACAGGTGCGGGTGGGTTTCGACCTCATGGCAGCCAAACTAGATGCCATACGTGGGTGTCTAAGTCCCATCAGGGACCACTTACACTCCCTAACGGACACCCACAGTCTGCTCCATGCCCTACAACAATCCTTGGCTGACCTCGCTGGAGCCATTTCTCAGATACAAGAACTGTCTAGGCAGAGAGGCTCCAGCGACGACAGCACAGAGTTGGCACAGATGCGGAGGACAATGGAGAACATGGAGCGGATGCAGGCAGGAAGGATGGCTGCCACGGCTGAACACCAGCGAGATGTTGCAGGGATCTACCATGCCCTGCAGATCCTCATCTTGCCATTGCTGCTACAGAGCCTGCCCCAGATGACTGCTGCAGGAACTTCGACACACACATCTCCGCCCCCTGATGTGTCAGTGGCACACAGTGATGCAGCCATACCACCTCCGCCCCCTGATGTGTCAGTGGCACACAGTGATGCAGCCATAACACCACCACACACACCTGGCACACCTGACACAGAAGACATATCAAAGGATGAAGATGTGGACGGTAATGACTCTGTGTCAAAAAGGAGGTTGTAGCATTCACCCCCCGCCATATGGCCTGCTTCTGCTTGGTACATCCCTCTGCATCATGCCCTGGTACAACACCTTCCACTGTCTCCCGAAACACTCTGCGACATTCACCTGGACCCCGACATGGACTGCCATATCTGCTCTGGTTACCAATGACACAGCAAACAGGCTGTGGACTCAACCCTTCCTCTACCGATTAACTTGTCATTCCCTAAAGGACTCTGTTTGGCCCTCCACTGGGCAACCATGTAATGTGGGGTGTGCATGGCCATGTACTGCTCCAGGTCCGACACTCCACAGGATGTGAATAAAACATTCCTAATCACACAGATGTGTCATGTCTATGTTTAATCAAGTATAACAGTATGGATGACTGTAGGGACATTGATTGCACAAAAAGGTACACCCTGGGAAATGACATCAATGCGCATGTTTGACCGTGACACACATGGCCAATTAGATGACTGTGAAGCTGTGAACTAGCTGTGGCCTCATTCATCATGAACAACAATCTCGCAACCCCACAACGTAGCCCCACGTCCATGTATTAAATAGGGCTGTGTGTAAATATGTCAAAGTCGGTAGGAGGCCTAAAGTAGTGTCCCACATCACATGTGACAACAGAACATCTCTTCGCATACCTACACACACTCAACTATGTGGACACAGCCTGGTTTGATGGAACACATTGATCCACATGGCAAGAAGTTGGACACCATACTCACATTGCTGAAGATACGTAAGTGCACTGGTCTACCAGCAACTCTCCCAACCACAATGTCTGGCTCACAGAGGTGGAGTTGGCAATAGGGATTCACCTCTAAGTGAAATGCGTCAGTCAGTCCCTCCCTGTGTACGGACAATGCACATTGAGGCACACGATTTGGCATGCTAATCAACACTCATCACAGTTGAACACTAGAGAAGCTGCGTACACTTTATTAGCATGTGCGTGTCAGAACGGGCAAGACAAGGGCCACAACATGCAGACCAATGCATCATACACTAACAGGCAGCAAAGGAACATGCAGAGGTGCAAGACATGGGGAGGCACAAATAAACACCAACCATGACGGATGCCGACGGTCTCAGCCCACCTTGCCTTGTTGGACGAGTCATGTGGTGTTTGGCGAATGCTCATTGCACCATGTCAGGGGACACCACTCACAGCCCATGGGATCTGCATAGTCCTGTACCACCGGACAGCGCTGACTGTCTGCTCTGCTGACAGTGAGCAGGTGAGGGAGTCCAACAAGGTCACATGTAGTACTACATTGCCATGTGTGTACTCTCCCTCCAGCGGTATGTCAGTTTGAGGAACGTTGCCAGGCGCCGCTGTCCACTCACCTTGCACAGGTGTGTGTCAACCCGCCGTCTTGCACGCACATGCATTCTGAGTCCAGGCGAATGCAGCCATGTCCACTGTCATGGGGGGATATGTGTCCATTTCTCCAAGATGCAAAAGGGTGTTGGGAACTGTGCCATGGGTTACAATCTTTTGTGGCTGCAGGAACGTAGTTACTCGTCCATGAAAGCGAGCGCAGCTTCATGGGCAATCAGTTCCAAGAGTACGTCGTTGTCGACTTCAACGAACACTGTGGCGAACCAATCCATTAGCTGGTCTGGACAGATGTGCTCCGTCCATGCCGTTTCACCAATCCGCAACACATCCCAATAGGGGAGCGCTTCGATGTGGTCACTGCACACGAGGAATTGTGCAATCTCACATGCCCAACTGCCAGCACATACGCCCAATACCAAGGCATCCCATGAACGGGTATCACGGTTGCACTCCTGGTCGTGGGACAACAGGGGGTGCACACACATGTCATAATCCAGTTCATCTACCGTTGTGTTGGATAGGCAGACATCCATGGGCCACTTGAATATGCATGATCGGCAGTGGAACCAGGGCTGGACGCAGGTGACATACGCAAGACGGAAGCTCAGATGGTAACTGATGCGCAACACTGCCAGTGGCAGTGCCCCCAACAAATGCAGCATTCGGTCACGGTACATTTCCACGTGACAGGGGTTGGGCATGTGCCCGGGATGTTCTGACATTGTGTTGTTCGCACTCGTAGAACCGGCACTCTTCTGACCTGCGGCTGTTATGTGGATGATATGCCACAGCTCGGAGCAATGAGTCGTATGAGTGTGCAAAGTTTGTACGTATGGGTTGTCCTGTACGTAAGTGTCAAGGCCGTTCCATGCAGGAGTACCTCGAGCAAGGACTTCTGTGTGTGGCGTGTGGAGACGTTGATCTTTCATTGGCGCCGTGTGTAGTGTGGGAGTCGTCATCATCTGCCATGGTATCTCTCTTAGGGGTGCCTGCCGCATGCATTTCCAAGGTCGAGGGTGCAGATGTCCTTCCGCCTTCTGTATTGAGACAAAGGGGCTTTCATCCCTAATGTTAGTCAGACTACTGCTTGTATCCTGGGAATGTGATGTGGCTATCGCACTGCAATTGAGGCTAGGTCTTGGGCTTATGGTGCACCAAAAGCGATGAACACACACAACAGTTGCAATGTATGAGCCAAGACCCCGAGCGGCCTTGCGCTCCTTGTACAGTCCCTTCATGCGTGGACACCCTCCGGCTGCATGCAACATTGCAACATTGTCGATTGCGTGCCATGTGGCGCAGACACTGCAACAGAGACACACGCATCAGTTGGTTTCCTGTGCAGCCCAGATATGAACCACGCCCAGAGGCCAGGGATAATTGTTCACACCCCTACGCTGGCCTGGCGTACGCCGAGCCAGCCCACTCAGCTTACGTATAAAGGGGGGGACGACGACGCTACGTGTCCCAGTTCTTCCCCACTGCCTGAGGTGACATGGCTGCGTCCGCCTGGCCGATGACGAAACTCAATCATTTAGGGTCCATGGCTTGCGTTGCACGGAGTCGGTGGCACCGGTTGCACTGCGGCCGGCACGGGCCTACTGCCACGGGACGGTGACTTACTCTGCACTGAGGTAGGGGCACCTAAAGTGCTGAGCGGGTGTGCAGCCTGCGATGATGACGTGTGCACTGATATGGTCTCTGCCATTGCAATATCAAGACCCAGAGTCAAGTGTGCGCCTGGCGGACTGCAATGTAGGCCTGAGCCAGCGGGCAGCGCGGGCCTACAGCCACGTGGCGTTGCCTCGCGTTTCACAGAGTTAGTGGCACCTAGAGAGCTGAGCAGGTGTGCAGCCTGCGATGATGACATGTGCACTGATATGATCTCTGCCATTACAAAATCAAGACCCAGAATCAAGTGTGCGACCTGGTGGCCTGTGCTGCGGGGATGCGTGATGTGGAGGCTGGCAAGGTCGCGGGCCCCGGGCTTGGAGCTTGCACCGGGACGTGGTGGGCCCTCTTGGAGACACACCGGTGGCGGAAGGTGAGCAGTGAGGCCTGGGTGCGCAGGGGCGGGCAATCCCCCTGGGTGGCGGGAGGGGCTGGGGTGCAGCAGCCTGTGTGCGCAGGGGCGGCCAAGCGATGTTGCCGTGTGCAATGATATGTACTCTGCCATCATTAGCTGTGGACTCTGTTTCAGATGAGGGACCTGGTGGCCTGCAGTGTGAACCGGCACGTGGTTGGAGACACACCGGTGGCAGCAGGTGAGCAGTGTGGCCTGGGTGCGCAGGGGCGGTCAATCGCCGCTGGGAGGCGGGAGGGGCTGGGGTGCAGCAGCCGTTGTGCGCAGGGGCGGCCAAGCGATGTTGCCGTGTGCAATGATATGTACTCTGCCATCATTAGCTGTGGACTCTGTTTCAGATGAGGGACCTGGTGGCCTGCAGTGTGAACCGGCACGTGGTTGGAGACACACCGGTGGCAGCAGGTGAGCAGTGAGGCCTGGGTGCGCAGGGGCGGGCAATCCCTGCTGGGCGCCGGGAGGGGCTGGGGTGCAGCAGCCTGGGTGCGCAGTGTCGGCACTGTCTCTCCCTGTCCCTCTCTTCCTTTCACTGTCTCTCTCTCTTTCCCTCTCTTTCTCTATCTTTCTCTCTCTTTCTCTCTCTCTCTCCCTCTCTTTCTCTATCTTTCTCTCTCTTTCTCTCTCTCTCCCTCTCTTTCTCTATCTTTCTCTCTCGTTCTCTCTCTCACTCTCCCTCTCTTTCTTTCACTGTCTCTCTCTCCCTCTGTTGCTCTCTCTCTCCTTCTCCCCCTCTCCCCCTTTCTCTCTCTTTCTCTCTCTCCCTTTCACTCTCTCTCCCTTTCTTTCTCTCTCTCTTTCTCTCTCTCTCTGCCCTTTGTTGAGCGCATGACACACCTTCTTATCTTCAATTTTGTCTTGCAGGCTGTGACTTGCGGTTTGTCCGGAGAAGACCCGCCATGACTCTTCCAATTATTGATGTTGAGTTGAATTTGATTAAATTGATTATTTTTGGAATTCTAAGATGTATGTATGTTTTTCCTTTTTCGGACCACACATGGATGTTGGTTGTTGTACTTGTGCGACATCAGGCGAATTGTTGTGTTCACGAATTTGTAAGGTAGATGTGAAATATCTTTGTCCGGGGGGGGTGCCCGGGGTAGGGCCCCGGGAGGGGGGGATCCAGGTGGGGGCCTGGGTGTGGTGGCGGTGGGTGTGTGGCCCTCTTGGGGCTTCGGGCTGCATGATCAGTAGCTCCATGGCATCTGTTGTTCTTCAGGTGTGGCCCTAGGCTGGGCTCCCTTTCATGGTGCAGGTTGTTGTCCAACTTAACACCAGGTAGGAGCAGGTGTTAAATCCCTGCTGCTAACGCGCCTTATCACATGTTTTTGCTTCTTATCGCCGATCTGGCTGGTCATTGGGAATGTTGCGTTGTGGTGTTTCCGCGGGTTTTTGCACAGGAACGCCTACTCTGCATCTCATTAGCGTTAGTTGCCGGTGTCATCCATGGCGATGTTTTTTGATGTTTTTTGCAGCTACTATCGCAGGATAACTGGCGATATCGGCTGTTAGCAGTAGCTTGTGAATGGTGCGATTAATTTATCACCACTTTGGCTGCGATACAGTGCCGCTAACTGGCGATGAGTCCTTGAGAATATGCCCCAAACAGGAACACAAAACATACACTGTCATTGTTACAGATAAAAAGCGTTGTCACTACTGACTCCCATGAGGTAATTGTATTTCTTACCGCAATTCATAGGCCATAGTGTGCCTTAGGTCAAGGCAGGGAACCGCAAGATTATTGCGGTGTAGAAATCAGCTGAAATGGCTGTTAGCATCAGCTGAAGCCATTTTGTTTTTGGCAGCCATTTTAGTTAGCCATGTGCTCGCCATGTGCTTTCTCCCTCTTCACTGTTGCCTGCTCTTGTATTTCACTTGAGTCAGGAACTATAATTAACTCCTTCAGTACTGAGCCAGAGCACTGCACATGCTCAGAAAGGCCTAGCTGCTAGAATGCACCTGCTCTTGAAGTAACTGTCAGGCTATTTTAACTAATGTCAGCAATATTGTAAACCCTCCCACTCTGTTGAGTAAGCGATTCTTATGTATCCTTATATGTAACTAGCTATTCATGTGCACACTTGTACCGCCTCTTTTTGAGTCTACATGCTAACTCAGCTATAAACTGGGCATAAAAGACCCAGGGTCTCAGTACTCCATGGACTGCCTCCAACAGTGGCCTGAGGGTACTGTATTGACGCAGTCTCCCTCATGTGAGGTTAATAAAGTTGTTATTTTGATATTCCAGCTTCCGTGCCAATCTCTTCTTTGTTGGTTTAAGGACCAGGTGCATCAGTGAACCCCTAGAAAGGTTTTTTCTTCTACAAATTGGCGCCCGAACGTGGACCTCATCGGAGACCTGGCCATCCGAGAGTGCGGTCTTGACGGAAGACAGGAATCTACTGAGGAGGTACCCTGCATGAGGAGACCCTTTGTCTTTGCAGACCAACGTGTTTTCCGGTTTTCCCGATCTGACCCTCCAGGTGTTGGCCGCTCCCGACTGAGATCTTCTTTGGTGTGAGTATTTTAAAACGACCGTTAGGTCACTCAGAACTTGGCAGGTGGAAGCTGGAGACTTTGGTTTGGTAAGGTTGTTGTAGTAACACTTTTGTTTGGATTGACTTGGCCAAGATTTTTGGTTTGTTTGTTTGTTTGCTGCAGCAAATGAAAGCAGGTAATGAGGAGATTTTTCTCTAAATTTTGAAGTCTTGTACGGCACAAATTGTGTTAAGTGTCACTTGGAGAATAATATTATATATACTATAATATTTTTGTCATGCCTGCTCCTAGCACACTTTGTAGAAAGTGTTGCTGTCTTGGAGGTACCAATATGGATTTAGGAAGTACTCAGCTGACTCCCCTAAGAGGGGATACCTAAATGAGTTTAGGTATATTAAAAATGGTATTTCTTCCATGATGACTAGTACACTATGGAACAAAAATATATATATATAAAAAAGGATCCTGATCTGCACACTTAGTAAAATTCATCAGTGGTGATGCGGAGCGCTTTTGAGTGTTCTGTCAGCCCAATTGGTAATTTGGTGTATTATTGGAAAAGGCCTGAGGCGCGAGCCTGTCTTTTTGAACATGGCACTCTTTTGGCTGTCTATTTGTCTTGATGTAATCTCTGTACCTTTTTTTTTAGAGTCCTTTTATTTGTAAATATGACTTACAATTGGTATTTACAAATGGTTTGGTTTAAGTACAGTCTCTGTGGCCTGTCTCTTGCTTTTGTTCTAAGTGTTGATTTGTGGGTTAATTGTTTTTTTTTGTGTCTATGTGGTTGTGGATTGACACCGGTGGTGATGCTTGAAAGTACTTGTTTCACTAAGTAGTGAATATGTTTTTTTTTGTGTGAGAATGGCTTGCCTTAGCAAGCAGTGTTGTGTGCTCTGAGTGTGTGGCCCCCCTTCTTGAAAATGTCTGGAATGAGCTCAATTTGGTTTTTTGTCGTCATTCTGTTATGCAAATGTCATTGAAAGAATTACATTTTAGAATTCAAGGAATGAATTATGTAACATATGCTAAATAGCTGCACGCTACCATTAGAAGTAAAACAGTAACAAAGTATAGATGTGTGAATATTGCCACAAGAGAAATTAGAATTAACACTCAATAGGGAAAAAATAGGCCTCATAGAAAGAAAAAAAAAATGAATTTGTGTGCTTTGCATAACTAGGACTGAATACCAAATGTTACAGCATTATCCTTAGATATTAATATTAAAAGGCATTCACATCATCTGAGTAAATTGGTTGCTGCTGAAATAAACGCGCCTTTATTTCACATTACAAGATGATAGATTTGTGCTGGCTTGGAATGCCTGAGTTTTAAATAGACTGCACCGTGCTCAAATTTCCAGCACCAGAAAAAGAGCTTTTAACACGTTGCCTGTGGCAGGAATTCCAGCCCGGTGCTGGACATTCCAATCGCGGGCGTGGTCATGACGGAACCCAGGCGTCATGCGCACAGGCCACCCGTGGCTCATGATGGCTGCGTTCCGTCATGAGCATCGAAGGGGTTAAACAGTTGTTTACCGCTGTCTGACTGAGAGAAAGCTGTCTGTCAAAACAGACGGAGATCAAACTTTTTCAGGACATTACAATACAGCAAAGGGTTTTTCTCCTGAAAAAGGTGTGGAAATTGAGGCTTGCTGGTCGTAAAAACACAGCTGAGTAAACAACACATGGCTATGCCCGGCAACAAGCTACAGATCCAGCACGTGCCTTAAAGACTACTGATTTTAAAAGTTACAAATACAGCTTCATTATTTTGGATAAAATAGAAAGGATTAAAAGCAGGGATTTTCTTTCTTGTTGCTTTTCTAAATAAGCATATCTGTGGTTCTGATGGTAAATAATTGCTGCCCTTTAAAAAGTGACACAAACTATTTTTTGTTTCACTACAGTTTCTGTGCTTAGTGATATAAATACATGCATTTAAAGGCAAAAGGAAAGGAATGAGGCTTGCTTTTCATATGTGGAAACATTAAAAGAGTTAGTGATCATTATTAAAAAAAAAGGACTAAATTAAAAAAAAAAATATTAACAATAATTGCACTAAAATCGTTTTTTCTTTTTTATGAACTTTATAATGTCTAATAATCCTACTGTGACAAATATATAAGCTCCTAGCATCGAAGTTGAATTTGAGCAGCACTTTACCACAATGTGGGAGTGAAATGTGAAATTTCACTTTACCCAGGCATATAAAACCTTATTTTATAAGGGTGTACCTTATACATTTCTGACCCCCCACCCCTGGGATATCTAGGGGAGACCCTGGGGGTCCCTAATATGCCAAAACATTGTAGGTTATTCATTTTTAAGTGCCCCTACCACCAAAGTCGAGTTTGGGCACAATTTACTTTTTAAAAGGAGTCCTGGCACCCAGGGCTGTTTTCAAACTGATCTCAGGTTTCAGCAGTGCACACATGCAACTGCAGAACAAGCAGCTGGCCTCTAAACTGCTAGAAAGCACATCACACACTGCATACAAATCAAAATAAGTATAAAATAAGACAGCAAACAGTGCATCTTACCTTTAAAATTATTAGCTCACAGGCATGAAACAGGACTGCTTTTCAGCTGTGATTCTTCAGAGTTACTTTGAATTGGAAAACCGCATGGAAATAGCCTTGCACAGAAATGGGACAGCAGGTTTAAGGGGCAGAGGTCGAGTTCTGTATTTAGCAGACCAGCAAAAAGCCCACATAGGAGGGGTTTTTCTAATAGGTTTGATTTGGCACTTCGACCTCGGAAAAGATTCTGAAGGAAGGGATGACAGCGCAAAGAGAAAGAGAAGCTTTGCTTATTATTTTTGGTAAAAAACCAGGCAGGTTTTGCGCAGTCATAAGAAGCAAAGGAAAGGCAGTAACATATGTGGGCCCTGTGTAGAGCATAGCTCTGCCATGTATATAGAAATAATGCTTTTAGTTTAAAGATTACTGTGCAAGGGCTCCAATAGGGAGGCAATGAAATTCAGTTTGCATTCATGCGCCCTCATGTTACACTAGTACAATTGCTAAAGGAATTGGTAGTTGGTTATTAATGTTTTCTAGCTAGCTCAATGCGCTATTTACCTCCTACAAGTTTGTTTGTGCCCAGCTGCCAAAAATAGGGGTAGATAGAGTCGACAGAAGGTCACCTGTTTCAGGTTATCTACTGTCGAATGAGGGGAAGAGATTAGGGAGATTAGCTCCTGGGCAAATTAAGGGTAACTACAATTAAGTAATACATTGTCATTTTTTATGTGCTCTCTCTCTCTCTCTCTCTCTTTTTCTCACTCTCTCTTGAGCCTGTCTAAGCTGTCTAGGAACGGCCATGAGACGTTTAATTGGCTATTCAGTAATACTGTTTAAAAAAAATTGTTAGCATTAATAAAATGAATAAAACAAATACGCCATGTTGCTGCCCATCCTGTCTGATGAAATTATGAACGGATGAGTAGTCTAGATTGATGTTCCCTTATTTGACCTTTAAAGAGGAACTATATGTGGGTAGTTTTTGTTCTAAAATTCTCAGGTGATAACACCATTATTGTTTGTTATTTTTTATGCTACATACAGTTTTGCAAAGGTATTATTAGTCTCTTATTAGTCTGTGTAATTGAGCTGACAGAATCCCTGTTAAATTAGCAGTTTTAGATTTTCCCGCCGCGCCTATAACATGAGAGCATGGTCCTAAGCGTAAAATGTAGGTGTTTTTACGTAAGAAAAATCATTTTAGAAGTGTCTGCAGTCCTGTACAAGTAGTGAAAGGTTATGACTTATGAAACACAAGCTTGTTAAGACAAGAAGCACAAAAGAATGCTTGTTCTAAAAATTCCCTTTCTTGAGGTTCTTCAGATGAAATAGGAATACACAAATGTAAGGATTTAGAGTATGTCCGTATTGTTTTTCTTTTTCCCTCAGAATTTAGTAAATAAACATAGACTTCCTTGTCTGCTTCACATAGTGTAACGTTTTACTCTTGTCAGTTCACCAAAAGTTCCTTTTGTACTCGCTAATAGGTCCAGGGTTTTTTTTTTTACTCTCAGATAGATGAAGTGGTTCTTGGGTGCCTTGCTAATGTATGGGCCACCCCAAGCTAAAAAAAAAGAAGGTATTTGGAAATAGACTATCCTCTCTGTTGATAGATTATTTGTATGCCTTGTCTAAAGATTTTTTTGTTCTGTCCATCAATAGATATCCGCTGCTCTACAACCATTGCCAGAGGGGCCCGGACATCAGATTCAGCCTGGGGAGTTAGCGCTGATCCAGCTTGGAGTCGAGGTAAAGGGAACCAGCACAGGCATTGCTGGCAACTAGGACCTCAGTGAAGGTAGATGGCCGGAAGCACTGGGATGTGAAGTGTGTACCCCTGCTACTGTCTTGGACGAAAGACGGGGTCACAAATCAGGATGGAGAATTCTTTGTGTGGATCCAGTTTTGATGCCTAGCTGAGAGAGTCACAGACCGACAAGGACAGCAAGGAGGCTTTTGCTTGAGGTGACCCCCTTTGAAACAAGGGTTGCTTCAGATATCCCAGCATCAGGCCTTTGAGTCCTGGTCCCCAAGTGAATGCAAGTCTGCACTCTGTTTGTTGATCAAGGGATGCCTGAGCATACTGGGTACAATCTGTGGCCCCGTCAAAAGAGCAGTGCGCCAGCGGAGCAACACAGGAGTTAGGGAAGGACTTGAGTTCAGGGTACAGGTGCTGTGCCTTTGGTGCCTGTTAGATTAAAGCGAAGAATACTGGTGCACTGCCTGAGACACTGGACAGGATCGTTGAGGGCATTTGCCCCGGAGGGTGATTGCCCTATCCTGAAAGAAGAAACCTTTTCCCTTAAAACTGGGCCGTGATTGTTTTCTTGAGTTGCAAGTTGTGCAGCTCCACCGTTGGAAAAGAACTTTGATAGGAGCCTGCCTGTGAGGCTCAGACGGACACAGGGAGAAGACTCGCCTCTGGCTGGTTGTACAGCGGCTTCTATTCTTTTAAGTACTTTTTAGCAATGTATCCCTTTGGTCGTCTCATTTTTGAGGAGGAGCAGCCCTTTGCGGCACCTCGTCCTAATTCCCATGGCCCCGTTTGGTCTTCCTGGTCCCCTGAAGCGAAAATTGTTTTTGTAATGATCCTTGTATTTGCTTTAATATTTGCATTAGGAATGTTTATTCTGCAAGAGAAACGTTTTTTTGAACAGTTGATAAATACTACTCTGCCCTCCTCCTGAGCATATCAATTGGTACTCTAGCCCTCATAAAAAGAACACTGGAAAGGTCTATTAAAAAAATGTTTTTTATTTAAGATATTATATTAGATATGTGCTGTTGGCTATTCTGAAGCTGAAATAGATGGTCACTGACATACATAGGAGCCCTGAAACATAGAATTGGACTGGATGGTTTTGGGATTTACTTTCTGCTTGGGGTTGGAAAAATTGATAGTTCTGTTTGTAATAATAGCCATTATTTTCTCCTGCTATCTGTGTGTTCATTATGACCCAATACTCTGTTCCCCATGAATTTCTACTTGTATCTCACCAGTTAAACAATGTTTAAAATGTAAATGCCCACCGAGCAATGGATCAGGATATTAATGGATTTATGAGGATAAATGTGCAGGATAACTTCCATGCTTCTATTAATTCATAGCGGATGTCTTCAGCTAATGCTAAAACGGCCATCTGTAGAAATCAGCTGAAATGGCTGTTAGCAGCAACTGAAGCCATTTTGTTTTTGGCAGCCATTTTAGTTAGCCATGTGCTCGCCATGTGCTTTCTCCCTCTTCACTGTTGCCTGCTCTTTTATTTCACTTGAGTCAGGAACTATAATTAACTCCTTCAGTACTGAGCCAGAGCACTGCACATGCTCAGAAAGGCCTAGCTGCTAGAATGCACCTGCTCTTGAAGTAACTGTCAGGCTATTTTAACTAATGTCAGCAATATTGTAAACCCTCCCACTCTGTTGAGTAAGCGATTCTTATGTATCCTTATATGTAACTAGCTATTCATGTGCACACTTGTACCGCCTCTTTTTGAGTCTACATGCTAACTCAGCTATAAACTGGGCATAAAAGACCCAGGGTCTCTGTACTCCATGGACTGCCTCCTACAGTGGCCTGAGGGTACTGTATTGACGCAGTCTCCCTCATGTGAGGTTAATAAAGTTGTTATTTTGATATTCCAGCTTCCGTGCCAATCTCTTCTTTGTTGGTTTAAGGACCAGGTGCATCAGTGAACCCCTAGAAAGGTTTTTTCTTCTACAGCGGTTTCTATAATATAAAAATCAAGAGCGGAGGTGATCAATGCATAGTTTCACCGGTAGCATACTCACGTGTCACTTTCTTTTCCGCGGTCAATGTCATACTCACAGTTCCATGCGCGATCTGCCGCCCGTAACCTACCTCTCGTCCTGCCTGCCTGTAGATGGAGTAGGTGCAGAGACAGAATATCGAGTACAAAATATCGAGTTGCACAAATATCGTGTGTCAGAAATATCGACAGCAAGAATATCGTGCTGAAGAATATTGGCTTAAGGTAAGTAATATCGATTTTAAAAATATCGAGGTGTTTAATATCGTATGCAAAAATATAGTTGTTAAAAATATCGTTTTTTATTATTGTTATGTATTTAGTATATATTTTATATGTATGTGATGTATGTTTTTTTGCATAAGAATTGTTTGTATTTTTAATCTATGTTACATTTTTAGTAGTTATTAATTTTTTTTATTAGAATTTTGCGCTTTTAGTTCCGTAGTGGGTTGTGGGTTTATAAGGGAATAGGGTGGGAAGTAATTTAGGGGCCCATTACGATACCCGGCGTAAAAAAATCCGCCAGGCATGAAAGCGGCAAAAATCCGCCCGCACACACCGTCTGAACACCGACCACGCCATTACAATTACACAAACCGAAAACCGCCATCGGCGGAAAAATCACACAAAATACCGCCCGCCAACGTCCGAGTCGGAGTCAAACCGCACGCCACGGACGGAAACACGCACGACAACACAAAACCGCCCGCCCTCACGGCCGACACACCGCACGTGAAATTACGATCGCACCGCCATGAGCGCGGGAAAACTACAAATATACCGCCCGCCAGCGCAAACAACGCCGATGAGAATCGACACGGCAGAAGCCATGGCGCCCACGTACCTGCACAGAAACCATCCGCTCACAAAACCAATAGCACACAACATGGCCAACAAGTCCACACAGCAAGGCACGCACAAATACACAAGCACAGTACACATCCCGAAAACACCCCCGGACAAACAAAAACTACAAAGGCCAGAACCCCAGACACAACACACCTGAAAACAACAGACCATGAGGACACACCCACATAGGTAAGTACAAAAGCAGCACTCCCACAGACCACAACCCCTTGCAACATTGCAAACCAGAGAGGAGAGGAGAGGACACAGTGACACAGCAAGGACAGCAGCACACCACAGAAACGCACACATCACAACCACCACCACCACCACCACCACCACCAAACACCTGCACCACAAACCCCCTGCACATTACACAACACACACCGCACCAGCACCACAAACACCATGGCACCACAAAGAATGCCCAAGTTCACGCCCATTGAGCTGACGGTCATGGTCGACGAGATCATCAAGGTGTACCCACAAATCTATGGGAACATGGTCCAGCACACACCACTAGCCACCAGAAACAGAATGTGGAACCGGATCGTAGACCAGGTCAATGCAGTCGGGACCCTGCCCAGGAACAGAGGAGAAATAAACAAACGTTGGAATGACGTCAAGAGCCTGGTCAAGAAGAAGGAGGGCAAAAACAGAGAGCTGGCTGCCGTCACTGGCGGAGGGAATCCCGCGCTCTTCAAGACCTTCAAAGCGTGGGAGGAGAAGGTGCGAGTCATAATACATCCGGAGATCCTCGCCGGATTAGCAGGGGAGTGGAGGCTGGTAAGTACAAACTAATGTATACCAGCACACCGCTATGTACTCACATGCACTACCACCATGCCACAGCTCCCTGGGACAAACACCCCCATGTCCAGCACACAATACACAACACATCACACACACATGCAACAGACACCACCACACACAGCCCAAACCCGAACAACTGTAAGATACGTGGGGACATGTGTACACTCAGCCAGCCACGTAACCACCAACAGGTCCCCAAATATGCCAGAAGCGCCACAACGAGCACCCACCACACCCATGTGTCCGCCACAGCTGCACTAACCGACAAGTAACAGGTAAGTGGCAGGAACACAAAGTGCAGTGGGTGGGACGGTGGACAGCCCAAGTACAACACACACCAGGCCCCTAGTCCCACAGCACAGCAAGGAGGAGCATCCCCCACACCCCACAGCCACGTGTCAGCCACCGCAGTGCACAACGACAGCCGAAAGGCAGACATCACGGTCCACAGCAATCGGTGTCAGTGGGTGTCTAGCCACCCCCACGACCCACAACACCCCCCCACCCCCACAGACCTGCAACATGGAGCACCCCCGCTTAGAGCCATGTGGCATCCAGTACAGTGCACGCACGAACAACTTGCAGGTGGGAAACTGGACAGGGCTGGATTACTGGAGGCATGAGGACCGGAACACGACCAACACATGGGACATGTCACGTAGCAGACGAACACGCAGCACCGCCCACCGTCACGAACAAGTGAACAATGTGCACACGGACATGAACAACAGACTCACACCCCACATGACCCATCACAGACATAGCAACACCCAAGGAGCCACGTCTGCATGCACAAGCCACACTGAATATAGTACCACACGGCAGCCACTGTGCAACTCATCACACACAACCGAAACACCATTGAAGTCCTGTCCATGTAGCTCCTACTGCCTGTCAACCACACACCCCACAACTACGCCTATGTAAGACAAACAACACTAGACGCAACAGAGCGGAACAACATAAATGCACACGAACACCACTGAACCCATCAAACACACAGACACACCATGCACATACAACATACCATCCATCCCATCCGTCAGCCCCAGTCTCATGAAAGGCATGTCATCCGCACAGCTGCCACACATACAGCAGTCACGCTAAGATACATGCCCATGACCAACCATGTGCCAGAAGTCAATGAAGCGCACGACACACTGTGAGCAACAACACACAACATGGGCCACACCCCCAAGCACTGCAGTGATGCACATGGCACAGGGCAGCACGCACACCAAGGAGATGGGACAACTGCAATACGTTGGCTGGCACACAACCATCACTCACTCATAACGATGCGTCCAATGCCATGTCCAGTAATCACAACAGACAGCAAATATGCAGGCCATGTCAAGCATGCACACACCTCAAACCATGCACTGTCATGCTGCCACAACACATGTCACGTTCGGCACCCATGGCTCACAGCATGTACCCCAAAAGCATATTCCCTCCCAAATGCGAATCTGGGGCATGGCCCCCATGTTGCCATATGCGTTCCTAAGCGTTCCATTTGAACCCCAAAAGCATATTCCCTCCCAAATGCGAATCTGGGGCATGGCCCCCATGTTGCCATATGCGTTCCTAAGCGTTCCATTTGAACCCCAAAAGCATATTCCCTCCCAAATGCGAATCTGGGGCATGGCCCCCATGTTGCCATATGCGTTCCTAAGCGTTCCATTTGAACCCCAAAAGCATATTCCCTCCCAAATGCGAATCTGGGGCATGGCCCCCATGTTGCCATATGCGTTCCTAAGCGTTCCATTTGAACCCCAAAAGCATATTCCCTCCCAAATGCGAATCTGGGGCATGGCCCCCATGTTGCCATATGCGTTCCTAAGCGTTCCATTTGAACCCCAAAAGCATATTCCCTCCCAAATGCGAATCTGGGGCATGGCCCCCATGTTGCCATATGCGTTCCTAAGCGTTCCATTTGAACCCCAAAAGCATATTCCCTCCCAAATGCGAATCTGGGGCATGGCCCCCATGTTGCCATATGCGTTCCTAAGCGTTCCATTTGAACCCCAAAAGCATATACCCTCCCAAATGCGAATCTGGGGCATGGCCCCCATGTTGCCATATGCGTTCCTAAGCGTCCCATCTGAACACCAAAAGCAAAGTACAAACCAGACCCAGGATGGGCCAGGAGCCCGCATACACCAGAGTCACAATAAGTAGGGGCACAGCAACACACCCATCGGCATGGCCAATCCGTCCCATGCCACATGTGCACAGCACACAGTCCCATTACCAAGCACACACAACTACAGATGCTACAGCCACACACACGCCTCCGGGAAACCCATGTACGAGATTGCACGAACTGTTAATGTCAGACGACAAATACATACTTCGCCAGGTGCAACACAATAACAAATCTCATTCTCTCCACAGGTGACGAACTGCTGGATGCTGGGGATGGAGCCAGCAGCCAGCACAGCCAGCCTACAAGCCCCCAACGAGGACACACGGATCTGGAGGATCTGTCCTCCTCTTCGGACACGGACCACCAAGCAGGCCCATCTGGTGTGGCAGGGCCCAGCCGCTCCCCAGGACCCCTCCTACCCACCAACCCATCATCCAGGGCTGCTGAACATTCCCAGCCCCCTGCTGCCACTGTCGTTGCGGCCACACCCACGGTCATTGTGGCCACTACCACTGCCGCAACCGCCACCATCGCCGCACCGACCACCACCGCCGCCACCACCACCACGTCTTCGCTGGCACCAGCCCCAGCGCAGGTGGTGGCCCGGCCCGACTGGATCCACCCTGGGAGCCACAGCGAGGACCGTGGTGAGCAATGTGGCTAGTGGGCAGGCCGGTGGCAGCAGGACTGGTAGGAGGAGCAGGGTCAGGGAAACGCCAGCCTCCCCTGGGAGCCATGCCCTGCCTCAAATGGCCAGAGTCCTTGGGGCCTATGAAGAGGCCCAAGGACAATGGGTCCGGTCTGCTTCAGACACGCGTGAGGTGCTGGGGGTGCTGAGGTCCATGGACGCCCGTATGGGCCAACTCGTGGACCTCATGGGCCAGCTGGTGGTGGCGGTGAGGTCACAGCCAGGGACAGCAGCTCCCCTCCGCCACCACCTGCCGGGGCGCAGGGTAGAGCAGCAGTGTCCAGTTCCCCTGCGTCCACAGCCAGTGAGCACACCTCAACCACCAGCATGTCGCAAGCAGGCACCCCCCTCGCAAGCGTGGAAGGGGCCGTCCGAAGTGGAAACAGATCTCCCGGGAGGACTTCGCACGCTCCAAACGCAAGTGAGGCAGCCAGCCAGCCTTCCGCCAGCCTTCCTTGACCAGCCACTGCATTGACTTGGACTACGATCCCACTCCACACAGCCATCTGGATGGCATGTGTGTGTTGGACTATGGACATAGAACCAGTGGGTACACCCTGAGCATCACGCAGCCATGACCGACAGCTCATTGTCACTGCACGCACCACTTTTGTCATCACCTTACACACAATCACATGTCACAGTTTGAAATAAATGCACCTTTTACACTAACTGCTGTTTGTGCCCTGTGTTTTATTTGTACGGAATACAACGGCCACCTTGGGCGGAAAGGCACCTGATGCGTGGCATGGCAATGGAATCCGGAGGGCCTGTAGGGACCTAGGGGTGGGAGACAGAACAGGAGCACATTCAATGAGTGTGTCACACACCCATCACACAGTACATGTCAACAACTACAAGCAATGTACACACATCGCACAGAGCAATAGGGCACAATGCCACAGCCACCAACAGTGGCATACTACCCTGGCCATGGAGCGTTGACACACAGCACGCAGTGAACAAGCGGCCACCCTGACACAGCACACACACACCTGCACAGATACAGCCACATCAGCCGTCGTACATGGACACTCACCGTCAAGTGAAGTAGCGGGCGATGAGCTGCTGCCGCACATTACCAGCTTCCTCCTCTCCGCTGTCCTCCTCACTCGAGCTGTCCTGGTCTGCGGGCTGGGGCCCTGGTTGATCTCCGTCATCCACGATGAGGGGATCTGCTTCCGAATGGCCAGATTGTGCAGCATGCAGCACGCCACCACTATCCGGCACACCTTCTGTGGGGAGTACGCCAGCGCACCCCGGTGCGGTCCAGGCACCTGAACCTGGACTTGAGGAGGCCAAAGGTACGCTCGACCACACGTCTGGTCCTCCCATGTGCCTCATTGTAGCGATCGTCTGCTGGGGTGCGAGGATTCCTCAATGGACTGAGCAGCCATGCCCCATTCGGGTACACAGAGTCACCTGGGTGTGAGGGACACAGAGAACCGTTGCTATTCCAACTGGACAGGGGACAGCATCGCACAACCAGCACGCTACACCACTCCACATACTCACCGACAATACAGCCACGATCCTGTTGCATATTGGACATCAGTCGTGGCAAGATGCTGTTGCGCATTATGTGTGCGTCATGGGCCGAGCCTGGGAACTTTGCACACACGTGGGTGATCACCATGTCCGCAAGGCACACCACTTGCACATTCAGGGAGTGCGTGTGCTTCCTGTTGTGGTACAGGTGCTCAGTGGCCTGTGGTGGAACAAGGCCGACATGTGTGCAGTCAATGGCTCCAACGACGTGTGGGATTCTGCCAAGGGCATAGAATGCACCCTTCACTGCCGCCAATTCACGAGCCCTGGGGAAGCGGATGTACCTGTTTCGGTACAGCATCATGGCTGCCAGTACATCCCTCAGCACCTTGCTGAACATGGGCTGGGACATCCCTCCTCCAATGCCCACTGTGTGCTGGAATGACCCAGTGGCGAAGAAATGCATGGCGGCCATCACCTTAGCCGTGGGGGTGACAGCAGTCGGATACACCCTGCGGGGACGGAGATGGGGTTCTAACATGGCACACAGTCGATGCAGGGTTGGCCTGTCCAGCCGAAACTTCCTAATAACCTCTGTATCGTCCATGTCCGCCAGCAATTGGTATGGGCGGTCAATGTTCGGTCTCCGCCTAGGGACAATGGCAGAGGACACATGTCAAAGCAACACGACACATAGCAATTTCGCATACACATCACTGACATGACTGAGCAAGCACATGAGCCACAGCCCAGCTGTCAAGCTGGGGCGGCACGGCCACAATACACTTACACAGGTCTCCCAACAATGGCAATGGCTAGTGATACAAACCACTGCCATGTGCATGCACATGGGGATCTAGGCCCCAATGACTTGTGGGGCGTGCTGATGGGGACTGACTGCATATCCGTCAAGCGGCAACGCCACGGCAACATGAATGTCTGCTGAGCATGGAACTGCTTCCGCGGCTGGATGAGTATGGCACACGACCGACGGCGATGTGGGCACAGGCTGAGCGGCCAAAACAAGTGGGACCTGTGGCACGAGGGGATATGAGACAGTAGTAGGTGTCAGCACTGCACCCTATGTACAGCACTGTACGGATCACACCTCCCGAAACATTGACAGGTGTCCACATTGACAGCCCCATGCCAAGACGGCTGTGTGCTTGCAGTCACACGTCACAGGTGAGAGGTTACATTGCACGTGCCAGGTGGCAGACGTACATAGTGGGAGCTGGCATGTGTGTGTATGTGTCTCCTGTTCAGGATCCACCAGATGGGCGCTGACTCTGTACTGACCATTGGACACAGCATGTTCCGTGGAAGGCTTGTGTGTGTGGGATGGTGGCACTGGATGTGCCTCCGTTGGGTGGGGGGCCATGCACAGGGCGGGTACGTCGATTATTGCGCATTGTTGGTCACGGTGGGTGCACCAACTGAAGATGTGTTGCCCTGTGTTCAATTCCTATGTCCGCATGATGATGGACTGTAGATGTGGGCAGACTACACATTGGTCGATGTGCTGTCTATATGCATGTGCCTTCACACCAGGCACAGCTGCCCCTGCACATGTGACCCCTGCTGGACTCGCTGCTGGGTCTGTGGAGCTGATGCACCTTCTGCGCGTGGGGCGGACAGCTCTCCTCACTTCCCTCATTGCGCATGTCATGACTTTGCCGCAGGTGACATGGATCATGGAGGGCCCACATGTACGCGTGGGTAGGCTACACATGATTGTTCACTGGTCGCCACCCCCAGTCAGTGTTTCGAATGGGAAGGTTGTCGTGCTGGTGGTATGTTCGATGTGGCGGATGGGCGGGCCTAGGTGCGGGCTTACATTCCGGACATGGGGGGTAGTTGGATTGGCGACTAGTTGCAGTACACACGGGACACGTCTCTTCCTTTCCACATCTGGGTCATCCCTTGTACTAACTGACAGTGATACAGTCATCTTCGCCCCAGCCCTCATGTCCTCCCCTCGCTCCCCCAATATGCATGCTCACCTGCGAGGCTAGCGCTTGCACAGGCAGCCCCAAGCTCGCACCAGAGAGGGCAAGGAGTGTATGTGTGGGTCCAGTTGCACGAGTGGGCTGTCTCAGGGTATGATGTGTGGCGGGACGCCGTCCACCTGCGTGGTGCCCCAAATGGAGACCCGGCCTGCATGGACTATGCATCACAGTCTTCGCCTTCCGGATCCGCCACCTGCGACACCCAGTGGCTGTGGCTGCCCTTGCGGCCAGGCCGCGTCCGTCTGTGGCTGATGGCCCACACATTCACTCTTTGGCCTCTCTGGGGAGGGCTCGGGGGTGGTGGCGCACGCGCTTGCACTTAGTCGCAATGGCATGTGGCGTGGTTGGTATGATGGGCAATGGATGGGATGGTGCGAGCCACCTCCCGTGACGTCAGTGCTGCTCGTGCTGTGGTGCGTCCCCCTACACTTCCATTTGACTTGTGCCATGCTAGACGTTGAGGTTCTATTGCCTGCGTGATATGACCAGGAGGAGCGCGAGGAGACCTCTCACACACCATGCTCCACTGCCATCCCGTGCCCTGTATCGCCTGTGCGGATTGACTATGTTGGGGTTACACCTGGTCGACTGGGGCTGTGTGTGCCTTGTCAAGGGGCATGGCGGGCGCACAACAGGATCCAGCTTGTCCACAGAGGGTGGGCTGAGGTGGGCCTGGTACCGCTTTGTACGTGTGCCCGGCTGCTGTGCACACACGTGTTCACTCCCCCCGACAGGTGTCCTCTCACAATGCCCAGGGAAGCGGTGGTGTACTGTTCATGACCCCTCCCAACACGGCGTGCTCCAACTTGGCATGTGCGCATCTACCCGTCACACCCACCCACCTGAGCACTGCGTCCATACGACTTCACACGACACATGTGTGTCTTCCACAGTTGTGCTACTCATTTGCGTTGACATCCAATACCAGTGGACTACATGGTCATGTCACGACTGCCGTGTACTTCACATACTCTCATCCTCTCTCATTCGTACTTGTGAAATGAGTCAGCGGAGACAGTTTTGGTTTCAAACATTATATTGAGTCTTCTGTCCTCTGTGATGCAGTATAGTGGACACTACTGGCAGCGGAATACATGTTGAGGATATACTGAGCATGATTGCAAATGGGATAGGGTGTGGGGTTACATGTGATTGGCTGTTGCATGTGGGATGTGGGCTTCAGAGTGACATCTGCTTGGCCAAGGCTGTGCTAATGTACATTTACGTATAGCTGCAGAGCTGCGGACTTTGACACAGACGGTATACATGTAGCCTACCAGACCGCTTGGCATCATGGGCACAGTCCATCTCAGTTCCATGTGACAGGTTTGCTGCGGTTGTTCCTCATGCACGCGTGCATGTGAGATGACATCAGGGCATGTGCTTGCGTGCATGCAGCGGCGTGCCACTTGTTGTTGCACTGTGGTGGTTACTGGACATGTCACAGTCACTGGGGTCGTGTTGTTGTTGTATGCACTTGTCGTCCATGCAAAGGTCCTGGTATGGGATTCCCGGGGCGGGGGTGGGAGGGGTGCAGCACCCACAGACTCCAGGCGACCTATTCATGTCCACTGAGCGGTGTGTGTGTCCATGGGCGCTGGATCCATGTCGTGTCCTGGTTGTTCGTGCAGTTCCGTCCATGTGGGTGCGATACACAGAGCCCATGCCACTGCCTCCCACGATGCATGCGGTGTTCCTGGATGTGATGGGGAACAGTGTGCATGTCCCGGTCATATCCGATGTCATGGCGATGTTGTTGATGGTGTGGTTACAGTTGCCGGTCGTTTGGTATGGCTGTTGTGGTGTTGACTGGCCAGTCCGTGCGAAAGCTAAGCATGGGTGCGGGGTTGGACATCATAGGTCAATCGGGGAACCTGCGTTGTGGTCCGACGAATTTACAGGTTGTCAGGTATGCGATGCCGTCCAGCAGGGCTTCCATGTCATTGGTGGTGTACATGTTTGCCAGCCAATGTAGCGGATGGTGGCTGTCAAGGTGTTGTTCGTAAGTTGTCCCTTGGAGGACCATGATGGGGCATGCTGGGTGACATTCGATGTAGCTGTTCTCGATGATCCGTCGTGTGGAGGCACAGTGGTCCCATTTCAGTGCGGGTGCGATGTTGGCCACATACGCCATGCCCCCATAGGCAGAGCAGGCCCTGTCGTGTGCGTCCAGAGGGAGGAGTAGTGGTAGCAGGTCCGCCTTCAGACATGCCGGGTTGGAGAGGCATATCTCCACGGGATGCTGGTAGGGACACCTCCGACAGTAGAAGACGGGCATGACGCAGCTGAACAATGTGATGCGGTAAGTCAGTCGGTAACTTACGTTCAGCAGGGACAGGAGATCGCATCCCAATGTATGAAACAGGTTGGTTTTGTACAGCTTGAGCTGTTCGGCGTAGTTGGGTAGGTGTGTTGCGGTTGCCATTTCGCAGCGGTGCGTTGTGGTGGCGTGCTCCGGCTGTGTGTGCAGTCTGCAATGTGCACGCTCCGAGGTTGCTGTGAGCTCTGTGTAGTCGTAGGGGGACAGGACTTGTGTTCTGTTGGCTTGTTTGGAGGACACGGGCCCTCTTCCCACATGATTCTCAGACAGTTCAAGGTCAGTGATGTGTGACTCCTTCCAATTAACTTGCATGTGGCCGACATGGGGGAGTGTTTTCTTCTTTCTTCCCCGTCCGTTGTGTGCTTCTGTGATATGCGCTATCTGCCCTGTGGTCGGTCTCCTCGGCAAGCCTGTGTTGGTCTATTCTTGGACAATGGCTGTATTCACCGGCTTCTGTCGTAGGGCTGTGGTTTCGGAGTTGGAATGGAAGGTCATTCAGTGCTGTCTGCTCTCCCTTGTGTGGGCGGCAGGCTGCCTTTCCGCTCTGCGTTGGGCCTTGTGTGTGAATGTTATTCTTGGGCCACCTGTTGTCGGTCCCCGGGCTCTTTGGTGTTCCGTTTTATATGTCTTGTTCATATGTGCAGGGTGGTATGGGTGTTTCAGTGTGGTACTGGCGTTCCTCTTCCCGAAGGGAGCCCTGCTTCTCCTAGTGGTGTTGCCGCCGCTGTGTGCTACGCCATGTTTGTTACACTGGGGTGTGTCCTGCTGTTGCGTGTCTTCACTGACATGTGTGCGTCGGTTGTGTGGCGTTGGGTGTTGTCCGTGAATTGGGCGTTGGGGACATGTCTGTGGCAGGCCTGTCACGTGTCATGTGCGTTCGGGGTGGGGCTGATGTGTGTGCTGCTTGGTTGTGTCCCTGTGTCTGTGTGCGACGCATGCATGGCGCTGCGGTTGGCCTCTGCGTTGTGCGCATGTGTGGCGGCGTCATCGCCGCTTTGGGGCCGTGACGGGGTTGTTGGTTCCTAGTCCCAGGTGGTGTGTACACATGTGTTACGCGATGTTACGATTTGGCCTGTGTGTCATATGTGGATGCAATGGTGGATGTGTAGTGTACACGCGCTGGTGGGGGGTTGTCCGCTTTTTCCGCCCTTGCACTGTGTGCGCTGTTTGCGTGCACTTGTTGTGTGTGTGCCTACCTGCGTCTCCGCGGTACGTTGCGTCCTTGGTGGTGCATCAGCAGGAGCATGGGGAGGGCCTGCAGTGCTGGATTCATGCTCGGGGAGCCGCTTCTTCGTTGTCCGTGCTCGGCGTCCGTGTTACCGCTTCGGTTTGTCGTACGGTATCTCTTGGCCGTGGGAGCCGTTTGTTTGCGGCATCGTAATTTATGCGCTGGGCGGGACGTGTTTCGTCGGACGGTGTGTGTCAGTTGGGCTGCACCGCTACGTGTACGGGCGCACTTTGATGGCGGACGGTGTTGCTGGCTTGCCGGCGGTGTTTGGCCTACTTTTCGCATCGTAATTGGGCGGGCGTGTGGACTGCTGCGTGCCGGCGGTAACTGGTGGTTTTTGCATCCGCCAGCACGGCGGTTGTGCTTCTGCCCGCCATCGTAATGAGCCCCTTAATTATATTGATTTTTTTTTTTTTTTTATTAAAATTTTGCGCTTTTAGTTCTGTAGAGGGTTGTGAGTTTATAGGGAAATAGGGTGGGAAGTAATTTAATTATATTAAATGTATTAATTTTTTTTAAATTTTTTGCGCTTTTAGTTCCGAAGGCGGGTTGTGGGTTTATAGGGGAATAGGGTGGGAAGTAATTTAATTATATTACATTTATTGATTAATTTTAATTTTTTAAGATTTGTTTAATTGAGATGTTATAGTGTTAAATGTGTAATTGGTTATTAATTTTGATAATTTTGTCATAAATTTTAGGTGTGTGTTGTGGTGTTTACAGGTATAAAGAGTGGGAAGTAATTCATTATTAATTCATTAACAATTGGTTGTTAATTAATTTTAATTCATTAATTGGTAATTAATTATGGTAATTGTGTAATTAATTTTAGGTGTGTGTTGTGGTGTTTATAGGTGTAAAGGGTGGGAAGTAATTTATTTTTGATGTATGAATTAATAATTGGTTGTTAATTAATTTTCAATAATTAATTGGTTATTAATTTTGATAATTTTGTAATTAATTTTAGGTGTGTGTTGTGGTGTTTATAGGTGTTTAAAGAGTGGGAAGTAATTCATTTTTAATTTATGAATTCATAATTGGTTGTTAATTAATTTTAATTAATTAATTGGTAATTAACTATGGTAATTGTGTAATTAATTTTGGGTGTGTGTTGTGGTGTTTATAGGAGTAAAGGGTGGGAAGTAATTTGTGTTTAACTCATTATTATATATTTGTTAATTAATGTTAATTATTTGATATTTATTTTGGGTAATTGTTTATTTTTTTGTGTGTTGTTTTTACTTTTAAAGGGATAAAGGGTGGGTATTAAATAAATATTAATTATTCTATTATTAGTTGTTAATAGTAATAGTTTTTAATTTTAAAATAAGTTTTAATTGTGTTTTATTATTTTATAGTTTAATTTAGGTGTGTGTTGTGGAAATTATAGTGTTAAAGTGTGTGTAGTCAATTAATGTTTATTAGTTTTGTGTATTAATAATATTTTTTTAATTGATTATTAATTATGTTAATTATGTAAATACATTTAATTAAAAATTTTAAAGTGTTTTGTTATTGGTGTGGTGTTATAGGGTAGGAAATAAAATAAATACATTTATGTTTAAATTAATTTTTTTGTTTGTAAATATTTCCTAGTTTAAAAGAATCATTTTTTTGTAAATGTATTTATTATTTTATTCTATATAGTATTTGTAGGTTTTTGTTATATGTAATTAATATTATAATATGTGTTATTTTTATGTTTAATATATATATATTTTTTAAATATTGTTTATTAATTGTAATTAAAAAAAAAATGTTTTTTTTGTGTTTGAGTGTGAATAGTAATTTTTTTTCTCTTGTATCCAACACTTTCCCTACTGTTCACTGGAGAGGGAAAAGTAATTTTTACCCCTCCGCTGTCCAGCACTTTCCCTACTGTTGCACTCACTGGAGTTGGCATAGTAATTTTTACCACTCTGCTATCCAGCACTTTCCCTACTGTTGCACTCACCGGAGTGGGAATAGTAATTTTCATCTCTCTGCTATCCTGCACTTTCCCTACTGTTGCACTCACTGGAGCTGGAATAGTAATTTTTACCTCTCCGCAATCCAACACTTTCCCTACTGTTGCACTCTCTGGAGTGGGAATAGTAATTTTCATCTCTCTGCTATCCTGCACTTTCCCTACTGTTGCACTCACTGGAGCTGGAATAGTAATTTTTACCTCTCCGCAATCCAACACTTTCCCTACTGTTGCACTCTCTGGAGTGGGAATAGTAATTTTTACCCCTCCGCTATCCAACACTTTCCCTATTGTTGCACTCACTGGAGTGGGAATACATTTTTTTACCCCTCCGCTATCCAACACTTATCCTACTGTTGCATTCACTGGAGTGGGAATAGTAATTTTTACCCCCCGCTATCGAACATTTTCCCTACTGTTGCACTCTTTGGAGTGGGAATAGTAATGTTTGCCCCTCCGCTATCCAACACTTTCCCTACTGTTGCTCTCACTGGAGTGGGAATATTAAATTTTACCCCTCTGCTTTCCAACACTTTCCCTACTGTTGCACTCACTGGAGTTGGAATAGTAATTTTTACCCCTCCGCTATCTAACACTTTCGCTACTGTTGCTCTTACTGGAGCGGGAATAGTCATTTTTACCCCTCCGCTATCCAACACTTTCCCTACTGTTGCACTCACTGGAGTGGGAATAGTAATTTTTTCCCCTCCGCTATCCAACTCTTTCCCTACTGTTGCTCTCACTGGAGTGGGAATAGTAGTTTTTACCCCGCCGCTATTCAACACTTTCCCTACTGTTGCACTCACAGGAGTGGGAATAGTAATTTTTATCCCTTCGCTATCCAACACTTTCCCTACTGTTGCTCTTACTGGAGTGGGAATAGTAATTTTTACCCCTCTGCTATCCAACACTTTCCCTACTGTTGCACTCACTGGAGTGGGAATAGTATTTTTTACCCCTTCGCTATCTAACAGTTTCCCTACTGTTGCACTCTTTGGAGTGGGAACAGTAATTTTTACCCCTCGCTATCCAACACTTTCCCAACTTTTGCACTCACTGGAGTTGGTATAGTAAATTGAATTATTTTGCTATCCAACACTTTTCCTACTGTTGCACTGATTGTATTGGGCAATTTAAGTTTAAATATTTTTTTGTCGTTTAATGTTTTAATTTATTCTAGAATGTTTTTTTTATATTTTAAATTATTTATATATACATATATTTTATTTTTATATAATTTTAAAGTTTTAAAATAAATTAAAGATAATAGTTTATTAATTATTTTAAAGTAAATATATATATGTATAAATTATTATGTTTGTGTGTTTATTTCTTTTAATAAAATTTATTTGTAATATTTTGTAAAAATGTATATTACATTTAATTTATTTTGTTAAAATTAATATTAATATTTAATATATTTAATATATATTATTTTATATATATATATATATATATATTTAAATCGATAGATTTACATCGATATTTTTGATTCAATATTTTTGTACTTACTTGTGTAGGTATGGGAGTTGATATTTTTGTAGTCTATATATTTTTTTGATATTTTGAACATCGATATTTTTAACAACGATATTCTATTAGTGAATCGATGGAGTGCATGGTCGAAAGGGGCTCGGTTAAATACAGTGAGCCCGGTTAACGAGGCTCACCTGGGCTGTGACCCGGAAGGTATTGCAACATCAGTAAGTGTTATTGGTGCATGTGAGACTGTTAGAAATGGGGGTCTCTAGTTGGCAGAGGTAGGTACCTTTGTCCAAATAGGGACCCTTGCTTCTAGTCAGGGTAAGGGGGATAAACACTTTAGATAACCCCTGCACACCACCAGGGCAGCTTGGCACGAGCAGACAGACTTATCCCAAAGGCAATGTGTAAAGAATTTGTACTCAAAACACACAGTGATAACACCACAAATGGACACCACACCAGTTTAGAAAAATAAAGTATCTCTATCTAAACTCAACAAGACCAAAATGGCACCTGCGACAATATTCACAAGGCCAAACAGCCGCAGCGATGGGAGGCGTCGAAAAACAAAGAGATGAGTCGTGTCCTGAGACCTTGGGGATGCGATGAGACAGTTCTGCTGCACGCAGGAGAGTGGTGCGTTGGTTCTGGTCTTTAGGGGGAAAGCGATGCGTCGATTCTGAGGCGACTCCGATCCGCAGGTTATGCATCAGGAAAACTTGCGGCACAGGTACGATGCGTGGAAATTCGGGAATGCGCCGTGATCGATGCGGCAGCGGCAAGCGGCGTTGCGTCATTTCCTTCAGTCGCGAACCCTCGATGCATCGGTTCTTGCAGCGGCAACTGGCACTGCATCAGTTTCGGCAGTGGTGCTGCGATGCATGGAGATTCTTCTCGCACCACAGAGCTGTGTCGGGAAAACTGCCGCAAGAAGATCGATGCGTCGATTTTCTTGTAGTTGCGTTACTTTTCCAGCTCCCAACAGCAGAAACAACCATCAGAGGCCCAAGACAGTCACAGGCACCTCCTGGCAGGTCAGAGCTCCCAGCAAGGAAGTTCAGGGGAGCTGTGGGTGAAGTCTTTGTGTCCCTGAGACTTCAAAACAGGAGGCAAGCTCTACTCAAGCCCTTGGAGATCTTCTTCAAGCAGGGGACACAGCACACAGCAAAGTCCTTCTCCTTTCCTTGGCAGAAACAGCTCCTGCTGGCCAACCCCAGACACACAGAAAAGGGGCAGTACTTCTCCTCAGTTTCCCCAGCTCTTCTCCTTGGCAAATGTTCCTCTTGATTCCAGAAGTAGTCTAAAGTTCAGGGGTTTAGGTCTAATACTTATACCCCAAAAATATCTTTGTTCTCTTTGTGCAAGGGTCTCTGAGCCCAGTCCAAACCAGTTCTGTCCTCACTGGTGCAGTATGACCACAGGGGGTGGAGACAACATTGTGCAAGGGAGACAGGCCCTATTCAGCTGCAAGGAAATCTCCTCCCACTACTCTAAATTCAGCCAGAGTCTATTCAGCCCAGCTCTGAGTCATCCAGGAAGGGCCAGGCACATCTCACCCCCCCCCCCCCAGTGGCTGTCTACAGTGAATTCACATGCCCAGCCCCTGTCACTCCAAAACCAGATGGTCAATACTTAAACAGGCAGAGGCACACAGAATGGTTAAACAAGAAAATGCCTACCTTCTAAAAGTGGCATTTTCAAACACACAATTTAAAAACCCTCTTTACTAAAAGATGTGTTATTAAATTCTGAGTTCATAGAGCCTAAACTGTATTTCTCTGTCTTGTTCCAATGGGAAGTTATAGTTATAAGATGTTATTAATAAACTCCCATTCTATCCTATGGGGTAAGAGAGCCTTTCAATAGTGAAAATAGAAATTGGCAGTATTTCACTATCAGGACATGTCACACACCAGTACATGTCCTACCTTTCACATACACTGCACCCTGCCCAGGGGGGTAGCTTGGGCCTACCATATGGGTACCTTACATGTAAGAAAAGGAAAGGTGAGGGCCTGGCAAGTGGGTGCACTTGCCAAGTCGACATGGCAGTTAACAACTGCGCACAGGCATTGCAGTGGCAGGCCTGAGTTACCTTTTCAGAGCTACTCATGTGGGTGGCACAATCAGTGCTGCAGGCCCACTAGTAGCATTCGATTTACAGGCCCTGGCACACTTCAGTGCACTTTACTATGGAGTTACCAGTAAATCAAATATGCCAATCAGGGACAACCAATCATGTTCACAATTTACACAGAGAGCATATGCACTTTAGCACTGATTAGCAGTGGTAAAGTGCCCAGCCCTAAAACCACCAATTTCTTTAATCTGAAAACAGAACTGTACCAGTTCTTCCGTAAAATACGACTCAGATTGTTCTTTATGGACAGGGTAGACTTCATACAAGACTCTGTGACGGGACTTAGACCACCTTCCACTTTTTACCCCACTAATGGCATGATGCCACCAGAACTACTAACATTTGAAAAGATAGTACTTGCAGGAATAGACAATTTGAAAAACAGCAATTCATACATACCATACAACATCAGTTTAGATGAACGTAAAGCTTTAGAAAGTTTGAAGACTGACAAATCCATCATATTGAAACCTGCAGACAAAGGGGGTGGAATTGTGGTACAAAACAGACACGACTATGACATAGAGATCGGGAAACAAATAGGAGAGGAAAGACACTATAAAAAACTAGACAATAATCCACTTACTGGAATTAAAAGAGAGATTTTGAGAATAACTACAGAGGGCTTAGACCTAGGTTTTCTTAATAAAAAAGAATTTGCGTTCCTTAATGCAGATAACCCAAGAACCCCGGTCCTTTATACCCTACCTAAGATACATAAAAGCATCACCAATCCCCCAGGCCGGCCCATACTTTCAGGATGCGGATCAATCCTTGAACCAATTGGAAAATACATAGACTTCTTCATCAAAGATTATGTTCCAGCACAGGAAACATATGTAAGAGACTCTATGCACATGATCAACCTGTTAGAAGAAAGACCCTACAATATTGAGGAAGATTGGCTTGCCACCCTTGACATTGCCTCTCTCTACACGAATATACCTCAAGCAGAGAGTATACAGGTAATCAAAGATTTATTAGATACTAGACCAAGACCCATCCAGGTCCCTACCACTTTCATCATTTCACTCTTACAGATTGCCCTCACACACAATTATTTTGTGTCAGAAGGTACTTACTACCAACAATGTTCTGGTACCAGTATGGGAGCAATTTTTGCTCCTAATCTGGCGAATATATATATGGACCATGTGGAACACAAATTTGTCCTCAACAATACCAATATGCACCGCTCCAAGATTGGATGCTGGAAGCGTTATATAGATGACATTTTTCTCATTTGGTCAGGTAGTAATTCTGATTTCAATGACTTTGTTCTATATCTGAATTCAATACAACCACACTTGACTTTTACATCGACCATACACAAATCCAGCATTGCCTTTCTGGATCTAAACATACAATATGAAGACGGACAACTTTTCACCTCTCTGCATAGAAAACCTACTGAACGCAATACATTGTTAGCCTACAACAGTCACCATCCATGCGCACTCAGAGATGGACTACCCTACGGGCAGTTTCTTCGGTTGCGCCGGAATTGTGCCAAAAAAGAAGACTACATGAAAGAAGCTAACATACTGAGAGAGAAACTAATGGCAAGAGGGTATCCAAATAGGCTAATCAAAAATTCATTGAAAAGAGCCTGGTTTTGCCCCAGAGATACACTACTCACCCCCAAGGAAAAGTCCAAAATAAACGGACTTATCTGTGTTACCACGTTTGGTATACATACCAACAAAATCCGCAAATTGATAACAAAAAACTGGCATATCATTAAAAGCATAAACCCCAACATTGGAGTCCCTATGTTTGCATTCAAACGGGGCAAAAATGTGAAAGACCATCTCATTAGATCATCCTTAGAAACCCCACTACAAACCACGCGATCACAGCAATCTACCTGGGGTTTACCCGAGGTCAAAGGACATTTCAAATGTGGAAACTGTGTAGCATGTGCATTCACATTGAACACTAAGGGGCCGATTCCGATTCGGGCCGGAAATCTCTCCGACCGAGCCGGACCCGGAGAGATTTCCGACCGAATCGGACCCGTGCAGCCCGACCGAACGAGTACGATGCGCACGTATGCCATCGGACTCGAGTCGGTCAGACTCCCATTGAAGTCAATGGGAGCCGGTCGTACAACGCGTACGGGGGCTCCCATTGACTCAATGGGTGCAAGGCGGACAAGGGTGCCCCCAAAAGCGTGTACACGGCTAAGCGACTCGCGCCGTACACGCACCGGTAGGGGGGACCCATGGGTCCCCCCTGTGTGCGACGCGCGCGGCTACGCGTACAGGGGGGTCCGACACGGACCCCCAAAGTACGGCTCCGACTGCTCTTTTGAGCCGGAGTGCGCGGCTCGGTCGGACTGCTCGCGGCGCGCATCGTACTTACCCGGCCGGGAAACGTCTCCATTGCGCGGTGCGAGTCGAGTCCGAGCGAGTCGGTCGGTGCGGTTCGACCCGGGAACGAGTCGGTCGGAGCGGTCGGGACGCCCGGATGAGTCGGTCGGCGATTTCGCATCGTACTCGCTCGCCCGGACGGGTGTACGAATCGGTCGGGCAATAGGGCTCCGAATCGGATCCGGTTAAGCCGAATCCGATTCGGAGCCCTACCGGCCGAGATCGGAATCGGCCCCTAAGACTTTTGAACATGGAAACGTGAAACACACGCTGGAATTTTTCGCCAATTGTAACACAAAAAATGTTGTGTACTGTATAACATGTCCTTGTGGTTTGCCCTACATTGGGTAAACACAGCAACCAGTGAAAGCTCGAATAGGACAACATCGCAGCAGAATCAGAAATTCAGTGCCCAATGCCCCTTGGTCAATCATTTCTCTGACAAAATCATACGGCAGATGATATCAGATGGCAAGTGATAGACAAAGTATCCATCGCACCCAGAGGAGGAGACCTGGCCCAAATCCTTCAACGATTAGAATGTCGCTGGATTGAACGCACCAATTCTATCATCCAGGGGTTGAATTCTGCCGAAGAATGGCGTGGGTTCATTACCACACTTAGTACCTAACCCCCAGCAGCATTTACACTCTTTCCACCCCATGTGTAGCTCCTTGCACCGTGATTGACACCCCTTCCAGTAGAACTACCCGTCCCGTCGCACCTAGTAATTGCTGATGGGATCTGTATACACAGTAATTAGTTTCCTCCACATAAATGTTCCATTTTACTTTTAAGTGATCAGTTATTTGCCATCACCGGCTTTCCCTCTACTGTCCACATTACCATATATATGCTTCATTGTTTCATTTGTCATTGTTATTCATACCCCGATCTGTGCAGCCCCGCCGTGCAGCCCGTTATTCCACTATCCTTAGAGAATGCCAAAGTAGTTTCAGGGGTCCATACAATGTATTTTGTAATTCGTTCCTTTCTCCACCAAAACATTCTGGTTTTACTCTAATGCGACCAGCCACATCCCACCAGTCTGTTGTCTACATCTATTCTGGCACACAGAACCACAGAGCAGATCGGCACCCTGGATCGTGCAGCCATGTCTGGCTCACCGTCCACTGGTGGGAACATTTCCCTTATCTATTGCTAGACATCCATCATCCTGTTGTCATCGCACCGAACAGGGAGACGGACGCTCCACTGTTCCAGCAGAACTCGGGGGATATAAACACTCGCTACTTCAGCTTACTCAAGGTACTTATAGCCCTGAATTCATTGCCTTTAGATAACCACAACATTGTAAACACTGTTTACCTAGCGCCCGACTTTCTTATTATTTTAGAGCTCCAATTGATATTACTCCCGCATTTATTGCCTAAACACGAAGCGACAACCTGAATTCCACTGCGGCTCTTCTTTTGAACAGTTAGAGCGTATATACACGCACACGGGTAAGCTTTTTCTTCACTGCGATATTGTAGCTACCCATCAATACAGAACAATCAGTTCAAAGTTCTATTTTCCGTTTTTCACACACAGTTCTTGTAAATTGTGAACATTCAGTGCCCCGAATATCGCCGAGATCTCCAGGCCCCGCCATCCACTCTGCCCGTCTAACACTGCCCTCACATGGGGTAAGTTCCTGTGGCTTGTTCTTGTAATAAACATCATTTATGCTAGTATATCTTGACCTGACTACTATGCATAAACATTAATTATGCTATTGCACCACGATCTGACTATTATGCATTTATTACTTTTCACAGTGCCCGGCTGGGTTCCCTGTGAGTTTTTTCTTCACTTATTTCACAGTGACACTGCTCTTCACATTAGGCAGTGCAGGCCTCCCTTCAGGTATACTCATTTTCAGAACCCTTTACCTCCATGCTCGCAAGTTACCACCTCGGCCACAAACTGACGGTATCCTCCCATTTCTTCTAGGTGTCCCTACATTTTTTAGGTCCTGAAGAGACCCTGTATTTCAGATAGGGTCAAAACGTCGTCGTCGTTTTTTCCTTTCTGTGCCCCCTTGCTGCCCCTGATTGTGATCGTTTTTCCTTTCTGTGCCCCCTTGCTGCCCCTGATTGTGATCGTTTTCCTTTCTGTGCCCCCTTGCTGCCCCTGATTGTGCTCGTTTTTCCTTTCTGTGCCCCCTTGCTGCCCCTGATTGTGCTCGTTTTTCCTTTCTGTGCCCCCTTGCTGCCCCTGATTGTGCTCGTTTTTTCCTTTCTGTGCCCCCTTGCTGCCCCTGATTGTGCTCGTTTTTCCTTTCTGTGCCCCCTTGCTGCCCCTGATTGTGCTCGTTTTTCCTTTCTGTGCCCCCTTGCTGCCCCTGATTGTGCTCGTTTTTTTCCTTTCTGTGCCCCCTTGCTGCCCCTGATTGTGCTCGTTTTTCCTTTCTGTGCCCCCTTGCTGCCCCTGATTGTGCTCGTTTTTCCTTTCTGTGCCCCCTTGCTGCCCCTGATTGTGATCGTTTTTTCCTTTCTGTGCCCCCTTGCTGCCCCTGATTGTGCTCGTTTTCCTTTCTGTGCCCCCTTGCTGCCCCTGATTGTGCTCGTTTTCCTTTCTGTGCCCCCTTGCTGCCCCTTATTGTGCTCGTTTTTCCTTTCTGTGCCCCCTTGCTGCCCCTGATTGTGCTCGTTTTTTTTCCTTTCTGTGCCCCCTTGCTGCCCCTGATTGTGCTCGTTTTTCCTTTCTGTGCCCCCTTGCTGCCCCTGATTGTGCTCGTTTTTTCCTTTCTGTGCCCCCTTGCTGCCCCTGATTGTGCTAGTTTTTCCTTTCTGTGCCCCCTTGCTGCCCCTGATTGTGCTCGTTTTTTCCTTTCTGTGCCCCCTTGCTGCCCCCGATTGTGATCGTTTTCCTTTCTGTGCCCCCTTGCTGCCCCTGATTGTGATCGTTTTCCTTTCTGTGCCTGTTTCCCGCCGCTGCGCCTGCGGCCCCGCCCCTCACTGCCCATTCGCTGCCCCATTCCCTGCTCCTCCCTCCCACCTCCCCATTTATGGCGGCCGCTGCGCGTGCCGCGCGCTGGCGCGCCAAAGGCGCGCCTAAGGCAAGCCCGTCTGCGCCCGTCCGCGCAGTGGCCGCGCCCAGCGCCAGATCCCCTGGTCCGGGCATCCCCGCGCCCGCCACATCAACAGACGCCGATACGACGCCCAGCACCCTCCACGCACTCAACCCCGGAAAAGATCACGCCTGCTACCAGGCCACCCCGAGCGCACCCAAGGGCCCTTCACCTGCCGGAACTGCAGCTTCGCCAGCACCCGCCCCGCCAAACCACCGCCCAGGAAAGAACCCAACTACCTCAGATGCATCCTCCTCAACACCCGCTCCGCCCGCAAACACGCCATCGAACTCTGGGACCTTCTCGACTCAACCTCCCCAGACGTCGCATTCCTGACGGAGACCTGGCTGAATCCCGCTTCAGCCCCCGACATCGCCATTGCCATCCCCGGACGGATACAAGATCACCCGCAGGGACCGCACCAACGAGTCGGAGGAGGCATCGCCATCGTCCACAGGAACACCCTCAGAGTCTCAACCAACACCGACGACACCCTCAGCACCGCCGAACACATGCACTTCCAGATCCACACCGATCCCAACACCACCCTCAGAGGAACCCTCATCTACAGACCCCCGGACCCCGACCACAGTTCAGCGATTCCATCACTGACTTCGTCCAGCACACACGCCATCGCCTCCACGGACTACATCCTCCTCGGGGACCTGAACTTCCACCTCGAGAACAACAAGGACACCAACTCCACCACCCTGATCGACAACCTCGCCACCCTTGGGCTCAGACAGCTCGTGACTACACCCACCCACGCCGCCGGCCACACGCTAGACTCCATCTTTTCCGCAAGCCCACACGTCTCCTTCAACCACACCTCCGAACCCCACTGGACTGACCACCACTGCATCCACTTCACCTACAGGAAGCCCACCACGCACCACCGCACCGAACAAATGCCTCGCCACTGCTGGAGCAGAGTCACGGAAGACCAGCTAACCACAACCCTCGCCCTGAGCCCACCCGCCAAACCCTCCGACCCCGACACCGCCGCCCGCAACCTCAGACAGTGGATCAACGACTGCGCCAACACCCTCGCCCCGCTCAAGAATCCGCCCAACAGCCACACCAGCAAGAAAGCCACCTGGTTCACCGAAGACCTCCAGGCCTCCAAGCGAACATGCCGAAAACTGGAGAAGATCTGGCTCCACGAACGGACAGCGGACAGCTACGCCGCCCACAAGAGCGCCACCCGCAATCACCATCACCTCATCAGATCTGCCAAAAGGGCCTCACTCAAAGACCGCCTAGACAACAACGCACATAACAGCAAAGAGCTCTTCAACATCGTGAAGGAACTCTCCAACCCCAGCTCCAACACCAACGACATCCAGCCGTCGCAAGACCTGTGCGACTCACTGGCCACCTCCTTCCACCGCAAAATCGCCGACATCCACGACAGCTTCAACACCACGACCGCCCCGGCAACCACCGAGACCACTGCCCCCACAACCACCAACCGCCTGCTCTCCTGGACCAACATCAACGACGAGGACACCAGCAAGATCATGAACACCATCCACTCCGGTTCACCGCTAGACCCGTGCCCTCACCACATCTTCAACAAAGCCAGTACAGCCATCGCGCCCCATCTCCGGAAAATAATCAACATCTCCTTCGAGACAGCAACCTTCCCGGAAAGCTGGAAGCACGCCGAGATCACCGCCTTACTCAAGAAACCCAAGGCAGACCCCAAGGACCTCAAGAACTTCCGACCCATCTCTCTGCTCCCGTTCCCCGCGAAGGTCACCGAGAAAATCGTCAACAAACAACTGACCCGCTACCTCGAGGAGAACAACATCCTGGACCCTTCCCAGTCCGGCTTCCGCAGCAACCACAGCACCGAAACCGCCCTCATCGCCGCCACCGATGACATCAGGACCCTGCTAGACAACGGAGAAACAGCAGCCCTCATCCTCCTGGACCTATCAGCCGCCTTCGACACGGTCTGCCACCACACACTACGAACACGCCTTCACGACGCCGGGATCCAAGAGAAGGCCCTGGACTGGACCACATCCTTCCTTTCCGGCAGAACACAAAGCGTCCGCCTCGCCCCTTCCGATCCAAGGCCACCAAGATCATCTGCGGCGTACCCCAAGGCTCCTCCCTCAGCCCAACGCTGTTCAACATCTACATGGCACCCCTCGCCCACGTCGCCCGACAGCACAACCTCAACATCATCTTCTACGCCGACGACACCCAGCTGATCCTCTCCCTCACCAAAGACCCTCACACCGCCAAAGCCCACCTCCACGAAGGAATGAAGGCCGTCGCCGAATGGATGAGGACCAGCCGCCTGAAGATGAACTCGGACAAGTCGGAGGTCCTCATCCTTGGTTCCAACCCTTCAGCCTGGGACGACTCCTGGTGGCCAACATCACTGGGAACAGCCCCGCCACCCACCGACCATGTACGCAACCTAGGGGTCATCCTTGACCCCACCCTCTCCATGACTAAGCAGGTCAACGCCGTTTCCTCATCCTGCTTCAACATCCTCCGAATGCTCCGCAGGATCTTCAAGTGGATCCCCACCGAAACAAGAAAAACAGTCACCCAGGCCCTCATCACCAGCAGGCTGGACTACGGAAACGCCCTCTACGCAGGAACGACGGCTAAGCTCCTGGAGACGGCTGCAACGCATCCAGAACGCCTCTGCACGTCTTATCCTCGACATCCCCCGACGCAGCTACATCACACCCCACCTGAGAGACCTGCACTGGCTCCCTGTCAACAAGAGGATAACCTTCAAGCTCCTCACCCACGCACACAAAGCACTCCACAACTCCGGACCAGCCTACCTCAACAGACGACTCAGCTTCTACACCCCCACCCGCCAGCTCCGCTCGACCAGCCTCGCCCTCGCCACAGTCCCCCGCATCCGGAAAATGACCGCCGGCAGCAGATCCTTCTCCCACCTCGCCGCCAAGACCTGGAACACCCTCCCCACCAACCTCCGACAGACCCAAGACCTACTGGCCTTCAGAAGACTCCTCAAGACCTGGCTCTTCGATCAGTAGCAGCACCACCCCCCTCTTCCCCCAGCGCCTTGAGACCCTCGCGGGTATGTAGTGCGCTTTATAAGTGACATGATTGATTGATTGATTGATTGATTGACAATTAACAAAGGCGAACTATTATCCAGCACTTATGATTGTATAAAGTGTTGTTCAATACATTGTCAATTTTCCAATGGTCACCAAAATGTTTTAAAGTGAAACCTTATACATATGTCACATATTATATCACTACTAGTTTAGGTTCCAACGTTTTTTTCACTGGGACACCTTTCACTATTTTTGAAACTATTGTTTGTTGTATAAACGTATTTTGATTCTTAAGCCCTATGTATATATTGTTTACTTCATTTACTTACTATATAAACAAGTTCTTATATTGACTATATCCTCGGTGTCTGTGGCTAGCTTTCTTTTTGACATCAAATCAACCCTGTAAATTGCCACTGTGCAGAATTGCATTAGAAATAATTTTTTATCACTCCACAGGAGCCAATGTTTTCCCACTAACTTACTTACCCAGGCTCCCCGTGAGTAGGGTTCCCTTGTTTTTGTTCTCAGTACTTAGAGCGGTGGCTGCACCGCAAGGGATTTATCCTTACCTTGGATTTTTCCTAACACCCTATGATACGTAGGGTTTACTTTTTGCTCTCAGGGTTATGATGTCAGAAAGAGAAGCTCCCTATACACTGAGGAGTATATTGCAAAGATCACTAGTGGCCCATCTTTATTTTCAAACCAACCAATCAGTATTGTGAGCCCACGACAACAACTGCTTGAGAAAATAGAAAAAGCAAAGAAAAAACATGTCAGAACTGAGCTTCATGCTCGAATGCTAACAGAATACTTGAAGGCAGGAATTATCCCACAAGGACTACAGATCAGAAACGTCCCAGGGATCTTTTGTGACGACCCAAAATTCAAAGGAGGGTTTAGCCACATCTCTACTACTTGTTCACGCCACTGGATGGTGTTAGGTGTAGAAACAGCTTTAGATCACGCCAAAAGCAGAATTGAAAGAAATCGAAGAATTAGAAAAAGAACTTCTAAGTGGGGACGGGGTAACAGAGGCCAGAGTACTTCTAGACAAACTTAATAAAACAATTGAAGATTTTAATTCCTTTGAATTAAAGAAAAAGGCAGACAAAGTAACAAAGGATATTAAAAACTTCTCAAAAGAGAAGGCCTACCCTTACTTGAGAGAGGACTATTACAATACTCTTGGCACACAAAACAGACAGAACATCTGGGGTGGATTCAGGAGAAATCATCCAGTCACTTTTTCAGAATCATCAGGAGGCTCAAGCGACTCTGACGCCCAACCAGGACCGAGTCGCATTGACAACCATCCAGGGCAGCCTTTTTTAGACCGAGGAGGGAAGAGAAAAGGCAAAACATGGGACCAATACCCGGGGGAACGACAATACAGAACAAACACTATCAGTGGGGCCCCCAACCATATTAGATTTGGACAACACAAGAACAGAAAGTATTCCCATTTTTAATCTGTCACAACATGTCCTATCCTCATCCGAGATCTCCCTGTTAAGTAAAGGATTATCATTTGTTATTACTGAACGCACCAATTTCTTTAATCTGAAAACAGAACTGTACCAGTTCTTCCGTAAAATACGACTCAGATTGTTCTTTATGGACAGGGTAGACTTCATACAAGACTCTGTGACGGGACTTAGACCACCTTCCACTTTTTACCCCACTAATGGCATGATGCCACCAGAACTACTAACATTTGAAAAGATAGTACTTGCAGGAATAGACAATTTGAAAAACAGCAATTCATACATACCATACAACATCAGTTTAGATGAACGTAAAGCTTTAGAAAGTTTGAAGACTGACAAATCCATCATATTGAAACCTGCAGACAAAGGGGGTGGAATTGTGGTACAAAACAGACACGACTATGACATAGAGATCGGGAAACAAATAGGAGAGGAAAGACACTATAAACAAGCATTTACAATGCAATAGGTCTCGCATTACTAAAGTTTGAGCTATTGGCATTGTAAACGACAATGCCTTTTATTTATGTGTTTCGAAAAGCTGTATGCGGTGCATAAACACGCCCTTTGTACTTATAGTCCTTGCTTACGAAAAGGAAGGCTGGCAGTATAAAAGGCATAGTTACTGCCAGCGTTGCTTCTCGTAAGCAACGACTGCAAGTACAAAGTGCCTGTTTACGCACCGCTTGCAGGTTTTAAAATACAGAAATAAAAGGCATTGGTATTTACAATGCCAATAGCTCAAACTCTCGCAAATGCGACACCTATTGCATAGCAAAAGCTCGTTTTCTTATTGCGTAGTAGAACCACTGTTTGTGGAAAACAACAATCATGCCATGCCAGATAGTCTTACAGGCATTCACAGATATACAAACCTACAATATGTTTCCTAAATTCATGTTTTGGAATGTTCCATTTTTTAAAGCACAATAAAGATGGGGGGCTGTTGGTGGGGGTTGAGAGGTAACTCCCACCTTTAACTTGTGAGTGCCTGAGCCTGGTTAGGTAGCCTGTCTGCTTTGTTTCACTGTTGTACCAAGGTTTTAGGAACTGTAAGATTCCTATCAACAACAGCAAGTGATGGATGATCTGTGGCTCAAAACGTAATCGTAAGTAGTAATTGTATTAATTCATTATTATTATTTAGACCGGACTAAATATTGATAATGAATCATTACAATTACTGCTTGGGATTACGCTTTAGTTTGCCCACAGATGAGTGCAAACATCGTTTTGTGTGAATATTAATCAAAAATGAGGGATGAATGCTAGCCACTAAAAAACAAAAGTGTCTGTCCATCCCCTATTTCTCCTTGCTATTTTTCCAGATGTGGTCTGGATGAGATGCCCATAGATTCGCCCGAGCAGCCGGGAGTGCACATCTGTTTGGTGGGAAGCAATAGCAAAAGATGGTGAGGGTGAGGAAGGAAGTAGGGGAAAAGCAAGAGCAAAAGGATAGAGAAAGTTGGGAAGGGATAGCAAAGGATGGTGAGGAGGAGGAAGGAAGTAGGGAGCAAGGCAAGAGTAACAAGCATTGGCAATGTGCTGCACTCACAAAACCATGCAACTCACTCTGAATTCACAAGAGCACTCCTCTCACCCAGCATTTATACAAAGTGTTCGCTCTGCAATCACCCAGGCACACCACTCACCCTGCACTGACAGACCTCTTATGCCGCACTCCTACATCTCTCACCCACCACAGGCATTTTATACAGCACACTATACAATCACCCTGCCCTCACCCACCTGGACACTCACCCTGCACTAACATTGCTAACCCTGCACGCCAGAGACCGCTCACCCTGAACTCAGACACTGCTCACAGACTTTTCTCCCAGCACTGACACGCCTAACACCCTGCACAATTGATCTTTAGCCCTGAACTCATACTTCACAATACACTTCTCACTCTGAACTCATACACCACTCATGCTGACAGTTTACCATGCTGGCAGACGTCTTTCACCTGTGCACACGTCTCTCACCGGCGTGCACACGTCTCTCACCGGTGCACACACCTCTCACACTGCATACTCAGCACTCATCCTGCACACACAAACTCACCTTGCACTCCTAGACTAGTCACACATCACTCTCCTGCACAGACAACCACTTACTTTACACACAGACTGCTAATCATGCACCTAAATTCAGCTTATCCTACACACACAGCTTAGCTTGTACAATCTTAGACCACTAACTGTACATACACAGCTCACCCGCTTACTCATCCACCTCAAACCCTGCACACTCATCCTCCTGTCACTCTGCAAACACCCTCCACTCGCCCCGCAGCCAGCTCCAATCAATGCAAACCTAGACACTGCTTATCCTGCATTCACCCACCTCTCACCTTGGACAAACCCACACACCTCTCATGCTGATTGATCACCCTGCACTCACTTCACTCCCCTTGCACATTCACCACTCATCCGTACACCCACACCACCCACCCTGCATACACATTGCTCACCTTGCACTGCAACACTCAATATGCACAATTTTGCGCCGTTTGCTTGCACTTGCACAAGGCTCACCCAGCAGACATAGGCCGCTCACTCTGAACTGACGCACCGGGTGACCGGAAGCCACAGATCTTGGAGAGAGAGAGAGAGAGAGAGGAGTCGTTGCTGTGGGTATTTGTAGTACATAGGGTCAAAACGACAATAACATCCTTCCAATCACGCACCCTACACGGAGCAGGGTGGTACCCATGGAGGCAAGCGCTCTGCGCCCCACATATGGGCAGTAAGCACTATATAAATATTGCAGCACAATACAAGTGCATCAGATGCGAAGGGACCATCGCACCGCCCGGCAGACACATCACAAACACAACAGACCACATCACAGCAGACAGACCTCGCACACGTCCAGCCCAGCACGGACGTGTCAGAGAACTCAGCAGCCGTGAACAGTGTCAGGGGGTAAAGCCTCGCAGCCACCCCTACATAGCATCATATGCCACCGGTGCGACACTGCCGGTACCAGCCGACACCACCACCCCGTCCTGGGCTCGTGCTGCTGAACCCGGTGGTCAACCTTCCCCTCACAATCTCACAAGGGACCAGCGCACAGGGCCTGAAACACTTCCACGTGACGACGCAGAGTCCGGTGTGCGTGTGGAGCAGACAGCAGGCAGCGCTACTTGTGCCCATACCTACCGTGGCTCTGGAAGACCGTTGGTACCACGGCTGGCACCTACCCTTTCCGTCTCAGGGGAGGAGTATTGCACGCTTTCAGAGCTCGTTATTTCAGTGCCAAGAGGTAGTTCAGTTTGCGTCATGCGCTGCATTCAAGTGGAAGGGACGTGCACTCAAGAGGAAGGGGACGTGCACTCAAGAGGAAGGGACAGGGAGGGACGTGCACTCAGAGAGAGGGACATTCACGAAGAGAGGGACGTGCATGCTTAGGTAAGAGGCATCATGCCTCAGACAGCCCGAGCGTGTTTACAGCGGTTAACCCTTTAATTATACGGGCTCCAGGCAGACGAAGAGGACAGTCACAGCAAAGGGAACAGCTGCCCACCAGGGAGCAGCCAGTCTGGGATCCCGCTGGGGATCAAGTGCCCACCGAGGAGACCCTCCCGGCTCTAAGGGGCGGCAGAAAAGCAACTGTGGGTATGGACGCAGCTCAGACCGCAGATGGGGCCGAGGAGCTGCCCAGGAGCCAGGCGGCTTTAATCCAGCATCAGACGACAGAAGGACCGTGCAGTGACGAGCACGGGGGCCTCGGCACGTTTACTCGGCTAAATGAAGGTAATGAGTGCAGCGAGGGTGTGGAAGCAACAGTGGGCCTCAAACCGAGTGCAGCCCCGCGGAAGCAGAAAACAGCGAGAAGGAATCTCGCCCCGTGAGCCCAGTCGCCCCACCTCGGCCTGGGGAGATGAAGATGGAAAACGCAAGGAACGCCCGCTACGTAGGACCAGGTACCCCTCCTCTCTTAGCAGGCCTCTCCCCTGAAACAGCAGATATTCAAGAGGCAATGACGATCCGAACGCGGGAATCTAAACCAGTGGTGCGCGCGCACCACAGAGGAGCGGGGGCCAGGGAGCGAGGCGAACGCGCGCTGCTGCGCGTTCTGGCCACCGTCGGGAATGGGAGGAGCGAAGGCGGGACATGCGCCCGCCTTTGCCCAATCCCGTGCCGTTTTTTTGAAAAAAACGCACGCTACAGCCAATGTGGGCTTCTGAAAACAAAACCACACGCACGAGCGTGTGGGTCGTTTTCAGAAGCCCTTTCTAAAGGTCTCGCGCTGCGCGAGCAGTGCTGCGCACTGCAACGCTAGGCGCGAGACCTAAAAACTAGACAATTATCCACTTACTGGAATTAAAAGAGAGATTTTGAGAATAACTACAGAGGGCTTAGACCTAGGTTTTCTTAATAAAAAAGAATTTGCGTTCCTTAATGCAGATAACCCAAGAACCACGGTCCTTTAAACCCTACCTAAGATACATAAAAGCATCACCAATCCCCCAGGCCGGCCCATACTTTCAGGATGCGGATCAATCCTTGAACCAATTGGAAAATACATAGACTTCTTCATCAAAGATTATGTTCCAGCACAGGAAACATATGAAAGAGACTCTATGCACATGATCAACCTGTTAGAAGAAAGACACTACAATATTGAGGAAGATTGACTTGCCACCATTGACATTGCCTTTCTCTACACGAATATACCTCAAGCAGAGAGTATACAGGTAATCAAAGATTTATTAGATACTAGACCAAGACCCATCCAGGTCCCTACCACTTTCATCATTTCACTCTTACAGATTGCCCTCACACACAATTATTTTGTGTCAGAAGGTACTTACTACCAACAAAGTTCTGGTACCAGTATGGGAGCAATTTTTGCTCCTAATCTGGCAAATATATATATGGACCATGTGGAACACAAATTTGTCCTCAACAATACCAATATGCACCGCTCCAAGATTGGATGCTGGAAGCGTTATATAGATGACATTTTTCTCATTTGGTCAGGTAGTAATTCTGATTTAAATGACTTTGTTCTATATCTGAATTCAATACAACCACACTTGACTTTTACATCGACCATACACAAATCCAGCATTGCCTTTCTGGATCTAAACATACAATATGAAGACGGACAACTTTTCACCTCTCTGCATAGAAAACCTACTGAATGCAATACATTGTTAGCCTACAACAGTCACCATCCACGCGCACTCAGAGATGGACTACCCTACGGGCAGTTTCTTCGGTTGCGCCGGAATTGTGCCAAAAGAAGACTACATGAAAGAAGCTAACATACTGAGAGAGAAACTAATGGCAAGAGGGTATCCAAATAGGCTAATCAAAAATTCATTGAAAAGAGCCTGGTTTTGCCCCAGAGATACACTACTCACCCCCAAGGAAAAGTCCAAAATAAACGAACTTATCTGTGTTACCATGTTTGGTATACATACCAACAAAATCCGCAAATTGATAACAAAAAACTGGCATATCATTAAAAGCATAAACCCCAACATTGGAGTCCCTATGTTTGCATTCAAACGGGGCAAAAATGTGAAAGACCATCTCATTAGATCATCCTTAGAAACCCCACTACAAACCACGCGATCACTGCAATCTACCTGGGGTTTACCCGAGGTAAAAGGACATTTCAAATGTGGAAACTGTGTAGCATGTGCATTCACATTGAACACTAAGACTTTTGAACATGGAAACGTGAAACACACGCTGGTATTTTTTGCCAATTGTAACACATAAAATGTTGTGTACTGTATAACATGTCCTTGTGGTTTGCCCTACATTGGGCAAACACAGCAACCAGTGAAAGCTCGAATAGGACAACATCGCAGCAGAATCAGAAATTCAGTGCCCAATGCCCCCTTGGTCAATCATTTCTCTGACAAAAATCATACGGCAGATGATATCAGATGGCAAGTGATAGACAAAGTATCCATCCCACCCAGAGGAGGAGACCTGGCCCATAACCTTCAACGATTAGAATGTCGCTGGATTGAACGCACCAATTCTATCATCCAGGGGTTGAATTCTGCCGAAGAATGGCGTGGGTTCATTACCACACTTAGTACCTAACCCCCAGCAGCATTTACACTCTTTCCACCCCATGTGTAGCTCCTTGCACCGTGATTGACACCCCTTCCAGTAGAACTACCCGTCCCGTCGCACCTAGTAATTGCTGATGGGATCTGTATACACAGTAATTAGTTTCCTCCACATAAATGTTCCATTTTACTTTTAAGTGATCAGTTATTTGCCATCACCGGCTTTCCCTCTACTGTCCACATTACCATATATATGCTTCATTGTTTCATTTGTCATTGTTATTCATACCCCGATCTGTGCAGCCCCGCCGTGCAGCCCGTTATTCCACTATCCTTAGAGAATGCCAAAGTAGTTTCAGGGGTCCATACAATGTATTTTGTAATTCGTTCCTTTCTCCACCAAAACATTCTGGTTTTACTCTAATGCGACCAGCCACATCCCACCAGTCTATTGTCTACATCTATTCTGGCACACAGAACCACAGAGCAGATCGGCACCCTGGATCGTGCAGCCATGTCTGGCTCACCGTCCACTAGTGGGAACATTTCCCTTATCTATTGCTAGACATCCATCATCCTGTTGTCATCGCACCAAACAGGGAGACGGACGCTCCACTGTTCCAGCAGAACTCGGGGGATATAAACACTCGCTACTTCAGCTTACTCAAGGTACTTATAGCCCTGAATTCATTGCCTTTAGATAACCACAACATTGTAAACACTGTTTACCTAGCGCCCGACTTTCTTATTATTTTAGAGCTCCAATTGATATTACTCCCGCATTTATTGCCTAAACACGAAGCGACAACCTGAATTCCACTGCGGCTCTTCTTTTGAACAGTTAGAGCGTATATACAGGCACACGGGTAAGCTTTTTCTTCACTGCGATATTGTAGCTACCCATCAATACAGAACAATCAGTTCAAAGTTCTATTTTCCGTTTTTCACACACAGTTCTTACCGCCCTCCTGAAGAAACCAACGGCGGACCCCACCGACCTCAAGAACTACCGTCCCATCTCGCTCCTTCCGTTTCCGGCCAAAGTCATCGAGAAGACCGTCAACAGACAGCTTGCCGCCTTCCTCGAGACGAATGGATCCCTCGACCCCTCGCAGTCCGGGTTTCGGGCCAACCACAGCACCGAGACCGCCCTTATCGCAGCCACCGACGACATCAGAACCCTAACCGACAACGGGAAACAGCTGCCCTCATCCTCTTGGACCTCTCCGCGGCGTTCGACACCGTCTGCCACCGCACCCTAGTGAAGCGCCTCAGCAACATCGGAATCCGAGAGAAAGCACTGGAATGGATCATCTCGTTCCTCGCCGGAAGAACCCAGAGAGTCCGCCTCCCCCGTTCAGATCCGAAGCCACCGAAGTCATCTGCGGCGTTCCACAAGGATCTTCACTCAGCCCAACCCTCTTCAACGTCTACATGAGCCCCCTCGCAGCCATCGCACGCCAACACAACCTCAACATCATCTCCTACGCCGACGACACCCAGCTGATCCTCTCCCTCACCAACGACCCCACCACCGCCAGAGCCAACCTACACGACGGGATGAGAGACGTCGCCGACTGGATGAGGAACAGCCACCTCAAACTGAACTCAGACAAGACGGAAGTCCTCATCCTGGGCTCATCACCCTCCGCCTGGGACGACTCCTGGTGGCCCCCGGCCCTGGGCACCGCGCCCAAGCCAACGGACCACGCACGCAACCTGGGCTTCATCCTGGACTCCTCCCTGTCGATGACCAGACAAGTCAACGCCGTCTCATCTTCATGCTTCAACACCCTGCGCATGCTCCGCAAGATCTTCAGATGGATCCCCACTGAAACCAGGAAGACCGTCACCCAGGCACTCGTCACCAGCCGACTGGACTATGGGAACACCCTCTACGCCGGAACCACAGCCAAACTTCAAAAAGACTCCAGCGCATCCAGAACGCCTCCGCACGACTCATCCTGGACATCCCCGACACAGCCACATCACCGGACACCTGAAAGACCTGCACTGGCTCCCCGTCAGCAAGAGAATCACGTTCAGACTCCTCACCCACGCACACAAGGCCCTCCACGACCTGGGCCCAAAGTACCTCAACGACCGCATGACCTTCTACACGCCCACACGCCAGCTACGATCAACCAGCCACGCCCTCGCCACCGTACCACGCATCCGCAGAACCACCGCCGGAGGAAGATCCTTCTCCTACCTGGCAGCCAAGACCTGGAACTCCCTCCCCACTCACCTCCGGCGAACCCAGGACCATCTCTCCTTCAGGAAGCAGCTCAAGACCTGGCTGTTCGAGCAGTAACTTATCCCCTCCCCCAGCGCCTTGAGACCCTCCCGGGTGAGTAGCGCGCTCTATAAATGCCGTGATTGATTGATTGATTGAGTTCTTGTAAATTGTGAACATTCAGTGCCCCGAATATCGCCGAGATCTCCAGGCCCCGCCATCCACTCTGCCAGTCTAACACTGCCCTCACATGGGGTAAGTTCCTGTGGCTTGTTCTTGTAATAAACATCATTTATGCTAGTATATCTTGACCTGACTACTATGCATAAACATTAATTATGCTATTGCACCACGATCTGACTATTATGCATTTATTACTTTTCACAGTGCCCGGCTGGGTTCCCTGTGAGTTTTTTCTTCACTTATTTCACGGTGACACTGCTCTTCACATTAGGCAGTGCAGGCTTCCCTTCAGGTATACTCATTTTCAGAACCCTTTACCTCCATGCTCGCAAGTTACCACCTCGGCCACAAAGTGACGGTATCCTCCCATTTCTTCTAGGTGTCCCTACATTTTTTAGGTCCTGAAGAGACCCTGTATTTCAGATAGGGTCGAAACGTCAGTCGAACAATTAACAAAGGCGAACTATTATCCAGCACTTATGATTGTATAAAGTGTTGTACAATACATTGTCAATTTTCCAATGGTCGCCAAAATGTTTTAAAGTGAAACCTTATACATATGTCACATATTATGTCACTACTAGTTTAGGTTCCAACGTTTTTCACTGGGACACCTTTCACTATTTTTGAAACTATTGTTTGTTGTATAAACGTATTTTGATTCTTAAGCCCTATGTATATATTGTTTACTTCATTTACTTACTATATAAACAAGTTCTTATATTGACTATATCCTCGGTGTCTGTGGCTAGCTTTCTTTTTGACATCAAATCAACCCTGTAAATTGCCACTGTGCAGAATTGCATTAGAAATAATTTTTTATCACTCCACAGGAGCCAATGTTTCCCCACTAACTTACTTACCCAGGCTCCCCGTGAGTAGGGTTCCCTTTTTTTTTTTGTTCTCGTCATTAAAACCAACAACAACAGGTCAGAAAAACATAGGAGGAAGAAGCAAAAAGTTTGGGGATAACCCTGCAAAAAGGGCCAAGTCCAACAAAAACCATAATGGTTTTCCTGCCTTAGCCATTTGGTACCTGCAGACTGTCCTTTGTCATATGACTGGGTGTAGTTGGCAGTTGGGCTTTGTGTATTCCACCTAGGCAACCACACACAATGGGAGCTTAGGTGCGACTGGATGGGACATCACTGGCAGGATGGGAGGGAGGAACTGGACCCAGCCTCACTTACACCTGAATAGGCTGTGTCCTGTATCCACACAAAGGTCTTAACGACCCTGCATTGTCACTTCAGTCAGCTTGGAACCTGGGTAGGGAAGGCAGGGAATTCCATGTACTTCTAAGCCACAATATAGAAGTTTATCCTAACTTCCAGGCTCCCCAACAGCACATGGACCTGTCTAAAGTGATATCCTGATCCCCAAGAGGTGCCTCTCTAGCCCTGGAACCTTGCTGTGGCTCTTCAGCTCTTAAATTCAAGCTTTTGAGCTCTTTGTGACATTGAATCGGCCACTTCACACCGGAACTGCGCTTCTCGCATCAAAAATGAACGCGAGCTGCCAGAAGCCCATCTCTTCACACAGCAGCATCATCAGTCCATGGAAGACCGCCAATGTGAAACTCCAGTCCGTAAAGTCCTGCCTGCCCTTTGCACCACGCCGACTGCCCATGGGGGGAACACCAATGTGAAACTCCAGTCCGTAATGCCCTGCCTGCCATTTGCACCATGCCGTCTGCCAACCGCGATCCTCTCCCTGTTCCCGGCTACCTTCTTCCACACAAATGGGACTCTTGGCACAAAATTTGAGATGGTAAACCTTCAGCTGGACAAATCTGGGACTGTATCTGATCTGCGACCAATGCTGTCGGCCTAAACTTTTGACCCGGATCAGCACTACCATATATCCCCGGTTGGCACTTTATGCTTTTAGGTGCTATTTTGCAGTTTATTCTTTAAAAGTTCATAACTCAGTTCTACTGATTGAATTTTTGTCATTTTGGTCTTGTTTTATTTATCAAATTAAGCTCTATTGTTTCTAGCCTGGAGTGGAATCTTTCTGTGTGGTGTTTTTCCTGTTTTGCTGTTTGAAGGTTTGCACAGATACTTTACACATGGCCTCCACATTTAGCCTGACTGCTCTGTACCAAGTTTCCATGAGGTGAGCACAGGTTAATTTGGGGGTTTGCTTGTGATTTATCCTGACTGGGAATGTTGTTGCTGCTTGGCCCGGGCTCTCACCCCAGCCAACCAATAACCCAGTTTCTAACACCTCCCTTGCCAGTTCCTGCTCCCTGATGATCCTTCTTTCAAACAGATCTTTGATTTCCTCCAATTCCTCCCTATTCAGAATGCCACAGACTTCTAACCTCCTTTGTCTTACCTTACCTGCTCACTTGATCTTCAGTTAAGGTTCTTCTATCAGCATTCTTCCTCCACACCACTTGGCAGCACTGCTCTTCTCTGCATCTTTGGCACAGGGTCGATATCATGGTAGGAGCAGGACTAATTACAACCTTCTACTGCTGAGCAAGAGGTAAGCTGTTAATTCAATTATTCATGTGTTGTATTTCCTTATTTGTTTGATCATATGATTTCTAATATTGTGAGGGCCTCATTTATGGCATTATCGCATAGGGCAGCTCAGCAAGGCACCATGCTGCTCTGCCCTGCGCCAAAGTGAAAGGGCAGTAATACACTGTATTTAAGCAATACAGTGCATTCCTGTCCTTTCTGCCAGCACTTGTGCCATTTTGTCAGCTTAGTGCCAATGTACACACCCATGCACCATTCATTGGAGGCAGGATTGCACAAAAACAATTCTATCAGGAGTTTTCCTCTTTCATGAGTATTGCAGATTGTAGCACACATGGAAAGAGGAAAAACGAGGAGAAATGAACACATTTCTCCTCATTACTCCTCACCTTGGGAGGCTTACTGATTTGACGCTTCCCCTGCATGGGAAAGCCCACCGCAAAGCCCATTTTAAAGCCTGCCGGTCTCCGAGTAAGGTGGCACATCGATTTGCAATGCGTTGCCTTACTCCTGAGTTATGAGGCCACTCAAAGCCATGCAGAGTGGCTTTGTGTGGCTCAATAAATCTTTGTGAGAGCCCTGCATCATGCATGTACCACATTATGTGGTGCAAAAGTGATGCAGGGCTCCCATAATTAAGCCCCTTTGTCTTTTGTTTGTTTCCCTCAAGTTTATCAAATCTGAAGTTGCTGTTAACGCTATTCTGAACATGGTTTTCATTGTGTTATCCCTTCCCCTTTTTCCCTGGGTTCCTAATTGACAAATTATTAACCAGTACCTTGGTTGAAGCAGGTGAATGATTGGGACTGTTGGCTATAGCCATTGTGGTATGTAATCCTTAAATCAAACCATGGCAAGCACTATTTGAGGAAGTGATCTCCTTCACTATAGAAGAGATATAGGGGCAGAATTATGATGCCGGTCAGACGAGCGTCCTGCCTGCATCGTTGCGGAATAGGGACTGGCCGACAGGTACTCGATGGTCCTGACTGCCAAATTAGGATCTAACCACCGTGGAGGTGGTCAGAAACATGCCTCTTTGCATTGATGCTTGTGCTGTAGCCTGGAAAAGGGCCGCAGCACAAGTCCCAATGTCAAAAGGCATGTTTTTACACATCCCTCCACCCTGTGGCAAGCACCATATGATGCCTGCCACAGGTGCCCCCCAGGGCCCAGAGCAGGAGGCGAGGGGGGACAGGGGCCCTGCTAGGAGCCCCAATACAGCCTTTCCACCAGCCCTTTTACATCAGAAGAACCGACATGAAATGGCAGGCAGAAAGGTGGATCGTAATCCCCACGGCTGTGCCTGAGAAGGCACCACCTCCATTGTGAGGAATGCGATCTGACCGACCGCCTGACGGGCTCCTTGAGCCCGTCGGAAGCTGTCAGTTGGTCCCTGGAACAATGCAGTCTGACTGACTGCATCGTAATTCGGCGGTCTGACTGCAGATATAGGTGTCGGTTCCACCGACATCATAATCAGACCTATAATTTTGGTGACCGTTGTATTTTTCTTTCATCTTTGGTAGGAGGCAATCTTCAACAACATATCTGAATACTTGGCAGAGTCTGTTTTTTTCTCTCTGCCTATGATTACCTTGTGTTTCCTTTAGTTTTTCTCACTGCAGCATTCCAAAAGTTGATGATCCAGTCCACTGGCTCGTTCTATTGTTTCGGAGCAGCACTAGGGTAGATCCAGCACCTGGGCTAGTACATCATTAATATCATCCTCTAATCTGCAATAGAAAAGATATGCTGTTTTCTCTTCCAGCTACCCAGCTTCCATGACTAATTTGTTAATAGAAGGGAAATACATAACTAAGGGGGTCATTACGATGGCGGGCGAAAGCACAACCGCCGTGCTGGCGGATGCAAAAACCACCAGTTACCGCCGGCACGCAGCAGTCCACACGCCCGCCCAATTACGATGCGAAAAGTAGGCCAAACACCGCCGGCAAGCCAGCAACACCGTCCGCCATCAAAGTGCGCCCGTACACGTAGCGGCGCAGCTCAACTGACACACACCGTCCGACGAAAACACGTCCCGCCCGGTGCATAAATTACGATGCCGCAAACAAACGGCTCCCACGGCCAAGAGATACCGTACGACAAACCGAAGCGGTAACACGGACGCCGAGCACGGACAACGAAGAAGCGGCTCCCCGAGCATGAATCCAGCACTGCAGGCCCTCCCCATGCTCTTGCTGATGCACCACCAAGGACGCAACGTACCGCGGAGACGCAGGTAGGCACACACACAACAAGTGCACGCAAACAGCGCACACAGTGCAAGGGCGGAAAAAGCGGACAACCCCCCCAGCGCGTGTACACTACACATCCACCATTGCATCCACATATGACACACAGGCCAAATCGTAACATCGCGTAACACATGTGTACACACCACCTGGGACTAGGAACCAACGACCCCGTCACGGCCCCAAAGCGGCGATGATGCCGCCACACATGCGCACAACGCAGAGGCCAACCGCAGCGCCATGCATGCGTCGCACACAGACACAGGGACACAACCAAGCAGCACACACATCAGCCCCACCCCGAACGCACATGACACGTGACAGGCCTGCCACAGACATGTCCCCAACGCCCAATTCACGGACAACACCCAACGCCACACAACCGACGCACACATGTCAGTGAAGTCACGCAACAGCAGGACACACCCCAGTGTAACAAACATGGCGAAGCACACAGCGGCGGCAACACCAACTAGGAGAAGCAGGGCCCCTTCGGGAAGAGGAACGCCAGTACCACACTGAAACACCCATACCACCCTGCACATATGAACAAGACATATAAAGCGGAACACCAAAGAGCCAGGGGACCGACAACAGGTGGCCCAAGAATAACATTCACACACAAGGCCCAACGCAGAGCGGAAAGGCAGCCTGCCGCCCACACAAGGGAGAGCAGACAGCACTGAATGACCTTCCATTCCAACTCCGAAACCACAGCCCTACGAAAGAAGCCGGTGAATACAGCCATTGTCCAAGAAAAGACCAACACAGGCATGCCGAGGAGACCGACCACAGGGCAGATAGCGCATATCACAGAAGCACACAACGGACGGGGAAGAAAGAAGAAAACACTCCCCCATGTCGGCCACATGCAAGTTAATTGGAAGGAGTCACACATCACTGACCTTGAACTGTCTGAGAAGCATGTGGGATGAGGGCCCGTGTCCTCCAAACAAGCCAACAGAACACAAGTCCTGTCCCCCTACGACTACACAGAGCTCACAGCAACCTCGGAGCGTGCACATTGCAGACTGCACACACAGCCGGAGCACGCCACCACAATGCACCGCTGCGAAATGGCAACCGCAACACACCTACCCAACTACGCCGGACAGCTCAAGCTGTACAAAACCAACCTGATACATATATTGGGATGCGATCTCCTGTCCCTGCTGAACGTAAGTTACCGACTGACTTACCGCATCACATTGTTCAGCTGCGTCATGCCCGTCTTCTACTGTCGGAGGTGTCCCTACCAGCATCCCGTGGAGATATGCCTCTCCAACCCGGCATGTCTAAAGGCGGACCTGCTACCACTACTCCTCCCTCTGGACGCACACGACAGGGCCTGCTCTGCCTATGGGGGCATGGCGTATGTGGCCAACATCGCACCCGCACTGAAATGGGACCACTGTGCCTCCACACGACGGATCATCGAGAACAGCTACATCGAATGTCACCCAGCATGCCCCATCATGGTCCTCCAAGGGACAACTTACGAACAACACCTTGACAGCCACCATCCGCTACATTGGCTGGCAAACATGTACACCACCAATGACATGGAAGCCCTGCTGGGCGGCATCGCATACCTGACAACCTGTAAATTCGTCGGACCACAACGCAGGTTCCCCGATTGACCTATGATGTCCAACCCCGCACCCATGCTTAGCTTCCGCACGGACTGGCCAGTCACCACCACAACAGCCATACCAAGCGACCGGCAACTGTTACCACACCATCAACGACATCGCCATGACATCGGATATGACCGGGACATGCACACTGTTCCCCATCACATCCAGGAACACCGCATGCATCGTGGGAGGCAGTGGCATGGGGTCTGTGTATCGCACCCACATGGACGGAACTGCACGAACAACCAGGACACGACATGGATCCAGCGCCCATGGACACACACACCGCTCAGTGGACATGAATAGGTCGCCTGGAGTCTGTGGGTGCTGCACCCCTCCCACCCCCGCCCCGGGAATCCCATACCAGGACCTTTGCATGGACGACAAGTGCATACAACAACAACACGACCCCAGTGACTGTGACATGTCCAGTAACCACCACATTGCAACAACAAGTGGCACGCCGCTGCATGCACGCAAGCACATGCCCTGATGTCATCTCACATGCACGCGTGCATGAGGAACAACCGCAGCAAACCTGTCACATGGAACTGAGATGGACTGTGCCCATGATGCCAAGCGGTCTGGTAGGCTACATGTATACCGTCTGTGTCAAAGTCCGCAGCTCCGCAGCTATACGTAAATGTACATTAGCACAGCCTTGGCCAAGCAGATGTAACTCTGAAGCCCACATCCCACATGCAACAGCCAATCACATGTAACCCCACACCCTATCCCATTTGCAATCATGCTCAGTATATCCTCAACATGTATTCCGCTGCCAGTAGTGTCCACTATACTGCATCACAGAGGACAGAAGACTCAATATAATGTTTGAAACCAAAACTGTCTCCGCTGACTCATTTCACAAGTACGAATGAGAGAGGATGAGAGTATGTGAAGTACACGGCAGTCGTGACATGACCATGTAGTCCACTGGTATTGGATGTCAACGCAAATGAGTAGCACAACTGTGGAAGACACACATGTGTCGTGTGAAGTCGTATGGACGCAGTGCTCAGGTGGGTGGGTGTGACGGGTAGATGCGCACATGCCAAGTTGGAGCACGCCGTGTCGGGAGGGGTCATGAACAGTACACCACCGCTTCCCTGGGCATTGTGAGAGGACACCTGTCGGGGGAGTGAACACGTGTGTGCACAGCAGCCGGGCACACGTACAAAGCGGTACCAGGCGCACCTCAGCCCACCCTCTGTGGACAAGCTGGATCCTGTTGTGCGCCCGCCATGCCCCTTGACAAGGCACACACAGCCCCAGTCGACCAGGTGTAACCCCAACATAGTCAATCCGCACAGGCGATACAGGGCACGGGATGGCAGTGGAGCATGGTGTGTGAGAGGTCTCCTCGCGCTCCTCCTGGTCATATCACGCAGGCAATAGAACCTCAACGTCTATCATGGCACAAGTCAAATGGAAGTGTAGGGGGACGCACCACAGCACGAGCAGCACTGACGTCACGGGAGGTGGCTCGCACCATCCCATCCATTGCCCATTATACCAACCACGCCACATGCCATTGCGACTAAGTGCAAGCGCGTGCGCCACCACCCCGAGCCCTCCCCAGAGAGGCCAAAGAGTGAATGTGTGGGCCATCAGTCACAGACGGACGCGGCATGGCCGCAAGGGCAGCCACAGCCACTGGGTGTCGCAGGTGGCGGATCCGGAAGGCGAAGACTGTGATGCATAGTCCATGCAGGCCGGGTCTCCATTTGGGGCACCACGCAGGTGGACGGCGTCCCGCAACACATCATACCCTGAGACAGCCCACTCGTGCAACTGGACCCACACATACACTCCTTGCCCTCTCTGGTGCAAGCTTGGGGCTGCCTGTGCAAGCGCTAGCCTCGCAGGTGCACATGCATATTGGGGGAGCGAGGGAGGACATGAGGGCTGGGGCGAAGATGACTGTATCACTGTCAGTGAGTACAAGGGATGACCCAGATGTGGAAGGAAGAGACGTGTCCCGTGTGTACTGCAACTAGTCGCCAATCCAACTACCCCCCCATGTCCGGAATGTAAGCCTGCACCTAGGCCCGCCCATCCGCCACATCGAATATACCACCAGCACGACAACCTTCCCATTCGAAACACTGACTGGGGGTGGCGACCATTGAACAATCATGTGTAGCCTACCCACGCATACATGTGGGCCCTCCATGATCCATGTCACCTGCGGCAAAGTCATGACATGCGCAATGAGGGAAGTGAGGAGAGCTGTCCGCCCCACGCACAGAAGGTGCATCAGCTCCACAGACCCAGCAGCGAGTCCAGCAGGGGTCACATGTGCAGGGGCAGCTGTGCCTGGTGTGAAGGCACATGCATATAGACAGCACATCGACCAATGTGTAGTCTGCCCACATCTACAGTCCATCATCATGCGGACATAGGAATTGAACACAGGGCAACACATCTGAGTGGGTGCACCCACCGTGACCAACAATGCGCAATCATCGACGTACCCGCCCTGTGCATGGCCCCCACCCAACGGAGGCACATCCAGTGCCACCATCCCACACACACAAGCCTTCCACGGAACATGCTGTGTCCAATGGTCAGTACAGAGTCAGCCCCCATCTGGTGGATCCCGAACAGGAGACACATGCACACACATGCCAGCTCCCACTATGTACGTCTGCCACCTGGCACGTGCAATGTAACCTCTCACCTGTGACGTGTGACTGCAAGCACACAGCCGTCTTGGCATGGGGCTGTCAATGTGGACACCTGTCAATGTTTCGGGAGGTGTGATCCGTACAGTGCTGTACATAGGGTGCAGTGCTGACACCTACTACTGTCTCATATCCCCTCGTGCCACAGGTCCCACTTGTTTTGGCCGCTCAGCCTGTGCCCACATCGTCGTCGTCGTGTGCCATACTCATCCAGCCTCGGAAGCAGTTCCATGCTCAGCAGACATTCATGTTGCCGTGGCGTTGCCGCTTGACGAATATGCAGTCAGTCCCCATCAGCACGCCCCGCAAGTCATTGGGGCCTAGATCCCCATGTGCATGCACATGGCAGTGGTTTGTATCACTAGCCATTGCCATTGTTGGGAGACCTGTGTAAGTGTATTGTGGCCGTGCCGTCCCAGCTTGACAGCTGGGCTGTGGCTCATGTGCTTGCTCAGTCATGTCAGTGATGTGTATGCGAAATTGCTATGTGATGTGTTGCTTTGACATGTGTCCACTGCCATTTTCCCTAGGCGGAGACCGAACATTGACCGCCCATACCAATTGCTGGCGGACATGGACGATACAGAGGTCATTAGGAAGTTTCGGCTGGACAGGCCAACCCTGCATCGACTGTGTGCCATGTTGGAACCCCATCTCCGTCCCCGCAGGGTGTATCCGACAGCTGTCACCCCCACGGCTAAGGTGATGGCCGCCATGCATTTCTTCGCCACTGGGTCATTCCAGCACACAGTGGGCAGTGGAGGAGGGATGTCCCAGCCCATGTTCAGCAAGGTGCTGAGGGATGTACTGGCAGCCATGATGCTGTGCCGAAACAGGTACATCCGCTTCCCCAGGGCTCGTGAATTGGCGGCAGTGAAGGGTGCATTCTATGCCCTTGGCAGAATCCCACACGTCGTTGGAGCCATTGACTGCACACATGTTGGCCTTGTTCCACCACAGGCCACTGAGCACCTGTACCGCAACAGGAAGCACACGCACTCCTGAATGTGCAAGTGGTGTGCCTTGCGGACATGGTGATCACCCACGTGTGTGCAAAGTTCCCAGGCTCGGCCCATGACGCACACATAATGCGCAACAGCATCTTGCCACGACTGATGTCCAATCTGCAACAGGATCGTGGCTGTATTGTCGGTGAGTATGTGGAGTGGTGTAGCGTGCTAGTTGTGCGATGCTGTCCCCTGTCCAGTTGGAATAGCAACGGTTCTCTGTGTCCCTCACACCCAGGTGACTCTGCGTACCCGAATGGGGCATGGCTGCTCAGTCCATTGAGGAATCCTCGCACCCCAGCAGACGATCGCTACAATGAGGCACATGGGAGGACCAGACGTGTGGTCGAGCGTACCTTTGGCCTCCTCAAGTCCAGGTTCAGGTGCCTGGACCGCACCGAGGAGTGCGCTGGCGTACTCCCCACAGAAGGTGTGCCAGATAGTGGTGGCGTGCTGCATGCTGCACAATCTGGCCATTCGGAAGCAGATCCCCCTCATCGTGGATGACGGAGATCAACCAGGGCCCCAGCCCGCAGACCAGGACAGCTCGAGTGAGGAGGACAGCGGAGAGGAGGAAGCTGGTAATGTGCGGCAGCAGCTCATCGCCCACTACTTCACTTGACGGTGAGTGTCCATGTACGACGGCTGATGTGGCTGTATCTGTGCAGGTGTGTGTGTGCTGTGTCAGGGTGGCCGTTTGTTCACTGCGTGCTGTGTGTCAACGCTCCATGGCCAGGGTAGTATGCCACTGTTGGTGGCTGTGGCATTGTGCCCTATTGCTCTGTGCGATGTGTGTACATTGCTTGTAGTTGTTGACATGTACTGTGTGATGGGTGTGTGACACACTCATTGAATGTGCTCCTGTTCTGTCTCCCACCCCTAGGTCCCTACAGGCCCTCCGGTTCCATTGCCATGCCACGCATCAGGTGCCTTTCCGCCCAAGGTGGCCGTTGTATTCCGTACAAATAAAACACAGGGCACAAACAGCAGTTTGTGTAAGAGGTGCATTTATTTCAAACTGTGACATGTGATTGTGTGCGAGGTGATGACAAAAGTGGTGCGTGCAGTGACAATGAGCTGTCGGTCACGGCTGCGTGATGCTCAGGGTGTACCCACTTGTTCCATGTCCATGGTCCAACAGACACATGCCATCCAGATGGCTGTGTGGAGTGGGATCGTAGTCCAAGTCAATGCAGTGGGTGGTCAAGGAAGGCTGGCTGGCTGCCTCACTTGCGTCTGGAGCATGCGTAGTCCTCCCGGGAGATCTGTTTGTACTTCGGACGGCCCCTTCCACGTTTGGGAGGGGGTGTGTGGTGGCGACCTGCTGGTGGGGGTGAGGTGTGCTCACTGGCTGTGGACGCAGGGGAACTGGACACTGCTGCTCGACCCTGCGCCCCGGCAGGTGGTGGCGGTGGTGGAGCTGCTGTCCCTGGCTGTGACCTCACCGCCACCACCAGCTGGCCCATGAGGTCCACGAGTTGGCCCATACGGGCGTCCATGGACCTCAGCACCCCCAGCACCTCCCGCGTGTCTGAAGCAGACCTGACCCATTGTTCTTGGGCCTCTTCATAGGCCCCAAGGACTCTGGCCATTTGAGGCAGGGCATGGCTCCCAGGGGAGACTTGCGTTTCCCTGACCCTGCTCCTCCTACCAGTACTGCTGCCACCGGCCTGCCCACTAGCCACATTGCTCACCACGGTCCTCGCTGTGGCTCCCAGGGTGGATCCAGTCAGCCGGGCCACCACCTGCGCTGGGGCTGGTGCCAGCGAAGATGTGGTGGTGGTGGCGGCGGTGGTGGTCGGTAGGGCGATGGTGGCGGTTGCGGCAATGGTAGTGGCCGCAATGACCGTGGGTGTGGCCGCAATGACCGTGGGTGTGGCCGCAATGACCGTGGGTGTGGCCGCAACAACAGTGGCAGCAGGGGGCTGGGAATGTTCAGCAGCCCTGGATGATGGGTTGGTGGGTAGGAGGGGTCCTGGGGAGCGGCTGGGCCCTGCCACACCAGATGGGCCTGCTTGGTGGTCCGTGTCCGAAGAGGAGGACAGATCCTCCACATCCGTGTGTCCTCGTTGGGGGCTTGTAGGCTGGCTGTGCTGGCTGCTGTCTCCATCCCCAGCATCCAGCAGTTCGTCACCTGTGGAGAGAATGAGATTTGTTATTGTGTTGCACCTGGCGAAGTATGTATTTGTCGTCTGACATTAACAGTTCGTGCAATCTCGTACATGGGTTTCCCGGAGGCGTGTGTGTGGCTGTAGCATTTGTAGTTGTGTGTGCTTGACAATGGGACTGTGTGCTGTGCACATGTGGCATGGGACGGATTGGCCATGCCGATGGGTGTGTTGCTGTGCCCCTACTTATTGTGACTCTGGTGTATGCGGGCTCCTGGCCCATCCTGGGTCTGGTTTGTACTTTGCTTTTGGTGTTCAGATGGGACGCTTAGGAACGCATATGGCAACATGGGGGCCATGCCCCAGATTCGCATTTGGGATGGAATATGCTTTTGGGGTACATGCTGTGAGCCATGGGTGCCGAACGTGACATGTGTTGTGGCAGCATGACAGTGCATGGTTTGAGGTGTGTGCATGCTTGACATGGCCTGCATATTTGCTGTCTGTTGTGATTACTGGACATGGCATTGGACGCATCGTTATGAGTGAGTGATGGTTGTGTGCCAGCCAACGTATTGCAGTTGTCCCATCTCCTTGGTGTGCGTGCTGCCCTGTGCCATGTGCATCACTGCAGTGCTCGGGGGGTGTGGCCCATGTTGTGTGTTGTTGCTCACAGTGTGTCGTGCGCTTCATTGACTTCTGGCACATGGTTGGTCATGGGCATGTATCTTAGCGTGACTGCTGTATGTGTGGCAGCTGTGCGGATGACATGCCTTTCATGAGACTGGGGCTGACGGATGGGATGGATGGTATGTTGTATGTGCATGGTGTGTCTGTGTGTTTGATGGGTTCAGTGGTGTTCGTGTGCATTTATGTTGTTCCGCTCTGTTGCGTCTAGTGTTGTTTGTCTTACATAGGCGTAGTTGTGGGGTGTGTGGTTGACAGGCAGTAGGGGCTACATGGACAGGACTTCAATGGTGTTTCGGTTGTGTGTGATGGGTTGTACAGTGGCTGCCGTGTGGTACTATATTCAGTGTGGCTTGTGCATGCAGACGTGGCTCCTTGGGTGTTGCTGTGTTTGTGATGGGTCATGTGGGGTGTGAGTCTGTGGTTCATGTCCGTGTGCACATTGTTCACTTGTTCGTGACGGTGGGCGGTGATGCGTGTTCGTCTGCTACGTGACATGTCCCATGTGTTGGTCGTGTTACGGTCCTCATGCCTCCAGTAATCCAGCCCTGTCCAGTTTCCCACCTGCAGGTTGTTCGTGCGTGCACTGTACTGGATGCCACATGGTTCTAAGCGGGGGTGCTCCATGTTGCAGGTCTGTGGGGGTGGGGGGATGTTGTGGGTCGTGGTGGTGGCTGGACACCCACTGACACCGATTGCTGTGGACCGTGATGTCTACCTTTCGGCTGTCGTTGTGCACTGCGGTGGCTGACACGTGGCTGTGGGGTGTGGGGGATGCTCCTCCTTGCTGTGCTGTGGGACTAGGGGCCTGGTGTGTTTTGTACTTGGGCTGTCCACCCTCCCACCCACTGCACTTTGTGTTCCTGCCACTTACCTGTTACTTGTCAGTTAGTGCAGCTATGGCGGACACATGGGTGTGGTGGGTGCTCGTTGTGGCGCTTCTGGCATATTTGGGGACCTGTTGGTGGTTACGTGGCTGGCTGAGTGTACACATGTCCCCACGCATCTTACAGTTGTTCGGTTTGGGCTGTGTGTGGTGGTGTCTGTTGCATGTGTGTGTGATGTGTTGTGTATTGTGTGCTGGACATGGGGGTGTTTGTCCCTGGGAGCTGTGGCATGGTGGTAGTGCATGTGAGTACATAGCGGTGTGCTGGTATACATTAGTTTGTACTTACCAGCCTCCACTCCCCTGCTAATCCGGCGAGGATCTCGGGATGTATGATGACTCGCACCTTCTCCTCCCACGCTTTGAAGGTCTTGAAGAGCGCGGGATTCCCTCCGCCAGTGACGGCAGCCAGCTCTCTGTTCTTGCTCTCCTTCTTCTTGACCAGGCTCTTGACGTCATTCCACCGTTTGTTTATTTCGACTCTGTTCCTGGGCAAGGTCCCGACTGCATTGACCTGGTCTACGATCCGGTTCCACATTCTCTTTCTGGTGGCTAGTGGTGTGTGCTGGACCAGGTTCCCATAGATTTGTGGGTGCACCTTGATGATCTCGTCGACCATGACCGTCAGCTCCATGGGCGTGAACTTGGGCATTCTTTGTGGTGCCATGGTGTTTGTGGTGCTGGTGCGGTGTGTGTTGTGTAATGTGCAGGGGGTTTGTGGTGCCGGTGTTTGGTGGTGGTGGTGGTGGTGGTGGTTGTGATGTGTGCGTTTCTGTGGTGTGCTGCTGTCCTTGCTGTGTCACTGTGTCCTCTCCTCTCCTCTCTAGTTTGCAATGTTGCAAGGGGTTGTGGTCTGTGGGAGTGCTGCTTTTGTACTTACCTATGTGGGTGTGTCCTCATGGTCTGTTGTTTTCAGGTGTGTTGTGTCTGGGGTTCTGGCCTTTGTAGTTTTTGTTTCTCCAGGGGGTGTTTTCGGGATGTGTACTGTGCTTGTGTATTTGTGCGTGCCTTGCTGTGTGGACTTGTTGGCCATGTTGTGTGCGATTGTTTTTGTCAGCGGATGGTTTCTGTGCAGGGACGTGGGCGCCATGGCTTCTGCCGTGTCGGTTCTCATCGGCGTTGTTTGCGCTGGCGGGCGGTATATTTGTAGTTTTCCCGCGCTCATGGCGGTGCGATCGTAATCTCACGTGCGGTGTGTCGGGCGTGAGGGCGGGCGGTTTTGTGTTGTCGTGCGTGTTTCCGTCCGTGGCGGGCGGTTTGACTCCGACTCGGACGATGGCGGGCGGTATCTTGTGTGATTTTTCCGCCGATGGCGGTTTTCGGTTTGTGTAATCGTAATGGCGTGGTCGGTGTTCAGACGGTGTGTGCGGGCGGATTTTTGCCGCTTCCATGCCTGGCGGATTTTTTTACGCCGGGTATCGTAATGGGCCCCTAAATTATGATTACACTGACAAAGGTTCCATAACTCCATGTCCATGTATTGCACAAAGATGTGTTTTACAAACAGTTTCTTTTATTTCAGATTTAAAAAACTTAGAAATATGTACAGAAGAGGATCATCTCTTTCCACAAGGGAGGGGAGAATTGAGCATGACTGTACTGTACCCCTACATAGAATTGAAGAAATGCACCTTTTGACTGTACTTTAGGGAAGGAAACCGATAAATGCATATAGTTCAACTGGAATTGTTTCAAGAATTATTCAAAGACATAACAGTTATCCAAACCTTTTTTAAATTAGTTGGGTGAGGTATCAGAAAGGCATATCTCTTCCTAATAGTATTACATTATATTTCTTCACATATATAAAATGAGATTCAAAGATGTGCTTTTTATATATGTGTGTGTGTGCATGTATGTATGTATGTATGTATGTATGTATATATATATATATATATATATATATATATATATATATATATATATCTATTCTCAGTTGCTGCTCCTTCCGTCTTCCCTCGCCCTGTGCAGAGGATCGCTTCCAGCCGGCGGAGCGCGCCGGACATACTATTCCAAAACCAGTCCAATTAAACGATCACTCCAGTGGATTAAAAACCAACTTCTGGTGAAAAGCAAAATACTCTGAGTGATCGTTTTATTGGACTGGTTTTGGAATATATAGATATATCTATACATATATAGATATAAAAAAAAATTCACTGAAAAAATGTCAGTTACAAAATATAATTTTAAATGAACAAACCCACTGAAATATTCACCAGTTATAGTTACCTCAAGTAAATATAACTTGTGCCCTAAAGTAACTAGAACTTGCATCCCAGCCATGCACAGTGTTCTCATGAATGATATAATTTCAGCATTTCAGATGTTGCAGTGATTTTATCAATGATGTCATAGAACATGTCATGAGTGATGGCAATCGGACAGGGAGAATTCTCAGTGAAACTCTCACTGTTCACCTGGGCTACATTGCCACTTTCAGGGCTTTGATTCTTACATAGATGTTCTTTATTCTTTTCAGATACCACCTTATAGTGTCCTGACTCAATGAAGGACCTACCTAAAATCATTTTTTCAACCATCCAACACTGGTATGATATTATCTGGCATTCTCTAATATACATTATAGCACATTTTATTAAGTTGTATGCTTATTAATTTGGCTCCCTTTCTCCTTTCCTTCAGGTTGTTACCGAGTGGCAACCAGCACAGGTAAGAGCGTGGGGTGGTGGGGCGCAGGGGGGGGGGGAAATGAAATAAAAAAAATAAAAAAAACACTTACCTTGCGCTCGCTGCATCGCTGAGTCGGCGATGTGGCGAGTGCAAGGTAAGTAGTTTTTTTATTTTTTTTATTTAATTTTACCTTTCCAATCGTCTATCGACTCCCCCATCCCACCCCTGCGTCACCCTCCCCCACCCCTGCCTCACCTCTCTTACCTGTGCCGGCCGCCACTGTTGCTACCACTTTTTTGTCCTGATGATGAGCCTATCCAAAAGTTTCTGTTGGGTCGAAACGTCGACAACCACACTAGTGGACTGATATCAATTACATTTATGTACACATTGTATTCTTAGGCTGAGTCGTGCTTTGAAAACTTGCATTTGTATCAACTTCTAATATTGTATGTATGCATTGTATATAGCACTGCGCACATCTTTTTCACCATTCACCTTCACAGCGCTATTATGTTGGAGGTCCTCAATATGATACAATGTGTTTCTTGCATAGTAAGAAATGTCGATACAGTGAATAAATGTAACTGTATATACACAATTCAATAGTTGATAATATCATTTAGCCAAGGAAATTTAGGCTATAACTTCCTCCGAGGGAACCATTGTTCTTTGTTTCAAGTGTCTGTATATCAGCCTGTAAAGAGCTTGATAGAGAATCCACCATAAATGATACACAATCCAAACATTTTTTGGCAGTGCAGAATTTGCCTACATGCAGTGGTGTGTAAAGTGGCATATATTTTATATAGACGTCTTGTTTGCCATATGTATGCAGTCAAATCCTGAAGGTGAAATTGCCCTATCATTAGCAGCTGTTGCAGGGAAATGGACAGATGGTGGGGATGGGATGGATGAGAAAGCGTTCTGAGAAGGATAAATGATTGGTCAGGAACTCAGAATTTAGAGTAGATGGGAAAAGTATAATTTTTGATGTGGTAGCCCATAAGCATATGCAGTCCATGGATATGTGCACTATTCAGAAGAAATTGAAAGAGCTATAATGCAAGGAAAAAGCAGTAGTGTGAGGGGAATATTGCAGTTGCCAAGAATATAAGACTAATTATATTGTATTTTGGGGTTTTCTAAAGCACTGAAACCACCTTGGGATAGTGTCAGAGCAAAGATGGAGTTAATGAAAATATTTCCTGAACCATGGAACATTCTCATAGTACTATGCTCAAAAGGATGGGTCACTACTGCTGCATCCTGAACACGTCCTGATGCTAACTTCTCAGCCGCTGTGACCAATGCTCAATTAGAGTCCCCTTCACACAAGGGACACCAGTGGTCATTCAGGTGCTCATAAAATAGACACCTTTGCGAAGTGTGATATAACATTTGCTTAGTAGACAGACCAATACAGTGACCCTGAAGGGGGCAACAGACCCCAAATTTGGCTGCATGCTGCATTGAAACACTCAGGTCACTTATGAAAGGTGAGTTAGACCCTTCTTGTTTGAATTATTTAGTTTAGCAAATACTAATAAAATAAGTATACTAGCCCATACAAACCCATAGTAAAACATACAATCAGTCCAATATAGTTATAGTTGGAATTCCTATTTGTCATTAAAGGCACTAACAATTGTTTTCGTTGGTATAGTCAAGACTCATTTCTTCAAAATGAATGAATAGGCTCTAATTTACATACATTATCAAAGCTTGTCTGACGTGGAACTAGACATTCTTTGTTTACACTTTCTTTTTTAAGGCTATCATTTCATAGGCAACAATTTACTAAGGCCCTTATTACGACGTCGGGCGGACTTGCATCCGCCCGACACCATTGCCCTAAACGAACCGCCCAACCGTGGGTCCGCTGTTCTGCAATCCCAATTAGGATGTGCAGCACAAGCTCCCATTGAAAAATGGAAGTTTGTAAACATCCCTGCACCATGTGGGAGGCACCTCACCGTGTATGCCACACGGTGCAAGGATGTTGAGGGGGAACACTAGGTGCCCCCCAGGGCAGTATGTGGAGGGCCAGGGGGAAGGGGGCCCTGCTAGGGGTCCCCAAGGTCGCGTTCCGACAGCCTTTCCATGTCAGAAAGGCCGACATGGAATGGCTGTCGAAAATCGACATCATAATCCCAACGGTGGAAATGCCGTCCTTAAGGGATTATGCTGCCTTTTTCTGACCGACCGTTGGAACCGCGTCAGATTTCCCCGCAGGTTTAAACTCCTACCGCCGTCATCATAATACGCGGTCGGACTTTAAACCTACCATGTCGGGCGGAAAGCCCGACATCGCAATCGGGTCCTAAGTGTGCAAAATTTCAAGAAGGCTTTCTTTTCCATGGCTGCTCTTGCTTGAATAGTAAAAGATCCAAGATTTCTTTAGGATTATTGAAAAAGGTACAGGTGAAATAGACTACTGAAATTGAGTGGCCAAACCCCTGGATTATATCTTCTTTCAAGAACAGACAATTACAACCAGTCTGAAAGGTATGACATCTTTGAATGTAATGGATGGTGTCTTCACAGGCAGTTTGATTAATGCACACTGCAATCTCTTTTAAGAATGTTATAGAATGTCCAAAATGTATCGACAATCAGTTGGAAGAATATGAAATTTCAGACTCTGGGAACTTCCAAATACCCACACTTAACTCAGACAATGATATAACCACATCTCTTTCTGAAACATTTTTAACAGAATAACTATCTAGAAAACACAGACACATTTTGCGTGTTATTTATTTGTAGAGTGCAGCTAATACCTAAATGGTGTCCTGGCACTAGGATCTATTGCCCACCTCAGTCACTGATGATCACCTGCGATTGAAGTAAAGCTAATTTTTAAGAGATTTTCAGAAAATCAGAAGAATTGATGTCAGTCAAAGGGATTCCACTTCCTGGCCACCTGAACCAAGAAGGTCCTCCTGATAAAAAGTTCACTCTTGTATAGTGGGATCTACAAGATGGCCCTCGATGCTGATCACACTGCATTCAACGGCTCATCTTTTTGAGAGATCACCTTGCATCACTTTGATTACACTGGCAATCATTATGTGTTTGATTAACTTCTTTAATGAATTCATCACTTGGCACTGCTATACAAGAAAGGCAATTGGCTCTAACATTCACACAGCGATGAACATACTGTAAACCTGAGCTGTCTTCTTGAATTTTGAACTTCCATTTTGCAATTTAAGGTGTTGCTTTACCACCTCATTAGTGGATACCAAATCAGAACACCGTTTCCCAACTATATTGCCCGGCCAAAAGGCTAAGGTTTCTTTTTCTATCAAAGAACATTTGCATTCTGTCCCACGTTATGGTGCATGCGCAAATGTTTTCAATCTTCCATTGTGATCCTGAAGTAAAACCACTCCAATTGCATATTGCTGGCATCAGTCTTTATTATAGACTTCAGATAGGTGCCAAAAGGTTTCAAAGCTCTCAAGTTACTTGAACTCCTTCTCACGGTGTTAGGACAAAACATCGATTAAAAAATTTCGGGAGACAAAATATAGGATATTAAATATTGTGACACACAAATATTGTGATGCACAATTATCATTGACAAGAATATCATCTTTTGAGGTAAGTAATATTGTTTTAAATAATATCGATGTTTTTGATATCATTTTCACTAACATAGCGGTTAAAAATATTGTTTTCTAATTATTTAAATGTGTTTTTATTGATATAATAATTTTATGTTACTATAGTTTATATAAATGTTATTAATTGTTTTTAAAATATAGTTCGTAATTTTAAGTGATTTCAATTTTTTTATTTAATTTCTAATACTAATTCATAGTATTGCAGCAGGTTGTTGGATTGTAGACGGATAAGGTGGGATGTTAATTAGGTAATAATTAGGTAATTAGGTAATAATTAAGTCAGAATTAATTAATACATTTTGTTCAATTACATTATTGATATTTATAATGTAATTTATGTAATGCTGATTTATTTTCATTATATGGTATTTGAGGGCCTTTAGGTTCATAGGGGTATAGAGTGGAAAGTTAATTATTTAATAATTAATTAACAATTAACTTTTTTAATTATGTAATTTATAAAATACTTATTTGTTTTATTTATATTGTATTATTTTGAATATGTAAGCTATGGAATAGCTATCTTTTTAGTTATACCTAAGGTGCCGGCTGCTAGGTTTGTTGGGGTACAGTGAAGTAAATTATTTATTAATTAAATAAGTTATTTATTAATTGATATTTAATTTTTTATTGAATAGTAATTATGCAAATTGTTTTTAGTTTTTTTTTAAAATACATATATATTTTTATGGTAATTAATATTTTTTAACTTAAGAGTTTAATAGTTTTTTCTACATTCAGGGGGCTACTCATATATGTAAAGTGTTTTTAAATGAAGTACTTTCCCTACTCTTGCTAAGGGGCTTATTACGGGTCTTGTGGTCTACAGACCTCCAGACCCGCGGGGGCGGGTGGTGGCGGTCTTCCGACCACCCTATTAGGACCAGTGTGGTCGGGTGATCGTGGGACAACTGCAACTGCCAGGGTGGCCGTGGCGCAGTGGCCTTGGGGCCGCAATGTACTTGGTGGGCCTCTGCGACCCGCCAAGCACATTCCGAGTTTCCTCACCTCCACAGTTTTCATAGAGGTGCGACCGCCATAAAAAATGTGGGGTGAAGAAACGCTGGTGCCTCACACCATGTTGATTCACACAGGGTTGCACAACATGTGCACCCTGTGTTCATGCACACCAGTACCTGCACAGCATGGACTGCAGCAGGCACCATCCTGGTAATTCCAAAGAACTGCCTGGCAGACCATGAGAAAACTCCTGATTTGACAGGCAGTTCCTACACGGGTCTGGCGATATGGGAGTGGGGCGGCCCCACCAAGAATATTATGAGTTTCCTCACTGCCACTCTTTTTATGGCGGTGCGACTGCCATGAAAAGTGTGGCTGTGATGAAACAAAGGGAGACCTACAAGGCCGCCCTGTGCCTCTGCACCATGGGTGCATGCAGGGGGGCACATGTTGTGCCTCCCTGTGTCCATGCACCCCAGTACCTGCACGACATGGACTGCAGCAGTCCATGCCATGCAAGTACTGATTTTGACATTCCCATGACGGTGCCTATTTCATAGGCACTGCCATGGGAACACCAAAGAACTGCCCGCCAGACAGTAGAAAACTCCTAATCTGGCAGACGGTTCAACAACGGGCTTGGCGGTGCTAGAGCAGGGCGTCGTAATTTTATGTCGTAATGAGACCCTTAGGGGCCGATTCCGATTCGGGCCGGAAATCTCTCCGACCGAGCCGGACCCGGAGAGATTTCCGACCGAATCGGACCCTAGCAGGCCGACCGAACGAGTACGATGCGCACGTATGCTATCGGACTCGAGTCGGTCGGACTCCCATTGAAGTCAATGGGAGCCGGTCGTACAACACGTACGCGGGCTCGCATTGACTCAATGGGTGCGAGGCGAACAAGGGCGCCCCCTACAGCGGGTATGCCTCGAAGCGACTTGCTGCGTACATGCACAGGTAGGGGGGACCCATGGGTCCCCCCTGTGTGCGACTCGCGTGGCTGCGCGTACAGGGGGGTCCGACATGGACCCCCAAAGTGCGGCTCCGACTGCTCTTTTGAGCCGGACGGCGCGAATCGGTCGGACTGCTCGAGGCGCGCATCGTACTTACCCGGCCGGGGAACGTCTCCATTGCGCGGTGCGAGTCGTGTCCGTGCGAGTCGGTCGGAGCGGTTGGCTTTTGCGAACGAGTTGGTCGGTGCGGTTGGGTCTCGCGAACGAGTCGGTCGGAGATTTCGCATCGTACTCGCTCGCCCGGACGCACGTACGAATCGGTCGGGAAACAGGGCTCCGAATCGGATCCGGTAAAGCCGAATCCGATTCGGAGCTCTACCGGCCGAGATCGGAATCGGCCCCACAATCTTTTGCCATTTCCACAGCAAAGTCTTTAAGCATAGGATTAGCACAGTGTCAGCCACGCCAAGCTGTAAAATGACAAAAGCCTTTTACCACTCCAGGCACAGTATTACAGCTTTGGATTGGTAAAATATCATCCAAGCCAATCTGGAATGAATAAAAGCAACACCTGACACATGTTTTGCTATCATTATAGTTCATCAGAGAGTTTTAGCTTTGTCCAGACACAAGGCAGCACCCAGTATAAGTCAAACCAATACCGGCACTATATGCCTGAAAGGGTATTGTTTTGACTTATACTGGGTGTTCCCTTGTGTTTTATTTTCGATGCCACCCCATTCTCACGGATGTTATGTCCAATGCACACCACACCTCTGACAGTAAATCTGCAGTTCTCCCGTGTGAGTGTTAAACCACTGTGTTCTATTATGGGCAATACTTCATTATGTGTGATGCAGTGGTAATTCTAAAATTATCCCAAATCAGCAATAAATCTTCTTAAAAATAGGTTACTTTTTGACATCCTTAAAGAACTTTGAAAAGATTCCTTTTAAGATTACTGACACTAGACTGAAAGGCATTCTCCGATATCTAAATGCACCTCCTGGTATAGGTAATGATGTGAAGGTTTTGAATCTTCTTGCAATGCCACATGGTGGTGCGCCTTTGATAAATCTAGGGTGCTGAAAGTTTTTGCATCCTTTAACGTCAGCAGCATTTACTCAATGTACAGCAAATGAAGCAGATCGGCTCACACACACTTATTTAGATTGTGCAAATCTATGTGAAACCTAATTTTGCCATTGGATTTGCATGCTGAAACCATTTGAAAGATTTCTTCTGCCAAACCTTCTTCACACAATTGCTAAGCCAGGCTGAAAAAGATAGATCTGTTGAGATTCCCAATCTTCCTACACATTCTGTTATGTGGCTACTGCAGTAATACAGTGACCTACAGAGAAGCAAGGGGAAAAGGGGAAAAGGAGAAAGACAGGGAATCCTGTTGTTCAGTTCAATCACAAGGACTACAGGCACATGTTCTTCTTCTGATGTAGCACATGAAGGGAAGCACAAGGTTAGTATTAGAAAAGAGGCAAGTAATAGCGCGTATCAATGGAATGGCAATTTGAGCCACTTGCAAAACTTCAAAGCGAATGATGCTATTGATAGCATGTTCTTGGCCCCAAAAATTAATCTTAAATAATAGTGGCATACAGCTTATTTATCAATTCACCATCAATTGCAGGGTTAGTCCCTATTTCCATGCTGCAACTTTCTCTCCTCCGGTGATGGATCTTTGAATATCATATTAAGAGTCAAAGAGTAAATCAGGCATCATAAACTTAAACTTCATTCATCGTTTAAGTTCAGTCAACGATGAGAGTTTCAAAAACCTTTATTCTCATTAAGAGATTAGTAAAGTTATTTTTGTTGGTATTTTCGATTAGTCCATAAATTAAATTAGTATACAGAAATCTCATCAAAAAGAATGGTTAGTTTAAAATATTAAAGTAATACATTTAAGCATGTTCCGTAAAGGACTAATTCCCTATATTAAAGATCGGATCAGAGTGTTAGAGTCATAGAACCTACGAAGAGTTTGGATTCAAAAGGAAGAGAGTGAGATCAGGGAGCATAAAGCTCAAAGTCAAACTAAAGCAGCAGACCTTTCCATAAAAAGTAGTTCATGAAACTCAGCCGAGTCTCAATAAATCCAAATTAAATTAAATACAGTTGCTGTAGCAATCTGTCAAAATTAAATGGCAATAATAGGGCAAAAGGGAAATAGCAGCAGCAGTAATCACAACCATCAAGAGTCTGGCATAGGGCAGAAAAAGCATTGCATATACCTAGGAACACGCACTAATATTAAAAACACAAGCACATGTTGCAGACATTGTATCGGGCGTCTTCTTCCGTGAACCAATTAAGTGGCATCTTTCATCATTGAGCAGGTTCAGCTCCTCCGTTACCATGAAAAAATACATGCGGCTTGTAAAATTATCACAAGTTAGCTATGAGCATTCTTGCACAGTTAGATTCTGGAAACATAAGCCTTAATTCCAAAAGGCATTTGGGCACAAGTCGGCCTTCTACATAACTTTTGTTTCACTGAGAGAACAATGAACTATACTAACGTAGAGAAATAAATCACTGTTAGGTAATGCATTCCATTTTAATACGAACAAGTATTATTGTCTGTAACACACAATTATCTTAATCAAGCATTTATATCAGCAAATAGGAAACTCATGTCATTTAAAAATAAAATGCTGCTTACAAAGTAATGCATTTATTAATCCAGAACGTTCTGCAGTTATGACTAACATTTCTAGGCATGTCATTTTAAAGCCAAGCTTCTAATTCACATTGTGCACATTTCACCAATATTAGGTTTGTTTTTAGTTAAAGAAACTTGCTTCCTTGCTTTTCCATGGCCCATGTGGACAACTATGATTGCCTGTTGCAAATAAGCACATTTGCCAAATGTGTCATTAGAGCATTGAATTTTACATTTATCATTTCAAATTCATCTACTAAGTTAACTAATTTTCATGTTAATTAGCGGGCTCTATTACTATGATGAGCCCTTGCACCAACAGGGAACTAGCAAAGAACACCAGAACACAAAGAAGTGGTAAACCATAGACTTGATGATAGAGCAGCTACCAGAGACAAATAATAACAGAGAGAGAGGTACTGAATATCTAGCAGAGTGGCCCAAGAGAACCAAAGGGAGACAGACTAATAAAAAGAGGAAGGGATATTAAACTATTCAGCAAGTGGAGAATCCATACAATTAAAAACCACAAAAAAGAGACTAGGGAATGAGCCTTCTCTGACTCCCCTTCAAATATCTAAACTCACAAAAAAGAGAGAAAGACTAATAAAAGGGCCAGGGACGTTAACCCAACTTTGGTTGAAAATTTTCTGGTCCGACCCTATCCACTGTGTGGAGATAGTCAACTAAGGAGAAACAAAACAGACGGAAAATCAAAAGATTTTTTAGTACTGCCCTCACCCACTATGCAGTGGCATGCTTCATCATAGGGCCGCTGCAAACGTCCAGGCGCAGACCAACGCACTGGACGAAGCGCTGTTTTTTTAGAGTGAGGGAGAAAAAGAAAGGAAAGTTTGTGAAAGGGAAGGGTATTCCCTAAAGAAGGGATCTCTAGTGCAGAAAGACAGGAGAGTAAAACTGTCTAAGGCGATACCATTGCAATGCCTTTATTCTTCGTTCCCCTTGACAGGGTTGAAAATAGTGCGATCTGGGGATATGAAGGAGGGGTAACTGCCCCTAAATCCCCACTGCAAGTACCAACATGTTTCAGCCTTTTAATTTTGCACTCATGGGTCAAAGGCCTTCTTCAGGGTGTAGATCCCTTGGATAGTATGGTCCCGACCAAAATTTGATCTTTTTCTATAAAAGCAATTTTTGAAAAAGGTAAAATGCACCTTCTGCTTTATCTGTAACAAATTCGTTTTCTGCAAAGGAGACAAAATACAAAAGTCATGTTCGCTCCATTCCCAAAAAAACCATCATATGCTTTCAGTTTTCCCATCTTAAATGCACCTCTGTGTTGTACCCCATATCTAACCCATAAAAACATAAGAATAGTCATGCCATTACATGTGCTAGGACACCTGTGAGGTTTACGGACACTACAATCCCGAGTTCCTTTACATATTTTTTGGCCATGTGTTCCCGTTTTTTTTAAAAACCACACAAATTAGAGCGTATGATGCCAAAGTTCTTAGCCGAGTTTACAGGTAATTCTCTAAACCCGGGACCGTCGTGGGAACGCTGCCTTATTGTCACACTCTATGTAAGGAAGCACAAGTTCAACTTTTATATTAGATCAAATGTAATTTAGCAGTAATTCCCAATTCGGATCTTATTTTTTCAATAGAGTGACCCCATTCCTCTTCATCCTGCATAACACGTGAAATTGTTTTCTAGTCATCCTAATAGTTCTCTTTACGAATGCTCGACTGACAATAAATTTTGGAATTCAAAGGCCCTGCCACGAACCCCTCTGTCATTTAAAGCCTGGCGGTGGTATAATATCATTAGTACCAAAGGGAGACTTCCTTTTCCTATCATCTCCCCTATTTGGCCCCCACCGCTAAGGGATGTAACGTGGCACCCCCATTGTTCCCAGCTTACTTCATCAAAGATCGGCGTTCGTCTATTATCCCCATCTCGGGTCCTCCAATGATGCCTCATTCTTGCTAGGATTTCCTTTTAACCTGTTTCCCCTCGGTCTTGTGACCGCATCCGGTTCCGGGTATTACACCGGTGAACAACTAGACCCCCGTAGTGTGTGAGAAGCTTCCGTCAATTGCGGCGGCCATATTGGAATTCCTGCATTATTTGTACTTCATAGACTAAGAATACACATCTAGTTCCGGGTGTCTTAAGTTATGGCAGCCATATTGGAAACCCTACAGTACCTATTTCCTAAAGGTGTAATCATTCTGTACTCGGAAGATATCTTTCAAAATGAAAGTCTGTTTAGAGATTAACAAGAGATTTATTTTTTTGATATACTACTATCATCCTTGCCCCTTGATTATTGCCAGGGAATTTTAGATTGTATTTAATCTCACTTTTATCCTTAATGATCCCTTCTCCTCTGATATCACGGGGAGCTAGTTTCAATTGGTTATACACTACGGATTATTGTTATTTACCCCTGGATTCTCATTTTCCTCTTGTCATGTATGTTTTTTCTACCTTATGATTAATATCAAGGATTTAGAATCTTTCAGACCTCTCTTCCTCTTGACTTAGGTGTTCATTATACCATATAATTGGTACCAAGGGATAGAATCATTTAGTCCTTGACTGCTGCTATTTAGTCTATTCATCCATCTCTGTTCTCTTAGGAAAAGAAAGTTTGTAGTGTCAGTGATTGTTGATGGGATGTATGGTCTGTCAATCACCGTCCATTCAAGATTTTTTTCTTTGTGACCCATTTCTTTATAGTGGGTCGTGAGTTTAGTGTTGGACCTACCACACCGTATGTTGCTCATATGTTCCAGTATGCGAACCTTCACATGGCGGGTAGTCAGGCCCACATATTGTAGGCCACAGGGGCATCTCAATAGATAAATAACATTTTCTGAATTACACGTGGTGTGCTTCCTCAGTTCCCCTGGCTCCCGTAGAACAATGTCTACACTTTTCCCATTCATCGTGGGTGGACATGCTCTACAGTAGCCGCATGCATAATGACCAGTAACAGGGGGTAAGTTCCAAGGGTTCTCCCTCCTTGTTTCTGCTGGTCTCGGGGTCCTAGATCTTGTATGGACCACCATATCTTTAATGCTTGCGCTTTTCTTGACAGAAAAAAGAGGTGGTAGCTGGTTAAGTCCGTTTGCATTGAGTATACGCCAGTTCTTTAATATAACCTTCTTCATATGGTTAGATGCCGTATTATATGTAGTGACACATATACTCCTGTCCTCCTTCTCTCTTTGATGTGTTTCTAGTAGAGCCTCCCTGTTGTTGCTCTTGGCACGTTTGTGCGCTCTCTTGATTACTTGTTCGGGATGGTCCCGTTCTCTGAGTCTCATGCTCAGTAGTGTTGCCTCTCTATTGTACTCCGTCAGTTCCGAGCAGTTTCTGCATAAACGCAGAAATTGTCCATATGGGAGGTTCTCCCTTAAGGAGCGTGGGTGGAAGCTCTTGAAGGATAGTAGGTTGTTCCTATCAGTTGGTTTATGGAACACACTACTCACTAAACCACCATTCTCCGCCTTGATGTTCAGGTCCAGGAATGAGAGAGAGTCAGTTGTCATTGTTCCTGTAAAAAACAGATAAGGGTTTCTCTCATTTAGCCATACCAGAAATTCCTCTGCTGTAGACTTATTCCCCTTCCAGATTATCATCACATCATCTATATATCTTCTCCAAACTCTTATTTGGTCGAAGAAAGGGTTGTTCCTTGAGAGGATGTTTTCACCCTCAAAGTGCGAGACATAGAGACAAGCTAGGCTTGGGGCAAAAGAACTCCCCATGGATGTCCCATGGACTTTTAGATAAAATGTATCTCCATATTGAAAAAAGTTCTTAGTGAGGGCTAGTTCCATCAGGCATAGAATGAAAGCTCTGGGTGTCTGGTAGTTCCAATTCTCTGAAAACAGGATGTTCTCAATCACCCTCAGGGTCTCTCTCTGGGGGATGTTTGTATACAATGACTCGATATCGAGTCCAATCAGCATTTCATTGTTAGGGTCAAATTCTAGGTCCTTAATGAGGTTAAGTACCTTCCGAGTACCCATACAATTACCTGATTCATTGGCAGGTGCTTAGCTATAGAACTGAAGAGGTGCACTACCACTGTCAACCTAAAAGTGAGTGAATCCCGATCAGTGAGAACTTTTCTGAGATGCTGATCTGTCCGGCATCAGTTTTCCCCATCGTGCAACTAAGTGTTATGCTGATAATCACACATTTTTCTACATACTGCCCCACCTTCAGAAGAGCCCATTGCCACTTGTAGGTTAGTCCAGTTTCACTAGTCCCCCCCATGCCTCATGCACTCATCAGCCAGTAGAGGCAATGCCTGGGAATCTTGATCATAGATGTACTCACAGGTGTCTTGGGCAAGGCCCAGGGGTCTCAGTGTGCCACCAGCTATTGGGAGTATCCTCATGTGTAATATGTATATTTCTCCCATCAGTTCCAGAAGCTGCTTATGTTGTTGGGTGTATCATAAGTGGTCCAAGTACCAGCCTGCATCAAGCGGTCCATCCTCACCAGTATCAGATCACACCTTAGCCAATCAGAAGTCCAGCCATACCCATCTGCTGGCCCACTGAGGAACCTGGCATCAGAGTAAAAGCATGCCTGTGGGGAAAGGTCACTAACATCAACAGGCCTCAACCCTGGCCCAGTCTCCCTGTTCCCATTCTCAATTGTCTCTCCACCGCCCCCCTCTGTCCCTGTAGTCGGGGCCTCCTGGCCATCCAGAAGTCACAGGCCAATTGCGCCTCTTTTGGCCTATGTAGTGATCTGCCCCTCAGGTCCCAGGCCACTGATGAAGTCACAGTTTTCACCTCAATGGCGACCCCACTTTCACGCCACCCACCCAAATCCCCCGGCCGTTGTCAGGATGATACTCTTGGCAGCCGCATTGTGGAACAGGGGAACAGGAGCGCCGCAACTAGGCGGCCCTCTTGAAAGGCAGCTGGCCTCTGTTAAGGGGTAATAGTTTATCCTGCTGATTCCATTTTGTGTCATGCAATTTGTAAATTCTTCTCAATGGAAGTAATTTCAACCTTGTGCGAGTTCCTTATGCATTGCTAAATTCATCTGCTTTAGTCAATGGGGTGTTCTCCATTGTTAGTAATGCTGGAGTCTGAGGATTAGTCAAGTATGGTTTCAAGTTTAAAACACCCAAATTATAGACTTCGTCCTTGGTAAATCCTGATGGCTCTTGACAAGGTCAATGGACCTTTGCTATTGAGGTATGAATGAAATTTTTATGTTCCGTCAACGATGAGTGGTTGGTGAAGTTTCAACACTTTTATTTATCTTAAAAGGATTAGCATTGGTTTTTGTCATCTTTATTCAGATTGGCCAGTTTACAGAAATATCAATAAAAGATTGATTAGTGGCAGCATAAATCAATACACAGTGTTCCATAAAGGAAAGCATCACTAAACTAGCTAATGAACCTAATCTAAGTAGAGCCCATAAAGAGTCCTTTTCGTAAAAGAGAAAGAGTGAGAATAAAAGACGAACTTCCCATAGAGAGTCGTTCTGGAAACTCAGCCAAGTTCACCACAGCTGCAGGAGCAACCGTCAATAATAGAATGATCTCTGCAGTAGCATTGATTAGGGTAAAGTTCTTAGATAAAAAGAATAAGTCACCTTTAGCAGAAGCTATTGGTAAGAAAGCAAAGATCAACTCTCCAGGAGGAGAGTCGCAAGGTGGGAATAATGAGTCTGGAGTCTCCCTCTCGGTCGAACTCCAATTGCAATTCCTATTGTCTCTCTAGGAACACTCATTGTTATAAAGTCATTAGAATATTGTATCAATAGTCTGTCAGGTGTTAGCTCATCCAGCTAATGGGATCTGCTTATCCAATGGTGTTGTCAACTTCCGATGTCTCTTCGCTCGATTCCCACAGTAAACATTCACGCCAGTACATTAGTAAAACACTCTTTCAAATGATGTTACATGGAGAAAAGTTCTTATGCAGACCTTCTTACCTAAGCTAGAAGATGTGCTATGAGTTTCAATAGAAGGCAAAGAGTTTTCAGAGATGCAGAGCCAAACTAGCAATACTGTTCTGATGAAGCATTAATAAATGTCTAAATCATTATTTATTATAACAAACACAGAAATGTCTCATTATATTAAAGTCAATGACCTAACATGGGGTGAGGGAACAAAATGGAACATCGGTCTGAAGTCAGCACATTCTAAGCAGGTTGCTGGTGCTAAGGAAAATATTCGAATACATGTCTAAACAGTGAGCAAGAGCCGATAGAAAAATGCTGTGAGGCCTAAACTAAATGTGCACATTTAAGTATGATAGCTTAGTACAAAAATGTTTAATTATACTATTTCATGAACATTTCGTATGCACACGTTTCAAGATATATATATATGTAGGATTAATATCTATTTGCAGCATTAATAAGGATTCCTTCACATTATAGGGTGTGAACATTCTGATTGAGTGTCATTTTCTCAGTGAAAACTTTTCTGCAGCAGCTTGAACACGTTTCTAAAGCACAATTCTAACATAGGCTGCAAGTCGAATTTTTATTTTAGAACTCATTTCTCTCAGTAATACTATTATACATATATGGCAATACTATCATACATTTGTAGAATAATTTGCAATGCTGTTTGGAGTCTAGTTTTCATGCCATTAGTGCACAGTGTTTCATGCCATTAATTATGAGGCTAGTTTTTGTTAAGGCACTCCAACCTGACCGCCTAGTAGTGAGCATGCATGAGCACACAAAAGCGGACATCCTGCAGTGGGTTTTTTGGCATAATGTGTAATAATTGTATTTAAAGATGGACACCTTGTGTGCTCATGGACATGCATTGAGAGCCATCTCTGAATGTTTCTTGTTCCACTTTATAGACCATTCTAAGAGAGCTGCCTGCCGCACTATTAGGAGAACGCAGCCATGCGGAGAGCAAAAGTAGACAGGAGGGCGGGCGGGAAGAGTGAATGTACCAATGACAGCCTGAGAGAGAGCAGAGAGACAGAGAGAAAGGAGTTCCTCTTGCACTGCAAACCAGGAATATCTTTTACATGCACCCATCCTTTATTATCACAGGCGCAACCACAAAGTGGCATGCGGCATGTGCACTGTGTGCCACCTAGGAATATCATGTCAAACTGTAAGTTGTGTAAAATGGGAAAAAGCCCCCGTAAAGAAAATTGCTGCTACCTGTTAAACTCGGAAGCTTTTGATAAAGGTGTTTATAGAGCTTTCAATCATGGGACTTTTTTTGTCACACTTTACATTTGTTAACTTAAAGCCTTATGGCCTAATTTATGAAGCCCCTAGCGGCACTTTTTTGACGCTCCGGTGGCGCAATGTGCCACAGCATATTTACAAGGCCCGACTAAGCCATGTTGCGTGGCTTTTCATGGCCTTGTAAATATGCGCCCCTTTCACGCAGAGCACTGCGTGAAATGGGTGTTCCATGGGTGTTGGTGTGGGTGCTGCCATGCAACACCCATGGAATTTGAAGCATTCCCAGATGTACGAGGAATCGTAAACCTGGGAATGCGTCAGATTGTAACGCCACCCAATGGGTGATGTTAGGGAGGCGCAACAAGGAGAAATATCCTTTTTTTCTCCTCGTTTTTTCCTCTTTCTATGTGTGCTGCATTCTTCAGGTGTCCCTTCGTTTGGCGCACGCAGTCCATTGTGCGCATGTGGAGACCAAAAATACAGGAATGTGCCATATCTCATCGATATGGCACATTCCTGCCCTTTTCTTTTGATGCAGGCCAGCGCAGCAAGATTCCTTGCGCCACTGCACTGTGCCACAACTTCATAAATGAGGCCCTCAGGGGCCTATTTGCAAATTCTTTGCACCACTAGTGCGCCACGTTTTGTGATGAAAAGTGATGCACCAGCGGCGCAATGGGCTTGTAAATCAGCGCTTAAGGTCTCCGGAAACCCTGTGTAGATTGGTAGGGGTAAGGTCGTACAACCATCTGAGGCCCTAAGAATTTCCCATCGATGTGTATTGGGATAGGTAGGCGCCAAATTCTGGCCTTATTAGTTGTATAAACCAATGCTTAACCTCTGGAGGTAGCCTGCCAATTTGTGGAAATAGTGCCACTTGTAATAGTGGTTTCAGTGACATGGACGTTTGCTCACGTGGAACGAAACTTTAAAAATCACAACCCTCTTTACAAAAGCCACCGAATAATCATCAGCTGGAAACGACCAGGCACCCTCACCTGTGATGTAACGCAATATGAGGCCAGCCTGCGAAAAATCTCCAGCGCTGGGTATAACCATCCAGGCATAATTAGACCCAAACTAAATTACCTCACTACATTTTTCAAGAAACGCAGACTATTCCTTGACTTCTGTATGCCGTGTTTGGAAGTCGGTGACTGTGAACATTGTCTGCGCTTCTAAGGTTCTAGGGTTTTTTTGTGGCCCAAGAAAAGGGTATTTCGCCTGCCTTCCTGTGAAACGAAAAACACACGTCTCTTTTTAATTAAGCTCTTTACCCTTTGAAGCCACTTCAGATTTTTTCCCTCACGGGTGATGTAAGTTATGTAAATAAATGCATATCTATGAAAAGAGTGTGTCTGTCACAAGCGAAAATAAAAAACATCCGTCATTTTGAAGTGATTAACATTCTCCAGATGTGGAAATCATCAGATTTCAGGAGTTTCTCTTTGTTGTGATCCCGCTATAGTATCCAGAACAAGAATGTTTACTTTTCGCATCGACCAGACTCCGATTTTTCACAATCCCATTAAAGTATGCCCCGCCTTGTAATTGCATGCACAGATGAAAGCATGTTCACGTATTATTATTCCCCGTAATTGTAAACTGCTGCTGGTAATTGTACTGTAGGGGCTGAAACAAAGGGTGCCTGCGCTGCAAGACCACCACTGCCCACTTATGTAATCAATTTATACATGCAGCTTGGAACAAAGATGGTTATCCGCCTCTGGTGCCGAGACATGTGACATGCTACCACCCTGCAGCTCCGGGAAACGGATCCTAATTCGGTTTTTGTAAAAGGTTTTCCTAAAAACACAGGCGATACAGCTGATAATTTTAAGTGACAGCTCGATAATGTTTTACCCAAGTTAGGGAGGTTTTTGGTTTTTACAAAGGAAGCACACATCATTTCCCTTAGAACTAACAAAGTTCGCGCTCTACAGTTTTTGGAAAAAAGTTGATAAAAAGTTATTCCGCAGGTCTATTTCTATAATAGTTAAATAGCGAAATGTTCATGAATGTGTGGACTCATTTCAATGCTGCTTAAAGGCGAGGCAAAGATGTACTATACGCAGTGCCGAAAAAAACTTACTCAAGGAGCCCACAAATTGGGGGTCAAGGTATGGCAGACGAAAAGGGGGGGAGTCACGAGGGGTGGAGCTTGAAAAGCAGAGCCTCACCGTCAACGTATACATTTATTTTTAAAAATCTGCTGCAAAGAAATTGGCAACAAGGACAGATGTGACAGTAAATCTGTTCTAGCCTACTTAATTGTACTCAAAAGGGCTGCATTTTTAAAATATGTTACATGGTTAAGAGACCCGCTGCAGAGATCTTTGTGTGTCCTGCAATTTTGAGCGGATTATAAATAATTGTGATAAAATAACTCTGGTGGTTAATGCAGTTCTCAGAGAGTTCTGTGTTTTGTCCAATCACAGTTTTCACTCATAAAGTAACAAAGTGCCTGCTGCAAAATACATGGTGCAACTTGCAGCTCACAGATTTATATTTAATGTAGAGAGGTAAATGGTCTACTGCTTTTGATACTGCGATCATTTTATTACAGTTCGTAAGCTGCAATTCTAATATAGCACAGTGATCTACTTACCCGCATCAAGGAGCTGCATGCAAACTGTAAGTCGTGGGTTTAGATCCTATGGGGCAGATTTATCAATATTTCATGCAACGCAGCAAGACACCTTGCTGCGCTGCGCAAAAAGAAGAGGGCAGGAATGCACCATACTTAAAATTATATGGCCCATTCCCTTTTCCTCTTTCTATGTGTGCTGCAGGAGCGGCCGGTCCATTGGGGCTGAGGGGCCACACCCCTCCACTTTTTGCCCTTCATGAACAGTGTCTGTCAGGCTGCCCAAAGTTCAGCCTGACAGACACTGTTCACTTTCAGTTCAAGCAGCCAGGAGCCAGACATGCGCATTTAGCGCACGCTCCTGCCTGCCTAAGCTGAACTTTGCTGGGCTGAGGAAGTCACAGCTCCTATGGACGTGACGTCCTCAGCTTAGCAAAGGTCCCTGAGGCCCTCCCCTCAGTGACGAGGAGTAGCATCACTGATTGCCTCGCACCTGGGCGCTTCAGTTTTAGGCCCTGAAGCACCCATGGTCGAGTGTCAATCAGTGACACTTCATCACAGAGTGGGGTGGGGTCAGCAGTCTCACTGACCCCATCCCACTCTGTGATGACGTTGGGACTGCTGCCTTTTCTCATTGGCTGACCATAGGTCAGCCAATGAGGGAAGGCAGCAGTCCCAAACCTCCTAGGCAGAGCTGGCTGCAGGTAAGTGTTTGTTGTTCTTTTAAACTGTTTGGTGCGTGCGTGTATGTATGAATGTTTGGTGAAGGGTGTTGTGAATGGATGTGTTTGTGTGCGTGCGTGTATGTATGAATGTTTGGTGAAGAGTGTTGTGAATGGATGTGTTTGTGTGTGTGCGTGCGTGCGTGTGTGTGTGAATACATTGCTTTTACTGTTATGTGTAGTGGGGATGTGGGTGAGAGTGTGTCCCGTCCGCCCCCCTCCCTCCAAAACTTACCGGCTGCCACTGGTGTGCTGGAGAATGCAGCACACATAGAAAGACGAACAAACGAGGAGAAATAAAGATATTTCTCCTCGTTACGCTCGCCCTGGGAAGGCATAGCATTTTGATGCATTCCCAGGTCTACCACTTGTGGCAAATCTGTGAATGAGCCAAAATCCATAGGTAGATCCGTGGGACACCCACGTTCCACCCATGGAATGCCTCCCTGGTGCAGAGTAATGCTGCTTTGTGTTACTCCAGACTTGCTAGGCACACAGGTGACCTTGCGTGACTTGGTAAATCTGACTTTAGTGATGCGTTGCCCTTGCGTTATCTTGTGTGATGCAAGGGCAACCAAACACTTTGATAAATCTGGCCCTTATTGTTTTTTCTCAATCTGTTGTTATTATAAGATTGCAAACAAGGGCTCCTCTGAGAATAAAGTCTTATTAGTACAGACTACCACTTTCAATGTGTTCCATTTTATATCCTGACTTTGTGTTTTTACTGACCATTCACCCTTAACATATAAAGCCTACAACAACTATGGACGATATGTGATTTCTACACCATATAACCCTAATTTTCTTAAGTAACCTTTCCTGTACATTGATTTACACAACTGTATGATTTATTTTGTCTCTGTGTGATGTGGAGCGCTCGGAGACCATACCCTGGTCTGAGTAGCGAAATAAAAGAACTAAATAAAAAATAAATGAGTAGGTATCATTTAAATCATTATCAGTGTAATTACTCATACAAACAGATACATCTTGCATTCTTACACTGCATGCACTTCTCTTGCATAGGGTGTTTGAACAAAGCCAAAAACCTGTCTCCAAGTCATAGTTTCTGTAAACTACTTATAAAGTGGTAAGATATGTGCTTTTGTTTCCATCTATTGCATTGGCATCTAGGCGTTAGGCTGCAGATGGCTTCCAGCCAGCATAATACTTGAACAGAAGAAGAACTGATGGCCCTTTAAATCAGGCCTTTGTTTGTGCCTGGCTGGGCCTCCTCGCTGCCTGCAGGTTGCTGCACCGAACGGACAACATGTGGGTGCTGCGCAATTGTGGCTCGGTGTAGGAAAATGACACAAGGACAAATTCGGCATATTTCCCTTGGTTGGCTGGAACCCAGATCCGGCCCAGAAATAATTGTCAGAACCACGCTCAGGTGCGATTACCCTACTTTGCAGCACTGACATTATGCCTACACTATCACTCATGCAGAGTAAGAATATGCTTGACAGTGCTCATTGTAGTGCAAATCAACTTTCACATGGAAATGCTTCTTTGCAGCAAAAGTTGATATGAGCGCAGCGCTAAAATTGCTTTGGGTCCCAGAGAGCAAACCCCTCCTAATATGTACACAAAGAGGCATAAGGGTGAGGAAGCAGTGCAAACCGCAATGGTTTTTCTCATGCATGCAATCTTCTGCAACAGCATTGCCTAATACTAAATATTAAACAGTGATGGTTCCTTAATGGTGAATTGGAGATCAATGGATTTTGTAATAGGAAGTTGTATGTTCATCAGTGTGCTGTTTTGTTTATCACAGAGAGTATGTTGCAAGAAGCCGAGTGCTCCATTTAAAGACCAGCCCACAGAGGGGTGGAGCATGAGTGATGAGGCAGATAGGGAGGATATACACAGATCACATGTGTATATGTTCGAAGAGACCCTATTCTGAGTCCACCAAACCAGTGTGATCCAGTCCCCTACGATAAAGGTTACCACCTCGAGCGAGTGCAAAGAGTAGCACCCAGTACTATAGCTTGCAGCATGGAGTGGAGAGGTGTGGTGCAGCGGCCAGGGCAGCTGACTTCGGAGCACAGGGTTCACGCTTCGATCCCCGGCTCTGGCGGCAGCTCAGCTCAGCACCATGTGACTCTGGGCAATAGCTCACTTAATTTCCACATCGGCCCCCAGCGCCTTGAGACCCGTAAGGGTGAGTAGCTGCGCTATATAAAAACGGACTTACATTTTTTTTTTACTTACATTGAGTTCCCTCCACCTAAGCAATGAAGGCTCAAGCAATAAAGCTCTTTCCCTAATCTCCAGCATTTTCTCCTGCCCTCCAGTACAACATAATACTCATCCCACATGCTCTGCTTTTACACAACCCAAGCACACAGTCACAATTTTTCAGATATTCAGTACTTATATGAGCCCTACAGATCTTCAGCAGCCACTACATGTCTGATCAGATCGACCTCAGACTCTCTGCCTCTGATCTCGTGAATATATGCCAAGCCACACAGAAACTTAGAGCTTTCTTCTCTATCTCAGTCCCTAACACACACTCATGATCTCCTACAATCCCCACCACAGATGCCCTGCCCCAGAAATACTCTAAAGCTTATACCCTGGCCGTTGTTTCTCAGCACTCAACTCACACCCCAGATCTCTAGCATTCATTCTGCCCTTCAGGCACCCATCCCGCAAACTGATTTTCAGTACTTGTCCTTGCCCTCTCATTAACCCAAAATCCATTCCTTGCCAAATGATCTCCCTGCATTCACTACTGCTCTCCTAGAGATCCCAGCAAACTCTCCTGCACCCTGATGCCATCAGTTGCCTCCTGCCATGACAGAACCCAAATTCCTTCTTCTCTCCAATGCAGAGAACATATCCCATGCCATACCCTAAAAAAATGACCAGACTTCACTGCACCACTCCCACATTGTATGAGCCCGAAAATTAAACAAGTCTCCACTTAAACTTCACAAGTCGCCGCCTCTCAGGGTGCCGCTACCGCTTTTCAGGAGATTCCCAGCATCGCGCTCCTGCGCCCCGCTCTTCTTTACTCCCATGAACTCTTCCTAGCTCTCGAGCCACATTCACCACCTCGGGCCGCGAACTGTCCCAGAGAGCCTATGGCATTGATTTCTCGGCAGCTCGTAACCAACTAAACCGCCATTCCGTCCATAGCTCCGAATCTCCTGCTTCACTTCCGGGCACCCTGAGAGGCAGCGACTTGTGAAGAGCCAGAACTAGAGCGGAGTGAAGGGCGATTTAAACGTCGGATCAGGGCGGCGGTTGAAGGTAAAGGTAAGGCCGTACAAGCGTGGGGAGCCGTGCAGTACGGAGTCCTTGTCTTTTTCCATGGAAATCCGCCAGCAGCAGTGTTTCTTAATTGGAGGCTCTCTTGTAGAGACACAGAAGGGAGAAAAGGAATAAAGGGGTGAATTGGGACTGCAGTTGCGCTGTGCACTTCTGCAAACCGGACCTCAGGATACTGTGACATTGGCCAAAGGGACTGAGTTAAAGAGAAAGGGAAAATGGGCAAAAAAAAAATGCAGGGAACATTAAACATGGGAGCCAGAATTGAGATGGTGCGACATATGTTCCCTGCGACATACAGCTCTGGTCTACCCATTCCCTATATCCAGGAGATCCAGGAAATACAGCCATATCGGCATTAAAGGAAGAATGGTGAAAAGAGGGGAATAGGAGAACAGAAGGAAGACATAAGATAAGGATTGCAGCATGCGTACAATCAAGCAAAAGTCCGCAACCACTAATTCCCTTTTGGTTAATCAATCTACACCGGCTCAAAGATCACGTAATAAAGGGGACAAGTGAAAATGCTGGCAAAGCTCCGGCGCTCCGCGCAACGCACAGCAAAGGATGGATCTTAAGGTACAGCAGCTGTTGGAAGCAGATTGGCTACAGGATTCAGGTCCCGTGTCAGATGTAGAAAAAGATGATACCACTCTAAGTGAAGAGTTACAAAACGTAAATCCCCCTGAGAGTCTTTCTATGAGTTCAGAAAGAACCTGACTGCAATATAGTGATGGCGGACTTTCATAAAGAATTTTCTTCCGAGCCTGTTGAATCCTTTTCCACCCCAACTTGCTGTAAACAATACCCTTTATTTTCAAAGTCCCATGCGGTGACAATTGCAGCTAAAACCACTGGCCAAGTAACAAAAATAACATCAATACAGGACATACAGGCCCCTGCTCAACAAGAGGTAGGGCCAGAGGAGATAGAAGCAAACACTCACTACCAGTATAGTGGAAAAAATGTTATTTCCCCAGGTGGAAGGTAATGGCAAAGACCCCGGTCTGTCAGTTAAAGATATGTTTGAGGTGATTTTATCCGAAATTAAGGAGCTACGGACGATACAATTCCAAGAGATTACTTCATTACATATAAGACTGTCGCAAATTGAGGATACTATGACAAAAATTCCTGACCGGTTAGCTTAAGCTGAGCAACGGGTATCTACCCTTGAGGATAAGGCAGTAATGCGTGAACAGGAAATATCACAGATTAAACAAGATATGGAGGCTATCACATCAAAACTACAGGACATGGAAAATTACAATCGGCGGTCAAATTTACGGTTAGTGGGGATTCTGGAAGCAATGGAGGGGCCGCAGATTCTGGCCGGGTTGAATCCTTGCTGAGGAAAGTGATTCCAGAACTACCAAAGGACTTAACGTTCACAAGAGTTCACAGGGTACCTTTCCATCGTCCAAATAATGGAAAAACCCTCGCACTATATTAGTGAATTTCGCTGACTTCCGGATTAAAGAAGAAATTCTCTCTAAGGCAATAGAAAAAAGAAATTTATCAACACAAGAGATTCCTCATTTTAAAATCTCTTCAGACATGTCGGCGGCGAAGCAAAAAGATGAAAGGAATTTGTACAAATGCTTGATCTCTTCAAGTCAAAGGAGTCGCAGGCAATGATTGTTCAACAATCAAAGTTAAAGATTCTTGTAAATGGTAAATTCCTTCTGCTGGACAATGTAGCGAAGGCGCAAGAACTGCTACAGCAGATATCTAACTGAATAAAGTATTTTGTCTAGGATGCTGTAAAGCGAATTAAAGTTTCACAAATTTTTTTCTTTCAGCTTAAGGGGAGGGGGGCACGATCGGGCCCCTGGAGGACCACCAAAGGGTGTTCGGGTGCAACAACATTCCCGTCATTGTAGGGACCACCAGATCCCCCCCTCTCCCGTCTCCCCCAGACCCCCACCCCAACGTACCACCATCCATTCACGCCCTCCCCCCAAAGACTGTACTAAACCCCTCGCCTGCATGCTAGTGAACTGCCGTTCGGCTGTCAGACACGCAACTGAAATTTCAGAAACCATTCTTTGCGAAGACATTGACATAGCCTTCCTCACGGAAACCTGGCTCAATGACCACTCTACTTCCAGCCTTGACTTACTTTCCCCCCCAGGTTACTCTATCATCAGAAAAGACAGGACAGAGAGAATAAGGGGTGGACTAGTGATTATTTTTAAAAATGAACTCCAACTTTCCCTTATCAAAAACCCCGACCGCAATACCTTCGAATACCTGAAACTGAACTTAAGTCTCAAGGTTCTCCCCCGATTCGACTGCATAATATCTACCACCCCCCTGGAGACCCACTTCCCTTCATCGAGGAACTATCCGAACTTCTTAACCAATCTTCTCTCTCTAACTCAAAAAATCTCTTCCTTGGAGATTTTAATCTCCACTGGAACGTGACTAATGACTCCTCAGTCAACCTCCTCACCAATCTTCTTCAGATCAATGAACTCAAACAACTTTGCCACTCTCCCACCCACTCCAAAGGAGCCACTCTTGACGCCATCATTACCAGCAATGACTTGGCTTCCCTCTCCAACATCATCCCCATCGACTGGTCTGACCATCACCTCATTCTGTTCTCTATCGCAAACATGGATCCACCCCCCTCACCAACAACATTAAAGCCTCAAAATGGACCAGAAATCTTAATCGCATCCCCCTGGTGAACTTGAATCTAAACTCCAAACACAACTTCTGCTCACCCTCTCTCCCTAAATGCTAATGAACTCACCGAACATTTTAACAAAACCGTCATCGATGTCCTAGACCAAATTGCCCCGTCCAAACTTAAAACCCTAAGAAACATTCCATCTAAATCATGGTTCAATTCCAACCTCAATGATGAAAGGCGTGCTCTTAGACTCGCAGAAAGAACATGGAGACAACACCCTTCCCCCGCCCATCTTGCTCTCCTCAGATCCGCCAGAGCCACATACAAGAAACACATTTTCACGGAAAAGGCCTCCTTCTTCCGTACTCAACTCGATCGAGCGAAAAATCGCCCCAGAGAGCTGTTCAACATAGTTTGAAACCAAACCTCCTCGGCCCCTCCAACCCTGACGGCCACAACTGACAGATGCGAAGAAATCGCTAACTTCTTCTCCGAAAAAATAGCCATTATCGACCAATCCTTCCTACCATCTCCCCCTTATCCCTATCTATCGATGACTCTACTTCTCAACCTCCCTCCCTATTAACTCCCCCCCCCCTTCCTCCCTCCTGCCACTACCCCTCCGGATACCAGCCTTTCTAACCCACAGCCTAAAAACTACGCCTCCTGGCTCAATTTCCACCCCGTAACGGAACTCGAAGTCTCTAACATCATCTCCAAACTTAAACCGTCCTCACACACCAAAGACTCTCTTCCCGCTAACCTTGTTCAGGAGCTCAAGCACGTCATTGCTCCTTACTGGACCTCTATCATCAACTCCTCCTTTACCTCGGGATGTGTCCCTCCCTCCCTCCAACTCGGACAAATCACTCCCATTCTTAAAAATCCCAATGCTGACCCCAATGACCTGAATAATCTCCGCCCCATCTCCAACCTCCCCCTCCTTTCAAAAACTCTTGAAAAATGTGCCCTTCTTCAACTGGACAAACACATTGACTCCTTCAACCTACTCGACTCCTTACAATCCGGCTTCCGAAAAGGCTGCAGTACAGAAACTGCCATACTAAGTATTGTTGATGACATCCATCACTCTGTTGACAACGGCGAGACCTGCCTACTCATTCTCCTTGACCTCTCTGCAGCATTTGATACGGTTAACCACCCTGCCTTACTTAATGCGCTCAAAGTTCGATTTGGCCTTAATGGCCTGGTACTTAAATGGTTCTCCTCCTTCCTGCAACACAGAACACAACAAATCAAAATCTACAATTGCCTCTCTAACCCCACACCCGTCTCCCTCGGTGTCCCCCAGGGTTCTATTCTCTCCCCCTCGCTCTTTAACCTCTTTATGGAACCCCTTACCCTCATTCTAAAACAAGCTGGAATCAACTACCACCTCTACGCCGATGACACCCAACTTTACTATAAGATCAAATCCCACTCCGACGTTCTACACCTTAACAACACCCTGTCTAAAATTCAATCCTGGTTCCACTCCAACCATCTCAAACTCAACCCTAAAAAAACGGAAATCATTCTCTTCTCTCCAAAGAACAACCCTCTTCCTATCCAAACATGGATCTCTGACCTTAATGCCCTCAACTGTCCGCTCACCTTATCAAGCTCAGTAAAATCACTTGGCATCACCATTGACAATAGCCTAACCCTCCAGGCCCACATAAAAAACTCGGACAAAGGAGCGCTCTTCACCCTACGCCATCTCAAGAAAATCAAACCCTTCATCCCAGCTGACGACTTTCAATCGGTCGTCCAATCACTTGTCCTCTCGAGGATTGATTATGGTAACGCCCTCCTCTCTGGAACCCCAAAAGTTCACCTAGCCCCACTCAAATCTGTGCTAAACCTAGCAGCCAGGCTAATCACTGACTGCAAACGCTCCGACCACATCTCCCCAGCCCTTAAGGCCCTTAAATGGCTGCCCATCGAAGGCAGATCCACCTACAAGATGGCATGCATTACGCACAAAGCCCTTCACCAAAAGCCCCGCTATATCTCACTGATAAACTCAACAAAGCAGGTTGCGCCCGACCGCTGAGAAGCACCAATGCCCTCCTCCTCGTCCCACCCCTGACAAAAAGAAAACCACACAATCTCGCTCTTTCTCTGGATATGCCCCCAGCATATGGAATGCCCTCCCCAAAGACCTGCGTTGTAACCCCTCCTACATCAGCTTAAAAAAGACCTCAAACTGCACTTGCTCAAGAAATATTGGGGTCCATAATCCTTTGCTTCCCCTCCTTTTCCTCTCCTTTTCCCTCCCCGCCTTCCCCTCTTTTTTCACCCTCTTCATTCCGTACTCCCTCGCCTTAATTACTACCCCCCTCCTTTGTCTATTCTTCTCTACTCCCATTCACACCCCCAATCCCTCCACCCTACTACCTCCCAGCTCCCCTCCATCTCAGGATACTATATATAACTCGACCACTTGTACCCATTTATTTATGTTTCTTATCCCTCTCGCTGCGACATATGCTAATTTGTATTTTGCTACTTGTTCTCTTCAATCGAACCTATGTGATCTCCATGATTTGAACAATTGTTGTATGCCTGTATTATCTTCGCTCATGTAAAGCGCTCTGATACCCCCGGGTCCAGCCAGCGCTATATAAAACCTTTAAAATAAATAAATAAATAAATAAAAACATGGCGCCCGGGGCACTAAAGGGGGGTTCGGAGGAGATGTGGGCTATTCTCCCACAATTGCTGTGGGTAGGGGTGGAAGATAGGTCACTAAGGGTGAAGGATGGTTGGTCTCGACACGGAGAAAGGGGGCTTTGCAGAAGGAAAAAATGGGATAGTTCATCTATATGCCGGCACACCCATATGAGTAGAAAGGTCTATTGGCAGAAAATGTGCTTAATTTTTCAAGAGGCCGGTATCTGTACTGTAAATTATTATGCACTTTACATAATGTTGGCAATTTTTGCACTGCACTATCACTTTATTATGTACTGTAATATGAGTACCTTTTTGTTACATGCCGAGATACCCATAGGGCAGGGTAGAAATTATGAACCATCATAAGAGTATAAAGGTCTACTGGCTGAAAATTGGTTTAATCTTTCAAGAAGTAGGTATCAGTATTGAACACTGTTATGCACTTTACATAATGCTTGTGATATTTGCACTGCACTGTCACTTTATTCTTTTTGCACAAACACCTAAATATAGCTATGTATTATAAAAGGAATACTTTTCGGTGTTTTAAAAAATGTATACACATACAGGCATGAGGCACTTTTGATATGATCCGTTTTCATTGATGGCTCCTCAACAGCAGATATTTAAGGACTCTGTAAGAATTCTCTCTTTTAATGCCAATGGTCTAAATAATAAGATAAAAGCCCGGGCTATTGAAGAGTGGTTGAAAGGAAATACCCCAGACATAATACTGATTCAGGAAACGCATTATGTGGATAGTAAGAAATATCCATATAGTATGTTTCAACAGTGGGCAGGTAGTAGATATTTTTTGTCAGCAATTATGGCCCAAAGGGGGGTAGCAATTTTTTTTAAATACATTTTTTCCCTTCCAGGTCTTATATTCCCAAGTGGATAAAGAGTGGAGGTGGGGATTAGTTAATGGTTTAATTAATAACAAAAGAATAACCATTGCTACAATATATGCTCCAGTTGAAGACAATCCCACACCTCTGTTGGATCTGTATTATGCTTTATTGTTACTTCCTGGAATGGAAATAATAGGGGGTGACTTCAACTTCTTGCAGAATCCTGCATTGGATTCATCTTCTGGAACACGGAAATAGAATAAACCACGTATGGGTGAGGCGCTACTGGAATGTATGGAAAAATTAGATATGATAGTTAGTTGGCGGGTAAAATTTCCTATGAAAAAAGAGTATTCATGTTTTCCAGCCAAATATAAAACAGCTGCTAGATTGGATTATTTTCTACTCTCTAGAAAACTATGGGGCACATTACGATGGCGGGCGGACATCAGTCCGCCCGCCATCGTTGCGGTGCTGGGGACCGGCCGCCGGTAAGGCGGCAGTCCCGCTAAGTGAATTAGGATGTGCTCGCCACTATGGCGGGCGCATCCAGGGCCCTGAACATTGCGGACGGTGCTGCTGGCTGCAGCACCGTTCGCAATGCGAAAATGCCACGTTGTGCATTTCCCTGCACTACGTGGCAGGCACCACGCGGTGCCTGCCACTTTGTGCAGGGAAATGCAGGAGGGTACCATGGGTACCCCCCCATGCACAACCACCCTCCCCCCACACAGAGGGGGCCAGCAATGGGCCCCCAAACCCAATCCCCGCCAGCCTTTCCATGGCGGCATCACCGCCATGGAAAGGCCGGTTCAAACACACATCCTAATTTGGTGGACAGTGCCTGCTAGGCACCGCCACCATTTTGGGCACCCTGCACCACCTGCCAGGCAATCGGACCAATTGCCTTTGGCGGTGGAGTGGCGGACGGACTTTCCGTCCGCCGCGGTACCCACCGCCATCCTAATTGGGCGGTGGGAAAATCCAGTGCGATGGCGGAAGGACCGCCACTGCCGGCCCGACGCTGGTGGTCCTTCCGCCATCATAGTGACCCCCTAGGTTTGGTTGACTGCACATATATACAGAATAGTTTCTCGGATCATGCTTTAGTCAAGCTTGAAATATCTGGACTAGGGAGGGGAAAACATTCTTCTAAATGGTTATTTAATAGAGTCCATCTCGAAGATGAAGATTGGTGTAAGGAAATCCAAAACGAAATTGAAAGTTTCTTCTACCAAAATAGGAATACTGCCACAATCGAAAATGTGTGGTAGGCATTTAAAGCTACTATCGGTGGGTTTATAACCTCTAAAGAGATTGCAATCCGACGTGGCCAAAAAACGTTAAGAGGACACTTGGAATCGGAAGTTAGGCGTACAAATGGGCAATACCTAAGGGAGAAAACCAATAAAAACAAATTAACTTTTGGGGCAGCATATAAGACCATGCAAGATTACTATTATACTAGAGTATATACGGCTAATTCCTCTTATCTCCAAATGGTGTAAAAGGAGAGCGAATTCACAGGTACATTTTTAGCCTGGCAAATAAAAGGTAGACAGGCACAGAATAGAATTCACGCCCTGTTGCACAAAATAAAATTTGCATTACAAATGAAGAGCAAATACAGAAGGCGTTTTTAGAACATTATGAAACTATTCATTTTGTCAGACAGGAGGTTGATAGTTTGAAGTTAAAGGGATTTCTTGGAAGACTGCAATGCCCAAAATTGAACCTAAGTCTAAGGGAAAATTTGATCGCTAGTGTTATGTTAAAAGAAATCGAAGATGTGGTTCAATCTTTAGCTAATGGTGAAGCATATGGGGAGGATGGGTTGCCCACTGAGTTTTTAATTTTTTTTTCCTTAATATTAAATCAGGAATTATTGGTGTTGGCTAACTATATTCTGGAGAGCAGAGAGATACCATCCTCCTTTCGCACAGCGGTGGCAGTTAGTTTTTTAAAAAAGAACAAAGATAAAGAAGATCTGAATTTGTATGGACCTATTAGCCTCCTGAACACAGACTATAAAATTATAGCTAAATTACTGGCAAATAGAATGAATAATTGTGTAGGGTCAATCATACACATAGACCAGTGTGGATTTGTTGAGGGACATCAATTATCTTTTAATACCACCTTTTTAGTTGAAGCTCTAGACTATTTTAATCAAAACAAAATCCTGGTGCAAATCATGCTACTAGACGCCGAGAAGGCTTTTGACCTTGTGTGCTGGGAGAGTCTCTTTTATATTTTGACAGAGTTTTGTTTTCCCTCTGAATTGACTGGTGTAATTTCCAATTTTTATAGAGGGGCTACGGCACAAATAATTATTAATACAAATAAAATCGGTAGTTGCAAAGTTCTTAGAGCCTCTTGCGATAGCCATTCGTTCTATTAGTAGCTCAACATCTCCAATGTCAGGCATGACAAATATTAAGCTCTACGCCGATGATATTGCCCTTATTTTAAAACCCAACTTAGAAGTTCAAGATCAAATATTTTTCAGGAATATCAGTCAATTGGAGGGTATAGAATAAATAAATCAAAGACAGAGATTCTCCTCAGTAACTGTGCCTCTGACTCATTATTAATAGAGCTAAGGTCGTTGGTTAATATCAGGCCTAAGAGGTACCTTGGCATTTTCGTTACGGAGAACATCCATGACTTATATATTTTAAATTATGCTTCTTTAATTAATCGGATAAAAGATACATTTACAAAATGGAAAGATCTGCCAATTTCAATAATTGGTCAGATAGCAGTGATTCGTATGATGATTTTACCCTTATATACTTTTTTATTTTCAGCCATTCCAAACACTGTTCAAATTAAATTTTTTAAGGAAATGCAAGGCCTGTTTTCTACATTTATCTGGGCAAATAGGTTATCACGATTAGCTATTGATGTATTATATAGACCCAAGGAAGAAGGAGGTTTAGCTCTTCCTGATTTAAGGGAATATTATTTTGCAAATTTTGCACACAATACCTATAGATCCAGTAAAGTTTTAAACGCTAAAAGATATGACAATTTCTTTTAGATCTAATCCACCAAGAGTATGATATTGAGGATTTCATGCGTTTAACGAAAACTCCCAAAAAAAGTTAGATATAAAATATTACAATGGAGTATCAAGCGCAAGAAACAACTTTTTGGCCACTATGCGATCCTCTTTATTAATGGTGAAACACGGCTATCAGACGTATATATTGGCCAAGAAAAATTACTAGACAAGATTGGTATATCTAAATGGAGCAGCTAGGGTTTTAGCAAAATAGGGGATTTTTTAAATGAGAATTGGAAAAATTGGACCGAAATAGAACCAAGCATTGAACTTAGTAAACCAATTCTGCAATGTTCCTTTATAAGGATTAGACATTTCCTGCAGGACCTAAATCCCATACATATAAATGCAACAAAGGAGCTTGGGGGGCAGCTGTTGGATCCCAAACACCGTAAAAGGGTTGGGCCTCTTTTTTACGTAGTCAGGAGGCAGGTACATTTTATCTGAAAGCTCAGAAAAAATGGCAATCTCAGCAAGGGCTCCAGGTGACCACCTTAGCCTGGGATCAGATCAATAAGTTTAACCACTCTTTATTGAAAGCGGCCAATCTCAGACGGGTGCAATACTATACTCAGTGGCTCCTATATAGAACGCCAAACTTTTTGCATAAGATAAATCCCCAGATATCGGCAAACTGCTTCCGATGTAATATGGAGGGAGGAGGAAAGTGGACACATATCATCTGGGAATGCCCAAAACTGAACAAATTTTTTGGGGAAATGTTAGAAATGGGATCTCTAGCTGGCAAGGGCTTGCACCTTTGTCCAAGTAGGGACCCTTCTTCCTAGTCAGGGTAAGGGAGTTACACTCCTAAAATAACCCCTGCTCACCCCCTTGGTAGCTTGGCACGAGCAGTCAGGCTTATTCTAGTGGCAGTGTGTAAAGCATTTGCACATAACCAACAGTAATACAGTGTAAGCACTACAAACGGACACCACACCAGTTTAGAAAAATAACCAATATTTTTATATACTCAAGACAAGACCAATTACGACAAAAATCCACAGTACTATACTTTAAAAATGAATGCTTGATAAGGTAACTTCTTCTTTGCAGGAATAACACAAAAGCAAAGTTCAGTGCGAGTCGGTAGCCCCGTCCGGGTCTACCGCGATGCTGAATTACACAGAGTCCAACAGTTCCAGCCGACCGCGTCGCTACGGGCCAGCAGAGTCGTGAACAGACTCGGTCACAGTACCTTTCTCGTTGTGGCTGGTACGGAGTGTACGAGCCGGTCGGCGTTCGTCGCGGTTGCGGTGCAAGACGGAGCGAAGTAAGGTGCGGTGTCCCTCGATGCGGTGCAGGCAGCGGCTCGATGAGCGTCGTGCAGACGGAGTCGGTGAGTCCAAGGCGTGCGGTGCAGGGCGAGACGTTGTACGATGCGGTGCTGACAGGTTGCGATGCAGGCGACCAAGCCGGAGTGCGGGAGCTGGCGTCGGACAGCGGTACGAGTCGGAGCGGTGCGTCGCAAGCGTGCGGCGGTGCCCCAAATGCGATGCGGTCCACGACTGTTGAGCCAGTTGCAGCGTCCGCGTCGGTCGGGTCCGGCTGGTTCAGTGAAGCGATGCGATGCGAACTGCGGTGCCCACAGGTCACGGTGCAAGCAGCGGCTCGGTGTTGGCGGCGTCGGACGTCGCCCACGGTGAGACCAGGGTTGCGATGCGAAGCGGGGCGATGCGGTCTGCGGTGCAAACAGGTCACCGGTCAGGGATGGATTCGGTTGACGGAGTCGGTTGCAGTTCCCTTCCTCTGTGGCAACTGAAACAGCGTTCCAGAAGCGGTACCCAGAGGCTTGTGAAGTCTTTGTAGTCCCTGAGACTTCTTAACAGGAGGCCAGCTCGGTTCCAGGCCCTTGGAGATGCTCAGCACAAGTTTGTAGAAAGTTCAGTCCTTTCACTGCCCAAGGCAGAAGCAGCAGCTGCAGGCCAACCCAACAAAGCAACAACACAGCAAAGGGGCAGTACTCCTCCTGGCAGCTCTTCCAGCTCTTCGTCTTGGCAGGTTCCTTGATTCCAGCGAGATCTAAATTCATGGGGTCAGGGCCCCAATATTTATATCCCAAATTCCTTTGTTCTCTGAAGGCAGAGAGGCCTTTGCCTAGTCCAAACCAGTTCTGGAGCACTTTGTTGACAAGTCTCCGTCCCTTCTTTCAGAGAGTAGGCCAGGGACATCAGACGCACCACAGGAGGTGGAGCCAGCATTGTGGAGGAAGGCACTGTCCTATTCAGGGCCCAGGTGCAACCCCTCCCACCCATCTACATGTAGATCTTGCTATTCAGCCCTGTGCTGACTCACCCTGTCTCCTGGCATCCCCCAGCCCCTGTCACTCACACTCCAGACAAGGAATACACAACCTCGCAGAGGCAGGCTTGGATGGTTAGACAAGAAAATACCCACTTTCTAAAAGTGGTATTTTCAAACACAGAATGTTAAAACCAACTTCACTAAAAGCTGCATTTTATCATTCTGAGTCCAGGCATACTAAACTCGAATTTCTACCATGTTCCCAGGGTCAGTTAGGATTATAAGCTGTAATAATCAAAACTGCCCGTTCTGGCCTATGGGGAACAGGTAGCCTGGCAATAGTGAAAAACGAACTAGGCTGTAATTCACTATCAGGACATGCCACACACACCAGGGCATGTCCTACCTTTCGCATACAAGGCACCCTGCCCACAGGGGTACCTTGGGCCTACCTTAGGGGTGACTAACATGTAGAAAAGGGAAGGTTTAGGGACTTGCAAGTGTGCACACTTGCCAAGTCGATATGGCAGCCCCAGGCTGCGCACAGGCTCTGCAATGGCAGGCCCGAGTTACTCTTTACGGGCTGTTTGCGTGGGTGGCACAATCCAGTGCTGCAGCCCACCAACAGCATTTGGTCTATAGGCCCTGGCACTCGCAGTGCACTTTACAAGGGACTGACACAGGCCCGGTTCTAGAGGGTGGGCCGGGTGGGCCAGGCCCACCCAAACATGAGCCTGGCCCACCCAAACATGAGCCTTGGCCCTCGCAGTGAGGACATGAAGGCCAATAGAAAATGGTCACTTTCATTTAAAACGTTCCTCCGAACGTTGTTTTTCTTCCTGTTCTAGGAGTTACGTGATGGGGATGGATGTGAGGGCGATAGTGAGGGCGATAGTGAGGGAGTCTGGGAGGAGGTCATGGGGGAGGGGGAGCTACGGAGAGATGAGGGGCACTGTTGGAGGGTGGCAGTGAGGGAATCCGAGGAGGAGGTCAATAGGGGAGAGGCTACGGAGAGATGAGGGGCACTGTTGGAGGGTGGCAGTGAGGGAATCCCAGGAGGAGGTCAATAGGGGAGAGGCTACGGAGACATGAGGGGCACTGTTGGAGGGTGGCAGTGAGGGAATCCGAGGAGGCGGTCAATAGGGGAGAGGCTACGGAGAGATGAGGGGCACTGTTGGAGGGTGGTAGCAATGGTATCTGCAGAGAAAGAGGTCATTGGTGGGGTGCCAAAAAAGACTTTCCCACTAGCGCCAAAGCCGGCCTTTCTGTTTTCATTTATTTAGCAGTCAGGTCATTAGGGCAACTGTAGGACATATTTTAAAGTGCCTGCTAATTATAGATACTGTTATACTCAATGTTTTAAGTTTGAAGGTGATATTACTAATGTTTTTTACGGGAATAATGAAAGCGGTACTGGATGGTGGCTGATATGGGGCTGGGGCCCAGGGTCAGCTGTGAGATAAGGTGCACAGGAGAGGGATGGGAGAAAAGTGGATAATCAGGCCTGGAAGTACTTGTGTTGAATCCTGGCCTGTTGGAATTTGGGGGTTTGCACTAAGATCCAGACATTGCTCTTACTTTCAAATAACTCTCCACATGCTCTGTATACACACAGAATTGATCTGTTGTATCATGGTGACTGTTTGCAAGTAGATATGATGTAATCAAGGGCTTGTAGGCTACCACAAGAAGCGACAAATTGGGCCCACAGTGGCCCACCCAAATGCACCCTTGGCCCACCCAAATAAAAATTCCTGGAGCCGGGCCTGGACTGACACATAAACCAAATAGGCCAATCATGGAAACGCCAATCCGTAACACATTTTATACAGGAGCACTTGCACTTTCCCACTGGACAGCAGTGAGGAAAGTGCGCAGAATCATTACACCAGCAAAAACAGAGTCAAAACCGGGAGGTCAGAAAGCAAAAAGTCAGGGGAAACACGCCAAAAGATGCCAAGTCTAACACATGTCCCCTCCAGCTGAAAGTAGGGAGAACTACCCAACCCCATTGGAGTTCTCTTCACTAAGGCGGAAGAACCTGGACAGACCATCTGCGTTGGCGTGTTCTGTACCAGGACGGTGTTCCACCGTAAAGTCCATTCCCTGTAGGGAGATGGACCACCTCAGCAGTTTTGGATTCTCACCCCTCATTTGCATCAACCATCTGAGGGGCCTGTGGTCTGTCTGAACCCGGAAGTGAGTCCCAAACAGGTATGGTCTCAACTTCTTCAGCGCCCAGACCACAGCAAAAGCTTCCCTTTCTATGGCACTCCACCTCTGTTCCCTGGGGAGTAGTCTCCTGCTAAGGAAGACTACAGGCTGATCCAGGCCCTCTTCGTTCAGTTGTGAGAGCACCGCTCCCACACCATGCTCTGAAGCGTCAGTCTGCACGACGAATTCCTTGGAGAAGTCAGGTGCCTTGAGCACGGGCGCTGTGCACATGGCTGCCTTCAGGGCATCAAAAGCTTTCTGGCAGGACTCAGTCCAGATCACTTTCCTGGGCTGCTTCTTAGAAGTCAGCTCTGTTAAGGGGGCAACGATGGTGCCATAGCCCTTAACAAATCTCCTATAGTAGCCGGTGAGACCTAAGAAGGCTCTCACCTCTGTCTGGATCTTGGGGGCTCCCAAGCCAGAATGGTGTCAATCTTGGGTTGTAGGGCGCCACCTGGCCGCTTCCTACCTGGTGTCCCAAGTACACCACAGAACCCTGCCCGATCTGGCACTTACTGGCCTTGATCGTGAGGCCTGCACCTTGCAGAGCCCTCAACACTTTCTCAAGGTGCTGTAAATGTTCTTCCCAGCTGGAACTGAACACAGCAATGTCATCCAGGTAGGCGGCACTGAAATCCTCCAGCCCAGCCAACACCTGATTGACCAACCTCTGAAAGGTGGCAGGGGCATTCTTCAACCCAAAGGGCATCACCCGGAATTGGTAATGACCTTCTGGGGTTGAGAATGCTGATCTCTCCTTGGCCCCATCGGTTAAGGCAATCTGCCAGTACCCAGACGTCAAATCAAACGTGCTGAGGAACCGGGCAGCTCCCAACCGATCAATGAGCTCATCAGCTCTGGGGATGGGGTGCGCGTCAGTCCTGGTGACGGCATTGAGCCCACGGTAGTCCACACAAAACCGGAGTTCTGGAGTGGCACCGGGCGCAGCAGCCTTGGGGACCAAGACCACTGGGCTGGCCCAAGGACTGTGGGAGGGCTCAATCACCCCTAACGCCAACATCTTAGAGACCTCCTCCTTGATGCTGGCTCTGACCCGGTCAGTCAACCTCTAAATCTTGTGCTTCACAGGAGGGCTGTCACCAGTGTCCACGTCATGGGTACACCAGTGAGTAACACCGGGGGTCAGAGAGAACAGTGGGCGAACTGTCCCAACAACTGGTGACAGTCCCCTGCTGCTCCTGAGTCAGAGTAGGGGAGAGGATCACACCTTCTACTGACCCATCATGCTCCTTGGTAGACAGGAGGTCAGGGAGAGGCTCACTCTCCTCTTCCACCCCATCATCTGTCGCCAAGAGCATACTCACTTCGGACCTCTCGAAGTGGGGCTTGAGGCGGTTCACGTGAAGGACCCTCAAAGGGTTCCTTGGAGCTTGCAAATCCACCAGGTAGGTGACGCCACTTTTGCGCTCTACCACCTCATATGGCCCAGTCCACTTGTCCTGCAAGGCACAAGGTGCCACTGGGGCCATGACCCACACTTTTTGCCCAGGTTGAAATTCGACCAGAGTGGCATTCTGGTCATACCATCTCTTCATTTCTTCCTGGCTTGCTTCTAGGTTCGCCTGAGCGAGTTTCCTGAAGCGGGCAGTTTGGTTTCTAAAGGCCAGCATGTAGCTAAACACATCCTGGGGAGTTTTCCTGGGAGCTGCCTCCCAGCCTTCCTTTACCAAACTCAGAGGTCCTCTGACAGGGTGGCCATACAGGAGCTCAAAGGGGCTGTACCCAAGAGACTTCTGAGGCACCTCCCTGTATGCAAAGAGTAGGCATGGCAAGAGGACGTCCCACTTACGCCTCATGGGTTCTGTTAGACCCTTGATCATGCCTTTCAAGGTCTGGTTGAATCTCTCCACCAGACCGTTTCCTTGTGGGTGGTAAGGAGTGGTGAACTTGTAGGTTACACCACACTCCTTCCACAGGGATGTCATATACTTGGATATGAAAAGGGTCCCCCTATCAGAAAACCACCTCTCTGGGGAATCCCACACGGGAAAAGATCCCCATTAATGCCCGGCCCACCACTGGCGCCGTCGTTGTCCTGAGAGGGATTGCCTCCGGGTACCGGGTGGCATGGTCCACCAAAACCAGGATGTACCTGTTGCCCATGGCTCTCTTGGGATCCAGTGGCCCCACAATATCCATCCCTACCCTTTCGAAGGGTGTACCAACAACGGGAAAAGGTTGGAGAGGAGCTTTGACCTTCCTCCCACTCTTACCACTCGCCTGGCAAGTTTGGCAAGACCTACAGTGTGCATCTGACTGCCTTCGCATTTGGGGCCAAAAGAAGTGGGTGACAAGCCTGTCAAAGGTCTTGTCCTGCCCCAAATGTCCTGCCAAAGGCACGTCATGAGCCAGACCCAGTAGGAAGGTCCTGAAGCGCTGGGGTACCACCAGCACACGGGCTGACCCAGGCTCAGCAACCTTAGGCTCACTGTATAGGAGACCACTCTCCCAGTAGATCAGATGTGACCCGGACTGATTACCAGCTGCCTGGTCTGCAGCCTGCCGCCGCAGACCCTCCAGAGTAGGGCACTCGTTCTGCTCCCTGCAGAACTCCTCCCTGGTGGGACCCCCTTCTTGCTGCCAATGGGTCAGCTCAGAGATGTCTCCCAGTTCGGCTACCTGCTGCCCTGTAGGCACCGGGCGTCCCCTCGAGGTCCGCCTCCTCCCGGTCCGTGGGAACTTCGGGGGCTGGTTTCCCGCGCCCCCTGCCCTTTCTCTTGGCAGGGACTTGGGCCACTGTTCCAGGCTCCAAGTCCTCTTGATCACCCTTTCTGGCTGCCATTGACCGAGTAGACACGCATGCCCACTCTGGCAACCCAAGCATCTCCAAGTGAGACCTGAGCTCAACGTCCTTCCATAAGGACTGCTCCAGGTCGTTACCTAGCAGACAATCTACAGGCATGGTAGGGCTCACAACCACCCTCAAGGGACCTGAGACCCCCCATTCAAAGGGAACCTGCGCCACCATACACTGGCGCTCAGAGTTGTCTACAGCAACTACATGGTGGAATGCCCCTGGGACTACCTGCTTCTCAGAGACCAGGTGACACCGGACTGAGGTCACACTGGCTCCAGTATCTCTGAGAGCCTCTACCCTGTTCCCATTGATGGTCACCCAGGTGCTATATTTCTTTGTGTTAGGGGGCACCTGGTTTCCTGGGACCATCTCACTGTCCCCTAGTGAGACAAGGGTCATTTCTGCGGGATCCCCACCCTCCTGTGGGCACCCCTCCTCCCCAAGCGCTACACTAGCCAACACTTTGGACTGTCCACCGGTGGGTGGCTGTGTCCCCTTTGGGCACTTGGGGTCCCCCTTAAAGTGACCTACCTGGTCACATGCATAACACTTGCGGGGGCCGGTCTCAACAGGCTTCCCTGTAGAGACCCCTTTCTTCTTATCACCGGGGGCTGGGAACTTTTACCCTGGGTACTAGTTTGGGGCCCTTTCGAGAACTCCTGTGCTTTACCCTTGTCCCCCCACCTTTCTGCTGGGGACCCTGCCCACCTTTGGCTGAGTCTCCCCCAAACGCTTTCTTGTGGACCCTGGTACTCACCCAGCGGTCCGCTTCCATAGCAAGCTTCCTGGGGTCAGTTAGCTTACTATCCACTAGGTGCTGGCGCAGATCTGCAAAACATAGACTAGACAAGTGCTCCCATGCAATCAAGTTGTAGAGCCCCTGAAAATCTGTTACACTACTGCCCTTTACCCAACCATCCAGCGACCTGCAGAACACATCCACACATTCCAACCAAGTGTTGGCATCAGACTTCTTACTGGACCTGAACTGATCCCTGTACTTTTCAGGAGTAAGACCATACTTAGTGAGAAGGGCATCCTTCATGTCAGCATAGGTGAGGTGATACCCCTTACCCAAAGCTATCAGAGCATCCCTTGCTTCTTCAGGGAAAAGTGGCCACAATCCTGCTCCCCAATTTTCCTCAGGGACCCCATTCATGTGTATGGCTGCCTCATAACCCTGAAACCACCTTTGTATGTCATCCCCCTTCTTGAACTCCTTGCCTACATTATTGGGAATGTGCACAATCCTGTCTGCCTTCCTGGACGAATTGCTGCCACCATCTGAGCCTGACTTACTCCTAAGTTCTAGCTCCTTCAGTTCTCTCTCATGCTCTAAGAGCATCTTCTTCTCCTCCATGGCCAATCTCCTCTCCTCCCTCTTCTCCTCCCGCTCACCCTCCAGCCTGAGCTTCTGCAGCTCAAACTGCCTTGCCTCTCGCCTGTCCTCCAGCTCCTCTGGGGACAGACTGCTGCTGCCTGACCTGGCGGGTTCCCCCCCACCCAAAAGCACATCCACCCTGGAAATAGGCTCCTCCACCTCCTCACTGAGATTACCAGGCCTCCCACTGGCATGTCTGGCTGCTACCCAGGCCCTCAGCGCCTTCTGTAGCTCCTCCTTCCTTGTGAGGCCTTTAATTTGGACTTTCAGGTTTTTACAAATTGCTCGTAGTTCCTTTACGGCGTAGGTTTCCAACCTATCCTCCTCAAAGATAACTTCCAGAGATGCAACGGATGATGCAGCTGAGTCCGGCATGACAAAAGTAGTGAGTTGAAAACTGGCAAGATCAAAAATAGGCCAAAAGAAAAAGAACCAGTATGTGGTACGTAATGGTCTGCGATATGGTAGTAGTGCACACCAATCACTGTAAGTCAAGTGCAAACACAAGTCCTATCCTCACCGCTGACAACCAATGTTAGAAATGGGATCTCTAGTTGGCAAGGGCTTGCACCTTTGTCCAAGTAGGGACCCTTCTTCCTAGTCAGGGTAAGGGAGTTACACTCCTAAAATAACCCCTGCTCACCCCCTTGGTAGCTTGGCACGAGCAGTCAGGCTTATTCTAGAGGCAGTGTGTAAAGCATTTGCACATAACCAACAGTAATACAGTGTAAGCACTACAAACGGACACCACACCAGTTTAGAAAAATAACCAATATTTTTATATACTCAAGACAAGACCAATTACGACAAAAATCCACAGTACTATACTTTAAAAATGAATGCTTGATAAGGTAACTTCTTCTTTGCAGGAATAACACAAAAGCAAAGTTCATACGAGTCGTAGCCCCGTCCGGGTCTACCGCGATGCTGAATTACACAGAGTCCAACAGTTCCAGCCGACCGCGTCGCTACGGGCCAGCAGAGTCGTGAACAGACTCGGTCACAGTACCTTTCTCGTTGTGGCTGGTACGGAGTGTACGAGCCGGTCGGCGTTCGTCGCGGTTGCGGTGCAAGACGGAGCGATGCAAGGTGCGGTGTCCCTCGATGCGGTGCAGGCAGCGGCTCGATGAGCGTCGTGCAGACGGAGTCGGTGAGTCCAAGGCTTGCGGTGAAGGGCGAGACGTTGTACAATGCGGTGCTGACAGGTTGCGATGCAGGCGACCAAGCCGGAGTGCGGGAGCTGGCGTCGGACAGCGGTACGAGTCGGAGCGGTGCGTCGCAAACGTGCGAGCGGTGCCCCAAATGCGATGCGGTCACGACTGTTGAGCCAGTTGTAGCGTCCGCGTCGGTCGGGTCCGACTGGTTCAGTGAAGCGATGCGATGCGAACTGCGGTGCCCACAGGTCACGGTGCAAGCAGCGGCTCGGTGTTGGCGGCGTCGGACGTCGCCCACGGTGAGACCAGGGTTGCGATGCGAAGCGGGGCGATGCGGTCTGCGGTGCAAACAAGTACCGGTCAGGGATGGATTCGGTTGACGGAGTCGGTTGCAGTTCCCTTCCTCTGTGGCAACTGAAACAGCGTTCCAGAAGCGGTACCCAGAGGCTTGTGAAGTCTTTGTAGTCCCTGAGACTTCTTAACAGGAGGCCAGCTCGGTTCCAGGCCCTTGGAGATGCTCAGCACAAGTTTGTAGAAAGTTCAGTCCTTTCACTGCCCAAGGCAGAAGCAGCAGCTGCAGGCCAACCCAACAAAGCAACAACACAGCAAAGGGGCAGTACTCCTCCTGGCAGCTCTTCCAGCTCTTCGTCTTGGCAGGTTCCTTGATTCCAGCGAGATCTAAATTCATGGGGTCAGGGCCCCAATATTTATATCCCAAATTCCTTTGTTCTCTGAAGGCAGAGAGGCCTTTGCCTAGTCCAAACCAGTTCTGGAGCACTTTGTTGACAAGTCTCCGTCCCTTCTTTCAGAGAGTAGGCCAGGGACATCAGACGCACCACAGGAGGTGGAGCCAGCATTGTGGAGGGAAGGCACTGTCCTATTCAGGGCCCAGGTGCAACCCCTCCCACCCATCTACATGTAGATCTTGCTATTCAGCCCTGTGCTGACTCACCCTGTCTCCTGGCATCCCCCAGCCCCTGTCACTCACACTCCAGACAAGGAATACACAACCTCGCAGAGGCAGGCTTGGATGGTTAGACAAGAAAATACCCACTTTCTAAAAGTGGTATTTTCAAACACAGAATGTTAAAACCAACTTCACTAAAAGCTGCATTTTATCATTCTGAGTCCAGGCATACTAAACTCGAATTTCTACCATGTTCCCGGGGTCAGTTAGGATTATAAGCTGTAATAATCAAAACTGCCCGTTCTGGCCTATGGGGAACAGGTAGCCTTGCAATAGTGAAAAACGAACTAGGCTGTAATTCACTATCAGGACATGCCACACACACCAGGGCATGTCCTACCTTTCGCATACAAGGCACCCTGCCCACAGGGGTACCTTGGGCCTACCTTAGGGGTGACTAACATGTAGAAAAGGGAAGGTTTAGGGACTTGCAAGTGTGCGCACTTGCCAAGTCGACATGGCAGCCCCAGGCTGCGCACAGGCTCTGCAATGGCAGGCCCGAGTTACTCTTTACGGGCTGTTTGCGTGGGTGGCACAATCCAGTGCTGCAGCCCACCAACAGCATTTGGTCTATAGGCCCTGGCACTCGCAGTGCACTTTACAAGGGACTGACACATAAACCAAATAGGCCAATCATGGAAACGCCAATCCGTAACACATTTTATACAGGAGCACTTGCACTTTCCCACTGGACAGCAGTGAGGAAAGTGCGCAGAATCATTACACCAGCAAAAACAGAGTCAAAACCAGGAGGTCAGAAAGCAAAAAGTCAGGGGAAACACGCCAAAAGATGCCAAGTCTAACAGGAAATTAATCGGTACTGTAAAAATAGATTGAAAATTCAGCAGACCCTAGACATTCAGACTGCTGTGTTGGGATATTCTCCAGACCTAATAGCTGACCTACCGCAAAAAAAATGAATATATATCTTGGTTTTGGTAGCTCATTCATTAATTCTTCAAAGATGGCGGTCTAGCGGTATCCCAACTCTTCAACATTTACTTTGTAAGTTAAATAGGGTCAAGGAATGTGAAAGAAAATATGCTCTAAGATCAGGGTCATACAGGAAGTTTGTGAAATAGGGGAAAATCTAGGTTAAAGGTTGGTGTACTAAGATGCTATGGAATTTGTTGTGGCGTATATATCTGGTGGATTAGTATATGAGGTATATAACAACATGGCTTTAGGAAAGGAATGTTTTACATATCTATGGATCGAGAATGTGCAATATTGTAAATATGTTTTTCATTTTTTTGTATATATTTATTCATGTGCTCATGTGGGACTGTGCAATAATTGTATGTCAGTATTATGAAATGATGAACTATTCCCAATAAAAATATTTATTAAAAAAAAGACTCTACTTAAACCTGGGCAGCACTGTTTCAACCTGGACTGGCACCATCACTAGAAAAGTATCAGAATTGCCAGAGAATGGTAGGTGATATTTATGAGTTTGTGTGCTGGTGGGGGCTGCAATTAATGTTAAAGACACACAATTGATGGACGGAATGAAGAACAAATCAAAACATTCACCCCCAGTCAAGAGATCTGGGTTAAATCCATCATTAATTTGCTCACCATGCCACCCCAGTTTAGACCTGGCCATATGCAAATCAGTCTTGACCCTGTGCCTCATGGGAATAGTCCAGCCCGAACTGCCAAGCCAGGTCCTCCCTGGACCGCAAACATGGATCCTAGGACCGGTTTCGGGGTGTCACCCCTCATCAGCCAGGATAGCTTGAATCCAGTGGTACAGTGGGCTGGGACCCATGTCTGGGCATACCCAGCGCACATAGGGAGTGAAAGCAAAAGACACACAATTGATGGATGGAATGCAGAACAAATCAAAACATTCACCCCCAGTCAAGAGATCTGGGTTAAATTCATGATTCCTTTGCTCACCATGCCACCCCAGTTTAGACCTGGCCATATGCAAATCAGTCTTGACCCTGTGCCTCATGGGAACAGTCCAGCCCGAACTGCCAAGCCAGGTCCTCCCTGGAGCAGAAACAAGCATCCTAGGACCGGTTTCGGGGTTTCACCCCTCATCAGCCAGGATAGCTTGAATCCAGTGGCAATTAATGTTGGGCAGGTATTTTGACAAAAAAATCGAGTTTTAATTATCGAGTTACAGAAATATGGAAAAAAATATTGTGATACATAAATATCGTAATACAGAAATATCGTTCTCTAGAGTATCAATTTTTTTCAGGTAAGTAATATTGTGGTCAAGAATATTGTTGTTGATAATATCGTTTTCAATTAAATAGTTCTAAAAAATAAAGTTTTTTAATTATCTTTATGTGTTTTAGTTCATATCTTAATTTTATGATTTCTTGTTTGTATAACTGTTTATGATATTTTAAAATATAGTTTGTAATTTTAAGTGATTTATAATTTTCAATTTACCTGCTAATAATAATTTATAGTGTCATAGTGGGTTGCTAGGTTTGTAGGGGTGTAGGGTGACAGGTTAATGAGTTAAAATTAATTAACAATCAATTATTAATTTATTATTCACTATTTAATTGATTATAAATTATGTAAATTGTGTAATAAGTATATTTTTACTGATATTTTAAGTGCCAGCAGTTGGGTTTCAGGGGTGCAGGGTGGGTAATTAATTAAGTAATAAATACTTAATTAATTATTAATTTATTATTCAATATTTAATTGATTATTAAACATGTAAATAGTGTAATAATTATATTTCTTAAGTTATATATTAGGTGCAGGCTGTTTTTAGGGTTTATAGGGTGAGAAGTTAATTAAGTAATAATTAATTACCAATTAATCATTAAGGGGCTCATTACGATGGCGGGCGGAAGCACAACCGCCGTGCTGGCGGATGCAAAAACCACCAGTTACCGCCGGCACGCAGCAGTCCACACGCCCGCCCAATTATGATGCGAAAAGCAGGCCAAACACCGCCGGCAAGCCAGCAACACCGTCCGCCATCAAAGTGCGCCCGCACACGTAGCGGCGCAGCACAACTGACACACACCGTCCGACGAAACACGTCCCGCCCGGCGCATAAATTACGATGCCGCAAACAAACGGCTCCCACGGCAAAGAGACACCGCACGTGAAAGAGAGGCGGAAACACGGACGCAGAGCACGGACAACGAAGAAGCGGCACCCCGGGCATGAATCCAGCACTGCAGGCCCTTCCCATGCTTCTGCTGATGCACCACCAAGGACGCAACGTACCGCGGAGACGCAGGTAGGCACACACACAACAAGTGCACGCAAACAGCGCACACAGTGCAAGGGCGGAAAAAGCGGACAACCCCCCACCAGCGCGTGCACACTACACATCCACCATCGCATCCACATATGACACACAGGCCAAATCCTAACATCGCAGAACACATGTGTACACACCACCTGGGACTAGGAACCAACCACCCCGTCACGGCCCCAAAGCGACGATGACGCCGCCACACATGCGCATAACGCAGAGGCCAACCGCAGCGCCATGCATGCGTCGCACACAGACACAGGGACACAACCAAGCAGCACACACATCAGCCCCACCCCGAACGCACATGACACGTGACAGGCCGGCCACAGACATGTCCCCAACGCCCAATTCACGGACAACACCCAACGCCACACAAACGACGCACACATGTCAGTGAAGAAACGCAACTGCAGGACACACCCCAGTGTAACAAACATGGCGTAGCACACAGCGGCGGCAACACCAACTAGGAGAAGCAGGGCCCCTTCGGGAAGAGGAACGCCAGTACCACACTGAAAAACCCATACCACCCTGCACATATGAACAAGACACATGAAACGGAACACCAAAGAGCCCGGGGACCGACAACAGGTGGCCCAAGAATTACATCCACACACAAGGCCCAACGCAGAGCGGAAAGGCAGCCTGCCGCCCACACAAGGGAGAGCAGACAGCACTGAATGACCTTCCATTCCAACACCGAAACCACAGCCCTACGACAGAAGCCGGTGAATACAGCCATTGTCCAAGAATAGACCAACACAGGCATGCCGAGGAGACCGACCACAGGGCAGATAGCGCATATCACAGAAGCACACAACGGACGGGGAAGAAAGAAGAAAACACTCCCCCATGTCGGCCACATGCAAGTTAATTGGAAGGAGTCACACAGCACCGACCTTGAACTGTCTGAGAAGCATGTGGGAAGAGGGCCCGTGTCCTCCAAACAAGCCAACAGAACACAAGTCCTGTCTCCCCACGACTACACAGAGCTCACAGCAACCCCGGAGCGTGCACATTGCAGACTGCACACACAGCCGGAGCACGCCACCTCTACGAACCGCTGCGAAATGGCAACCGCAACACACCTACCCAACTACGCCGAAGAGCTCAAGCTGTACCAAACCAACACGATACATACATTGGGATGCGATCTCCTGTCCCTGCTGAACGTAAGTTACCGACTGACTTACCGCATCACATTGTTCAGCTGCGTCATGCCCGTCTTCTACTGTCGGAGGTGTCCCTACCAGCATCCCGTCGAGATATGCCTCTCCAACCCGGCATGTCTGAAGGCGGACCTGCTACCACTACTCCTCCCTCTGGACGCACACGACAGGGCCTGCTCTGCCTATGGGGGCATGGCGTATGTGGCCAACATCGCACGCGCACTGAAATGGAACCACTGTGCCTCCACACGACGGATCATCGAGAACAGCTACATCGAATGTCACCCAGCATGCCCCATCATGGTCCTCCAAGGGACAACCTACGAACAACACTTTGACAGCCACCATCCGCTTCATTGGCTGGCAAACATGTACACCACCAATGACATGGAAGCCCTGCTGGACGGCATCGCATACCTGACAACCTGTAAATACGTCGGACCACAACGCAGGTTCCCCGAGTGACCTATGAAGTCCAACCCCGCACCCATGCTCAGGATCCGCACGGACTGGCCAGTCACCACCACCACAGCCATACCAAACGACCGGCAACTGTAACCACACCATCAACGACATCGCCATGACATCGGATATGACCGGGACATGCACACTGTTCCCCATCACATCCAGGAACACCGCATGCATCGTGGGAGGCAGTGGCATGGGCTCTGTGCATCGCACCCACATGGACGGAACTGCACGAACAACCAGGACACGACATGGATCCAGCGCACATGGACACACACACCGCTCAGTGGACATGAATAGGTCGCCTGGAGTCTGTGGGTGCTGCACCCCTCCCACCCCCGCCCCGGGAATCCCATACCAGGACCTTTGCATGGACGACAAGTGCATACAACAACAACACGACCCCAGTGACTGTGACATGTCCAGTAACCACCACAGTGCAACAACAAGTGGCACGCCGCTGCATGCACGCAAGCACATGCCCTGATGTCATCTCACATGCACGCGTGCATGAGGAACTACCGCAGCAAACCTGTCACATGGAACTGAGATGGACTGTGCCCATGATGCCGAGCGGTCTGGTAGGCTACATGTATACCGTCTGTGTCAAAGTCCGCAGCTCCGCAGCTATACGTAAATGTACATTAGCACAGCCTTGGCCAAGCAGATGTAACCCCACACCCTATCCCATTTGTTATCATGCTCAGTATATCCTCAACATGTATTCCGCTGCCAGTAGTGTCCACTATACTGCATCACAGAGGACAGAAGACTCAATATAATGTTTGAAACCAGAACTGTCTCCGCTGACTCATTTCACAAGTACGAATGAGAGAGGATGAGAGTATGTGAAGTACACGGCAGTCGTGACATGACCATGTAGTCCACTGGTATTGGATGTCAACGCAAATGAGTAGCACTACTGTGGAAGACACACATGTGTCGTGTGAAGTCGTATGGACGCAGTGCTCAGGTGGGTGGGTGCGACGGGTAGATGCGCACATGCCAAGTTGGAGCACGCCGTGTTGGGAGGGGTCATGAACAGTACACCACCGCTTCCCTGGGCATTGTGAGAGGACACCTGTCGGGGGGAGTGAACACGTGTGTGCACAGCAGCCGGGCACACGTACAAAGCGGTACCAGGCGCACCTCAGCCCACCCTCTGTGGACAAGCTGGATCCTGTTGTGCGCCCGCCATGCCCCTTGACAAGGCACACACAGCCCCAGTCGACCAGGTGTAACCCCAACATAGTCAATCCGCACAGGCGATACAGGGCACGGGATGGCAGTGGAGCATGGTGTGTGAGAGGTCTCCTCGCGCTCCTCCTGGTCATATCACGCAGGCAATAGTACCTCAACGTCTAGCATGGCACAAGTCACATGGAAGTGTAGGGGGACGCACCACAGCACGAGCAGCACTGACGTCACGGGAGGTGGCTCGCACCATCCCATCCATTGCCCATCATACCAACCACGACACATGCCATTGCGACTAAGTGCAAGCGCGTGCGCCACCACCCCCGAGCCCTCCCCAGAGAGGCCAAAGAGTGAATGTGTGGGCCATCAGTCACAGACGGACGCGGCCTGGCCGCAAGGGCAGCCACAGCCACTGGGTGTCGCAGGTGGCGGATCCGGAAGGCGAAGACTGTGATGCATAGTCCATGCAGGCCGGGTCTCCATTTGGGGCACCACGCAGGTGGACGGCGTCCCGCCACACATCATACCCTGAGACAGCCCACTCGTGCAACTGGACCCACACATACACTCCTTGCCCTCTCTGGTGCGAGCTTGGGGCTGCCTGTGCAAGCGCTAGCCTCGCAGGTGAGCATGCATATTGGGGGCGAGGGGAGGACATGAGGGCTGGGGCGAAGATGACTGTATCACTGTCAGTTAGTACAAGGGATGACCCAGATGTGGAAAGGAAGAGACGTGTCCCGTGTGTACTGCAACTAGTCGCCAATCCAACTACCCCCCATGTCCGGAATGTAAGCCCGCACCTAGGCCCGCCCATCCGCCACATCGAACATACCACCAGCACGACAACCTTCCCATTCGAAACACTGACTGGGGGTGGCGACCAGTGAACAATCATGTGTAGCCTACCCACGCGTACATGTGGGCCCTCCATGATCCATGTCACCTGCGGCAAAGACATGACATGCGCAATGAGGGAAGTGAGGAGAGCTGTCCGCCCCACGCGCAGAAGGTGCATCAGCTCCACAGACCCAGCAGCGAGTCCAGCAGGGGTCACATGTGCAGGGGCAGCTGTGCCTGGTGTGAAGGCACATGCATATAGACAGCACATCGACCAATGTGTAGTCTGCCCACATCCACAGTCCATCATCATGCGGACATAGGAATTGAACACAGGGCAACACATCTTAGTTGGTGCACCCACCGTGACCAACAATGCGCAATCATCGACGTACCCGCCCTGTGCATGGCCCCCCACCCAACGGAGGCACATCCAGTGCCACCATCCCACACACACAAGCCTTCCACGGAACATGCTGTGTCCAATGGTCAGTACAGAGTCAGCGCCCATCTGGTGGATCCTGAACAGGAGACACATGCACACACATGCCAGCTCCCACTATGTACGTCTGCCACCTGGCACGTGCAATGTAACCTCTCACCTGTGACGTGTGACTGCAAGCACACAGCCGTCTTGGCATGGGGCTGTCAATGTGGACATCAGTCAATGTTTCGGGAGCTGTGATCCGTACAGTGCTGTACATAGGGTGCAGTGCTGACACCTACTACTGTCTCATATCCCCTCGTGCCACAGGTCCCACTTGTATTGGCCGCTCAGCCCGTGCCCACATCGTCGTCGTCGTGTGCCATACTCATCCAGCCTCGGAAGCAGTTCCATGCTCAGCAGACACTCATGTTGCCGTGGCGTTGCCGCTTGACGAATATGCAGTCAGTCCCCATCAGCACGCCCGCAAGTCATTGGGGCCTAGATCCCCATGTGCATGCACATGGCAGTGGTATGTCTCACTTGCCATTGCCATTGTTGGGAGACCTGTGTAAGTGTATTGTGGCCGTGCCGTCCCAGCTTGACAGCTGGGCTGTGGCTCATGTGCTTGCTCAGTCATGTCAGTGATGTGTATGCGAAATTGCTATGTGCCGTGTTGCTTTGACATGTGTCCTCTGCCATTTAACCCAGGCGGAGACCGAACATTGACCGCCCATACCAATTGCTGGCGGACATGGACGATACAGAGGTAATCAGGAAGTTTCGGCTGGACAGGCCAACTCTGCATCGACTGTGTGCCATGTTAGAGCCCCATCTCCGTCCCCGCAGGGTGTATCCGACTGCTGTCACCCCCACGGCTAAGGTGATGGCCGCCATGCATTTCTTCGCCACTGGGTCATTCCAGCACACAGTGGGCAGTGGAGGAGGGATGTCCCAGCCCATGTTCAGCAAGGTGCTGAGGGATGTACTGGCAGCCATGATGCTGTACCGGAACAGGTACATCCGCTTCCCCAGGGCTCGTGAATTGGCGGCAGTGAAGGGTGCATTCTATGCCCTTGGCAGAATCCCACACGTCGTGGGAGCCATTGACTGCACTCATGTTGGCCTTGTTCCACCACAGGCCACTGAGCACCTGTACCGCAACAGGAAGCACACGCACTCCCTGAATGTGCAAGTGGTGTGCCTTGCGGACATGGTGATCACCCACGTGTGTGCCAAGTTTCCAGGCTCGGCCCATGACGCACACATAATGCGCAACAGCATCTTGCCACGACTGATGGCCAATCTGCAACAGGATCGTGCCTGTATTGTCGGTGAGTATGTGGAGTGGTGTAGCGTGCTGGTTGTGCGATGCTGTCCCCTGTCCAGTTGGAATTGCAACGGTTCTCTGTGTCCCTCACACCCAGGTGACTCTGCGTATCCGAATGGGGCATGGCTGCTCAGTCCATTGAGGAATCCTCGCACCCCAGCAGACGATCGATACAATGAGGCACATGGGAGGACCAGACGTGTGGTCGAGCGTACCTTTGGCCTCCTCAAGTCCAGGTTCAGGTGCCTGGACCGCACCGGGGTGCACTGGCGTACTCCCCACAGAAGGTGTGCCAGATAGTGGTGGCGTGCTGCATGCTGCACAATCTGGCCATTCGGAAGCAGATCCCCCTCATTGTGGATGACGGAGATCAACCAGGGCCCCAGCCCGCAGACCAGGACAGCTCGAGTGAGGTGGACAGTGGAGAGGAGGAAGCTGGGAATGTGCGCCAGCAGCTCATCGCCCGCTACTTCACTTGACGGTGAGTGTCCATGTACGACGGATGATGTGTCTGTATCTGTGCAGGTGTGTGTGTGCTGTGTCAGGGTGGCCGTATGTTCACTGCGTGCAGTGTGTCAACGCTCCATGGCCAGGGTAGTATGCCACTGTTGGTGACTGTGGCATTGTGCCCTATTGCTCCGTGCGATGTGTGTACATTGCTTGTAGTTGTTGACATGTACTGTGTGATGGGTGTGTGACACACTCATTGAATGTGCTCCTGTTCTGTCTCCCACCCCTAGGTCCCTACAGGCCCTCCGGATTCCATTGCCATGCCACGCATCAGGTGCCCTTCCGCCCAAGGTGGCCGTTGTATTCCGTACAAATAAAACACAGGGCACAAACAGCAGTTAGTGAAAAAGGTGCATTTATTACAAACTGTGACATGTGATTGTGTGTAAGGTGATGACAAAAGTGGTGCGTGCAGTGACAATGAGCTGTCGGTCATGGCTGCGTGATGATCAGGGTGTACCCACTGGTTCTATGTCCATAGTCCAACACACACATGCCATCCAGCTGGCTGTGTGGAGTGGGATCGTAGAGCAAGTCAATGCAGTGGCTGGTCAAGGAAGGCTGGCGGAAGGCTGGCTGGCTGCCTCACTTGCGACTGGAGCGTGCGAAGTCCTCCCGGGAGATCTGTTTCCTCTTCGGACGGCCCCTTCCACGTTTGGGAGGGGGGTGTGTGGTGGCGACCTGCTGGTGGTGGGTGAGGTGTGCTCACTGGCTGTGGACGCAGGGGAAGTGGACACTGCTGGCCGACCCTGCGCCCTAGCAGGTGGTGGCGGAGGTGGTGTTGCTGGCCTTGCCTGTGACCCCACCGCCACCACCAGCTGGCCCATGAGGTCCACGAGTTGGTCCATACGGGACACGAATTGGCCCATATGGGCGTCCATGGACCTCAGCACCCCCAGCACCTCCCGCGTGTCAGTAGCAGACCTGGCCCATTGTCCTTGGGCCTCTTCATAGGCCCCAAGGACTCTGGCCATTTGAGGCAGGGCATGGCTCCCAGGGGAGGCTGGCGTTTCCCTGACCCTGCTCCTCCTACCAGTCCTGCTGCCACCGGCCTGCCCACTAGCCACATTGCACACCACGGTCCTCGCTGTGGCTCCCAGGGTGGATCCAGTCGGCCGGGCCACCACCTGCGCTGGGGCTGGTGCCAGCGAAGACGTGGTGGTGGTGGAGGCGGTGGTGGTCGGTGCGGCGATGGTGGCGGTTGCGGCAGTGGTAGTGGCCGCAATGACCGTGGGTGTGGCCGCAACGACAGTGGCAGCAGGGGACTGGGACTGTTCAGCATCCCTGGATGATGGGTTGGTGGGTAGGAGGGGTCCTGGGGAGCAGCTGGGCCCTGCCACGCCAGATGGGCCAGCTTGGTGGTCCGTGTCCGAAGAGGTGGACAGATCCTCCAGATCCGTGTGTCCTCGTTGGGGGCTTGTAGGCTGGCTGTGCTGGCTGCTGTCTCCATCCCCAGCGTCCAGCAGTTCGTCACCTGTGGAGAAAATGAGATTTGTTATTGTGTTGCACCTGGCGAAGTATGTATTAGTCGTCTGACATTGGCAGTTCGTGCAATCTCGTACATGGGTTTCCCGGAGGCGAGTGTGTGGCTGTGGCATCTGTAGTTGTGTGTGCTAGGCAATGGGACTGTGTGCTGTGCACATGTGGCATGGGACGGATTGGCCATGCCGATGGGTGTGTTGCTTTGCCCCTACTCATTGTGACTCTGGTGTATGCGGGCTCCTGGCCCATCCTGGGTCTGGTTTTTACTTTGCTTTTGGAGTTCATATGGAACGCTTAGGAACGCATATGGCAACATGGGGGCCATGCCCCAGATTCGCATTTGGGATGGAATATGCTTTTGGGGTTCAAATGGAACGCTTTGGAACGCATATGGCAACATGGGGGCCATGCCCCAGATTCGCATTTGGGATGGAATATGCTTTTGGGGTTCAAATGGAACGCTTAGGAACGCATATGGCAACATGGGGGCCATGCCCCAGATTCGCATTTGGGAGGGGATATGCTTTTGGGGTTCAAATGGAACGCTTAGGAACGCATATGGCAACATGGGGGCTATGCCCCAGATTCGCATTTGGGAGGGTATATGCTTTTGGGGTACATGCTGTGAGCCATGGGTGCCGAACGTGACATGTGTTGTGGCAGCATGACAGTGCATGGTCTGAGGTGTGTGCATGCCTGACATGCCCTGCATATTTGCTGTCTGTTGTGGTTACTGGACATGGCATTGGACGCATCGTTATGAGTGAGTGATAGTTGTGTGCCAGCCAACGTATTGCAGTTGTCCCATCTCCTTGGTGTGCGTGCTGCCCTGTGCCATGTGCATCACTGCAGTGCTCGGGGGGGTTGTGGCCCATGTTGTGTGTTGTTGCTCACAGTGTGGCGTGCGCTTCATTGACTTCTGGCACATGGTTGGTCATGGGCATGTGTCTTAGCGTGACTGCTGTATGTGTGGCAGCTGTGCGGATGACATGCCTTTCATGTGACTGGGGCTGACGGATGGGATGGATGGTATGTTGTATGTGCATGGTGTGTCTGTGAGTTTGATGGGTTCAGTGGTGTTCATGTGCATTTCTGTTGTTCCGCTCTGTTGCGTCTAGTGTTGTTTGTCTTACATAGGCGTAGTTGTGGGGTGTGGGGTTGACAGGCAGTGGGGGCTACATGGACAGGACTTCAATGGTGTTTCGGTTGTGTGTGATGAGTTGCACAGTGGCTGCCGTGTGGGACTATATTCAGTGTGGCTTGTGCATGCAGACGTGGCTCCTTGGGTGTTGCTATGTCTGTGATGGGTCATGTGGGGTGTGAGTCTGTTGTTCATGTCCGTGTGCACATTGTTCACTTGTTCGTGACGGTGGGCGGTGCTGCGTGTTCGTGTGCTACGTGACATGTCCCATGTGTTGGTGGTGTTATGGTCCTCATGCCTCCAGTAATCCAGCCCTGTCCAGTTTCCCACCTGCAAGTTGTTCGTGCGTGCACTGTACTGGATGCCACATGGCTCTAAGCGGGGGTGCTCCATGTTGCAGGTCTGTGGGGGTGGGGGGTGTAGTGGGTCGTGGGGGTGGCTGTACACCCACTGACACCGATTGCTGTGGACCGTGATGTCTGCCTTTCGGCTGTCGTTGTGCACTGCGGTGGCTGACACGTGGCTGTGGGGTGTGGGGGATGCTCCTCCTTGCTGTGCTGTGGGACTGGGGCCTGGTGTGTGTTGTACTTGGGCTGTCCACCGTCCCACCCACTGCACTTTGTGTTCCTGCCACTTACCTGTTACTTGTCGGTTAGTGCAGCTGTGGCGGACACATGGGTGTGGTGGGTGCTCGTTGTGGCGCTTCTGGCATATTTGGGGACCTGTTGGTGGTTACGTGGCTGGCTTAGTGTACACATGTCCCCACGCATCTTACAGTTGTTCGGTTTGGGCTGTGTGTGGTAGTGTCTGTTGCATGTGCGTGTGATGTGTTGTGTATTGTGTGCTGGACATGGGGGTGTTTGTCCCTGGGAGCTGTGGCATGGTGGTTGCGCATGTGAGTACATAGCGGTGTGCTAGTATACATTAGTTTGTACTTACCAGCCTCCACTCCCCCTGCTAATCCGGCGAGGATCTCCGGATGGATTACGACTCGCACCTTCTCCTCCCACGCTTTGAAGGTCTTAAAGAGCGCGGGATTCCCTCCGCCAGTGACGGCAGCCAGCTCTCTGTTTTTGCCCTCCTTCTTCTTGACCAGGCTCTTTACGTCATTCCAACGTTTGTTTATCTCGACTCTGTTCCTGGGCAGGGTCCCGACTGCATTGACCTGGTCTACGATCCGGTTCCACATTCTGTTTCTGGTGGCTAGTGGTGTGTGCTGGACCATGTTCCCATAGATTTGTGGGTGCACCTTGATGATCTCGTCGACCATGACCGTCAGCTCCATGGGCGTGAACTTGGGCATCCTTTGTGGTGCCATGGTGTTTGTGGTGCTGGTGCGGTGTGTGTTGTGTAATGTGCAGGGGGTTTGTGGTGCCGGTGTTTGGTGGTGGTGGTGGTGGTTGTGATGTGTGCGTTTCTGTGGTGTGCTGCTGTCCTTGCTGTGTCACTGTGTCCTCTCCTCTCCTCTCTGGTTTGCAATGTAGCAAGGGGTTGTGGTCTGTGGGAGTGCTGCTTTTGTACTCACCTATGTGGGTGTGTCCTCATGGTCTGTTGTTTTCAGGTGTGTTGTGTCTGGGGTTCTGGCCTTTGTATTTTTTGTTTGTCCGGGGGTGTTTTCGGGATGTGTACTGTGCTTGTGTATTTGTGTGTGCCTTGCTGTGTGGACTTGTTGGCCATGTTGTGTGCTATTGGTTTTGTGTGCGGATGGTTTCTGTGCAGGTACGTGGGCGCCATGGCTTCTGCCGTGTCGATTCTCATCGGCGTTGTTTGCGCTGGCGGGCGGTATATTTGTTGTTTTTCCGCGCTCATGGCGGTGCGATCGTAATTTCACGTGCGGTGTGTCGGCCGTGAGGGCGGGCGGTTTTGTGTTGTCGTGCGTGTTTCCGTCCGTGGCGGGCGGTTTGACTCCGACTCGGACGATGGCGGGCGGTATTTTGTGTGATTTTTCCGCCGATGGCGGTTTTCGGTTTGTGTACTCATAATGGCGTGGTCGGTGTTCAGGCGGTGTGTGCGGGCGGATTTTTGCCGCTTCCATGCCTGGCGGATTTATTTACGCCGGGTATCGTAATGGGCCCCTAAGTTATTAATAAGTATTGAATAGATTATTATCGTGGCTAATTGTTGTATATGTATTTATTTTAGTTATAGTTTAAGTGTGGGCTGCTAGGTTTGGGGGTATAGTGTGGGAGGTTGATTAAGTAATAAATAAATAATTTCCTTTTTAATTGATAATTATTCATTTGTTTAATACTCATGTAAATTGTTTTTTTATTTTTATATATATAATTATTTTCGGTTAATTAATAATGTTCATATTAAGAGTTTTATATTTGTTATAAATTATTAAGGTTATTCAAATATGTTATGTGTTTGTAGTGAAGTACTGTTCCTACTTTTGCACAGACTGGAGTGGGAATAGTACATCTTACCCCTCTGAAGTACAACACTTTCCCTATTATTGCACAGACTGGAGTGGGAATATTAAATTTAACCCCTCCGAAGTCCAACTCTTTCCCTACTGGTCCACATACTGGAGTGGGAATAGTAAATCTTACCCCTTCAAAGTCCAACGCTTTCCCTACTATTGCACAGACTGAAGTGGGAATAATACATTTAATCTCTCTAAAGTCCAATGCTTTCCATACTGTTGCACAGACTGGAGTGGGAATAGTAAATGTAATCCCTCCAAAGGCCAATGCCTTCCTTACAGTTGCACAGACTGGAGTGGGGACAGTAAATGTAATCCTGTTGAAGTCTAAAGCTTTCCCTACTGTTGCACAGACTGGAGTGGAAATTGTAAATTTAGGGCTACATGTACAAAGCATTTTTGAGGTTACAAACCATTTACGACCACAAAAGTGCTTTTTGCGCTGTAACAGCCCAAATTGTGATTCAGTAACTTGCTACCGAATTGCAATTTTGGTTTTCTGATCTGGTATTTGGAAGAATTGTGTTGAGGGTGTCCCTTCCTAATACCAAATTAGAATGGTATGTACGAAAGATTTGCGACCGAAATGCAGTTGCAAAACATTCGCAATTTACCGCCAATTGAAGGTTAGTGGTAATCCATTCCAAATGGGGAGGGGTCCCTAAGGGACCCCTTCCCCTTTGAGAATGGTTGAAAAATATTTTTTAGGAGCAGGCAGTGGTCCCACGGATCCTGTTTTTCTTTAAGGAAGAGAGGCTGCGTTAAAAAAATTGCTTTATTTAAAAGCAATCACAGATATGGTGGTCTGCTGACCCCAACAAGCCAGCATCCCTGTGATGCCTGTGATTCCTAGCAGTTTGAAAATTGCGACCTACCTCATTAATATTCATGAGGTAGGTCTATTTATGACCCACTAGGAATCGCTAATGGAACTCAAAAGAGTTTCGCACATTAGAAATAGCGAATTCATATATGCAATTCACAGGGAATCGCAATTAGGAAATCGCTATTGCACCTACTGTTGCACAGACTGGTGTGGGAATGGTAAATTAAACCCCTCCGAAGACCAATGCTTTCCCTACTGTTGCTCAGACTGGAATGGGAATAGTAAATTTTATCCCTCTGAATTTCAATGTTTTCCCTACTGTTGCATAGACTGGAGTGGGAATAGTAAACCTTACCCCTCCGAAGTCCAATGCTTTCCCTGCTGTTGAACAGACTGGAGTGGGAATAGTAAATATTATCTCTCTGAAATACAACACTTTCCCTACTGTTGCACAGACTGGAGTGGGAATAGTATAGTTTACCCCTACGTAGTCTAACGCTTTTGTACATCTAGTCCATAATCCCTCTGAAGTCCAAAGCTTTCCCTACTTTTCACAGATTGGAGTAAGAATAGCAAATCTTACTCCTCCAAAGTCCAACGTTTTTCCTACTATTGCACAGACTGGAGTTGGAATAGTAAATCTTACCTCTCTGACATACTGCTGCAAAGACTGTGAATAGTACATTTGTTATTCCGAGACTTCAATACTTTTCCTAATATTGTTTCAATATATCTATTATTATTATTTGTTTAATGTTATAATATATATATATTTGCATATATTAATTTTTATATATTTTTATAATATTTTTTGTAAATGTATTTTTTTGTTTTTTATATTTAATTAATTTGGTAATTTCTTGAATGTTTTGCAGTTGATTTGTTAATGTTTTTTATGTTCCATTCATTTATATATGTATTTATATAATTATATTCACTGACACAAAACAAAGGTTACAGGGATGTTACAGTTAGGAAATAGAATTAAAACACCTTAGAAATTCACTGAAAAACCAAAGATTACAGGGACGTTATAGTTACCTGAGCTAACTATAATTACGCCCTGCAATGCACTGCTTATAACCTCACATATTACGTCACTCATGACATGGTCAGTGACATCACTGATGACATTCTCTAGTGATTCTGAGTGTTTTCTAAACGTTTTTGAGTGTTAAACATATATACTTGTATCACAAAAGTAAAATTAGTATTGTTTGTGTACTACTAATGAGTGATTCTATTTTTAAACAAAGATTATGTGAGTGTCTGTGTAAATGTGTGTATGCGTGGGTGTGTGTATGGCTGTATGAGTGAGTGAGCGTGTGACTGTCTGTATGGGTGAATAAGTGGGTCTGTCAGTAGCTGTATGGGTGAGTAAGTGGCTTTGTGAGTTGCTGTGTGGGTGAGTGAGTGGGTTTGTAAGTGGTGTATGGATAAGTGAGTGGGTATGTGAGAGACTGTATAGGTAAGTGAGTGGGTTTGTGAGTGGCTGTATGGGTGAGTGAGTGGGTGCATCAGTGGCTGTATGAATAAATGAGTAGCTTTATGGGTGAGTGAGTAACTGTGTGACTGGTTGTATGAGTGAGTGGGTGTGTAAGTGGTATCTGGATGAGTGAGTGGCTATGTGAGAGACTATACATGAGTGAGTAGGTGTGTGAGTGGCTGTATGGGTGAGTGAATGAGTGCATTTGTGGTGTAAGGGTGAGTGAGTGGGTGTGTGAGTGGCTGTATGGGTGAGTACATGAGTGTGTGAGAGGCTATATGGTGAGTATGTGCTTGTCTCAGTGACTGTTTAGTTGAGTGAGTACGTGTTAGTATCTGCATGAGTATATGAGTGGGTGCGTGAGTATCTGTATGGGTGAGAGAGTGGCTGTATGGGTGAGTGAGCACGTGTGTGTGTAGCTGTATGGGTGAGTGACTCAGTGTCTGAGTAGTTGTTTGGGTGTATGCGTGCGTGTGTGAGTGCCTATATGTCTGTATGACTGGGTGTGTGAGTGGCTGTTTTGGTGAGTGAGTGGGTGTATGAGTGGGTGCATGGGTGAGTGAGTGGCTCTAGCAGTGGCTGTGTAGGAGAATAAGCAAAGGTATGAGTAGATGTATGGGTGAGTGTGTGGTTGTGTGAGTGGCTCTATGGGTGAATGAATTGGTGTGTTAGTGGCTCTATTCATGAGTGAGTGGGTGTGTGAGTATTTATATTTGTCTGTGAATGGGTATGTGAGTGGGTGTGTGAGTGAGTGAGTAGGTGTGTGTGAGTGGTTCTGTGGATGATGTCATCAATGATGTCATTTAAGATGTCATCAGTGATGTCATCAGTAATGTCACTGACCATGTCATGAGTGATGTAATATGTGAGGCCATAAGCAGTGCATTGAGGGGGCATAATTTATAGTTAGCTCAGGTAACTATAACTGCTGAAATTTACTGGTTTTGTATGAGTCAAATCTGAGCCTAACTATAACGTCCGTGCAACCTTTGGTTTTTCAGTGAATATATAAGGGTTTTTAACTCTATTTCATAACTGTAACGTCCATGTAACCTTTGATTTATTTAATTGAATTTCTACGTTTTTTAATGTTATTTGCTAACTATAATGTCCTTGTAACTTTTAGCTTTTTTAGTGAATTTCTATGGTTTTTACTGCTATTTCCTAACTATAACATCCCTGTAACTTTTGGTTTTTTAAGTGAATTTCTAAGGTTCTTTTAATTTTATTACCTAACTGTAACCTGTAATCTTTGAGAGTGAGTGTGTGAGTGAGTGTCTCAGTGAGTATGTGAGTGAGTGTCTCTGGGTGTGTGAGTGTCTAAGTGGTTCTGGGAGTGGCTGAATAAGTGTCTCACTGGGTGTGTGAGTGAGTGCATGAGTGGGTCTGTGAGTGGGTGCATGAGTGTCTGAGTAGGAGTATGAGTGTCTGAGTGAGTGTCTGAGTGGGTCTGTGAGCGGTGGTGAGAGTGTCTGAGTGGGTCTGCAAGTACCTCAATGAGTGTGTTAGTCAGTCTGTGAGTGCGTGCATGAGTGGCTGAGTGGGTATGTTAGAGGGTGTGTGAATCTCGGAGTGGGTCTCTGATTGGGTATGTGAGTCTCTGAGTGAGTCTGCGAGTCAGTACATGAGTCTCTAAGTAGGTCTGTGAGTGGGTGTGAGAGAGTATGAGTGGTTCTGTAAGGGGGTGCATAAGTGTCTGAATGGGTCTGTGAATGGGTGTGAGAATGTCTGAGTGGGTCTGTGAGTGGGTACATAAGTGTCTGAATGGGTCTTTGAGTGACTATGAGAGTGTCTGAGTGGTTATCTGAGTGGATGCATGAATAGGTTTGTGAGTGGGTGTGAGAGTGTCTGATTGTGTCTGTGAGTGGGTGTATGAGTGTCTGTGTGGATCTATGGGTGTGTGTGAGAGTGTCTGAGTAGGTCTCTGTGTGGGTGTGCAAGTGGGTCTGTGAGTGGGTGTATCAGTGTCTGAGTGGGTCTGTCAGTGGGTGTGTGAGTACCTGAGTGTGTGAGTGGGTATCTAAGTATCTGTGTGGGTGCCTCAGTAGCTGTGTCAGTGACTGGGCCACAATGGAACTGCACCTGCCCCTTTCTCTAAAAAGAGTCCACAGTTTTGCACAAACATTCTACCCAAGTGGAGTTTTTTGTACTGGTTAATTACTAAGTGCTACCTCCTTGGGAAAATATCCAGTATGTATTCTACACTACAGCTGCTAAATGGAGCATGAGGAAATATCTCCAGTGACCTTGTGTGTGTTTTGGCAATGTGATTGTTCCTCGTGTGTCTTTATCCAGACATTTGTGATAACATGAATCTTTCTATAGAGAAGACGACGAGAGTACCAAGAGGTAAATCTCCACCAAACAAGGGTACTTCCTCTTAGCTATATGATGTAAGGGCTTCTTTGTTTGGTGGAGATGTCCTCATATTCCTAAACATCAAGAACGTGTCACCAACATCGGAGGGAAAAGTGCTGGGGGGGCCTTTTGGTAATCTGCCCATCATCCTGGCAAAAGGCAGGAATTTCATTGCATACTGCTAAGGTGGACAGGGTAGGACCAAATGGACAGAGCTTCAGGTGATTTTGCATATTTGTATACTCACAGCCATTTAAAGGGAGAACCATGGACTCTGCTCTCACGAGGTAAGGACAAGAAAGAACCCACTTGTCAAAGTCACTACACATTGTGCTACAATAGATCACTGATGTATTCACTTCTGTGAAGCATTTCAGATCGTCTTTCAATGTGGAATTGCTGAGAAAACACACTTGCTTTGCCTTTGTTAAGCCCAGGAGGTCAGGATTATTTGTTCTTTACAGAAGTAGAGCTTCAATTGGGGCACCTGTTATGTTCATATATGTAAGTGTTTCCCCGTTGAGGTTTAATTTCTGTAAAAATTAAGCCGGTCCTCATGCCAACTCCCCTGCAGCAGTTCTCCTGTCCATCTTGCCCGCAGTCTGCTGTCTGTCTACCTGCTGCCCTCTGTTTGTGCCTCCTCTGCTCGTTTCTTGCTCTGTTTTACATTTCTGCTCATTTGACTGCCCTCTGTTTTGCCTTTCCTGCTCATTTTCCTGCTCTCGATTTTGCCTCTTCTGCTCATTTTTCTGCCATCCGTTTGCCTTTTCTGATTGTTTTTCTGCCCTCCATTTTGCCTTTTCTGCTAATTTTTCTGACCTCTGTTTTACCTTTTCTGCTCTTTTTTCTGCCCTCTGCATTGCCCTCTTCTGCCCTGTTTTGCCTTTCTGCTCAATTTTTGCCTTTTCTGTTTTGCATTTTCTGCTCTTTTTTCTGCACTCTGTTTTGCCCTCTTCTGCTCAGTTTTGCCTTTTCTCCTCGTTTTTCTGCTCTCCATTTTGCCTTTTCTGCTAATTTTTCTGACCTCTGTTTTACCTTTTCTGCTCTTTTTTCTGCCCTCTGCATTGCCCTCTTCTGCCCTGTTTTGCCTTTCTGCTCAATTTTTGCCTTTTCTGTTTTGCATTTTCTGCTCTTTTTTCTGCACTCTGTTTTTCCCTCTGCTGCTCTGTTTTGCCTTTTCTGCCTTCTGTTTTGCCTTTTCTGCTCGTTTTTCTGCCCTCAGTTTTGCCTTTTCTGCTCATTTTTCTGCCCTATGTTTTGCCCTCTTTTACTTTGTTTTGCCTTACCTGCTCGTTTTTCTGCCCTCTGTTTTGCCCTCTTCTGCTCCACTTTGCCTTTTCTGCTTATTTTCCTGCTCTCTGCTTTGCCTCTCCTGCTCATTTTTCTGCCCTCAGTTTTGCCTATTCTGCTTATTTTTCTGCCCTCTGTTTTGCCCTCTTCTGCTCTGTTTTGCCTTTTCTGCCCTCTGTTTTGCCCTTTCTGTTTGTTTTTGTGCCCTATGTTTTGCCTTTTGTGAAATGGGGGGGCTGTGCATCCCCCGGGACCGATTTCAGCTCCGGGGACCCCGTCCCCCTGGTTCCAACCACATCTACCTGGGTGCCCTGGCCCCACCCAGGGCACCCAGTGTGCTTTGATGGGGATCCCGGGGGGCACGTTAATGCCCCTGTGGTCCAAGCCAGCTCCCCGACTCTTGCGGGAGCAGGCATTGATCCCACATGCAGGGAGCTGTTAAATATGCAGCTCCCTGTGTGTGGGAGGAATTCTTTCATCTGTTTCCCTGCCTACATGACAGTGAGCAGGGAACAGATGAAAACTCCGCTCCCAGCCAGCGGGAGCAGTTTGACAGCTCCCGCTTGCTGGGAGTGGAGTTAGTGTTTGCTCTCATTTGGCAGGAGCTGTCATAGCTTCAGCCAAGCAAAAGCAAACTGCTATCTCCCGAAGATGGGCACCACGGGAGATAGCAAGAGCCGGCCCTGGGGGGTGGCGGTCCCCAGGGCCCTATATTGCACGGGAGGGGGCCCACGTGGCCCCCCACCTTTATATACTACATAGGCCCCAGGGAGGTGGAGGGCCTAGGGGCCTGGGGGGTCCGCATGGCTCACCTTTAAATATTTTAAATTAGCCCTGGGGAGGTGGTGGCCCCATGGTTTCAAACAACCCCAGTAGTGGGGTCCATGTGGCCTCCCTCCTTTAAAAAACATAAAACCCCAGGGAGGTGGTGGTCCCCGGTGCTCAAATGAGCCCATGGAGGGGGGTCCACTCGACCCCCCTTCAAGTTAATAAAAAAGCACCGGGGAGGAGGTGGTTCCTGGGACTCACAAAAGCCTTAGGAGGGGGCCCCGTATGCCACCCTCCTTTTTATTTTTCTTTGACGACATTCCCCCAGACCCTGTCCCACCTGGGGGCTATATTGTAAACAAGCGCAAGATACTGTGCTTGGTTTAAAAAACAACTGTTTGCCACGAATCCATTGCGATGTTCACCACAACTTAAAACAATAATAATGCTTTTTGGCCCTGGTGGGGTCCCTGGGAGACTCCAGCACCAGGTGTAGAGGGTCATGGTATTATTACCCTGCCTCCTTCTCTTTTTTTTAGGTGTTTATCTGGGACTCAGCTGAGTCTGAGTCCCAAGATGGCTGCCAACACTTCCTGGTTGAAGTGTTAGCAGCCAATCAGATCTCAGCTCTAGATCGGAAGGATTCGTGGAGGGGTCGCAGCCCTATATATACAAATTTAATTTCCTTTTGATAACTCTAAAACTACTGAATGGATTAACACCATATAACAAAAAAGTCCCTTTCTGAACCAAAACCTACCTTTCTGACAAATTTGGTCTAATTCCGTTCAGCGGTTGGGCTGTTGTTGCGTCTAAAATTTGTATCGGAACTAACATGGGCAATGCACATTTATTGACCCCCCCTTTTTCTCAGCCCCCAGTTGACGGATCACCCTGAAACTTTTGATGCACAATAAGACTCATCAGCACACTGTTTCTGGAAAAGTTTGTGAAGATTCGTCAAACGGCGCCAACGATATAGGCAAGTCAAAAACTCTTATCCTATGGAAACTAGTAAATATATATATAAAACAAATACTTGCTCCTTGTCAATTGAGCAACAGCCCACAGCGTTCGATTCCAGGCTCAAGCAGGAGGTGGCACAAATCGGTAGGTTTCAAAGAAGCTTTTTTATTTTTTTTATCTTTTAAACAAAGTACATTGTGCTGAACAAACGATAGCCTACGTGTTTCGACTGGAGCCTTCAAATGGGCCATAGAGTTGTGAAAAATAGAGCGTCTTTTAAAGGGAACCATCCCTCTATACCACCACCCTCTTTAAAAAGCAACACTAGACTGCTAACAGTACTTCCTTTAAACAAGAATTCTCACCATTCTACAATTCTTTTTCTGGATCATTTGTTCAATATACATCCAAAACAGTCATCTCTCTACCACTATTTTTTAAAAAGGCAAATGTTTCTTTCTCTTCAAATTTTCATTTCGTCAAGTATCAATGAAGCATTTACTATACAGCAATGTGGTTTCTACTGTCTGTTCAATGTTAGTAACCACAACACATTTTCAATTTAGAATTTCCCTATTCAGAAACATGATATGAGTCTTTAGGGTAAAGCACCATGGCTCTTGTTGGAATTCCTCTATCTGTATCTAAAATCTACATGGATAAGCTGACATTTCTTTATTATCCTCCTCTTTCTCTTTTCACATAAAAAGTCTAAAAACAAAAACTTTCCAGATCTTCAAGTGACTTGGTAAAGTACCAAATATGTAAATGCATTTTACAAAAAGCCTTGTTTTCAGATAACCCTATTAATGAAAAGATCTTAATCATGTTTAAATGCTTCTCAGTTCATCTTACATTATTTGCAGACAGAGCATTTTACAACACCTTGTCAAAGAATGCCCACAACAACTGACAGATTTCTAGTACCGTGTGAGATGCCCTATCTACGGCTAAAGTGCAGTGCAATGGATCTTCTAAAGTGCAATTTTAACAAAGTGCTAATTTCCATATCCCAATTCCTTCACACTCACTTTCTTCAGTTCCAAGTATGGAAGAATATCATGTCACTGACCTGTTATGACAGCTTTTTGGTGCCTCATCCTACTGTGTTCATGTGGCTGTTAGTAAAGTGCAGTGCATTGGAGCTCCTAATTTGCCAGCCAAGCCAACCTGGAATGAATAAAAGCAACTCCTGACATTTGTTTTGCTATCATTATAGTTCTTCAGAGAGGTATAGCTTTGCCCAGACACAAGGGAGCATCCAGCATAAGTCAAAGCAATACCCTTTCAGGCTTAGAGTTTTGCATAAATTATGCAAAAAGAAGCAGAGAACTCTTGGTAGTTCCCAGGTTTGGGTGGTGAGCATCTCCTGTTTAGAGCACTCTACAACACCAGCAACACTCTGAATCTGCTCACCTCAAATGTCTGTCATTCAAGCAAAGTTTTTAGGCTTAGGATTAGTACAGTGCCATCCACGCCGAGCTAGAAAGGGACAAAGGGGCTTATTTACAAGCCACTTGTGCCGCTGGTGCATCACTTTTTATTACCCTCCGGCAGCACGGAATGCAGACCCAAATCTATGAGGCCAAGCAAGGCCACTTTCCATGGCTTTTTATCGCCTCGTAGATATGGTGTAAGACAACGCAGAGCAAGTCGCTTTGTTGCCTTGCGTCAGGGAGGCATTTCATGGGCGTTGTGGTGGGTGTTCCCACACAACACCCATGGATTTTAATGCATTCCCAGATTGACAAGGATCTGAAAACCAGGAAATGTGTCAAAATTGTATGCCTCCCCAGGGCAGGAGTAAGGAGGCAGAATATGCTTATTTCTCCTTGTTTTTTCAAAAAACGCCTATATGGATTGTTTTTGTGCAGGAAGGTGTCCCTTACTGCTGACAATACTGCTGGCAATGTAGACACCCTTGCACCATGGTACTAGGGTGCCTGCTTTGGTCATAGGCACCATATTGTGCTACGGTTTTGGCTTAAAGGATAGTAATGCACTGTATCTTGTAAATACTTTGCATTCCTGCCCTTTTGATTTGGTGTAGGGCAGCACAGCAAAAACACTTGCTCTATGCCAAATCATTATCCATGCTGAGCCAGAAAGGGACAAAGTATTTTGCCAGTTCTACAGCAAAGTCTTTAAGCATAGGATTAGCACAGTGTCATCCACACCGAGCTGTAAAATGATAAAAGTCTTTCACCACTCCTGGCACAGTATTACAGCTTTGGATTGGCAAAATACCATCCAAGCCAACCTGGAATGAATAAAAGCAACACCTGACATGTGCTTCACTATCATTATTGCTCTTCAGAGAGGTTTAGCTTTGTCCAGACACAAGGGAGCACCCAGTAGAAGCCAAAGCAATACCCTTTCAGGGTTAGAGTGGCACTAAAATTATGCCAAAAAAAATGAAGAGAACTCTGGGTAGTTCCAAAGTTTAGGTGGAGAGCAACTCCTGTTTAGAGCACCTTACAACACCAGTGACACTGAATCTGTTCACCTCAAAAGTCTGTTTTTCAAGCAAAGTTTTTAAGCATAGGATTAGCACAGTGCCATCCATGCTGAGCTAGAAAGGGACAACGTCTTTTGCCATTTCTACAGCAAAGTCTTTAAGCATAGGATTAGCATATAAGACAATATATATATATAAATATATATATATATATATTTTTTTTTCTTCCACTGAATTCGCACCTCACATCTCGGGTGCCACTCGAGTGGTGGTGAGCCGCTATAGATTCACAAACGGCGTCTCGCTGTAACGTGGCAAAAAGTGAGTGCACTCATGGGCCTATATTCAAATATACATTTAATAAGTAGGCAGCCGGCACTGACAGACGCGTTTCGGCACGTCGCCTTCTTCAATGTCAGTTTTCCTTATTCACATGATTCAATTTAAATCTTTCAAAACAGCGTTCTCGTGCAATCATTTCATTAACATAAAAGAGGGCGGTGAAAGTCTAACACAGTGAATACAATTCATGGCAGCCACCTTGGAGTGGTTGCAAATCAATTCATTATAATATAATTTCCATATCGCGTTACTCCAAAATTGCTGGTATGACAAGGAGGTAATAGCAAATCATCTTCGACCGGCATTGGGGAGTGCCAGCAATACAAAATTCAAAATTAATGTAGCCAAACAGCTGAACACAACTGGCATGGTTCGAACTCATAAGGAAAAATGCAAAAATCATAATTCAAACATTTACAGATACACGTTTGATCTGTATCGACTGGTGAGTCTGATCTAAGCATGTATATCTATTCGGCTCTCTCAAAGCACGCATGCGCAGGGCTTAATCACATGCGTGCTTTGAGAGATGATGTATACCTGTTTGACTCAGAACTTTTTCATCTTTGACAAACAGATATATCGACAAACCCTCGGAACTGCGTTGGGGACCTGCTTCGCCCCAGATTTGTGGGTCTCTACCTCGGCTGGTGGGAGGAGCAGGTGGTCAGCAAGTTAGATTTGTTCAAAGAGCATGTGATATTGTGGATAAGATTCATTGATGATATCTTCTGCATATGGAAGGGTAGCATTGAAGAAGCCAATTATTTTGTGGAGACTCACAATGACAACACACTAAATCTGAAATTCAGTAGCCAACTGGACAAGGAGACTATTGATTTTCTAGATTTGAGACTACAGGTTAAACATAAACACTTAGACAGCTATTTGTTTAGAAAAGAGACAGCCGGAAATAGCTTGTAACACGCACGGAGCAGCCATCCTGAGAATTTGATACATAGCATCACCCTTGGCGAGCTATTAAGAGCTAAAAGGAACTGTAGCACCAAGGAGGGATATGAAAAGGAGAAATCAGTTATGGTAAAAAGGTTTCTTGATAGAGGGTACACACAAACTAGGATTAACAAAGCATGCTTAGAAGTAGACTAACGAGAAAGAAATGACCTATTGAAACAGAAGGTTAAGGTCAGCGATCATGCTGAAAACAAAATCAGGTTCATCACGACCTTTAACAAACAATCTAAACTAGTTAGAAAAGGTTTGGACAAATTCTGGAATGTCTTAAAAACAGATAGAGATCTGGCATCCTTTGTAGAAACCTATCCTCAGATCACATATAGGAATGCCAGACCGCTCAAAGACATAATTTGTCAAACTCTCGTGACCCCTTTCTCAAAACCCAGCACTATACAAGGGTTTTTCACATGCAGCAGATGCAAAGCTTGTAAGTATAGCCGCAACTGCAAACAAGTCAGATTATCCACAGAATGTCAACCCTTTGTGATTTCGAAACATGTGTCGTGCAATACAGACCATGTGGTCTATGCCCTCAGATGCCCATGTGAGAAATATTACAAAGGGAGAACGATACATAAAGCAAAGAAAAGGATCCTTGAACATTTAAGGGCAACTAAAAACGACAACAAACAGTATCCTATGGCCAGACATTTTAAACTACAACATAACCAGAATAGTAACCTCCTATCATTCTGTGTATTAGACACCATTCCCGTGAGAGAGAGGGGGGGTGACAGAGTATTAGAATTCAGACGCCTGGAGTCAAGAATGATTATATAATATTGTACCATGCACCCTTTAGGACACAATGGCGATGAAGAATTAGCGGTACATCTGGGATGAGTAGGTAACCAGACACGTAATATATAATATGAAGCTGTGAACAAACATGAATTTCAAGATTTTAAGATGTTTTTATTTTCACTACGTGTGGTGTATAATAGTTTGTTGCACTTATTATGCTGTTCTTTGCACCTGATGGTTAATGTGTACCTTTTTGTATATCTTTTTCAGATCTCCTTACAAATATTCTGTGGCGAGTGGAAGGCAAAAAGAGCAACAGATATTGATAATGGGAGTAGAAGCCGACGATATAAAATTGATTTAAGATTGACTGATAGAGAGAACTATGCCCACACAAGAGGACAAGCCTACTTGGAACCTAAATTTAGAATGTTGTACACCATTTATGATGTTGAGAAGGCAACATGGATTCAAATTAGTGAGCGGGGTAACCAAGGCAAACGGTGGCAATGTTTGTAGTCATCTGAGCATATCGGGATTTCCACCATTGTGTGTTTTGTGTGCATTAACATGAGAATAACATATGAAAACAAAGCGCACTGGCGCAATACATGATCTGATGAAACTAATCATTCAGACTGATCAAGTTACCTGATATAGCTAATAGCAAACAATGCCCACAGGGGCAGTACGTAGAGTACCCATGCTCACCTTACCCTATTTATCCATGGACTATTATCCCTACTATGAACCAACTTCGAAAGTCATTATGATGAGCAAATTTCTTATTGCTGAAATTTGGTAATACATGACATGGTGGAGTGCAGCACACAGGAGCAGCAAGTGAAGGCAGAGGCACAATAGACAGCCCAGAGTGGGGGACTTGTTAATTTATCAAATTATAAATGTACAGAGCAATGTATAAGAACTGTGGGCAGCACATGTGTTTATTAAGCGCACTCACGCAGCAAAGGAGTTTATAGGAACAGTGCGCAGAACAGCGCTGCCCTGTTCATGCCCGGGAAGCAGTAAAGTTGTACCAGGGTTGAATTGAAAAACTTTATCAAATCGATGAATAACGTGTAGTTTACTTCGAATCTGATTTAATTTGTTTATTTAATTGCCACGCTTGCCCAATTACTGAAAGCTGAAACTATTATGACAGCTATATTATTTTGTAAATGTATGATGAGTTATAGTCTGTGTGAATTGTGAAGTCTGTTCACACTGTTTATTGCACCGATAAGTCACGTGATGTTTATTTAAATGTCAGCGCGCTGCAACTTTGTTACTCGTGATCAAGGGGCCTTGTTCTCCGAAACACGGCTGGGTTGCACTGTCAAAAATAAATCTGCTTAAAAGCATTTGGGGCCGTGGTGTGTTGTTTTACGAAGGAGATGACGCATGTGTTGGATATTGAGGGGTTCGCCACCCCACCACGGCCCGCCATCTTTAAGAGGCTTGGGTCCGGTGCGATCTATGCTTTACTGGAATATATATATATATATATATATACACAGCCAGCTTCCTCGTTAACAGAGCCCCAGACCCTAGCAGGGCGGCTTCGTCGAGCAGGAACGAGGAGTCCTGCTTTTTAACCAAACATATTTCTACACCAGAAATACGAAGACTCCAGTGCACAAGGAAACTCAAAGCACTTTATTTCAAACTTTGGAGACAGGCAGGCAGTCCACCATAAAGCACTTGCCCATAATCCTTACGCGTTTCAGCTTTCCCTCAAACCTTGGACACAGGTAGGCATTCATCAAACAGGGGTCACATGCTTATTTAGCATAGGTCAGACTACCGTATTGGTTGTAGTCCACCAATTACTGTGTCCGTTTCTGATGAGCACATTTTCAAACTTTAAAAGTATTTCCTTTAACTGCATTCCTGTAAAATCGTTTTCAATGTTTTTTAACTGTAGTTCATAATGTTTTCAATCATGTGATAAAAATGTGCAAAATAAATTAATACCGTAAACTTGCCTTGTGCAATTTCACTCTCCAAGTGCGTGCTTGAGTCCTTTTAATACCAGCAAGCAGAATGAAATATTCTGCAAGCATCCCTTGCCCACCTCCTTCTGAAATTTCTCCTGGGCGCAATCCCGTGTTTTTTTGTAAAAGGTGGCAGGCGGGTCAGGCTCTTCTCCATAAATCTACAGACAGCTTCCTCGTTAACAGAGCCCCAGACCCTAGCAGGGCGGCTTCGTCGAGCAGGAACGAGGAGTCCTTCTTTTTATCCAAACATATTTCTATACCAGAAATACGATGACTCCAGTGCACAAGGAAACTCAAAGCACTTTATTTCAAAATTTAGAGACAGGCAGGCAGTCCACCATAAAGCACTTGCCCATAATACTTATGCGTTTCAGCTTTCCCTCAAGCCTTGGTCACAGGTAGGCATTGATCAAACAGGGGTCACATGCTTATTTAGCATAGGTCAGACTACCGGATTGGTTGTAGTCCACCAATTACTGTGTCCATTTCTGAGTGGGCACATTTTCAAACTTTAAAACTATTTCCTGTAACTGCATTCCTGTAAAATCGTTTACAATGTTTTTTAACTGCAGTTCATAATGTTTTCAATCATGTGAGAAAAATGTGCAAAATAAATTAGTGCCGTAAACTTGCCTCGTGCAATTTCACTCTCCAAGTGCGTGCTTGAGTCCTTTTAACACCAGCAAGCAGAATGAAATATTCTGCAAGCATCCCTTGCCCACCTCCTTCTGAAATTTCTCCTGGGCGCAATCCCATGTTTTTTTGTAAAAGGTGGCAGGCGGGTGTGTGACTTCCTGCATGGATGTGTGAGTGGGTAATTCACTGGGTGTATGGGTTCATGAGTGCATCTGCGAGGGGCTGTATGGGTGAGTGAGTGTGCGTATGGCTGTGTTGGTGAGTGAATGGATGTCTCAATGGTATATGTGTGAGCAACTACATAGGTGAGAGGCAGTATATGTGAGTGTTGGAGTATTTAAGTTACTCTATGTGAGAGTGAGTGATTGTGAGAGTGGCTGTATGGATGAGTGCGTGCTTGTGTCACTGATTGTATAAGAGAGTAAGCATGTGTTCGTATCTGTTTGAATAAGGGAGGTGGTGTGTGTATAACTGTATAGGTGAGTAAATGGCAGTGTGATTGATTCTTTGGGTGACTGACTAGGTGTGTGAGTAACTGTATGGGTGAGTGGCGGTGTGTGAGTGTCTGTATGGGTATATGAGTGCATATATCAGTGGCTGTAATAATGAGTGACTGCATGAATGAGTGACTGTATGGATGAGTGAGTGGATGTGTATGTAGACTCTATGAATCAGTGAGTAGGTATGTACTAACTGATATTGGCGTGTTTATGGTTTCGAGGATGGTAGTATGTATTTTAGAGTTGGTGTATGAAAGGTTATATTAGGGTGTGAGGACGTGCATCACATATTAAGTGGATGATGTAATCAGTGATGTCATTTGAGATGTCTTCAGTGATGTCATCAGTGATGTCACTGACCATGTCTTGAGTGATGTAATATGTGACGTCTACAGCAGTGCATTGCGGGGGAGCGAGGTATAGTTAGCTCAGGCTGAATTTCTCTGGTTTTGTACAAGTGAATTGTCAGCCTAACTATAACGTCCCTGAAACCTGTTGTATTTTTCACTGAATTTCTAAGGTTTTTTAAATCCTAATTTCTAACTATGCATACATAGGTAGAACATGTACAGAAAGAGGAAGAAAGGCGCAGACAGAAGCAAGAAAAATGCATAAAGAGGCAACAGAAGTCCTGAAAGAGGAAGAAAGGTGGAGAAAAAAAGCAAGAGAAGTGCAGAAAGAAGCAACAGAGGTGCAGAAAGAGGCCTACTTCGACTGTACCTTACCATAGACTCATACAAAGTAGCCTAATCACTAATCCTTCTCCCAAGATGTATTAAACATCACTTTTCTCTTGAAGGTTCACTATTCATCGACTGCTCAGAATGTTAGGCCTACCAAATGTAAAACAGGAATCCTAACCATATCACTGTTGTAAGTCTGACCAAGTTTGTGAAGGTATGCATGCGTGTGTCTGTGCTTTTACCTAGTGACATGTTACATAAAAATAAACATAGAAATACTAGAATACCTGTGTTTCAAACAGCATACTCATAAATTTGTGGACAGAAAGGTGTATGTATTTCTTTCTGCTCATAATACAGGGCACATGGGTATTCAATAGTATATTTGAGGGGCTCTATCACACCTATATACATAAGACATGTCTGCCTGTGCAACCAAATGACAGAGCAGAACTAAGAAGATTTGACCATCTATAAGAGAAGCTACCAGATGCATAACACATGTGAAAATACATGTACAAGTAGACATATACCTCAGTCACGAGAGCACGCAGACCTTTAAACTTGACAGCTTGCACTTCCCATTTGAATTTGGAAACAGGCGAGAGAAGTACAGAAAGAAGAAAAAAAATTGCAGAAAAAAAACAAGAGAGGTGCAGAAAGAGTAAGAAATGTGCAGAAAGAGGCAAGAGAATTGCAGAAACAGGCAAAAGAGGTGTAGAAAGAGGGAACAGAGGTGCAAACAGAGGCAAGAGAGGTGCAGAAAGAAGGAAGAGGGGTGCAAAAAGAGGCAATAGGGGTGCAGAAATATACAAGAGAGGTGCACAAAGAAGCAAGAGCAGTGCGAAAGAACCAACAAAGGTGCAGAAAGAGGCAAGAGGGGTACAGAAAGAGGCAAGAGAAATGCAGAAAGAAGCAAAAGAGGTGCAGAAAGAGGCAAGAGGGGTGCAGAAAGAGGCAAGAGAGGTGCACAAAGAGGGAAGAAGGGTGCAGAAAGAGGCAAGAGGTGTGCAGAAAGAAGCAAGAGAGGTGCAGAAACAGGCAAGAGAGGTACAGAAACAGGCAAGAGAAGTGCAGAAAGAAGCAACAGAGGTGCAAAACGAGGCAAGAGAAGTGCAGATAGAGGCAAGAGAGGTGCAGAAACAGGCAGGAGAGGTGCTGAAAAAAGCAACAGAGGTGTAGAAAGAAGCAAGAGAAGTGATGAAAGAGACAAAAGAGTTGCAGAAAGAAACAAGAAAGGTGCAGAAAAAAGCAAGAGAAGTGCAGAGAGAGGCAAGTGAGGTGCAGAAAGAGGCAAGAGAGGTGTAGAAAGAGGTAAGAGGCAGAAAGAGGCAAGTGAGGTGTAGAAAGAGGCAAGTGAGGTGCAGAAACAGGCAAGAGGGGTGCAGAAAGAAGCAACAGAAATCCAGAAAGAGGCACGAGAAGTGCAGAAAGAAGCAAGCGAGGTGCAGAAAGAGACAAGAGAAGTGCAGAAAGAGGCACGAGAGGTACAGAAAGAGGCAAGAGGTGCATAAAGAGGGAAGAGGGCGCAGAAAGAGGCAAGAGAAGTGCAGAAAGAATCAACAGAGGTGCAGAAAGAGGCAAGAGAGGTGCAGAAGAAAGAAGCAAGAGAGGTGCAGAAAGAAGGGAGATGCAGAAAGCGGAAGAGATGTGCAGAAAGGCAAGAGAAGTGCAGAAAAAGGAAGAAAGGTGCCGAAAGAAGCAAGAGAAATGCAGAAAGAGGCAAGAGAGGCACAGAAAGAAGCAAGAGTGGTTTGCACACCATTAGTACCAATTTAACACCAACATTTGGCAATAAGTAACAGGTTACCATTCTATGTTTGCAAAGGGCCTTCCACCATGCTGTAACATTTGTCGCTGCATTTTTGGTAACGTTTGAGCCGTTTGAGCTAGAAACAAGGTTTTTTTGTTCAAATCTGCAGATTATGCAGCAGATGATGGAATATGTGGTAAATGCAGAAAATGTATAATTGTGCGAAAGTCGGTGCAGCCAAACAGTCGCATAATTCCAGTGGCCCTGCTCATACCTCTGACTAGGTCCACAAGTGCTCCTCAGTGATTCCTTCTTTGTTTGTCTCACTGAGTTCCTAGTTAAGCTTCTATGGAAACGAGAAAGACTAAACCTGAGGTTACCACTCCACAACACAGACTACCATACCACATAATTACTCTCCATAACACATAATTCCACTCTACATAATTCCTATACACTAAATACCACATACTTATTATCCACATAATTTCACTGCACAACATACCACATAATTCCACTACACACAACGTACATCCACTCCACTCCAAAAAATATTAGTAAAAACTCTTACATTTACAACACCAATAGCTCTAACTCCAGCAAATGCGAGACCTATTACATTGCAAACGTTTCTTTAACTAGTAGTCGCGTTTGCAGAGTGGTGGAGAAAGGGGGCTGGGCCTCCGACCAGTGCTCAGGAATTCTGCTGCGTAGGACTTACAGAAGGTACCAGGAGGGCTTCTTGGACCCCAAAGTCCCTCAGGAGTAAAGTGGACTTCATCCCCCAGCCAGTAGTTTGCCAGGAGGCGCGTTTGCAGAGTGGTGGGGAAAGGGGGGCGTGGCCTCCGAAGACCTCTTAGCAAACCCACTGTGTGGGACTTACTGGAGGTAACAGGAGGGGTAGTTGGCCCCCAAGAACATCTTTGGGGGCCAACTACCCCTCCTATTACCTCCAGTAAGTCCCACACAGCAGGATTGGTAAGTTCTCATAGGAGGCCATGTCCCCTTTCCCACCTCTCTGCAAACGGGCTCCCTGGCACGCTCTTGGATTGGGATTAGAGTCCCCTTTGCTTGTGGGGTCCTTAGGGGCCAACTAGCCTAACTGTTACCTCCAGTAAGCCCCACACAGTGGGATTGCTGAGAGGGGAACACAGGCCACGCCCCCTTTCTTCAATACTCTGCAAACATGCCTCCTGGTGCGCTCTTGGTTGGTTGATGAAGTCCCCTTGCCTCCTGAGGGTCCCTTGGGGCCAACTAGCCCTCCTGTTACCTCTAGTAAGGCCCACACAGCTGGATTGCTGAGAGTGGTCAGAGGCCACGCCCTCTTTTACACCACTCTGCATGCGCACCTCCTGGCACACTGATGCTTGGGTGAAGAAGTCCACTTTAGTCCTGAAGTCCTCAGGACACAAGGGGACCTCATCACCCCACCTTCACTGCGCCAAGAGGCGCGTTTGCAGAGTGATGTAAAAAGGGGCGTGGCCTGCACTACCTCTCAGCAATCCCACTGTGTGGGGCTTACTGGAGGTGCCTGGCAGGCTAGTTAGCCCCTAAAGACTCTCAGTAGCAAGGGGGATTTCATCCCCGAACCCAGAGCGTGCCAGGAGGCGCTTTTCCAGAGTAGTTCAGGGAGGGGGCGGGGCCTCCGGTGAGATGCTGGCTTCTCTTTTCTGCCTTCTTTTAGGAAGGAGGGCGGTGTGGCCCCCCTTTCCTTAATACTTTTTGGGCCCTGGGGACCTCATCCCCCAGGGCCTGACCCATTTAAAAAAAAAAAAAATGGGAAGGGGGCCACGCGGCCTCCCTCCTGAGGACATTTTTGGCCCAGGGGATCCCATCCCCCGGGGCTTTGCCTCTTTTTTTTTTTTTTTTTTTTTTTAAAAGACATTTTATTTTGAGGGAGGGGGACGGTGTGGCCCCCCTCCCTGGCCATTTTCGGCCCCGGGGACCCCATCCCTCGGGCATGGCCTCTATGTTGGGGACCACGGGGGGAGCCCCAATGCCCCCGCGGTCCCTGCTGGCTTCCCACCTCCTGCGGGAGCTGGCATTGGTTTTGGGCAAAGGGAGCTGCTAACATGCAGCTCCCTTTGCCTAAAAGCAATTCTGCTTCACTTCGTGGAAGCGAGAGCAGTTTTCCTGCTCTCGCTTCCATGAAGCGAAGCAGAAGTTTGCAATGACAGGGCAGGAGCAGTGTAGTAGTAAATCAAAATACAAATGTAATATAAAGTAAAATATATATTTTTAATAGTAGTGTTACATTATATACATGTATATATAAACATACACACACATATATGTGTATGTGCTTATATGAGTATATATTTATATATAGTATTAAGTATTATTTAAATGTATTTAATTTGCCTTATATAAATGTCATATATTTAAATATTTAAGTTTAACAATGTAAAGATATATATATATATATATATATATATATATATATATATTATCTACTGGCGGTCGCCAGTAGATAGTTATAGTTAGAACCTATTTTCCATAGGAAATCCGCGACATTCTATTTGAAATAACTCTCTTGCCGGTTGACGTATCTTCGCAAAATTTTCAAACTTTGTGGGGCGCTCCGGTCCGCTCCTACCCTGAAAGTCTCGGGGGATTCGTCAAGCGGGGGCCGAGAAAAAGGGGGTCCCAAAACGCGTTTTCCCCATTCATTTTTCCATAGGAAACTTTAGACACGGCTACAGCCCGAACTGCTGAACGGAATTACACCAAATTTGGCAAAGAGGTAGTTCTTGGTTCAGAAAGAACCCTTTTGTTAAATGGTGTAAATCCGTTCAGTAGTTGCTGAGAAAATCAAAAGTAAAAGTACATATATATCTATGGTCGCGTTGGATTCGCGCACCCTCCCGATCACGAGCTGCATGCTAATTGGCTGTCAACACTCCAAATCAGGAAGTGTTGGCAGCTATTTTGTCCTCGGTAGAACCGAGGACAGAAACAAGTGCGCAAAGCGCACAAAGGGGGCAGGGTAGAAACACCCTGACCCCTAGGTCTGCTCAGGGGGTCCCACAAGGACCCCTGGGCAAAAAATGTTTTTGTTTTTTTAAAAATCGGCAGGATGCGCTCAGGGTGCGCGAATCCTGCCGGAAAAAATCAAAGCGCGGTCTCCGCGCTCGATTGCATTTTGCCCCCGGGTGGCCCAAGTCCCGGGGGCATGGTGGGGGTGTTCAATTTATGTATGGGGGCCTCAAGGGCCCCCAAGCCCCGGGACCGCCACCCCCGGGGCTTTCTTTTACAAATGGTGCGGGAGGGCTCTGAGTCCTCCCGCAGCCCCGGGACCACCACCTCCCGGGGCTTCTTTTTTAAATTAAAAACCTGTGTGGGGGCTCCAGCCCCCCACACGCCCGGGACCGCCACCTCCCCGGGGCACTAAACATTTAAATATGGGGGTCCGTTACGGACCTCAAGCCCCGGGACCACCACCTCCCGGGGCTGTGCACTGAATGGGAGGGGGCCGCGCGGCCCCTCCTGGAGCCCTTGATGGCCCTGGGGACCGCCACCCCCAGGGCCAGCTCCTGCAGTGTCCCGGGTGCCTACCCCCGGGACACTGCTGTTTGCTATGACAGGACGGAGCCTCGCGGCTCCCGTCCTGTCATAGCAAGTCTTGTTTGCATTTTGAAAGAGAGAGCAGGAAACCTGCTCTCTCTTTCAAAATGCAAACCAACTAGCTTTCCACATGGGGAGCAGCATGTTAGCTGCTCCCCATGTGGAAAGCAATGCCGGCTTCCGCAGGAGGCGGGGAGCTGGCTGGGACTGTGGGGGATTGGGGACCCCCACAGTCTCCAACGTGAGGCCAGGCCCCGGGGATGGGGTCCCCGGGGCCATAGTGGCCCGGGAGGGCGGCCACGCAGCCCCTCCCCAAAGTTTAAAAAAAATAAAATAAAATAAAAAATAAGGTCAAGGCCGGCCCCCCTCCAAATAAAAATATAAAAAATCGAGGCCACCCGGCCCCCTTCCCGTTTTTTTTTTTTTAAATTTTAATTTAAAAAAAAGGGGTAAGGCCCTGGGGGATGGGGTCCCCAGGGCCTAAAAATAGGAAAAAGGAAGGAGGTAGCTGGTGGGCTAGTTGCACCCCAGGGACCCTCAGGATTCAAGGGGAGTTAATCCCCGACTTAAAACGCGCCACGGGCGCGTTTAGCACAGTGGTGAAGGGAGGGGCGGGGCTTCAGGTGACATGTGTGTAAACAGGCCCCGTGGTGCGTTTAAGATGGGAATTAAATCCCCTTCAATCCTGAGGGTCCCTGAGGCCAACTAGCCCAACAGGTACATCCAGAAAGCGCCACAGAGCTGCGTTGCAGAGAGGTGTAAAGGGGTGTGGCCTCTCTACACATCTCTGCAACGCAGCCCCTGGCGCATACTGGAGGTTCCTGGTGGGCTAGTTGGCCCGTAGGGACCCTCATGATTCAAGGGGACTTAATCCCCAACTTAAAACGCGCCACGGGGCGCGTTTGCACAGATGTCACCTCAGGCCCCGCCCCTCCCTTCACCATTGTGCAAATATTCCTCTAAAATCTGCCGAACTACGAATTCCGATTTACTCACCTGTTATCAGGAGAGACCTCAGTGCTGTATCTTTCAGCCCAGTACTGGTCCTGAAAAGTAATTTTAACTGTACTTAACAGTAACTTGAATTTCCTTCCATAGGCTAACATTGACTGGTTTCACTTGGAAATTCTTCTAAGTGTGGAGTTTTGGAACTTTAAAATATTCCTCTAAAATCAGCCGAAATACGAATTCCGATTTACTCACCTGTTATCAGGAGAGACCTGAGTGCTGTATCTTTCAGCCCAGTACTGGTCCTGAAAAGTAATTTTAACCGTACTTACCAGTAACTTGAATTTCCTTCCATAGGCTAACATTGACTGGTTTCACTTGGAAATTCTTCTAAGTGTGGAGTTTTGGAACTTTAAAATATTCCTCTAAAATCAGCCGAAATACGAATTCCGATTTACTCACCTGTTATCAGGAGAGACCTCAGTGCTGCATCTTTCAGCCCAGTACTGATCCTCAAAAGTAATTTTAACCGTACTTACCAGTAACTTGAATTTCCTTCCATAGGATATCATTGCCTGCTTTTTGCTGAAAAAGTTTCTAAGTGTTGATTTTTGAAACATACAAATATTCCTCTAAAATCAGCCGAAATACGAATTTTGATTTACTCACCTGTTATCAGGAGAGACCTCAGTGCTGCATCTTTCAGCCCAGTACTGGTCCTGAAAAGTAATTTTAACCGTACTTACCAGTAACTTGAATTTCCTTCCATAGGCTAACATTGACTGGTTTCACTTGGAAATTCTTCTAAGTGTGGAGTTTTGGAACTTTATAATATTCCTCTAAAATCAGCCGAAATACGAATTCCGATTTACTCACCTGTTATCAGGAGAGACCTCAGTGCTGCATCTTTCAGCCCAGTACTGATCCTCTAAAGTAATTTTAACCGTACTTACCGGTAACTTGAATTTCCTTCCATAGGATATCATTGCCTGCTTTTTGCTGAAAAAGTTTCCAAGTGTCGATTTTTGAAACATACAAATATTCCTCTAAAATCAGCCGAAATACGAATTCCAATTTACTCACCTGTTATAAGGAGAGACCTCAGTGCTGTATCTTTCAGCCCAGTACTGGTCCTGAAAAGTAATTTTAACCGTACTTACCAGTAACTTATATTTTCTTCCATAGGAATCCATTGTCTGGTTTTCAGCAGAAAAGTTTCAAAGTGTCGATTTTCACAAACTACAAATATTCCTTAAAAATCGCCTGTATGACTTAAACGCATTCTTTCAACTGTTTACAGGAGATGCACCAGTGCTGGATCCAGGATCCAACACTGAGTAAGAAAAAGTAATGATAACAGTTTTTACCTGCTAAGTGAATTTCCTTCCATAGGATAACATTGGTGATTCTATGAGAAAAAGTTTCTAAGTGTCAACTTTTAAAATACAATAATATTCCTTAAAAATCACGACTGTAACCAAAACGCTTTTACTCAACTGTTTACAGGAGATGTAACAGGACTGAATCTAGGATCCAGTCCTGTGGTTAGAAAAGTAATCCATAAAGTAACTAATTGCATTTAACTAGAAATTCACATTGAGCTGAATGTTGCATTGTGTTTGAAAATGTGTTGCCCATTGCAACAACTGTAACTACTGTACTTAAAAGTCTATTGCCTATGTGCAAAGTATTTAAACTAAAGTAATTCATTCTGAGAAAGTATTTTTGTAATGTAATGTATAATGTAATTACAATGTAATTTAAAAAATAAAATATGTAAAAAATAATTGTTTCTAAAAATGTAGTAAATCAGTATGAAAAAATTAATATAACAATTAATACATTTAAAAATTGTCATTTACAAAACCTTTGAAATTCACTGAAAAACCGTAGGTTTCAGACATGTTATAGTTAGGAATTAGCATTTAAAAAACCTTTGAAATTCACTGAAAAAAACCATAGGTTTCAGATATGTTATAGTTAGAAATTAGCATTTAAAAAACCTTTGAAATTCACTGAAAAAACCATAGGTTTTAGGGACAGTTATAGTTAGTTGGACATTTCACTCGTACAAAACCATAGAAATTCCCCCGTTATAGTTAGTTCAGGTAACTATAACTCGCGCCCGCAATGCACTGCTGATGACGTCACATATTACATCACTCATGACATGGTCAGTGACTGTAAGTATAAGTGACTGTACAGGTGAGTGAGTGGATGTGTGTGTGTAGACCTAAGAATCAGTGAGTGGGTATGTAGTTTTTGGTGTTGGAGTGTCTATGGTTTTGAGAATGGCAGTCTGTAATTTAGAGTGGGTGTATCAAAACTTATATTAGGGTGTGAGAAGATGCATTAAATTCTCACATGGATGATGTCATCAGTGATGTCATCAGTGATGTCATTTGAGATGTCATCAGTGATGTCATCAGTGATGTCACTGACCATGTCATGAGTGATGTAATATGTGACGTCATCAGCAGTGCATTGCGGGGGCGCGAGTTATAGTTACCTGAACTAACTATAACGGGGAATTTCTATGGTTTTGTACGAGGGAAATGTCCAACTAACTATAACTGTCCCTAAAACCTATGGTTTTTTCAGTGAATTTCAAAGGTTTTTTAAATGCTAATTTCTAACTATAACATATCTGAAACCTATGGTTTTTTCAGTGTATATATATATATATATCCCTTTCACAATTGGCCCACATTTCGACATCCAGGCGCTCTTGGCGGTGCGTTCGCGGTACGGCGGAGCCAAGCCGTTACTAATTGCATTCAGCGTCTCCCAATTGAGACAAATCCGCTCGCACTCACAAAATCGAAGCAAATGCTGCTTAATAGTTTATAAAGCTGTGATTTATTCAGCATTCCAGCAATCCTCTACGCGTTTCGATCTTAACAAAGATCTTGTTCACGAGGTTAGTAAATCAACATATGCCGCATTTTTTTCTTTTTTTTAAAACAAACTATTCATGACAAATTATGACATCACTTCCTGCAGTGTGTTGCTAGGCATTCTGGTTACTGTAGTTCTCTATACTCAACCACTATTTACAATCAAAATTACTTTGCCCAAAACTAGTGAGAAAATAAGAATAAATATAAAAGTAAAAATAAAACTAAAGCGAAAATACAAAATGACAATCTAAATGTTAACTCATTAGTTCTTAAGTCTAATCCAAATATCCATTTCTAAGTAGTCCATGCAAAAATTGCGAATGTGTCATCATACTTATCAATTTATCCACACCGCTTATTTTATAACTGTGTGTTTTAGTAATGACCGTCTTTTTTAAAACCTGTTCTACGTATTGAATTACCGCACATGCTTGTTTTAGTTTCAACACGTGACTATTCTCAACCAGTCATTTTCTAATATAATCACTATTCCTCCTATATTACCACCACTCAATGCCCTCCAGTGGGCAATCAGTCTTATTCCTACCCTCCGGTGGGAGCGGACTATGATTTTATCACTATTTCTTCATTGTTATTTAAAGTTCACATTGATACATTTATTATTACTACTGGCCTTCTCTAAGTTGTATCTTTTGGTCATGCATTCAAGTACATTTAAAGTCTCAACTAATTATAAACAGTTTATGCATCAGTGCAAATTCAATAATGAGTGATAAGAAAAACCAAACCAATAAAGATTAAAAATTAAACTAGTTAGCAACTAGTTTATCCCTCCACCAATTGGAAAGAAAGGATTCATAAAAAGGGGTGCTAAAAAATGAGAGAGACAAATAATCTTCAAGTCCGAAATTGTTCAAATCCAAAAATGTTTTTCAGCTGTTCTATTTACAAGTGTGAGTATAATTCCTCATCTTGATTCAGTCCATTAGGAGTCAGAGTGCGGAAATTGAGAATGTGTCTTGACTCTTTCTGTCTGAGAATCTTTTCTCTGTCTCCCCCTCTTATATGGTTAGCTACTGATTCCACCGCATAGAAAATTAGTTCTTTCCAGTTGCCCCCATGTTCTTTTTCCATATGCTTGGCAACTGCGTTGCTCCTGTCATTATTAATTGTAGCTCGCACATGCTCAAGAATACGTTTTTTCAGTTCACATTTAGTGCTGCCCACATATTTTAATGAGCAAGGACATTCAATAATGTAGATCACATATTGGCTTTTACAATTAATGAGCTGTTGGATTTTCCATATTCGTTTATTTGCCATCCGGATTTCTTTAGTATTCCTCGCAATTGCACACACTTTACAATTGGTACATTTGTAAAACCCTTGTGGTTTAAGCCATGTCTCCTGCTTTTTTACATAAAAAATGACTGTGGGTCAGCTGATCTTTTAGGTTCATTGTCCTGCGATAAGTAATGTTGGGGCAATCTCCTATTATCTTAGTAACAGTTGGATCAAGATGCAATATGTGCCAATTTTTTCGCATGATTTTTGTGATTTGTTTATTCTTGGTGGAATGAGTAGTGATTAGACGTATTTTTTGTTCATTTTTTTCTTCTTTAGGTAGGAGTATTTTTTCTTTCAACAACTCAGTTCTAGATAGTTGCGTTGTTCTTTGTAGGGATGATGCAATAATTTTCTGATTGTACTTCCTTGTCTTGAATCTTTCAGTTGCCAATTGACAATTCACCTTCCATTCTTCTTCCTGTGAACAGATTCTTCTTATTCTAAGGAATTCCCCATAGGGGATGTTGTTGATCAGACTGGGTTGGTGGAAACTCTCAGCATGGAGGACAGCGTTAGTCGCTGTACTTTTACGGTGTAATGTGATTTCAACTTTGTTGTTCTTGATATAAATCTCGGTGTCCAGAGATATAACACGTTCTTTACTGAAATTATATGTGAATTTCAAGCCCGTTTCTGTGTTGTTCAAGATCTTGAAATATTCCTGGAATTCCTCATTAGTTCCATCCCAGATTATCAACACATCATCTATATACCGTAGCCACATTACGGTCTTCTCTACATGATTTTCATTTTCCGATGTCCAAGCCACAGTGTTTTCCCACCACCCCATGGTGAGACAGGCATAGCTCGGGCTAAATGAAAAGCCCATCGCAGTTACTTTCACTTGGCGGAATGTTTCTTCCCCAAACATAAATACATTTTGTTCCAGGCAGATAGTGATCATCTCTAACAACATACTATTGTGGTCTGCGAATTGAATGTTTCTTTCTTGCAGAAAGTATTCGCATGCTTTTAAACCGATATCATTTCTTATATTTGTATATAGTGATATCACGTCCATAGTGACCAAATTATATGTGTCTAACCACGGGGTTTCTTGTATGTGTCTTAGTAGATCTCCAGTATCCTGTAGATATGATGTCAATTTCTTTACATAAGGTAACAGATACACATCAAGATAGTTTGCCATATTCTCCAATAATGCTCCCTTGGCTGATATTATTGGTCTGCCTGGTGGTCTAGTTGGATGTTTATGAATTTTGGGGAGGAAGTATATTGTGGCCATCTTGGGGTGGTCTATTTTCAGATATTTCACTTCATCTTCATCCAGGAGGTTATTCTTCATCCACATTGCCAATTTTCCATCGAGTTCCTGTTTCCACCTCAAAATTGGATTTTCTTTCAATTTTTCATAATACTCCCTGTTTCTTAATTGGGAGTATGCTTCTCGCATATATGCATCTTTCTCCATAATGATGATGTTGCCGCCCTTGTCAGCTCTTTTTATTTCAATCGTGTCATCTTTTCTCAGGCTTTGCAAGGCTTCTCTCTCCTTGAATGTATGGTTGTCTTTTCTTTTTTCATAGTTCAATTGATAGAGATCTTTTATAACTGCCTCATGGAAGATATCGACCTTGTTACCTTGTGGTAATTGTGGATAAAATTTAGAACGAGCCTTCTTGCCACTTGTTCCTGCTCCGAATTGTGGACAGTATGCATTCAATTCTCTTGTTGTAAAATTTGGATCTTCATCTAATTCCATTAGTGTCACGAAGCTAGCTGATTCTTTTGCTGTAAGCTCCATACTAGGTCCCATTATCTTTTCGTGTGTTCTGATAACTTCGGGTTCTCAGCAAAAACTTTCGCCAATTTTATTTTTTGTACATACTTATAAAGATCTATTCGTATTTGGGCTAGATCAATATTGTTAGTTGGACAGAAAGTGAGACCACGCTTCAATATTTTCACTTCCATTTCATTCAGCATTTTATTGGAGAGGTTGATTACTTCTAGTTCTTGTGAGGGCATTTCTGTAACAGATCTTAATTCCATTTCTGTCTCATGCTCCGTGTCATGGTTCCCACTCTTTTTGATGTTTCGCTTCCCTCTTCTTGTGGGTTTGATCTTGCATAACCTCGTCCTCTGCCTCTTCCTCGATTGGCACTTGGTGGAGTTCCCATGTTCTTTTCCCAATTTTTCTGTTGGAGGGCCAGTCGCATTTCGCCTAAAAAAGAGCATTTCGGGCGTCCTTCACCTTGTTCAACCTCTCCTTCACTTGCGTCCGTGGATAAATTGATAAGTATGATGACACATTCGCAATTTTTGCATGGACTACTTAGAAATGGATATTTGGATTAGACTTAAGAACTAATGAGTTAACATTTAGATTGTCATTTTGTATTTTCGCTTTAGTTTTATTTTTACTTTTATATTTATTCTTATTTTCTCACTAGTTTTGGGCAAAGTAATTTTGATTGTAAATAGTGGTTGAGTATAGAGAACTACAGTAACCAGAATGCCTAGCAACACACTGCAGGAAGTGATGTCATAATTTGTCATGAATAGTTTGTTTTAAAAAAAAGAAAAAAATGCGGCATATGTTGATTTACTAACCTCGTGAACAAGATCTTTGTTAAGATCGAAACGCGTAGAGGATTGCTGGAATGCTGAATAAATCACAGCTTTATAAACTATTAAGCTGCATTTGCTTCGATTTTGTGAGTGCGAGCGGATTTGTCTCAATTGGGAGACGCTGGATGCAATATATATATATATATATATATATATATACATACATACATATCAAACACAGTCCTGAAGAAGGTAACATCTCTCATGTTGGAGGCCCACCGGAGGGCTAAGCAATCAAACAAATTACATGTAAGAGGACAGAACCCACTAAAGGGAACAATTGTGAAAGGCACCTTGTAAATCCACCAAAGGAAAACAATTATGGACTTCATATCCCAGCATGCAACATAAGTTGAACTTACCTGTTGCCCATTGGAGGGCTTAATTAGTCACATGCTGAGGAGAGTGCCTTTTTAAATTACACTGTGCCGTTACATCGAATGCCTGTGACCAAGGGGCTTGAAGATCCGAAACGCGTAAGGCGAAAATTAACTCCGAGTGAAGAAATGCTGCTTTGCCTAAAAAAGGAACTGGTTTGGAGTGCGTCTTCAATCGAGGATTTATTGTTTCTAACATATTTGCGGTAGTCCAGCCACGAAGACGCACCACACCTCGAGTCAAGGGGGCCACGGAGACACAGAACTGCTCGAAGTCTCCCTGTAGAAAATCAGTTGGCAGAAGAAGGTAACATCTCTCATGTTGGAGGCCCACCGGAGGGCTAAGAAATCAAACAAAATACATGAAAGAGGACAGAACCTACTAAAGGGAACAATTGTGAAAAGACACCTTGTAAATCCACCAAAGGAAAACAATTATGGACTTCATATCCCAGCATGCAACATAAGTTGAACTTACCTGTTGCCCATTGGAGGGCTTAATTAGTCACATGCTGAGGAGAGTGCCTTTTTAAATTATACTGTGCCGTTACATCGAATGCCTGTGACCAAGGGGCTTGAAGCTCCGTAACGCGTAAGGCGAAAATTAACTCCGAGTGAAAAAATGCTGCTTTGCCTAAAAAAGGAACTGGTTTGGAGTGCGTCTTCAATCGAGGATTTATTGTTTCTAATATATATATATATATATATTTATAAATATATGCTTTTTATAGTAGTAAATCAAAATACAAATGTAATATAAAGTAAAATATATATTTTTAATAGTAGTGTTACATTATATACATGTATATATAAACATACACACACATATATGTGTATGTGCTTATATGAGTATATATTCATATATAGTATTAAGTATTATTTAAATGTATTTAATTTGCCTTATATTAATGTTATATATTAAAATATTTAAGATTAACAATGTATATATATATATATATATATATATATATATATATATATATATATCAAACACAGTCCTGGCGCCCCAGAGATTACTACTGCTGCCAATCAGGTACGGACCACTCCACGTTTTTTGAGTTCCAATAATGCTTTAATCAGGCAAAGTTTCTCCAATAAAACAAATAGTCAAGGCAATTGCCGTCCATGGCGCATTTCGACCGCTACATCGCGGTCTTGATCACATGACGCTCTGCGTTATTTGCACTCTTTTTATACCATTTGCCAATCACTCATGCACAATTGAATAAACAAACATCGATAACAGATTACAACAATCAACTTTCATTGACAATCTAATCATAGCAACATAGAGATAAAATACCACCAGAAATAACGAATTGCTCTAGACATGCCAAATTCTTCAATTCAACTTTATCTCTACCAGTTCATTTATATTGTATTAAACAACCGCTGTCTACACATAATATATTTTTGGGTTGGACAACAACAACATCTATATCAGTCCTCATGGTATTAGAATGAATGCAGTATTGTCATCTTTTTGCTACCAAATTAAACAGAAAATCAGGTGATAAAATATTAATTTGAAAAAAGACATGTCATGAGTATTTGTGGTTGTTGCAATCATAGAATTAATAATGGTTAAGCCTGTTTGCTTATTATTTAACCTAATATACCTATATACACCTTTAAAATTGCTTTGTGCATAACATTGCATTTACCCAGTAAAGTGCTAAGTGCTTAAATAAGTGTTGTTGTGCAATAAAGTGATTATGCAAGAATCTGAACAACAGAATGCCACCATGAAGCCTCATATATATTAATAGCGTGGCAGTGCACATTGTAAAAAATACTATGCATAAAAAGTTAAAGTGTTAAAGTGCTAATGCAAGGTAAGATAAGATATCACAGTTCAATTTATATACACATAATCATGTCATCAAACGGGAGATAAAAGGTGCAACCTAAATAATCTGGAAGGTCTTCATACCTGCCCTGTCTGATTATTATGGGGATTGACCAGTCTAATAAGTATAACAGGTTCTCGGATGGTACTATTTGATGGTTAGTTCTAAGAATATTGCAGTGCAACTGATCATACACTATTATAAGAAGTTGTGCAAATCCTCACTAGTGTTCAACCCGTTCGGCATTTTAGTGTCAAGTTCTATTATAAACTGCAATTCCAACTGTCGCAAAAGTTTCTCCCTGTTGCACCCTCTCCTGGATGTGGCAACTGCCACAATTACAAAATATTTGAGTTCCCTTATCTTATTCTGGTGCACCAATTTAAAATGCCTGGCCACCGGGTAATTTGGGTCGGAGTTCACCACCCCTCTCAAGTGCTGTAGGATTCTGTTGTAAACTTGGAGTTTGGTGCTCCCTACATATTTGAGCTTGCAAGGGCACTCTAACATGTATACTGCATGATCAGTTTGGCAGGTGTATTGACCTCTGATCTTCACGGGTTTGGTACTGAATGCAGTCATGTATTCGGTCACGTTGACTCCAAATTTGCAAGCTCGGCACGAGCTGCATTTAAAAAATCCAGTCTTGGTTGATAACCAAGTGAGAGCTGGGGTAACCTCAGGACTGCTCCTCACTAGTGCATCTCTAATAGAGGGGGAACGTCTGAATGTTAACGACAGTTTTTCTGGGAGAATCTGATTGAGTGTTATATCAGTTAACACTATGGGCCATTGGGTATTAATGATTTGTCTGATTTGCCGTTCCTGCTTGCCATATGTGGTAATCATCCTGATTTCTCATGGTGTCTCCCATGTTTTTGTATGATTTTTTAACAATATTAGTGTGAAACAATATTTTGTTTGATATTTTTGTACTTACCATTATAAGTGTAGGAAAATAATCATTTTATAATCAATATTTTTGGCACGATATTACTGTATCTCAATATTGTTGTGTTTGATATTGTGTCAGTGATTTGTTGGGAAAAGGTGGGTGATAGTAACAAGAGAGCCTGTGTTATAAGTAGGAAGATAAAAAGATAGGCAAGCCTCTGACGTACTGTGAAAAGAGAGAAAGCAGACAAATGTTATGCAAGATTGAGATGCAAAAACTCTCTAAAGGAAATACTAATAACCCTCAGCATGTGTTGGTGTGGTAGCTCTCCTTTGAAGTGCTGGGACTCATCCATTAAATAACTTGTTAATTGCAACTATGTAGATAATACTCAGGCCCTGATTAAGAGTTTAGTGCTAACTGAAAATCCTCAAATATACGAAGGAAATATTAAATATGGCATGAGAGACCACTGGCTTAGTTTCAACTTCCATACTGTCTCTGTGATGAAGAAAATTCTGCCAGAAAGAGTTTCAGCCCTGATACTTACTTTTTGAAAAGTAAGCACAAACTGTCTTACAATACAATATACAGAAGACTTCTCCATATTTAATTTCTCTCTTGATGACTGATCCTCTGAAGGTGCCGAAAGAGCAGCCACCATGTTTCATGCAGCTGCTCAGCAAATGTTTTTGTTTTCCAAACTCAAACTCCCAAAGTGGAGTTTGTTTTTGAAAGATAAAAAACTAATGACCCTGACACCATGGGAGTTTTCTTGCAGGTTGTAGGAATTTTTTTTAGGTGCCTGCCATGTTTCCCTGATGGTCCTGAACAGAAAATAAAAGTATATCAAACCATATGTTCTAAATAAGGTGGATGTTCTGATGTACCTACACTGACAGCCCAGCCATCGGTGTAGCGTTTCCAGCGGCAGAGTATCGGAAACATGACAGTCTATCCAGCTTTAAATAGAGCAGCCAGACCATCAGTTTAGTAGACTGAAGGGTATGAATCTTCTCAATCTCACCTCTCAGTTGCACATATATGTCTAGTGGTACCAGCTCTTTCAGGTAACCCCTATCCTGGATCAAAATGACAGAGTTTTTGTACGTTTGTGGCAGAGTACCCTGTCCACCAAACTCTAAATCAGGTCCTTAGTTTACTTTTCCAATACAAAATTCCTAGTGGCCTTAAATAACACTAAAACATTTCCAACATTTTTATACTGTTACTACCAGGTGCCATATTGCACACCACATGCATGGTCCTGGTTTGCGTAGATGGAGCTTAGCTACAAAAAATTGAGCTCTATTTAGTGCAAGAAGGAGGGCAACAACGAAAGGTAGTGAACAGTTTGAAACTGCCACTCTGTTTTTTCACTGCTGTAATTCGGGACTGCACCTCTCTGTAGTCAGTCGTTGAGGGTTACTCTGGACTCTCTATGCCAGCTTCCCAAAAGTACTCTCAGGGTACAAACTACATGCAGCCATGATGCACAGTACACCTCTCAAAGCATCTTTACTTTTGTGCTCAAGTAAGTAGTGTGACGCTGGCTCAAGCAAAAAGGTATTTTCACATTTGCATGGGTTCCTTTATCATTGCATTTTGTCACAACCCCATACAAATGAAACAACACAGTTTCACACCATGTCAATACAAAATTTATGGAATACGCCTCTTTCCAGAAAGATTGGTCACTCATTGCTTGGAAATGTACCACGGATTGGTTGATTTTAATCACAAACATGGCAAAAAAGACCTCTGATGCACTATTAATTCAAATCCAGACAACTGAAAATAATCTAAAAAAACAGATACAACTTACAATCTTTAAAAAGAAATTAGAAGAGGCTAACATGCAAGTGAATTAATACAAAGACTATTTGACACGTTCAAAAATCAATAAATTACAGAAGGATCTGAAAACGTTTTCGCGAGAAAGAGTCTAACCTTACAACAGTGAGGAGAATGTAAAACAAAAGGATGCACTAAATACAAAGAAAAACATGATAGGGAGAAGGGATACGGCTACATCCAGTTCAGGGAGTGAGTGTAGCGAAATCACAAAAAAGAGACAAGGGAATGAGCCTTCTCTGACTCCCCTACCAATACTTATAACTCACTAAAGAGAGAAGGACTATTTAAACAAACATTAAAAAACAGGGCCAAAAATGTAAACCTGATTTGGAATCCTCTGGTTCCTACTCCCTGTTCTATCTACAGAGTATATCCTACTTGTGCAACGAGAGACAAAGAAAGAGGGAAAAACGAATTTTTTCTTAATACTGCCCTCACCCACTATGCAGTGGCATGCTTCATCATAGGGCCGCTGCAGACGTACACTGGATGGAGCGCAATGTTTCATAGAGTAAAGTGGTGAGGGAGAAAGTTAAAAGCGAGTAAAGAGATAGAGTGCTGGGGAAGGATGTTCCCTCAAGAAGGGATCACAAAGTGCAAGAAAAAAAGAATAAAACTGTCTAAGGAGATACCATATGATTACCTTTATTCTTGGTTCTCCTTGGCAGGGTTAAAAATGGAATTGGGGATAAGTAGGAGGGGTGACTGCCCCTATATCCCAGCTGCAAGAACCAACATGTTTCGGCCTCTCGCAATAGCCCCCATGAGGCCTTCTTCAGGGTGTGGATCCCTTGGTTAAAATGGTCTTGACCCTCCCTGCGGTGTTAATAATAAAAGTTTCCCGTTCACCTTTCTACTATTTCCGAGAGGTGTATATTTTCTGAGTTTCTGAGAAATTCTCTAAACCCGGGACTGTTGTGGGAACGTTGTCTTCTATTCACACTTACATCAAAGACCAGCGTTCGTCCTTTCCCCATTCGGGGACTCTACCTTTATCACAATTTAGTGATTTTTTCCTTAGACCAATAGTTCAAAAAATGCCATCATACCTGAAAGATACTAGGGCGGTTTTGAATTTGATAAAAGACTTACATTTCAATCCAAAAGAAGATCTTTTCATTGGATTAGACATCAAATCTCTCCATACAAACATCCCGCAGTGAGAGACATTGCAAGTCATTGAAAATATCCTCTTTTCAGAGAACTGGGACTTCCAAACCCGAGACCCTTTATATTAGGGCTGGCGGAACTGGTGTTAACTAGAAATTTCAATCAGTACAATGAAACCCTGTATTTACAGACCCATGGTACTTTCATGGGGAGTTCATTTGCACCCAGTTTGTCCTGTTTATATGTGTCCCAATTTCAGAAGGAACACATTTACTCCGAACAAAACCCTTATTTGGATCCAGTTAGTGTGTGGCGTCGTTATATTGACAATGTCCTTTTGATTTGGCATGAGGATATGACTTCCGGAAAGGAGTTCCTTTCATGGCTTAATGGGAGGAATCCTTATCTTTTCTTTACATCAACTATCACAACAGAGTCCTTGCCCTTTTTGGATCTAATCATCAAATCACACAATGAAAAATTTATGAGTGAAGTGTTTCACAAGCCATAGGACAAAAACAATGTATTGTCCTTTCACAGCTTCCACCCAAAATCTCTGAGAGAGAATCTTCCCTATGGACAGTTCCTTCGGCTTCGGAGGAATTGTTAAGTGATTAAAGATTTTGATAATGAGGCAAAGCTGCTGAGTGAGAAATTACAAGAACGAGACTACGTACAACATGTCATAAAAAGAGCCTGGAAGCGAGAAAAAAACAATAATAGAGAATCACTCCTAGAAACAATTGAAAAACCGGAAGAGGTCAAGAACATTTGTGTGACGACATTTAGCACAGCATCAAATTGTATTAAGAAAAAAACTGGCATATCCTGAATACAAATGACCTTATTCTAAAGAGCCCATTATTTTCATTCAAGAAAAGTGCAAGCATACATAATGTTTTAGTGCACACAAGACCACAACCTCAGAGATCAAGAAATAAGGTAGAGCTGACACCTTGGGGTCTTCCCCAATCACTGGACATTATTCCTGTGGGTCTTGCAAAGCTTTTCCATAAACTACAAACAGTAAATCGTTGGACCTGGGGTTAAAATATCCATGGGAATTGAGAAACCATACTGCATGCAATTCAGAAAATGTTATCTACTTGATTAAATGCCCCTATTGTTTTCAATATGTGGGTATGACCACAAGGCGGGTCAAGATAAGAATTCTAGAACATATGAGAAATGTGAGGTGTAAAAAAAGAATGGCAAAACTTACGGCTCACTTTTTGGAAATTAACCATACCGCAAAATATCTCAGGTGGCTAGTAATAGACAAACCGTATACCCCCGTAACTACAAAATACACAACGAGATTGTTGTTCCAACGAGATCAGAGATGGGTACATAGACTTCAGAGCAGTGAAAAGGGACTCAATGATTCGATTCCCTGGTACCATTTGAACAATACATGCTAAAGATCTTTAGATCTAGCGGAGAAGAATATACATATATGTGCACTGATTCATATGGATATACGAGGAGATATCAGATGGTGTTAACACTGATGTAATGACAGGGTCATGTGCACATAAGAGATTTTAAACAAAAATGCATTTTATGGATCTGAAGATCGGGCCCCAGTTAGGACAAGGGCAACAAGGAAATAAAAATTCCTTGAAAGGAAGTAAAGAACCACTTTCTCTGATGGCATGATAACTAGGCAATAGGGCACAATAACATAAATACCTCATATTAGGGACTAGTTTATTTTCCAAAACGATTATTATATAATCTAGATAGTCCAATGTACAGAGGTAACCTAATAAACAGATATTGAGAACAATTGACTGCAAGTCACATAAAGTAATACATAAATAAGTAAAAAATGATTATGCACCAGTATCCATACTTGTATATTCCTCTTGGGCGACTGTATTCCCATTTGAATTGAGAGTTGCAGTACTCTACCAAGATGGCCGCCAAGAAAACCATTACTCGACTGAATTCTATTTCCAGTCACTGGGAAGGGCGGGCCAGAGGAATCCACGTGACCGAAGGAATAGGGGAGTCAAGATTTAATGATGCCGGCATTCGGAACCCTGCATCGTCGGAGGGAGTAGAGCGGCCAATTTGTTGACACCGCACCTTGATGAAGTAAGCAGGGAGCCCTGGGGGTTGGGAGAGGCACCGGAACCCACACACTGGGGCATGACGTCCGACGTGTGCTGCAGATCTCATATTCGAGACTCAGCAGTTAAAAACTCCGTCTTCGGAGGAATGGCTGTATGGCACGTTGGAGAGGATCAGGAAGAGGTCATAGAAGATATAGCAGCGAGATAGCAGGGCCAGCACTGAACAAACAAATATCAAAAGAAAAGGAATATATATCACAAGCATAGAACGGAGCAGCTAAAGAGAAGGAAACATTTTCTTTCCCCACCCCCTTAGGAGGTGCTCCTGATAATGCGGACTGAACAAGTTGCAATGAACAGGGAGCTATTAGCTCAGAGAGACGTGAGATATAAGTTATGCTGTGGTGTGTGCGCCCCGGCAGCTGGTTTCGCACATATTGTAACCAGGGGTCGGAGTTGAAAAAAAGAAACGACTCGTTCATAAGATTTATTTTCGTTATTAAATCGGATAACATATGCGGACAGATGCTTGTTATCAAGATGCAAACATGTGAGAGACTTCTAAAGCTTCCCCCTCCTACATACGAGGCCTCTCCAACAGGCATAAGACATCTAGGTTGTTTGTTTTAAATTTCTTGTACAACAATATATGCATGTTTTAATTTCTTAGAGTGTGACTACAGGGTGGTGTCCCTACTCAACCCCCGAGTGTGGAGCATCATTGATGGAACTCAGGTAAGGATGGCACCAATCAGGCTGTTGATGATTGTGTGGCAGAATTTGAGTATATGTGAGTGCATCACTTTCATGGGGTGTTTGTTATGAATTAATGGAGAAATACGGTGAACCTGTGGCAGCTAAACACGGTGATCACGATTTTTAGGTGTGTTAACTAATAAAGGGGGCAATTGCAGTGGAAGGGAGAAGTGGAAAATATAATAATGAATCTTGTTTTATTCTTGTAGGTATGCTGACGATGTGTGCATACTAAGGTCAAGTATTGCCACCGAGAAGGTCTCTCCCATACAGTGATAATACTAGGAGGGAAGTACTTATAAGACATTTTAAGGGATCTGTATCCTGATGAATGCCATCGAGCCTATCGGGCGGCAGTTAAGGGCTGAAACATGTTGGTAAAGCAGATAGGGTAATGGAGACGTTGGCTCTCTCACTATACCGTTTAATTCTTTTAATCCTGCCAAGTGGGACCCAGAATACAATTTAGAAGGGTACCTACTTAGACAGTTTTATTGTTCTTCTTTTCTGCAACAGGGATCCCTCTATTTGGATATTTCCTCTCTTTTTTCTAAATAAAAAATGTTTTTCTTTTGTGCTCCACCCTGTACGTTGGTTTGCGCCAGGGTGTGTTAGAGGCGCTATGATGAAGCATGCCACTATTTAGTGGTGAGGACAGTCTTTACAACCTTTTGGGTTTTCACAATTCTTTTCTTATTGTCCCCTGCTTTCTCCTTTTCTTTCCTTTAACCCTTTGGGGAAATCCGGCCTAACAAATTTGGGACCCGTTTCTCTTTCCCCATGTCTGGAGTCCTTCTCATGCAGTGAGTTATATAAATACAAAATGTGTGTCTGACAATGAGTAATACAGAAGAGTTGCAAAGGGTATGTGTCCCTGTCTGTAATTTGGAAGTGCCAATGTGGTGCAAAAAGCACAAGTGGCCATTGTGTTCCTATGGTATGTGTGTAACGTAGCCTCACCTTTTGGAGGACATTAGTAGATTAATGCATCTGGGGTACATTTAATCATGTATGGGAATATATAAGGTTCCATGCATACTCTTTATTAACTTTTAAAGTTGGCACAGTGCAACAAAACATGTGCCATTATTTTATTAGCACCATAATGGCCGAGTATTCACAAACATTATTCTCTTGGATTAACAGACCATGCACCAAGAACCTCTAATGTACTCAAATGATCTAGCACAGAATTTGTTTGTCAAAAACTTGTCACGTGCTGCAAAGACAGAGGTCAAATGTCAGGCTATGTCTTCTGAGAAATTGCTGTGGGATTGGTGTTTAATTTTATTTCTCTGACTGCAAATTGAGAGCAGTTTTTAAAGTGAATTATGTAACAATGTTGCTGGAGTACAGGGAATGTGAAAGGAAAAGATCCAGGATGTTATTTTTTGCAACACACAACAAAATGTAAATACCTCTAAATGAATTGTATGTATTCAGCAGTAAAGAAAGCAAAAATCTTTTGTACTGCTGAAGTGTGCTGGAAACATTCATTTTAATAGGATCAAAATCAATCAAGAACTTTACTTGGTGAAGCATGAATAATAAATATTCACAGGCCCTGATCGCCAAACAAATCATTTGTGTGTTATATAGTTATATTATTAAAACTGTATGTATGTACAAAGGTAGGGACCATTTCATTGGAAAATGTGCTATCTGTGAATGACAATGCACTAACACATGAAGATTTAGATATATTTAAAAAACGCACCTCCTTGTGTCCATTAAAGGAAGGTGGGTCACAAAAGTTTGCTATAGTTGTTTTAAAAGGGGGATCATGGTTATTAAAAGTTTGGAAACCACAGATCTAGACAAAGCCACATTTATGGGCCTATTACGATGTGTCGGGCGTCTCGGTGTGAGAACTGACCGCCATACGTCAGCAGTTCCGCACCCCCTATTACGATGTGACTGCACAGGTTGCAGTCGCAAACTCCCTTTTCTCAATGGGAGCTTGTGCTGTGGTCGAAAACCGGCTGCAGCACAAGCTCCTATAGAGAAATGGGAATTTCTGTGAATCCCTGCACTGCGTGGCAGGCACCTCACAGTGCCTGCCACACGGTGCAGGGATTTACATGGGGGCACCATAGGTGGCCCCCAACCGGAGGCCGCTGGGGGTGGGTGCCCTGCTAGGGGCCCCCTAAGTCGCATTCAGACAGGCTTTCCATGTCGGAAAGCCCGACATGGAAAGCCTGTCCAAAACCGTCTTCATAATCCCGATGGTGGAAACGCCGTCCGTAAGGGATTATGTTGCGGTTTCCAGCTGGCCGACGGGCTCCTTGAGCCCATCGGAAGCCAGCCAGAATGACCGGCCGGTTTGACTTACAACTGCCGTAATCATTATACGGCGGTCGGAAGTCAAACCAAGGATGTCAGTCGGAAAGACTTCCGAACCGACATCCTAATGAGGCCCATATTGTTTAACAACAGTATTTTCAATCAACTCCAAGTAAATTGGTCAGATAGCTGTTGGACTTGGCCCACTCTGTAGGGTCAGCCCCAAACCTTTTGCCTTATTCTTCCTGTTTTTGCTGAATTCGCTTTTGTTGGCCCTAGGACTCTGCACCCTTTACCACTGTATATCAGTGCTTGTGTTCTCTCCTTTGAAAATTGGTGAAATTGGCCTATACCCAGTTGGCACATTTAATGTATCTAGTAAAGTGGGACTGTACCCAGGGCCTGTAAATTAAATGTTTCTACTGGGCCTGTAGCACTGATTGTGCTACCCACTTAAGTAGCCTTTAAACATGTCTCAGGCCTGCCATTGCAGCCTGTGATTGACGTTTTGAACTGCCATTCCGACCTGGCAAAATAAATCTTTAGCAAGGCATAAACCTTCCTTTTTAATATATGTAGGTCTCCCCAGAGGGCAAGGTGCCATGTATTCAAAAGGTATGACATGTTCTTTTAAATCTTACATAACCTGGTTGTAAAAAAACTCTTAAATTAATTTTTAAATACTGCAAGTCCTGCCTCTCCCATGGGATAGCATTGGGTTACCTTATTCATTTTAACATTGATAACTTTCAGGTGGGAGCAGGTAGCATTGTTGAGTTTGGTGTCTTCATAATTGTACTTTAAAACCCTCTTTAATGGTAAAGTCGTATTTTGAATCACTATTCAGAAAATGCCACTTTTATAAAGTTGCAAAAAGAATAAATGATGGACGAAATGCTGAACAATGTCAAACATTCATCCACATTACATATATCTGGGCCTAAGGCCATCATTGTTTTGCTCGCCACCCCAGTTTGGACCCAGCCATATGCAAATGAGTCTTGGCCCTGCTCCCCATGGGAACAGCCCAGCCCAAACTGCCAGGCCAGGTCTTCCCTGGGCTGGAAAAAAAGCATCCTAGGACCGGTTTCAAGTTATCACCCCTATCACCCCTCGACAGCCAGGATAGCCTGAATCCAGTGGCATGGCGAGCACGGGATCCACTTCTGGCCATCACTATTTCACTTGGGGTGAAAATACAAAAAGTTCAAAGGAACAGCTTACTGACCTCCTGTTAGGAACAGGAACATAACAAGCTCCAGATCCCCCCTGCATCTGTCCAGCTGACTTGCTGCCTGGACCTGCAACTCGACCTGCCTCAGACCTACTGGCCTCTGCTGGAGTGAGTTCCTTATCCCCAAGGGCCTGTTTGCGCCAAGGTCTTGCCGCCGCACCACCCACCAACCGTATGCTCCGGTGATCCCAACTCTTCACACTCCAGCAACCGCCAGTGACAACCGGCAACACAAGTGATCTGAACTTCGCGCTAAAGCATTGACAGCCCACTGTGAACGCCATCCCAAATCTCCAACAGCGACGTTCACGACGCCCAACAGGATTTTTTGTGCTACAGCGATGATAAACCGTGCCACTCTTCCTCCTCCTCGCAATCTCCTCCACTAAAAACAAAACTCTTCATGCTAGACTTTAGAAGGTAACTTTTTCAGTGGAACTAACCTGGTCGCTGTATCCAGCCTGAGCTCCATCGTGGTTTGTCTCAACTTGTGAGTTTCACCTGGTCTCGCATGACCAGATAACTACGTGTGGCACTTTGTAATTTTCAGTGCTATATTTACCTTAAAGCTTAAAAATTGCATATCTCTGTTCTACTGATTGGAGTTTGTCATTTTGATGTAAAATAATGTATTACATTTTACTCTGTTTTTCTAAATTGGTGTGGGATTTTTCATGTGTTCTGTTTTCACTCTTGTCTAAAAGGGCTGCCTAAATCCTGGTCAACATCTATTATTGTCCCTGTTTTCAAAAAAGGCGATAGAGGGGATCCAAGGTGCTACAGGCCAATATCGCTGATCGATTCCACAGTGAAGGTGTTGGGGAGAGTGGTCCTCAGCAGACTGACTGGATGGATTGATGAGCGGGATGTCCTGTCAGACCTCCAATATGGTTTTAGGAAAGGCAGAGGCACCATGGACCAGTGTCTTAACCTCTACCTTTTAATAGGGAAATATACAATGGCCAAGAAAGGGACTTTACATCTCGCCTTTATGGACCTTTCCTCGGCGTTTGACCGGGTGAATAGGTCCAAGCTCTGGGACCTATTATTAGAAATGGGGATGGATAAGAATATTGTATATTTTTTGGCGGACCTGCATAGGGATCTCACGGCAGCAGTAAGGTTCGATCAAAAGGGTAATCTTACACAGCAGATAGATATTACAAGAGGAGTTAGACAAGGGTGTATCTTGGCGCCCTTGTTATTTACCCTTTATATTAACCATCTTGAACCGGTTTTATCCGGAGCTGCTAAGGATATTCCCCGTGTAAGGAACCAATTGATTCCTGCATTGCTCTATGCAGATGATGCGGCGCTGTTGGCATGCACAGCTGTGGGGCTTCAGCACTTGTTGACCACCTTCACCAATTTTATGGGCTCATTAGATTTAAATGTAAACCTGTCTAAGTCACATATCATGAGCCTGGGAGGGAAGTCAAAGATAGCCAAAATGTTTTGTTGTGGCGGGACCGAAGTAACTAGGGTCTCCACATTCCCGTACCTGGGCGTCTTATTTGACGATAGGTGTTCTTGGGTCCCGCAAAGGAGGGCGAAGAGAAATGCTATGGCTAGATCAACAGGTGCGGTTCTTGATTTTGCCCGGAGGCTGGGCGCCAAGCCCATGCAGGCCATGTTGAATATATATAAGGCCAAGAGCATTGCTATTGTGAAGTATGGCTCAGAAATTTGGGGTTATAATAATTGCACTGAGCTCCAAATTGTTGAAAATAAATTTTTAAGAAGCCTGCTCTCAGTTCCCCAATCTATATCTTCGTATATAATTCATCTAGAGGTGGGCCTCGGCTATGTTTCTGATGCGATTAGAATGTCTCCCATTCTTAAATGAATTTCAATCTGGTCTAATCCTGATTTGGTATTAAACAAAGAGATCATACGAGATTGTAGGGCTCTTGAGAGGGCCAGTAGTATACCGTGGTTGAGACATTTGAAAAGCACAGCTGAGTTGTTAGGTCGCCCAACCTTGTTTGACAATCCAGAAAATATATGTAAAAAAGATCTTGTGTGGTCCAAGACCTCGATCCTGCGCATAGCATCACTAGAAAGAGAGGCCTCGGAATTATTGAAACCTACCGTCCGTGCCCACCAGCTCCTAAAAACTTCTATTCTATGGAGCCTTACCTGGATATTGTCACCAAGCCCCAACACCGTTTTCTTTTGACAGGATTTAGGTTTAACTATTTACATTTTTTGCTGGCTGACCCTTTAGGCTGGGCTAAGATAGACGACCTGGGTCCTTGCTCATGCGATTGTTTCTCAAGGCAGGACACTATGCATTTTGTCCTGTTCTGCAACTTTTATTTGTCTATACGCAGGCGTTATATCCTTCCAATTTTAAAGAACAAAGGCTTTCTGCAGGCTAGACCAGCTCTTCTATACCTGCAGATGTTGAGTAACCCTTGGGAAATTTTCAGCATTGCTAGCTTTCTAGTAGCAGCAGTTAGAGCAAGGAAAAAAAGGAAGTATTGAGGGAAACAGGTTTATGTGTCCGGATCGTATGTATTTTTGCCCTGCTGTATATGAAATGTTTTTATATTGTTTGCATTTTATAATGATATATGCATATTCGGATCTATGATTATATTTTATTCAAGGATGATTTTATGTTAAATTCCTTTTTTAAGTTTTGTATTGCTAATGGGTATTTTTAACATGCTTTTATGGTTTTTAATAATAACCGAATAAAGTAATTTTGACTGACTGACTGACACTCTATTACTGTTTAAGTGCTGCATATATACTTTACACATTGCCTCTAAGTTAAGCCTGACTGCTGTGTGCCAAGTTACCAGAGGGTTAAGCACAGTTTAATTTAGGGTTTGCTTGTGTTTCATCCTGACAAGAATTGTGGTTGCTACTTGACTTTGTCTTTGTAGGTTGCAGGGGACAGAACTCCTGGTCCTGAAATCACTCTAAGCAGCCAAGATTCAAGTATCCGCAATCCTTCCACAAGAATTCTTCAAAGAAGTTGTCTTTTTTCCATTTGTGGTCCAGTCACATTTTTGTTTCTAGGTGGTGGTAGTCTTAGATTTTTGTGGTAACTCACTAGTTATCGATCCTAAACCTACAAATGAAAAGTTTCTCTGCTATTTACTCCTAGCTTTTGTAGCACTGTTCCTGCATGTTCAGGTAAAAACAATCCCAGGAAGCACTATTCCTATATTTTTTAAAACTGTAAGATGACCTGCCCATGTTATTCTTGCCAAGCCTACTCCTTGACTATCAACCCTCTGCCATACTTTGATGCTCTCTCTAGGATTTTTGTCTTCAAACAAAGCCCCTGCAGTGTTCTGCTTTTGGCATGAAGCTGTTTTTCAGGGAAGGATATGTATTTCTGTGGCTAAGTTGTCAAACGTCTCTCCCTTCCTCTCACAAGTGTTTATAAAGCACAAAAGTAAGTCTGATAGGATCAAACCTTTTAATTAAGTCCCCTTGTCTTAACGATAGTTTGTCCATAGCAGATGCCCGTGTTCTGGAAACCCAGTTGTACCTGGAAGAGCACCTCATGCAAGGAATTCATACCTACTGTAGTGCTTTGGAGCTGGAAGGAAGCTAATCAAAATAGACTACCGGAAGCCTCGGCAACAGGCATATTGGCCAGGTTTGTGAAAGGCGGAGTTTCCTAAAACGTTCTTGGAACAATTGTATTAAAAATATAAGTTGGCCCTTGTGTTTTGCTGTTAAACAATCTTTTATTGCACGTCACTTTAAGAATTAACTCATGCAACTTTCTTAATTCACAGCTGCTCTGATATCATGTCTATACATTATTGATTTTATGCTAGTATTCTTTTATGGTTTTATGGGCCGATCGCATCGATTGATTGATGTAAGAATGCCCAAGAATCTGATTTTCACTGCTTACTAAAATGCCAATAATCTAAGGGCCTTAATTAGGCCTTGGTGGGCGGACTGCCGTCCCACCAGAGCGTGAAATCATGTCACTTTACAGATGGCCAGTCACTGTATTTAGAGAGCTTCACATGCTTGGCATGGTCTCTCTGCTGGAGAAGGTGCCATAGCCACAGAGGCTTACTTCGCAGCAGAGGTTAGCTCAGTGGGTGCCATATTAAAGGCACCCACTCAGCAAACTTTTTTTGTTCAAAATAAGCAAACTCACAAAGTAGGAGTTTGTTGCCTCTGAACTTAAAATGGTTCTGACACAGAGCAAGCTTTTTAATTGTATGTGAGGGCCATTGAATATTTCCAATGCCGCTTTCGCCATGCCTCCCGTGGGTTGCATGGGCAGCAGGGCAGGGGAAATGAGTAATGATAATTCTGCTCTCAATGGGGTGGGACACCATCACTGTGGCTGAGTGGTTCACCCATCCCACTAAACCCTAAATAAGACCTTAGGTTTTTGTCGGTTCTCAGACGAAGTTAGCAAACTGGGCTTTTAAAGCACTGGTCTGAATTTTCCAATGTAAGCTTGACACAGTACTATGAATTAACAGAATATTTGTGCCTCAGTCAGAAAGTAATATTCTTATTTCTATGTTGAAAATTCAGCAGATAGCTTGTCGGAGCCCGTGTAGGGACTAAAGAGGAAGGTGCGCTGCTTCCATAGTCAGGTGTGGTGTTCTGAGATGCTGCAATCAGTAAGCGGCTCAGCATTGCCTGCACTCCTCTGCAGTCTCCATGCTCACAGCCACCCAAAGGAGTTCCTGGCAAGCTAGTTGCTTGTAGTACCTGGCATGGATGTTAGCAGCATGATTGCTGAATGCTGTGCTGGTCAAAAGATGTCAACTACAGGGCCATCGATCAACGGACATCAGAATGTTAAGGATTGTCATTCTGATAAAAAAAAAGCCTGTTTGTGACTGCCAGGGAAAGCCTAGAAACAATCAAAATGACTCAATGGACTGGGTGAATTCTTCCAGTGCTTCAAGGCAGTACTGCATTCAAGCTGGTGTTGATGCTGGGTTAACCCCACTCATTTATGGGGACCAGCACTTATTTTTCCTCATCAGACATTCACTGAAATCTAGAGTGGGGAAAACAAACAAAGGAGAAAGTGGGATGAGAAAGAGGGAAAGCCCGTCACAAAGGGAGAAAGCAGGAACTGGGGAGTGTCTGATAGTGGATTTAAGAGGCATGAAGTCCATTCAATACTACACAGCCTTGGTATTCGGTGCGCTGACATTTAAAAGCATCGCCTGCAGGTTTCTGAGCAGAGCTTTGGGCACAGGCACTCATTCTGCTGTAAATTAAGCAGTGCGTCAAGGGCAGAATTTTCTTGTCTTTCAATAACAAACTCCATCAGGGAGATGGCAGCGCGCGCGAAGCAAGATGGCCGCCACGCCTTAGACATCATCGCTCACCTGCCATACGACGACGGTTTTTGGTCAAAAAAGGGGAAGTTATTCGGCTTGTTTCCTGCAGGGACTCTTCCTTAGATCGTGTGGAGTCTGGAGTGAGGTATGTGAGGCCTCTTTGCAGTGTGTGGAGCACGGTGTGCTCTCCTGCTACTTTCCTCACTACAGCTCCTCTCTGTATGCTTTTTTTCTGAGGGGAGTGTTCAGGAGGCGGGCTTTTCCTTCAGCAGCCTCTCATTTCCTTTAGCTACTTGCCACCCTCTTAAAGGGATTTTCTGGTTGCCTGCTAAGCCTGGAGCTTTCTAGTCCAGACTTTAAAGTGGATTTTTTCTTTCTCTTTCACAATCTGCTGCAGTAACCTCCCAATAAGCCTTTATTGCAGTTATTTATGCTCCTTATCTGCTAATTATCTCATTTTTAAATCATTAATTGAGATATACGTGGTGTCAATATTCTGCATATTGATTTGCCTCTACCAAGTTTATCATTTATAATTATCTGTCTTGCTGCACTGCAATATGGATCCCAAATCAGCGTCAGCTCATTCACATAAACGGAAGCACGCTGTTTCACTTACCCCTACAAAATCTAAGGCTATAGACCCGCAAGAAACCCCACTAAATAAGAATTTGGAGGAAATCCAGGCTATTCATATAAACACAGATACCATTTGCTCTGACATTAGAAATATTCAGCTTGACATTGCCTTCCTCTCCATGAAGTTAGCAGACAATGAGATTAGAATTCATGATAACACCATTCGCCATTGCAACTATGATGCCAAATGTCCTCCAGGTTGCTTCTCTTCAGATGAACCTACTTGACTTGGAAAATAGAAATAGGCAATACAATCTATGCATATTTAATGTCCCAGATGGTATTGAAGGACAGAGTTGTCATCTTTTCTTAGAAACCCTGCTGCCAAAGCTCTTAAATATTAAATTTCCAGACCGTTTTGAAAGTGATAAAGCTCATAGAATCCCCTCTCATCGGAAACCTCACCAGACTAAACCACGGCGAATCATATTTAAAGTCTTGAGACATCATCATCTCCTTCTCAATAGGAAGGCTACACAAGAAATTGCCAAAGAGACTGTCAAAATTCGACGACAATTTTCGGAATTGAGGCCTCGATTGAAGGAAGCTGGATATAAGTATGGCCCCTTCGACCCTTCTGTTATACGTATAAGGAAGAATGATATTTCCAAGTCTTTTTCTTCACCTTCAGACCTGATACAATTTTTAGATCAACATGATCCCATTGTCATGGAGTCTGAACCTTCAGTATCTACTGGCTAATGTTTATTCCCCATTTAGTTGACACTCTATTGTTCTTATGGCAGGTGTATGCAGAGTGTCTACTCTTACTTTGTACCTCTGTCTCTACTGTTCCATTTGATATGAGATCTTGGCAGTTGACCTCCATATATGTTGTGTGTCATATTTTGTCTTTTTTATATGGGCTACTTTCTTCTTTCTTTCTCCCAGGTTTTCTATCTTTCAATAACTTACTATGGCTCAGCCACACAAGCTGGTTGTTGTTTCCTTAAATGTTAAAGGCTTGTGCCATCCTGTTAAACTGCGTAAAATTTTAGAATATTTTTAAAAAAATGTAATGCTGATATTTGTTTGCAAAACGCAAAAATGGTGTAGCTATACTTTTCTCACGTGAAGCTCATACACAATTACTGACTCATCGTCATGACTCAGATGGTAGATATGTTTATGATCAAGTTAAAGTTGATAAGCACGTTTTAAACTTTGATAATATATATGCCCCTACTTTAGATGATCCTTCTTTTTGGACTACCGAAATAATAAAATTAGATAACATTTCCCTTGTTATGGGTAGTGATTTTAATCTTATTCGAGATCCTTTATTGGACCGTTCCTCTGCATTTAAATTTCGGTCTAGCAAATCTTTTCATCTTTTGAAATAATTTTTCTCTACTACTAAACTAGTTCATTTCTGAAGATTGGCCTACCCTACAGATAAAGAATTTACTTTTTTTTTTCTAATGCTCACTCCACTCTCTCCAGGATTGACTACTTATTGGCCTCACGTAACTTATGCCACATGATTGATGATCCTGTTATACAGCCTATTACAATCTCTGATCATGCCTTAATCTCTTTTCCTAATCTTTCTCAGTCCTATACACTACCCCTAAGAGATGGAGAATGAATTCTGATGTAGTTCTTAACCCAAGTAACTCTGAAAAGCTAGAATCTACCATAAATGAGTATTTTTTGCGCAATGATTGTCATGATACCTCTAAAATTATCCACTGTGACGCATTTAAAGCAGTTATTCGAGGTGCCACAATTTCTATTATGAAACATGAAAATAAAACACTTCATGCTCACCATTCCAACTTAGAAAAACAAATAGCAAATCTTGAAAGGCTTTTCATCTTGTTTCGAGATCCACAATATAAATGTCAACTTCAAAAGTACAGATATGAATATAATAATATGCTTAATAAAAGAGCAGGTTCCTTATATCAAAGGAAAAATTTAACTTTAATTTTAACTCAAATACATCTGGTCGACTTTTAGCTAATTAAAAATGATAAAACTCAAATCCCTGCCATTAAAAAAGCAATGGTACCCTACTCACTAAAACAGAGGAGATATCAAGAGAGTTTTTAAATATTTTTATACCTCTTTGTATCATAAGCCTACAGTTCTCTATGACTATGTTATCACTGCCTTTCTCAAACCTTGTCAATTACCTCAAATTTCTGATATTGATAGACTTGCTTTAGAAAACCCTATTACCATTCAGGAAATAACCACAGCTATTAAAGCATAAAACTCCAATAAATAACCTGGCCCAGATGGTATCCCGGCTGAATTCTACAAATGTTTTCAAGACCAACTTTCTCCTGTTTTGCTTTCATTATTTACGGAATTTCAGCACACTTCCATGATGGGTGGCTCTTTTAATGAGGCTACTATCATTGTCCTTCCCAAACCGAACAAAGACCCTACTATGGTTTCAAATTATCGTCCCATATCCCTCATTATTCAAGATTGTAAAATATATGCCAAAATCTTAGCAAATAGATTATCACCTATACTTTCCTCAATTATCCAACCTGATCAGACTGGCTTTATGAAGGGTAGATTGTCAGCTCATAACACTTGTTTACTATGCCATGTTCTTTCTTTTGCTAAGGATTTCAACTATCCAGTAGGTATGCTGGCCTTAGATGTGGAGAAGGCATTCAATAGGGTAAATTGGCAATATTTATTTAACACGTTGGAAACTTTCCATTTTTGCCCCATATTTCTCAAAATGGTTAAAGCACTATACTCACCACTTTCTGCTTCTATTTATATCAATGGTACCCTTTCTACTCCATTCAATTTATATAGAGTCACACGCCAAGGTTGCCAACTTTCTCCTTTGTTATTTCTTATTTCCATTTAATCCCTCTTGTGCTCTTTCCGCATTAATGAACAATATACAGGTGTTGTTTTTAAAAATACTATTGTAGAGCAGTCTTGTTGGCCTGGCGCGCTGCCCTACAACACACTCACTGGCAGAACAAACTGTCCCAACACACACCGCTCTGGCAGGATACATGGCTGCGGGAAGTGGCGAATCTAGCGGGCTTTAGAAGCTGGGACCTTATTGGCATTTCACAACTTGGGGACCTATGGGTCAGCGACCATATCTGCTCCTTTGCCGACTTTCAATCCCGGTATGCCCTTCATCCATCCCAGTTCTATCAATGTCTACAAGTCCGTCGTGCCCTAGACTCCCATATAACAACTGGCACCTCACTACCAGAGCATAGTCCCCTTGAGGCCTAGGTCATGATGGGCAATCTTGGAAGAGGAGGGCTCTCCCGCATATACCGATCACTAACAAACAACGGCCCGGCGTCCCTTGACCACTTAAAGCTTAGGTGGGAGACATGGGTGGGCCCATTAGAAGATGAAGACTGGAGGGATGCCCTGATGGCGCCTCGAACCATCACTGCTTCGGCTAGGCTTCGCCTAGTCCAGCTCTATTACCTACACACCTCCTACCTCGCCCCCAGTCGGCTCCACAAATCAGGTCTGATTCCGCTCCTGACATGTCCGCGGTGCGGCACGGACCCAGCGGATTTCTTTCACATGGTATGGACATGCCCCCACATTGCCCCCTTCTGGTTCGCCTTGGAGGCGGAACTAAGAGATTTTAGGTTGGGACGTCCCCCACAATCCCCTCCACATATTATTGGGCATCACTGACGGGTTGGATGGGTCCAGGGCAGACAAGACATTCTTAGGAACTGCCCTAGTAGTAGCTAAACGCGACATAGCGGCCGCGTGGAAGAATCCCATCCCACCCACCATAGCCAAATGGCGCCGGGGAGTAGATTGGTGCGCCACACAGGAACTCTCACTGTACAAAGCCAGGGGTTGCCCCGCCCGGCATCGGAAGATCTGGGGCAAGCAAATGGTTGGGAATGCTAGACTGATCACTACCTCTGACTCTGGGGGTCCACCTCACTGCGCCGCAGGGGGGGGTAATTTATATTCTACCTTGTTCTACCTGCACTGTGTGCAGCAATCCGCATGCCATGATGCAATCTGATATGCTGTACTGTCTGCTTTCGTGTCTATTGTAAAAGTTACTGCATATGCTGATGAGGTTTTATTATATGTAAATGATCCTCTTGTTTCTTTACCTATTATACTTGATGTTATTCGACAGTATCCAGATGACTCCGGTTATTCTTTGAATATCACTAAAACTGAGTTTTTTCCACTAAATAATCTTTGTGATCCTACAATGTTAGCAAATACCAACATATTATGGTTGCCTAAGATGTTAAAATATTTGGGGATCACATTTACTGATTCTATTAAAAGTACAATTGAACTCAATTGCTCTAACATATTAACCACCACCAAAGAGAAACTTGATAAATGGTCAACCCTTCATGTAAATTGGTGGGGACGTATTGAGGGACTTAAAATGACTATTACTCCACAAATTCTTTATATGTTGTCTATGTTACCCTAATGTTTTCCTTCTACTTTCTTTGCAAACCTCTATAAATTGTTTACTAATTTTATTTGGAATAACAAACCTGCACGCCTTAGTCTTAAAACTTTACAAATTCCCAAATGTGAAGGAGGGGTTGGCCTTCCTGATTTGAAGAAATACAATGTGTTGTTTCTTGTTGCACAATGGGCGTTATGGTTCCAAAATATTCCTCCTTCTATCTCACCCAAATGGCTTACATTAGAGAAAAACATACTGGCTCCCTGCCTTCCTAACCATGACTAATAGTGCATTTGGGAAACGCTCACCCATTATTGCAGCCTCAAATATTGCCCTTTTACCTTTTGATGAAAAATGTTCTATTACTATTATGACTACTAAAAAAGTTTCCCTTTGGTTTAACCCTAAACTCAAATTCCATAAACATATTTCATTCTGGAATTCATGGATTACTGCTGGTATTTTTTATATTGCTGATGTATGGCAAGGAAATATGTTTTATTCAGTCAATGAACTTAAAGCCAAATATAATTTGCTTTCACCTGAATTGTTTAAATATGAAATTACTCTGTAACACCATTCTTAATACGTATACTGATTTGCTACCTTCCGCTAAGCTATCTAATTTGGAGTTTTATCTAAGCATGTTTAGCCAAACAGGGCATATAGCCTCTAAAGTATATAAAAGACTTTCTGCTCATCCTTCCCCGTTTACAATTCTTACTCAAAAATGGTCGTCATACATATCTATACCATTGTCAAATGTACAATAGAGAGATATTTGGCGATCTAATATTGCTAGTTATCTCCCGGCCACTCTTATATAAACTAATATTTATTTGTTATACCAATATTTTTGGTCTCCAGATAAATTATTTAAAGCTAAACTTTTAGACACACCAAACTGTTGGCATTGTAATATGATGGTTGGAGATTTCCCGCATATACTATATCATTGTCCTGTTATTTTTACATTTCTCTCTGATGTGTGGAATATTATTACCCAGCTATATGAACTCCAAATACCTTAATCTTTTCCTATATTAATCTCTAAATCTTTTTCTCTTAAAACTGTTTTATCTTCTGCAGATTGTAAAGTTTTTGATTTTCTTATCTCTACTGTGATTAAATCAATTACTTCTAATTGGAAGGATGCTAAACTACTATTGGTTAATGTTTGGCGGGAATGGATTCTTTTTTTGAGACGTGGACAATCATCATTAATATGTACTCATAATGACTACTGCTTTTAGGCCCACTATGTGGTCTACATTGGACTCCTATAATGCTGCATGTAATTCATTATGAAATGTATGCTATTGTATTTTTTTTTTTGTCATACTTCTCATTGTAGCCCTTTTTATTTTTATTCTTTTTATTTTGTTCTCATTCATATGGTTCAATATTTTGTTGTAAATTGATGTTTCACATTTCCCCTATAATTGGTATCATATTTCATTCCTTACGGTACAGTGTTATTTTTTGTACTGTGTTCCTTGTATAATCTTCTTACATTTCATAAATATTTCTGAACATTAATAACAAACTCCATCTTTGGGAGTTATTGGAAAACGAAAAAAGTTTGCTGTGCTGGCTCATTAAACAAGGTGTTTGCTGTTTGAACAATCAGAATGAAGAGGATTTTACTTCGTCTTTCTCTAAATACAGAAAGAACAGAGACATGATAACATAATAAAAGCATGGAAGGTGCCAATTTAAGGCATGATATGTGTCAGGGTTTTGGGCTACTGAAGGAAGTGGCCCGATTTGGGTCAATTGGGTCACCAATGACCACCTCTCAGCCTTCCACTAAAATGAAGAGTCGGTCAGACAGTAGAGAATACAAACCAAGAATAGTTTATTAAGAGTACACTCAGAGTGGAGCCCTATCTGCCCAGTCGCTCAGGAGTGCTGCAGAGGGACTGATATCAGCAAGTATAACGATGCATTATGTACATTTCAGAATCAATGGAAACACGCCCACCATGGAATTTTCCAGAGAGACGCAGCTGGACAGTGAATTACAAAGGAGTAAGTTTCAGTTCTGAAGCCGGGCACACATTATCTACCAGTCAAGGTCATTCCGCCTGTGCCCGCCACTAGACAAGTGGGAGAAGGCTTGCATCTAAAGAAAAGGTATGCGCTAATAAGAACAGTGCATTTATTAGTGTGGTAGAACTCAGCTCCGAAGAAACATAACCTAGAGAAGGCCGTTTCTCGGAAATGGCAAAGGATTACTTTCGATCATGATACAAAATGGCGCCTGTACACAAAATGGTGCAGCGAATGCTAACTTACGTAAAATACAAGAGCTTAATTTTTATTCCTACAGACCCTCCTTTTAGCATGAGCTAAGCAATTGTGTGTAATAGCAAAAGACATATAATTCAATAAAACATGGATAAATTGATCTAAGAGCATTCCATATTGTCTGTTTCACTTTCAGGGAGGGAAACAGTAAGGAGGGAAGAAGTCTCAAAAATACCCTCATCTTTTTGCATAAGATCATTCACTTCTTTCTGAATCATAATTGTTGCATTGGTATCATGGATCGATATTCTCTTAGGGGCGAGAAAGGTGGTGCAATAAGAACAACATAAGGAGAGACATTGGACCAGGACACAGCAAGAAATCAAAATCACAATGAAATAGATCACCTTCTCAAGGATCCAACCCAATCCACCAAACAATGACCAACTCTAGTTCCCACTTTTCATTCCTTTAACATTTTCCAAGATGTGTAAAATGTGTTGGGTAATGTTCTTTTCCATATTAGTGATCCCGACTACACACTGGACTCCTACTACCACGCACACACCACCACTCTTAGCTAGGATGAAATCAACAGCATATCTAGTTTGCTCAGAATATATCTGCATACTTTGTAATTGGGTGGTGATGTCATGCAGAGCCACAACTGTGGAATTAGACAGTATCTGCAGCTTACATCCAAAATATTCCCTAGCTTTTTCACCCCTGGCCATAGCGGTACCAACAAAGGTAATAATGGAGGAGAGAATATACCCAAAAGTGATACCATTGCTATAGTTATTGTCTTTCAAATCCATTACTCCATCACAAAATTCCTTTGTCAAGGTCCTTTTCACCCATCTTATATTTGGCTTACTATACTTACAGGGCCCAAGAGGGAGCACCATCCCTAGAGCAACATCCTCTGTACCATTATAAACGTTCGAATAAGTACCATTAGACAGAAAATAAAACCCTGGGTGTGCATAAAGTGGACCTTGATAATCTACAGGGGGCATATCTGGTGTTCATTCCCACAGTACTCGGATCCTTCTTTTTCACTAAAGACATAGTATTTTTGAACAAAATATTCTGGAACAATTTACATACAAGAATGCGTCAGTACTGTTTACTATCGGACAACATGCGGGATAATAACCAGCTTATCGAGTGACCGTTAAATCTTGGTAATGCCAGCCCACTAAGGTGATGTTCTGCTCTTTCATATACAAATTGTTCCAGTACATATTAATATCACAACCTGGATATCCCTTCCCTCACGGCTTCCGATAATATAAACAAGGACCGGAATACCCCATCCCAAACTCACCCTTTACCTCTATGAATTGGGGTGGGCGGACATATGTATAATTAACCAGTGACAATGGGTAGGCAGTCCATAAACTTGAAATGGATTCAGTGGAATAACAGGCTGTACCTTCACCAAAAAATCTTTTATGTGTATCTAGAAAAACATTGCTCGGGCTGTCCTTTTCGTATGAGCTTGAGGAACAATCTTGTGTTTAGTACATGACGGTGCATTCTGATCACATTCCAAAACCCAGTACACCCCACCCAGAATCAACAACAGTAATAAATAACTCAAGAACAGCACATAGTACTTTTTGCTTGGTAGACCAAAATTACATGCATGAACAAGGGGAATTACTGGCTGCTCTTCATCAGCAACCATTCTGCCAAAAGGGTGCATAGCAAATGATAAAGCAAGGGGGCAAATTGCCAGCAAGAGAAGTATACAAGTTCCCAGTGTCCGTTGGAGCCTCACTGGTACAGGCTCCTATTGTCCATCCAAACGTTGGCGCTCTTGAGCACCGGCGCTGGAGCTTGCTCTGTCCTAAACTCTTAATGTATCCCACGCCGGTCAGGATAATGTACCCCCAGGGGGATACATTCAATCTATCCTGTCCAATGTTCAGACAGTGCACAAATCTCACATCACCCTAAACTAACTCCGTTGGTACTATGGCAAAGTACACCCTAACTTACACAGTCATCCCTACCTAATCTGACTTCTCCTTTTGTGCACTATTCCTCAGCCGGGGATGCAGATTGTACCTGGTGACTCCAGGCACAGAGGGATCAATAAAAAGGGGTTCCTGGATAGCTCGTATCTCCAGTGGAAGTGCTGCATTCAGCACTTCATCATTCTCCTCATCCGTTTTGGTCCAGGTCAGCCTGGCGTCACTAAAGGGGACAAACTGAGGCACCGTCTCACACTCAGAGTCCCCTACTCCATCCTTGATCCATTGGTCATAAGGCAAAGGCAGGGGCACCCTCTTACAATGAGTGCCATGCACCATTCTTTCGGCCAGCAACCTTGATAGCTGTGCATGTAGCCAAGAGGACCAGTTCCGGTCCCTTCCAATGCAGCTCCAAACTATTCTTCCTCTGAAAATTGCGAACCATGACAAAATCACCAGGCTCAATGTCATGTCCGGGCCCCTCTGGTGTAGCTGGCAGGGCTTCCCGGACCTGTTGGTGAATAGAACGCAAATTTTCATTTAACTGGCAAAGATAGTCGATCAACAACGGGTATTCAATGTCTGAAAACTGCCCTGGACGCCCCAGACATTTGCTGGGCGTCCAAACACCTCGTACATTGACAATCCTGTCCTAGAATGCGCTGTTGTTCTCATTGACAGAAGAGCTAATGATAAAGCTTCTGGCCACTGTAACCCTGTGGTCTCCTGAATCTTTGCCAATTTCAGTTTGAGAGTACCATTGTACTTCTCAACCAAACCCGCTGACTGTGGGTGGTTGGCAGCATGAAACTTCTGCTTTATGTGCAACCCATCACAAATCAGCCGAATCACCTGGGCATTAAAATTACTTCCGTTATCACTCCAAATCAAACGAGGCAAGCCGAAACGAGGAAAGAACCTTTGCAGAAAGTACCTTTGCAGTCATAATGGCTGTGTTATCTTTGAGGGATAAGCTTCAACCCAATTACTGAATGCAAAGACAACCACCAGAACATACTTCAAATTGTTGCACCTTTCCAGTTTGATATAGTCCATTTGAAGGACTTCAAAAGGGAAAGTGGGTGGTGCAAAATTACCAGGAGGTGTAGGAGTATCCTTCCCAGGATTATGCATCATGCACACCATGCAGTACTTCACTAAATGTGCAGACGTCTTTGCAATATTCTCATTCTGCCATACAGGGTCTAACAGCTTGCAAATACCCTTCGATCTAAAATCGGCTGGGCCATGAGCCATCGTAACTACAGGGAGAACATATGCATCTGGCAACATCCATCTCTGCTTCCCTGACTCATCAATCCAATATCCCTCATCATTCAATTGCGCTGTACTTTCTTGCCACACTGCTAACTCTTCTATTGTAGCTTCACTTTGTATCTCTTTCACATTCTCAAGTGTATCCTCAAACATGGTGACTTCAGGCACCCACCTAGCAGGACCTGCTACGAACATTCTTTTCATTTTAGTCCGGGCTGTTTCCTTAGCTGCCTGATCTGCAAAAGCATTTCCCCTACCTACATCATCAGTGACTTTGCGGTGGGCACTACACTTTACTGTAGCCAATTTCTTAGGGAGTGTCAAAGCAGACAAAAGCTTCAATACAAGGTGCCCATGTTGGATCCTAGTGCCATGCAGGGTAAGAAACTCTCTCTCAGCCCAGAGTCGCCCAAAGTTATGGGCGACTACAAAGGCATACTGGCTGTCAATATAAATATTGACAACCAGTCCCTCACTTAATTCGCAAGCTTGTATTAGGGCAACAAGTTCGGCTGCTTGGACTGACTGATAGGGAACTCGTGATGTCTCAACTACTGTACGCAGCGTGGTGACAGCATACACAGCAGTTGTAGTGCCATCTGGTAATTTGAAACAAGAGCCATCGACATATAGTTCCCCTTGTGCGTCAGATAAGGGAACATCAGTCAAGTCAACCCGTCCTTTCGTCTCTTCTTCCGTCCGGAAGATACAGTCATGTTTATTATTCTCATCATTCTCAGAAGGGAGGGGCAGTAACGTGGCTGGATTCAGAGTGGCACATCTTTTGATTGTGATGTGTTTTGCAAACAATGTTAATTCATAGCCTGTCAGACGTGCACTGGTGAGGTGCTGTGTCTTGGTCTTATTCAAAAGTGTATCCACAGCATGGGGTACCATGACTGTGAGGTCAGTATCAAGTACGAGTCCAGCCGATTGTCTTATCGAGATTGCCACAGCCGTGACGGTTCTTAGACAGCTCGGGAGGGCTCGTGCAACAGGGCCAAGGACAGCAGAGAAATAAGCACACGGCCGTTGCTTATCTCCAAATTTCTGTGTTAAAACAGAAAGCGCACAACCGGACATCTCATGGACATACAACACAAATGGTTTAGTGTAGTCTGGGGTGCCAAGTACTGGAGCCGAACAAAGTGCAGTTTTCAATTGCTCCAAAGACTGCTGACATTCAGGCGTCCAAGGCAGGGGCTCATGCACATCCTTTAGTGTTAGTGAAAGCAGAGGTTTGATTAGTAACGAGTATTTGGGTATCCACTGCCGATAGTCGGAAGTGATACCAATGAAAGCGCTCACATCCTTCTGAGTTTGTGGAACGGGCATTTTAACAATGGTACTGATGCGCTCCGGGGTCAATCTCCTACCCTCCTTCGACAGTAGGTGACCTAAATAGGTGACCCCCTGTCGACAATATTGAAATTTAGAAAGAGACACCTTATGTCCATGTTGAGCCAAATGCAACAACAATTTAACTGTAGTGTCTTTGCAACCTTGTTCCGTGTCAGAAGCGATGAGCAAGTCATCAACATACTGCACTAATACATTACCTGAGGGAAGTGAAAGGGAATCCAATTGACTCTTTAATGCTTGGCTATAAATACTCGGACTTTCTGTATAGCCCTGAGGAGCTCGACAGAATCTAAAACCCCTACCAGCTAGGGTAAAACCAAACAAGTACCTACTATCTGTATGAATAGGAATACTGAAGAATGCGTTTTTCAAATCAATGACAGAAAAGAAGAAGGAACCATGGTCAAAAGGGTAGTGATGTCAGGGACCACTGGGAACCACTATTTTATTAACTTCGCGTAAATCAATCATGAAACGATAAACGGCCTCATGATCATCAAGAGAACCGGAGGGAGTCCGTTTAAGAATAGGAAGAATAGGGCTATTACAAATATTTGCAGTCGTCTCTTCAACCACTCCCTTCTTAATCAAATCCTGAATAATTTGCAATAGGGCTCGCTCTCCTGCGAGCCCTGTATTTTGTACTGAGGGATACGAGGCAGAGTAGCACCATCCTTAACCTGTATTGAAACTGGAGGTATCTGAAGTAGTCCCACATCTGTATCACCTGTCGCCCACACAGTGGGTGGCACATCAGCAACCTCAACAGGAAGAGGCGCATTTTTGGACAAGCACTGCTTAGGATGCACTACATCGGGGCCCATTGTCATATAAACACCCGCCGGGGAACAATAAATAGTAGCATGTAGCTTCTTCAACAAATCCAGACCCATAACATTTTCACCAAACTTAGATGTCAATAAAAATGGTGAATCCACAGTAAAGGGACCAACAGTCAACGCAAGGGGCTTCGAAATTGGGCTTACAACCGGTACACCAGAAAAACCTACCAACACATTATTATGGCCAGACAGAGCTGCCCCAGTGACCATTTTTCGAGAAACAGAACTTTTTGTCGCACCTGTGTCCACCACAAATTCCTTAGTTGAGCCTTAAAATTCCCCTGTCACATAAGGACCACGCTGGTCTACAGGTATCGGAACCGGTCCCCCACTCTGTCCCTGGCTGTCCTAGCTATAGGACATCCCTGTCACTTCCTCCACATCGTAATCATCATGATAGTACTGTCCCTCACGAGGGTCATCAAAATAATTATTATCAGACCGACCCTGCGAGGCCACAGCATTCTGAGCCCTATCTGCCCCAACAGTTCCACGACCACTGCCACGAGAGCCCTGCCCCCTTGGGACCGTTACCTTCTGCAAAAGCACGGGGCACTCACTACGCCAATGTCCCTCCTCCTTACAATATGCACACTGATTCGTGCCCAAAGATGTAGTTGTTGGCTGCCTACTAGTACTTGGAAGCTGCCGGGCAGGACCACCTCGTCCTCTCCCATTTCCTCTAAAAGCCTGCTGCAACAACACCTTCGTTTTTAAATCCTTATGCCTCTTCTCTGTCCTCTCTTTTCCTCATTATCTCTGTGCTCATAATATTGTCCCATATTCAAAATAACAGAGGGAGAAGAGGTAGACCAAGTACTTTCGGAAGCCTGCAATCGAGTCTCAATTTCAGGAAGCAAATTAGAAACAAATCTGTTAACAAACAACCGAACACCTCCTTCGGTAGACAAATCCTGCCCACTGTAATCCAAAAACGTACCTTCAAATCGGGAGAAAAAAATCAGACACACTTTCATCTTTCTTTTGCCGACAAGCTGACAACTTACCCCAGTCCACTTTTCTCGGTGGAATAAGAGAATGCATATACGTAATGATGGCGCCTGGCAGAGCAAGTACCTGGCTTCCGTTCCTGGTCGCATGCCTTTATTTGATCCCAAGTACCACCTAACTCTGGAACATGATCTTGAGTATGGACCCGCCTCCAAATATCAACCGGAACAAGAAGACCGGAAAACATTTCAATGTCAGCAAGAGTCATTACCGTCGAAGAGCCAGCTTCAGTCAATTCTTTCTAATAAGCAGTAGGATTCTTTCTAGGGTCAGGCAAATGAGTCTTAAGACATTAAACCTTACTCCTCTTCAACGGAGTATAAACCCATTGTTCTTGAAACCGGGCCGCCACTGCTGCTCGAGTAACATTACCTAGCCCATCCTTTAACTCTGGTATCTCTGGGTGATATATAGGATGAACCTCTCTCATCGGAAACTGAGACACTGACCTAGGACTTTTCTCATGCAATCTTCCCCTATAAGCTATTATTGTCGTGACATTAGCGAAGACTTGTTCTGATCCCAATTCACTAATATACACTCGATCTCTTATGTCATATAAAATTTGAGGTACTTCCGCTTCAAAGCACTGCTGCCAAAGACCAATTAAAGTGGCGCACATATGTTTAAGGGCATGCTGCTGTATAAAGGGCTCAAAATCTCTCATAGTCGCCCAAACATCCTCTACACTATAAATAGGATTACGGGCCCACTGTGCAGCCTGATTAGCTACTACTCGTTTCTCTTCATCTCCCACATCAGACTGCACTAACGGCCCCATACGCTCCTTGAATTTCGTCCTATCCCTATCTTCAAATCGACGCACCGGTGTCCCACTACTTAATAATGTCGGAGGATGCAAAAACAGAGTGGGAGAGGCAACAGTAGTAACAGGCACTATCGTCGCTAAGGGTTCTGTTGCGGGGTAAAGAGCTGGCGAAAGGGATGCTGAGACAATAGGTGCAGCAGGAGTACTAACAGTCACGGTTGCCACAGACGGCAAAGAAACAGAGGAAGAAGGGGGAGGAGGAGTCGAAGCCACAGCCGTTGACGTAACAACGGTGGACGCTGGGACAGAGGCAATGGACTCAACTGTTACAGGCGGCTGTGTGGGCACCGGGACAGTAGGATATATTCTTTGTGGAGCATATGGAGGTGGGGGTCGAACATCCAACAATTCTTCCACAAAAGTATCATCTTCCTCCTGAGCCACATATGATTCGTCAATATGTAATCGAAACCTTCTGTCTTCACATTTAATACCCTTCTCCTGTTTTTCCCTGTCATATGCTACAGCCTTCTGAGTCAACGTCTGCATTCTCCCTTTCCAGGCCTCCTTCTCTGCCTTCATTCGTCTCTGCTTAGCTACTTTCTGCCATGTTCTGAGGGAATCAACCATAGACTGCCTACTTGTTTTCTTAAACAATTGTTCTTGTAAATACTCAATCTTTTGTTCATCAAAAGTGCCCGTCAACGGCCACTGTAATTTGGCATTGTCCCTTGTATATTTGTGCCATAATGTACTAAACATAATAGAGCCAAGACAATGCTTCACATACATATCAAAATTAGGAGTGCCTTTTGGAGGCTCCGGCTGAGCTTCTTCCAATCGAGCATCTGCAGAACAACAGCGGCAGCACAAAGAAATCAATTTGCTAATACTAGGCATTTTCAAACATCCACTATTTTATGCCGCACAAACAAATGCAAATACTTCTTATCCGAAGACGGTCCTTAGACCGCAGCAGATACAAACCAAAATGGTACCATATCCACAAAGAACCAAAATAAACTCACCTGATATATGCAGGTCAAACTAATTTATTCTCCACTGCCGACTCTTCAGACCAAACGGCCAGATCCAAGGGTTTCGCCATTCAGGACTCCAGTCGGGATGACCACTGGGCGAGGCACCATCCAGTCAGACAGAAGTGGCAGCTGCGAGTACCAGAAACTCTTCATGCAGGGATCCCTGATCCGTCCGTCTGACCGACAATAGCCTCGACCTCCACCCCGTCCGCGGAAGGGGATGGGTCACTCACCCGAAGGAGTCCCTGTTCGGGCGCCAACTGAAGGAAGTGGCCCAATTCAGGTCACTCGGGTCACCAATAACCACCTCTCAGTCTTCCACTAAAATGAAGAGTCGGTCAGACAGTAGAGAATACAAACCAATAATAGTTTATTCAGAGTACACTCAGAGCGGAGCCCAATCTGCCCAGCCACTAAGGAGTGCTGCAGAGGGACTGACATCAGCAAGTATAACGATGCATTATGTACATTTCAGAATCAAAGAAAACACACCCAGCATGGAATTTTCCAGAGAGACGCAACTGGACAGTAAATTACAAAGGAGTAAGTTTCGGTTCTGAAGCCGGGCACACATTATCTACCAGTCAAGGTCATTCCGCCTGTGCCCGCCTCTAGACAAGAGGGAAAAGGCTTACATCTAAAGGAAAGGTATGCGCTAATAAGATCAGTGCTTCATTAGTGTGGCAGAACCCAGCTCCGAAGAAACCTAACCTAGAGAAGGCCGTTTCTCGGAAATGGCAAAGGATTAGTTTCGATCATGATACAAAATGGCGCCTGTATACAAAATGGCGCAGCGAATGCAAACTTATGTAAAACAATACAAAAGCATAATTTTTATTCCTACACTACTTTCTGGTATGAAAAGTTGTAGAGCTAGTGTTATGGTTTGTTAACATCCGCAGCAGTTATAAATTATTGTTTCTCAATGAACCTAAACACAACGTGGTGCTGTTTACTGCAAACGTAGTCCACAAAGGAACTAGTAAAAATGTAAGAATAACAACCCATTATGTCAACACAACAACAAACCAAAAACATACACAAAACAGAACACAACAAAAACCACATGAATGCCATTCAACAACATGACAACACAACCACAGTCCAATACAATGATAGCACAACGAAACACCATAGTACGAAACAATAATGCAACTGAAAAATGAGACAACAGTGCAAAAACAAAACATACTGCCAAAATAACATAGTAAAATGCCGGACAGCTAAATCAGAATATCAAAGCAATGCAAAACAACAACACACCACAATTCAATACAAAGCGCAGCCTGACAAAACACAAACACAGCAATGCAAACAAAAAAGAACAGCACAATAAGCATAACAGTGTAACTCCAACACCACATAGACAATGATGGAACAAATGACAAAAACAAACACAATAGAATAAAACACAAGAACGACACCAACACAAAACAACACAACTAAAACACAAAAGCACATTACAACAGATGAACACAGTAAAACAAAATGGAAACTCAACACACTACGTCAACATAGCAGGAAAAAGAGCATGTAAAAGCACTTCCAAAAAATAGTTTTGTGATATGGCCCTGCTGCTGCAGTATCATGGATTTCCATTTGGCCCATTAGTAAAACATTTATTTAAATAACCAAAGGAAATTAATCTTCACAATTTGTGACTGAAAGTAATTAGGAGTTCTCCATCTCCTAATATCAAAAATATCACTGAAACAGAGAGATATCTTATCTCCAAAATAAATCATAGAGATCTTGTGGCTTATTGCTGGCAAATTATAAATTCACTCTACAGGTATTTCTGTTTCTGGTGTTTGTAGGAAAGTTCACAGTTGTTGCCAACTGTTAAATTAAATTTAGGCTGCCGGTATAAAAAGCCATGCCTTGGATTAATGTGTAAATTATTACCCAAGAGCAGTTCCAGGTTCCCTATTTCTGATACAGTGAGATCAGTGAAGGCTAGCATATACTGCAATCCTGGAGCCTAGTGGGAAAGGTGAATGTTGGTACAAGCCAATATGCCTACCTCCTTAGATTGACAGAGCTTTAAGACAGACATTTTCACAAATCCCATTCTTGTTAACTCAGATAAAGAATGTTCAACAAGTTTGTATTTTTTATAGAAACTTCTTAGGGACAACAAATGGGAACACCTCAAAGAAATATAATTGTTATGGCTACCATTTGAATTATTACCTTGTCACTAATCGTTCATTTGAGCTATCCCTACATATTCAGATTTCTTTTTTTGTTGCTAGAAGAGAGGAACAAAAATTGACACCAATTATTTATTGAAACTCATTTCTAACCTTGATGCCTAGATAGTCAAACAGTTTTATTAGAGGAAATTTAAGCAAATAATATTAGTGCTTTCGCTGCTATTCTTGTACCTGACATTTTGTAACTCCAACTTGGTTGTGGGGGTCAGATTGGTAGATTATTTCATTAGTATATAGCAATATGTCCTTCTATTGTATGCATTTATGCTGACTCCTTATATGTGTGATTTGCCACATTGCCCAGGCCAAAGGCCAAATTTAAAAAAGAACACATTAGAGGACAGGCATTCTCATTGAGTATTACATGTAATCCTATGGTATTGGACACCCTCTCATTAACCACCATCTTTGAAGAACATTACCTATGCATCGGCCAAACCCAAGTTATAGACTAAGAAGGAGCATCAAATCTCCAGACACTTTCCAACAGAAAGCCCCATCCCCTCTATCAAATGCTTTCTCTGCGTCCATTCTGTCAATAAAGAGTAGACTTGTTTTCTGATAACAAAAATCCTTATCACTATGTGCTTTTGAATAAAAAGATGTCAACTTAGAGGAAATCCCTGTTGGTCTTCATTTAATAGCTGAATACCTTTGTCAACCTCTCTCTTGGGAAAGTTGAGAATATTTTAGCACTGATGTGCAGTTTGGTCTTGAAAATCTAGCACATATCCCTTTATTACCATGTTCATTAAGTATTTGGAGCTATGCACTGCCCATTCAAACTACTAGTCCTACAAACTGGAATCATGCAGCATTTACTGGAGATCAAAACTACAACTTCCCTAAAGTGCTTCAGCACAGGACCTAAACTGACATAAAATGTGGCCCCTTGAGTCTCTGCAAGTTAATAGTAGTAAAATGAAAATGAATGATACATCAACCACAGCTTCCTCACAGTATAGTAAGGCATTTGATTAGCTTTAGGCATTATTTTGCTTGTTATCATTCTAGCTAAAAACTGCAACTCACTCTCACGTTACCAAGAACAAATGGACCAGGCTTCATCGATAAGGTTAGTAATTTTGTATTGGTTAATATAGCATCATATTTTGTGACAAACAGTCCTTCCCTATCCACCTCTTTGTTAACTCCTGTGAACACTCTTGTTCAACCTATGTCTATCGTTCACCCATGTTCACTGTTCTCAGACCTTCCCCCTGCGCCAGTTAGGATACCTGCTCTCACCTCCTTTGGGAAACCTCTCCCACTCTGGACTTCTACTCTGCTGCTGAATATTATTCTGCTCTGTGACTCTCCGACTGTTCTATGCTTAAGCATAGAAAATGCAAGGATACAGCCATACATTTAATAATGCCACCTCAGACTTGCTGAACAACTCTGAAAAAAGAAGATGCCAAGATGCACGGCGTGGAGCTTTTTAGTTACTTAACATTTAAGAGGACACCTTCTACTAAGTGATTGATTACTGGCACTGTTTTTCTGGCCCTAGTGTGTCAGTGACTTTCTACTTCATTACATAGAGCCAGGTGTTGCTGTTCCAAAACATTTCAGTCTACTTTTTTAGCACATCAATGTATTGCCATAAAAGCCATTGTCTCTGTGAAGTTTCACAGCTATGATAAAAGAAGAAAATATTTATGATTGCTGATTTCAATGATTTTCACAGGACGTGTAGAGCTCTTCACTTCCACCCCAAGTAGAAAGGTGTAGATGTCTCTCACAAATGGTCTGGCAACCTGACGTTCTTTGATGCAGAATCTGTGTGCTCATGGTATATCATTTGCAAATTTCCATTTCTTCCAATCTGTAAAGGAATAATTAAATATTTTAACAATGAAATCTAATGCATTTACTTGCTGGTTCCTTCCCCTCTGCCAAAGATTCAAGGATTATTATCATTTTGCTGGTACCTTCAAATTTAGCTCTGTGATCTTAACCTGGTGAACCTGAAGGATTTCTGAATAAGAGATTAACACTCCTTCATTTTTTTCCATCCTAGATTCTGTTACTCTTCCATGATATGCCTGGATGCTTTCATCTATTTTTTCAATGTGGTCATGTATATTTTCAAATTCAGCCTTATCAAGGACTTATACAGATGCATTTGTTCTTCTTCTTATACACTGACATTATATCACCATAAACACACCATGATTGGGAGGTTGTGGTTTTCCTTTGGTTGTACCCCAAGAGAGGTTTATCTTTTCTTGTGCCATTATCATCCTTATTAGTGGTTTGTAGAGCTTGTGACTATCCATGGATATCTTGGCACTATAAAACACAATGCAGCAGTTTCAAAAGCTGTTATACATTAATCTGAGAATAGGAAATTTTTCAAAGATTTCATATAGAGCATGGGAAAAGAGGTGAGCAGTTCCAAATATCTGTCACCGCAAAACAGAGCACTGGCCACCAGACCTACAACAGAGAACCTTAGGAGGAACTAGCAATCAGGTAGGCGTAGAGCATAGGGTGTGTACCGGTTGATAAGGGATAACTCAACTGCATATAAATGCAGGGCCTAAGTCACAGATGGATTTATGGCATATGCAAAGACTCTTGGATGAAATGCAATTATTGATGGGAAGCAGATGGAGCAATTTAAAGTGGTGAGAAATAGGGGCCCATGGAGGGAAACCAATAAGGAGTCTCACTGCCAAGTTTTGAATAGGTTGTACTTTTCAGAGATGGTGTTCCAATAGTATCAGATAAAGGGCACTACAAAAATCCAGTCAAGAGCCCACTATTGCATGAATGGCCATGAAATGAGAGTATGACGCAAAAGAAAGATTATTTCCTTAACAGCCTGAAATAAAAAATGCAGGAAGAAGTAAGGCACTAATTACGATGGCAGTCGGTCTGTCGGACCACCGACCGCCATTGCATTGGATAGGAGACAGTCCGATAATGAGTAAGTGGTTCCACCCGCCATATTACGATGAGACCGCCAGCATGCCAGTTGGAAACTGCTGTTTCTACTGCTGCTTGTTTTGCGCTCCAGGAAAAGGGCCGCAGCACAAGCCACAGTAGAAAAAAGCACTTTGTGCACATCCATGCACTGTGTGCCTGGCACCATGTGGTGCCTGGCACATGGTGCATGGATATGTGAGGGGCACTACATGTGCCCTCCAGGCCTCTTAGCAGTGGCCCACAGGGGATGGGGCCCTGCTTAGGGCTCCCAAAGTCAGTTTTATCTGCCTTGTCATGGCTGTAGGAAAGTAGGATCTGCTTCTATGGTTACCCCCACTTTTTGCTTGATGTGATGCTGTTTTTGACTAGGCTGACTGGGATCCTACTAAGCAGGACCCCAGTCCATCTGCTTTCTCCCTAAATTGTTGTGTTTAGTACCTAGGTACAATCCCAGATTGGATACTGGGGTACCCTTATAAGACCCTAGTATATGGTACTAAGGTACCCAGGGCATGGGTACCCTAGAGGTCTCCCATGGGCTGAAGCATGCATTATGCCACCCATGGGAGACCATGCAAATGGAACTACAGGCCTGTCATTGCAGCCTGTGTAAGTTGGTGCTTGCACCACTTTCTTAAGATATAGGTTTCCTATATCTAAGGGTCACTGCACTTAAAACCTATAATTCACCCCAAAGCAGGCCTTTGCAATCCTGAAGGCAGGGTGCTTGGTTCTAAGTGAGAGGGTGCCCCTACATGAGCAGGACACCCCTGAAGCCTACGGAGTCCATTCTCCCGGGTTGTCAGTGAAGCAGCCATACACTATATAGAGGGGCACCGCATAATTACGCGATGACCATCTTGAAAACGGCTGCAACGAACCCTGTCATGTTTGGTATCAAACATGTTGGAATCATACCCCCCACACAGTAAATGGTGTGGAGGGTATGATTCCAAGCACTGGAAGAGCCCTCCGTTAGGCTCTCAGTGTTCCTTGTGCCATGCTTCTAGACCCGGACAGCACAAAATGGTTGCTGCCGACCAGAGACAAATTTCTGCCCTCATGCTGCTGAGCCAAGCTCGAGCAAAGGAAGGTGGAACAATAGGCATCCTGTCACATGGAGGTGTGACTAACTCCCAGACAGGATTTAGTGTATTGGGACCGAGTGGGTGCGCTTTTCAGCACCACAAAGTCTCCATGAGGGGCACACTTGGTGTCCCCGTGCATAGTCCAGCTCAAACCAGTTCTGGAAGCCGTTGGCTCCCGCTCTGGTGCAAAACTGGACAAAGGACATGGGAGTAACCTCTCCCCTGTCCAGACCCACCCCTGGGAGGGTCCCCTGAATCTTCCCAACCCTTTCCCGAGGGTACTTAAGGGCTTACCTGAGTGTAGGTCCCTAGATTCGTCGTGGGATAAGATTCAGATCAGACACCACTTCTACTTCTACCGTCTGGGCACCCTGGACTTCGCTGGACTTCATTTGGGCCTGACTTCGCCTCCCTTCCAATCTGCTGCATCGTCTGTGCCTGTGCACCATACAGGAACCTTCCAAGGCCTGTGGGCATCAAAGACGCCTGAAGGAATCTCCCTTGGAGTGAAGGAGTCACCCCCCCCTGCATTTGCAGGCACCGCAACTAAGTCGACAGGACTGCTGACCCTGAGCTCCTCCAGACTCCAAAGGCTCTTCAACACAGGTGGTGGTTTTCCACAGCTCCCGAGGCCTGCCCTCTCACCAAGTTTGAGGCCAGTATCCCTCGTGGGGGTTTCAATAACCAAACCCCTGTGCACTGCGTCAACTTACAGTTGCAAAGGCTTGTTGACTTCTTTCCAAGGAGATCTTCGGGCTCCAAGTAGCCCCAACCTCGAGCACCTCCAGTGACCAGAATCTTCAGCCACACCGTATTGTGTGCATCGTGGCCTGCATCTTTTGGTGAGCTGCTTGAGGTCCTCTCGTGACTCCAGTGCCTCCGGCCTGTGGGTTCACTTGAGGGTCACACTTGTTTCTTTTGGGCTCCTCTGATTGCTCAGGGCCTGCCCTGACTCCCCTGCTGTTGGTGTGTCCCCTGGACCTTGCTGGTACCGACGTTGCTCCTTCTTTGATTCCTGCATTGGTTGCATTTGCCAAGGCTTGTTGGTGCTCCTGCCAGACACCTTTGTGGGACAGCTCATGCATGGCTCCTGGTCCTCCTCAGTGTCGCCTGGTCCTCACAGCTGCAGAGTCAAGGTCCTCGTCATCCATCCTGCAACACCCGTAATCGAAGGGCATTCGTCTTCCAAGTCTCCTTGTCACTCCTGAGTGACAGAGACTCTGTCCCCTCTGCTTGCAGGTACTTCTCATCCTCGGACTCCACCGGACACTTCTTCTTTCTTCCACAGCGGGACTTTCCTGAAGTCCTCCATTGGGTTCAACTGCGGTTTCCGACACCACTTCACACGTATGCATCCGGCTTCCCTGGTGTAGGTAATGTAGATACTAGGGTATCCACGGGTGGGATGGCTCTCCAACCTTCTGTGTTCCACGGGGTTTCTTCAGGGTCCACTGGGAAGGGTCCTTAATCTTTAAAAATCCAACCGCAACTTGCACATAGAGTTGTACGGAGCACGCGGTCGTGTTTCCACACTGCACACGCGCTCCGTGGGGTCCCTATCCACACACCTTGGGTGGTTCCTTGGGGTTCCAGCACTTCTACGTCCTCTCAACCCTGTCTTGATCCGAGTCATTGCTCTTATACCACTTTCTTAGTATATGATTTGGTCCCCCCCTGGGGTCCACTGTGTATTTCGTGCTATTTACTGTGATTCTTTGCTAAAGTATTGTGTGCATTGTGTTTATCTCTGTATTGGAGATATTGGAACATACTAGAGAGTATTATATAATAAATACATATTTTTATAAATACTTGGTGTGGTTCTTTTCACTTAATCTATACTATAAGTTTGCATTCTGGTAAAACAAGCTGCTTTACACTCCTGCTGGACTAAGCCTGAAGGCTGCTCTCCACAGCTACCACTTAGAGAGCTTTCTAAGGTTGTCTAAGACCTCTTACATCACCATCAGGGTTGTCTGGATTGGTGCAAGGTGCCCACTTACATTAATGGACATCATATACCAGGCCAGCTTCTCACAATGGTGGTCAGGGCAGTCGGTAAGGGACAACCTAATCCCTACGGCAGTGCCTGCTCAGGCACCGCCTCCATTGAAGGGATAGGTTTGCGACCACCAACCCGATGGGATCCTTGACCTGGTCGGAGGTGGCAGTCTTTCCCCCTGACTGCTGCGGTCCGACCGTCTTCATCGTAATGCAGCGGTCAGACCGATAGCCTGGATGTCGGTGGGACCGCCACTGAAGGCCTGTCCCACCAACATCATAATGAGGCCCTACTTTTTTCATTCTGAACATTGCAATTCAACTTTCCATTAAAAATTAAGCCCAGATTCCATGCTATGGTCACGGGGATGGGGCGGGAGCCCATTGTAAAGCCATCAATCATTAGACCAATTTGATGAAGATCCTTCGATTACTAGGACATCCAGTACAATGAGAGTTGTAAAGAATGTGGTAAGGCAACTAAATACTAATCACTCTAGAACTATGAAAAGAATGGCAGTTGAGAAACGTGACAATTTTTAGCAGGGTGTGCATTTTCTGCAGTGTTATTTTTCAATAGGATCAAGACCACCTCGGGTATATCAGACAGCTCAAGGCTTGAGTGGACTGAACAAGTGGTTTAAATATTTGGAGGCTGAAGATGCTGTATGGGACACATGACAGTTTAGCAGAATTGAACATGCAATAAGGACAGAGGGTGCTGTGTTTGTGAAATCTCAGAGTCCAAAATGTTCAGTGGGAAGAGTATGCATGGATGTATGTACATGGTGTTTGTATAGTGCAAAACCTGCCAGAAAGGCAGCGGAGCACTGTGCAGTGTCAAAGGCAAGCATCCAATCAATAAATGATAATCAAGGGAGCTGGTTATTGGATTGTTACTACATTGTTATATAATGTTCTGTAAAGAGATGTGTCTTTAGCACCTTTCTAATTTGGAGAAGCTTTCCTTATAGATACAGGGATGTTGTTCCAGATCCTAGGTGCACCGATGCAAAAGGCATGCTGCCTGGGTTTTTACTTTTTTGCACCTCTTAGTCTCGAGTCTGATGGTGGCCTTGCTGTGGGTGTGCTGAGAGCCACCAGAGATAGTGAACTGCTAGATAAGCAGGGATGCTGGTCATAGTGGTGCAAGGTAAGCATGGGTTCGGATTATGATTGCCTTGTAATGATCAGGGCCACTAGAATTATGCAGCAGGGGAGCAGCAAATCATGTGGAAGAGTTGAATAAATTAAGCATCAAGAAAAGGCAAATTTTGTGGCATAAAGCTGGCACATTTCTGATAGTATTTCTTCATTATTTTGTCATTTTCACACATGGCAATACAGTCTGGGCAAATCTTTTACCTCATTAGTTCCAGTTTAACATCAAAATATAAGCAACTGAAAGATGATCAATTAACCTTCGTGAAGGACCTTCGTTTGCACTAGAACACGTCGCCATGTTTTTAGTTACTTTGGATCTGTTTCAGCTGGAAACCATTTTTTTTGTTAAAATAGGCAGATTGTGCAGCAGACAAAGGATTATGTGGTAAATGCTGCAAATACATAATCAAGATAAAAAGGCACAGCCACACAATTACAAAATTCCAGTGGACCGGGTAATAATGCAGTCGATTTTGAAGATGGTGCTGCTCAGCAAAGGGAAACAATGAAGTTCCTTGAGCATGGGGGTAATGCAAGCATGAGGGCTTGAACAGCAGTTCTGAGGTCACTATCTGGAAAGAATGGTTTCACAGTCTTTAGAAGTGAGAGATGGTACCAAGTCAACTTTGTTTTATTGGCAATGCATTTCTCGAAGGTGAAGTTGGTGCTCAAAGTGAATCCAGGACACTTGGGGCCACATTTATTGCATTTTGGCGTGGGGCAGCACAGCAAGGCATCTTGCTGCGCTGCCCTACAAAAAAGTGACAGGGCAGGTTTGCACTGTATTTAAGCAATACAGTGCATTCCAGCCCTGTCTGCCTGTGCTGGTGCTGTTCTGGCAGCCTAGCACCAACATAGTCACCTTACATCATGGTGTAAGGGTGCCTCCATTGCAGGCAGGAATTTGCAGTGCAGGAAGGGGCACCTATCTGCACAAAAACAATCCTGCAAGGTGTTTTCCTCTTTCTATGTGTGCTGCAAAATGAACTTATTTCTCCTAGTTACGCCTCACCTTGGGAGGCGTATGGATTTGACGCTTCCCTAGATTTATATCACTTTATAAATTTGTGGCAGCATCAAATTCTTGGATGTTGCATCGGAAAACCCACTGCAATGCCCATGGAACACCTCCTGGGTGCAGAGTAAGGCGACGCAGCGATTTGCAGTGCATCAACTTTCTCATGATTTATGAGGCCACTCAAAGCCAAGCAGGGTGGCTTTGCCTGGCTTCATAAATCTTTATGAGAGCTCTACATCACACATGTACCAATTTACATGATGCAAAAGTGACACAGGGCATGGGGGTTTGAATCCGTCAAGGTTCATGTCATTGGGCCAGGTTAGTACTATTTCTTGCTTATTGTTATTGGCAAACTTCAAGAATTCTGTCTTGGCTGGGTTGAGATTCAGGTAGGGGCCACACATTCAGGTCGAGATGAGGTTCAAGCAGTGTTTGAGGCATTGGATGTCTGGAGAAGAGGAAGCTGTATAGGAGAGTTGTGTACCACTGGCATACTGGTGAATCTTGATGCATTTATCTGTGAGCAGAGCCCCAAAGCACTCCAAGTAGAGGTTAAAGATGATAGGAAACAGAATGGAACTCTTGGAGATTCTGCAGGTGATGGAGTCTGTTGGCAAACTAGTGTCAATTGGAAGTGTAATAAGAGAACCAGTGAAGAACCTTGCCAGAGAATCTGATTCAAGACTCCAGGGTGTAGATGAGGGTTGGATGGTCATCGGTATCAAAGACAGTTGAGAGGGTCAGCAAAATCATTAAGCAGGATTTATCTTCAACTCTGGTCAGGAGGGCATTACAATGTGTAATATGTGGTCTCTTTTCTGCAGCAAGATATGAAGCCACTTTAGTAGTCATTCAGGAGATGGTCAGCATTGGTGTGACAGCTTTTCAATGATCTAGCATGTGAAGAATAGGTGAGTGATGTGCTGATATTTGGTGAAGTCATTAGGGTCAAATGTGGGTTCCTTTAGTAGTCGGAGTGCATGGACTGTCCTAAGAACTTCTGGGAAGATGCCTTGAGTGTGGAGGGCATTGACAATGGTGAGTAGGAATGAGAAAGCTTCTGTGGAGAGAACTTTGATGAAGGGCCAGAGTAAGACATCATCTTCATAGCAGGTGGCTTTGAGGGAGTTGTGTATGTTGGAGAAATCAGGAGAGACAGGGCTTTACAGAATGGCCATTGTTGAACTCGATGAGAATGGGCTACTAAAGAGGAGAAGCAGTCATGGTATAATCTTTGTGCTGTAGGATCATCTATATTTTTTCTCTAAAGAAGAGGTTGATGGTATTGCACTTGTCTGCAGAGTGTAGGATAGGTGGGTCAGGCCGGGGATTAATGCAGTGCTTTACTGTCTTGAATAGTATTTTGCTTCTTTTAGTTGCTTCATTGATGGTGTTGGTACAGTAATTTGCTTTGGCTGATGTGATGAGCTGTCTGTGTGTTGTGCAGCGGGAATTCAGTATCATGAGGTCATCTAGACTTATGTTTTTTAAGTCCATTTTCTTTCTTGTCTGTGGATAGGGAAATTATTGTGAGGGAGGTCTTTAGTGTACCAAGGGGCTGAAGGTTGAGTGTGTTTTCATTGGAGCATCAATGTTCACAAAATATTGTTGGAGTCATTTATAGGAGCGTTAGCATTGGACGTGGAGTTGGCAGGGTGAGAGATAAGATCTTGAATTAGGTTGTCGATGGAGAGGTCTTTGAACGATCTGAAGGTTTGCTCTTCTCTCTTGGATGACCTTGGTTTGCTGTAAGAAGCTGAATAGAGAGATGGAATAACAAGGTGGTAGGCCCACTCCAGTGTTAGAGGTGGCTTGCATTGGCTTCTTGGTGATGTTGAAAGCCAAGGTTGAGGATGGTAACCAATGGAGTGTGGTGGCTGGGTGATGTGATGTGCTGTACCATATTGAGGGTGTTGATGAGGCTTTAAAGTAGGTAAAAGATAATAGGCAAGCGGCGTGTGGAGATTAGCATCTTAATGATTTTGCTAAGGAGGAGAAAAACAGAGGCAAAGTCTTTAGATGAGAGGGAAAGAAATTAGTATGTGTGCAAATAGTGCACAGATGTTCTTAAGGGTGTGAGCTTAATCAAAAGATGAAATCTTGGAAGTAATAGTATTTGGCAGCAGTGAGGGTATAGTTGACGGTTCTTAAGGGATGTTTGCAGGGTTAAAAGTGGACAAGTTATGTTTTTTTCTTCATGTACGAAGAAGTGCTTGCATATTGGTTTTCAAAGTTTTGATTGTTAGATTGTTCAATGTCTGCGGTCAAGTGGACTTTGGTGGGAAATTCCAAGGAGAATAGTGAGAATAAAAAGTTTCCAGTGTGTCCAACTGAGCAAAATAAAAGCATTTTATTAGGGGTGTAAAGCCATTGTTTGTGTGATTTAGGAATGTTAGTATGGAAATAGGAAAGTGTGTTTTGTGATGTGTGTCTTTTGCTTTCTCGCCCTAAGTGCACCGGGTATGCCCAGACGTGGGTCCCGGGCTCACTGTGCCACTGGATTCAAGCTAGCCTGGTTGATATGGGGTGATGCCCTGAAACCGGTCCCAGGATGCTTGTTTCCGGTCCAGGGAGGACCTGGCTTGGCAGTTCGGTCTGGACTGTTCCCATGAGGCACAGGGTCAAGACTGATTTGCATATGGCTGGGTCTAAACTGGGGTGGCATGGTGAGCAAAAGAACAATGGATTTAACCCAGATCTATTTACTGGGGGTGATGTTTGATTTGCTCTGCATTCCGTCCATCATCTGTGTGTCTTTTGCTTTGGTTGAGGGGCAGGAGTAGAGTGATAGAGACTGGCATGTTTACAATAGCTTAGTTGGAGGATGAAAGAGTAGTGGTAGTTGAGAATTGACTAATGGTTTAGGAAACAAATTAAATTAATTTGGTTGGAATTTCAGCACGTAGAGGACGAGTAAGTGTTTTTCAGTGAGTGATCAGCAAGAAATTAATTCAGTAGTTGATCACTATGCAATCTTTTGTTGGGGAGGCGAGAGAAATAAAGGACAATCAAAACAAGATGTGGGAGAGCTTGAGGTTGAAATGGTGGAATTATGCATCAGCCAGGTCAGAAGAGTGTGTTAACTGTTAAACCCTGGACAGGGCGTATTTTTCCTCACTTACACAACATGTATTGTATATTGGAATTACAAAGGATTTCCTCCAGAACGCTAGAAACTATAGGTCATTACATTTGTCTTCAATAACACTGGGTATCGCATAAGATAAACATTAAATGTATTTCATAATCACACACTTTTTTATATTAATATGCAAAAAATGGGTTCCTTAGATGAGGAGCAGTCTCCATCTTGAATTCTAAAAAGAATAAAGTAAGAAGACCAGGTAACAATAAGTTCCTTTTTTGTCTCAATTTAGCAATTGTACAATTTAAGCCTGTGTCACGTCTCACTGTACGACAAGACAAAGCTATACAGTTACATGTCCAGTTCTCAGAGACTTCCAATCGTGTCAGGATGTGATTCACTAATGTGTTCCGTTGTTCCTTTTTCGCTTGACGAATGAGATGCTCAAAAGATCCACTGACTTACCATTTGTTTTTCTCACTTTAAATGTTATCTATTATACACACAATTCCTTTTGAGAATGTAAATGGAGTTTTGCAGCTTAATGCATTGCCTTTATGGTAGGCAGTATGTTTACCACCAGCTTAGTCAGTCGCCTTCCTATTTATTAACATATGTTTTGCACAGAACATTTGTTGGCAGGATCCTACAAAAAGTTAAGATAAAGCTCATGCTTAGCGAAAAAGTTGCATACACGAAATAGACTAAGCAGTCGAATAAAAATGCACATGGACAGATTTGCCTGGAGGCCACCCAAACAGGCCATCAGCAAATTAATTGCAGTGCAAAGGGTATGTGCTCTTCCTGGAAGTGAAATTGAAGGAAGGATGCCATGATCAAGTATAATGTAGGGTCGACTTTCAGCTGCCCTTTACCTCCTGAATGCAATTGAACTGGTTATGTGATTTTCTTTCTTACCGTGCTTGCTTGAAATATGCTAAGATGCACTGCTATGTCTTCCGATTTGCACTTTTAGCCCCTTTGGAGTTGCTTGCAACAATCGTTTATAAGTTGGTTCCAAACAAATAGCTTCGGTTTATTTTAAAATTGAGAAAGACATGCACTGTACAAAATCCAATGCAGAAACTGGTTTAAATCCAACAGAGCTTTCAAGCATGTTCTTTAACCTATGACCCTCTACTTCTTCCCCAATGTTTAACCAGTCTTTTGAGTGGACTGAATGAATATGCATTCATCCCAGACAGGTGAATTCAATTATACTCTGGACTTGAACTTCTCAGAACAGACAAGAAAAAGTGCAAAAGGTTATGACACGTTCACCAATACAGTGGTCTCAAAAGTGCAAGCCCTTCTGCCAATAGCTCAACTCACAGACAGTAGAGAGGTGCAGAGTCTCGATTCTCGATTTAATAATAGTGTTTGATGTGCGAAAGGAGCCGGTGGGCAGGGGTGACATAGGGAGATGGCCAGTGGTGTAACGAAACTTGAGGGTGCCCCCCTGCAAAGTACATGCAGGGGCTCCCCCACGCTCCGGACCCAGTACGGAGCCCTCTGGCTAGGGACCTGCCAGTGCGGGAGACAGCGGGGGCTTTTGTTACGCCACTGGAGATGGCTTGAGAGGCAGGACAGTGGTAGATTTAGGGCCATACCTAGAGGCATGTGGTTAGATTTGCTTAGGGGCAAGAGACACCAGGAGAAAAAGAGGGTGCCAAGAGAGAGTAGTCACAGGTAGAGTCAGTGGATGAAAGGAGACAGGAAAAAAAAAGAGGCTAAATGAGAAATGCAATGGGGAACAGAGGGAGAAAGGCCATGGTGAGAGAGGAGGAAGAAATATGATTGGAATACATAAGGGGTGATAGTGTTCGGCAAGGTGTGGAGAGGATGGCGAGGACAGAGCTGTTGGGATGGAAAAGTCCCTCGTATGGTGATGGACGTGCACTCTGGCCCGGAGTTCCCCAACTGTACTGATGTCTGGATCCATAATACTGATTATTCTTGTCATAAGCAGACATGGTTCATGCCTGTGGCTGTGACATAGGAATGGTTTACAGGTTGTGGTCTTGTTGGACTGGGAGGGATTCCCAAAGCACTACCCTCACAGTGGTGAAAGGCTACTTCCCTTACCAGGGTTTAAGCAGCATGAGCTTGGCAAGGGCAGCATACCATGTAGTGATCAGTAGGAGTCACTGTGTCACTGGAGTGAGACCTACAGGCTCACTCATTTAAAGTTCCACTGGTGTGTGCTTAACTCACCCTGGCATACATTGGTTTGGTGTGTGGTGCTGCGTAGTGCATGTGTGATCTACATGTCCTGGGTCTATGTGTGCCTGTGAATGGTACACTTCAGGAATAATTCAATTCAATTCAATTGATCTTTATTCGAATATAAATATATCTATAAAAGCACAGGTCAATAACAGCGAATGAATACATAAAACTAAATATAAAAACATTTAAAATTGAAGCAGCAATGTCATAGGAAATAATAGATTCAGTGGGCACAAGGCAAATAGCAGTATGAAATACATAGGATTATAGAGGCACAAACAGGAAATAGACAATCCGACTTCATAAAATAGTACAAAAGATAAAATTAGAAGTATGCATGGGTACTGTCTCAGCAGATTGTAATAAATGACAGTATAACACGACATCTTGGTGTTTTACCCACAAACATGAATTGCTGATCAGTGCACTCAATAAAAACAGCTTTCAATAAGTACTCATTGAGGCATCTTAGAAACAAGAGGGATGCATAAAATGTTTTCAACAGTGACTTATGGGAACTGCAGTCATGCAGGTTGTTGTTGCTGCCTGCATGACGGGATTGGTTGAAGTCGAGGGGTGGAGTTGGGTGTACGTTTTTGAAACAGGTGTAACAGGTTGATGGTATTCTATACTGGCGTGCGTAAGAAGCAGACACGTTTTGGAGGGAGAACATGAAGTTGTTTTATTAAGGTACGATCGACTTTTGAAAGGGGTAGATTTATGAGGATGAGTCATTATGAAATAATGGGCACTGGTAACACCAGGCAAGGGTCAACAAGGAAGGACGAATAAGGCTGTACTGGGCACAATGTGTTTAGCGTATAGTTGCGCGCTTAGAGGGAAAACGTTAGCCAGGCAGCTAAGCATGTTATGGATTGCTCCATTGTTTGATTTATACAAAGTGGTTTGAATTCACAAACTAATGTCGATGTTTTAACGTTTTCAGTGAACCCCCGAAGAAGGGCTACTGACAGCCCGAAATGCATTGGGTTAATGAGATCCACTATCAAGAATGTTTTATGTATATACCATGCTCCAGAAAAAGGCCTGGATAGGCATATCTTTAGCAGAAGAAACGTTTTTATACATACACTGCCCCACATGTGACAGGAAATAATTTGGTGAAGATAATTGACCGATTGGAATATATGGAATAAAATGTAAACATGGATCTATGACGGAGTACTTTGGTGAATATATGATGGAGTAAGCTGTGCGTCCGGACGGAGTGGAATGTTGCTCCAGTTTTCTCTGGGTCTATGTGTGCCTGTGAATGGTACACTTCAGGAATAATTCAATTCAATTGATCTTTATTCGAATATAAATATATCTATAAAAGCACAGGTCAATAACAGCGAATGAATACATAAAACTAAATATAAAAACATTTAAAATTGAAGCAGCAATGTCATAGGAAATAATAGATTCTGTGGGCACAAGGCAAATAGCAGTATGAAATACATAGGATTATAGAGGCACAAACAGGAAATGGACAATCCGACTTCATAAAATAGTACAAAAGATAAAATTAGAAGTATGCATGGGTACTGTCTCAGCAGATTGTAATAAATGACAGTATAACACGACATCTTGGTGTTTTACCCACAAACATGAATTGCTGATCAGTGCACTCAATAAAAACAGCTTTCAATAAGTACTCATTGAGGCACGCGCGCGGACTGCCATCTTCAAAAATGATCCCACGCGAAAAATGAATTTGTCCTCTTTCAACTCAAGGATTTTCATGTATGCTGCTTTATGATGGATTGTAGAGGTTTTCCTAAAAAATTGGATCAAAAACCATTTGATATATTTTTGATAAGAATTGCAAAAAAATAGAAAATGTAGCATGGATTGGTTACTATGATCATCACAGGGACATGGCAATTGATCAAGGTTAGCATTGTACCCCAGGGGAAAACAGAGTAAAAATTTCACAGTACCTGCCCTTAGGCGAAAAAGCAACCCTCTCTCCCAGCGACCTATAGTTTTTAAAAGGTAACTCGATGGTAAGTATGATGACAGGTGGAATGCTGCCACTAGGGACATATACCTGGCAACGGACGTTTCCGTGCCTCTTTTTCGTACCTTGCATTACTATATTGTGTATATAGAGCCTCTTGGAGGAATTTTTTATATATATATGCTCTATATCAGTTGGATTTTAAAAAATGTGTTCAAGTTTCACACTATTTAGGCTCTCCCAGACAGCGGCAAGCCAGGGTATATCTCTACCCTTTTCACATTTAAGGCAATCTGTTATTATGTCTCGGGTGAGAGTCGCTGCCGGGTTCTTCCAGATTGCAAGCCAAAATGTGGCTGGGCGAGTCCTTATATATATTCCTCTATATATGTCAGTTTCAGTTCCTTATGGCAAACATAATATGAAGAAGAAATTGGGGCTTCCAAGAGTTTGCGGCAAAATCTATTTTCCTCGCCCTGAATGTTACTACATTTTGCGAAGCCCCAAACTTCAGCACCATAAGTAGCAGTAGGAACACACTGTGATTTAAAAATTTTAGTAATAGCTAAAACCACCTCTGCCTTTTTGGGTTGCGGGAGACAGAGGATAGAGTTAATAGCTTTAGAAAATTTGGTCCTACTCTGTGCCATGTGGTCAGCCCAGGAACCGTTAGCTGCAAATACCAACCCCAAATAGGGAAAAGTTCAAGTGCGTTGTAGACAGTCAGAACCGATAGTAATTTTGTTAATAAGGTGCTTTTTCGGACCGCAGGCCATTAAAAACGATTTTTTAAAATTGGTACAAAGATCTAAACCAGCCATAAAATCTACAAAACCCCAGACTAAAGTGCGTAATGCATTGGGTGTGCGGCCCATTAGGACCGCATCATCAGCATACAGTAGGGCGGGAAGTATGTTACCTTTAATTCTAGGGACATCATTAGTGAGTGCGCTCAACGAATTATGAAGGTCGTTAATGTATAGAATGAGAAGAAGGGGGGCCAAGACGCACCCCTTCCTGACTCCTCTACCAATAATGATGTCCCTCGAAACCTCCCCGCCTTTACTGATCCTCACTTGAGCTTTCAAGTCCCTATGTAGATAAGCTAAAAAAATTGACTAAAACCTCATCCAACCCGTATTTTAAAAGAATCAACCATAGACGTGACCTGTTAACATAATCAAAGGCCGAGGTAAGATCCATAAAAGCCAAATAAATAGGTGATTTCTGGGCTATGGTATATTTTCCAATAATCAGATTAAGGTTTAGGCACTGTTCAACTGTGCCTATTTTGCTTCTAAAACCTAACTGACAGGCGTTTAAAATGTGTTCTTCCTCGGCCCATAACCTAATCTTGTTAAACAGGATCCTCCCGAGAATTTTCAAAGTGGTATCAATCAGGGAGATCGGTCTATAACAACTTGGGTTCGCTCTATCACCTTTTTTAAAAATAGGAACGATAATACTAGTAGACCATGTGCTCGTAATCATAGCCTTTGATAAATTATTAAAAACATTTAGTAAAAGGGGCACCCAGAACTCCAGATTGTGTTTAATGAGATCAATGGGAAGCTCGTCGGGGCCAGGAGCCTTGTTGCCCAAACTTTGGTGGATGGCATCCTCTACTTCTATCAAGGATATCTGGATTTTAGAAGCAGTTTGGTGACTAAATTGAAACTCATTTTGCAATGGAGCTAAGTAAATCCTAGAGAAATGAGCTTCCCATGCTTCACTTCACATGCTCACGTCTAGCAAGGAGCACTCAAACACCAGTGATCTGCTGCAAGCATTTATTAGGTATGCATGCTGGTCTGCAATTCGATCAAAATTACAGCGCTGCCATTAAAATGCCTGACGCGTTTCGGAGTAAATCAGACTCCTTCCTCAAAGGCTATGGCAGTTCCAAAGGTGCGCGTGACACTCCCCCTTATTTAAATTCTGAATGTAACGTCCTGAATGGACTGCTCCACTGCGTCATGTGTCCAGAGCATTATGGGAATTGTAGTATCACCAAATAATAATCCACAAATGGTTGCGCTGGCAATTACGCTGAGAACGTTTTTTAAGCCCACAGATGGGCCTCGGCTCGCCGATGCGTGCTCAATCGTTCACCAGTGTTCCATCCTGGTAGACCGGTCAATACCAGTCCACGTGGCCCCCATCAATCACCGGTTGCATAGGACAACTCTGAAAATAGATTCTTAATGGACCCATTAGCAGATTTATAACCTAGATTGTACCAATTGCATTCCAAGGCATATATCCAAGGCACACTAGAAAGTGCACAGTAGACAGCGGAACACAGGATGTATGCAATGTAACCATACAGGCTGAAAGGACAAGAACCAGTCGCCATTCAGTTCCTGAAGTAAGGGCATGCCGAAATACTGTATCATGCGTTCATGACACAGCAGCACATGTGATAGCTCCAGTCCCATTTGGCCGCCTGAAGGAACATCCATTGTGAAGCAGAAAAATAGAAGCAGAATCCCGTCAATCAGAAAAAGTTTATGCAGTATGCCCCCAAAAACACTGGAAACCACAGAGTGTATAAAAGATGGAATCACTCTGAAGGGGGAAACAGTGTTTACAACGCTGCCATTACATCGCGTTCCTTTTACAACGCGGTCATTACAACGACCTAAGGAATAGTATAATTTACTATTCCAACACCTTCCCTACTGTTGCGCAGGCTGGAGTTGGAATAGTAAATTATACTATTCCTCAGTCCAGCGCGCCCCCTACAGCCCCCTACAGCAAGTCGATCTAATGACTTGCGATGTAAAGGTATCACGTTAACAATGCGGTCGTTGTAACGACCGCGTTGTAATAGAACGCGATTTAATAGCATGCGATATAACATGCTATATTCCTCTGAAGGCAGTCTGGAAAGTGCTTACAAACCCAGACCCAACCACTTTGAAAAAAAGAAGCTACTCCTGAAGTATTTGCAGCATTAAATATGTGGTGCACAAGTTCTCCAAAATGTTGAGGAAGGTTAGTGTATAGTAGCGACTGTATTTGAGAAGAAGACCTTGCAACTTGGGGATTGAATGTCTCTTTTGCAGAAGTCAAGGAAACTTCCTTCTGAAACAATAAGGCTTTCAGTCTGCTCAGACTATCAAAGTTCACATTAAAAATAGAAATTGAAGGCCAAACCATCACTCCTCTCACTGTACGAGCAGGTGGAAAAAGCACATTCGTACAATAGGTTACGACCCTGGGAACTGTTACCACACAGGGTACTCCCTGTCTCATCCCCCAGCTACCTTGGTCATTCAGCATAAATTAACTTCCATTAGAAAGTAATCTGAATGCCAGCTAAATCACGGCAGCTGGGGCACCCTTCAGATAAGAAGCTAAGTTTGCCATTGAAGCGTTACAAGCACCATGAAGTGTGATCTCCCTACAAACTAAAGAATGGCCAAACAAAGTCTTGCAGTCTGTACCACTGAGAAATATTTCAGTTTCCCCATTTCTACACCTGTAAACGAAAGGTAGGATACATGTCTTGTGTACAAATCTCTCCTCTAACGCTTCATATTTGCCTACCTGAAAGTGTTTTAAACAGGACTTGAAGTGAAATGTTGAAATTGGCAGTGAAATAAATCTGTGTATTAACCAATTGGCTGACGGTGTTTCTGCCACGGTAAACGGTAATTTTTCTATGCTTAACATTGTGTAAGTCACATCTTTCTTCGCCATTATTTTTTTCAAGCATGTTAAATTATATGGCAAAAACAAATCGGGGCGTTCAAGTACTTCCAAGGCACGCAGCACCTTTTCAGAGTCTGCAATGTCCAGCTTAATAGCATGATGGAGCAAAGCTGACTTTGCCCATGTTGTAAGAGGGACATGTCACTTTGCATAATGTTAATTGCTGATGACACAATGTTATTCAGAGAATATATCCTAGTTGATGATCTAGTCATGCCGTTTTCAACTACCGCTAAAGCCTTTTCTAAATTAACTCTGTCAATTTCACATATCAGTTCAGCAGCTTCCTGCTGGGAAACCTTCCAAAGTTTATTGTATACAGCATTCAAAAAGCATTTACGACATAGCTTTCTAGGACCTACCAAGAAATCCTGTAAATCAAAGTCATCAGGAAGGAGTGACAAGTGTTCTTTCACCTCATCTAACGTGGACTGTTGTATCAATTGAAGGTATAACTTCCCATGCTGTATGTTGTAATCACTCCTGATGGTTGTGTCTGCACATAACGTGGGTCTGACCTGTTTGTTGTAAAACCCTTTGTCTTGTTTAAAAAACGTGCCTGACAACCATTAGTATCTAATGGCCACACTGTTTGTACCATTTTGTATCTTGTTAATGAGCTGTTCCTCTGTGTAATTTGTAAATTGTTGCCACTTGTCAAATTGTGCAAATGCAGGAATGTTTGATGTGTTCATATCCTTTCTCTTAGCTAAGCCTAGGCATGATGTTTGCTGTACAGTCTTGTTTAGGAAAATCATTTGTTTTGGTATTAGACACAATCTAAACAAAGCCTTGTTGCCCTGTACGCCAATTTTTCGTTTCCCAAACTGATTTTAAATTAATATTGTCCTTTCAAAAGTTGAAACCTTGTACAAAAAACTGGGAAATAAAGGAAGTCAAATAAATTAATTTTGTTTCGGTCAGCATATTTTCCTTTGCTGGGTAAGGGAGAAGTTTAAAATATAAGAGACTGGGTTGTTGCCAGAAAAATATGCAAACTTTTGTATGTATGTTTTGGAGCTACCCAGAGGTGGTGTTGGGCAATGTTCCCATTGTGTATAGTTAAATACTGCACGTGGAGTACTAGCTCTGTGTAAATAATGGTAAGCATAGTGATAGTAACAAAATATTTCATCATAATTAGTTGTACCACTATACATATGTTTACTTTCAAATACAGTATAATGTTCTACCTCATAAAGCATAGAATGCACTGTGTTAACATCCGAATCATCAGAAAGGCTGCAATGAGTGATCACATCATTTAGAGAGATCTTAAATATAGATGATATCTGTAAATTCTCTATGGGACCACAAATATCAAATGGGATCTTATTCCAAACAATGCCATGGGACAGAAACTGCAGAAATGTTCACAAGGGATAGGTCTCTCTGCACTTCATGTGATGAAGAATGAGGCTTATACTTCGGTTACCAGTGTGACAGCAGAGCGTTCTGGGAGATAATGTCCATTCACAAGCAAGAAGAATACTGTCCCAAAAAACAATCTAAATTAAAAGGAAAAGCAACAAAATGTAAATCGAAATGTAAATCCAAGGTGAAACAAAATAAGTCTTTTTGAGCCAAAAAATAAATGCAAAAATTTCATGCAATGGTGGGTCTGACGAATCCGAGGAAAAGTCATCAATGTCGGCAAAATATCCAGAGGCAGTCTGTGCAAAAACAGGGACCTCTCGGGACAGTGTTGAACTGGTGGATATTTCCAAAGGTAGATCATAATAAACAACTTTGTTGTTAGCATGGTCAGTCAAAGACTGTGAATTCACATACGCTAGGTTTATGGTTTTGGTAGTTGTAACCGGAAGTAGCAAAACTTCAGTGTTAGATATCCCTTGCTGGGGAACAGAGACTTCTGTATTGGTTAATTCTGCTTGTAAAGGGATTTTCTGTATGGTAGTGAGAGGAGACAGGAAACTACTCAGGAGCCCTTGTGGCCTACTGTGTAGGACTGGCACATGATTGATGATATCTATGGATACAAATCTGTTATGTGTGCAACTAGCAAGGGGCAGTAAAAGTACTGTTCTGGTACCTTCCATTGCCGGGCCTGGCACCGGTGCTCTGTAGGATGGGCCAAATCTCTTTCTTGTCCACAATCTTTTCTCAAAATAGATCCACATTCTTCGGAATCCAGGCAGGAGTTGCTGGTTGCACCTTCATTTCTACAGTGGCACAACGTTTTTTCTTGTTCGTTGGAACAGTCATCTTGTAAATCTTAGAGTTCCTGTAAGACAGCCAAACATTCATTGATGTCAAAAGGCATTTCCACCTTCACTGTTCTAGGATTATCAAAGTCTGGAACCCAAATCTGGACACCTTACAGGACGCCATAGGGAGTCCGGCCACCCAAGGATCTCCTAGGAAGATTATTTATTGCTCTCTGGACCCCATACATGTGATGGATCCATCTACAACCTGACCTTAATACTCTAGCTGTTAAAGACTGCTTTAAGTCATGGTTTTTCCTCTCCATAATTGAATTTTCCTCAGGATGATAGGGGCAGAATAGTGCACAGCCACAAACAAGGTACCCATGGCACCCTGGTAAGCCTTAGAGGCATACCCTGGTCCTTGGTCCGAGTAGAATGCAGCTACTCCATGTGCCCAGATGAAGACTTGAAGATCTTTTGTAACAGTTTGATCATCAGCTGATTGTTATGGCAACACCCATAGGAATCTAGAACATGAATCCACTGCTAACAGGATGTATTTAAAGGAGCCATCACGGTTTAACAGTCCACAGTGGTCCAGATATACACATGCCAAAGGCTAGTTAAAAATCAAGGTGGGAGTGCTGCGGTGGAAACGTTTATTAGTTGGTAAATGTTTCAACTAAGGACATAATGTTTAGTCTTCTTGTATAGACCTGGCCACCAACAGCATAGCTGTAGAAGCGAAACTGTAGCTGTCACACCAGCATGAGAAGAAGCTAACCCCTCATGAACAGCCATGATTAATTCTGGCCTGCAATCTGAATTTGGAATTACTCTATCCCCCACTCCAGGAAGACGAACAAAGTATGTTTCGCGACTCATTAGGTAAGAGTATTTTGCTAGATATTTTTTAGGTAATGGTGTGCCAGCACACAAAGCATGATTTCTCCAACCACTCCTGTCTATGAACGTGTATTCCAACACGTTGATGACTCAATGTATGGATTACATGAGCCCGTGGCAAACTTGCTTTAAGATTTGCCACCTTTCCCTAAAGCTGCTTGTGCTTGATAGCATAGAGTCTTTGAATTCATTCTGGCTCCAATAGTGTAAGTACTCATTGTAAGAGCAGACACAAAAATACAAATCGCACACAATCAGTGTGGGGTATTCAGGATCCGTATTCTCTAGTGCCAGAATTCGAGCTTTCAGCTCAGCCAGCTGTGCAGTCCAATCAGATAGTGACTGTGTAAATAGTTTAAGAGGCTGAAAGATTCCATCCCTCATTTTACCCCTTACCGCTGCGCAAGTGGCGGAGTATTGATGTTTAGTTCCAACTGCAGGCTGGGCAGAACCATCAGTGTAGACAATGAAGTCGTACTGATCTAGAGGTATTACTTCACTGAGCCCAGGGTATTCTTGTTTATATTGTATATATGCTTGCAAATGTAGTGTGGAGTCTAAGACATAGTCTACGTCAGTAGCTGTTAAGGAAGTGGTCCACTGTATCCATCTAGGATGTAAGGCTTTCGCATTTAGAATGGTGGGCTTTATTACAGCCTCTAAGGTTGAGATGGGAGTCACAACAATTATGCGTTTCCCCTGAGCCAACGATCCTTCCTTCACAACAGCCGTCTTAACTGCAGTCAGTATTTTATCTGTAGGTGCAAAATGCATCTCTGAATTGGAATATAAATGCAACTTATATGCAAATGGTACAGTGTCACCTTCGTTGAAAGTGACGGGTAGCCTGTGGACCCCGCGATTCAGTGGATCACCAAGTTATGTTATGTTATTGCAACTAGTTAAGCGCACAAATACCCTGGGGTGTTTTGTTGCTGAGACTCAAAGAGAACATAACTGGAATAAAGAAACTAGTTCTGAAAAAGCCATGTTTTGAGCTCCTTCCTAAAGGAGATCAATGAAGGCGACAATCTAATAGGCAAAGGAAGAGTGTTCCACAGCTTAGCCGTTCCGTAGGTCAGGCTTTGTCCACCAGAGTATGTCTTTTGAAATCTGGGAATAATCATATATTTAGCTCCAGTGGAATGTAAAATCTACTCGGTTGTTACCAGTTAAAAAGCTTTCTTAGATAGACAGGACTTGTGTTATTTAAGGCTATATAAGCCAGGCATAAGGCCTTAAACTTAATACAGCTCCCTACTGAAAGCCAGTGCAGTTTTCATATTTCTTTAGAAACTGAGTGAAATTTGAGCAAGACTCAAGAGGCTGCATTTTGTGTCATCTGCAATTTTTTTAAGTGTTGACTTTAAATATTCAAACTCAAACCATTGCAGTAATCTAATTTAGATAGCACGAATGCAGTCGTAACAGTTTTCCTAGTATTGGAAGGCGGATAAGGGAGAATTTTCTTAATTATAAAGAAAGAAGAGTAGACCGTTGCATTTATTTGATGAACATATGTCAATTTGTTATCAATCTGCACACCCAGATTCTTAGCTTTAACTGCGGGTTTAGGAAAATCGCCCAGCTCAACCGGCCACCAGGAAACATCCCAGTTTGGCGAGAAGCTGCTGAATATTATTACCTCTGTTTTATCAGAGTTGAGCCTTAGGCAATGATTACTCATCCAGGTACTTATTTCCCACATACAGTCCTGATAACGAAGCAAGATAGATGGTTCGTTTTTATACGCTGAGACCACAATTTGTGTGTCATCAGCAAATTATGTCAGATTAAAACCACATTTTTGAATCACAGGTGCTAGCTCGGACACGTAAATATTGAATAGTGATGGACTGAGGGAGGAACCCTGCGTAACCGCACAGGGTAAAGAATATGGGGCTGATTTAAAATGATCCAGAGCTACTGACTGTGTTCTGTCGGCCAAAAAGGAGGTGAGCAGCGCCAGGGCTGATTCTTTAATGCCTAGCATTTTTAGAAGTTTTCTCCGCAATCTATGATCCACAGTATCGAAGGCGGCTGATAAGTCGAGGAGAATCAGGGCTTCTGCCACGCCCTTGTCCATCACAGCCCTTATCTCTTCGGTGGCTTTAATCAGGGCAGTTTCAGTACTGTGTTCGGAGCGAAAGCCAAATTGAGAGGTATCGAGAAGACCATTATCGTGAATATATTGTGCCAGCTGTTTGTTCATGGATTTTCCCACTAATTTCGCAGGCAAAGGCAAACGAGATATTGGGGGATAGTTACTAGAATTAGTTACATCAAGATCCGTTTTTTTAAAAGTGGAACAATGGAGGCATTTTTCATCCGAGTAGGGAAAACTCCAGAAAAAAACATGTAATTAAAAATATTTGCAAGATTAGTACCTATCAACCTGGCAATAGTTTTAAGAGTGGATGCTGGACAAGGGTCCAGTGGAGAACCCGATTTTGCCCCTAGAATATGTTTTTCTACCTGTTCACTAGTGGCAGGGCAGGAATTGGGAAACACATTGTCTGTTAAATTGATTACAGGAATTTCCTCACTGGAATCACTGGATTTTGAGGCCTCAAATTTTGAATACATTTTATTTACTTTGTCTCTAAAGGTGACTGCAATACTATCGCAGAAGGATTGACTGCTCAAATTCAATATATTTCGCGATAGTGTGTTTGAAGAATTTTTGGCCATTTCAATTTGTTATGTGAAAAAAGCTCTTTTTTCATGAACTAATAGGGTTTTGTATTTGGATAGTGCCAATTTGTAGTTTTCCTTTTCTAGTTTATCATACTGTAACCTCCATTGTCTTTCTAGTCTCCTGCAATTTTGTTTTTCTAGCCTCAATGCTTCCGAGAAAAAAGGAGAAGGAGGCTTCCTATTTCCCCTACCTGTATGATTGGTGCTGCCTTAGTGAAGGCCGAATTAAGTCAATCTGTATATTCCTTAACAGCTATTTCAGGATTCGAGTTTAGTGTAGGCTGAGAATAATTGAGGTGTTGCAATAAGTAATAAGTGGTCGGTATCAATTCTGTTCCATTCCCTGTAACCTACAGGCCGAGTGCTATTATGATTATCTGATATGGTTGCATAGGTCTCAAATTCAAACAGGATGGCTGAATGATCTGTCCAGGGTAGCGGTATTACATCTTTCACTATGATGGCAGAATTGGATGTAAATAATCCATCCAGGTTATGCCCTGCCCTATGAGTAGCTTTTTTAACAGATTATGGTAGTCCTACTGTCCCGATTATATCAAGTAGGGCTATTGTCTCTTTATCAGTGCCATCTTCTAGAGAAAAATTAAAATCACCCAAATAGGAGAAATAATTTGAGCAGAGACCTAATTCTAAAAGTGAGTGGATGTTGTTAATAAATGTGCTCCTGGACCCTGGAGGACAATATCCAAGAATTCCATTAAAAGATTTTAGAATTGAGCTCCAGTGAAAAATAGAGTGCTTCACATGCCGTATTAACAACAGGAGAACATTTGGCTGCAAAAGTTTCTCAGTAAATTACAACCAGCCCTCCACCTCATTTAAGAAGTCTATCTAGCCTAGATGCCTCAAATCCAGCAGGAACCACACTGACAAAATCAGGATCAGAGGCAGAATCTGCCCAGGTCTCAGTCAGAAACAACAGATCCAATCGATGATTCGTAATAAAATCTACCAATTCATATTTATGTTTGGCCAAGGATCGAACATTAATGAGGGCACAGCGAATATCCGATGTCAATCTAACCACCGGCTGTCTATCAGCAGGCCCTACGTCAGAGGCTCGGCCAGGCTTGTGGTCCTGAGCCTCTAACAAAAGAAATCACAGCTGCATCTATATACGCAGGGTTGACCGGCAGGGTTGTATCGTCTACAGTTAGTGTTAGAACAGTTAAAATTTAAATGTAGGAGTTCCTTACCTGTATAGACTCTGCACTCGAAAGTCTCTTGACCAGGAGTCCTGGCGCTTTGTGCATTCCGACCGCGGACGGGCTTACCTTTGGTGCACCAGCGCAATTTGCTTCCTTAAATGACCCTCCATATGAGGGGGTGTGTCTGAAATATCGCTGTAGGCGTGATTCTTAAAATGAGGGGGGGGCAAACTAGAGGTGCAATACTGGGTTCCAGCAACCCAGCACACACTCAAGGCTCCCCTGTGAAGGAACTGCTACTGGTAAAGTAATACTAACTAAATAAAACGTGCAGAAGAAAACACATAGATTATTAAATTTGGGACTCAGTCCATTCTAAGATGGCGCCCAGCCTACGGGAGCCAGGCTCCTCCCAAAACTGGCAAGACAATTGCCTACAAGGAAATGAATAGCAGGGCATTTCCAGTCGTGCTCAGAGAGAGCTGTGCGGACGCGCAATTTGCTTCCTTAAATGACCCTCCATATGAGTGGGTGTGTCCGAATTAGCACTGTGAGCGCAATTCTTAAAATGAGGGGCGGCAATCTAGAGATGCAAAACTGGGGTCCAGCAACCACGGACACCCTCACAGGGTGAAGGAACTGCTACTGGTAAAGTAATTCTAACAAAATAAAATGTGCGGAAGAAAACACATAAAATGATTAAAATAGGGACTCAGTCCCTTCTAAGATGGCGCCCAACCTACAGGAGCCAAGCACCTCCCAAAACTGGCAAGACAATTGCCTACAAGGAAATGAATAGCAGGGCATTTCCAGTCGTGCTCAGAGAGCTGCGCGGACAAGCAATTTGCTTCCATAAATAACCCTCCATATGAGGGGGCGTGTCCAAATTAGCGCTGTGAGCGCAATTCTTAAAATGAGGGGGGCAAACTAGTGGTGCAAAACTGGGGTCAAGCAACCCCGCAGACCCTCACAGGCTCCCCTGTGAAGGAACTGCCACTGGCAAAGTAATACTAACAAAATAAAACATGAGAAAGAAAACACATAAAATGATTAAAATAGGGACTCAGTCCCTTCTAAGATGTTGCCCAACCTATGGGAGCCAGGCACCTCCCAAAACTGGCAAGACAATTGTCTACAAGTAAATGAATAGCAGGGCGTTTCCAGTCGTGCTTAGAGAGAGATGCGCGGACACGCAATTTGCTTCCTTAAATGACCCTCCATATGAGGGGGCGTGTCCGAATTTGCGCTGTGAGCGCAATTCTTAAAATGAGGGGTGGCAATCTAGAGATGCAAAACTGGGGTCCAGCAACCACGGAGACCCTCACAGGGTGAAGGAACTGCTACTGGTAAAGTAATTCTAACAAAATAAAATGTGCAGAAGAAAACACATAAAATGGTTAAAATAGGGACAAGTCCCTTATAAGATGGCACCCAACCTATGGGAGCCAGACAGCTCCTGAAACTGGCAAGACAATTGCCTACAAGGAAATGAATAACAGGGCGTTTCCAGTCGTGCTCAGAGTGTGTAAGTGTTTGGAAGCTAGCATGTCAGCTCGTACTGAGTGCAAAATCTGTGAATGTTCTGGTGTCCAATGTGTGCTTGAAAAGTCTGGACATATTAGTTGATAAAAACGTTTTTACCCCTTGTGCATAATCTGGTATGCATCTTCTACCAAAGTTGAGAAAGCCCAAAAGTGATTGTAGCCTTTTTATTGTATTTGGAGGTTGTAAGAGTACACATTTCTCTACGAAATGAGGTGCTAAGCTCTTGCATTCATTCAATAGCTTGTATACCTAGAGTAAGACACTGAGAAATGCAATTTTTGATTTCTGGAAATTGAATTTGTATCCGTTATCAGTAAATCCCATAATAATGCGATCGACTGTAAGATATATGTCATCAACATAAGACAATGCTTCTTGATGAAAATTTTGTAACAGTGATGTTACATGGGCAGAGAACAAGCCTGGCCTGTCATGCCCTCATAGGAGTCGACAGAATTGTTTTTTGACCCCAGTGTGGTAAATGAAGTCAAATACCTGCTTTCAGGTGCTATGTTTTGGCAGAAAAAGCCCTTCGCAATGTCTAATATTGTTTTGTATTTTTTGGTGCACAATAGTGTTCATTAGTGCTGTGCTTTGTGAATTTTGTACTGCAAATGTGCTAGTATGACTGTTTAATTGTCTGCAGTCTAAGACTACGCAGTATGAATGGTCTGTTTTGGTACCAGAAACAAAATATTGTTAATTGGTGAAATACAAGGCTCAAATATGCCTTGCTATTCAAGTTGTGCTAGAATTTCTCTAACTGCCTATTTTGCTTCTTGTTTAATTGGGTATTGTAGTAGCACTTATGGGTATTATATGATAAGGTGAATCTTCACCCCAGCCCACATGTTTGCGATATAATACAGGGGCTTGTGCAAGGGCCCACTCCTCGGCATCTATTGTTTGACCGCTTCATGAGCAGGGACAGAGAAGGATGGTAATATGACATTTTCCCCTGGTGGGACTTTTCCTACAAACTCAAGTGGCCAATCTTCTTCGGCCAAGAGAATGCCATAGCCTAATGTTACATTTTCCAAAAAGAGAACTTTAATGGTGTGGGGTATATCTACCTCAATTTGAATTCCAAATTATACAATCTATCTGGAGAACTAACTCTCTGATCCGGAGTTTCCACTTGAACAAAATCACCAATTGCTCTCTCCATCAGAAACTCTTTAAGATTCTGGCAAACTATCATGACCTCTGTCAGAGTCCATTCATTGTTAGGTTGTTCAGAAGAATTGTCCTCAATATTTGTGGCATATTTAAGTGAAATACCTGCCACTTTCTTCTTGTTAAATTAAGGCTTCTGTTGCAGACGTTTTTCTTCCTTTTTTACTATGATGTCAGAAGAGCATTGTGAGTCCTTCTTTGGTTTCACGTACCACTCCGATCTGCACTCTGATCGTCCTCCTCTCTCTGAGTGTTTTTTGCATATGTCTCTGGAAAGGAACGAGAAGGACATTACCCCCTCATGGGTCCTCCTCGTCCCAGTCCTAACATAGTGAGGCAATCCTGCCTCCCGACAGCCAATCAGAACGCTTATAATATTTTCAAAGGATATATAAGCCCCTCCCACCCACCGCCATGCCTGTTTTTTTTGCTGTCTGACGTCGGTCGGAACGCTGGTGTGCTCCGTGTTTCCTGTTTGCCGGTTCCCGAGTTTGAAGGGCTGGGTTGGCGGTGCCATGAGTTTTTTCTTTTCTTTACTGTTGAAGTGTCTGTTTTACTTCTTTTGTTGCGCGCAGCCACACCGGTGTTCTGGTCGGCCGCGTTCCTGCTCCTTGGCCAGAACGCGCTGGGGCGGGGAGCTTTCTCTTGCATTCTGGCCTCGGGTCGTTCCGGTGCTGGGGTCTTCTAGCGGCATACGGCTCCCGCGGCCATAATGTTTGTTCTGTGGCTGTGGGGGAGAATGCAGGGCTGTCCCTTTTTCTTTCCCAGGTCTCGTGTTGCTATGACTTGGTTGTTTGGGGACAGTTTTTAAGGGGAGTTCCTGAGCACTTCCTGGTGTGTGCTGTGGCTTCCTGATACTGCTGCATGTGGTAAGGGGTGTTGAGGTTTCCGCTCCAGTGCCTGCTGGATCTTTGTTTATGCATCATCATGTTTCGGGAGCTGCAGGTGGTTGACCTGTTGCAGATTTCCGGGTCTAGCCTGTGGGATTTGGTTAATTCAGCTGTGATGCCTTCCCATGCGGGCTGCGCTGCTTGAGCCTTCTGCTTGCTCCTCTCCGGAGGGTGGTAGTACCTAGTCATTTTCCCTGCTGGGGGTATGTCCAGTGCAAAGTTTTTTTTCGGTCATGTTGGTCCATTTCGTGAGGTTCTCGGCTTTACGCCTGCTTCATTGTCTGCAGAGGGGTGACTCCCTGTATTGTTCCTCGGTGGTGCATGACCTGCCTTTCCATTATGTCATTTTGGAGGTACAGGCTGTCGCATGGCTTGAGGTCGACATGCGGGGGATTCCTTGTTTTCTGGGGAAGCGGTATCACCTGACGGTGTTTGATAGTTATTATCCTCTGGTTCCTGGGGTCTATCTATTTTGACCTCCATGTCTTTTTCCTCATCTTTGTCTTCGGAGAAGTCTGCTCTCATGCGTTCTTCTGCTGCTTCTCGTTTTGGGGTTCGTGCTTGCACTTCCTCCGCCTCTGCTTTGCAGGTCCATTCTAGGGGTTTGGGTACCTGTTTGTCTGTCTTCCGGATCGGGGGATCTCACTCCTATCTTGGCGCAGATGGAGGTCTTGGCTAGGTTTCTGTCTGCTGTGTTTTGTTGCCCTGAGGGCCCTCTCCTTGGCTGCTGGGGTGGCGGTGGCTGGTAGGAGGTCTTTCTGGACCGTGCTTTGGTGCCTTGACGCTGCGCGGACGCCTTGGTCCGTTACCTGCCTTTTGTGGTTCTCAGGCTTTTTGACTTACTCCAAAGGCAGTCTGTGCGGAGGGGCTTGTCTTTTTTTCCCTTCTTCTGGAGTTTCCGGATTCTCTGTCTTCTTCTCGGTGCTTTTGTGGTCGCGCCCGTGGTCGGGGGGGCTGCGTTCCTTTTGGTTCCCGGCTTCTGCAGCGCCTGCTGCTGCCCCTGGGTGTTGGCCAGATATTGTTATGCCCAGGAGGAGTCGCCGTGGCCTGGGGGTTCCGGTTGCGGTCTCTTCCTCCAAAGGTTATGTGTTGAACTCCTGGTGTTTCACTGGTTGTGAGTTCCCTGTCTACATTGTTGGCGATGTTGCAATTTTGGGGACTCGGCTCGGTTGTTCCTGGATCGTTGGTACGGTCTGATTTCCACCTGGTGGGTCGTGTCGGTTATCGATCTTGTTTACCGGATTCTGTTCTGTGGCCGTCCCCCTTTTTGGACTGTTTTCGAGGTTGCCCCGTTGTCCATTGGCCCCGTGATGCGCTCTGCCATCTTCTCTGGCGTCTGCCTGTTTTTGTCCTGGGGCACTGTTGTGCTGGTTCTGGTGACGGAACGGGGCCTGGGGTTCTATTTTTCTCTGTTCCTGGTCCCGGTGCCCGATGGTTCCTTCCGCTTGGTTTCTGCGTCCCCGGGCTTTGTATAGTTTGGTGCGGCTGGGTCATTTTTGGATGTTCCCCTTGCTGTCCGTCATTCCCCTCGTCCTGGTGGACGATTTTTTGGCTTCCCTGGGTTTGGAAGTCGCCTGTTTTCACATTCCCGTCTATCCGGCAGGTCAGCGGTCCCTGCGGTTTGCGGTGGATGGGTTCCATTACCAGTTTCAGGTGTTGCCTTTCAGCCTCTCTACTGCTCCCCGGGATTTTCCACGGTGTTGGCACCTGCTGTGGGGGTTTTGCTTAGTCTGGGTTTCCCTGTGTTTCCCTATGTTGCTTTTGTCTGATTTCTGCTTCCACCCTCCTTGTGGCTCTTCTGGCGGTGGTGGCATTGATGGCCTTGTTCCAGGATCTGGGGTTCATGTTGGATCTGGTCTTTTCTCATCTGGTTCTGGGGCTTCAGTTTCTCAGAGGCCTGTTCAACATTTTGCAGGGTGCTGTTTTCTCCCTCCTGCTTGGTTCTCTGCCCTTTTGACTCTTCTGCGGGTCCTGCTGGGTCGCCCTTCTGCCCCGGCTCGGGGTTGGTTGCAGGTTCGGGGGTTGGTGGCTGCCTCCATGGCCGTGGTTCCTTGAGCTCGCCTGCGCCCAAGGTCCTTGGTGTTTCTTCTGTTGGCTCATTGGGACCCTTCCCATACAGGTTGCGTGGCTCTGGTTCCTCTCTCCCCGGTTCTGGTTCCTAATTTGGTATGGTGGCTTTGCTCTCCCACCCTGGTGTGGGGGTGCATTTTCTGCTTCCTTCTCTCCTTTTGTTGACCTTGGACTCCTGTCCTTGGGGTTGGGGGGCCGCGTTGGGGTCCTTGGTGGCTGACGAGTCTGTTGGTTCCTCCAGACAATCAGGTGGCTTGTTGTTACTTGCGCCCCTTGGGGAGTCCAGGTGCGCGTCTCTGTACCTGCTGCCTTCCGTGATATGTGTCTGGGTGAAATCTCATCTGTTGGCATTGAGGGATATTTATGTTCAGAGGCTTATGAATTTCGTAAGGACGGCTTGGGCCGCTTCCTCCCGTCCTCTGTTTTGTGCCGTCTGTCTGTTCCTCTGTTCAGGGACCTTTGTCTTTGGATCGGGACTCTCTGGATCGGTCTTTTTGCTTCCCCTCGTGACGCTCTTCTCCCCCGGTTTTGTTCTGAGGTGGTCTGTCCTCAGGCTTGGGGGTTGCTCTCTCGTTTCCTTGGCCTTCGGGCTTTCTGTATGCCTTCCCTCCTATTTCCCTCTTCCCGGGGGTGCTGCAGAGGATTCGGGGGGGTGAAGGTGTCTGTGCTGTTGGTTGCTCCTTTTTGACCTCGCTGCCTTTGGTTTCCGCTCCTGCTGCTGCTGGAGGGGGGCGGGTTTGGCCAGCTTCCCTTGACTCCGGCTCCGCTTCTGTGTCCGCACCTGTCTTTGCCCTATCTTTGTCGCCTGCATCTGTCGGCCTGGCTCTTGAGCGGCTGTCGTTGTCGTCTTTGGGCTGTTCTTCTGTGGTGGCCTGTGGCATTCCGTTGTCGCGTCGGCCTTCAACACTTAAGGACTGTGGTGCGCGTTGCAGCTCTTTTGTCTCTTGGTGCTCTTCTCTTGGTCTAGATCCATGGTTGGTGGTCCAACTTCTATTCTTGTCTTTCTCCGAGAAGGGTTTTTGATGGACCTTTCCCCTTCCGCCTTGTCTGCTCGTTGGGCTGGGGTTCAGGCTTGTCGGTGTCTCTGGGCCTCTTTGGAGGTTGTTACTCTTTGGGTGAGTCGGATTCTGTGTTGTTTTTGGTTTCCACATCCTATCTCTCCTGCCTGTGATTGTGCCTTCTTGGGTTTGCCTACTGTTTTGCGGGGTCGGCAGTTGCACCCTTTTGTGCCTTTTTTGGAGGCTATTTGTTGTCGTTGTCTGCAACTGTGGCTTTTTTATTATCCGTCTCCTCCACGCGGCGGTTGGGTGAGTTGGTTGCTTTGCTTCTCTCCTTCCCTTATTTGCAGTTTCTGCTGGATGGGGTTGTTTTGCGGCTGGGCCCGGTTTTTTCCCTGAGCTTCCTCCGGGTTCCATTTGCTGCTGGAGGTGATTCCTTCCTATTTTGGCTTGGGATTCCTTTGTTCCTTCATCCTTGGTTGTTTGCGTCCTTGGTTTTTTCATCCGTACCTTGGGGTTTCGTCTTTCCCCTGCCCGGTTTTTCTCATGTGGGGGTGTGGCTCTGGGATGGTTGGTTTCTCCTTCCACCTTCACTCGCTATGTGTGTTTGGCAGTCTGCCTATCCTGTGGGTCTGCCTCCTCCGTCTCTGGTGCTGGGTCGTTCGACACGTTCTGTGTCCGCTTCCTGGGCTGAGGAGGCGGGGGACTCTGTCCAGGTGCTTTGTGGAGCAGCCACTTGGCTGTCCCTTCACACATTTGTTCGGCATTATCGCTTTGCTGTTTTCCTTGCCTCTGTGGCCCGTTTTGCTGTTGGCGTTCTGCACGCTGCTGTTCCTTAATCCTTTGTTTGATTAAGTTTTGTACTTTTGCATGGGTCCCTGGTGTCCTGCGTTTTTTCTTCTTGGGTCTCTGCTTGTGAGTTCCTCACTTTGGGGGTCATTTTTGTCCGCCCGCCATCGTAATAGAAAAAGGGACCGCCCGCAAGAGGTGCGGTGGTCCCGTTGTGCCTATTAGGATGCGACCGCCACCATGGCGGTCGCATCCTGTATATTTAACATTGTGGCGGGCGGTGCTGTATTCAGCACCCGCCACAATGTTAAAAGGGCATGTTGTGCATTTGCATGCACAACGTGACAGCCACCGCGCGGTGCCTGCCACCTTGTGCATGCAAATGTCGGGGGGTACCATGGGTACCCCCCAAGTGCAGCCACCCACCCCCCAACCACCTGGGGCCCACAACAGGCCCCCAAAGGCATTCTCTGCATGCCTTTCTATGGCGGAGTCTCCGCCATGGAAAGGCATGAGACCGCCATCATCGTAATATGGATGGCGGTGCCTGCAAGGCACCGCCACCATATTGCAGGCCTCTTCCGCCCGGTAGGCAATCGGGCGGATGGCCTACCGGCGGAAAACTGGCGGACGGTCTTTCCGTCCGCCTGGGTCCCCACCGCCATCGTAATATGGCGGGGGAAATGTTCGGCGGGCGGACGAAAATGGCGGGTGGATCGCCACCGCCATACGGGCGGCGGCGATCCGCCCAACATCATAATGACCCCTATGTTAGGACTGGGACGAGGAGGACCCATGAGGGGTAATGTCTCAGCTTACGGTAACTTCATTACCCCGATTAGGGCTCTCCTCGTCCCAGTCCTGTTCCCTCCCTCCCTCCCGCTGTATTTGTGTCAGGACTTGTTGAGAACAGGCATGGCGGTGGGTGGGAGGGGCTTATATATCCTTTGAAAATATTATAAGTGTTCTGATTGGCTGTCGAGAGGCAGGATTGCCTCACTATGTTAGGACTGGGACGAGGAGGACCCTAATCGGGGTAATGAAGATTACCGGTAAGTAACAAGACATGTATCAGTATACTGATATCTATTAGGCTGTTTAATTGTTTCACGGTTACACAGATTGTTGTGTTTTTCAGAGGACTCCTGTTCAGGAGATCCACCCTGTGATTTAACTTTCTCTTTATTTTTCTGTTGGTCCCCTCATTTTTTAGAAGACTCTGGTACTTGTCTCTGGTTATCCATTTCAGAATTACCCTTTAATTGAGGAGTATTAGGTCTGGCTCCCAAAGTATCTCGATCTATAGAAGTGGATGTTTCAGCAATAATTTGTGGTAGTTCACGCTCTTGATCTACTAATGCAGCATGCAAGAGACATTGGCGTACTGCCAATGCTGCTGCTTCCCCTTTGACATTACTTAAGAATATTGAGGCACCTGTGGCATATTTGCCAATAAGTTACATCCTCAAATCCAGGGCAGGGGGTGCCCCATATTAGTTTTGAATCTGTTTTAGCACATCTGGCAAAACATCTATGGATGGTGTACCATGCGTGATGGTATATAGTGCAGCAAAAACTGTGCCCCAAGTGGCACAGTCTAACGAGGGAACCATTGCACATTGTGCACATGTGAGAATTCTGTGTTTGTCTTGGGGTCTCATATAAGGAAACACTGTTTCAAGCTGATTTTTATGTAATACAAAACGGAGTCACATCCCATCGGATGAGAAACTTACCCATAATTGCGTTTATAGTAACTGGACTAAATGCAGGCATTGCTAAATGCAGCTGCGCAGCTTGAGCAGGCCTCACTGGCTTTGTTGTTATTGTGTGCATAACAAACTGTGTCATACATCTGTATAATCTTACTAGATCAGTGTAAAGAGTGCAAAACTCTCCTGCAGTGAATGATCCTAATTGTGGATTTGGTGTGTACCCGGCTAAGACTGTCCATGTTGTCCTGTCATTGATGAGGGGACCCAGTCTGACATTTGCTAGCGGATGTAGTAGGGCACCTTGGAACCAATTTCTGTGTTCCTGAAAGGTGAGTGCTATTTCTAAATCTTTACAAGGTTTGTAATTGTTTGGTATGGCTGCTTCAGTGTATGTGTGAAAAACTCTAGTGTTGGCATCTACTGTCGGAAATGTTATCCACGAACAGAATACTTCTATTCTATATGCTTTGTGGGTCTCTACCACGAAGGTAACATCTCCTCCCATAAGAGGACACCCACGAAGTTGTAACATCTGTATTACTGCATGTCTGCAATTACAGGAGACATGCACTAGCCATTTTAGTGAACACATTTTAGAGAAGGGAAATTATAGTGGGGTGATCCTTTGAAAGGTTCAAGCTTGAACAACCTACAGTCAGAAATAGGGGTTCCCTATTTAGCTGAGAAGGGTTATTCCCTAACACCACGGACGTCTCTCTGAAAGGTGACTGGGGGCTTTGGGCCAACGTAAGAAACTACTCAGTAAACCCATTAAAGTACCTGACCTATAATGTTGGTGGCACATTGTAATATGGTTCCTACTAATTCAGTAAGACTGTGCATTTGGACAACATATGCATCAAAACTATGGGGACTGAGTCAACTCATACCGTCAGAATTAGTTGGCCTGATTCCTGGCTAGCTCACAGTGCGCCATCTGGACTCCTAAACCTGACAGGGTACTGGAAGGTATCTGCAACCCTAGAACATGACTACCCTAATTCCCCCAAGGAAATTGTGGAAACAGATCTACCCTTTCGTTGTTATCTCAGGCATGCCCAAATGGAGGCACAAGAAATACACAAATTGGCATTTCAAACATTTATTAAAGCAATTGAATTATTGCGTAAACTGTGTGTGCTACAATTATTAGCAGAAGGAAACAAAGCTTTGTAACAAGCATTACAAGAATGGTGAAAAAGATGAATAGTTCAACCATTATAATTATTGCAGTGATTTTATGAATACATATAATTGTACTCCTACCTAGCACTACCTATCCTACAGTGCATAATGAGAATGTGTTTCCGCCAGATACATTGAAGTGGTCTAACCTTCCATTTACCTGTGTGTGTGATTCATCCGGAAGCCAGTCTGGTGTAGAAGAGGCTGCCGTCCCTTGCAGGATAGTGATGAGAGTCAGCAGGGCTGGAGGTCAGACAAGGGTAAATGTCCAGAATAATCCATTGAAATACTCCTCTGCTGGACAATGGCTTGGGACATTTCATATAATAAAAACTGGACCCATTCGCACTGTGCCTCAGTTCAGATGCCTATGTCATTGTTTATTCTACCGACTCAGCGCGGTCTAGTAACGAACAACAAATGCAAGGGCAGTGTGCTCAGCGTTCTTCGTCCTTGGACAAGATGTACAGTTGTGTGATAATATGCCTACAAAGAAATGTGTTTGTAAGCAAAACACTTTGATACCATTATCGCAACCAAGCAAAATGTGGTACAAGTCACCATCTAAAAAGATGTCAAGTTTAGACATGAACATGTAAAATGGGAGTGTTTGTGCACAGGCCCTATTAACCCTCACAACAGTACAATCCATGAAGGATGTAGCGCTGTGCAATGCGTGAATGCTGAATGCATGTGCAATGTGTGTTCTTGTGAGTGGTACAATATATGGAAGCCTCTAGGTTCCATGTTGGGAGACCCAGGGCTGCATGGTCAAACATCAGGAGAGGAGGTAGAGGAAACTCCTCCAGACAGATTTGTGTATTTTTGAATTCCTATAAGCTGGGTGGAACACACTGAAGGAAGGGAGAGCCAGGCTCTCCAGTGCACTTCAAAGTGTGCTATTTGATTCAGAGAGTGGGTAAAAGGAAGGGGCCAAGACTCATCTTAGGAAGGACATGGGGCTGATAGGAGGGACCTAAATAGTAGGACTGAGGCCCTGGGGTAACCCTTTCGTACACATATTACTGCGGCAGACATCCAGGTATGAAACTGTAGTCACTCCCATGGCCTGTGCTGTGGAGCCATCAGATTTGGAGATGCTCCAGATGGGACAGACTGCTTTCAGGAGGAAGAGAGAACAGAGAACAGAGGAGTGGGCACTTCAAAAGGAAGCAGACCTCCAACATAAACTTCAAAGATGTGAAAGTGTCCACTCACCTTAGTCAGAAAAGATTGGGAAGGAACCTCAAGTATCCACAAAAGAATGTGGTGGACTATGTGATTGGCCTCAGGAAGTTGATGGAAGAATAAATGATTCAGGCAAAGGAAAACCTTCAGGCCATCCAAACACTCATGAAGGAGTGGGACGACCAGAAAGCTACGCTGACTGGGTATCAGGAAGCCTACAAGGTGTTGGTGCTAAAGCCTATTTGTCCCAGGGCTTTGGCAGACAAATGGTGTGAACCATACAGGGTAGTTCAGCTGATATTTGAGATCAACTACTTGGTGGACACTGGTGCCACGAAGGCACCCAAAAGGGAATTCCATGCGAACAGGCTGAGGTCTTACCTCCAGAGAGATTATGCAGTGAATGTCAAGTTTATGGCATGGGAATGAAAGAAATACAGTGAGCCTCTTCCTGACTTGGTGCACAGTGACATGAAGGATTGAATTGTGGAAGGGGTTCAGCTAGCCTCTGAATTAACAGCAAAGCAGCAGAGGGAATTCAGAGAGGTGTTTGGATGGTTTACCAACCTTTTCTCACTGACTACATGGTTGACGCCGCTCTGTGTGCATGACAGACACAGGAGGCAGTCTGCCAGTGAAAGGCAGGATTTACAGAATATCTGACTGGTTTCAGGGATGCATTAAGGTGGAAAAAATTGATTGCTAAAATGTTGGTCCTGGAGGTCATTGAGAGATCTTATAGTTCGTGGCTAGTCCTGTGGTGCTAATACCAAAGCAAGGTTCTTGCGGTTCTATGTGGACTATCAAGCCCTCAATGATATAACTAAAATTGATGCCCCTCCAATTCCCTGAGTGGATGAGCTTGTGAATTGGTTAGGTGCTGAAGTATTTTAGCACCTTGGATCTGTAAAGTGGATTGCTTTGGCACCAAATGCAAGGAGAAGACTTCATTTTCTGCGCCAGAGGGCTTATATCAGTTCAAGGTGCCTTTTGAGTTGATGGCTACTTGTCAAGTCCACTCACCTGTAACTCTAGGTCCTCCCTTTGAGAGACGACTGGACCCGAATCCTCCCGGAATCCTAACCAGATACAATGTTAGAGTAATACACTGAGCCAAGAGTGACACCAAGGGGAAGGAGGTTTGGGATGAGAAAGAAAAAAGAAAAGAGACTGGAGCACTGGAAGTCACTTGTTTGTGGTGTTAATTCCTGCCTAATTTCTAGAGGATGCTGCTTGAAGTGATGGTGCTGAGGAATGGGACCTGTATTTGACTTTCAATTGTGACTGGGAACATACCCTAAAAGAAAACAATGATAATCACTAATTGAACTGAACATAAGGATTATAACTGACTCTGACAATGAATAAGAGTTAAATCAGTTACTACATAAAGGCATACCAAGAAATGCTTCTTTGTAATCTGTTTTATGCCAAAGGACCATTCGTCAAGGTGTCTAGCTATCATCCTATTTTCTTGATATTGAACATTTAAGCAATCATATTGCATCTGTAAAAGGAAATAAGAGTATTACAAAATGAGTATTTTCAACATTACACACGTGGATGACAAATGACCCTTTCCGTTTGTTTTATATTCACCTTTGAATTTTGCTATAGTCTTTTATAAATTCTTTTTTGTAATTGTATTCAAACAATGTTTCTTTCAAAATAAAGTTCTTTGAGCTGGAAATAAAGTCTGTTGAGGTTTGACATCACCTCGTATCTCTAATAAATTCAAGGTCAATATTTGACTTCCTTCGTTGTTGACCGATTTAACCAAAACAAACCATGTACTTTAAATAAGTAAAACACATAAGAAAAGTTCCAAGGAATTATACACAGAGTGTAGTCTTTATAAAGTGTATCTGACTGCTGAAGTCGATAATGCAAGTTTAAATAACTTACAGGTTTTTCTGTCTAGGAATTATACACAGAGCGTAGTCTTTATAATAATAAATGTACCTGATTGCTGAAGACGATAATGCAAGTTCAACTAACTCACAGGTTTTCTTTCTATTATTTTTTCAGAACCGGAAGCTGGGAGAGTGGAGATTGGAAGAGAAAACGCCTCTGGAAGACAGGCAGTGACTGGAAACAGCAGGACGCCTGGAGCGGGGAAGACGGAAAATGAAGACGTCCGATTATCTTGCCACTGGGATGCAGGAGCACAGGTCAGTGAACTATCTGCTCAGAGCCCAAGCATTGCTTCTCTGTTTTTTGCCTCTTTTATAGTTCACTCACGTGTTTTGAAGCACGTGTAGCAGCTGAACCAATGGCAGTTGACTCGTGTTGGTGACATTAAGCTTCGTGTGCTTCCAAACACCATAGCTGCCAAGGTTTCAGATTGCTATGTGTGACATTTTCATAACTTCAGTGTAATTAGGAGTGACATTTCAACGACTATGAGTGACACTTTCTCGCAAGCAAAATCAAGCAATGAAGACGAGGGAAACATACAAATATCAGAAATTACACCCATTTGAGAAACAAGAAACTCGAAGACGTTCTTAAAACTGCAGAGCATCACAGCGGCAGTGTGGACTCCAGGGCCTCTCTGTCCCACGTGGGACCCAGCCCAAACAGTATTTGAGGCCCCAACAACATTCTTTTGTCAGCCTCCTAGTAGTGTTGCAGGGCAGACTGGCAGAAAAACAATATCATTGATTCCTGCCTTAGCAAGCCTTTGCCTACTGGGCCCCTGGATCCTCCTAGTGGCAATCAATCAAATCAGATGCTGCAGAGCATCATTTAGTGGACTCCAGGCCGCTCTCTGTCCCAAGTGGGACGCAGCCCAGGATGTGAGCCCTCAACAACGCGGATCTCTCTGTCTTCTCAGCTGCAGTGCCTAATTAAAATTACAAGTTAGTCAACACAATCAGCTGACTAGTCGGGGACAATGAGCATTGGGCAAGCCTCAGGCTAAGCCACACAGTCATGTCACATAGCTCACAGCCGGCAGCCAGGGCGATGTAGTGCTCTCAACCAAATTATTAACTTGAAGTGGTTACGGTCGGTGTGCCACTACTGGCTCCAGCCCCGCAGTCAGCAGCACAGATGAGCTTTCAGCTCAGCTGCCTAAGTATAGTACGTTTTAAGAGTCTAGCTGTCAGCACACAGTCAGTACTACCCGCTGACTGACTCGACAGCAGCACCACCGGGCTGCATTGATTGGGCAAGCCTTGGGCTAAGGAACTAAAGCGCAGCAAGTGCTGTAATATTTCAAAAAGTACGTCTTCGCGTGGCTCGTCCCTGAACTACACAGTGCGTAACCTGAGTCCAGACAGAATGAGACTCTCGCTGTCTCACTGTGCGTGACTGCAGAGAACTTCAGCTGTGTGTCACAGCAGGGCAGGCAGCTGATGCAGACTGCGCGCTAAATTTATAAAGCAGATTTTATTAACAATCAGTGACATGATTATGCTGCTCTCTTACACTCACAGTCTCACTTACTTATATTTGCAAGGCGGAGGGTGCGCCAGCCCGGACAATTCGGTTTTTGGGCCACCTACAGCCCTGGCAGTGGAGTGGTCGCAACGAATCATCCCGCGGCAAACACGGTGCTCGGGCTTGATTCTAGAGATTCAGGCTCACCGCACAGCAGTAGCTGCACACAGTCAGTGCTGTGACTGCTGCTCCGGGCTCCAGCAGCTGCCGTGGTCCGTGGGTTGGCTCCCATTTGTGCGAGATAATCATGTGCATTTAAAAAATTTCACCGCGGCGGTGCAAGCAGCACTGCCATTTGCCGCAGTTCCACTCATATGCCTACGCAGCCACCCCCGCTTGCGCCACAGGTGGCAGCAGAACGTAGCGTACGTACTGCCTTAGTCGGTCGGGTCGTGAGGTCAGGCTGTGACAGTGGTGCCGCGCCGGGCGGGAATGCACTACGGCTTTTAAAAAAGAATGCATTGTAGCAGCCTCACTGCTGTGCTCTGTGCTACTGCCAGCGCGCGCCCGGGCCGGCAAGTGACGTCTGTGGGAGCAGCCCCGGCGCAGGCCAGCCACATAGGCGCGCACGTAAGCTAGCAGCCTGGAGTGGCCAGTAGTGTACTAGAATAGCGCTTTGTGTGACAGCAGAGAGAGTGGCATCAAATGCGTGACAATGCATGATGTGTGATACTTGGCAGGACTGAAACACGCTTCTGAGTTAGTGCAACATGTTTGGGAGCACCTGTAGTATTTCCAAGACTGCCAAACATCCAATTTGTATAAATAACAAGAAAAAGAAAGGAATAAAGAATGCTTCCTATAAATGCAAAGGAAATAAACTAAAATACTGTGAGTACATACTACAAAGTAAATAACGTAAAATATTGTGAATAGTGCAACTCTGCATGCATAATGAGACCCAGGATAAAATCATTTTACAGTTTTCAGAGGGTCAAACATGTCAAGCCATATTCCATGTGCTATGCCATTGTGAGGGCAGTTGACATCATAACAATACTCTACTTTTCAGTGCCTTGTTGCAGGGCTGGAGATGTTCTGTGTGGCCTACCTGGATGACATTGCAGTGTTTGGCAATTCATGGCAGGACCTCCTGAGGCACCTAGAAAAGGTGTTGATAAGGATACCCAAGGTGAAACTGGTGATCAAGGCAATCAAGTGTCAGGTGGCAAAGTCCTCTGTAGTCTACCTTGGGCATGAGGCCTAGAACAGGATGATTGGCCTGCTGGATGCCAAGATTCAGTCTGTGATGGAGTGGGAGGTGCCTACTACCCGGTCTGAAGTGAGGGCCTTTTTAGAACTCACCGGGTATTATAGGAACTTTGTGGCGAACTATGGAAGTATAGTTGCCCCATTGACTGTTTTGACCTCCAAGAAGCAGCCCAGTAAAGTGATATGGAGTGAAGAAAGTCAGAAAGCATTTTAGAACGGAAGAAGGTACTTATGCACTGCCCCTGTACTGAAAGCTCTTGACTTTAGTACAGATCAAAAAAGTGTAGGGAGGACGAAGCAGAGGTTTATTCAGCTTTCAAGAGGTACTGGTTATCTATCAGAAAGGGGAGGAATGACCCACATAAGTCTCAATACCAGAGTCTCAGAACTTTTTTTCTCGGACACCCTGAATCACACGTTCACAGACTGTGGTGTATGTAATCTCCGCTTAGTGTGGTTCGGTGGATAGCGTCATCATCAGGTCTTGTCACTTGATTTTCACGCTCTACAAGTGACATCAAAACCTCCACCAGGAGGGAGACTGTCTGGATGTTGACAGTGGTGAGTGGATTAAAATTATCTCCTATCCTTTATGTGAATCTTAATTGGGGGAAAAGAGTAGGATAGGGATAAGTCTAAAAAAAGCGGTGTTTAGTGGATGAGTCACTGGTACACGACACCCAGTGGTTGGGTCGACATGTTTTGGCCTGGAACAGCCCCTACGGGTCTTTGGCCTTCGTCAGGACCAAAGGAATATAATTGGAGGCCTTATACTTCAGGGCTTGCCGGATAGTGTGTTATAAGTGAGTGGAAGCACTCATCCGTCTCCTTGAGTGATCACACTTTACTCCAGACGGAACGTGGTTATAGGTGCAGTCTTTAGGCCTATAACTTAAATATGCATTTCATTTGCATCATGGTATGGAGAAATGTAGGACAGGGGTTTAAGCTTGTCTTTAAACCATCCTGCGCAGTGCTTCTGCGTGCATCTCTCCCCAACCGAATGTGCTCTTGAATTTAGTCAGCCTTTCATTGTTAGACGGATGCCTCTGACAAAGGAGTTGGAGCGGTGTTAGCTCAGCTAGATGACAAAGGGAGAGAGTGTATGGTAGCCTTTATTAGTAGGAAGTAACTACCCGAGAACAGAACTGGACTGATATTGAGAAAGTTCCAGCTTTATTTGTTTAGCACTAAGTTTGTGGTGCAAACAGCCACTGAAATGGTTGATGGGTACGAAGGGGGAGAATCTCAAAGTGTTGAGATGGTCTATTTCTTTGTAAGGGTTAGACTTTGTAATGGAGCATAGAGCTGAATTGAGCCACAGGAATGCTGATGGATTTTCCCGCTGGTTTTACATATCTGACTACCTAACCTCTCCAGTTGAGGAATTGTTTCAGGGTGTTCTGATGTGGGGGGGGGGGGTCTATTCAAATGGAAAAGTCCCTAACATGGTAATGGATGTGTACCCCTGCCTCAGTGCCCCAAATGAACTGATGGCTGGATCCAGAGGGCTGATTTTTCTTGTCATAAGCAAACAAGGTTCATGCGTGTGTACCATGACGTAGGCCTGTCTGATGGTTTTTGGTCTTGTTGGTCTCAAACTGCTACCCTCATAGTGGTGAAAGGCTACTGCGTTTACTAGTAGTTAAGCAGCATGAGTGCGGCAGTGGCAGTATACCATGTAATGATCAATAGGAATGAACAGGTCCTTTTTACCTGTGTCACTTGAGTGAGGCCTACAGGATCACTCATTTAAAGTTCCACTCCTGTGTGCTTAACTCACCCAATGTTTGTATATTAAAATATAAATAATTAAAAAATAATTTTGTAATTTTTTAAATAGTTGTAATAATGTTTTTAAATGTATGTAATTTTTAATACATTTAAAAAATATGACATTTATACCAATTTTTTCAAAATGTATTATTGTTAATTTCATGTTTTTCCCCAAAATGAAGTTTATAAATATTAATAAACACTTTAATTGTATTTTAATAGTTATAAAAATATTGCTTTTATAATTTAAAATATAACTATGAATATAAAGGTTTGTAGTTAAATTAGGGTGTTTTTACATAACATTTTACAAAATGTTATACTAGACAACAAATGAGAGAATATGTAGTAGTGGTTGTCTTTGTAATATGTTTATTTTGAAATATGTCATGTAAAATCTTTTATTTTGAAGTGGATATTGTAATTTTAAACTATGGGGCCGATTCTGATGCGGGTTGGAAAAGCTTCCCGACCGAATCGGTTGGGAAATGGTGTCCGACCCACTCGGATCGGGAAAGTCCGACCGGCGGAGTAGGATGCATCCGGATGCTTCCAGATACGATTTGGTTGAACTCCCATTGACTTCAATGGGAACATTTGTTCCTAACCGCATCAGAATTGGGCCCTCGGTCGGGAAGACACGTTCCCGATCCGATTTGGAAGGAGCAAATGCCGTTAGGAGGCCTTCCTAACCGCATCAGAATCAGGCCATCGGTCGGGAAGCTTTTCCAACCCGCATCAGAATCGGCCCCTTAGTGTCCAATAATAAATGCCCCCCTTTTAGTGTCCATCACCTTCCCCAATATGGTTTAGATTGGAGTGGGAATAGGAAATGTCCCCCCTTTAGTGTCCAACATCTTCCTCAAATTGGTTTATAATGGAGCGGGAATAGTAAATGTCCCCCCTTTAGTGTCCATCACCTTCCCCAATATGGTTTAGATTTGAGTGGGAACAGGAAATGTCACCACTTTTCAATTTTTATTTATTATTGCTAACAATTTTATAACATTCATTACCTTTTTTACATATATATTTTCAACATTATTTTCACACGTTTTATTAGTATATATTAAATAGTTGTATATATTAGTATACTATTATTCAATACTTTACAATTTTTTCATAATTTTTTTAAATATTGATTGAAATGTTTTATATGTTAAATAATGTTTTACATTTTTTAACTTTTATATATATATTTTCAACATTATTTTCACCTATGTTTTATTAGTGGATTGTACATATTTATACTATTATTTAATTTATACTGTAGAATTTTTTCATGATTGTGTGTAACATTGTTTAATACATTTTACATGGGTAGCAGTTTTATACAATTTTTTGAATATTTATTCAACTTTTTTACAATATTTCCCACTCATTTCTATGAGGAGACAGTCTTTTTTTCTTTTATTTGGCAGCCATAATTTTTACCCATCTTCTAGTTTGTAACCTAGCTGTGTGATTTTTAGTCTACTTTCCCAGAACCAGGTTGTGGTAAGGTGCTGCTGTTCATTGGAACAGGTAAGTCTTTTTTAAGGTTTTGAGGGCAGGGGAATAAAGAGGGAAGTTTAAATGTTAGTTATAGAGTTGTTTGTCAGTGATTGGTATATTTTGTTTTGTTTGTCAGTGATTGGTATATTTATTGCTGTTACTATTTCACACTAGTTTGTCGTCTGCACTTCTTACACTATTTTAATAATGTATTACTATGTTATGTTAAATTATGTGGTGCTAGTTACATTTTGATGATTAATGTTATGTATATGTACTTTTGGGAATGTCATGTGTTCTGCAGGTGGGTTTTGTTAACAAACGCGTTCTATGGACATTTGGAGTTGTCATTTGTTTTATAATGGAAATCAGTTTGGTTTATAATAATACAATGGTTTTTATTTTGATTTCATTTTTTGGGGGTTTTCTGGACTGGTTCTTTTAAAGTTCCTATCCATCATCCAGGTTTGATGCTGGTTATGTTTCATTAAGTTGTTTGCTGCAGAGAACATTAGAATTCATTTCAAATTAGGTTCCTCACTATGTGCAATTGTTAATTGTTTGGTATTTCTATGTCTTGCTATCTTCCAGCGGCAGGCGGAGTATCACTGGTGGCTTTTTTAGTTCATACAATTAATCTTCTCAAAGTGGGGATAGGTAGTAATTGCAAAGTTATGTGTTTGGGGACTCTAGGTAAAATATCCTTCAAGGTTATGCTTTGTGGGATCCTGGGAGCTATTGCTTGATATCTTGCAATAATTATCTGACTTCTATTTCTGTCTCATTTAGGGGGTAGTTATGCTCTCTTTGATGAATTACAACATCATATTTGGTAGTTGCCCTCCAAGAGCATGCATTAGAATAATATTTAGTATATTTCCAGTTTATAGCTAATGATGATGCACTTTCTTGGCTGTAGGTGTAGCCCATGTGATTTAACCACTGCTGTCCTTTCTTTGAAGTGATACATTTGGTGGCCTCTGTCATTCTATCTGTAAGTATTGTAATAGTATAAATATATAATATCTTTAAACTTTTGCGCGTTCATTATTAACATGTTTAAAAATACATTTACTTCTGTTTTATATATCTACATGTATGTTCTGGTGAGATGTTTCACCCGGTTTTGCAAGGTGTTTTAATGTGCAGCAGGTGCTTTCATTTCTGTTGATTGAAAAAGAAAAATGTAAGATTAGTTATTTATTTATGTCTACTTACTTTATTATTTCTTTTTGCAGGTTTGTGTTAGTTGATATTTTCTGGTAGTTTATTGGTTTTCAGGTTGTAGATTTTTCGTTTTGGAGGTCTGTGTAAAAAAGATAAATGTTGAAACGTGTGTTAATATTTATTTGCTATTTTATATTTTTAACCCCTTTGCCGCTAGGCCTCCTCATCCCCCCCCCCCCAGTGCTGTGCCCTTTTTTGACTAATTGGCATAGTTCGCGCTGATGGCTCAATAACTTTTTCTAGAAATCCACGCCATATTTGTGTCCTTTTTCCCAACATCTTGGCTATTCTAAAGGTATCCGGGGTTTGTGGATCCCCCTGGAGAAGACCGCGAAAATAGGCAAAATATAGAAAAACTATGAGCTTTTTGAAAAGTGCTCCAGATAAAGGTGCCTGTTTTCTTTACTAAAAATGGTATCCACGAACAGCTTACTGTACTAAAGTCAGCATCTTCCCGGCTTTCAGTAATATGCAGAGCTGAATAAAAAAATCTAATTTTATAAAACAGTTTTTGCATTTTTCTGAGCGGTAGCCTATTTTCTCTATTTGTGGGGCTCTCAACCTACTTCCAGTTTGTTGTGGAAAGCACAGTGAAATCTATGGGTGATCCAAAAAAGCTAAATAGTTTTGAAAAGTAGGCAACATTCCAAATTCAGCCAGGGGTCATATGTGTAGTTCCCTCAACGTTTTCCCAAGGAAAATAATTGTTGAAATAAAGAAATATTGAAAATGAGTAGGAAAAAAAGAGGCATTTGTGTCAACATTTTCACCTGTAACTTTTGGTTCATTGACAAAAGCAATATACCATTACGTTTACTAGACCCTTCTTGTTATGGGGATATACAAGGTTTGTAGGTTCTCCAAAAACCCAAGGTACGCAGAACTAAGCTGCACTGTACAATAGTTTTTCATTGACTACCAAGTATAGACCAATTCTTATAGAGAAATAGGAAGAGTGAAAAATCAGTATCAAGGAAACTTATGTATTTCTGAAATGGACACAAGATATAGAGGTTAGTAGCAGTGGTTATTTCTACATTTCTGAATTTGGGGTATCCATACTAGCATATGATTTGGAGGATATTTCTCAAACTGACATCTTTCTCATACACTGGCTTACATTTAAAAGGCACAAATGCATCAAAATCCAATAGGTAATAAAAAATGTTCTACTATTCTATTCTCCCATAAGTCTCTCGATAAAAATGGTACCTCACTTGTGTGGTAGGCCTAGTGCCCGCAACAGGAAACGGCCCAAAACAAAGCATTTTTCCAACAAAAAAGGACCCTTTTTTAATGTGGGTAAGTCTACATTTTGGACCCTAGCTCAGCTGGCACCTAGGGAAACCTAGTGGGCTGACTTGTTTGACTCTCACCATGTTTTATCACCCAGAGTCCCTTGCAAACCTCAAACCTTGACAAAAAAACATTTTCCTCACATTTCTGGGATGGAAAGTTTTGGAATCTGCAGGGAGCCACAAACTTCCTTCCACCTGCCATTCCCCAAGTCTCCTGATAAAAACTGTACCTCACTTCTGTGGGTATACTTAGTGGCCGCAACAGGAAACGGCCCAAAATGCAACATAAACACAGCGACTTTTTCCACCAAAAATGGACCATTTTTATCCAATGTGGGTAGCTCTACATTTTGGACCCTAGCTCATATGGTGCCTAGAGAAAGCTAGTCAACCTGTACATGTTTGAAAACTAGACACATAGGGCTATTCAGGGTGGGGTGACTTGCATGGATCTCATCATGGGTTTTTTACTCAGAATCCCTTGCAAGCCTTAAACTTTGACAAACAAAACACATTTTACTCACATTTCTGGGATGGAAAGTTCTGGAATTTGCAGGTACCCACAAACTTCCATCCACCCGGCATTCTCCCAAGTCACTGATAAAAATGCTACCTCGCATGTGTGAGTGGACTAAGTGTCCATGACAGGGAAGGGCCCGAAACATATTGTGGACACATCAAATCTATCTATTTCAAAACGACCTGTTTCTGCAAGGAGGCCACTTGCGTTTTTGGTCCAGGGCTCGGTGGCCATCTAGGGAAATCTACCAAACCCAGACATTTCTCAAAGCTAGACACCCGGGGGTATCAAGGAAGGTGTGGCTTGTGTGGATCCCCCAAAGTTTTCTTACCCAGATTCCCCTGCAAACCTCAAATTATGCTAAAAAGTCAAATTTTCTTCACATTTCTGTGTAGGATCACCGGGTCGGCACAAATTTCTTGGTCTACTGATGAAAATTATACCTCACTTGTGGAGTTTGCCCTTTTGGACCCACTTTGGTTCCCCTCAGCTTTTCATTTTATACATTATTAGGTTGACTCTGCTTTGGGCACCCACACAAGTGAGGTATCATTTTTATCAGGACACCAAGGGGAATGCTGGGTGGCAGGAAATTTGTGCCAGCGCGGTGATCCCACACAGAGGTTTGCAGGTGATTCTGGGTTAGTAAACGTTGAGGGATCCAGGCAAGCCACACCTCCCTGGACTTCCCCCAGGTATCTAGTTTATGAAAATATCTAGAGTAGGTAGATTTTCCTTACAGACAATGTACACCCTGGCAGAGAAAGACAGAAAATACAAATATTACTGCACAGTCATCTATTCCTCAACTACACACATAAACTGGTTGGATTTGGCATGATGGTGAGTGAAAGGCTCAAAATGCAAATTTTATTAACAAGAGATTTCACAGAAATGAAATATACTGTTAATAATTGAAAGTTAAAGAAACTGAACCAATGCCTCACAGCTCATGAGCTGTAAAGCTGCATCAAGACACCAACCACTTTACAGATCATTCACATACCTTTCATGCATGGCACACACAAAACCATTCACACCGCCAGCCGTGGGTCCATGACATTACAATACTCACATCAACAGACAGCGCCATTCAAAGGCCTATCACTTTCATAAGCCCACATGACTGACACAACAATCACACCGGCTGGCGGCTGATGGAGTGTGTGTACTGGCATTTTCCTGGCAATGTGTGTGTAGTGACCAGCAGCAAGTTACTACACACACACTGCCAGTCAAATTCCTACTCACATACCACCAGCCAAGCGCCAGTCTAAGCACACCACCAGCCAAGCAACCGTCCACACACACTGCCAGCCGAGCACCAGTCCATGCACACCGCCAGCCAAGCACCAGTCCACACACACTGCCACCCAAGCACAAGTCCACGCACACCACCATCCAAGCAACATCTACACACACCACCAGCCAAGTGCCAGTCAAAGTACACCACCAGCCAAGCACCATCCAAGCACACCATTAGCCAAGTGCCAGTCCACACACACTGCCAGCAAAGCACCAGTCCATGCACAGCGCCAGCCAAGCACCATCCACGCACACCACTAGCCAAGCACCAGTCCCCCAACACTGCCAGCCAAGCACCAGTCCACGCACACCACCAGCACATTTTTTTAACCAAAAAAACCACACACCAATTTGACGGAGATAAAAAAACAACTATGACTGCAAAGACAACAGATCTACCTAAATACATCAAAGTACTGCCAACCATGAAACTGAACAAAAAATATAAAATGATCAGACTAGCCAGTTCACTTTTACGCTCAAAGTTGCTCCCAAAAATTCTGTTGCGTGTGGTACAATTTAAAACATGCGGGCACACATAGCCCAGGCTTAGAAGGACACTTGGGGCAGTACATATGACTTTCCTTCTGCACGCCTCTTTGGACACAGACTCTACATCTCTTACAGGTAAAACCTTTTTTGGGTGTGGGAGGAATGTAATCAGGAAAGTGGAGATCTTTCAATTTAGCCACTATACTAACTGCAACTATACTAACTGAAGATCTACCAGTGTCGAAACCGCAAGCAGAAGTTGCAGCAAAGGAAAACAAAAGCTTTGACATTACGATAACAAATGATGACAAGAAATAAAACAGTTAACATTATAGAACACTATGAAGTCTGCCCATCACCATCCAAATGCCAGCCACCCACATGATGAGCCAGAAGTCAGCGGACACACCACCAGCACAATCCCCAGGTCAAATATAACAAAGGCCAGTCCACAAACACCACCAGCCAAGTGCGACTTCACAAACACCACCAGCCAAGAGCCAGTCCACGCACACCGCCAGCCAAGCACCAGTTCATGCACACCACCAGCCAAGCGCCAGTCCATGCACACTGTCAGTCAAGTGCCAGTCCATGCAGACCGCCAGCATAATGCCAGTCCACACACACCACCAGCCAGTGGCCAGTCCACACACACAGCCAGCCAAGCACCAGTCTACACCCACCTCCAGCCAAGCGCTAGCCCACACACATCAAGAACACGCAGACCACCAGAAACGTTCCCTGGTGTCTAGTAGTTTCCTGCTTCCCTTGGGACCAGATGTGCCTAAAATTAGGCTGATCTGCCCCCACAGAAACAGCCAAAATGCATGCCCCAATAAAGGGGATCGACCCTTACCTAAGAGGCCGCTCCACAACACATCAATAAATAAAATCCCTGGTGTCTAGTCGCTTTATGCCCCCCTTCAGGTAGATGGACATAAAAATATGGCTGATCTGCCCCCAAGTGGGACAGAAACAGCCAAAATACATGCCCCAATAAAGGGGATCGACCCTTGCAAAGGGGCAGTTCCCCAACATTTACATAAATAAAATCCCTGGTAACAAGTGGCTTTCTGCCCCCCTTCGGGGCAGATGGGCATAAACATTTGGCCGATCTGCCCCCACGGGGGCATAGATGGCCAAAATACATCCCCCAATAAAGGGGAATGACCTTGCCCAGGGGGCCACTCTCAACATGGCCAAATCAATGATTCCCTGGTGGATAGCAGCTTCTGCCCTCCTTGGGGTCAGATCAGCCTGAAAATATGACTGATCTGGGGCAAAATATATACACCTAAAGGGGAGCAACCCTTGCCCAAGCGGCTGCTCCCCAAAACAAGAAAACAACCTTCCAAAAAATCCATGGTGGCCTAGTGGGCATTCCTGCTACATGATCCCAGCCTTACGCATGATTGTGCAGCAGGAATGCACTGCAAAGAGACATCAGGGAAAAGAAAAAACTATTTCCATTCCCCTGATGCCTCTTTGCCATCCCCAAACCTCCCCTGAGGAGAAACTTATCTCCTTCACCGATGTGTGCTAGAAACAGATGGCTTCCAGCACTTCCCCGGCAGCTTCTAATGACGTTGGTGTGACGTGCGTGCTGACGTCATTAGATGCTGAGGGGGGATTTGGGGGTTGCAGCAGAAGCGCTTCCACTGCCATCCCTAGTGGGGAGGGTTAGAGGGGCGGCCCACCGAGAGAGCACCAGCGCTTGCCCCTTGGGTGGGTGCCAGGACAGCTTAGCGCACGTACAACATGTGCACGTACAGCTTTGGGATGTCCTGCACCCACAAGTGGTTAAGTTTGTTAACAGTTATGTTGTAGTTTAAATATAAGTGTTGCTTACTTGGTTATGTAGTTGAGATGTATAATTTTCTTCTTTAATGCTTTGTAGAAAGAGTTCAGCAGAGTTTCCTTGTCTTGCAGGGTTTGTCATTTTTGAAGTATTTAGTTGTTCTAATTAGTGTGCCTTTTATATTGTTGAATTGAATGTATGTTTGATTTGATTGGTTAAAGTTGTTTATAGTTTAATTTTATTGGATCGATTGCTATAGTTTGAATCCTTCTACGGTAAACGCTAATTTGTGTTTTAATATTCATGTTTAATATATAGTTCATATTTGTTTTTATAAAATTAATGACTTACTTATATTTAGTAATATTTAGGTTGGTGTTTACTTGTTTGTAGTTCATTGTAATTTTTTGGGGGTTTATTGTATGTATATTAAATTTGTAAATTTTTGGGTTGAATGGCAAATATTTTGTTGATATAATATATTTTTATTTAAATTAAAAATGTGTATAATAGGTTGTGGGCTTTTTGAAAGTAATTGTTTGATGTGAAAAGTGTTTTTTTTAGCATTTAATTAATGATCATTTAGTTTTTGGGTGATAATATTGTACTCGATATTGTGCAGGTCAATATTTTTGACATATTCTATCTTTAAAGTTAACAATATTTTTGTTTTCGATATATGTAAAAATCAATATTTTTAACAACAATATTTGTGTTTTTGATATTTGTTGTTTTTATAGTTAAGTATACGGAGTCGATATTTTTGTTATCGATATTTTATTTCTAATTTTTTAGTGTTTTGATATTTGTTGGATCGATATTATGTCAGTGATGCCATCGGCTGGGTGTAGGTGTGCCTGTGAATAGTACAATACATAGAAGATTCTGTGTTTCATTTTGGAAAACCCAGGGCTGCATGGTTAAACATGAGGAAAGGGGGTAGAGGAATTCCCCCAGACATATTTGTGTATTACTGCATTCCTGTATGCTGCGTGGGACACACTGGAAGAAGGGAGAGCCAGGCTCTCCAGTAAACTTCAAAGGATGCTCTTTGATTCAGAGAGAGGTCACAAGGAAGGGGCCAGGACATATAATAGGAAGGAGATGGGCCTGATAAGAGAGGCATAAAGAGTAGGTCTGAGGCCCTGAGGCAACCCTTTTATACACATATTAGTGTGGCTGACATCCAAGTGTGAAATTCTAATCACTGTCATGGCCTGTGTTGAGGGGCTTTCAGATTTGGATATGCTCCTGCTGTGACAGACTGCTTTCCGGAGGAAGAGAGAGCATAGAAGTGGGCATTTCATAAGGAAGCAGACCCCCAACATAAACTTCAAAGACACAGACCCTAAATCACATTTGGTGTTTGAAAATTAACTGTAAGAAGGGTAGCTGGAGACCCCAAAAATTGTCAACTGTCAATCAGCCAGTCAGGCTGTGCGAGGAGGAGAAGCTCTGCAAAACTTTTACCTGTGACCAGGACTGGAGGCCTACTAATCTCCCAGCTGGGTGAGAAAACATCACCCAGGCAGTGCTTAATTTGAAAAATAAAGTGCCAGGGTCCTAATCAAGAGGCCATCTCCGATGGTACCACCACTACAGCAGTCAACACTGCCAATTACAGTAACAACACCACTTTTAACCATCACACATCTGTGACAATTCTGACTATTCCAGGTCCCAAAAGCTATGGCTTTGATGGCAGGTGTTAGTTATTTTTAATGTATATTGAATTAATAAACAACTGTTCTTGTGCTCATCTTTGAACTAGACAAACAGCGACACCATGTGGCAGACTGTCATAACTGCCAGTGTTAACAATTAAGTGCTGGTACCGAGCACCGGAGACCACCAGCTCAAATTAAGCACCACGCCCAGAGAATCCAAGACCACCCTCCCTGGAGCACCAGCGCCTACCTGCTTGGCAAGACCAGTGTGTCCTGTGAGGAGGAGGAGAGCGTTGGAGGGAGCAAGATTTGGAGGAGAATCCTGACAAGGAAATCTATGTAGTGCTGCGTGAGGAGATGGCTGTTGCCACGATTGGGTCATTGCACTTGTGCGGGGGAAGTCGGCGACCCTTCTATGCCACAGGAAGGCCGCTGCAAAGTGAGCCGTGATCATTGTTGCACTGAACAGGTCATCGCTCATGAGCAGGATAAGCTGGTGATCCTGTATGCCAGGAAGGGCCGCTGGTTGAATATTGCTGTGCCCAGCGGGCCATCGCACATGTGCAGGATACGTTGGCCCCCGTATGCCAGGTGGGGCCACCGTGAAGAGTACTGGTGTGCCGAGCGGGCTGTTTCCCATGAGTGATGATAAGTCGGTGACTATGTATACCAGGTGGAGCCGCCATGAAGAGAGCCTCTGTGCCTATCGGGTCCGAGTCCGTATGCAGTGGAGGGACAGTGACCCCGTATGCCAGAAGGGGCCACCAGGACCAAGCAAGAAGTGCAACCTGGTCAGCATTATCATCAGATGATAGAAGCCACTGTGGTAACCCTAGCTGGCCTGAACTCTGACTGAGGACCAGTACCATGATTTTCCTCCCACCTGTGGAAAGGGCTGAAGAACTTACCTATCTTGGAGGAGCATCGAGAGCCCCTTAGTCGCTGCCTCAACAGAACTGCACGTATAGAACTCGAGGACAGCTGCGCACAGCCAACTGGGCCGCATTTGAAAGACTTACCAGAGACAGCCATTGCAGCTCCAGGAGGTGAGGATGTGCTCAGAGACTCTGGTTGCTCTATTCCTGTTGATGTGGGTAAGATTGATTTTGGGCCAGCCGGCCCTAGGGGAACTTGTTTGCCAGATTGAGCTTTCGCTCTGGAATACTTTGGACTTTAATACAGAGTCAAAGTGGGCCCCGGCGACTCAGATCACTAGTGGGGTATAACTTAAATGTCACCTATAGAGAATGGGGGATAACCACTATTGCTAGCTTGACTGTAGTAGGACTCAGGGATCTGCCTATGAAACATTAGGGCCCTGACCTCAGGGGACAGTGTGTATTGTTTATGAATATTGTATTAAACGTTTTTGCTGTAGATAAATACTTTTATCTCAAAAACAAGTATTTGACTGGACAATCATTTATTGCTGCTGTTGTGTGTATTTTGAGTTGTGAGCTTGTGTTATCCCCCCTGTGTCTACCGCTCCGCCCGAAGAAGCCTTGGCGTGCTCGATCCATGCCACCACTGAGAGTCAGGTGCTGAAGGGGTACTTGACCCAGTTGCTCAGGCTCCATAGTAGGTCGGGCCGTGGAAGATCAGGGGTAAAAGGCTTGAGTCTCAAGGTTGGGCATAATATCCCCTAGATGCCCTGTGGCCCTTTGAATAAGGTTCTGTTAGAATCTGACTGTGAAACACAGGAGATTACATGTGGAAAAAGAAACAAGATGAAAGAACATATGAGTGAGGGTGATAAGAGAGGGAGAAACTTGCACAAGCAAGTAGAAGGATGGTAAAATTTGAAGGGCAAAAGAGTGTGATAGAAGCCAGAAGGTGACAGGAGAAGCAGTGGGTGAGAGACAGAAGCAAATCAAAATGTTTTTAAGGGTGAAAGACAGGGGGCAGAAAACAGGGAGACATAGTGTACGCTTCTGCGTCAGAATGAATTGGTAATTGGTATAGAGAATGAAAGTGTGACACAGCAAGAGAGTTAGGATGAGAGGAGTGGGAAAGACAAATGTTGAAAAACAATAAAGAACTATACAGTGTGTGTGTGCATGAGAGCGGAGGTGAGAAAAAGCATACAGCAGAGAAATATGTGAGTTATTAGCTTGCATGTGAGAATGGAGGATGCACAATGAGGAAGGAAAGAAAATGAACTGTTAAGGAACAGGGAATTAAAGCCTGAGTGTGTGATAAGACATTTGTTATCATTGTGATGGTTATCAGGAGTAGTGGGAACATCTCTTCTGTTCAACCTACCCTTACAGTGAAGATAGTTGCTGCCCTCTTACTCATCTTTTCTTAGCCCGCCTGGCACCACTCACAGTGGCAACACCAAGACAGAGCTGGATATACCCTTCCGGGACTCCACAACAGTATATGTCTCCTACTAGTCTCCGGATCACCTTGTCTGCACTCTGAGCATTTCAGGTGAGTGAAGAGGATTGATTGAGATATCTTGGAGTTTCCCTTTTTTTGAAAATCATAGAAGCTATTAACACTCAAACAAATCATGTGGCGAGTCATCAGGGTAGAACAGTTAACTGGTGCTGAAGGCAATCACAAGGGTGGGGTATGTTATAGCTGGTGTGACAGTTACAGCCTTATGAGCAGAGGTGAGGTGTGAGAGGAAGGAGGATGTAAGAGGGGAATATATAAATATGGTGAGAGGGGAAAGGATTTTAGAAGGAGGGTGGCATCTGACCATGACCAAAAGACATTGCGAGTGTGTGTTTGACTTGGGGGTGAGATCAGGACTGATGGTACGTAAAAGAAGGTTAGTCTAGAATGTTGGAGAATGATTATAGAGGAAATATAGAGCAAGTGAGGTGTGAGAGGAATTTGAGATGTGTGAGCAGGGTAAGAAAGTTAATGAAGGGTGAGAGTTAAGGGCAGGGGAAGTTAGAGGGTGTGAACATAGAAAGACATATAGGTGAGGGTACTCAAGAGATAAGAGCTAGGCACTGTCATTCTAGCCCATCTTCCTCAGGCTCACCACCAGTAACCAGAGGGTAATGATGCATGGCTCCTACGAATTATGCTACTAGAAGGTAACATTTTCCAGGCTGGGGTGCCAGATAGCCGTGGGTGGGCTGCTCTCACCAAATTCAAAAGACCAACCCAACTGCCTGAACACTGTTTATTTAAATATGGCGGAAAACTCTCAACCATAAGTACAGGACAAAAATCGCCACATCAACACGGGGCTAGCACTAATGTGCAATGAAGACGCTTAAATGGGAAGTAGTGAGAACTCTATCATATAATTTGGGTAGGTATCATCAATTTATTATATGTATCTATCATACAAAAATATATATATAGCAGTGAGCATCAGCTAGTCATAAATAATCAGTAAAATTCATACAAATTGAAAGAATACATGAAAAAAACACAAAACCCTGTAAGTCATATCATATTCCATACACTCAGACCCTCACTCTCACAAATTCATTCAGCGCGAGCTCTTACATTCACACTCTCACTCAGACACATGAACAGGATAAAGACCTCAACCCAAATGACCAAGTATAAAGAACCAACCAATAATCATAGATATACCAAATACACACAAAAACAGACATTAGAACATACTATTGAATCTCCTATGCTAAATTGGTGTCAACAAGCACTGTTGTTAATATTTTACAGTTTTTTTTATATAAAAAGATTTCTTCCTTTTTTTAATACATATTTTTACAAAACACATGTTTATCGTCCAGTCATGTTCAAATAGTGCCCCGACGCCCATTTCGGTGAGCGACCCAGAGTGTTAGGTCACACCTTCTTCAGGGCTCTTTTAGGATAGGTGTGGGGGGCAGATAAAAAAACAAACCAACTTCCAAAATTGACACTAGAACACCGTGGGGTGAGCTAACAGTCCTCAAAGAGATAAAAAAAAAGGTACCCAAAATGAGGGCAAGAGTTGTGTATCAGACATCCTATTAAAGCATTCATTTAGACCTTATAGCCCAATCTTGAAGGTATCACAAGATTGTGATAACTCAGAAAGACCCTAAGAAACACTTCCTCCTGGAAGATCCCAAAGGAAAGAGTGCAGAAAAAACCAAATGAGATCTATAGGAGATCAAGATCAGACAAGAGGATAGTCCTGGTGAGCCATTTTAGAGGTAAGTATATCTCCAAATGGACAGATAAGAAGCCAAGGCAGAATGGCTCTGAAGCAGCAAAGTACCTAAACAGCACGTTGAGATGGGCTAAAGAAGATGCGGATGTGAGACCTCATCCAGCGTATCTACCCAATGGAAGCTGGAGAACCTAAAAGGGGATAAGGCCACTGCATAAAAGGTCGTATATATAAAAAAGCAGAGCAAAGTTTCAAAGAGAAATATGAGGGAATATCTCAAATAACCGGGGAGAGACTCTGGACCAAATAACCAATGAAAGGCCCTACACACTCCAGATGTCGAAGTAGAGGGAGGGGGTAGAAAAAGGGGCGGCCCCAGGCTCCAACAAGATATACCGAGATGTCGTCTTGGATGGAAGTGGCTCTCTAAACAGAAAAGGAGAGGAAAAAAAGGGGGGATGAACATATTTATAGAGAATAAAAAAATGCAAAAACTACAGTTGATGGCTGAGAAGGAAAATATATGAAATAATGACAATGAAAAGATAGTAGTCTAAGTATTGTACAGCCCGACAAGAACATGAGTCAATTCATGGTATCCCGCATGGATGGACAGATGAATCCATATAAGCCGAGTCCCTAGGAAAACTGTGTAATTTCAACGTGGATACATGAAGGGGCACTCAATCCTAAATATGATACAAACTAATCAACATGCAAAAATGGACAACGACCCATTCCCACAACTATGTGGAAATAGAGAATAAGATATCAGGTGCAACAAGGCATTCAGATGATCAAACCGAAGGTGCAACAGCCCCGACTACGACCATAGCAAAAAATCCTGAAGGGGAAACTGCAAACATATTGCACTCTCATGCAGAATAAGACTACTTAGAGAAAAAGTATCACAAAGCCACAGAGTGCCTACCTTGAGAAAGATAAGTGAAAATCCTCACGTGGCAGAATCCATAGTACCTCGATGAAGTCACTGCCTTAGAGAGGAGTCCCTGGTAAGGTGGTTATGGCGCTGAGGCAAGGAACTGATAAACTAATAACCCGGAAGGGGAGGAGCTGAACGGGGAAACGTGGTTCCAAAGTAAAAGCTTGGGAAATCGGTGGCCATATTAAAGTGGAGTCAATTAAAGGAAGAGTGACCCATCACGTTGATGGCCATAGGTGCTGGGTGATCTACAAAAGTTATCTGGTAGAGAAAACAGCAACTCCGCAATAGAGGTCAGATTGCAAAAGGGATGAAAACATCAGAGGCACGGACGATGATCCGTAAGGCGGTATCTAGAGAGCAAGACTAGGGGGTAGAAAACAGGCGGCCATCTTAGAAGGGAGACCCGAGTCCGGCTCAACCTTCTTATAGGCATGCAGAAAGGGAAAATGGAACAGAGTACATAGGATGAAGGAACAGAAATGGTCGCAAGGAGAGTAGAGAAACGCAGGACAGGGATGACGTAAAATTCCATCGACGCCTGAGGTGGAAATATAGTGCAGGCTGGTCCTACAAAAAGGGGGGGGGGGGAAACAATCGGGTTGTCCTCATATGGCCTTTTCCCCAGGGAGTTTGTTCATTTAAACCCTTTTTGTGAGTATTGAGGGTAAAAATCCAAAACACCTCACGTTTCCTGCGGATGGCTACTGTCTTTTCCTGTCTGGGGAATGATTTTTTCAATAATTGTCTATCTCAGGTCTTGTTCTCGATGTTTCAAGTCCTTCCACTGTTGGACCAAAGGAGCTGCACATTTGCCTGTGCGGACATTTGATTTATGTTCCCCTATTCTGGCCCTACGTTCACGTCCTGTTTCACCAATGTACCCTAATTGGCAAGGGCACAAAATGAGATAGATGATGTTTGATGAAAGACAGTTGGTGATATCCTTGAGGTAAACACTTCTATCATTGACTTTGATGGTATCTGCCACCAGGGCGCTGGCACAAGCCTGACACGTGCCACATTTGTGATTACCTCTGAACGGATCACCACTTGTGATGGACTTTTGACAAAAATTGTTTTTACCTGGTCTTTTAGTTCTAACCAATAGGTTCCGTACGTTGTTATTTCTTCGGAAGGCAAAAAGCAGTCGAAATAGCTTATTTTCATCACTGTTGATGTTTAAGAGGTGCCATTGGGTGTTAACAATTTGTCTAATTTTGCCATCCAAGTTGGAATGTTTTGTAACACAGACCAGTTTCTCTTCTTTATGCTTGTTCCTAGGGGTAAACATACTTTCTCTGTTGTAATATTGTGCCCTTTTCAGGGAATCTTTTATCAATCTTTCAGGATATCCTCTAGTAGCCAAATTGAGTTTAAGGACCTCTGCCTGGGTTAAGAAGTCCTTAATAGTAGTACAATTCCTGCGCAAGCGCAGGAATTGACTAATTGGTATGCCTTGTTTTTGGCATCGGGGGTGAAAGCTACTGTAATGAAGGAGGGTATTCCTAGTCTGCAACAACCAGGATCTCCAGTCCGACCCCAGTGCTGAGCTCAGATCTATGCTTACCTAGTCCCAACTGCCCATCAGAGGTGATGTTTAGGTTTTGGACTGATAGACCTCAACGACACTGCGTGTGGGGCTGACACAGTACAAATGTCAGCGGTACCACTTAAAGCTTAACATGTGCTATGAAGTATGTTCAATTATGTATGAGAGACGAGTGGACAGATGTGAGGCTACTCCAAAGGTCCTTGTAAGGGTATGAGAAATTGTGTAATAACAAATTGGCAGACAGATAGCTCCAGTCTTTAAATCGTACACTGAAGCAAAATCACTGTGAACCAGAAGTTTCCTAGGGTCATAGCTAAGAGACTATGAGAGGGCCTAGAGACCCAAGATGTATGTTTCTGGGAGTGAGGCCTTGAATCTATGCTGGAGCTTAGAGTCAGGCACCAATAGATATGGAAAAGACTTGTGGAGGAAGGGATCCAGAGAGAATGTTGTATTTTTATTGTGGGAGCTGTCTGCTACATAGAAAGTGTTGAGTGCTTCTTGCACACTGCATTTCAGCAAAACGTCCTTAGAAATAGGTTCATTTTTATATACAAAGATAGAGGACCTCCAGCTAGACCAACAACACATTTCTATATCATTTACTTTCAATCCATGAAAGAGCGATACTTCTTTGTCAAATTACAGGAATCTTCAATGCAACAGTTTAATTCTGGAGATGCCACTTGCCTTACCAACAATTTGTATGGTTTTATACCTGTTCAGACATTTGGGGCCTTATTACTAGTTTGGCAGTTTTTCAATGGGACCGACCATCGTGGCGATCCCAGGAAGACCGCCAAGCCCATGGTGAGCCTGCCTACCGGATTACAACTTGAATCCATGGCTGGCGGGTGGTGCTGTGGCGTTGTCACTGTGGCAGTCTGTTAGGCTCATAGGAAAGCCTAGCAAGCAGACTGCTGCAGTGAGAGTGCCTGCTGCACGTTCCTGTACGGTGTGACATGCACCATAACGTGCATGCCACACAGTGCAGGAACAAGGATGAAATTCCAAAGGAGCCACAACATGGGTCCCCTTCCCCCCCGCATGCACCCCCAGGCCCAGATTCGGCTGGGGGGGCCCTGTTAGGGCTCCCTTACCTGCATGCCCACCACCCTTTTAATGGCGAGGTCCCCGCCATGAAAAGGGCAGTGGATATGCAGGTCGTAATATGCTTGGCAGTACCAGCATATTCAGGCCATTTGCAGACCACTGCCGCAGCAGGATCCTTGATCCCAGTGGAGGCTGGGGTCTCTTGGCAGTCCCACCGTCACACTCATAATATAGCAGGCGGACCCGCCATGGTGGTGGGACCGCCACCACAAGTACGGCGGTCCCATGACTGCCCTACTTGAAATAAGCCTCCTGATGTTGATATGGCATAAGGTGTTCCTCCTTAATATCAACGCAAGAATATTATTGGGCAATGATATTGTTGCAGACCTATTGTGGTAACCTGAACATCTTGGGATATAATACTGAAGACAAGAATTTAATTTTTTTACTTTGTTAAAAGTAAGTATGCACATAATGTTCTTTACTCTATTTTTGTTGTTTTATATTCTTATGTTATGCTTTATTTTCTAGATTTAGTTAATGCTTTCATATTTTTATTACTGTTGTATGTGAATTTTTATTATTTGTACATTTTTCATAAGGTCAATTGCGATTATTTTCATTTTGATATTTTAATTGTTTTATATTGTTTTAAATAAAAATTGTAGTATCTGATATTTGTTACATTTTTTCAGATTGTTGGGTTTCTAGGGGAATAGGATGGGAAGTATTTTAATATATAAATTAGTTTAGTGGTGAATTAATTCATTAATAATTGATTAATGTGTTATGTGAATAATGTATTTTACTTTTTTTTATTCAGTTTATTTGTTGTTTTTTGGTGGATAGGGTTGGATGTTTGTTTGAAAATGTTCTTTAAAATGTGGGTTATTTGTTGAGAGAGGATTCAATAAGTAATAAGGCCACAACGTTGGTCAAGCACAAAGGGCCTGATTTAAAGTTTGGCGGATGGGTTACTCCATCACAAACTTAATGATGTCTCGTCTGCTTTTTTACAAGTGCAATATAGTCTATGGCACTTATAATAAGGCAGACAGAATATCTGTTAGGTTTGTTATGGAGTACTGATTCGCCAAAACCTAAATCAGACCCAAAGTTCACTAAATAAATTTGAGCTCATCCTGTCTGTTAGCTTTTGACTCAAAACCACCAGGCTAAACTTAGAGAACATGTACAAAGTATTTAGCAGTACATATAAATTTGAATTCCTCTAAGTTAATGCATGAACTTTAGACAGAACAACTCAGCTGTAGAGATTGGCAATCTTTGTCACCATTTTGGACTGCTAATATTCATGCATTAACTCAGGCAAATTCGAATCATATGTATAAACATTAAAAGCCTCAGACCCAAAAAACAGTGCTCAGCTCTGCCCTGAGCCAGGGCACCTTATTTTGGCAGGTCCCCGAATGTGTTCTTGGGAGCGGATGGGGGAAGTGCCATAGTTGTACCACTCACTAGCCAGTCAGTGGAGATGACTCTTGGACGCTCCTTGTAAGAAAGTGAACTATTAATTGGGGTAGATGCCAATCCACCACAAGCAATAAAGTCACCAACCAGTTGGGTCCAGGCAAAGGTTTCAGTAATTTAATCCTGAGCTCATTCCATGTAGGTAGGACAGGTTTAACTTAGAGAAAATGTGAAAATTTAGGAGTACAAAAATAGTTTAAAAACACAACACAAAAAAATCACACTCCAATTTATAAAAAGAGAGAAAAATTTAAAAAGCAAAATGAGATATCAATTTCTAAAGATTTAAGAGAAAAAAGACCAAGAAAAAGAAAAGCGCCCATCAGTAATCACTGTTAGTTGTGACCTGGACCTAGGTTGATTGGAGTATGACTGTGCTGGAGTGTGGGTTGGATACATCAAGCAGGTTTGTCCTAGTCAAAGATTTTACCTTAGGACTTAGGGCCCGATTACAATCTCGCTAGGAAAGCATTACTACCGACCCGGTCCCAGAATGCTTTCCAAACGACCCGACCACGAGCTGACCGATCGAGCAAAAACGATGCAATGCCCATTGATTAGTTCGGAACGCAATCCGTCTGACTGCATCGTCCGGAAACAAGCCCAAAGCAGCCGATTTGTTCGGAAACGTCGCAGAATAACAGTACTGGTAGGAATTAGACTTGGTTAACCTCTCGAGCAGATGGCAGTCCCCAGTGTCAGCCATCTTGCCAGTACTTTTCCACTCACTGTCAAGAAAGCATGATTCCAGGTGGGCCTGTTGGGCTGTGTGGGAGGAGGAGTGTTTGCTGTGACTACAACTCCCATCAGGCCTGTGCCCACACCCACCTTCCCAACCATCCCAACCATCCTCCCTGTGATTCCGATTTCCTGGGAGTGAGTGAACATGTGCTGGCAAGATGGCTGACGCTGGTGCCTGGTGTTTGATTTGCCCACAACTCCCATCAAGGCCTTGTGCTCCTCACACCAGTCCCCAGTGTCATCCATCTTGCCAGTACTTTTCCACTCACTGTCAGGAAAGTATGGTTGCAGGTGGGCCTGTTGGGGTGTGTGGGAGGAAGAGTGTTTGCTGTGACTACAACTCCCATCAGGCCAGTGCCCACACCCACCATCCCAACCATCCTTCCTGTGATTCAGATTTCCTGGGAGTGAGTGAACATGTGCTGGCAAGATGGCTGGTGCAGAAAGACCCAAAGAAAAACTTCCTCCTGGAAGATCCCAAAGGAAAGAGTGCAGAAAAAACCAAATGAGATCTATAGGAGATCAAGATCAGACAAGAGGACAGTCCTGGTGAGCCATTTTAGAGGTAAGTATATCTCCAAATGGACAGATAAGAAGCCAAGGCAGAATGGCTCCGAAGCAGCAAAGTACCTAAACAGCACGTTGAGATGGGCTAAAGAAGATGCGGATGTGAGACCTCATCCAGCGTATCTACCCAATGGAAGCTGGAGAACCTAAAAGGGGATAAGGCCACTGCATAAAAGGTCGTATATATAAAAAAGCAGAGCAAAGTTTCAAAGAGAAATATGAGGGAATATCTCAAATAACCGGGGAGAGACTCTGGACCAAATAACCAATGAAAGGCCCTACACACTCCAGATGTCGAAGTAGAGGGAGGGGGTAGAAAAAGAGGCGGCCCCAGGCTCCAACAAGATATACCGAGATGTCGTCTTGGATGGAAGTGGATCTCTAAACAGAAAAGGAGAGGAAAAAAAGGGGGGATGAACATATTTATAGAGAATAAAAAAATGCAAAAACTACAGTTGATGGCTGAGAAGGAAAATATATGAAATAATGACAATGAAAAGATAGTAGTCTAAGTATTGTACAGCCCGACAAGAACATGAGTCAATTCATGGTATCCCGCATGGATGGACAGATGAATCCATATAAGCCGAGTCCCTAGGAAAACTGTGTAATTTCAACGTGGATACATGAAGGGGCACTCAATCCTAAATATGATACAAACTAATCAACATGCAAAAATGGACAACGACCCATTCCCATAACTATGTGGAAATAGAGAATAAGATATCAGGTGCAACAAGGCATTCAGATGATCAAACCGAAGGTGCAACAGCCCCGACTATGACCATAGCAACAAATCCTGAAGGGGAAACTGCAAACATATTGCACTCTCATGCAGAATAAGACTACTTAGAGAAAAAGTATCACGAAGCCACAGAGTGCCTACCTTGAGAAAGATAAGTGAAAATCCTCACGTGGCAGAATCCATAGTACCTCGATGAAGTCACTGCCTTAGAGAGGAGTCCCCGGTAAGGTGGTTATGGCGCTGAGGCAAGGAACTGATAAACTAATAACCCGGAAAGGGAGGAGCTGAACGGGGAAACGTGGTTCCAAAGTAAAAGCTTGGGAAATCGGTGGCCATATTAAAGTGGAGTCAATTAAAGGAAGAGTGACCCATCACGTTGATGGCCATAGGTGCTGGGTGGTCTACAAAAGTTATCTGGTAGAGAAAACAGCAACTCCGCAATAGAGGTCAGATTGCAAAAGGGATGAAAACATCAGAGGCACGGACGATGATCCGTAAGGCGGTATCTAGAGAGCAAGACTAGGGGGTAGAAAACAGGCGGCCAACTTAGAAGGGAGACCCGAGTCTGGCTCAACCTTCTTATAGGCATGCAGAAAGGGAAAATGGAACAGAGTACATAGGATGAAGGAACAGAAAGAGTCGCAAGGAGAGTAGAGAAACGCAGGACAGGGATGACGGAAAATTCCATTGACGCCTGAGGTGGAAATATATGGCAGGCTGGTCCTACAAAAAGGGGGGGGGGAAACAATCGGGTTGTCCTCATATGGCCTTTTCCCAGGGAGTTTGTTCATTTAAACCCTTTTTGTGAGTATTGAGGGTAAAAATCCAAAACACCTCACGTTTCCTGTGGATGGCTACTGTCTTTTCCTGTCTGGGGAATGATTTTTTCAATAATTGTCCATCTCAGGTCTTGTTCTCGATGTTTCAAGTCCTTCCACTGTTGGACCAAAGGAGCTGCACATTTGCCTGTGCGGATATTTGATTTATGTTCCCCTATTCTGGTCCTACGTTCACGTCCCGTCTCACCAATGTACCCTAATTGGCAAGGGCACAAAATGAGATAGATGATGTTTGATGAAAGACAGTTGGTGATATCCTTGAGGTAAACACTTCTATCATTGACTTTGATGGTATCTGCCACCAGGGCGCTGGCACAAGCCTGACACGTGCCACATTTGTGATTACCTCTGAACGGATCACCACTTGTGATGGACTTTTGACAAAAATTGTTTTACCTGGTCTTTTAGTTCTAACCAATAGGTTCCGTACGTTGTTATTTCTTCGGAAGGCAAAAAGCAGTCGAACTAGCTTATTTTCATCACTGTTGATGTTTAAGAGGTGCCATTGGGTGTTAGCAATTTGTCTAATTTTGCCATCCAAGTTAGAATGTTTTGTAACACAGACCAGTTTCTCTTCTTTATGCTTGTTCCTAGGGGTAAACATACTTTCTCTGTTGTAATATTGTGCCCTTTTCAGGGAATCTTTTATCAATCTTTCAGGATATCCTCTAGTAGCCAATTTGAGTTTAAGGACCTCTGCCTGGGTTAAGAAGTCCTTAATAGTAGTACAATTCCTGTGCAAGCGCAGGAATTGACTAATTGGTATGCCTTGTTTTTGGCATCGGGGGTGACAGCTACTGTAATGAAGGAGGGTATTCCTAGTCTGCAACAACCAGGATCTCCAGTCCGACCCCAGTGCTGAGCTCAGATCTATGCTTACCTAGTCCCAACTGCCCATCAGAGGTGATGTCTAGGTTTTGGACTGATAGACCTCAACGACACTGCGTGTGGGTCTGACACAGTACAAATGTCAGCTGTACCACTTAAAGCTTAACATGTGCTATGAAGTATGTTCAATTATGTATGAGAGACGAGTGGACAGATGTGAGGCTACTCCAAAAGTCCTTGTAAGGGTATGAGAAATTGTGTAATAACAAATTGGCAGACAGATAGCTCCAGTCTTTAAATCGTACACTGAAGCAAAATCACTGTGAACCAGAAGTTTCCTAGGGTCATAGCTAAGAGACTATGAGAGGGCCTAGAGACCCAAGATGTATGTTTCTGGGAGTGAGGCCTTGAATCTATGCTGGAGCTTAGAGTCAGGCACCAATAGATATGGAAAAGACTTGTGGAGGAAGGGATCCAGAGAGAATGTTGTATTTTTATTGTGTGAGCTGTCTGCTACATAGAAAGTGTTGAGTGCTTCTTGCACACTGCATTTCAGAAAAACGTCCTTAGAAATAGGTTCATTTTTATATACAAAGATAGAGGACCTCCAGCTAGACCAACAACACATTTCTATATCATTTACTTTCAATCCATGAAAGAGCGATACTTCTTTGTCAAATTACAGGAATCTTCAATGCAACAGTTTAATTCTGGAGATGCCACTTGCCTTACCAATAATTTGTATGGTTTTATAACTGTTCAGACATTTGGGGCCTTATTACTAGTTTGGCAGTTTTTCAATGGGACCGACTATCGTGGCGGTCCCAGGAAGACCGCCAAGCCCATGGTGAGCCTGCCTGCCGGATTACAACTTGAATCCATGGCTGGCGGGTGGTGCTGTGGCGTTGTCACTGTGGCAGTCTGTTAGGCTCATAGGAAAGCCTAGCAAGCAGACTGCTGCAGTGAGAGTGCCTGCTGCACGTTCCTGTACGGTGTGACATGCACCATAACGTGCATGCCACACAGTGCAGGAACAAGGATGAAATTCCAAAGGAGCCACAACATGGGACCCCTTCCCCCCCGCATGCACCCCCAGGCCCAGATTCGGCTGGGGGGGCCCTGTTAGGGCTCCCTTACGTGCATGCCCACCACCCTTTTAATGGTGAGGTCCCCGCCATGAAAAGGGCAGTGGATATGCAGGTCGTAATATGCTTGGCAGTGCCAGCATTCGCACTGCCAGCATATTCAGGTCATTTGCAGACCACTGCCGCAGCAGGATCCTTGATCCCAGTGGAGGCTGGGGTCTCTTGGCAGTCTCACCGTCACACTCATAATATGGCAGGTGGACCCGCCATGGTGTTGGGACCGCCACCACGAGTACGGCGGTCCCATGACTGCCCTTCTTGAAATAAGCCTCCTGATGTTGATATGGCATAAGGTGTTCCTCCTTAATATCAACGCAAGAATATTATTGGGCAATGATATTGTTGCAGACCTATTGTGGTAACCTGAACATCTTGGGATATAATACTGAAGACAAGAATTTAATTTTTTTACTTTGTTAAAAGTAAGTATGCACATAATGTTCTTTACTCTATTTTTGTTGTTTTATATTCTTATGTTATGCTTTATTTTCTAGATTTAGTTAATGCTTTCATATTTTTATTACTGTTGTATGTGAATTTTTATTATTTGTACATTTTTCATAAGGTCAATTGCGATTATTTTCATTTTGATATTTTAATTGTTTTATATTGTTTTAAATAAAAATTGTAGTATCTGATATTTGTTACATTTTTTCAGATTGTTGGGTTTCTAGGGGAATAGGATGGGAAGTATTTTAATATATAAATTAGTTTAGTGGTGAATTAATTAATTCATTAATAATTGATTAATGTGTTATGTGAATAATGTATTTTACTTTTTTTTATTCAGTTTATTTGTTGTTTTTTGGTGGATAGGGTTGGATGTTTGTTTGAATATGTTCTTTAAAATGTGGGTTATTTGTTGAGAGAGGATTCAATAAGTAATAAGGCCACAACGTTGGTCAAGCACAAAGGGCCTGATTTAAAGTTTGGCGGATTGGTTACTCCATCACAAACTTAATGATGTCTCGTCTGCTTTATTACAAGTGCAATATAGTCTATGGCACTTATAATAAGGCAGACAGAATATCTGTTAGGTTTGTTATGGAGTACTGATTCGCCAAAATCTAAATCAGACCCAAAGTTCACTAAATAAATTTGAGCTCATCCTGTCTGTTAGCTTTTGACTCAAAACCACCAGGCTAAACTTAGAGAACATGTACAAAGTATTTAGCAGTACATATAAATTTGAATTCCTCTAAGTTAATGCATGAACTTTAGACAGAACAACTCAGCTGTAGAGAGTGGCAATCTTTTGTCACCATTTTGGACTGCTAATATTCATGCATTAACTCAGGCAAATTCGAATCATATGTATAAACATTAAAAGCCTCAGACCCAAAAAAACAGTGCTCAGCTCTGCCCTGAGCCAGGGCACCTTATTTTGGCAGGTCCCCGAATGTGTTCTTGGGAGCGGATGGGGGAAGTGCCATAGTTGTACCACTCACTAGCCAGTCAGTGGAGATGACTCTTGGACGCTCCTTGTAAGAAAGTGAACTATTAATTGGGGTAGATGCCAATCCACCACAAGCAATAAAGTCACCAACCAGTTGGGTCCAGGCAAAGGTTTCAGTAATTTAATCCTGAGCTCATTCCATGTAGGTAGGACAGGTTTAACTTAGAGAAAATGTGAAAATTTAGGAGTACAAAAATAGTTTAAAAAACACAACACAAAAAAATCACACTCCAATTTATAAAAAGAGAGAAAAATTTAAAAAGCAAAATGAGATATCAATTTCTAAAGATTTAAGAGAAAAAACACCAAGAAAAGGAAAAGCGCCCATCAGTAATCACTGTTAGTTGTGACCTGGACCTAGGTTGATTGGAGTATGACTGTGCTGGAGTGTGGGTTGGATACATCAAGCAGGTTTGTCATAGTCAAAGATTTTACCTTAACTGAAACATATTGTGAATAAATCCACCCCTCTGCTCCCACCCGTGTAACATCCAACAGACAAAAATGCGTTTGTACTTATTTCATTATTGGTGTAGAGCAATTTGGGTTAAAAACGTGGGGCACATTAATAATGACACAAGTACAAACGCATTTTTGTCTGTTGGATGTTACACGGGTGGGAGCAGAGGGGTGGATTTATTCACAATATGTTTCAGTTTATCGCTGGGTTATTCAAGATGATTTTCCCATGTTATTGTTACATGATTTAATCAATGATTGGATGTTATTATTATTATGATCTTGTGGCTGACAGACGTATATATATCTTTTACATACTACAGATACCCCTGAAGAAGGTTTACAATAAACCGAAATGCATTGGGTGTAGAGATCGTAAATAGAAGAACTCGGAAATCTGTTTAACTGTTCTAGAATAGGCCTGGATGGGCAATTTTGGAATAAGCAACATGCGTAAGATTGTGGAATTCCGAGTCTTTGGCGAGATGGATTAACTGTGAATAAAAGCGTGATTAACAAGAATAAAGACTTGATTACTGTGGTTTAAGTGGAAGAAATTCAAACACTAGTGCATAAGGCTGTGCAACCCTTTTGGATCTACAAAAGGCGGGTCCATATTCTTGGAAGTCCCCAGTGTCAGCCATCTTGCCAGTACTTTTCCACTCACTGTCAAGAAAGCATGATTCCAGGTGGGCCTGTTGGGCTGTGTGGGAGGAGGAGTGTTTGCTGTGACTACAACTCCTATCAGGCCTGTGCCCATACCCACCTTCCCAACCATCCTCCCTGTGATTCCGATTTCCTGGGAGTGAGTGACCATGTGCTGACAAGATGGCTGACGCTGGGGCCTGGTGTTTGATTTGCCCACAACTCCCATCAAGGCCTTGTGCTCCTCACACCAGTCCCCAGTGTCATCCATCTTGCCAGTACTTTTCCACTCACTGTCAGGAAAGTATGGTTGCAGGTGAGCCTGTTGGGCTGTGTGGGAGGAAGAGTGTTTGCTGTGACTACAACTCCCATCAGGCCTGTGCCCACACCCACCATCCCAACCATCCTTCCTGTGATTCAGATTTCCTGGGAGTGAGTGAACATGTGCTGGCAAGATGGCTGGTGCATGGTGTTTTGTGCACAGGGCCTTGATGGGATTTGGCTTCAAGTTGAACACCAGGTCCCAGTGTCAGCCACCTTGCCAGTATATTTCCCCTCACTGTGAGGTGAGCATAGAGCCAGAAGACCTCTCTGGCCTGGGTGTGTGAATGAGTATTTGCAATGGCTACAACTCCCATTAGGCTTTGTCCCCCACACACCTTCCCACCCAGCACCAAAAGCCTACCTGTAACTCAGCTTCCCTGACAGTGAGTGGGAATGTACTTGCAAGAGGTCTAACACTGATGATTGGTGTATGTTTGTCCAAAACTCACAGCAGGGCCTAGTGGTCCAGAACACCAGTCCCCACTGACAGCCATTTTGTCAGTAAATTTCGACTCACTACCAGGTAAGCATGGTTCCTGTTGGGCTTGTTGAGCTATGTGGGAGGAGGAGGATTTGCACTGACTACATCTACCATCAGGCCCTGTCTCACATACACCTTCCCACCCAGCTCAAACAGCACACCTGGGACCATGCTATCCATGATGGTAAGTGGAAAAGTACTGGCAAGATGGTTGACACTGGGGACTGGTGTTTGCTTTGCCCACATCTCCCATCAAGGCCTTGTGCTCCTCACACCAGTCCCCAGTGTCAGCAATTTTGCCAGTACTTTTCCACTCACTGTCAGGAAAGCATAGTTCCTCACTGTCAGGAAAGCATAGTTCATGGTGGGCTGTTTGTACTGGCTGGGAAGGTGTGTGAAGGACACGGCATGATGGGAGTTGTAGTCACAGCAAACACTCCTCCCACACAGCCCAACAGGCCCACCTGAAACCATGCTTTCCTGACAGTGAGTGGAAAAGTGCTGGCAAGATGGCTGACACTGGGGACTCGTGTGTGGACAACAAAGCACTACTGTGATTTGTGGCTAACTCAGACACCAGGCAGAAGTGTCACACATACTGATAATACATGTAAAAACACTGTCGTTAGACCATACTGCCATATGGTCAGTTTTCTCAGGGTGGAAAGAGTATGTGTAGGACAGAGCCTGATTGGAGTTGGAGTAATGGCAAACACTCCTACACCCACACAGCCCAAGCACTTCATCTGGGCCTATGGCTACCTGACAGGGAATGGAAGTGCACTAGTAAGATAACTGACACTGGTGCGTGGTGTTTGGGGAACAAGGCCTTGTTGGGATTGAGATTCAAGTTTAACACCAAGCACCAGTGTCAGCTTCCTTTCTAGTACACTTCCCCTCACTGCCAGTTAGCCATAGCCTCAGAGGAGTTAGCTGGGCTGGGTGGAGGAGGACTATTTGTAATGGCTACAACTCACATCAGGCCATGTACAACATACACCTTCACACCCACCACAAACAGCACAACATGAACTAAGCTAAACCACAGTGTGTCCAATATTTACTAGTAGGATCCATGACAATGGATACTGGTTCCTGACTTTCCCTCAACTAGCAACAGGGCCTTGTGCTACAAACACTAGGCACCAGTGTCAGCCAGCTATATCAGTACATATCCACTCAATCTTAGGGAAACAGTTCCAGGTGTGCTGTTGTGCACAGTGGAAAGAGTGTGTGTAGTACTGGGCCTGAAGGGAGATCTGGACATTAAATAACACTCCTACTCACACACAGCCCTACAGGCCAACAATGAACCATGCTTACATGACAATGAGTGCAAATGTTACTACAAAATGCCCGAGACTGGGGACTGGTGTTTGGAACACAAGGCCATTATGGTACTTGTTGTAAAGTTAGACACAACTGCACAGTGTCAGGCATCCGGTAGGTTCATTCTGACACTCTGTGAGGTAAGCTTAAGTCCTGTTGGGCTGATTGCGCTGGACGGAAAGGTGTATGTAGGATAGGGCCTGATGGGAGATGGAGCCAGTGAAAGCACTCCTCCTCCCACACAAACAAAACAGCTCATCTGGGACTATGGCTACATGACAGTGAGGGGATGTGTACTAGCAAGATTGTTGACACTGGGGACTGATATCTAAACCTCTCACAACTACCACATTTCCTTCCGGGCTACAAACACCAGCCACCAGTGACAAATATCTTGCAAGTACACTCACCAAATTTGTCTGGACATTACTCTTCATGGTGGCCTCTTGCGGCTGTTTGGGAGGAGGAGTGTAAGTTTCACAATCAGAGCACAAGCACATAAACCACACTTCTTCAAAGTTCAGTGACGCAAAATGGCCCAAAGCCAAGTGTGAGAACTCCTGAGACTATGGAGTCAATGTACAAAACACATGATATGTGTACGTACTAAGGTAAGCAGTCACACATGTTGGTACTCACAGCCATTAACATACATATAATGAGATGAGAACAAGATGCACATCACTCAAACAACCAGAAATAATATCATGGGAGATCAACATACTGTGAGTGTGTCTGAAGTCACACAAATGTGACTGCTAAAGACATGCACTAAGGCAAGTACCCTGGACAAACAAAATACATACATTTTGCGAGAAAGAATACGTATGTCCCTGTTATGTGAAAGATGTGCACAACAACCCACCTATGTCATTCACAGGGTATCACAAAACAGTCAATGTCTCTGGTCATGTAATGTCAACAGAACACAACATGCCCAGTGATGCACATAGCTGGACATGTAAATTCATCCACATATGAAAACAGAATGTCATTGTATTCCCCAAGCATAGTTCAGCATCATGGATGCAGGACTCAAATCTATGTACAGTAACTCATTGTGTTCAGTGGCCTATGTCATTTGTATGAAATGTGGTGCAGTGGACATTCCCGTCAATCCTTGTGTCTTTCATGTCCCCACAGGGCAATCTGGAAACACCACTGGAAGCAGCCAGGACAACCAGTCCCAGATTCTGCTCGACCGGGAGCTCTCCGGTGTTGAGGTCTCTCAACCCTCTTCGGACGACGAGTAACGACCTGGCCCATCAGGTGTGGGTCACCCCACAGCACCAGTAGTGCCTACCTCAGGATCCTCTGCAACCACTCCTGCATCATTTGACAACACCCAGATGACCCCTACACCCCCAGACACAGCAGCCCGATCCACCACCGACAGCATAGCAACACAGGGCACTCCTGAGTTGGCGGACAACAACATCCCTGTCAATGAAGATGGAAGCTCAGTGTTGACTGTGCCAACAACAACTGGTCCTGCTCAAGGTGGGTAGGGGTGGTGTGAGGGGCCATCAGAACTGGGGACATCATGCAGCTGGTACTGATAAGGAAGAGTACCCACAGCTAACCAGAATCCTCCACGCATATGAGGATTGTACCGGAGATTTTGGCCAGGTCGTTGGGATCTTCAGGACCATGCAACAGCAGCATGTAGCCCACTTTGAAAAAATGGACAGTTACCTCTCCAAAATTGATGGAATTGCTGTTGGGCAGCGGGACATTGTCATCTGCCTCGGCCAGATTACCAGCAACATGTCCACGGCTCCCTGTGTGCCCACAACATCCAGTGCATCAACATCTGCACAAGGCACTGGGAGGGATGTGGACTCTGGCAGAGAGTCCCCAGCACCGCCGCTGCCTGCACCCGAGGCTCCCCCCCACAAACTTGGGAGGGTTCGTCCAAAGAAGTATCAATGAGAGACCGAAGACTACGCATCACCACCAGGAAGTGACAACCTGCTCCTGATATCCTCCATTGTGTGCCGAGGTTTCACTTTGTTGACTGTCACTGAACTCTCCCACATTGGCTGGAGGGTCTAAGTTGGACTATGTACTCAAATAATTGTGGATCTACTTAGGAATATTTCATCTACAAACACTACCAACTCCTATCTGCACTTTGTTTTGTATTTTTTTTATAACAACAATATGGTGTGGAACGAATTTATCGAATCATAAATTAAAATAAATTACTTTGCAGAAAATACTAGCTCGTGTTGTGACTTTGATTCGCAATTGTACACATTTAAAAGATGCACAAAAGTAACAAAGCAAAAAAGTGTCAGTAACATTGGTAACAAACCACTTCATGAAAATTACCACAGATTTGTGAGTGAATGCACCTTGTCGCAGCATGATAGGTAGACACATCCAGGTTATAACACAATCTGCAGGATCAATGGAAGACTATTGTCTCAAAAAAGCGCACATAGTGCAAGCACAATCAACAATCATTGTCATCAAAACAGATCATCATGGATCATGTTTCTTTTGTAACAAATAACTGGATTTGTGGAAACAGACAACCACACCTCAATGTGGAGCACAGGTTTATTCGCCAGATACAACCTGGCACCTTCACAAAATACAAGATTGCATCACACTGTGAACAAACATAGAAAACAACAAAGGGTGTCCATTAGGTCAGAAGTAAGTGTGTGCCATGGAATTCAAATGATGTTGAAATATTGAATCAGTTAATGCATCATGGGACTTGGAGCTCTCTAGTCTGCAGAAGACAAGGCAAAGTACCCTGGTAAGGAGAAACATAGCACAGAGTCAGGAAGGCATGAATGAGTTTACCAAGTTTACAAGAGAGTTTCATCAAATGCACAAATGTGTCTGTGTGAATAATAGCTAGGATTCATGTCAGCACTGTACCATGTGACATACAACATTAATTGAACCATTACTTTAGAAAACCTACTGCTAATCACCATACACTCATACCATACATACACATTGGACACCAGCAACACACAATCAAACTAAATGGGCTTTAATACCGCATATCATTGCATACATACACTCATGTGAAAAAGTTGTTGATGTCTCGACGCACATCCAAGGCTTCCTCCTCATCATCACTGGCAACATGTCCCAGTCCAGGATCCTCCCTCGCAGGTGGATGCTGGTCTTCGTCATCCTGGATCAGAGGGATTGCCTTCCTGATTGCCAGGTTGTGAAGCATGCACCATGCATTGATAATGTTAAACACCTTCAATGGTGCATATTGAAGGGCTCCTCCTGTACGATCCAGGCAGCGGAATCGTGTCTTCAAGAGTCCAAAAGTCCTCTCCACCATGCGCCTGGTCCTTCCATGGGCCTCATTGAACCGAAGCTCCGCAGGTATTACAGAGTTGCGGTGTGAGGTCAGCAACCAAGGAAGGTTGGGGTATCCAGAGTCTCCTACATTAAACACAGAAAAAACTTCAGCAGTCTGACAACAGAGCACAATCTGATGTACAAACAACACACACTACAACATAAACATACAGCATCACCTACCAACAAGTCAAGCGTTGTCAGGTTGAGCAGTGACATCAAGTGGGGAATGACACTGTTCGTCATGATGTACGCGTCATGTGCCGAGCCAGGGAATCTTGCTCAGACATGGGATATTAACATGTCAGCCAGACATACTACCTGCACATTGATTGAATGATAGTGCTTGCAGTTGTGGTAGGTCTGCTCATGTGCTTGAGGTGGTACCAAGGAAACATGGGTGCCTTCAATTGAACCAATGACTTGTGGTATCCTCCCCACAGCAAAAAAGTCACCCTTGATGTCAGCCAATTCCCCTGTTGTTGGAAAATTAATGTACTGGTCCAGGTGCTGCATCAGTGCCTCCAACACATCACGCAGGACATGACTAAACATGGTCTGGGACATGCCACCCGCTGTTGCCACTGTAAATTGAAATGACCCGGTGGCAAAGAAATGGAGGGCTGCCATCACCTTCACCTTGGGGGTCAGCACAAGAGGATATGGGTGTTGCAGATGTGGTACCAACTGCGCTGACAAATCCTCAATAAGTTGCATGTTGAACTGATATCGCCTGATGGTATCATGTTCCTCCATTGTCTGTGTGTCAGGAAAGGGCCTGTAGACTGGAGGATGTCTACGATACCTATATGTAAGGTGTAAACAGAGTTGGTGTCAGTTTACAATGTACAAAGCAACATGCATTGAGACAAACTGAACATGTCTTAGTTAAACAAATAAAGGTACAGAATCTTTGTAATAGACATTTCATTAATAACACTTACCCCACATACATATCACAGCATTAGTACCCTTCCCAGACATGTTACCAAGGGATGGTGACACAGCAATGAGAGTGCTGAACAGTAAAAACCTTTACTGTCTATCACCATTTATTTGATGTAGCATCACATACTCCGCACCTCCACACTAAATTAGTCAAGATATGGGTTTGTGACAAAAATAACATGTTTTGAAGGTACCCACAATAGGATCATGGACTGCCATATATATGGGACACATGATACACACAGCGTCTCACAATGATAATCCTGCTCACAAGTGTCACAGGGAGGTCGCTGTCATGTTGTCATGTCTGCCAAACACATACAATCACATACATAGAACATGAACAATGTAGACGGTGCATCATTTACTCCATCACCTACTTAAGTCAGGGAGACAAATTTACACTAGTAACTGAAATGACAAACACCAGCTGATGTGGCAGATTAATGTCACAGTATACTCATTCAAATATGTATGCTTGATACATGACTTCACACACACAACATATACTGTGAGCAATCTCACAGAATGCCCATTGGTTCACATAGTCACCAAAAGCAGTGAACATGTCGTTAAAACACATGATTATACCCCAAAAGTAATTTGCACTGTGACCAAGCTTAGCAGGGTAAAAGGAATACATTTGTCAAAATGTATGTATGAAACTCAAAAACAATGTTCTCATGTGCCCCTCAAGGTAATCTCCTCATGGGAGTGTGAGATATATATTGAAAGGGCTATGTCATTATGGAAAAACTGTCTACACACATGTAATGCACAAAAAAAAACAATCACAGCAGTGTCTGCCCTGAAGACTGATAACTGAAAGGATGCGGTAGCTGAATCTTAACTGATTCTGCCTGGGACATATGCTGAAAGCTGTAATGCTGATCGATACAGTTGTGTATTCAAAGAACGCGGTAGCCGCATCTGGACCGATTCGGTCACAGCCTTTGGCTGTTGGTTGACATGGGGACCGATGTGGGTGAGTATTCAAAGGACACGGTAACCGCATCCGGACCAATTCGGTCACAGCCATTGGCTGGTGGTTGACATGGGGACCAATGCGGGTGAGTATTCAAAGGGCGCGGTAGCTGCATCCGGACCGATTCGGTCACAACCATTGGCTGTTGGTTGACATGGGGACCGATGCGGGTGAGTATTCAAAGGACGCGGTAGCCGCATCCGGACCGATTCGGTCACAGCCATTGGCTGTCGGTTGTTATGGTAACCGACGTGCGTTTCTGTTCATGTCATCATCACGTGGAACACGACTCAGTAACCTCCCATCACCAATGTATCAAGGTCAATCTTTGGTCAGATGATGAATTTTTGAACGTCGCGGTAGGCGTGTCGTATGCAATGTTGTGCATTGGACTGATTCGGATAATGCGACCGACACGAACCTATCGCTTTGTCTGCCTAAATATGAGTCTGCCCCTGCAAATCATATATAAGTCTGCCTGTTCCCTAGAGACTTCACTTGCCTGCGCTACCTGCAACATTCCTGCACCTCCATATCTCTCTGCTGCTGTTAACCTATCCTCTGGGAGCTGCAATGGCACGGACAGTGGAGAGGGCCCCAGCTTTCAGTGAGGAGGAGAACAAAGCCTTACTGGACACCCTCCTGCCACTGCACAGTCAGCTGTATGGCAAACCAGAGGAGCAGGTGAGTGATGATTACACTGCATTTTCTTTGACCATGTGCAAACACCATGCACTACTAGCATTAGGAATCTCATTGTCAATCAGGTAAAATGTTATCTGTAACTATAAAAGTGAGTAGATAACTGGTCTGGGCAGGTACACTGCTGTAGAAGAGTTTGTACGGGGGGGAACATCTAATCACTGTTATAATGGGACGGTGTCATCATAGGACCCTGGACAACTGCGCACCATGCCAAATGCATAGCCCTTAGAGATTCAGGCCAAACAGAGCATTATAAGTGCGTGCTGGTGTCTGACTCAGAAACATCTAGCATGTGCATTAAGGTTCTGTCACCATGTCATCCTTACAGTTCAACCCCCATGAGAAGGAACATTTTTAGAGGACCATCCCCCGGAATGTGCGCGTTGTGGGGTTAGAGCTTCTGCGCGTCCTTCACTGCCGCAAGAGGTGGCAGGACCTTCGTGGCTGGGCCAAGAGGATTGCTGAGGTCCAGCTGGGCCTGGCACATCCTGGTAAGAGGGGCGAGCGCCGGACATTTACCCCACACATGCTCTGCATCCTAGAGGTGGTCTTCCCTGACCTGCATGGGCAGTTGAAAGCCAGACAGCAGCAAGGAGGGGGTGAGTATGTGCCTTGTTGCACAACTTTGTTAGACATGCATTTTACAGTAGCTTAGCCTGCTGCCCCTTTCACTGGGTGTATGTCAGCCAAACCCACTCATCCGTTTTGTAAGCTGCATATGCACACGGATAATTTGATGCCCAAGCACATCTTTGACATCAGGGAGATGTGAGTCTGTTATGTTCATGGAAGTGACCATAGTGCATTGCTCATCTGATCATCAAAATTCATAGAAACCTGTGCATGGAGGTAACCTTTGGTTGTAATGCAAATGCCCAACCTGTGCCAGCAGATTGACTAATGTATGACCTGTTCTCATTGTGGTTTACACAAATGTGTGAGGCATGTTGTCATTGGAGCAAACAAGTGTGAATATGCCATACTATACATACCCACAACAGTTGAAATCAAGATTGAGGGCTTGGTGATTCTTGCTTGCTCATTGTGCCACTGTTAGGTTGTAGCCATGCTGCTCAGTGTTATGATATGTATCTCATCGGCCAATTACAGGTATGCTAACTCTGGTCATCTGTCACACTGGCCTGTCACATGATTGTGTGGAAGATTTCATTTTCTCCATTCAAAAGAGTGAGTCCATGTGTCTGACTCTGTAACAGTGAGAACACATGCCATTCACTGACAAACACAGGTGGTCACTGGCTGATCCATGTCTGAAAATATGTTTCTGATATTAGATACACATTCAGAACAGTTTCCATGTGTGTAAATGCTGTTGACTATACCTACTTGGGGCTTTGGCAACCATGTGTATAATGCATCGCTGTCAGCATGAGAGTTGTTAGATATGCATCATCTTGAAGTATTCTTAAAAACACTGAGATGATGCACAAGATTAATTTAATCTGCCGGAAGTGTGCAATATGTCTGATGGAAGTGAGAGACATTCAGTCTTGGGACATACAAAAGGGGATCTTTGAAGTCTAGTCAGGATTGGTACACAGTGTTGACTTGACTCATGAAGAATGGAGGTTCAGTACTGATAGTCTGTACAGACAGTGTACCCAGATGGGCCAGTACCATTGTGTTCCACCAGAAGCATTGTGAAGATGCAGTTATTGAACTTGGAAGTGTGTGTTGACCATTGTTCACATCTGAAAATGGTGAGCTGTTTACAATGTGCACAACTTTTGGAGTCATCCTCCTGACACTGTGCATAGATGACACTAGACAGTAGGCCATGTGCCTCTCACACTAGCTATGCCTACTACCTTGTTGAACTCAATCAGAGTCATATGTGTGACATGACAGTGAAGAACATAAGTTGCAGGAAAAATAAGCAGTCACTGTTATCTGTGTGACATGGCCCATGCAATGAGTATGGAAGCTTTAAGTTCTACAAGGATGTCATTTAACCTGTGACATTACAGCCAATGCTTCTCAATTGGATGAAAAGGTATCACAGAATGGATTCTGTGTCTCAATTCAATTGTGTGAATCCTATTCCCATTGTGAGCTCTATACTCACAATGGGAATGTGACGATGACGAGACAGGTATTTCATGACACAAGACCGTCAGGTGCAAAAGACGATACATCACCTGCTACATAATGAACTAGTCGACATTGTGGACCTGGCAAATGATTTTGATACACCCAATGTGTCAGAAAACCACATGTGTGAGGGGGCAAGGGTTGACTTGCATAATGAAAAGTGCCATGTATGTTATTGTATGTAGAGGAGATAGCATTAGTGAAACAGATTTAGTAGTCTGAAATATGATGATTTGTGATGTCACCCATGTGTCAAGTACATACAGATGTCTACTGTGATTCTTTTACATTTTTATTCACAGCATCAGCACCGGCAACAGGAGTAGGCAGAACCACGTAGGGGGAGCAGAGTGTCAGTCTGGGCCCAGTGCCGAATTTGACATCGAGGATTCCACTGGCGGGAGGATGAGGGGAGCCACACTGAGGGCAGTTCAGCAAGTCCACATGACACATCTGAGGACCGGTCAAGCCCAAGTGATGACTCTGTAGGTGGAGCAAGGAAATTAATCATCTGCATCTGAATCCACCACCACTCCCATCTCCATCCTCCAAGCTGCTCCCCATCCCACTGTCCGTGGCCGCTCCCTTGGCAGGGTAGTTCTCTCCTTTGGGCCAGGCACCTCACCCCCTGCCCCTGTCTCCCCTGCTGCCCTCAATGTGGAGGCAATAGACATCTTGAAACAGAAATCTGTAGGAAAGACATTAGTGCTGAATGTCCTCCATGCGCATACAAGTATTTTGACACAAATGTCATTCATGGAGGACATTCACTGTGAACTGTCTTCCCTACACAGATCCAATCAGGCACATGTCTCCACACTGGCAGCAGCAGTATCCCAGCTCCAGCAGTCCCTCACCCCTCCTACCTCTTCCCCATCCACTGTCCCAACTACCCTACCTGTCTCAAGCACACACATGCACACACTTCAACAGCCACACATGGCACACAGACAGAAGGGCAAACCCACACCCTCGCACACTCAGGAGACAGACAGTAGACTCACCATCACAGACACACCAGCTGACGACACACATGCATCCACAGATACTCTGCATACCTCACAACCCTTTCCCTCCACAACCCCTACCCTTTCCTCTCCTGTTCCCCCCTTTACCCAGAAAGTATTTCTTTGTGACCATGGCCTCTTCCCTACCGACCCATCCAAACCCCCTCCAAAGAAGAAGAGATAATGACATCTACAACTGCCACCCCCTCTAAAAAGTCAAGCTCCAAACCCCTCACCCACAAATACTCCAGGTCTCCCAAGTCCAAAACCCCTCCACCAATCCGTACTTCCCCAGACCATCTCAGTACCTCCAGCACCCGGAAAAACCCTCCAAAACAGTCTGTGCCCCTCCCTTTCTCTTTACCTGCCATTAAGGGGTTTAACATTCCCAAAATGGTTAAACCAAGTCCCTCCCAGTCTCCAACAAGCCCTCACACTACACCTGTCCCCCCTCAGTCTGATCCTGCCACTGCAGTAGACACACCACCCCCTCAGTTGAACACAACCACTGCAGTGGACCCAACCGCCCCTCAATTGGACACACCACTGCAGTGGACCCAACGCCCCCTCAATCTGGTATTACCACTGCAGTGGACCCACACACCCCTCCTGATCCCATCATCCCCAAAACCCAACCCAGTCCTCCCTAGTTTTATCCCTTTGGTGCCTGGCATGCCCCCTAGATGCCCCTCCCAGGGGAGGTGACCCCTTGCAGTTTTCAATCAATCAATCAGGCGTTTGTTAAGCCCGACTACTGACCCGTAAGGGTCTCAAGGCGCTGGGGGTGGGAGGGTGCAGGTTCCAGTCCATCAAGGAGGGGGTCTGTCGAAGAGCCAGGTTTTGAGGTTTCTTGCGAAGATGGGAAGCGATGTTGTCTGTCGGAGGTGGAGCGGAAGGGCGTTCTAGGCCTCCCGATCTGGTCTTTCTGGTGCGTGGGACCACGGCGTAGGAGAGCTGGGCTGATCGTAGGGTCCTTTGGGGTGCGTGGAAATTGAGTCGGCTGTTCAGGTATGCTGGTCCGGTGTCGTGGAGGGCCTTGTGTGCGTGGGTGAGCATCTTGAAGGTGACTCTGGCCTCGATGGGGAGCCAGTGGAGTGTGCGCAGGTGCTGGGAGATGTGGCAGTGTCTTGGCAGGTTGAGGACCAGTCTTGCGGCGGCGTTCTGGATGTTCTGTAGCTTGCGGGTGAGGTTTTTGTTTATTCCGGCGTAGAGTGTGTTGCCGTAGTCGAGTCTGCTGGTGACCAGGGCGTGAGTGACGGTCTTTCTGTGTTCGAGGGGGATCCATTTAAAGCTCTTACGTAGGAGACGGAGGGTGTGGAAGCAGGAGGACGAGACAGAGTTGATCTGGGGGTCCATTTTGAGCTCGGAGTCCAGGGTGATTCCCAGGTTGAGTGCGTGGTCCGTGGGGGTGGGCGGGTTTCCGAGGGCGGGGGTTCACCAGGTGTCATTCCAGACGTCGGGGTTTGGGCCCATGATGAGTACTTCTGTCTTGTTGGTGTTTAGTTGTAGGCAGCTGTTTTTCAACCATTTGGCGACGGCTTCCATGCCTTCTCGAAAGTTGTGTCTGGCGGTGTTGGGTTCGTTGGATAGGGAGAGGATGAGTTGGGTGTCGTCTGCGTATGACACGATGTTGAGTCCGTAGGTTCTGATGATGGGGGTGAGTGGAGCCATGTAGATGTTGAAGAGCGTAGGGCTGAGGGAGGACCCCTGAGGGACTCCACAGGTGGTTGGTGTAGGGTCTGAGAGGAAAGGGGGGGTCTGACCCACTGCGTTCTGCCAGAGAGGAAGGAGCAGATCCATTCGAGGGCCTTGTCCTGGATCCCCGCGTCTAGAAGTCTGCGTATTAGGGTGCGGTGAGAGACTGTGTCGAACGCCGCTGAAAGGTCGAGGAGGATGAGGGCTACTGTTTCTCCTTTGTCCAGTAGGGTGCGGATGTCGTCTGTTGCGGCGAGGAGGGCGGTTTCCGTACTGTGGTTTTTTCTGAAGCTGGATTGGGAGGAGTCGAGGATGTTGTGCTCTTCGATGAATGTGGCGAGTTGGCTGTTGATGGCTTTCTCAATGACTTTTGCTGGGAACGGGAGCAGGGAGATGGGTCTAGTTTTTGAGGACGGTGGGGTCCGCCAAGGGTTTCTTCAGGAGGGGGTTGACCTCGGCGTGTTTCCAGTCGTCGGGGAACAAGGCAGTCGCCAGGGAGCGGTTGATGGTGTGGCGGAGTATGGGTGCGATGGTGTCGGTGGCTCTGTTGAAGATGTGGTGGGGGCAGGGGTCCGTGGGGGCCCCGGAGTGGATTGACTTCATTGTCTTCAGTGTGTCTTCAGTGGTGAGCGCTGTCCAGTTGTCAATCGCTGGCTTCAGGGTGTCAGGGGTGGTTGGCGGGGGTTCAGTGTGTTGGTTGTCTTCGTCGAAGTTGTCGTAGATGCTCTTGATTTTGTGGTGAAAGAAGGTGCTGAGTTTGTCGCAGAGGTCTTGTGAGGGAGGAATGTCTGTCGATTCGCTGGTGGGTTGGGCGAACTCCTTGATGATGTTGAAGAGTTCTTTGCTGTTGGGTGCGTGTTTGGAGATTCTGTCTTCAATCGCTTTTTTTCTTGTTTTTCTGATGAGTTGGTGGTGGGCGTTGGTAGCGGCTCTGAAGTTGTTGTGTGCTTCTGTGGATTTGGTGTTCCTCCAGGTCTTTTCAAGGCGGCGGCAAGTGCGTCTGGACTCTCGAAGTTCGGTGGTAAACCATCTGGCTTTCTTGGCGTGGGTGTTGTTGTTTTTCTTGAGGGGGGCTATGGTGTTGGTGCTGTCGGAGATCCAGCTGTGCAGGGTTCGGGCTGCGGTGTTGGGGTCGTTGTTTCCAGCGATGGTTGGGGTGGAGTTGCTGAGTGAGGAGGTGAGCTAGTCGTCGGAGATTCTGGTCCAGTTTCTTTGTGGGAGCAGGTGCTGGTGTCTGTGGATGGTGGGTGTTCTGAAGTTGAAGTGGACGCATCGGTGGTCAGTCCACGGGAGTTCGGTGGTGTGGCTGAAGGTGATGGAGTTTCCTGTTGTGAAGAGAGGGTCGAGGGTGTGTCCTGCTGAGTGTGTTGGTTCCCATTGGGCATATGGACATTTATGGACTGGCCATTGGCCTTGTGTTATTTATTTTCTTAACTTATCATGCCGAATAAAGCAGGTTCAAATTTGCATTTGCAGATTTTTGTATTTATCAAATTGTTTTTTAAGTCAACTGTTAATCATATACAAATAGTAGTGTAAGTCTACAATGAGGTTAGTATGGCATGGATTGCATATGGTCCATGGAGTATGTGCACTTTGGCAGTATGTATTCCTGACTTTTGTGTCTACATTTTCCGGGTGTCCACATCAGTTTTGGCTATGAGTGTGACATGAATTCACAAACCTTTACTTTTTCACATCACAATTGCCCATAGGTCATGCTTTCATATGTCAACATAGTGCCACTAAGTACTACAGTTTAGGAAGAGCATGCTGCATATGTTTGTGATGTACAGAAAGACACCTGTCTCATCGATACACCTGGGTAGATATGGAATGTGACTACATGGTAGTGACTTTGGACACACCCATGTACACAGAGTAATGACAAAATACATGTATGTGACTTGATAGTGATGGACCCCTGTCTGTGTCTCCTTTAGATCTGATATACTATTGGCAATGTCAACCTTGCCACAGGTGGCATGCAAATATAGGCAAATACATTCCATGGCTGTGTACACATCTGATACATTTTCTGAGACCATGGTGAGTATAAGGTGAGCAGTATTCACACTGTCTTCAGACCCTGTTGCCTCCAAGGACTCCACTTTCTGCAGTGATCAATTTCAGTCAAGGTGTGTGCTGTCTTAATGGTCCATTGGATTACAAATTATGCCATCCTGCTTTTGTTTGTGTACATCACGTGTATGGGTTTTTTTGTCTGTCCAAGCTTACATATCATACTTACAACCACAGAGCTGTCACAGCTGAGCATATTATTTGTGTGTAGGTTGTCCTTTGTGCATGACTAACAATGGTGTCTTTTTGAGATATGCTTCATGCTGTTCCAGTTCACATGGAGCTGACCTGTGTGTGTGCTGTAATGTCTGTCACATTGCCCTGTGCTACATGTGGTAAGCTGAGTGGACAGTGAGTACACAGGAGTGTTGTTGTTCCATCTGCCGTGCAGATGCCACTGGAGCCAGTATCACACCCATGCTCTCAGGTGCCACACAGGGGAGTAGGTGGTATTTATGTTGGAAAGCCTAGCTGCAGATTATTTTTGCAAGGTTGACGTTGCATGTGCTAAGTTGTCTCAAACAAGTGTAGAGGTGAGAGCGACTGGTGTTTCCAACTTTGATATGGAGTGGAGACTCCTACTTAATGGAGCCAGAACACATTTTGCTATTGTCCTGGAATGTAAGATATGTGTTAAGTTTTTGAGCAGTTCTGGTGTAGGAGATGTGAAGTACCCACATTGTCCCATTGTGAGTGGTGTTTCATGCAGGGATGTGAATCAGAGTATGCAAGCTCATAGCACTGTTTTAATCCTGAACAAGGTATGGCAGGAATACTTCAATGTGAGAGGGATATATCGAGCTAGACATTATCGGATTATGGCAGGAGATGAGAGCTGTAGTCTGTGGCACTATTGTGAGATATGAGTGGAGCAGTCCATTTACAATGTGTGAGGTTAATTGTTAATGTGCATAATTCAATGGGGTTATTGTGCATGGAAGTCATATGTGGATGTGACAGGGCCACAGTGAGACAATGTTAAACTATTCATATGTGACAAAGTGAATAAGTGTATGTAAAGGGTATACACCAGTTGTGTATTTTAGACTGCAGAACGGTTAAATGTTAGATATTGTATAGTTGATGTATGTTTCTTTTTGCATCAGTGTATGCATGTGTTTTAGACATGACCATCTGTAGAACATAAGCAGAGTATGGTGGGTGTGTGGCAATATGTGAATAACTGAGGACATATCCATTGAGCAATGTAAGTGTCTTGTCGGAGTTGTGGTGATATGTGAAGTGTGTATGTCAGAGTGTGCTGTGATGCTGCAAGTTGTGATATGATTGTATTCCAAGCCCTTATTGAGAGTGAATCTGGTGATGAACTTGGTCCATTTGACATGTTATGTTTGATGTCTGCTGAGGAGGTGATGAGAACATTACATTGTGTGCATGTCAGGTATGTGTGAGTTGTTGTGTACATAGTGATGAAGAGTGGTGTTGTGAATGTAGGGGTGGATGTGAGAAGTGCAGCGCCAGTGTGAGATTGTTACAATTGTTTGAAGAGTTTGAGTACAAGGCTGTAGCTTGTGTGGCAGACATGTTTTTCCTTCTAGCTGCACCAGAGGGGGCTTATGAGGTGCTTGTGTGTATGTTAGTTTTGTAAGTTGAGCATGTACTTTGGGGTGGATGTGAGAGGGGTCATACCTGCACAAGTAGAAATCATGCAGGCCATGAGATAAGGTTGCTATGTACATATGTGTTGATTTGATATATGTAAGTAGTCACAAACTGTTGTCTGAGTTATTGTGAAGATGTGGAATGTGTTGTCTCCAGCTTGTTGTCTGCCAATGGATGTTCATGACTGATTGTTTTAATGGCCACTTTGAGTACACTGTCATATGCAAGACCTATTGGGATCACCGGAAAAGTAGACTCCACCTAGCTTTGCCTTGTCTGAGTTGTGTGTTGGTATATGTTGTGTTTCTCCCATTGTAGGTATTTAGACTCAGTTATTGTTCATTCTTGCCCTTGAAAACTGACCTGTGATGGATGTGGATATTGCTAAATTTGCAATGTCATGATTCCAGAACATTGGATGTCAGTCCATTCCTTAGAGGAGTACAGCCCGATCAATGTTCAAGTCATGGATGTGTGTTGTGGTGCCACATGGGGTTTTATTACTACAAAACGATTTGCCATACTTGCCAGTACACTACACACGCACGGGTATTGCTGGCATTCTGAATTTGGATGTCTGTGGTATGTGGACAGCAAGTGAGATGGAATCATTGTAATGATATCTCTGGTTGTGCTGAGGAAAACACATTGCACTGTAAGCAAACACACATGACACTGGAACAGTACTGCCAGTTCCATAGGTGTTTGCATCCTCTAAATTTATATACCTCTGATCTGTTTTTGCAAGGGTAGCTACTGCCCTTGTCCCTGATGGTAATATTTGTTTGTTGAATGTCTCCTTGATGTTTCCATTATTTTTTTGACAGTGTTTCACTGCCAAATGTGTACAAAGCAGACTTTCATACTCACAAGATGTAGCAATATCCCCTGGCTTGAAAATGACTATGTCACTTGTGTATTTGAGCCCCAGATTGAGCCACCCCCCAGCATCCTCAGCTGTGCTGGCAGCTTATCTTCCCCAATGAGCTGTGCACCAGACACACCAACACTGTTTGTGAATAATCATAAATCATGAGACTCATGCACACTCAGACTGCTGTCCAGGACACAATCTGCACATTCACAATGGGCTTATTATTTTGAAACACACACGACAGCCTGATGAGGTAGATGCTGACTTGCTGTGAATGACATTCTCCAAAGATGACTGTAGACACATACAGATTGTGAACTGTGTGCAGCGGCAGCAGTCCACACATGGTGACTGTATCCTACATTTATGTTGGCCCATGCATTTTTTAATTCCAAGTTGGATTTGGTACAAATATTTCCATGACGACTGTGACACAACCACTTTTGTGCTGTTGTATTTTGAGACACAGAAATCAATACAGAGTGGCTCTGTCTTTGGACATGTGTGTTAGCATGGCCAATATCCTCTGTGCTTTACTGCACACAGACGCATCACAATGACATACATTGTAGTTCTGTTGCCCTGCGATGTTTCAGTGTGTGTTGTTGTGGAGTCATGAATTCAGTTTGTGCTACATACATATGTGTGGTTATGGCAATTTCCGTTTTCCACTTTAAAATGTGTGTTTCCCCCTGTAAATTGAGTGGTAAGTGTACCTACCTGATGATGACATTCCCTCATTGTACATACACGACATCCTATGGACCCATGTTCTGATTGGTATCACGTGATGCTCAGGCCCTCTGAAAGTGTTGCGGGGATTCTGCACATACACAGAACTAGGCGTAGGAAAACAGGACCTCGGTGTATAGGGGTTGTACCTTCCTACCACCTTAGTACCCAAAATCCCAAAACCGACTAGCTATAGTGTCTCATTCGTTGTCCTACATAATCACGAGGCTACAAATGATTAGACAACCCAGAACACAACACTCCCGACTCTCAGGAATCGCAGTAGCAAGACATACCCTTTCGCTCACTCACTCGTACTTGTCCACAATAAGGATTGTCAGAGTCACTGTATAGTTCAAAATGTTTATTTTAACTATCGTGCTCTATAATGCAGTATACGAGCCACTACCAGCAGCAAGATGCATATACTCAGAACAATTAGCATTGTTACTATTCCATAGAATATGAAGGGGGATGTCATCATATACAGACAGTGGAAAGAGGACTATAAGGCCTAACCACCCTCCCCTTGGCTGGAAGAAGTTTTATTATATAAAAGAAGATCTCTGGGCTTTGACAGCAGACCTCATACCTTAAAGCCTAGATGGAAGGTTTACATCATAGGTACAGCATAGCTCTTCTCCATGGAAAGGGCTCTCTCCAAGTCTGTGTTTGAACAACATGCACCCCCGTAATATCAAAGCACGAGTTTCCAGCAGTGCAGCTGTGTTTAGCATGTTTTGTCTAGGTGCTAGGGACTGACCATAACAGAATAACAAGGGGCATTGTTAACGACATTGCACATCGTGTTCAGACAAAACTCCAGGAACTAGCAGAACGCGAAAAGCAGACAGTTCTCATGTGAAAGGCATAAACAGAGTCTTGCAAAATAAAGTCATGTAGTAACGTGCGCAAAAGCAGCATCATGGCAGCAAACCTCATGCTAGCTTAGCAATGTCGACAATGACCCTAATGGCCATATAACACCCTCCCCTTGGTAAGGTCATAGTATATAGACAAAGGACCAAAACAGAGTTCAAAGGCCAAGCAGAGTTCAAAGGCGTTTGAAAAAACCAATTTGGAAAAATTCAAACCAAAAAAAAAAGATATATATATATATTCTTTTTTTGTGACTCTTGAAAGAGTGTCGTCTCCGAGAAAATGTTATTATGAAGGTGGTGGTAAATACATCAAAGTACGTGAACTTAAGAATGCAATTCTCTCCAAATGGTCATCCCTATCGTTAGTAGAAAAAAGGGATGCCATCCAATCAAGTAGTTCGAAGGAATAGACGTGCTCCTCGTAATCTGATGCTTCCAAAAGCATAACCGGGCAACTCGCCTGATATTCAATGAAACTCTGTTGCAAGAGGTTCTGCGCAGGGATTGACCAGAACAGAATAATAAGGGGCATTGTTAATGACCTTGCACATCGTGTTCAGACTAAACTTCAGGAACAAGCAGAACGCGAAAAGCAGACAGTTCTCATGTGAGAGGCATAAACAGAGTCTTGCAAAATAAAGTCATGTAGTAACGTGCGTAAAAGCAGCATCATGGCAGCAAACCTCATGCTAACTTAGCAATGTCGACAATGACCCTAATGGCCATATAACACCCTCCCCTTGGTAAGGTCATAGTATATAGACAAAGGACCAAAACAGAGTGTTGTACCCTGTACATAGAGACACTGGTAGCCATGTAGTATTTTCCAAGTCTTCTTTATTGGTTCCATGTCAAGGTAGCATCAATCTCTGTTCAGCCAGCTCTGGTCAAGTACCAGCCATGTACCAGGCCCACCAGGAGCAGCCTGCCTAGCTGCTCAGCCGATCTCTAACTGTCACCATTCATCCACTCAGGCACCCAGGCATTCCATTCATCACAGTCACACCAACATTCCGTTACCATCTCTCACTCTGGCTGAGCAGCTAGAAGGACCTAGGCTGATTACATGTAAATGTAATACTGAGGATATAACATTATCCCTTTCCTTTAAATAAGAACAAAAATAACAATAGTAAAGGAGAGAACTATGCACAAGAAAGCAGTAATGTTCGGAACTCAGGGATGCAACTTAAAGCAAAACATCACGAGAGAGTGAACAGTACAAATCAAGAAAAGATGGGCAAAATACGACACCAAAATATGAGCAAAGATGGGCAAAATACGACATCAAAAATATGAGCATCAATATCCCCCATCCTCCCCCATGAAAATTATAAAAAACATTTTGAAGCGTAGGCTTGTAGAGATTCACGTTCAAATTGTAGTACTTTGTCAAATAAACTGTAAAATTATGTACTGTAAGAGTAAAACACCCTGCAACACCAATCTCAAACAATCCCAAAGAAGAAATGTGGAGTGACGCAAAGGGTAAAACACCCCGCGACACCAATACCATTGAAACTGTGTAAGGGGCTAGCACCCATAACACACACCCTATGTAGGTTTGTACCTTAGTACTGCGCGCAACATGTAAATGGGGTCTAAACCCATATCCTAACCCTGTGTAAGGGTTATACTCAATAACGATAAAGTATGGGAACTAACCCATGGCCCAAACCTCAAGTAGAGGTCACTAACTGGGACTCAAACCCAACCCCTTCCCTGACAAAAGGGATAGAACTGTGATGGGACTATTGCCATTGCCCCAAACCCATCCCTCCTTTAAGGGATAAAACTGTGATAACCACCCCTGAGATATTCAGGACACCATACATAAAAAGGCGTAAATCTGTGGCATCACGAAATATGAAACTGTTGCATAGATAATACTAATACAATTCCATTAACTGTAGAACACTAGTGAACTGTGCCCCACGCCAGTGAGCGACCTCTCACCCGAGTTGAACAACACTTGGCACACACACACAAGTACAGAACACCCCAAGTAAAATGTGTTAAATAATAGTGGACACATGTAAAAAGTACTCAATCATGTAACGACTAAAGTTCATATTTAGCAAAAAACCAGTCTGTAATAATGACCACAGTCTTGTTGATCTTCTTTTACCTCACCTCCAGTTAATGAGACCATGACAAAAAAACGAAGTACAGCCAAGCTGTCCACCGACTCGTAGATTACTTCAGGGAAAATACAGCGTCAACATGTGCAGCGAGTCTCCGATGTTGAAACCACAGAGAAATAACGGATCTCAAAAGCACCACCAAAACGTCTACCATCCACTTTTAATTTTCATGTACATGACGTAGACACAGAAAAACACAGGATGCTCCATAACCCAGCTCTCACTCTGCAGAAATATGTATTGCAACAAGGCTTACCCTGTGTTGAAATGTCCGACATGCCACAGGGAAACAATCAATGAAAAAAAACAAAATTGAAGATGGCAAAAATGAAGAACAGCTTTGGAACAGAGCTTACGTCTTGCAACTAACGATGGATTCCGCTTGCCATCATAAAGCTCCGTGCAAGATACAAGACGTAGGCGTAGCACGGCCGATGGCATCTGGAAAAAACAAACAAATTGTGTGCTGCCGCCAGGCCCGGCTCCAGGAATTTTTATTTGGGTGGGCCAAGGGTGCATTTGGGTGGGCCACTGTGGGCCCAATTTGTCGCTTCTTGTGGTAGCCTACAAGCCCTTGATTACATCATATCTACTTGCAAACAGTCACCATGATACAACAGATCAATTCTGTGTGTATACAGAGCAGGTGGAGAGTTATTTGAAAGTAAGAGCAATGTCTGGATCTTAGTGCAAACCCCCAAATTCCAACAGGCCAGGATTCAACACAAGTACTTCCAGGCCTGATTATCCACTTTTCTCCCATCCCTCTCCTGTGCACCTTATCTCACAGCTGACCCTGGGCCCCAGCCCCAGCCCCATATCAGCCACCATCCAGTACCGCTTTCATTATTCCCGTAAAAAACATTAGTAATATCACCTTCAAACTTAAAACATTGAGTATAACAGTATCTATAATTAGCAGGCACTTTAAAATATGTCCTACAGTTGCCCTAATGACCTGACTGCTAATTAAATAAAAACAGAAAGGCCGGCTTTGGCGCTAGTGGGAAAGTCTTTTTTGGCACCCCACCAATGACATCTTTCTCTGCAGATACCATTGCTACCACCCTCCAACAGTGCCCCTCATCTCTCCGTAGCCTCTCCCCCTATTGACCGCCTCCTCGGATTCCCTCACTGCCACCCTCCAACAGTGCCCCTCATGTCTCCGTAGCCTCTCCCCCTATTGACCTCCTCCTCGGATTCCCTCACTGCCACCCTCCAACAGTGCCCCTCATCTCTCCGTAGCCTCTCCCCCTATTGACCTCCTCCTCGGATTCCCTCACTGCCACCCTCCAACAGTGCCCCTCATCTCTCCATAGCTCCCCCTCCCCCTCATGACCTCCTCCCAGACTCCCTCACTATCGCCCTCACTATCGCCCTCACATCCATCCCCATCACGTAACTCCTAGAACAGGAAGAAAAACAACGTTCGGAGGAACGTTTTAAATGAAAGTGCCCATTTTCTATTGGCCTTCATGTCCTCACTGCGAGGGCCAAGGCTCATGTTTGGGTGGGCCAGGCTCATGTTTGGGTGGGTCTGGCCCACCCGGCCCACCCTCTAGAACCGGGCCTGGCTGCCGCCAAACACAAGATGTCGGCACGTTATTACGGATGCGCCGGGTGGCTTGCGGTGCCGACGTGCACCAAAACGTCTGAAAGCAACAAAGGAACAGAGGAACAAGCGTCATACAAGATCCACGGAGCTGCGGGCGTCTTCGAGCAGGTAGGATTGCATGAGCTGAACCTTGCTTGGAACTGCATTTGAAAAATGCTCACGCGGTCAGTAAGTGCGCGCCATGCATAGTTCGTACCACACTTTTTGAAAGTAAAGTCAGCGGTTGAACTGCCAAAGGTCCAGGGGGCAACCAGGAACTTCCATAAAAATAAAAATAGACTTACCCCCATAAATACATGCTCACAAAAGTAAAGTGGATGGCCGGGAGACGATCCTTAACCAAACGGCGTCCATATAAGACGGGCTTCATTTTAAGCAACCGTGTTAAAAATGTCAAAATTTGATCCTGTGCTAAGGGATTTCACGGGTCCGTTTCTGTGGAAGACCCTGTGGAGCTGAAGTTAAAAGTTCCATGTTAAGGGGTTTGCAGTGACACCATTTAAAATTGCTAATATTAATGCTGTATGGTCACACGGACGTCCTTGAAGCAGTGTGTTGAAGCGTCCTGTTCCAGTGCCCACCCAACTAACATGTAGATGGACATTTGCAGTATCCATACAACTGACCTTAGAGAACTCAAGCTCCATCAAATATCCACGCTTTATAGATCCCAGCAAAACAATGTTGCTTGACTTGTGCTTTCCAAGTATCACGAAAGCACTAATCTTGGCAAGACTACACCACTCCTGTGTGGCTCCAGTTTATTGTGACTTCTTGAAGACAAAGAGGCAACACGTAAAAAGTATCCAAAGAGATGCTTTTTCTTTGAAGTCACTGTAATCCTTGTAGATTGATGTGGCTGGACCACCTACATGTGGCTGTAGTTTAACTACACCTCCAACTCACTGAATCCTTTTTGTTGAAAACACTGTGGCTGGAACACCTACATGTGCCCGTAGTGTAACTACACCTCCAACTCACGGTTCCTTATCCAGAGGAGTGTTTCCAGGCTGTAGTGTCCGTTGGAAAGGACACAGGTCGGTGGGGCTGTCTGTTGACAAGGACACTGGTGGGGCTGGCTTGCCTGGAACTCCATTCTGCTTCATGTAGATGCTTTAGTTTCTCTTACTTTCGCTGGTTACTGTAGTTTCTTGTAGTTTCTTTTTTTCTTGTCTTTTCTCTAGGTTGCGTTACTTCAGATCCAGGAAAGACGCATGAGTAAGTCCGCTCGTCGCCAAAATAATGTTGTACCCTGTACATAGAGACACTGGTAGCCATGTAGTATTTTCCAAGTCTTATTTATTGGTTCCATGTCAAGGTAGCATCAATCTCTGTTCAGTCAGCTCTGGTCAAGTACCAGCCATGTACCAGGCCCACCAGGAGCAGCCTGCCTAGCTGCTCAGCCCATCTCTAACTTTCACCATTCATCCACTCAGGCACCCAGGCATTCCATTCATCACAGTCACACCAACATTCCGTTACCATCTCTCACTCTGGCTGAGCAGCTAGAAGGACCTAGACTGATTACATGTAAATGTAATACTGAGGATATAACACAGAGTTCAATGGCCAAGCAGAGTTCAAAGGCGTTTGAAAAAACCAAATTGGAAAAATTCAAACCAAAAAAAATATATATATATGTATATATATATTTTTTTTGTGACTCTTGAAAGAGGTCGTCTCCGAGAAAATGCTATTATGAAGGTGGTGGTAAATCCATCAAAGTACGTGAACTTAAGAATGCAATTCCCTCCAAATGGTCATCCCTATCGTTAGTAGAAAAAAGGGATGCCATCCAATCAAGTAGGTCGAAGGAACAGACGTGCTCCTTGTAATCTGATGCTTCCAAAAGCATAACCGGGCAACTCGCCTGATATTCGATGAAACTCTGTTGCAAGAGGTTCTGCGCAGCCGCACAGATATCCCATTCAGCCAAGATTTCAAGGGCAGCTGCACACGCCATACGGCCATCCCCAGAACAAGCCTGGAATGGGCCTCTAAGGGACCCATTAACTGGTTAAAATCAGGGACTGGACATGACGTATTGGAGAGGCATAGATCCATAGCCCAATAGTAGGGGCACCGTCGACAGTAGAATACAGGTTGCACGCAAGTGAAGTAGGCAAAGCGAAAAGTTCATCCATAACTTACGCCAAGCGTTGCTAATGGCAAGCATCCAAAAACGTGTTGCATTCGATCACGGTACAGTTGCAATTGGCCTGGTCTGTGCATTACCACAAGATGAGCAGCCATTGCGCAGCAGGAACAGAAGAAGCAGGATTCCCCCAGCTAGCGCCAGTATTAAAGGGAATCCTCCGAAGACGCTGGAAAATTTAGAATGAATAAAAGCCGGTATTACTCCAAATATTGTCTGAAAAGAAGTCACAAGGCCACATGTTTAAAAAAATGTGCAAGGCCTTTAGTGTCAGACGCATTAAATATTTGATGTATAAGCTCCCAAAGTGAAGTGGGAGGTTAGTGTTCAGCAGTGACTGTATTTCGCTAGATGTTCTAGCCACCTGCAACTCGAAGGTCTCTTGAGCTGAAATGAGAGCCACTTCTTGTTGAAACAATAGCGCTTTGAGCCTGCTTAATTTGTTGAAATCTGTTTTCAAAGTCAGAATTGAAGGCCAAATGGAACTATCTACTTTCCCATGCGGGGGCGGAAAAAGCACATTGCTACAACAAGTAACACATTGTGAAACTGTTACTAAATACGGTATTCCTGTCCGTAAACCACAGCAGTCGTGGTTGTTCAAAATAAGATAACTACCGTTAGTAAGCAATGTAAAAGCTGGAATTATTGCTGGGACTGGCGTTCCTTTTAAAAAACAAGCAAGATTAGGCGCGGATACATTACAAGCGCCGTGCAACTTAACGTGTTTACAAACTAGGGAATGTCCTACTGTAGGATCGCAGTTCTCCCCTGTTAGGAAAACTTCCTTATCCTCCCGTTGACACCTGTAAGTAAAAGGTAGGGACCATAGTTCATGCAGAAATGTACTACCCAGGGGTTCAAAGCGCCCAATCGGAAAATGTTGCATACATGATTTACATTGAAAGAGCGAGAATGGGAGAGAAATAACCCCATAAATTAACCAAACAGCTGAATCCGTCTCCGCCATAGAGAATGGCAAAGGTTCCAATTGTTCAATGTGCAAGAGCGTGTATGTAGCATCTTTCATGGACATAAATCTCTGTTTATCAGTCAGATTAAATGGCAAAAACAAAGCAGAAGCATTCAAATAATCCCAAGGTACTTTCTCCATTTTGAGGGTCTGCAACGTCCATGCAAACTGCATAACTGATCGTAATTGATTTTGACCATGATATAACACAGATACATCATTCTGAACAATGTCAATAACAGATGAAACAATATTATCCAATGCGTGAAGAAAGTGTATTGATGCTATTGTCGACCACGGCAAGGACTTTTTCTAAATTGGCTTGATCAATTTGGCATAGACGAAGCGCTGCCTCTATCTGTGAAAGTTTCCAAACCTCATTGTAAGCTGCATAGATAAACCTCTTAGATCTAGGAAACCTAGGTCCTAAGATAAAATCAGCCAAATTGATGTCGCTTGATAAGAGCGACAGGTGTTGTTTCACTGATGACAAGGTGGAATGTTCCAACCATTGTTGGCATAATTTACCCACCGAGTATGTGATGACCAAGTGTGAATGTGGATAACGAGGATCCGGTCTAGTCTATAAAAGCGCAGTTGACTTGCATTTGAATTCGTTTGCCACTCCAACCATCCGGATAAATCAATTTCAGAGACATCGAAAGTGTTATTTCGAAACAATGCCTGTAAGATATCGATCGTATAATTTGTTTGAGCACGCCAATTGTCATATTCCGCTAATGACGGAATGGATGGGATATTACATTTTTTTACAGTTGCCAAGACAAAGCAAGTGGTCTGGTGCACTGTATCATAAAGTTTGAGTCGGGATCCGGCAGGCACGATGCAAAGCCTCATATCCCTGAACCTGCCACGGCTTAGTGCCCCAAATTGATTTTAAATCAATGGTATCTTTCCAGTGATCATATCCCTGTGTGTGGCCAAATTAGTTCTAAATGAATTGGAATAGATCAATTTAGTGTGGGTCAAGATAAATTTGGGCTGTGATGAAGAATGCAATTTTAAAAAAAAGGATTCTGGATTAGACGTGTTATAATCGGTAAAATAAGAAAACTTATCCCGAAGTGTTTTAGAACTCCCTTGGATGGAAGTTGGACAATGTTCCCATTGAGTGTAATTAAAGACAGGTCGTAATGTGCTTGTTTTGTGTAAGTAGTGATGCTCATAATGTTGATAACAGGATAAATCAGCATAATTGGCAGAATTTAAATATAAATCTTCAGCATCAAAAGCAGCATAGTATTTCAAATCAGAAAACAAGGAATGCACAGCTTGCACATCCCAATCATCAGAATGTATGTCCTGTGTTACCACATCTCCTAAGGAGACGCGAAACACGTATGGTATCTTAAGGACCTCCGTCGGGCTGTGGATTTCAAAGGCTACTTTATCCCATACGATGCCATCTGCAACTGGGAAAGCCAAAATGTTAACAAGAGTTTGATTACGTTTCATGATATGGGACGATGTATGAGGTGCCAGAACTCCGTCGACCAAGTTCGCAGCAGAGCGTTCTGGCAAATAATGACCATTGATCAGTAAGAAAAACACTGTTACAAATCCAATCGACATGAAGAGAAAAACCAGGATAAGGACCAACCAGATATAGGTCCAGGGTGGGACCAGGTAAGTCTTTTTGAACCAGGAGACGAAAATACACAATTATGTCGGTGGAAGCATTAAAGTGGAAGACGAGGAGGATGAGTCAGAAGAGAAGCTGGCATGATCTCCAAAGTAACCACTTGCAGTTCTGTTAATTAGAGGTGGTAGTGCCTGATCAGCGTGATGTTGTCGAGGACTGTTCGGCACCTCCCTATTAGACTCATCTGTAGGGTAAGTATACTCGACGTCTGTATTGGAAGAGGATGGAGGCAGAACAGGTGAAAGGTCACTAGTAGTGTCCATCACTCCCTCACCCACACGTGCATTAGTCGTAGAGGATGAGGTTACCGGATTCAAGGAAATAGCATTACACGAAACTGAAGGTGTTCCACTATTCAGAATCGGCCAGACGGTGTAACTTGACATTGTCCACTGAGATGTATCTGTTGTCTTTGCGACCAGGTAAAGGTGGTAAAATGACTGTACGAGTACCCTTCTATCCAAGTACTGGAACTGGTGCACGATAAGAGGGTCCAAATTCTTTTTTGTTCTCCAGCTTTTTTCGTACCAGATCTCCAATCTTAGGAAGCCAGCCGGCAACTGGAATCAGCAGTGCTGCCAAATTGGAAGAGGGGAAATGTTCAGTCGCGTAGCTGTCATGGGTCTTTTGTAGATCCTGTAACATAGTAGAATGATTATCTACGTCAAATGTTACGGCAGCCGCCACAACGTCTAGACCATCAAGGTCTGGCACAAACATTTTAATGCCAAAGAGCATTTCGTATGGGGTCCGCCCACCCAGAGATCTTCTAGGGAGATTATTTAGTGCACGTTGAACCCCATACAAGTGGGCCAGCCAGTTCCTGCCAGTACCTAAGACTCTAGCTGTCAAAGATTGTTTTAAGTCATGGTTCATTCGCTCTACTATGGAATTGCCCTCAGGCCTATATGGAGACGAAAACTGTACCTGCACCCCCATTGACCTCATTGCGTCCTTGTACGCCTTAGAGGCGAACGCTGGACCCTGGTCAGATGGAAGGTGCCACAGGCAAACATCCCGACAAAGACACGCAAATCTCTAGTGACATTTTGAGCGTCAGCACTGCGTTGTGGCCAAACCCAAAGGAATCTAGTGCACGAATCAACTGCAACTAAGATATACTTATATGCAGTATCAGAGGAGAACGGACCACAGTGATCAAGATACACACAGCCAAAAGGCTGATTGGATATACACAGCTGTATTTGTGGTGGGCGTGAGACCGTGGATGGCTTAATTTGTTGACAAATGTCACACGAAAGTACATAATTACGGGTCTGTTTATATAAACCACGCCACCAGTAACGTTGCTGTAAAATGGAGACTGTCGCAGACACACCGGCATGTGCAGAAGCCATGCCTTCATGTGCGGCAACGATCAAAGCAGGTCTGCGATCCTTGTTGGGAATCAGCCGATCCCCAACAGATGGAATTGTAGCATAAGGAACTTGTTCAGGAGATAAATGATAAGAATACTTCGAAGGGAAGCCCTGCGGACGAGCAGTTCCATCCTTCGTAGCAGCAATAGCTGCCAAAATTTAATTATCAATCTTATTCATGGACCTTGTAACTGCTGCTACGGAACATGTGGCTACTGCAGATTTGGCCGCTTCTTCAGCCAAAGAATTACCAACAGCATGTGCTCCCACACGCTGATGACCAAGAGTATGGATAATCTGTGTGAGTGGGAGACTTTTTTTAAGTTCTGCCACTCGAACCCAAAGCATGTTAGGCTTTATAGCGCTGCCGTTAGATTCTCTATAGTCATTTTGTGACCAAAAGAATAAGTTGTCATTAAAAGACTGAACACAGTAGTAAGAATCGCATACAATAAGAGTATTCACATTAGGATCACCAAACTCAAGAGCAAGAACAAGAGCATGCAGCTCCGCCAATTGTGCTGTACAGTCCCCAAGTGCCTGTGCATGCACTATGGAAGACTTAAATTCTCCATTGACAATTGTACCTGCCACAATAGCACAAGCTGCTGAATAAGCGTGTTTGGAACCGACGGCCGGTTGAGCCGAACCATCGGTGTAGATTATACATTTGTACTCATCCAAAGGAAGCAACGACAGTGGAAGAGGATGAACATGTTCATACTGTAAAAACTCCTGTGTCTGAAGAGCAGGATCAAAGATAAACGTGACATCAGCCGATGTCAAAGAAGTAGCCCATTGTATCCAACGGGGATGTAAAGCCTTAGAGTTTGGAACACTCGCCTTAGTCACTGCTTCTAAAGCAGGGAGTGGCGTGACCATAAGAATGCGTTTACCTTGCGCCAGAGAGCGTTCTTTCAGAATCGCCATCTGGACCGCTGTCAAAACCTTTTCAGTGTTGGAAAACCGCATTTCAGCCGATGTGTATAAATGTGATTTGTAAGCAATAGGTACTGTGTCTCCCTCATTAAACGTCAAGTAAGTGAAACCCACCGTCCCCGGTACTATACGTATCACCAGGTTCGTGGTATTGTCACGCGTCAACAAGTAGTTAGTAGCAAGCAAATCGGATTGCAAAGATTGCAGAATTGAGGTATGTTCCGGAAGCCAGCTGGCTGAAGAAAATGTAGGTTGTATCAACGCATATAGCGGTTTGATACGCTGGGCATAATCGGGAATGTATGTCCTACCAAAATTTAAAAATCCCAGCAAAGACAGAAGTTTTTTCAGTGTAGAAGGAGGTCACAATTGTGCACATTTCTCCAGAAAGTGGGGGGCTAATCCCCTACCTTCATTATTGAGCTCATAGCCTAAAAAGAGCACTGCAAAATGTGTGATGTGTGATTCTGCAAAATTGAATTTGTGTCCATAGTCGGCAAACAGCAAAATAATGCGGTCGACTCGGACAAGATGTAGCATCAGTTCATCGTCCGTCAAATAAATATCATCAACATACGAGAACGCATCAGGGTCTATGCTGTGTAGCAAAGACACAACACGCTCAGCAAAAGCTCCGGGGCTATTCTTATACCCCATAGGCAAGCGTGTAAATTTTTTCTGATTTCCGATGGCGGTGAATGCCGTCAAGTCACCGCTCTCAGGAGCCAAGTTGTGACTATAGAAACCATTGGATATATCCAGTGTAGTTTTGTATTTTTTATGAATTAGACTGTTCACTAGCGCAGAGCTATGTGTGTTTTGGACCGCAAATGTACGACAATGACTATTCAAATTTCGATAATCTAAGACTATGCGATACGATCCGTCAGGTTTTGATACCGGAAAAAGAGGATTATTCATCGGTGATACGCAGGATTCAATCACTCCCTGATATTCCAACTGAGTCAGAATGTCACGAACGGGAGCCTTAGCTTCACGTTTGATTGGATATTGCGGCTGTAGCATCGACCGTAACGGGATCTCATGTGCTGGAGCATCCCTATCCCAGCCCACTTGATTACGGTACACCGCCGGGGCAAGGGCTAAAGCCCACTCAGCTGCAAAAGCCTTTGCATGTTCTTCAGGGACATAACACGAAAAACTCAGAAGTATCCCGTCTTCCCCTTTGGGAGCGGCTAACACAAATGGAGGTGGCCAATCTGCCTCTGCTAACAAAATGTCATATGAAGAGGTGAGGTTTTCCCAGAAAACCGCTGTGATTGTACGCTGTATATCACCTTCAATTTGGAAGACTATTTCATAGAGTCTATCCGGGGGGGCAACTCGTGTATCTGCTGTCTCTACTGTAATGAATGTGTCAGTTGCTCTCACCTCCAGACAAGGACGCAGTGCCTCCCGCACTATGGTAACCTCCGCCGCGCTGTCGAGCAGATTCACCACCCATGTCCAGTCTAGAAGACGTGTTCTCACCATCTGAGGCATATTTCGCTGTTAAAGCAGCAACTTTCTTCTTCTGATACGGTGGTCTAAAACGAGGCAGATCCTATTGTTTGGCTTTAACGTCAAACTGTCGAGGTTGATCTTGTCCCTGTTGTGTGGTCTGACCTTTGCCATGAGCCTGGCGTTCCCCACCACCGACGTGAGAGTCCGATGTGTCCTGTAAAGAACAAGGAGAGCGCTGATCAGGGACTTGAAATCTGTCAGGAGTCTTAATTTTTGCGCGGTCGCGCAAGTCATAAGTACGCTCAGAAGACTCGGGTGTCGGTGAACCAGCACGCGAACCCTGCTTCTGTTGTTGCTGCCCCTGTTTTTTATTTCTCCAGTTCTTTTTAGGAACGAACGGGTGCCCATCTTTATCAGTCTGGGCCTTTTGTTGACCTTGAGTTTGAGTTTGTGGTTGAGTAAAAGGCTTGATTCCCAGACTGTTGCTTCCTATGGTTTTATAAGCTTTAGCAATAATATTTGGCAATTCGCGTTGCTCGTCTGCATCTGCCACAGCCTCCAAGCATTGCGCCACTTGTAAGCTTACAAAAGACACACAATTGATGGACGGAATGCAGAACAAATCAAAACATTCACCCCCAGTCAAGAGATCTGGGTTAAATCCATCATTCTTTTGCTCACCATGCCACCCCAGTTTAGACCTGGCTATATGCAAATCAGTCTTGACCCTGTGCCTCATGGGAACAGTCCAGCCCGAACTGCCACGCCAGGTCCTCCCTGGACCGGAAACAAGCATCCTAGGACCAGTTTCGGGGTTCAGAGTCACTGAATGTTCAAAATGTTTATTTGAACTATTGTGCTCTATAATGTAGTAGACGAGCCACTACCAGCAGCAAGATGCATAAACTCAGAACAATTAGCATTGTTACTATTCCATAGAATATGAAGGGGGATGTCATCAAATACAGACAGTGGAAAGAGGACTATAAGGCCTAACCACCCTCCCCTTGGCTGGAAGAAGTTTTATTATATAAAAGAAGATCTCTGGGCTTTGTCAGCAGACCCCATACCTTAAAGCCTAGATGGAAGGTTTACATCATAGGTACAGCATAGCTCTTCTCCATGGAAAGGGCTCTCTCCAAGTGTGTGTTTGAACAACATGCTTCCCCGTAATATCAAAGTACAAGTTTTCAGCAGTGCAGCTGTGTTTAGCATGTTTGCCTAGGTGCTAGGGACTACCAGAACAGAATAACAAGGGCCATTGTTAACAACCTTGCACATCGTGTTCAGACTAAACTCCAGGAACTAGCAGAACGCGATAGCAGACAGTTCTCATGTGAAAGGCATAAACAGAGTCTTGCAAAATAAAGTCATGTAGTAACGTGTGCAAAAGCAGCATCATGGCAGCAAAGCTCATGCTAACTTAGCAATGTCGACAATGACCCTAATGGCCATATAACAAAAGTAATTGTGACACAAACTGTGATCATCTCTTTTCTTCTGACTTGTGTGCTTTTTACCTGTCAAGTGTTTTTTTTTTTTTAAATGAAGCGCACTGCTGCTGATCAAGGGGGTGGTGTGTAAGTCAGAATGTCCAGATGTGACTTGCCTCACTGCAAGGCCCCTACATACAGTGCAGGAAGAAGACATTACCTCTGTCAAGGCATGTGAGGCAGTGCACCAAGGTGAGTATGCTCCAAAGGCTATCCCCCAGCCTCAATTTACAGCATAGGTGGGGATCAGAGAAAATCCTGTCACCACATTGCAGTGGCATGGTGGTGACTGTGTAAGTGAGTCAGTCTCTTGGTGTGGTTTACAATTGCTCATGAATTGTGGCCCACAGGTGACCCTGGTGCACCAGCCCATCAACCAATGCCCGTTTGCCATCATGGCCAATCCAAGGTTATGCTGAACACGTTCTGATTTTACTCAACACCCATAGGGCTGTATGGTCTTCGGCCCCCCGTCGTGTGTCAGCCCAGACTGAGACAGCTTCTCCACACACACATACAGTCCTTGAGCTGCTGTTTGTGGCTGATGTGTGTTGTTTGCGTATCAGCCCCCCAGTATTTCACATCTTTTTAAGGCACCATTTATTAGATGTTAAGGCTTGTTTTTTTTTGTTAAGGTTCCTAGAGCACTTGCATCTACACTCTGCCCATTCCTCAAAGTTGCCAGTTACTTTGGCTGCAACAGTGTGGTAATGCATTTGATGGTAAAGGACTTTTGTGTTTGTTTGTTTATTTATGCATTCCTGCAGCATGTGCTCCACCTCTAGGTATTGAGCCACTTTGCATGTGCACCAGTTACATTGTTAACATACACATTCCTGGGTATTTTGGGCCCAAAACACATATTTGCACATACATTGCTGGGTGTATTTTCCCACAAACCCCAATTTTGCATCTACATTCCTGGGGGTATTTGCCACACAAACCCCAATTTTGCATCTATATTCCTGGGGGTATCTGCCCCACAAACCGCAATTTTGCATCTAGATTACTGGGGGTATTTGCCCCACAAACCCCAATTTTGCATATTGAGTACTGGGGTTTTTTGCCCCACAAACCCCAATTTTGCAGATGGAGTATTGGGGTATTTGCACAAAAAAACACATGTTTGCAGCTGCATTCCTAGGGGTATTTGCCACCCAATGCCAAGATTGCCTCAACATTGCTGGTGGTATTTGTCACACTATCAATAATTTGGCTAATCATTGCTGGAGGTATTTGCACCCAACACCAGTTTTTACTCTGCATTGCTGTAAGTGCTCGACCTCCACCTACCAATTTTGGCAGTATATTGCTGGGAGTATGAGCCCCCTGTCCCCCCCCCTTTGTGTCTGAATTGCTGGAACTATTGCCTCCCACCCCAATTGCCTCTACATTGCTGCAAGTATTCCCCCCGCCCCCAAACTAACTGTAGTTTAGTCACTGCTTTATCTTCTGTTGTCTTTGGTTGGGTAGTTACGTTATTGTATATGGGTAGGTGTTGGACTTACCTTCTGCAACATCCGCGTCAGTTGGGGTGGTTGTTTTCTCCGTAGGCGTATAGTATAGGGAGCGAGCGGATACATGGCTGTACCGTCTTGTTCGCAGGAATCGTGTTGTGGCATGGTTCGGTCCTGAAATAATCTCCATCCGGGTGCTCTGACGTGTTGGTTGTGGTGACCGATTTGGCGCATAGGAAGTACACATCGTACTTGGGCGTTCGGAATCGACCTGCAAAAATGCCTCCGTATGACTCGATTGTACGTATCTGGCGGCTTCTCGCTTGGAAAATGAAGACAGATTCGACATGACCGAGTCGCTAGGTAAGTGAAGGGTTTACGGCATCGTACTTCATCGTTTGGTTAAACCGAGTCCCAGCACGATTCGGTTGGAAGCACCGCCTCCGGATGGCTCTGGGATGGCCTTCCTAGCGAGATCGTAGTCGACCCCTTAGTGTTGTTTTCGAAGCTCAGAATTCTATAGTGGGGCAAGACTGGAGTTAGTATCCCATGATGAGTTCCACAAGGCCGAATACCTTGCAGAGAGCTCGCTGAAATGGATTGGATGCTGCAGAGAAACTCCAAGTGGGAGAAACCGGTTTATGGTACCCAATGGAGTCACGCCTTCTCCAGATTAGCTTGGGTGGTTGGACCTCGTCCTCCAGCACCTGGAAGTCAGAACTTTTCTAAGTGCCAAACTTATCAGAGATTGTAGGAGAAGTCCAGTTATAAATAGCCAAGGGATCTAGGAGATCAGGAACAGCACTTAGGAGTCACGACTCACTTCAGCAGAGGCCATCACCAGGGTCCAGTGCAGGTCCAGTTGCTACTGATCAGGTGGTCACTTCATGACAAAGGCCGCTGCCAGCTTGTTGTGCCCCTGTAGCTACACAGGAGGTCAGTCAGTTCACCTTGAAGTCCACTTCTTTGTGCTGGGTACAAGCTAGAGTGGGTCCAGGCCTCTAGGTCTCCTCACAGGGGTCTCAAACAGCGGGAAAAGTCCTTCTACTGTTCTTTCATCGGTCAAGAAAGTTTTCTGAGAAAGATGCCTCGGGTGCTACAGTTATGGTTCGCACTAGCTAGTGGGTGGGGGTGACTCCTGGCTCCTTCCTAACCAATGGGGAAAAGGTTTCCAGGGGTAGCTCCCTATTCACTTTGCAGCAATTCCTGTTTGCCCCACAGTGAACAATCCCACAGTACACCTTACTCCCAAAATCCAAAATGAGGGAATCCTTCCTCTCTTGTGCAGAGCCTGTGTGGTAGTAGCCAGGGAAATGACCAGTCTGCACTCTGGAAAATCCTGCACTTTCCCTGAAGTTAGTTGGATTTGAGTGAGAATAGTAAATTTGACCCATGCAAAATCCAAAACGTTACTTGTGTTAGAGTGAGAGTTACCTTCCCAGACTCTGACACTTTTACCGGTGTTAGCTATTTTGGAAAGAGAATAATAATTCTGCCCTCCCCAAGATTCATCACTTTCTCCAATGTTAGTTGGGTTGGAGTGAGAATAGTAAATGTGACCTTCCCAATATCCAACATTTTCCCTACTGTTAGTTGATTTGGAGTGAGGATAGTTAATCTGCCCTCCTCAAAATCCAATACTTTGCCCATAGTTATTTTGGTTGGAGTGAGTACAGTAAATCTGCTGTCCCCAAAAAACGTTCCCCAATGTTAGTTAGACTGGAGTGACATAGCATGTTTGATCTCTCCAAAATACAACACTTTTCCTAATGTTATTTGGGTTGGGGAAAACAATAAATCTAATATCATTAATTCCAACACTTTCTCTAATTTCACTTAAGGTGGATTGAGACTAGTAAATCTAGTGTCCCAAAGCTCAACGCTTTCCTCAATGTTAGTTGGGTTGGGCTGAGAATAGCAAACGTGCACTCCTATATTGAATGTCTAGGATTCTTTCATAAAATATAGCTTATGTATGACTTTTAGAAAATTATTAGTTTCTAAAAAATGTATTTCATGTGAATGAATAAAATATTATTAAAGGTAATTTAATTTATTAATATATGTCAAGAATAAAGTATATTTGTAAGAATATATATGTACTAAAAATTGCAGAAAATTGGCACAATAAAAACATACACTTTATTTAATATTTTTAATAAATATATTGATATTTTAAAATAAATGTGTATTAAACATTCTAAAAAATACAACCTAATTGTAGCATCATTTTCACTTATTTGCTTTAATAACTAACAAAAAACTATATGTACATTTTATAATTATATTCTTAGCTGACATTTACTATAAATAATAATTTAACACCATAATAAAACAGGTTATATGTTAATAAATGTGTTACCATTGACTAAGCAGTATTAGTTATTATATTTACAAATTAGCTTATGTTTTTAATTTTTTAAAATATTTTTTAAACATTTTTATGATTCAGAAAGCATGTTACTTGTAATAAATAACTGATTTATTATTTTTCTATTATGTGCAATCTAAAGAATTCATTTTTTCATTTCGATTTTGCAGCCATATTGTGCAGCCGTGTTTGTTGTAGATGATGCATGCGGGATGCGAATCTCTGTTTCAGATAAGGTCATTTATTTTGCCCTTTTAAAGTTATATTTGTGGTCAAGGTTGCTAAAAGTCAGGTTGGTATGTGTTAGTGCAGATATAGTGGTTTTGTTATTTGGGACTGGGAAATTGAACAGTTAGGGGGTAATTACGATGGCGGGGAGTGGGACCGCTTGCCTACAAGGCGGCAGTCCCACAGTGGGTATTACGATGCCACCGCCACCGTGGCGGTCGCATCTGCTATCTTTAACATTGCGGCGGGTGCTGCTAGCTGCAGCACCTGCCGCAATGTTAAAAATGCACTGTTTACATTTCCCTGCACTATGTGGCAGGCAACACGCGGTGCCTGCCACATGATGCAGGGAAATGTAGGGGGGCAGTTGGTGCCCCCCAACTGCCAGGCAACACGCGGTGGCTGCCACATGGTGCAGGGAAATGTAGGGGGGCAGTTGGTGCCCCCCAACTGCCCACGGGGTGCCTGCAACGGGGCCCAAAGTCAATCCCCGCCAGCCTTTCCATGGCAGGGAACCGCCATGTAAAGGCTGGCGGGGATCCAGCATCCAAAATATGGTGGGCGGTGCCTGCTAGGCACCGCCACCATTCTGAGGATGCGGACGGGTCCGACAGGCAATCATAACGATTGCCTCTGTCGGACCCGTGGCGGTCAGGCTTTCTGCCCACCAGCACACCGCCCTCCATAACAATCTGGCGGGCGGTGAATGGCCTTACGATGGCAGTGAACCCGCCACCGACAGCAAGTCGGTGGCGGGTTCACCTACATCGTAATCAGGCCCTTAGTGAAGTGGGCACGTTAGGCCTTCATGCTTCATCTTGAGACTTTTAGTGTTGGTATATTACAGATAGGCTAATGTATTTTTGTTATGTGGGTTTTTGGAGGATATTATACGATAAGTATACAGACATCTATAAACCATTCTATTAAGCACAGTGGAGATGGGACATGTGAATTTAACCATTCCAAGGCCCAGCAGAGCACAAAACAGTAGATGACACAACTTAGTTGTGTCTTTGCCATTAGTGATCATGTGAGCAGTGCAGAGTCAAAGGGTCACCTGCCACCTAAAATATTTCAATTTGGGTTCTTGGCTTTCTATGTTGGGCAAACACACTTGTTATGGGGTCACTCATGTCATCAATTGTTTCAGTTGCTGCAACTACGGCTACATACAGGACAGTATAGTGACATGTCTCTGAGGCGCGCATAGGATGTAGATTGCTCACTTCATGAGAATTGAAGATCAGTTGTTATTTGTGAGACGTGACAATCTGCAAAAGCACATTTTCATCTTGTTTTGGGTAACTGAACCCGGGCATCATGGTAGTTGTAGTAATTTTTAACCCAACTTGTCTACACTGTCTAGCTGGCTATTGTGGCATATCTGTTGACATTATGCTGTTGGTATGGCCCATACCTTTACATTGGGGCAGATAAGATGTATCAGGGGATAATTTATTTTATACAACACTCACAGACATAATTCCATCATGTGCCATGGTGTTGAGATGGATGCAACAAACCTTAAAAGCGACACTAAACATTCACATATTTGCACATCTCTGCTGATGATACTTTGCTGATTGGATGGTAGGGAAATATATGGAAATCACATTGTTAAGAGCTGGTTTGTGAACAAACTGCAGGTTGAGGTTTCATGTGAATTTGTAGAGTGTCACTTACCAGACTCTGCTCCTCCAGGTATTCCATGCAAGCCACCAATGTGTAGGATGGCCAAGTCCTTCTCCTCCCAGGGGATAAAATGTACTGGTATGCTGGGAGGACCACCACCAGTCCTCTGGGCCACCAGTTGTTGCTGGGAGGCCAGGCACCTTCCACTTCAGGTCATTCCACCTCTTCCTAATTTCCCCCTGTGTGCTTGGTATGGCAGCTATAGAATTTGCTTTGCAGATTACTCAGTCTCACATTTCCCTTTTCTGATTCATAGTAGTATTTTGGACTTCGGCTCCAAATAGATGTGACTCTACTCCTATGATTTAATCCACCATGACTGACCCCTTGTGCTCAGAAAACCTTAGATTTTTGGGTTTCTGCATTATCAGGAAATGAAGGCACTAACAGTACAACAACTAATTACACCCAAGATAAAAAGTAAAAGAACAGGAAAAGTGTGTAGAGAATTGGAAAAAAATAGCCTACTTCTCTGTCCCAGATTTACCTCACAAATGCTCTGGAGCTGTGGCGTGGCAAAGGATCATGAACTGAAATGCGGTATGTTTTATAGTGTGCTATGTAGGTGTCTCCAATTGGCCAATAAACACAAGGTGTGTTGTATTTGTGGCCCATCCAATGGCCAGTGTTCAGTTGCTTTGCTGAGCGTGAACCGCAACGGTTTCCCGCCGTCAGGGAACTGCCACAAGGGGCTTGCCAGCACTAATGTATTTTCGTAATTTGCTTGCCAGCAATACGCCACCGTGAGGGCATCGCCGTACTAATCTGACCAGCTGCGTTCATCGGCCCATCCAGGGACTTTGCCATACTTTGGCTGGGGTGGGACTCGGTCCCCCAGTCCACAGTGCCCCTGATTCAAGCAAGCCTGGCTGATGACGGCTGAAATGCCAGAAACCGGTCCTAGGATGCTTGTTTCCGGTCCAGGGAAGACATGGCTTGGCAGTTCGGGCTGGACTGTTCCCATGAGGCACAGGGTCAGACTGATTTGCATATGGCCATGTCTGAACTGGGGTGGTGGAGTGAGCTAAAGAATGATGATGGATTAAACCCAGATCAGTTGACTGGGGGTGAGTGTTTGATTGGCTCAAACGTTCCGTCCATCATCCCCTTTGTATCGCTTTGGTCGCCCTAAGTTGGCGGGGGTATGCCCAGACGTGGGTCCCTTGCTCACTTTGCCACTGGATTCAAGCAAGCCTGGCTGATGACGGCTGAAATGCCAGAAACCGGTCCTAGGATGCTTGTTTCCGGTCCAGGGAAGACATGGCTTGGCAGTTCGGGCTGGACTGTTCCCATGAGGCACAGGGTCAGACTGATTTGCATATGGCCATGTCTGAACTGGGGTGGTGGAGTGAGCTAAAGAATGATGATGGATTAAACCCAGATCAGTTGACTGGGGGTGAGTGTTTGATTGGCTCAAACGTTCCGTCCATCATCCCCTTTTGTATCGCTTTGGTCGCCCTAAGTTGGCGGGGGTATGCCCAGACGTGGGTCCCTTGCTCACTTTGCCACTGGATTCAAGCAAGCCTGACTGATGACGGCTGAAATGCCAGAAACCGGTCCTAGGATGCTTGTTTCCGGTCCAGGGAAGACATGGCTTGGCAGTTCAGGCTGGACTGTTCCCATGAGGCACAGGGTCAGACTGATTTGCATATGGCCATGTCTGAACTGGGGTGGTGGAGTGAGCTAAAGAATGATGATGGATTAAACCCAGATCAGTTGACTGGGGGTGAGTGTTTGATTGGCTCAAACGTTCCGTCCATCATCCCCTTTTGTATCGCTTTGGTCGCCCTAAGTTGGCGGGGGTATGCCCAGACGTGGGTCCCTTGCTCACTTTGCCACTGGATTCAAGCAAGCCTGGCTGATGACGGCTGAAATGCCAGAAACCGGTCCTAGGATGCTTGTTTCCGGTCCAGGGAAGACATGGCTTGGCAGTTCGGGCTGGACTGTTCCCATGAGGCACAGGGTCAGACTGATTTGCATATGGCCATGTCTGAACTGGGGTGGTGGAGTGAGCTAAAGAATGATGATGGATTAAACCCAGATCAGTTGACTGGGGGTGAGTGTTTGATTGGCTCAAACGTTCCGTCCATCATCCCCTTTTGTATCCCTGAGGGGCAGGGCCAACATCGATGCCCTAAAAGTGCATCATCAGACCTGCAGCTTGGTTTCCTTCTGACCGGCAGCGTTCTATGGCCCATCCAGGGACTTTGCCATACTTCGGCTGGTGTGGGACTCGGTCCACCATGCGCCTGAGTGGCGGGATCAACATCAACGCGCTAAAAGTGCATCTTCAGACCTGCAGCTTGGGTTCCTTCTGACCGGCAGCGTTCCATGGCCCATCCAGGGACTTTGCCATACTTTGGCTGGGGTGGGACTCAGTCCCACAGTCCACCATGCACCTGAGGGGTGGGCCAACATTGACGTGCTAAAAGCGCATCATCAGACCCACAGCGCGGGATGCACGCCGACATGCCCGGGCATGCGCCCTAGATGAAGACCGGACCAAGACGGGCCTGTCTCAGCCCGTCATCACCCAGAAGAGGCCAGGCCCACTCTCTTTAGTCCTGTTGCTGGCCTTTGTAATCATTTGTGCCACTACGAGGAACATAAACTTGCTGGGATTAGTTCTGTCTGCAGTCAGAAAAGTGTTGCTACTGAGGAGTCCATGAACAGTTGTTTAAGGGTGATTACTCGACTTGGTCCGTTCAGGAAGTAGGAGTCCGTCTTACCAACCACTGTATCCTACATTAAATCATTATATTTCAGCTATGCATCTAAACGTAAGTCTGCAACCCTGCATGACTGTAGCTTAGTGTAATTATGGGGAAAAGGAAAAATCTGGATAATGAAAGCGGCCAAAAGGGGAAGATAGCTAAAACATCTGTAAGCAGCAATAGTACATTAGAAGCCATAAATGTTTTAATAGAAGAGGTGGACGAATCAGAGCGGAATAGGAGATTAGGAGCGAAATCTAAAATAACACACTATTTTAAGGGAAAGAATGAGAAAGCTACTCCTGTATGCTATTATGTCAAAAGCCAAGTCACTACCAATATTGATTTGTCTACCCAAACAAAGTCACTGCATTCCTCACCCATTGCTGTAGCAACTCAATCCCCCTGGCCCTACCGAGTCAAGAATTAACCGAAGTGCCACTCGTAATAACCATCCCCTGTACAAACCGGTATGCTCCACTTATGGTGGAAAGGAGTGGAAACCAAGACTCTAAATCTTCTGACCCAGCCAAGGATAAGGGTACAGAAATGGAGTGGGCCATATCACAGGTTAGCTCCCTAAAGGAAGATCTGAAAGCCCTGACAGATGCTGTGCAATTTCTCAGCTCCTTGACAGAGGGCCTTCAAAATCCAATATGGAGCTATAAGCAGGCATGAACGACCTCCAGATGGAAAAAGGGTAGCCAATCAAGATCATGCATATTTCCAGCTATGTTGATGGTGCTCAAAGTTCAATGGAGTGGATGGGAAAACATCACTCAGTATTTCTTCCCCTGTGAAAATGTCACAGTCATCCCATTCCTATCAAAGCCAACTAACATAGTCATAGAAACCGGCAGTATGCAACAACAAGGACCAAGGGAGGGTAACAACATATTCACTCCCATGTCTACGTCTATTAACTACCTATCAAACCCTAGGCACCAACAGAGTTTCCCAATCTGGACTTTCCCCCGAAAGCACTGTCTTTTTCCCCAGAATGCAGGTCATATATTATGCCACCAAATCCACAGGGAGGAATAATTTATACGACAGGGGTTCCTAGATTAGCTCTTGATCAGAGAGAATCACCAGACTCCTTAATTAATAAGATCACCCATTGGATTCATCATAAACGCAATTGCCTTTCATTTATACACTCAGACATGCATTCAGCCCAACGTTTAACAAATAATCGGTGCTGTTATCACAATATAAAACTGATCATAAGCAACCAGGCCGTCATTGACGGTGTTTTGGCAATGGAAGCTCGTTCTTTTCCACCTCTTGGCTTAGCAATACAGTTCAAAATAGCACCAGACTTTACAACTCATGCTAATGATTGCTCTTTAACTCACAGCAATACGAGACCAAGTTGAACACATGGATGCCAGTGCGAGTATCAGTAGGGCCAGTCCAAAAACGTTATCATCGGGCTTGACCAACAGGGCACCACGGTGAGTGGTTGGCACACAAGGCTTTGTGAAGCAAACTTTCACCCATCATCCTAACAGCAACACTATTTCTGATAATTCATGTAGCTCAACAATAGCTATTCAATCTGGAGCTCCAGCATCCTATCGTTCTAATGAATATCAAGAGGCTTCTCCTCCTGATCTCCTCAATTCTGATAAGTAGTGTGGAAGATCCTCTCATGGAATTTAGCTGGACTAAAGCAAAAGTTAATGGATCCTGACTGTGGGCCTTATGTTGACGAGCATGACATATGTGTGTTTCAGGAAACGTGGTAAACTGAATCCTGTTTTAGAAGGCGCTATTCTAGTTTTGTATGCCCCGCTTTGAATCAGGAGAGAGGCCGTCCAGTTGGGGGTTATTAGTTTGGGTGAAAAACTAATTGAATTGTAAAATCACCATACTCAAGGGATCCACTCCTGACCTTCTTGGTCTGCACTTGTAAAAAGATCATACCTGTCTTTATCTTTTTAATGTTTATAATAGACCCACGGGTAAGAATAAGGAATCTTATATTTTAACACTTTTAGATAATCAGTTAAGCTCCCTGTGCTGTGAAGCCCGTATAATAGTGGCAGGTGACTTCAATTTAACAATAGAACCACTAGATAGCTGTGTTTCGACTATATCTGATGAGGAGGATGCTTTATGGAATATTGCAAGAATAGGTATCTCCCAAGTGAAAGAAAAGCTCAACCTTGTCACTACAACTGCTGGGTATTACTTTAAGGACAGGACTAGGAGCCTGTAATGGGAGACCCCTATCAAATCCAGAGGGTGCTTTGATCTACAAATGTGAGAACAGCTCTAGTAGAATCTATTATATATTTCTCTCCTTGCATTTATGGGCTTACATGAGCGACATGTCTGTAGTTGAAAGGAGATACAGCGACCATAATGCCCTAAAACTGAAGCTCATTCAGCTATTTAAACTTTGTCCAGAAGTAAATGCAGCCCTCTCTAACAATAAAAAGGCTCTAAATTGAGAGTATGCCCAAGCTCATCCTGAAATCCTGTAACAGGTCTACACTGGCGTAGGTATTGCCATGGAGAAATTAACAGTATGCGTGAAGAGAGAGCAGTCCCTAATCAAATTATAAAAGTTCATGAGAATTTGTTTGTGTTGATTAGGGATCCGTTCTCTAGAGAATATAGGAAATCATCAAAAATTGTTCAACACAGCATCCATGGTACAACGCAAGTGTAGGACAGCAAAAGCTCATCTCCTAGGTCAAATAAAAGCAGGAGACCAAAATCATGTTCCAGAGGCCCAAAACATTTAGAAGGCCAAGCTAAACCACGCCCATAGTGCCTGGGAAGCAAAGATCTGGGCAGATTTAACTTGTGCAGCAAAGCTAGGGGACTCAAAAGTATTTTGGGCCATTTTGTCGCCTGGAAATTGCTTTGCAGCTACCTCAGTAACTTTCCACATTGAACCACACAAATGGATTAACCATTTCTCAGAGCTTTACACCACAAAGGTTATCAGCGATCAAGATACTAAGACCAGTGAAGTTTCTTCTACTATTACTCAGGGGCAAGCAGATACTCTTGAAATCTCCCTCGCAGACTCCCTAGGGGCATTGAAATCAATTGTTCCTAACAAAGCCCCGGGCCCAGATTGTATTACCTCTGACTTGTACGCTTCAGAGCCAGATATTTGGGCCACATATCTAAATTTTATTACAAGGGCAATCCTAAGAGGGGGTCTAATGCCTGAGTCTTGGAATAGTGCAGAGATCGTCCCGATCTACAAGTAGGTCAATGGGACGACACCAGGAACTACAGGCTTATCAACCTAATAGATGGGCTCCAAAAAATATTTTGTGAACAGCTCCTGAGAAAATTGTCATATTGGGCATTGACAAACAACATATTTACTAATCTGCAAGCAGGCTTTCGCCCCAAAGTAAGTACTTTAGACCAAATTTTTAGGTTCAACTTTATCTAATGGAAAACTGTTCTACTTGGAAAAGGCCACTTATATGTAATTTTTGTTGACCTTAAGTCAGCCTTTGATATGGTCCCAAGACCCAAACTGTAAGAAGTTCTTGGCAACAAGGGAGTACCAACTAATATTTTAGGAATCTTAATAAAGATTCATGAGAATAATCAAGCGCAGGTGAGATATGGGAAGGGTGGGGAACAAACAGAAGCTTTCAAAATAGAGAAGGGAGTTTGGCAAGGCTGTGTTTTAGCCCAGACTCTATTCTCTCTGTTTCTAAATGATCTGGCAGAAACCTTGGATTTCCAAAATAACGATGCCCCAGGATTGGTGCTGCAAAATATCCGATGCTATTATTCACGGATGACACCTTCCTTCTTTCAAAGACCCCAAGAGGCCACCAAGCAATTTTGAGGCACTTTCTTTTTTCTGTACTGACCGGGGTCTAGAGTTGAATATAAATAAGACTAAATATATTGAGTTTAATCATATATAAATCTACTAGGCCAAGAATAATTGCTAATAAAACACCTTTAAATCAGGTTTTGAACTTTGTTTACTTGGGGGTTACTTTGTCATATAACCTTAGTTGGAAGGTGGAAACTAGAAAGAGTGCACTAAAATTACAGCAGGGGACTGGGGCAATTCTAAGGATGTCAAGGAAGCTGAAAACATCAAGTGCAACACCTGCACTAGAGGTATACAAGGTTAGGGCAAAAAGTGCCACTCTATACAGTGCAGAACTCTGGGGATACACTGCCACCAATGAGCTATCAGTAGTAGAGAATAAACTTCTCAAGTGTTTAACGGATCTCGCACATAGCTCTCCAACTCTTCCACTAATGCAAGACATGGGCTTATACCCCATCTCATTTTCCATCCAGTCGAGACCATTATTATTTTGGCACAGGATATGGTCAAGACCAGAGCTAGAATCTTATAGGGCACCTCTCAGAGAGATTTTAAAAACAGCTGGACATCTGAAAATTAATTGGCTGTTGTATGTGAGGAAAACATTTCAGTCTCTAAACCTTGAGAATCTTTGGGACGGTCCAGATGACTCACATTCAACACCAAGGCAACTGATAAAAGATCGGTGCAGAGAATATTTCTGGGGAGAAACAGTCAAAGACTGTTAATCAGGGAGCCTGACTGACCACTTTTTTGACCATATGATTGCTCCATTTTATGAACCCACATTAGATGTCATCCAAGGTTCCCGCCCCAGACAGCTATACGTAAAGTTCAGGTTTGGGACTCTGCCTACGCGAGAGTTCACAGTTAGATGGGCAAAAACCAAGAATCCCAATACTATCTGCCTTGCTTGAGACAAAGGGGCCTATTAGCATGGCGGGCGGATCGCCACCGCCCGACCGGTGGTGGCGATCCACCCGCCAAAACACCCGCCAGACGGCCATTTACCCCCCGCCACATTAGCATGGCGGGGGTACCGCGGCGGACGGAAAGACCGTCCGCCGCATTTTCGCAGGTAGGCAATCGTCACGATTGCCTGCCGGGCGGAAAAGGCCCATAATATGGTGGTGGTGCCTTTCAGGCACCGCCATCCATATTATGATGTGTGCGGAGGAATGCCTTTCCATGGCGGAGACACCACCATGGAAAGGCATGCGGAGTTCACTTTGGGGGCCCGTTGCGGGCCCCCGGGGGGGTGGGGGGATGGGCGGATGCACTTGGGGGGTACCCATGGTACCCCCCTACATTGGCATGGACAAGGTGGCAGGCACCGCGCGGTGCCTGTCACGTTGTGCATGCCAATATACAACATGCATTTTCAACATTGTGGCGGGTGCTGCTTACAGCACCTCCCGCCACAATGTTGAATATGCGGAATGCGACCGCCAGGGTGGCGGTCCCATCCTAATGGGCCCAGTGGGACCACCGCACCTCTGGCGGTCGGTCCCATTTACCGGTACGGTGGCAGGCGGACTTTGTCCGCCCGCCATCGTAATGATGCCCAAAGTTCCCAAGTCTTTAGAACATCTTGTATTTTTCTGTGAGGCCTATAAATTGCCAAGAAGAAAGTGGATTATTCCACTATGCTATTTATTAGGCATAAGGTTCTCTATCCAGCTTTGAGAATATTGAAAACTGATACGCGGGAGGTGCTTGCTGTCAGTCTAGCCAAATTTTTACATGCTTCATGGATAATCCACCGTTGGTGGGAGGAACGTCACTTGGGAAACCATTTGTATTTAATCTAAAATTATCTGGAATTTTAGAAGAACTATCCGAGACCAATATAAAATAGTGATCCGGTTCCTTCAAAAGTTATTTTTCCGGAGTTTTAGTCTCAAAACGTGCAATAATAAGCTAGAAATTCTGCTGCTAATTTTATACTTTTATCAGTTTTTATCAAATTTAGTGTGGAATGCTCTTCTGCAGGAATTTAAAAAAATGAATTATTATGCTTAGCTAGGCTGTGGTATAATTGATTTTATTAGAATGTTGTAGTTGATTGTATGATAATGTTTATGGATTTTACACTTTTTTAAATTATTGCAATCACAATAATTGTGTTCATTTTATGTGTGTTTTATGGATTTCAATCTGAAATAAACAACTACTACTACTACTACTACTACTACGAATCACCAGTATTGCAGTCCGCTGCATCACTGGTGGGGAACACTCCGTTGTGGCGGTCTGCCGCTCAATCTCCATGCATCTTAATAAGGCGGGCGGAACACCGCCAATTAGGTGAGGTTTTTTGGACCGGCCTCTGCAGCGGTTTGGCGGTAAGACGGCCAAACTCGTAATTTTGGTCCAAAGTCTTTACACAATGGCCATACAGTCAAATGCTGGGTGGAACACTTCCGTGAAGAATCTGTGCAGCAAATCAACAACCAATTTGAAACATACATTGTTCTGGGGTAGCGCATGATTCTTACTTTGCTATTATTTACACACAGTTTACCCTGCACCACCATGCAGACAACCATTCATTCATATATCCACAATAAGCTGCCTCTTAAGCACTGACTTTAGCTATGTCCTCTATCATATGTTTCTCCTTCTCTGATTGCTTACCAATTCTGTTTACTGGCTGTACAGTTCTGGCAGCATTCACTGTTCTGGTTTTCCTCACCTGCTTGCCGAGTGTGACAGAAATATAAAATTGTTGCTTGTGCAAATACTAGAAAATACATTCAAAGTTAATTTTCACTTACTTTTAAAAATCTGAATTGATGGAGGAATCAGATTGTTGATTACTATACTTTTAAAAGTAATTTTATAAAAAAAACATTTAAACCTTATAAAAATATACCACAAGCTCCTTAAGCCAGACTGGCTTAAAACCAGTTTTGCCACTCATAATGCCTCCACAGGTGGAATATACTTCCTTTCTGTGTAATTTAATGAATGTAGCTCAAAAGACAATAGTCTGTCTCTCACCTACAAAAAAACAGGTTGGTGTTAGTTATTGACAATCTTGCAGGGATTAGCCATCTGGTAAAGGTGCAGGGTAGCAGGCAGAACAAAGGGCAGCAGTGACTCTTCTTTTTTTGACTTGCAGTTCCCAAATCAGCTGACAGGATCTGATACCATTCATTTCTGAATCCTCCTAAACCCTTTGGCCCTGACCCGAGCTTGAGGGAGAACCAGTTGTGACCCTGTCAAGTGAGCAAAGAGCTGATATAAACAGGTGAGCACTAGGAATCTGGAGAGAGGCTGGGAGAAGGATTCTTCCATCTTGGAACACAGGCACTGGATAATTTTACACTTAAGTCTAAAAGGAAGTGCTATAAAAGGTTGTAGGCATAGGGAGAGAAAGTAGGCAGAAATGTGTAGGGAAAATTCTCCAATCACTGGTTAGTAAACAGGATAAGACTTGCACTCCACCGCCAACTCCTCAGAAACATGCTGGACCCATGTCACCTTTCCCCTATTCCAAGTCAATAAAATTGGTACAGTTGGGTACAATAAATATCAGCTATTCACTGCAAGATACCCTTTGGGGTGAATATGCGCTTTACAGATGCTCACATTATAATTTTTGCTCTAATATTAATTGAAAGACGTTTTTCTAATTAAAACTGATAGGAAACGTGCAGTTTCAGGTAGAGGAATTTGCTGTGCTTTAAAATATGTGTATTATTTATCTCGCAATAAAATTGGGTTAAATGCTCTATAACCATGAGAGGGTACTCATTGAAAATGTGCCCTGCAAAAGTTCATTATGGTACCACTGCGGTCTAAACCCAGAGTCTGACAAGACTAGGGAAAGTTAAACAACCAAACAAATTCTCACTCCTGAATCAAACCTATCTCAATTTGCAAAATAGGTTTGCACAATATAAATTGAACTATTGGCTGATATAGCCCACAAAAATACCAAATCAGATTTCAAAAACACTGCACAACACTGCCTACAAGGTCATCAAGCAAGATTAGGCACATGGTCTCTTGCTTTCAAACCTAGCACCTGAAATTTTAGGGTATGCAATGCTCATTAGTTTAAATACTGCTTTAGGCAAAATGGGTTGACATGTTCATCGCATAGTTCACGTGGCACGCTAAAAACTACTGCAGGTTTTTTTCCCATGCAGAAAAAAGTTGGTAAGTGCACGTTCTCTCTTTCTTTAAAAATAAACATATCCCCTGAACTGTTACTAACAAGGACATGTTATTATCTATTATTTGAGCAAATAATGAATACGACATAAAACTTGGCCTTTGGGTAATTCACGTATTTCTGTACCACAATCCCTGAAATTTTAGCCCAGTCTCCTATGACTTTTTCATGCGAAGGAAGTCAAAAATCATATCAAATTTCACTTTCAGTGAAAAGGTGAAAATTTCATACATTCCACATGACACCAAATTTGGGAGCTATGCATAAAGAGAATTATGCATGGGCTTCTATAAAACAGTAGAAATATACCAAAAACAATGTTGCTGCGCTCACAATTGTTTAAAAATTCAAATCCATGGCAATAAATGTTGCAGCTATAGGCCCATCACAGGGCTATCTCTTCAGTCTAAAATCAGGGAGGATTTAGCAGATGACTATATCAAAGAATTACTAGGGTTTCTCTCTAGTTTCCCATACAAAACAATATTTTTTTGTGTCCCAGCCCTATGGAACGACATTCTGGAATGAGTGGATAAAAGCTGCTAAACTTTTCTGGTTCATTTGGACCTTTTAGCAGCATTTCATGCGATGGATGACCTAGTCTGTTAGGCAGTATGGCTAAGGTATCAAATGTTTCGAACTTCACTCTAGTTTGGCTTAAATCATTCTTAACACAACAACATCAGCAAACTAAATTAGGCTATTAACTCACTCACTATGCTGCCCTGTGCTATATACCCCAGAGTTTACTTATGTTTCCACCCACTTTAATATATACCGACCCTCCCTGTTCTCGATGCTGTCCTGTTTCAGTAAGGTGACAGAGTGCTAAGCTGATGATACCCACATTTATATTAAAATCACCAGTGATGCTGGACCTTTTGAAAAGTTTTAACTGCATAAATATTTGACATAGCAAACACAATAAGATGATGGACGGAGTACTGAAACTTTTCGCACACTCACCGCCAGTCACAGATCTGGGTGGAACCCATCATGATTCTTCTGCTCACTAAGACACCCCAGTTTGGACCCAGCCATATGCAAATCAGTATTGACTCTGCTCCTCATGGGAACAGTCCAGCCCAAACTGCCAGGCCAGATCCTCCCTGGACTGGAAACAAGCATCCTGGGACCGGTTTGGGGGTATTACGCCTTATCAGCGAGGCTAGCTTGAATACAGTGGCAAAGTGAGCAAGGGACCCACGTCTGGGCATTCAAGCTAGCCTGGCTAATGAGGGGGTGATACCATGAAACCGGTCCCAGTATTCTTGTTTCCTGTCCAGGGAGGAACTGGCCTGGCAGTTCGGGCTGGACTATTCCCATGAAAAGCAGGGTCAAGACTGGTTTGCATATGGCTTGGTCCAAACTGGGGTGGCATAGTGAGCAAAAGAACAATGAATGAAACCCAGATGTCTTGACTGAGGGTGAGTGGTTGAAAAGTTTCAGCACTCCGTCCATCATCTTGTTGTGTTTGCTAAATATTTGGCATATGAGACTCTCTACATTTAGTGCAATTGTGCTTTTTTCCAGTGAATTGATTTTGTCACTGAAACATTTTGGTGCACTTGTAATTTGAAACAAAACTGTATGTGAGTGACAAGTACATGCAAACTTTGCCAATGGGCTTTGGGGGGTAGCCGACCTCGGGAGGAGTGCCCCCTGGGATATTTGGCAGTTTGGGACAGCCCAGGCTCAATTTGGGCTGGTGTTGGGCTCCCCCTGCCTGGGCTCGATTGGGAGATATGTAGCCAGCCATTTCCTGACACCGGCCACCATTTTAGGTAGTGCGACATGATGGCTGGCACATCAGGTAAAATTTGTGAAAATTGGTGAGTGTAGGTACACAGTTATGATATGCATGCCAATGAGAGGGTGAAGGAAGCCATGTGCCTGGTGGCCGATGCAGGTCGCATGGATATGGTGGCAGCAAGCACGCAAGTGACCGTGAGCCCAGTGAGGCGGGCAGCGGGGAGGGAGGTTGCAGCAGCTGTGATGGCGTGAGTGAATGAACAGCGCAATAAAGTACGCATCCGGGGCTGCTGCAGAATAAGGAGAGCGCCCACTGGATTGGCACGAGGTACGTGTGGTACGCGGAGCACCACGCGGATGCCAGCGCTCCGTTTCAGAGCAACACGAGGGGGAGGGGGCAGGGCATGTACATGGCGGGCTGGGGCTGTCACCAATAAAAGCAATGAGAAGGAAGCTGCACAAGATGCGGCCTCCTCAGGCGTCCAAGAAGAGAGAAGAGAAGGAAAGATGGATGGAGGAATGGGAGAAGCAGGAGAAAGTGCCCAGAGTGAGTAGGGGAGGCGATGAGGGAGGGGCAAATAGTATGGAGGCAGGGCAAGAAGGCCCTAGGCCTCAGGTCCACGTGGAGAAGGAGTCGGGGAACCGGGGGGGAGTAATGAGCCATGGTACAAGGAAGGAGGGAGGGCATGCAGGAGGATGATAACAGCCCTGGGGGGTGACCTAGAAGGTGCAGGAGAAGAGGATTGGGAGGTAAATTGGGGGAAGGCAGGTTCCAGGCGGATGGACACGGAGATGGACAGGGGACATGGAGCTAGATGGGGAGGAGTTCCCAGCGAGTTCTTTGACTGCGGGGTGGCCGGAAAGGGCCCCAAGGGGGATGTGAACCACTTGGAAGAAGGAGGGAGGGTGGGAGAGCATGGGGAATTGGAGCACACCGGAGGGGGACGGGCAGTCACCGTGACAGAGAAGAACCAAGTGATAGGCTCTGCCACAGCATTGATGGTGGCCATGTTGGATTGGAGTGAAGAAGAGGAAGAGGGGATGAGAAGGGGGGGAGAGGGTTTAGGATAGAAGGTCAGGGCACCATTCTGGGTGTATTCCAGGGGGGGGTGCAGGAGAGAGGTTCAGCACTAGCACAGCAGGGGGGTATTCAGGAGGAAGGTCCTTGGCAGTGGTGGGACATCAGGGGGATGGGGAAACGAGGAGGCGGGAGTACCACGAGGGCAGGGGAGAAGAGGGTGAGGGCTGTGGGTCCCAGAGCAGGGATTAAAACAGGCAGGCAGGGATAGTGACCCCAGCACTACGGACCTACTTCTGGTTTTGCAGGTACGTCATTGGGAGAGTCTTATGTTGCTCAATGGCCCCAAGAGGAAGAGATGGCAGGGCCTAGCGCGGCCAGCCGGAGGCCAACACGGGACAACAACGTCACTGCCACACAAATGTCTGGGGTGGCCTTGTCAGTGCAGCAACCCGGACAGGTCCTTGCAGCCCTGGGACAGAGGGATGCCATGCGGCGTCTGGTACGAGGGGAGGACAGTAACGGGGGGAGCTCCACTAATGTTGTGTCTAGTATGTTACAGGTTGGTGCGGCAATTGAGAGGATCTAAATATGGAGAGAGTGGGCATGGAACCCTTGCAGCTGGTTAGGTGGCTGGATCCGGTGTGGAGGCCAACCTTGATGCCAGATAAGGGCAATAGTGGTGGGGGATCGGGGGGTCAAGAATAAGGTTTCCATCAGGGTGGAGGCAGGGGGAGACATAGACAATGGAGAGGTTCAATTGAGGAAAGGTTTATATGTCAAGGACGCAGGGGTGGGGACAGAAATACGGATGTTAGCAGCGGCAACTGGTGAGAGCAAGTCCAAAATAGAAGACGGGGCCACACAGCGGGAGAGTCAAGGAGCCCAGATGGAGACAGTTATGCCGCAAGCGGGAGGTGATGGGCACGGAGCACAAGAGATGAAGGAAGAACAAGAAGGGGGAGCAAAATGAGTAAGGAACTTAACATTAAGAAGCTCCCATCCATTGGCGTAACGAAACCCTTGGGCCCACACCTAATGCTGGCAGCCACGGAGAAAATATGCAAAAGGGAAGTATGTTGAGATGCTGAAGCTGCTTCACAGGGAGCTGAGGGCAAAGGAGGGTTCCAAAGAAGAGGAATATAAGCTGTTCAAGTGGGCCAAGGTGCCAGCAACAATAGAGTATTGGAAGGCCGCATTATTGATTTTTGCGAGTGTATACTGCGGAAAAATACCCAGAGCAGTGTGTCTCTATATTTAAATATATGGATGTGATAAGAAGGGCGCAGCTCATGTATGGGGGTCAGGCATGGGCTTACTATGATGAGGAGCTTTATGCATGTTTAGCTTGGGATACAGATGCAAGATGGAGGGAAATTGACAATGATCTCTGGCACCAGATGATGGGCCCAGAAAAATTTGGAATTATCCTTTTTACAGCAAGTGTCCACCCACTGCTTTACTGGCCCTTTCTGCAGCATCCCACCTGAGGGGGTTTGGGGGCGGAGGCAAAGCAACTACGAGGTGTGCTTGGGACATGCTGGGATTTTAACAAGGGAGTATGTATGAGGGAGTACTATAAGTTGCTGCATGAGTGCTCCAAGTGTGGAGGGAGACATGCACTGATACAGTGATATGGTGCAGTAGGTAGTGGTCAGGGGCAACAGACTGGTCAGTGGAATAAATACCAGGGGACAGCGGGCGGCCAGCTGGGGTATCAGGCATCAGGAAACCGGGGAGGAGGTGGGCCACAAGGGAACATGGGAAAGCGCTCATATGCCAATTAAGGTTGAGCGTTTGGACTGCTGGTTGGCCCTATACCACAAAAGAGAAGACGCAGATTTGTTGAGTGCAGATTTTCAGGAGGGTTTCAGACAGGGGTATGAGGGTCCAGGGGTACGTCAGTGGGCAGATAACTTGCAGTCGGCGCAGTCGCACAAACAGGTGGTGCAAGCAAAGCTCTTAAGAAAGGTACAGGAGGGCATATGGATGGCCCATTCAGCGCATGGTCAAAGCAGGATCTGGCAGTCTCACCCACTGGCGTGGTGCCAAAGAAAGAGAGGGGGTAATTCAGGCTAATACAACATATGTCATGGCCGGTAGGGGGCTCAGTCAATGATTACATATGAGAAGAAGGGACATCATTATCGTATTCACTTGTGGATGTAGCAATGGCACGGGTGGAGCAGGTGGGTACTGGGGCCTTGCTGGCTAAGTGCAATATAAAATTGGCTTTCAGGTTGTTGTCAGTGCACCCAGAGGATTTTCAGTTGCTGGGGATACAGTTTGATAGGTCATGGTATGTAGACAAATTCCTTCCCATGGGGTGCTCCATCTCATATGCGCTCTGCGAGAGATTCAGTATATTCTTTCAGTGGATCTTCACATTGCAGACAGGGAAGGCCACTGTAACACTACCTGGACGATTTCTTTTTTGTGGGTCAACCCAGTTGCGTGGACTATCAACAACAGTTGACAAGTTTTCAAGAACTCATGGGTGACATGGGGGTGCCACTGGAGCCGGAAAAGACAGTTGGGACCAGCACAGTGCTGTCATTTCTTGGCATTGAGTTGGATTTGGTATCCATGGAAGCGTGCCTCCTGGTGGATAAAAAAGTTCATTTTCAGTTGCTTCTGGACATTATGCTCCATAAACCAAACATTTTCAGACAAGGAGGTCTAGGTTCTGGTCGGCCATATCAACTTTGCGTGCAGGGCAGTGAGGGTGGGGAGGACTTTTTGCAGGCAGCTTGGTTTGTCATTAGCAGGGCTGTCGCTGCCTCATCACCACAACAGATTTTGGGCAGGCGCGAAGGAGGATCTATGTATGTGGTGCCAGTTTCTGGAGGATTTCAATGGTATTCCGATGGTAACCCCACAGGACTGGGAGTGGGACATACAGATATACTCAGATGCAGCGGAAAGGCTAGGTTTTGGTTTATACTGGAAGGGTAGGTGGTGCACGGAGGAGTGGCCCCTGGATTGGAAGCAATGGGGCAGGAGCTTAGGCTTTCTTTAATTTTTCCCCCTAGTGGTGGCAGTGATGCTCTGGGGTGGAGAAATGGCCCACAAAAAGTTACTTTTTAGAATTGACAATATGGCAGTGGTGCATGTGGTCAATAGACAATCCACGTGAGATGAACAGGTGCTCAAACTTGAGAGTTTTCGTAATAGTTTGCTTGAGGAATGATGTGGTTTTCAGGGCTAGGCATGTCCTGGGGGTGGACAATGACATTGCGGATGCTCTGTCTCATTCACAGTGAGAGAGGTTCCATGGGCTGGCCACAGATGCAGACACGGTCAAGACGCTGAAGCGGGCAGCAATGCGGAGTACAGGCGAAAAAGGATGCTCCAGTTGGTAGTAGGGTCTCTGGCAGAATCCACCAGGAAGGCATACTCACAGGCTTGGCAGGGGTTTTTAGACAGTGGGGCAAACTGGAGGTCAGAGAGTTGGCACAGGGAGGAGGATGTAGTGCAGTACATACTGGCATTGATCGAAAAAGGGTTATCAAGAATCACGATTGCAATGAAACTGGCACGAATCACAATCATGGGCAAGCTCCTGTGGGGCTATGTGCCATCAGCGAGGGAGCTGGGGAGGAGGATGATCGAGGGTTGGACTAGAGAATGAGCCGTCAACCCAGAGTCAGTAGGTCGTTGTCTAGACAGCTTTTAAAAAAAGTGGTTGGGGTCCTGCTGGACGTATGCAATGACAGGGATGAGCCATTACTGTTTTCAACACTAATGTCTTGGATGTTTTTTTGAGACCTTCAGAGTGTCAGAAATGTTTGGGAGAGGGTACTAGGGTTAGGATGGGAGGATGTTGGGGGCAGGGCTGATGGTTTGGAATTGCTCATTCAGCAGTCCAAGACCGATGAGAGAGCCAGAGGGAAGACAGTAGTATTGGAGCCATTCCCAGTGTTGAGTCTATGCCCGGTGAAGTGGGGCATCAACCTCAGGGCGATTACCGTGACACCTGAAGGGGCAGTGCTTAGGCACATGGATGGCACAGGGGTGACGTCTTTCCAACTCCTATGGGTTTTGAGGAAAGCACTGGCAAAAGTGGGGGAGCATCTAGAACAGTATGATACCCATTCTTTAAGGTTTGGGTCGCCACAGAAGCGGCAAGGCAGGGATGGGGCAGGGATAGGATTATGCAGTTGGGTAGGTGGTCATCAAAGTGCTTTCAGCGTTATGTGAGGTTGGATCAAGAGCAATGCTAATAGTGCTGCGTTGGTGCCGTATCTCACATATACCATTGTTTCCAAGGTGCAGTGGCTGGCCAGGAGTCTGTAGAGCTCACAATTTGAATAGAAGGACATTCATTTATAAAATGAGCAGAGCGGTATGAAGTTCAAAAGGGACAAGGCGCCAATCTTGGTTTTGATCATCACCAGTTTAAAGTGACTTGGCATAGCAAAAGTGGTATGCTGTGGGACGAATTGTTGCAATGTTTGAATAGGTTGTTGAGGAGGCACACATGTCCAAATATCTTAGTGCTCCATTTGGGGAGAAAGACATGGTAGTAAAGAAGGGCCTGGCATTATTGAAGGAGATGAAGGGGGACCTTTTAGAAAGTAAGAGACAATGGTCAGGCACGTTTGTTATATGGACAGAAGTTATTCCTAGGAGACACTGGAGAGGGGCGGACAGGCAGCAGCCATTTATAAGGCCAGGCATACGGTTAATAGGGACATGTACATTTTCTGTAGGAAGAAAGGTTTTGGTCGGGTGGAGCATCCGCAATTAAGATATGACGCTCCAGAGTTCTTTAGAGGGGACAGGGTTCGCTTGTCTAATTATGGGATGGGGCTATATATAATGCAGATAAAAGAGGTGCTGGAGTATACCCTCAAAAGGGCTAGAGAGTGCAGGGAGTCATGGGGGGAGGTCAGAAAGTCAGGTCTTTCTGAGTGGCGATTGGCACTTTAAGTTGCCATGTTGCTAGATTAATATGATTGTGGTGAACGTAGGTGAATTTGGACAATGGAGGGAGGCAATAAAGTTAAACCTGGAAGAAGTAAGAAGATAAAAGTAAAGGCATAGGATACATAGATAGTTCGATGTTATTAGACGTAGGTTAAAGTTCAAAGGGAGTAAAGGGCAACAGTTTAATAACAAGATAAGCATTACAAAGTGGCAAGTTAAAATGGAAAGGGGAGGGGACGTGCACCTGTTTTCAAACAAGCAGCCTTTTTCATAGACTAAATCTGCAAGGTTGTGGTCTGTGCTACTCCCCTTTATGCCAATATGCGTTGGGGGAAGCAGCCGACCTTGGGGGTGTGCACCCTGGGATATTTGGCAGGTTGGGATAGCCCAGGCTCTATTTGGTCTGGTTTTGGGCTTCCCCTGCTTGGGCTGGATTGGGAAGTATATAACCAGCCATTTCCTGACGCCGTCCACCATTTTAGGTAGCGTGACACGGTAGCTGGTGCATCAGGTGAAATTTGGGGAAATTCCCATGGCCCCCCCTTTTTAGAGAACTTTTTTCTGGTTAAATTGAGCTAGAGGCAGTTCTTGGTGAGCACCGGTGGGCAAGGGAAACTGGATGTAAATGCTGTCGCTTGAAGCAGGTGCAAGGCAGTTGGCACTTTAAGTTGCCAATTTGCTAGATTAAGATGATTGTGGTGAAAATAGCTAATCAGGACAATGGGGGGTGGCAATAAAGTTAAACCTGGAGGAAGTAGGAAGTTAAAAGTTAGGCCATTCTGAGTGGCGAGTGGCACTTTAAGTCGCCATGTTGCTAGATTAAGATGATTGTGGTGAACGTAGGTGAATTAGGACAATGGAGGGTGGCAATAAAGTTAAACCTGGAAGAAGTAAGAAGATAAAAGTAAAGGCATAGGATACATAGATAGTTAGATTTTAACAGGCTTAGGTTAAAGTTGGAAGGGAGAAAAGGGCAACAGTTTAATAACAAGATGGGCATTACAAAGTGGCAAGTTTAATTGGAAAGGGGAGGGAACGTTTAAGGGAGAGGGTAATGATGTAGGATAATGATTGTAAAGTGAGGTTCAGTTTTGTAGGCTAAGGCTTAGGGTAAGCATGTGATGTTACCTTTTTTCAATAAAGCGGCCTTTTTCATACACTAAATGAGAGATTTTGTGTCCTGTGCTGCTCCCCTTTATGCCAAAATATTCTTTTAATTGAAAGATTTTTTCAAACATCATGAATATGAATCAAGTGTTTTTGACGAATATGTGAAGTGTCAAATAATATTTCCAGGCTATGTTTTGTATGCAATCAAATATGGACTGATTTTTTACCATGGCTACATGGTGAATAAAGAAGGGAAGGTATGTGAGACAAGCCCATGACACTTTCCATAGAAATTACTCACGTGTCACATGTAAAACACAAATGACATTGACTAAGCTGAGCACTTTTGTGCCTTTCTTTCACTCTTTTTATCATAGAAAGTTTGAAACATGGGCCAAGTCATGACTTTCTATGTAACATACACTACACATTTTCCATACACCCTCATATGCCACAATGCATGGGGCTATGGCTCTCTGTATTGAAGAAATTATTTTCTGCCTATAGAGTATTCCTTTTGCTGCAGCCTGTGAGTCTCTATAAAAACAGTCAGAACGTTTTATTGAAGAGTTAATGAAAAACATTACAAAAAGATAAATAATCAGAAAATAAAATGATATTGAAAGTACCAGTCAGCTTAGTAAAATATCCATATAAAAATATAAAACCCCTCAATTCAACATTCCCCGTACAATAACACTGCCAAAATAACACAAATGTTAGTTCTGAATATCAATTTTTAAATATAGAACTATAAAAACACTGGTACCGGAATATCAACTAACAAACCATCCTGAAGGTAAGTACATATAGACAACTTTAGGTTTACTCTACATAGCTCAACATGCATGTACCTTATCTATATATATGTCTTCATGTACAGAAATGTTGTGTTCAGAAAAGTGCATGTATACACACTTATATCATGATATTTTGCTTGTCAATATTCTGGTTGTAATATTTTTACAATGTGATGTATCTGTACTCGATATTCTGACATACAGCCTATGTTTATGAAAGAGAGGCTTGATTTAAATTTTCCTTTAAAAAACCAACAAGTTACAAACACATATATGTGTAAGAGATTCCAGGGGATTGGAACAAGGGCACCACAAGGCTTAGGAGGAAAATTGCTCTGGTGTCTTCTAAACCCCCCCCCCAATAGAAGTAGCAGTAAACGCAGGCAAATTCTTGTGTGTCTCATTGCACGACCAACTGATGCTTCCAAATAATTCTGACATTTCCTGCTATCAAAGGACGATATTGTATAGGTAGAATTCTTTATGTAAGCAAATTTCTCATAGTCCTTCAATGTAGAAATTAGGATTTAATTAGCTGTGAAGACTTTAAAAGAAGGGAGTGACTGTAAACGGTTCCAATCTGCACCAGCCTCCAAAACTTGCAGTGCCTTCTCCAGACACTTGCATTATCTGCCATGGGCATGATCTGCTAACCTCTTTGTGACAAAGACAGTTCCAGATTAAAGACTTCAGCGACCCAGAGTTAGGAATGAGGCCATTTCCAATATGTTTTGTTTTAAAAGACCAAATCCAATCCCCTATTGAGCTTGAGATATTGAAATTGGCCGATTAAAGACTTTTCATATGATAAGCTTTAAAGGGAAGGCCTCAAGATTGTACTTGAGAGAAGGTAGAAATTTTATTTTAATAACTGTCATAATGCAAGATGTTGAGGGACGTTGCAGTTTTAAGTACAGCCTACTAAGCGCAAAAGCCAAAGAAGAGCTTTTGGTAAGACATTACTATGTTCAGCCTAAGTCACAAGGCTGCCCAATCAGTTAGAGTATATAGCATTATGCAGGTTGTCCTTGCCCAGCCACCATCTGCCCCAGTTTTTATGAGTTTCATCAAAAACTGTGATTTTTGTCCTCCAGTCTTAATTTTAGTATTGTAATAATCAGTGGCTGAAAGTGATCTCTGCAGCTTGACACAAGTGCATTCTAAAACAGCTGTATCATCTGCATACTATTTCGCCTGTATGTGGTGGCCTGAAAATTTCGTGTAAAAGTCCTTGGCTTTAGCTAAGAAGGGTTCAATGTCGACATGGCAGAGGCCCAAAAGCAGGGTGCTAATACACACTCCTGTTTCAGTGCTCTGTTAGTGATTATCCAACTGGAGAGATATTACCCACTGCACAACCCTACTTGGACCCATGTAACATCATATAGTACCTGAGAAGAGCGCAATCAATTCTCCACTCCTGGAGTTTCCTCCATAACAACATCTTGTCTACATCATGAAAGGCAGTGGTGTAATCTGTACAAATCACATCCTTGTCTCAACGATGTGGATATTATGGTGTGCCAGTGAAGATATAGGCATGATGTCAAATATGGCTATGCACTGTGGCCGAAACGCCATCTGAAAGAATGGAACAAGGGATTTATCTTTCACCCTCGCTTCTAGTACTTCTAGAAGCCTCAACACTCAGAAGGGCAATGGGTAAGTCATATTAGGGTCTTTAAAATCACCCATTCCAATAGAGAATACTACCTTGAGCCTAGGAACGAAGTCTGACTCAAAAGCAATAGTATGCAATGGATATAACATGTTTACCCAAAAATGAATATCACATTTAAAGAAAGAGGAAGATGTTGGGACCAGGTGCACCGTTTTGTTTACAGCTTGAACGAGTTTTGGCCATGCTTTCTTGCTCTATCATAATATTTGAATGAAGGGGCACTATTCCTAATGGCTTAAATGTGTTGGATGACTCTCACAACATTGGATCATTGTAGAAAGATTTGCAGTATGGTGAAAGCCACTCTGTCTAATAATCTAGTTGCAAAGAAAGGATTTCAGTAATCTCATGAACTGGCGATAGTGCAATCTGGCAGTGCCTGAAGGGCTGGTCTCACAGATCAGTGTATGGGCCAGTTTTTCGACTCTTTATGGTCATGACTCATGATGGTGGCCTGTCTTCCCACTGATTTGTCTGCGATTGCCACAAACATTAGCTGTAGCAGGCCCAAGTGCATGCAGCCTCTCATACATTGTGAAACCCGTACACAGTGTGTCTTTACAAGTTCAAAAGTGATGGGTTTGCAAATGTGGACGACCTTTTTAGTTATCTGATTTGCTAATGGGGGCCACCACCTATTTGGTAGCCAGACCAATTTTTTGCCCCAGTCTGGCCCTGCAATGCGCTGTATTCATGAAACAAGTAACCACAAGATGTGTACCCTCTGTGTACTGGAAGTTGGACAGAGTCATTGACTGTGCCCTACTTCCAGTACATATGCCTGTAGTAAGCACTGTAGTCATTCTCTGCTGGCACTGGATACAGAGCAGGGCCTGCTCTATGCCCAGCAGGTATTGTGAACAGGCCATGAACTCTTCCCAAAGTTCAGGCCCACTATACCATTAGAGCTCGATAGGGCCATGCCCTGCAGGTTCTGGGCAGATGGTCTCGTCTTTACCCATATCTTTTCTCCATTACCCACACCCACAGTGCAATGGGTACAGTTGGGGGGCGTGTCTTATATCTACAGGGCAAAGCTATTGGTGAAATCTGGTGTTTAAAATTACTACTGAAATACCCATAGGGCAAAGTTTTTTCGTCATGCCTTCCGGGTCCAAAGGACAGAGCATGCCATTTACCTATGCACATTGTCCACTACCCATGTATGACAAAACCACAGGGAGAGGCCCCAAGACATATATCCATTACTCATGCCAGTCACCATATGCTGCTGGTTACTCAGCCATGCCCTGCACCCAGTACGTCTGCAGTAACAATTGGTCATAACACGTGGCTATATCCTGTCAGCACTGGGCATAGGTGTACCTTTTTTACACTTTTGTTTTTGAGGTGCGAGGAAAAACCACCCCTGAGATTTACACCAATACCTTCATGGAAAGTTTAGAGCATTTGCGTACAGAATTTCTTGAAGTGTAAGTAAGCAAATCACCTAGACGGGATTTTAATTTTATCTCTGCCCTCATCCAAATAAGCTTGTTAAAACCTCTGATCACAGTTTAATATCAAGTTTTTAACTTGCAAATGTTCTTGATGAGATCCACCATAGTTTGCTGATGTAAGATGTGACGAATACATGCCCTGGCAGACACTCAATATCATTTTCCCATGTTAATAATGCAATTGAACTATAACAGTGTTGTTGAGGTGTCCTTCATAGATAGCTGTTACTGCATTATAGCAAAATAAATCTGCAGAAAATAGTAGAATGCGAAGTACTGTGTGTAAATAGGAAAATAAACTGCTTTTTTTCAACTAAGTATAGATGAAAGGGACCTTTGTGAAAGTTAAAACATGTTACAATTTTTGCAACTCTTTTGTCAGTCCAAATGAGTAACAAAAATGACAGCATACATCATTCTTTCTCGTATTATTATGATATGAAAGAAGCTTTGTCGATTGCCTACCCAGAAATGAAAAAATGAATGTTAAGTTTTACTTTCTATAAAACTGTATAACAGAAAAAGCAGGAGGAAATAAGTACAGGTCAAGAAAGTAGCAGTTACTCTCCTGCTGGGCCTGATAATAGTAGTGCTATAAATTGCTATGCTAGCAGAACCGCATAGTGAAAGTTAGGTATTAGCTCTTTCAAAACTCCAAATGGGCAGCCTGGAGGGGCAATTACAAAGAGCATTTTCACAACTGGTAAAGTAGTGCAAATGTAGACTTAAGCATCACTTTTATGTGATATTATGCAGGAAACGTATGGTTCTTACCCAAGATATCCGTTCTTTGTGTTAGATGAAAAACAAGAAGCCTCTTCATTTTGTCAAATGATTTTGATGGGTTGCAAAAAGCAACAATCAGTTGTGTTACCTATTTGAACATATGTTGGAAATGCAGGCACAATGCTTATTAAATGGAACATTCAAGGAATTCGAGATAAGTATTGCAGTGGCAAGAAAGATACTGGTAGGTGATTGCTATTAATTCAGCGCCAGATGCAAAATCAAAATCCCTAATCCTTTTAAACTTGGTCAGCATTTTTCATCATCAGATATTAGTCACACTGTCAGCTTTGCACTGAAAACAACCAGCTACTCATTAAACTGGGCTGAAGCAGATTCAGTATTTAACAACATGAACCACATCAAAATTCCCTTAACTTGGTTAAATTATTTCCTAAACCATAAAACTTTTTTAAAATAAACCTGAAGATTACTAATTGGTTTTCTCGAACATAACTCTACTTGCTTTATCATTCTTAAAAAGCCTCTATCCACGGAGTGGCATTTAATCCATTCATTACCAGTGCATCTAACCATTTCTTATGATGCAAAGTTTCTCCCATAACCATTGGATAAAGAGAGCTTATATCCAACTTATCCTACTGTAACTTTCTCCTGAGGTTATTAATCGCTAGTTGTCCTAGGTCATTCCTTATAATGTAGTTCTCTTGATTGAGCGTATTAGCCCCAACCAAAATGAGGATTTGCATTGGAATAGCACTCTGGCCACTTTCAACACAAGTGACTAGTTTCAAGCCCTTTACCACCCTCCATCTATCCATCATGCAACCCTAAAACCAAAGAATCCCTGCTTTCCAGCTGAAGAGCATATAGGCCGAAGTCGGAGTGCTTTTAAAAAGAAACAGAGTAAGCTCTCCCGGGGTTCATGGATTCCAAAACCCAGGGGATTTGTTGTGTTTCTTTTAAAGCTGCTGGGGGGCTGCTTCATTCCCTGCAGCCCCCTCAACATTAAAAAAAGGTTGGTGTAGCTCCTGCCCTTTCTAAGGATGCTATCAGGGTGAGAAATAAAATCAAATTTAAACATCCCTAGGCCATTATGGGGTGCTCCTTGCGTGGAGCAGTGAGCAATAAATGAGTGTCTCCTGAGGGTCATTTATTAGTCTTTTTTATTTTTATGGGTGCCACGGAGCCCACCCGGGGCACACACAATGTAGCCAATGATGGAGGCTGTGGCAGGAAGCCCAAGGCACGCAAGGCCCCTACCAGCTCTGGAGCCAGCACCCTTCGTGTATGCCACGGGAGCCGGTTGCATTCCTTTGCTGTCACACGGGCAGGAGCAGCTTTTTGCTCTGCTCCCTAGCTGGCTGGAGTAAATTTGTGTTCCCAGCCTGGGAAAATGCAGGCAGGGAATAAAGTTTATATTCATTGCCTGCACTTTCCTGAGCAGGGAACATCTGTGTCCTGGGGGTTGGGGTTTCAGGGGCCTGAGGAGGCTCAGGGAGGGAGGGTGAAGCATTCCCATCTCCCCATTGATAATGTGGCCTAACGGCTAAGGCGGTCGACCTCGAAGCTGGGGAACCGGGTTTGAGTCTCGGCAGGGATGCTCAACATCCTACAATTCTGGGCAAATCGTGCTATATAAAACACAAAAAAAAAATGTTCTACCAGCCCTAGGTGATGGAGACCTCAGGCGTGAGGAGGCTCCCCAAAAAACAAGCATTGCGCCGTCCCCCTGGGCCCTTCCTGGGTCACCTCAAAGGCTCATTGTTGAAAAGGCTGTGGATTTGTGGTACAGGTAAAAACAAAGTACATTATTTGGCCCTGCTGGGTCCTTCTGGACTGGCCCCACCAGGCCTAGTGGGGCAAGGTATCCCTTACCCAAACACCTCTATACGTTTTTAAAAACTTTTTCAGGACCTTTGTTTTTTTCAGTGATATGTAATAACTGGAAGAAAGCAAAGGTTAACATATTGTTATCATATAAAAACTAAAGTTAAATGACAGTACAATTCCTCAGTCACAGTTTACTTAGCTAGCTATAATTTGAGCCCCTGCCATGCCATCCTTATGACCTCACATATTACGCCACGCATGACATGGTAAATGACATAATTGATTATGGCATATATAATATCAGCTCAATTCTGTTATTTTTAAGGGAATATGCACTCTCAATTGTGTTGCTATTAGGCAACTTATTTCTGCCATTCTTCAGAACCATTTAGAACAGTTTCAATTTTGTTGCTTTTCTTGGTTCCTAATGTATTGTATAAAGTGAAAAAAGTCACATAACCTAATCCTTTCATCCAATTCATTTTGTGGCATTTGTAGTTGAAGTGTAATGAATCTGATAAAGAGATTGCACCTTTACTTCATACAAATTTTTATATCCATCTGTTTCTTAAAATGAGTCATATCCATTTCTATGCATGTTGTCCCATCTTATAAATTAACCAGTAGCACTTTCACCTCACAGATATGTCCACACTTTTTTTGCTCATTGCACAGTGATTTTGATCATCTAATATTGCACTCAACTAACCTACACTTTATTCATACCTCGTGGTCAAGGAGGCAACTTTCTAGTCACTCTTTCTGCTAGGTATTTCCAATTTCTATGCTGTAAGTGTATATAATAATATCAATATTCTTTATGCATCTGATATTGAACCCCCAAAATTAGTGCAGGCAAGGAGACCATAATTTTCCAAGCTTATCTACACCGTTTTTAATCTTGTGATAGGGAGAGAATTCAATAAACAGTGCATTAACCCTTATATACACAATTGTAACAGCAAAAAAAAACTGGTATATACAGAAAACCTGAGTTTAGCCACTACAACATATCCTCCAAAAACAAAAGAAAAGGAAAAAAAAAGCTCATGGAGACCTCATTGAGAACCACAATTGCTGGCTGGCGACACTCCTATGATTAAGCATAACAACAAGTTTGGGGGAGGGGAAAATTAGTATTTTTAATAGCAACCTACCCATTTGCGACTTCTCAATTGCCTCTTTCTTGGAAGGAGCTTGTTTCCTAGGTGCCATCTTCTTCACGTCTCACGTTGGTTAGCACCAGCAGTAGCATTTAGCTGAGAGATCTTGGATTCTGTTTGTAAACCTCTCTCCACCCCATCCCAATCTTGTCAAACTGAAGGAAATTAAAATAAGAAAGAATTTTGCCTTTTCAGTCAATGCAATACAAGTCAACAAAACAATAATATAAATATGTGTGAACTAATAGGTTTGTTAGATCGGGCATTAGTTAGACACAAATCAGTTAAAAGCTACAAAGGTAACTAATATGTTGTGTCTCCTCTGGGCCCCTGGAACTTTTATGGGAGATGGGGAATAATGGCAAAAATTGATTACATTAATGAAAACCAATAATAACCATGGTGTAGTGGCCCAATTCATGTGGAAAGAAATATGGGGAAAATGTAAAAACAATAACTAATCCCTAGTGTCTCTCCAAGACTCATGGAACCCCTATGAATAACTTAGATGGACTTCTGACAGTCTATCCTCCTGGAAAGGACTTAAGATTTTCCAATGATCTGACTGAATCTGATATTCCTCCTTTTAGGAATCCTTTTAGGGATATCTGACCTTTACATTTTAGATCATCGGCTGTTTAACCATTTGTCAGACTTCTGTTTTTCTTGCCCCTTCCCTCTAAAATTTCTTGCTCTTCCTAACATCTCTCTGCCTCTCACCATCCTCTACCCTTACCTTCCCCTTCTCCTTATTGATCTGTCTACCTTGCAACTTGCTTAATCTTTCTCTCATCCCCATCTCCTCTAGACCCGCCTCTCTGTTTCTAAACTTGAATTGATTTCTGTAAATATATCTTGCATATGTAAATACAGCTCTCTCTAATATACTTAAATACCTTCCGATCCAGTGGTGCTGTATAAGAACACATAAATAAATGGATTAAAAAGAACAATAACCTTCAGACTGTTACAAAAAGCCCATAAGCACATTATAACACAAAATAAGCATAAGAAAAAGCAAACAGAATTTATGCACTCGGTATTGTAAATTCAAAAAGTAGTGTCCTATGTTTGGCTGAGGGAGCTTTTACTCCTGTTGGCCACTTTGATACTGTAGGATTGAAATGTGTCCCACTGTACTGAGCAATCTGATTGGCTGGCCGCAACCAAGAAGGAAGTTTGCGGCCACCATTAAAGGACTCATGGTTCTCACCCCAATGTGCTGAAAAAATGTATACAACAGGGTATAAGCAGGGTCACTGGAATTATGCTGCTCTGGTGATTTTTGCATAGTTATAGATTTGACGCATTTGTCACATAATCCATCATCTGCTGCAAAATGTGTAGATTTTAACAAAAAAAATTGTTTCTAGCTCAAATGGGCCAAAAGTTACTAAAAACGCAGCGACACGTGTTGCCAAGCAGTGGAAGGCATTTAGCGAAGGTTGACTGGTCACCTTTCTGTTGCTTATTGCTATATTTGGGTGTGAAAATGGTACTAATGAGGTGCACCCAATGCCCAGACAGTGTTAACAAGTGTAAAAAGTACAAAATAATGAAGTAATACTATAAAAAAAATGTGCCTCATTACGTCGCATAATTAGTTTTTTCTTGCTGCATAATTTACTCAACCCTGCCGCATGATTTGGCTCTCCCTTGCTGCATAATTCCAGTGTCCCTGGGTATAAGTGAGCCAGGCAGAAACACCCTGACAACCAGGCATGTGTTGGAGGGGGACACAGAGAGTCCGTCCAGGGGCCGGAGGCCAGGCCCAATGGCCAACTCCCACTGTGCATGACCAAAGGTCGTGCGCAGCAGAAAGCATACTGCTGTGGGGTTGGGAACAGTGTCCAGACGGTTGTGCGCAGCAGGGGTTGGCCACATGCAGGGAGCTAGGGCCTGCTTGTACAGCCTGGCCAGATGCCTGGTCCTGTGGCAGACCCCCTCCTGCTGTGCATGGAGGAAAGCTGTGCTCAGCGGGGAGTTGGCTGAATATGCTAAAAACACAGAAATTCACCGAAAAAAAACATAGGTTAAAGTGACATAACAGTTAGGTATGGTAATAATATCTTCTCTTATGTTAAATTAAGCCCAGAAATTCACTGAAAATACCAAAGGTAAAGTGACCATATTCTAAGGTATGGTAATAAGAACTTAGCTTACGTTAAAAAAGAAAACTAGAAATTCACTGAAAAACACAAAATGTGAAAGTGACCAATTGTTAGGTGTTGAAATAAGATAAAAGCAAATGATTACAAACAAAAAACAAAAACACTGAAATTCACTAGTTAGAGTTTACTGGCCTAACTATAAATTATGCCACCTCGCATGACATCATACATGACATGTTAAATGGCATTATTGGATATCACTGATGACACCTCAAATGTCATCTCAATGTTCTGAAATATTTTTGGTAACAGGCCTTTGAATTAAGGGACAACCTATTTGAAACACTCATCTGCAATTCAAAGATGTTGCATCAGTCTCTACCTTGCTTTATTGAAGTACTTCTTGCACTTAAACCTTCATTTGTAATTAATGTGTGGCCAATAAATATTTTACTATACCAAATGACACTAGTCTTCAGTACTACACTCTTTTGATTTGAGGAGCAGTAGTTTGGATGATGTCATCAATGATGTGATCAGTGTTGTCATCAATTATGTAATTTAGCAAGCCATGAGTGATGTAATATTTGAGGTCATAAGCAGTGCTTGGCGGGGGTAAAGGTTGTAGTTGGCACAGTAAACTGTAACTGGTGAATTTGAGTGTTTTTAAAAAAAAAATATTATTATAGCAAGACCTAAATATAACATCAGTTTAATCTTTGTTATTTTCAGTATATATATATTTTTTTTCAGTTACTATATATGTACTGAAAAAATATATAAATATTTAAAGAATAGATGGGAAAAAATAAAGGAACGTTTCCGAATTCTACTTCAAGGCATTTCAGCGATGCCAGGTTGCACTCTGGACACCTTGCCCCACTAATATTTACTTTGCATATCCGTTAACCCTGTCTCTCAACGATTCTAAGTTACGCCTGACATTTACAGCATCATTCATTTTGAGGGCATGACATTTCCATTTCTATTGTTTATCTCCAAAATTGGTCTGTGCATGGGCGCTGCAGTAGGCAGCTGGCACCGCATCTGTGTCCCATGGTTTTGTCCCACCTGGGGAGATGGCCCTTGACAGGTGCTGCAGCCTGGAGGGTGCAATACAATTACTGTTTTTTGGAGGCTGCAGCTGGGCATACTCTTCCTTTAACTCCCAAATACAATCTAGCAGCACTCATAGTTGTAAACATTGGGAATGCTCCCTACAACTTTAGAAATGTAAGTAAAACATGTGGTCAGAACGCTGCATGGACAGTCCATAATTTTGATTTGATTTTGAGGAGAAGAACTATGCAGAAAAAGTGTGTAAATCAGTTATCCATGGCAGAATTCATACCAAATCATCCATTAATCTGCTGAGTGATTAAATTCACTAAAAATGAAAAATAACTGTTGACAGAAGGTATTTTAAAATGCATTTTTGTATTTCGTTTACTAGTCCCAAAAGAAACAGAAAGCCAACAAAAGATGCAAGACTAAAAAATATATTCTTGGCAGAAGCCAAAAGGTAGCAGCTGTGAAAAAAGTAGTGGACTCTAAATCGCTGAGCAAAAACGAGTGGGGAAGGCTTTGATTGCTCACAGTGCAGTGGTGAATGTGCTCGCTTAGCGGCAAATCAGGCAAGCTAAAAAAAAAAGACTCAATCAAGGCACTAATGGCTTCCACTTCACAATCAGACAAGTGCTTCTTACCTCAGAAATCCAACCATTTAAGGTTGATTGCTAACCCTGGCCGCATTTCTAATCTAAAGGGTGAGTAATAATTTAGAAAAGGAATTATAACAACTTCCCAACAATTTAGCAAATTGTTATTATTTTAAGAAGGAGGTGGGGGCTGGGAAACAGTTGCTGTTTGTTAGATATTTTGATCTTAGGGCGTACATTTTCATCACATCACCCCTGGACTTGCAGTATCATACAAGAAAAAACAATGTGTTCTGGAAATGTGAAACAAAAAAGCAATACATTACTCTACGGATCGCTCAATTTTCTATTGCTTTTAAGTTTTTCACAGCTACAAGCAAACACTATTCACACAAGCAGCCAAACCATATCTGTGACCAAACTGTGCATTTTTTACATGCATGGTCAAGATAATCTATATTCATTTTGACAATCTGATTCACATTATCTTTTCTATTTTATACTCTTTTGTCTAGGAAATCATGTGGAAACGAGTCATTTCAGAATACGAATTAAACCAATTATTATACTAAGCCCACAATGACTTACTTGTCCATAATTAAGTAAGTGTAAGCATTTTCACAAATACAATTACACAGAAGACGATTCTGAAACTGCATTCTGATGAAGAGCACAAAATAACAAGACTTTCAAAGCTGGGATACATATGTATGCCTTGCCAACCAAAAGAAATATGGCTCAATAACACTTGTCATTTGGAGCAACTGTACTAACAAACGCATGCATTACTACATTGCAAAAGCCAAACTTCATGTTACAAAGCATGCACAGAGAAAAGCTACTCTGTTGCTACTTATGTGGTTTGTTCAGTGTGACTTTACCTCAACCACCGATTCACGCTTACATCCTGGTTTTAATACCTTTGTTTATTGTTATTCTAAAGAATGTATTGTCCATGCTTCGAAAATAAACACATCTAAAATACAATTCATATCGAATTTCGACAAATACCATTACAAAATCTAAAATTAAAAGCCTCTGATCTCTGAAATTAAAATATATCTATATGAAGTTAAACATACACATTTATTTCCAAAAGTAAGAAATTTAGAAAAATTTCTGTAAACTCCCAAAAGGAAGTCAAAAAACCTCCAAGCTGTTTTCCTGTCGTGATCAAACTTGTCAAACATTGGGCCTGATTATGAATCAGGAGGAGCAATATCCTCAAGTGGGATATAGTTCCACCTTATTAAGACCGGCTTAATGTTCCCGCATCCAGTTTTCCCAATGTATGGGAACTCCAGACCCGATTTTATCGACCAGTAATTTCAACTAGTAAAATCGCATGAGACTTTGGCTACTATCTTAATCCCCTCGCTCCACCCTCGCCCAACACAGTGGTCCCCATATCATGGCCTAAGTGCAAAAACATGTATAGTGAGAGTAATAGAAGAGTCATGAACAAAGAGTTTAGCATGTTTTGCAATTAACCAGTGAAATAGGAGCAAGTACACATTAAATTAACACATTTTTTGTATATAGTCTAGAAAATCGATAATGGTTGGTTGGAGCAGGGAAATTGGCCCACCTTGACTGCACCTCATAAACAGTTTTAAGTATAAGTGAATCTGTTACATATAAACTGAAGGAGCTAAGCAGTAATTTTTCAAGACTTTAAAAACCTCCTTATGCTCTGTGATTTTATTATTTACATGAATGCATTCAGAGAAACACTGGAGTCCCACCACAGGGGAGACACGTATAATACCTTTAATCTATCATGTAAGTATGCCATCTTTTGGAAAGGGCCCTTTTTGCAGGGTCACTCTCAAATATTTTGCCTTCCTAATCCTACTTTTTGCTGAATTCGTTTTTGCTGGCCTTAGGACTCTGCCATCTGTCAGTCTACACTGCCAAGTGGTGCCACCCCAGTCCTGGACCCTTGGAAACTGACGCTTCGGCCTGGTGGCGTGGCGCATTCACAGTTCAGGTCCTTGCATCTTTGACACAAATCCATGGAACACTCCGCAACCCGGATTTATGGTACTCTTTTCAGCAGGCCTAACTGGATCCCTTTAGCTGGCCCGCGCTCCATTGCGGTCGGTAGGAACTTGTGACTTTGTCCCGCTCTGTGCTTTTGGGCACTATTTTCATTATAAACTTTCAAATTCAATATCTCAGTTTCTACTTATTGGCTTTTTGTCATTTGGTCTTGTTTTATTTATTGAAATCTACTCTATGTTTCTAAACCTGCTGTGGTGTTTTACTGTTTTTCTGTTTGAAGTGCTACACAAATACTTTACACATTGACTAACTGCTCTGTGCCAAGCTACCAAGGTGGTGAGTGCAGGTTAATTTGGGGTTTGCTTGTGCCTTACCCTGACAACGATAGTGGTTGCTGCTTGACCAGGGCTTACATCCCAGTCAATCATTAACCCAATATCTTACACAATCCATAGACTTCCAGGGGTATATTGTGACTCATCTCTGTCTCAGTTATGATCTTCAATGTCGCAGGTTTTGTAGCCCTCCAACATAAAACTAGCTAGAATAAAATGTCTCCTTACATTAACATAGTGTTTATGTAGCGTAAATTCTAATCTGATTTGCACTTAGTGGCAGGACTGAGGCAGCTGAAAAATATAGCAGAAGTGTAAACATTATGTCATATCAAGTGAGGAGTATAATTTACCCAGGTATGCTAAATGACCATACATCCGTGTCGGATTTACTTTTGCGGGAAAAAGGGAGCAGTGCTTTCAGGGAAGTATGAAGGTACCTTAGAGCATAGGTCAGCGAGTTTCATTTAGATTGTAGAATTACCGGATCTAAGTTGTAGCCTGCTAGTAAATATTTTAAGAGACAGGTAAGTGTTCTGATCTAATTTAATACCTAAAATGTTTAACTGCAACAGTGAGAAATCCAAGAGGCCTGGGTTTCAGCTTTTGCAGCTTTGAACTTAATAATTCCTAGGCACCCCCCATGAATGCTGTCTTAAACTTAAATGAGTAAGCAAAAAGTGTGACTCTTTTGCCTGCTAAAACTTAATGCATCATTTATGCCAGTGCCACGATGCTATCTGTCACAGCACATTATGGTCGAACCCCATTAAATGAAGCAGAAGCCATCAGCTTATAGTTGGAGGGGAAGATTGTAGGACCTATTATAAAGGTTGGTTGTAAGATTTACCTTCTCAAAGATGGCACTAAAGAGGTTTTAGATAAGGTAAACATCAGTGATGCACCAAACTGTACGTTTCTTTAAATAGCCTATGTAGGATCTCAATGTCCCTTGGTGCACAAACCACCCTCAGGGCCTCAGTAGTGTTCATTACACCTCCCTTGGAAAATTCACATTTTTCTGAATTTCAAAGGGCTGCATTAATGGTATTTCAGTGTCCAGGTACAGTAGATTAATATGAGCTTCTGGTATATGGTACAAAACTGACTTCCCTTTTCCAGACAGTGCACTCCCATCCAACTTGTTAATACATTTCCGAATTCTTTTTGGGTCACGGTTTTACATATTTCAATAATCAGCACATATGATATACCTTTAACACCTAGCATGGCCAATTTGAGCATTTGGTCATGGACTATACATTCCAGAAGATGGTGGAAATACCTGTAAAAAACAAGAGCTGTTCAGAACCATTGCAACGAATAGATGTGAAACCCTTAACCTCTGGAGAAATCTCACAAGATACTTTACCCATTTTAATGGTCACTTCTGAAGGGCAGGTATCATCTTTGACCTTTAATTATGATTGATGCCCCATCTTTTCCCATTGTGCTAGAAGTATTGTAGCCATGAATCCATAATCCCACTATCGACTGGAAGACTCATGTCATTGAAATCTCCTCTAAACACTGCTAAGAAGAGTGTTTTCCAAGTGGAGGCCTTATGAAATTATGCCTGGCATTGCAACAGGAGGATCTGTCATTATCTGCCATTCCAGAGTTGTAGTAAGCCTTTCCAGGCATCTTAACTAAAGCTCAAACTGACGCCCTGTCACCTTATACAGAGTAGGATTGTCCCAAGGGTTTGTTCCTGGGGAAGTGGTTGCACATGGAAGGCTTTATCCTTTGACTATCAAAGAAGATTAAGTAATTAAGGAATATCTTGATGAAAATCTAAAGAAAGGAATCATGAGGCATATTTCATCTCCTGCTGAGGCCCCCATCTTTTTCATTCCTTAATCAGAATAGGCTTACAGGCCTTTTATTGATAACTGTGAATTTGTGAATTCAAAAACATCACTGTTCGCAAACGGTATCCTTCACCTTTAATTATACTCTTACTGAATCAAATCAGATCTGCCACGATCGTTATTAAGGTGGATTTGTGTAGGACATATAATCTGGTGAGGGTCAGGGAAAATGAATGTTAGACCTGGCAGCCTTAGGGTGGTCACTCCCCAGACTTTTTGTCTTCTTACCTCCAATTTTTGCTGAAATTCGTTTTTGTTGGCCTTAAGACTCAGTGGTTAAGTGCTTATGCTCACTCTCCTAAACCTGATTTGATTGGCATACAACTAATTGGCATATTTAATTTACTTATAATTCCCTTGTAGAGTGGTATACCATATACCCTGGTCCTGTAAATTAAATTCTGCTAGTAGTTCTGCAGCACTAATTGTGCCACTCACTTAAGTAGCCCTTTTAAAACATGTCTCAGGCTTGCCATTGCAGCCTGTGTGGGCAGTTTTAAACTGCCATTTGGACCTGGTAAAATAAACCTTTTGCCATGCTTAAACCTTCCTTGTTAATACATATGTCACCCTTAGGTTAGGCCCTAAACAGCCCATAAGGCACAGGGTGCAGTGCATTTAAAAAGTTGAACGTGTACTTTTAAGTTTTACATGTCCTGGTGGTGAAAAACTCCTAGATTTGTTTTTCGCTATTGTGAGGCCTACCCCTCCCATAGGATAACATTGGGGATTCCTTATCAATCAATCAATCAGTCAGTACTTGTAGAGTGCGGCTTATCACCTGTGAGGGTATCCAGGCATTGGGATGCTGGACTTAGTCAAAGAGCCAGGTCTTGTGTGTCTTCCTGAAGTCCGTCAGCAAAGGTGACGTTCGGAGGACTTGGCGGCGAGGTGGGAAAAGAAGCATCCTCTGCTGTGGCTACGGTGGATGTGCGGTGTCTTTGCCAGGGCAAGGGAGGTGGATCGAATGTTTCTGCATGGTTGATGGAAGTTCAGGCAGTGGTTCATGTATGCTGGACCTTGGTCATGTAGGTGTGTGTCAGTATCTTAAATTGGAATCTTTTCTGGATGGGGAGCCAGTGGAGGTTTCTCAGGTACTGGGTGATGTGGGTCCTTCTGGGCAGGTTGAGGATCAGCCTGGCTGCTGTGTTCTGAACCGTCTAGAGCCTTCTTATGAGTTTGATGGTGGTACCTGCATACAGTGTGTTGCCGTAATCCAGACAGCTGGTGTTTAGGGCTTGCATGACTGTTTTCCTTGTGGTTGTGGAAAGCCACTTGAAGATTCTTCGGAGCATGCAGATCATGTAGAAGCAGGCCCAGGAGAGAGTGTTGATCTGTCATTTTGTGGAGAGTTTGCTGTCCAGGATGATGCCGAGGTTGAGGGCGTGATCTTTTGGTGTATGGGTGGGTCTGATGTCAGCGGGCCACTAGTTGTCGTTCCAGAGGGAGGTATGGTTGCCAAAGATCAACACTTAGGGCCCGATTCTGATGCGGGTTGGAAAAGCTTCCCGACTGAGGGCCTGATTCTGATGCGGTTAGGAAGGCCTCCTAATGGCATTTGCTCCTTCCAAATCGGATCGGGAACGTGTCTTCCCGACCCAGGGCACAATTATGATGCGGTTAGGAACATATGCTCCCATTAAAGTCAATGGGAGTCCAACCAAATCGTATCTGGAAGCATCCGGATGCATCGTACTCCGTCGGTTGGACTCTCCCGAACCGAGTGGGTCGGAAACCATTTCCAAACCGATTCGGTCGGGAAGCTTTCCAACCCGCATCAGAATCAGGCCCTTTGTCTTGACCGTGTTCAGCTTCAAGCAGTTGTCCTTCATCCAGGATGTGACATTCTTCATGCAGTTGTGGAAGTTGTTCTTCATTGTGGTGGGGTCTGCTAAGAGTGAGAGGACGAGCTGGGTGTTGTTGGCATAGGGTATGATGTTGATGTCATGGGTTCTGACGATGTCGGCTAGCGGCATCATGTAGATGTAGAAGAGGGTGGGGCTGAGAGATGAACCTTATCACATTTAATAAGTTGTAATTCCTAATTGGGAGCAGGTAGCTATGTCATGTTTGGTATCTATGAAATTGTAACAATAAACCCTCTTAAATGGTAAAGCTGGATTTTTGATTAGAATTTTAAAAATGCCACTTTTAGAAAGCTGTTATTTTCCTGCCCTTAACCCTTTGTGCCTGTAGCCAGTCTTGGGTCACATGACCGGGTCACACAATATAGGGATTAGGTGTGCCTCAATGGGCCATCTGCTGGCAGGATGGGGGACAGAGCTGAGCACAGCCCCACTTGCAACTGAATAGCTTGTGCTCTGCCCTCACACAAAGGGCCTAGCAACCCCACGTCATCACTGCAGTCAGCTTAAAGCCAGGGCAGGGGAGTCTGTGAATTCCATGCACTTCAAAGAGCCTTTCTAGAAGCTTCTCCCACCTTTCAGAAATAGGACACCAGGGTATAAAAATAGGACCTTCAGACCCACTCTTCACTACACTTCTGGACATATGGATACACTGCCAGGAAGATGGACTGCTGTGCTGCTGAAAGGACTGCCACTCTGCTAGTCTGCTGACCCTCTGCTGCCTTGCTGAATTGCTTTCTGCCCTGCTGCCCTCTTGCCTGAGGAAGAAGAACTGGACCTGCAACTTCAGCTTGAACCCAGGGCTACTAGAGTGCATCCAAGGGCTACTCTGCTGGCCTCCTGATATGAGCCTCAGCGACATATAAAGCTCCCCAACATCCTGCACCAGCAACTGGACCCAGTTGAAGTGCGTTCCTGACCCCAAGTGGTGTCCCTCAGGCCCTGGACCCTTCGTGTGTCTCAGAGAGCTATATTCAAGCTGTTGAGCTCTTCGCCTGACCCTTCACGCTACAGCATCGACCGCTTGTGGGGACCACCAAGGCAAAGCTCAGCCAACGCTCATCCGTGACGCCTGACCTGCTTTTCGTGCTACCTCGGCAGCCGCCCCTGCTCCTTGAGGCCCCCTACACCAGGAATGGGACTCTTGGCATGGATTTAATGTAACGTAATGTAAAAAGGATTTATAGAGTGCACGGCTACTCAAAAGAGTGTCCCGGCACTACATGGTATAGTCAGAGAAAAGGGGGTTATAGATCACAACTGCATAAAGAGCCATGCTAGAAAAAGGGAAAAATTGAAGACCGCTACTGTGTGAAAAGCCATGTTGTAGGAGAGTAGGATCTGCCTCTTATGTTGCCCCCACTTTTTTTCTGATGTTAGCACTGGTTTCTGGCTATAGTCTGGCTGGGTCCCTGCCAATCAGGGCCCCAGCCTCTCTGTTCTCTCTAAACGACATGGAGTGCACTCTAGGTGCACTAGTGATTGGATACTGTGGTGCCTTATGAGTCCCTAGTATATGGTACCTTAGGTGCCAAGGGCATAGGTACTTCACAGGCCTACCAGGGGCTGCAGCATGTGTTATGCCACCCCTGGGAAGCAGTCTAAATCTGACACCACAGGCCTGCTACTGCAGCCTGGGTGAGGTGGTGCTAGCACCCCCTCACTGAGATATAGGTTTCCTATATCTCTCCTGCACACACATATAAACCTATCAGTCACCCCTATGGCAGGCCCTATCAATCCTGAGGGCAGGGTGCTTGGCTTCTATGTGAGGGGGTGCCTCTGCATGAGCAGGGCCCCTCTGCAGTTCTCAGAGTCCATTCTCTGGTGCTGTTTGTGGATGCGGTTAAACCATATACTCTTAAGTGCATTATATCCTCGCGGTAAATGCTAACTTTGGAATGGCTGCATCAAAACATGTCGTGTTTGGTGTCAAACATCTTGGAATACTACCCCCCGCCAATCTTGGCGGCGGGGGTAGCATTCCACCCTTCTAGAGGGATAAGACATGTACCTGCTGTGGAAACGCGGTAGAATCCTAAAGAGCCCTGGCATCACAAAATGGATGCCACCAGTCACAGACACTGGGCTGCCCTCCTGCTGATGACCGAAACTCGCAGTGGAGGAAGCCCAACAATAGGCATCCTGTCACAGGGAGGTGTAACCACCTTCCAGACAGGGTTTAGTGTATTGGGGCTGGGTGGGTGCACTCTTAGAGTACTTTGAAGTCCTGCACTGGGGGAGCAGAAGGCTCCTCTGTGCATATGCCAGTTCAAACCAGCTCAGGGGCTACCTGCCCCTGCTCTGGCGCGAAACTGGACAAAGGGAAGTGGGTGTAGCCACCCCCTCCCTTGACCCTCCCATAGGTGGGGTCATAGAGCTAGTCCATCCCCTCTTTTTAGTATAAGAGGGGAACCTTGCCATTGCAAAGCAGATAACCCCTGGACGACGCTCTACAGAAGAATCCTGGCCCTTCGACGTTCCACTACCTTTGGAAGACAGAAGAATCTCCCTTGGAGTCAAGGAGTGACTCCCCTGCTTGGCAGGCACCAAAAACGACAACGACGGTCGCAAACTACGCCGCTCCCGCCGGAGTCCGAAGTCCCTGCAGCCCAAGAAGTGGATTTCCTGACCTCTCCCAGGCCATCGTGAGTCCCCAGCGAAGCTGAGGCAAGTGGACCCCACGAGTAACGAGGAACCGCGACCCCTGGGTACCGTGCACTATTGTCAAGTGCAACCCCTTCACAACGTTCTACGAACTTGTGCTTTGGACCACGTGTGGTCCCGCCCTCCAGCAGGAATCCCTCTGAAGATCAGAGGCCTACACCATCCCGAGTGACCGTGGGCCCCTGTTGAGTGATTCCGCCCGAGGTGTCTTCGCGATCCCTTGCCCGCCGGCTTGTGGGTCCCCAGAAGACTTCTTCAAGAAACCAAAGGGCTCCCCTGGTTGCTCCAGGCCTGCCCTGACTTACCCTCGCTGGGTGAGTCCCTCAGACCTTGCTGGTCTGCGCCATCGACTTTTCTTCATCTCCCCGAGACTTGCTGCTGCCAAGGCTTGTTGGCTCCAATCGAGTTGTCGACACCGCAGTCAGCTGCAGACGTCGAGGGACCCACCGAATCCAGCTCCTGGTCATCGTCGACACCTCCTGGACCACGTGGCTGAAGAGTCAAGGCACCCGCAACCGACCTGAATCAACCGACGACGGTGGGCATCCATCTTCCTTGCCCCGGGTCACTGCCAAGTGACTTTGAACACTGTCCCCTCTGCTTTCAGGTCATCCTTCTTCAGAATCCAGGCTTGGATTCCACCGGACACTTCTTCAGCTCCCGCAAGCAGCAAGTCTTCTTTGTTCGCCATTGAAAACGACGCCGCGACCCGACACCAAAGGACACCTGTGCACCCGGCTTCCCTGGGTGAGGTAACTCCAGCACTACGGTGCTCCTGTGGGTGTGGGCCCTAGAACTACTTACCCTGTAAGTGACTTGCTTGTAGGTTCTCCCGAAGTATCCTAAAACTCTTTATTTCCAACCGCGACTTGCCCCATTGAAGTCAACGGCGATCCGCGCCTGTGTATCCACACTGCACGCGTCCCCCGTGGGTCCTTTACTTACCTGCCTTGGGTGGTTTCGTGAGGCCCCAGCACTTCTGAAGGCCCTAGGCCTTGTCTCCCTGCAAGTCGTTGTTTCTAAGTCTCTTACTTAGTATATGGTCTGGTACGCCCCTAGGGCCCCAGCCGTATTTTGTGCTTAACTTATTGTGAAACGTTGATTTGTGCATATGTTTGTCTTCTAATCTCATAAAGAGATTAGTAGAGAGTTATTTAGAAATAAATACATATATATTTGATATATATACCTGTGTGGTGTCTTTTCATTTGGTGATTCAAGAGATTATATGGTGAAACAAGCTGCTTTACATTCCTCCGAGACTTAGCCTGAAGGCTGCTCTCCACAGCTACCACTAGGATAGCTTTCTTTAAAAGGTTGTCTTAAACCTATCTACCATAAGAGTCGATTTGCCCTGGTGCAAGGTGTCCACTTTAATTAGTGAACAGCATATACCAGGCCAACTTCTCACATTGGTGGGCAGCGTGTGGGATTCCAGCTTGCCATTGTTTTACCAGAAAATCTCTATTTGAATTACTAACTGAAAACCATTATAGGTACTCAAGGTACATATAAAGTCAAGCTTAGTATCAATAGGTTCTACTGAACTTAGAGCTGTGTGCCAAGGGATAGCACACCCTTTCCACAGCTCAAGCTAGGATCAGTAGGCCACAAACTAGTGTAGGTAGTACAACACTGCACAACACTAGAATGTCCTTAAAGGGTGGACCCAGTGGATCCACTCAGCTTCAGTATAAGGACATGGCTTTCTCTGACTTGAGAGCCATGTGTGTTGACAGACACCTGAGACTAGGACAGAGTCCCTCAACACTCCACCTGATAGATCTGCTGACAGCAGATGACCTTAGATTGGCTCTAGGAGCTAAAGGGTTTGAATCAGTGGGTGGGTCAGTCATAGTATCTGGGTCAGATGATGAAAATCAGAATGACCAAGACTCTGTGATTGAAGGGCCAGGCTCCAAGGGGCCTGAAAAGGACAGAGGAATTCTCCCTAAGAGAACTGACAGAGAGGAGGAGAGGCACAGATCCCCTTCCAGGGAATCTGACCACTCTTATCACTCTGGCAGAGAATTTGTCCAGCAGAGGAGCTCATACTTTTCCTTAAGAGAGACCTCCTCTGAGAGAAGGTGCAAACTGCTCCAGTATGAGGAAGCCAGAGTGGCCCTCAGAACCAAGCAGTTGGCACTGGATAGGGAAGCCCTGGAGATCCAGAGAGCTTCTAGAAAAGAGGGGTTAGAACCCCTGGTGGCAGCAACAGTGTCCCTAGAGGCAGAGAATATATTCCTGACCATAGGAACCTGAGCAAGGTTGTTCCTCCCTACCAGAGTGGGGATGATATCCACAAGTGGATAACTGCTATGGAGAGGGCCTGTAGAGTACAGCAGGTCCCCCAAAAGCAGTGGGCAGCAATCTTGTGGCTCTCCTTTTCAGATAAAGGAAGAGACAAGCTCCTCACTGTTAGAGAGGAGGATGCTGATGATTATGAGGTCCTGAAGAGTGCACTGATAGATGGGTTTGGCTTAACCACTGAGCAGTACAGGTTGAAGTTCAGAGATACCCAGAAGGCACAGACTCAGGACTGGACTGACTTTGTTGATTGTGCAACCAAGGCTCTAGAGGGTTGGCTGGTTGGCAGTAGGGTTACTGATTTCAAGGGATTGTATAATCTGATGATGAGAGAACAGATCCTAAATAATTGCCAGAACCAGTTGTTGCATCAGTACCTGGTGGACTCTGATCTGACCTCTCCCCAAGAATTGGGAAAGAAGGCAGACAAATGGGTCAGAACCAGGGTGAGGCAGAAAACCCAGAACCAAGGGGTGACACTAAGAAGCAAGATCCTAAAGGCTCTGAGAAAGGTGGGGATAAGTCAAAAGACCAGAAGTCTTCACAAGGGCCCCAAAAATCTGCATCTGCTGGGGAGTCACAGTCCAACAAGGGAAAAGGCCAAAAGAAGCCCTGGTGCAAATTCTGTAAACAGAAAGGGCACTGGACTTCTGATTGTACCAAGTCCAAAGACCAAACCACCACCACTCCTGCCCCTAAGGCAACTGTGCCCCCTAGCTCAGCTACTGGTGGAGGTGGTACGCAGAATAAGGGTGTAGTAGGGTTGACCCTGGGTTCTGAAGTGGATTCTGACCTAGTCAGAGTGACCACTCAGGCAATGCTGATTTGTGAGGGAAACATTGATATGTCCTTCCTAGTAAGCCCCAGTAATCTGGGCAAGTACAAACAGCAGCCTTTGATAAATGGCAAACAGGCTTTGGCATTTAGGGACACAGGTGCTAGTGTCACCATGGTGGCAGAGGACCTAGTGGACCCTGGACAGATCATCCTGGGTGAAATGTACCAGGTGACCAATGCAAGCAATGTCCAGACCAACCATAGTCTGGCAGTTGTGAATTTCTCCTGGGGAGGGGTAACTGGCCTCAAGAAGGTTGTAGTCAGTGCAGACCTCCCTGTAGAATGTCTATTGGGCAATGATCTAGAGACTTCAGCCTGGTCTGAAGTAGAGTTATGGACTCATGCTGAGATGTTGGGCATCCCTGCAGAGGTATTTGCTGTGACCAGGTCACAAGCAAGAATGCATGACACTGAACCTGCTCTGGATCCTGGAACAATGGACCAGATGCTTCCCAAGAGGAGGAGCAGTAGGGTTAAGGCAGTGCCTTCCCCTCTATCTCAGATCAAGGATTCACTTCCAGAGGGAGGTGAAGCAGAACCTGAAGAAGGAACTGCCCCAGAGGGACTTGAACCTGACCAGGTTGAGTTCTTGGGGGCAGGGGGCCCTTCTAGGGAAGATCTGAGTAAGGAGCAACAGTGCTGCCCCTCTCTTGAACCCCTCAGACAGCAGGCTGCTGCTGAGGCTGCTGGGAGTGCTAGTGGGTCCCATAAAGTTTATTGGGATGAGGGACTCCTATATTCTGAGGGTAGAGACCCAGCCCCTGGAGCCACCAGGAGGTTGGTAATACCTCAGAAGTTTAGGGGTTCCTCTTGACCTTAGCATATGATATCCCTTTGGCAGGACACTTGGGCCAAAACAAGACCTGGGACAGGCTTGTTCCACATTTTCATTGGCCACATATGTCAGAGGACACAAAGGAGTTTTGTCGCTCCTGTGTCACTTGCCAAGCCAGTGGTAAGGCAGGTGGCACAACAAAGGCCCCCTGATACCACTACCTGTGGTGGGGGTACCCTTTGAAAGGGTAGGGATTGATATTGTTGGTCCCCTTGACCCTCAGACTGCATCTGGGCACAGATTTATCCTGGTGGTAGTGGATCATGCCACCAGGTACCCAGAGGCAATTCCCCTGAGGACCACCACAGCACCTGTGGTGGCAAGAGCCCTCATTGGAGTTTTCTCCAGAGTGGGTTTCCCAAAGGAGGTCATTTCTGATAGAGGTACCAACTTCATGTCAGGATATCTGAAAGCAATGTGGAAGGAGTGTGGTGTAACTTATAAGTTCACCACCCCTATCACCCACAATGCAATGGTTTAGTTGAACGCTTCAACAAAACCTTGAAAGGAATGATTAAAGGACTCCCAGAGAAGCTTAGGCGGAAATGGGACCTTCTTCTTCCTTGCCTGTTGTTTGCCTACAGAGAGGTTCCACAGAAGGGGGTTGGTTACAGCCCATTTGAGCTTCTGTTTGGGCATCCTGTGAGAGGTCCACTATGTTTGGTAAAAGAGGGCTGGGAGTTACCTCTCAAGCCCCCCAAACAAGATGTGATGGACTATGTACTTGGTCTCCGCTCCCGGATGGCAGAGTACATGAAAAAGGCAACCAAAAACCTGGAGGCCAGCCAAGAATTGCAAAAAGCTTGGCATGACCAAAGGCTGTGCTGACTGTATACCAGCCAGGACAGAAAGTGTGGGTGTTGGAGCCTGTGGCCCCAGCAGCCCTCCAGGACAAGTGGAGTGGCCCCCATACAATAGTTGAACAGAAGGGAGAAGTCACCTATCTGGTGAATCTTGGAACTCCCAGGAGCCCCCTAAGGGTGCTTCATGTCAACAGATTAAAGCCATATGTTGACAGGGCTGACATGGGCTTGCTCATGGCAACTGATGAGGACCAGGAGGAGGAGAGTGACCCTCTCCCTGACCTGCTCTCTCAGAACCCTGATGATGGGTCAGTAGATGGTGTTGCTTTGGCAAGCAGCCTCACTGACCATCAGCAAACTGAGTGCAGACAAGTTCTGCAACAGTTTAGACATATGTTTAGCCTGACCCCTAGTCAGACTACCTGGTGCACCCATGAGGTAGACACTGGGGACAGTCTGCCTGTCAAGAATAAAATCTACAGGCAACCTGACCATGTCAGGGACTGTATCATGACTGAAGTCCAGAAAATGTTGGAGTTAGGCGTGATTGAGCCTTCAGATAGCCCTTGGGCTAGCCCAGTAGTCCTGGTACCCAAGCCTCATACCCAGGGTGGTAAGAAAGAAATGAGGTTTTGTGTAGACTACAGAGGCCTCAATGCAGTCACTAGGACTGATGCCTATCCCATACCAAGGGCAGATGAGCTGATTGATACTTTGGCCTCAGCCAAGTATCTAAGTACATTTGACCTAACAGCTGGCTACTGGCAAATCAGATTAGCTGATGATGCAAAAGCCAAAACAGCATTTTCGACCCTGGTGGGCACTACCACTTTGTGGTGATGCCCTTTGGATTGAAAAATGCACCTGCCACTTTTCAGAGGTTGGTGAATAAAGTTCTGGCAGGGATGGAAACTTATTGCTCAGCTTATCTAGATGATATTGCTGTCTTTAGTTCCTCCTGGCAGGATCACCTGGTCCACCTCAGAAATGTTTTGGAGGCCCTGCAGAAAGCAGGCCTCACTATCAAGGCCACCAAGTGCCAGATAGGGCAGAGTCAGGTTGTGTACCTGGGCCACCTTGTAGGTGGAGGCCAGGTTCAGCCTTTACAGAGCAAAATCCAAACCATAATGGAATGGGTTGCTCCAACCACCCAGACACAGGTGAGAGCCTTCTTAGGCCTGACTGGGTACTATAGGAGGTTTGTCAAGGGATATGGATCTATAGTGACCCCCTTGAATGATCTTACCTCTAAGAAAATGCCAAAAGGTTCAGTGGACAGCTAGCTGTCAAAAGGCATTTGAAGACCTAAAGCAGGCCATGTGCACTGCCCCCATCTTACAGAGTCCAGACTACACCAAAAAGTTCATTGTCCAAACAGATGCTTCTGAGCTGGGTGTGGGAGCTGTACTGTCTCAACTGAATGATGAAGGTCAAGACCAGCTAGTAGCTTTTATTAGCAGAAGGCTGACCCCTAGAGAGAAACGTTGGTCAGCTATAGAGAGGAGGCCTTTGCTGTGGTATGGGCCCTGAAGAAGTTGAGGCCATACTTGTTTGGTACTCACTTCATAGTTCAGACTGACCACAAGCCCCTCCTATGGCTAAAGCAGATGAAAGGTGAAAACCCAAAACTTTTGAGGTGGTCCATTTCCCTACAGGGGATGGACTATACAGTGGAACATAGGCCTGGGACCCAACATGCCAATGCAGATGGACTCTCAAGGTATTTCCACTTTGAACACGCAGACTCAACTGGTCAAGGTTAGTTTAGTGTCCCTACGTTTGGGGGGGTTGTGTAGGAGAGTAGGATCTGCCTCTTATGTTGCCCCCACTTTTTTCTGATGTTAGCACTGGTTTCTGGCTATAGTCTGGCTGGGTCCCTGCCAATCAGGGCCCCAGCCTCTCTGTTCTCTCTAAACGACATGGAGTGCACTCTAGGTGCACTAGTGATTGGATACTGTGGTGCCTTATGAGTCCCTAGTATATGGTACCTTAGGTGCCAAGGGCATAGGTACTTCACAGGCCTACCAGGGGCTGCAGCATGTGTTATGCCACCCCTGGGAAGCAGTCTAAATCTGACACCACAGGCCTGCTACTGCAGCCTGGGTGAGGTGGTGCTAGCACCCCTCACTGAGATATAGGTTTCCTATATCTCTCCTGCACACACATATAAACCTATCAGTCACCCCTATGGCAGGCCCTATCAATCCTGAGGGCAGGGTGCTTGGCTTCTATGTGAGGGGGTGCCTCTGCATGAGCAGGGCCCCTCTGCAGTTCTCAGAGTCCATTCTCTGGTGCTGTTTGTGGATGCGGTTAAACCATATACTCTTAAGTGCATTATATCCTCGCGGTAAATGCTAACTTTGGAATGGCTGCATCAAAACATGTCGTGTTTGGTGTCAAACATCTTGGAATACTACCCCCCGCCAATCTTGGCGGCGGGGGTAGCATTCCACCCTTCTAGAGGGATAAGACATGTACCTGCTGTGGAAACGCGGTAGAATCCTAAAGAGCCCTGGCATCACAAAATGGATGCCACCAGTCACAGACACTGGGCTGCCCTCCTGCTGATGACCGAAACTCGCAGTGGAGGAAGCCCAACAATAGGCATCCTGTCACAGGGAGGTGTAACCACCTTCCAGACAGGGTTTAGTGTATTGGGGCTGGGTGGGTGCACTCTTAGAGTGCTTTGAAGTCCTGCACTGGGGGAGCAGAAGGCTCCTCTGTGCATATGCCAGTTCAAACCAGCTCAGGGGCTACCTGCCCCTGCTCTGGCGCGAAACTGGACAAAGGGAAGTGGGTGTAGCCACCCCTCCCTTGACCCTCCCATAGGTGGGGTCATAGAGCTAGTCCATCCCCTCTTTTTAGTATAAGAGGGGAACCTTGCCATTGCAAAGCAGATAACCCCTGGACGACGCTCTACAGAAGAATCCTGGCCCTTCGACGTTCCACTACCTTTGGAAGACAGAAGAATCTCCCTTGGAGTCAAGGAGTGACTCCCCTGCTTGGCAGGCACCAAAAACGACAACGACGGTCGCAAACTACGCCGCTCCCGCCGGAGTCCGAAGTCCCTGCAGCCCAAGAAGTGGATTTCCTGACCTCTCCCAGGCCATCGTGAGTCCCCAGCGAAGCTGAGGCAAGTGGACCCCACGAGTAACGAGGAACCGCGACCCCTGGGTACCGTGCACTATTGTCAAGTGCAACCCCTTCACAACGTTCTATGAACTTGTGCTTTGGACCACGTGTGGACCCGCCCTCCAGCAGGAATCCCTCCGAAGATCAGAGGCCTACACCGTCCCGAGTGACCGTGGGCCCCTGTTGAGTGATTCCGCCTGAGGTGTCTTCGCGATCCCTTGCCCGCCGGCTTGTGGGTCCCCAGAAGACTTCTTCAAGAAACCAAAGGGCTCCCCTGGTTGCTCCAGGCCTGCCCTGACTTACCCTCGCTGGGTGAGTCCCTCAGACCTTGCTGGTCTGCGCCATCGACTTTTCTTCATCTCCCCAAGACTTGCTGCTGCCAAGGCTTGTTGGCTCCAATCGAGTTGCCGACACCGCAGTCAGCTGCAGACGTCGAGGGACCCACCGAATCCAGCTCCTGGTCATCGTCGACACCTCCTGGACCACGTGGCTGAAGAGTCAAGGCACCTGCAACCGACCTGAATCAACCGACGACGGTGGGCATCCATCTTCCTTGCCCCGGGTCACTGCCAAGTGACTTTGAACACTGTCCCCTCTGCTTTCAGGTCATCCTTCTTCAGAATCCAGGCTTGGATTCCACCGGACACTTCTTCAGCTCCCGCAAGCAGCAAGTCTTCTTTGTTCGCCATTGAAAACGACGCCGCGACCCGACACCAAAGGACACCTGTGCACCCGGCTTCCCTGGGTGAGGTAACTCCAGCACTACGGTGCTCCTGTGGGTGTGGGCCCTAGAACTACTTACCCTGTAAGTGACTTGCTTGTAGGTTCTCCCGAAGTATCCTAAAACTCTTTATTTCCAACCGCGACTTGCCCCATTGAAGTCAACGGCGATCCGCGCCTGTGTATCCACACTGCACGCGTCCCCCGTGGGTCCTTTACTTACCTGCCTTGGGTGGTTTCGTGAGGCCCCAGCACTTCTGAAGGCCCTAGGCCTTGTCTCCCTGCAAGTCGTTGTTTCTAAGTCTCTTACTTAGTATATGGTCTGGTACGCCCCTAGGGCCCCAGCCGTATTTTGTGCTTAACTTATTGTGAAACGTTGATTTGTGCATATGTTTGTCTTCTAATCTCATAAAGAGATTAGTAGAGAGTTATTTAGAAATAAATACATATATATTTGATATATATACCTGTGTGGTGTCTTTTCATTTGGTGATTCAAGAGATTATATGGTGAAACAAGCTGCTTTACATTCCTCCGAGACTTAGCCTGAAGGCTGCTCTCCACAGCTACCACTAGGATAGCTTTCTTTAAAAGGTTGTCTTAAACCTATCTACCATAAGAGTCGATTTGCCCTGGTGCAAGGTGTCCACTTTAATTAGTGAACAGCATATACCAGGCCAACTTCTCACACGTCTTGAGCTTTTTCCTAAACAATGCTTCATCATTAATCTGTCACAAATCCAACAGGAGATTATTCCATCCCACTGTGTCCAAAAAAGAAAATGAGCGTCTGCCAGATTTGGCTAGATGAATTCTTGGGATCCTGGCCAGATGGTTAATGGAGGACCGTAGAACTCTTACAGTGTGTTGTAGGCAATCCTGGCAGATAGGTAGTTTACGAAGGTTAAACTTCAGCAGGCCTAACCGGAGGACTGTAGCTGACCTGCGCTCTGTTGTGATCAGCCTGAAATTGTGACTTTGACCCGGTCCAGTGCAACTAGATATCCATAGTTGAAGCCTTGTGCGCTTTGCCACTATTTTCACTCAAATCTTTCAGAATTCATAACTTTGATTCTACTGATTAGATTGTTGTTGTTTTGGTGTAAAATACTTTATTAAACCTTACTTTATTGTTCTAAATTGGTTTGGGATTTTTCTTGTGTTGTATTTTCACGTTATTACTGTTTGTCTGCTCCATAAATACTTTACACATTACCTCTAAGTTAAGTCTGGCTGCTTTTTGTGCCAAGCTACCCGGGGTTAAGCACAAGTTAAATTAGTGACTTTTTTGTGGTTCACCCTGCAAGGGATTGTGACTGCTGCTTTACCACAGCTCACACCACAATCAAACAACAACCACATTTGTCACCGAGAAGAATGGAAGGCTGCCTTTAACACCAAGAATGACCAATTTGAGTATTTGGTCATGTCGTTAGATCTGTGCATACCCTATGCAACATTCCAACAATTAGTAAGTGACAGCTTTAGGCATATCCTGGATCAATATGCAGTGATCTGTTGCAATAACATTTTGAATTCTCTATTTCTGTGAAAGCATGTCAAGGACATGCCAAAGAAGTTTTGTCATGTGTCTGGAAACTGTCACTTTCTGTAAAATCAGAGAACTGTGTATTTGAGAAATTTTTGGGCTTTATTATCTCTAAATAAGACATCTCTTTAAGGTCATGGCAGTTTTGAACTGAGCTGCACCCAAAAGTGTAAAAGAGATTAAGAAATTGTTGGGTTTTGCCAATTTTTAAAGGAATTGAATCCTAACTTCTCAAAGATTGTATTGCCCATTACCCACCACACAAAACCAGTGGTCAAGTTTAAATATGGATGTGAATGTGAACCCCAGAATTGGCTCAACATTTCTTGTCACAGTACGTGCAATTACATGGACTCCCAGAAGTTATCATTACAGACAGGGGATCCCAGTTCATCAAACCTTTTTGGAATACCTTGCTACAGCCTTTGGGAACAGTAAATTAGAAGTCCACCAATTAACACCCCCAGATTGATGTGCAGACAGAGAGACTCAGCCAGTCCTTGGAACAGTACTTGTGATATATTATAATGGAACATCCAGAGAATTGGACTTCATAGGCTCCCTTTGCTGAACTGGCTAATAACAATTCACTACATAGTGCTTTGGGTAATTCACTTTTCTTTTGCACTTGTGGGGTTCAATCTAGGGCTATGAGAATCCTCACTATTGAATACTAGAGTACATTCTGTAATAGCATTACTTAAACAGCTTCATTAAACTCACATATCACCTATTGCTCATTTGATCAAAGTCAAAGCAGACTACAAAAGATTTTTTGCCTGTTATGAGAGACTTTCCTGAATTATGAAAGAAGGATACAATATATCTATCTACAAAGCACCTCTTATCTACAGGGTCCCTACGAAGTTTTCACCCCAGTTTGTGTGCCATTTTCAGATCAGGAAAGGGACTTCCATCTTACCTGATAGATGGAAGAACCATCCTATAGTACTTATATCATGAGTAATAGCTGTTTTACCAGTACCATCTAAGGTTCCACCATCTGTACTTGTAGATGGGTCACAAGTTCATGAGGTTATGGTGATTTTAGACTTATGGATTCACCAAAAAATCAGCCAATATCTTATAGCTTGGAAGAGGCACTGGATGATTCAGAGCGGTCATGGCAAGCAGTAGCTTTTGTACATGCCCCGTATTAGCTAAGGCTTTTCCTACAAGACAACCAATAAATTAAACAAATAACAGGATGCAAAAGTAATGTCAGGAAAAGGGGTTCTGTCAGAATTTCATTATAGGGGTACTGTCACATATATGGAAAGAGACACAAGTGCAAGACTGTTTGATTCTGTCAAAGAAATACTCTGAAGGGTTGGAGGCTGTAGAGTACCGGTTCTTGGTGGTTGGTCCACACAAAAGACACAGAGAGCCAAGAACAGGCCCTTCCAGGTCAGGGTCATTAGAGGGAGAACAGTACCCCTTCGTTCCTATAAAAGTGCCTCATACTAGTAAGATGGGGCCTGGCAACTTTTCATGTGCTGTATGGCTTCGCTTTAGCCTAGTTCATCACAGTTTTGGTGTCAATTCACATTTGCTGTTTTGTTCCCTTCCCCGGTTCATATTTCCCCTAATCTCTTGTTGCCTTAATTCCTTTGCTCTGTTAGTATCCTACATTCAATGATCCTTGAGCATGTTGGTTATATTGCTACGGCTTCTTTGCCTAACAGTCCCCCTGGCCATTCTAGACCTCTGGTTTTCCTGGTGCCTTTGGGGCACACTACTACTGCCATCTCCTCTAATGTACCCGGTGAGTTCAAACTGCCTTCCCTCCCTGTGTATGCTTTCATGTGTGTTACCCACATATATTGCCATTGTGCCCTTTGTTATTACAGGGCCTTCCATCCTGACTCTGAAAATCACTTATTCCAACACCATCCACCCTGGACATGCAGAAGGATACTCCTATGACATATCCTCTCTAGTGTGGTGAGTTCTCTCGCTGATATTCCCTTCACCACATGGCCAACTTTCCCTATTTTGGACTGATCTAGGAGATTACATTAACCATACTGCATGTCAGGAAGACCTTAATGGGAGATTTGTGGGTTGGTCCAGAGCCTAGCTCTCCCTTGTAGAACAGACGTATCCCTAGAAGAAGTGGTGTTAAGTAAATATTTTGAGGTTCTTCACATTGCTTTTGATGTGTTAGTTATGGTTGCATCATGTACTAAGGTGTTTAAACTCTGGTTTGCTGAGCTAACCATAACTGGGGAATTTCTTAGGGTTTCAATTTTATTTAGGAACTATAACTGCTCTTTATCTTTGTTTTTAAGTTAATTTTAGCAGTTTGTTTTAACATACATGAAAGGTTTGACTAAAGCTACCCATAACTTTATTTAGAAAGATAAAAGTATTTTGCTGGTGATTGTCTGGATATTTGTGATAGGCGTAGTAGGTGTGATAGTGAATGATAATGCCTCTAATTGCCACTGTATCATGTTACAGGCTACAGTCATCTTCATGGTCTTCAGCTTTGTGCAGTGGGGGCTGACTTCACAACATGGCCACAAGCCAGGCCTTGCACAATTCCAACTTGCAGCTAATCATTGCTGCACGTAGCCTCATTACAGTTTTAGATGTTCTGGATCCAATTCACAGAGGCATGCAAAAGAATGTAAAAGTACTACAGGTGTACTGCTTACTTACTCGAAAATGCCTTCATGAATAGGTTGCTTTGTGAGAATTTGTCAAAGGGAACCGCAATTATAAGCCCCATTTAACCATGTCCCCCTTGAAAAATCTGCATGAACCTCAAAATATCAGAAGTAAATTAAACTTTCCAAGTGCCTCATTTTATACCAGATCTTTGAAATGGCACCAAAGTTATTCGCAAATAACAATTTTTTTGGACCCCTCTCCATTTCTCTAACCTTTATCCATCCTTATTGGACCTCAATGAAATCAGAACAGGCTGTAACATTTCACTCATACAAAACCAGCTAAATTCAGCCGTTATAGTTAGCTGAGCTAACTATAACTCGCGCACCCGCAATGCACTGCTGATGACGTCACATATTACATCACTCATGACATGGTCAGTGACATCACTGATGACATCACTGTGACATCTCGAATGACATCACTGATGACATCATCCAGTGACTGAGTGTTTCTAAAAAATTTAAGAATGTTATATATATACGCCAAGGTGTATTGAAGAATGAGTGGGTGTATGAGTGTCTGTATGGATGTTTTAGTGGGTGCATGACTGACTGTATAAGTGAGTGATTGAACGTGTCTTAGTGAATGTATGGGTGAGTGACTAATCTGTGTGAATGTGTGTATCAGTTTGTCAGTTGGTGTGTAAGTGGCTGCATGGGTTGGTGAGTAGATACATGAGTGTCTATATGGGTTATTGATTAGTTATCTGAGTACCTGTATGGGTGCCTGAGTGTCTGTGTGAGTGGGTGAGGGGGTGTGTGACTCCCTGCATGGATGTATGAGTGGGTGAATCCCTGGGTGTATAGTTTCATGAGTGCATCTGAGAGGGACTGTATGGGCGAATGAGTGTGCATATGGCTGTGCCGGTGAGTGAATGGATGTCTCAGTGGTATATGGGTGAGTAACTGCATATGTGAAAGGCAGTATATGTGAGTGTTGGAGCATATAAGTGACTATCTGTGAGTGAGTGATTGTGAGAGTGGCTGTATGGGTGAGTGCATGCTTGTGTCAGTGACTGTATGGAGAGTAAGTATATGTTAGTATCTGTATGAGTAGTGAGTATGTGTGTGTTTCTGTATGAGTGAGTAAGTGGCTGTGTGATTGAGTGTTTGTGTGAGTGAGTACGTGTGTGAGTAGCTCTATGGGTGACTGACGGTATATGAGTGGCTGTATGGGTATATGAGGGGATATCTCAGTGGCTGTATTGGTGAGTGACTGGCTGTATGAGTGCCTGTATGGGTGAGTGAGTGGATGTGTATGTAGACCTATGAATCTGTGAGTGGATATGTACATACTGGTATTGGTGTATCAATGGTTTCAAGAATGGTGGTCTGAAATATGGACTGGGTGTATGATAAGTTATATTGGGGTATGAGTAGGTGCATCAGAGATTATGTGGATGATGTCATCAGTGATGTCATCAGTGATGCCATCAATGATGTCACTGACCATGTCATGATTGATGGAATATGTGGTGTCATCAGCAGTGCATTGTGGGGGTGCGAGTTATAGTTAGCTCAGCTAACTATAACGGCTGAATTTCTCTGGTTTTGTACGAGTGAAATGTCAGCCTAACTATAACGTCCCTGAAACTTGTGGTTTTTTCAGTGAATTTCTAAGGTGTATTAAAGCGCAAATTCCTAACTATAACGTCCCTGAAACCTCTGTTTTTTTCAATTGATTTCTAAGGTTTTTTAAATGCTAATTACTAACTATAATGTCCCAAAAACCTCTGTTTTTTTCAGTGAATTTCTAAGGTTTTTTTAATGCTATTTTCTAACTATGCCTACATAGGTAAGACATGCAGAAAGAGGAAGAAAGGCGCAGAAAGAAGCAAGAGAAGTGCAGAAAGAAGCAAGAGAGGTGCAAAAAGAGGAAGAAAGGTGCAGAAAGAAGCAAGAGAAATGCAGAAAGAGGCAAGAGAAGTGCAGAAAGAGGAAGAAAGGTGCAGAAAGAAGCAAAAGAAGTGCAAAAAGAAGCAACAGAGGTGCAGGAAGAGGCCTACTTCAACTGTACCTTTCCATAGCCTCATACAAAGTAGCCTAATCACTAATCCTTCTCTCAAGATATCTTAAACCTCACTTTTCTCTTGAAGGTTCACTATTCATCGACTGCTCAGAATGTTAGGCGTACCAAATGTAAAACAGCAATCCTAACCATATCACTGTTCTAAGTTTCATCAAGTTTGTGAAGGTGTGCATTCATGTGTCTGTGCTTTTACCTAGTGACAGAAAGTTGTACCTAGTTGCAGAAAGAGGCAACAGAAGTGCAGAAAGAGGCAAGAGAGGTGCAGAAAGAAGCAACATAAGTGCAGAAAGAGGCAAGAGAGGTGCAGAAAGAAGCAAGAGAAGTACAGAAACAGGCAAGAGAGGTGTTGAAAGAAGCAAGACAGGTGCAGAAAGAGAGAAGAGGGGTGCGCAATGAGGCAAGAGAGGTGCAGAAAGAGGGAGGAGGGTGCAGAAAGAGGCAAGAGGGGTGCAGAAAGAAGCAAGAAAGGTATAGAAAGAAGCAAGAGACGTGTAGAAAGAAGGAACAGGGGTGCAGAAAGAGGCAAGAGATATGCTGAAAGATGGAAGAGGGGTGCAGTAAGAGGCAAGAGGGGTGCAGAAAGAAGCAAGAGAAGTGCAGAAAGAAGCAAGAGAAGTGCAGGGACAACCAACAGAGGTACAGAAGAGGCAAAAGAACTGCAGAAAGAGACAAAAGAGGTGCAGAAAGAGGCAAGAGAGGTGAATAAAGAGGGAGGAGGGGCGCAGAAAGAGGCAAGAGAGGTGCTGAAAGAGGCAAGAGAAGTGCAGAAAGAGGCAAGAATAGGTGCAGAAAGAGGCAAGAGAGGTGCAGAAAGAAGAAAGAGGGGTGCAGAAAGAGGCAAGAGAGGTACAGAAAGAAGCAAGAGAAGTACAGAAAGAACCAACAGAAGTGCAGAAAGAGGCAAGAGGGGTGCAGAAAAAGGCAAGAAATGTGCAGAAAGGAGCAACAAAGGTGCAGAAAGAGACAAGACAATTGCAGAAAGAGGCAAGAGAGCTGCAGAAAGAGGCAAGAGAGGTACAGCATGAGGGATGAAGAAAGAGGCAAGAGAGGTACAGAAAGAGGTAAGAAGGGTGCAGAGAAAAGCAACGGAGGTGCAGAAAGAGACAAGAGAAGTTCAGAAAGATGCAGGAGAGGTGCAGAAAGAGTCAAGAGGGGTGCAGAAAGAAGCAAGAGAGGTGCAGAAAGAAGCAAGATAAGTGCAGAAAGAAGCAACAAAGGTGCAGAAAGAGGCGTGAGAAGTGCAGAAAGAGGCAAGAGAGGTATAGAAAGAGGCAACAGAGGTACAGAAAGCAGCAAGATAAGTGCATAAATGAGCAACAGAGGTGCAGAAAGGCATGAGAAGTGCAGAAAGAGGCAAGAGAAGTACAGAAAGAGGCAACAGAAGCACAGAAAGAAGCAAGAGAGGTACAGAAAGAAGCAAGATAAGTGCAGAAAGAGGCAAGCGAGGTGCAGAAAGAGGCAAGAGAAGCACAGAAAGAGGCAAGAGAGGTGCAGAAAGAAGCAACAGAAGTGCAGAAAGAGAGAAGGGGTGCAGAAAGAGGCAAGAGAGGTGTGGGAGAGGGCTGCAGAAAGAGGCAAGAGGGGTATAGAAAGAAGCAAGAGAAGTGTGGAAAGAAGAAACAGAGGTGCAGAAAGAGGCAAGAGAGGTGCCGAAAGAGGGAAGAGGGGTGCAGTAAGAGGCAAGAGGGGTGCAAAAAGAAGCAAGATAAGGGCAGAAATAAGCAAGAGAAGTGTAGGAAAAACCAACAGAGGTATAGAAAGAGGCAAAAGAACTGCAGAAAGAAGCAAGAGAGGTACAGAAAGAGGCAAGAGAGGTGAAGAAAGAGGGAAGAGGGGTGCAGAAAGAGGCAAGAGAGGTGCAGAAAGAGGCAAGAGAAGTGCAGAAAGAGGCAATAATAGGTGCAGAAAGAGGGAAGAGGGAAGGGGTGCAGAAAGAGGCAAGAGAGGTGCAGAAAGAAGCAAGAGAATTACAGAAAGAACCAACAGAAGTGTAGAAAGAGGCAAGAAAAGTGCAGAAAGGAGCAACAGAGATGCAGAAAGGCAAGAGAACTACAGAAAGAGGCAAGAGAGCTGCAGAAAGAGGCAAGAGAGGTGCAGAAAGAGGGAAGAAGGGTGCAGAAAAAGCAAGAGAAGTGCAGAAAAAAGCAACGGAGGTGCAGAAAGAGACGAGAAGTTCAGAAAGATGCAGGAGAGGTGCAGAAAGAGCCAAGAGGTATGCAGAAAGAAGCAAGAGAGGTGCAGAAAGAAGCACAGTAAGTGCAGAAAGAAGCACAGTAAGTGCAGAAAGAAGCAACAGAGGTGCAGAAAGAGGTGTGAGAAGTACAGAAAGAGGCAACAGAGGTACAGAAAGAGGCAACAGAGGTACAGAAAGCAGCAAGATAAGTGCAGAAATGAGCAACCAAGGTACAAAAAGAGGCATCAGAAATGCAGAAAGAGGCAAGAGAAGCACAGAAAGAAGCAAGAGAGGTACAGAAAGAAGCAAGATAAGTGCAGAAAGAAGCGACAGGGGTGCAGAAAGAGGCATGAGTAGTGCAGAAAGAGGCAAGAGAGGTGCACAAAGAGGCAAAAGAGGTATAGAAAAAGGGAAAAGAGGGACAGAAAGAGGCAAGAGAGGTGCAGAAAGAGGCAAGAGGGGTGCCAAAAGAGGGAAGAGAAGCACAGAGAGAACCAAGAGAGGTGCAGAAAGAGGCAAGAGAGGTGCAGAAAGAAGCAAGAGAGCTGCAGAAAGAGGAAGAAAGGCACAGAAAGAGGAAGAAATGTGAAGAAAGAGGCAAGAGAGGTACAGAAAGAGGCAAGAGAAGTGCACAAAGGAGCAACAGAGTTGCAGAAAGAGGCAAGAGAAGTACAGAAAGAGGCAAGAGAGGCACGGAAAAAGTAAGAGAAGTACAGAAAGAGACAAGAGAGGTGCAGAAAGAGGCAAGAGAAGTGCAGAAAGAGACAAGAAAGGTGCAGAAAGAGGCAAAAGAAGTACAGAAAGAAGCAAGAGAAGCCTAGAAAGAGGCAGGAGAAGCACAGAAAGAAGCAGGAGAAGTATAAGAAGAAGCAAGAGAAGTGCAGAAAGAGGCAAGAGAAGTGCAGAAAGAGGCAAGTGAGGTGCAGAAAGAAGGAAGACGGGTGCAGAACGAGGCAAGAGGCGTGCAGAAAGACGCAAGAGAGGTGCATAAAGAGGGAAGAGAAGTGCAGAAAGAAGCAACAGAGGTGCAGAAAGAGGGAAGAGAAGTGCAGAAAGGAGCAAGAGAGGTGCAGAAATTGGCAAAAGAGGTGCAGAAGAAAGCAAGAGAACGGCAGAAGGTGAAAGAAAGGCACAAAATGAGGCAAGAGAGGTGCAGAAAGAAGCAAGAGAGATGGAGAAAGAGGAAGAAAAGCACGGAAAAAGAAAAAGAAGTACAGAAAGAGCAAGAGAGGTGCAGAATGAGGCAGGAGAAGTGCAGAAAGAAGCAACAGAGGAGAAGAAAGAGAGGTGCAGAAAGAGGCACGAGAGGTACAGAAAGAGGGAAGAAGGGTGCAGAAAGAGGCAAGAGGGGTGCAGAAAAAGCAAGAGACGTGCAGAAAGAAGCAAGAGAAGTGCAGAAAGAACCAACAGAGGTGCAGTAAGAGGGAAGTGAAGTGCAGAAAGGAGCAAGAGAGGTGCAGAAATTGGCAAGAGAGGTACAGAAGGAAGCAAGAGAACTGCAGAAAGAGGAAGAAAGGTACAGAGCGAGGCAAGAGAGGTGTAGAAAGAAGCAAGAGAAGCACAGAAAGAGGCAAGAAAAGTGCAGAAAGAAGCAAGGGAAGCGCAGAAAGAAGAAAGAAGCACAGAAAGAGGCAAGAGAAGCGCAGAAAGAAGCAAGAGAGGTGCAAAAATAAGAAAGAGAAGTGCAGAAAGAGGCTAGAGAAGTGCAGAAAGAAGCAAGTGAGGTGCAGAAAGAGGCAAGAGAAGTACAGAAAGAGGCAACAGAAGCACAGAAAGAAGCAAGAGAGGTACAGAAAGAAGCAAGATAAGTGCAGAAAGAGGCAAGCGAGGTGCAGAAAGAGGCAAGAGAAGCACAGAAAGAGGCAAGAGAGGTGCAGAAAGAAGCAACAGAAGTGCAGAAAGAGAGAAGGGGTGCAGAAAGAGGCAAGAGAGGTGTGGGGAGAGGGCTGCAGAAAGAGGCAAGAGGGGTATAGAAAGAAGCAAGAGAAGTGTGGAAAGAAGAAACAGAGGTGCAGAAAGAGGCAAGAGAGGTGCCGAAAGAGGGAAGAGGGGTGCAGTAAGAGGCAAGAGGGGTGCAAAAAGAAGCAAGATAAGGGCAGAAATAAGCAAGAGAAGTGTAGGAAAACCAACAGAGGTATAGAAAGAGGCAAAAGAACTGCAGAAAGAAGCAAGAGAGGTACAGAAAGAGGCAAGAGAGGTGAAGAAAGAGGGAAGAGGGGTGCAGAAAGAGGCAAGAGAGGTGCAGAAAGAGGCAAGAGAAGTGCAGAAAGAGGCAATAATAGGTGCAGAAAGAGGGAAGAGGGAAGGGGTGCAGAAAGAGGCAAGAGAGGTGCAGAAAGAAGCAAGAGAATTACAGAAAGAACCAACAGAAGTGTAGAAAGAGGCAAGAAAAGTGCAGAAAGGAGCAACAGAGATGCAGAAAGGCAAGAGAACTACAGAAAGAGGCAAGAGAGCTGCAGAAAGAGGCAAGAGAGGTGCAGAAAGAGGGAAGAAGGGTGCAGAAAAAAGCAAGAGAAGTGCAGAAAAAGCAACGGAGGTGCAGAAAGAGACGAGAAGTTCAGAAAGATGCAGGAGAGGTGCAGAAAGAGCCAAGAGGTGTGCAGAAAGAAGCAAGAGAGGTGCAGAAAGAAGCACAGTAAGTGCAGAAAGAAGCACAGTAAGTGCAGAAAGAAGCAACAGAGGTGCAGAAAGAGGTGTGAGAAGTACAGAAAGAGGCAACAGAGGTACAGAAAGAGGCAACAGAGGTACAGAAAGCAGCAAGATAAGTGCAGAAATGAGCAACCAAGGTACAAAAAGAGGCATCAGAAATGCAGAAAGAGGCAAGAGAAGCACAGAAAGAAGCAAGAGAGGTACAGAAAGAAGCAAGATAAGTGCAGAAAGAAGCGACAGGGGTGCAGAAAGAGGCATGAGTAGTGCAGAAAGAGGCAAGAGAGGTGCACAAAGAGGCAAAAGAGGTATAGAAAAAGGGAAAAGAGGGACAGAAAGAGGCAAGAGAGGTGCAGAAAGAGGCAAGAGGGGTGCCAAAAGAGGGAAGAGAAGCACAGAGAGAACCAAGAGAGGTGCAGAAAGAGGCAAGAGAGGTGCAGAAAGAAGCAAGAGAGCTGCAGAAAGAGGAAGAAAGGCACAGAAAGAGGAAGAAATGTGAAGAAAGAGGCAAGAGAGGTACAGAAAGAGGCAAGAGAAGTGCACAAAGGAGCAACAGAGTTGCAGAAAGAGGCAAGAGAAGTACAGAAAGAGGCAAGAGAGGCACGGAAAAAGTAAGAGAAGTACAGAAAGAGACAAGAGAGGTGCAGAAAGAGGCAAGAGAAGTGCAGAAAGAGACAAGAAAGGTGCAGAAAGAGGCAAAAGAAGTACAGAAAGAAGCAAGAGAAGCCTAGAAAGAGGCAGGAGAAGCACAGAAAGAAGCAGGAGAAGTATAAGAAGAAGCAAGAGAAGTGCAGAAAGAGGCAAGAGAAGTGCAGAAAGAGGCAAGTGAGGTGCAGAAAGAAGGAAGACGGGTGCAGAACGAGGCAAGAGGCGTGCAGAAAGACGCAAGAGAGGTGCATAAAGAGGAAGAGAAGTGCAGAAAGAAGCAACAGAGGTGCAGAAAGAGGGAAGAGAAGTGCAGAAAGGAGCAAGAGAGGTGCAGAAATTGGCAAAAGAGGTGCAGAAGAAAGCAAGAGAACGGCAGAAGGTGAAAGAAAGGCACAAAATGAGGCAAGAGAGGTGCAGAAAGAAGCAAGAGAGATGGAGAAAGAGGAAGAAAAGCACGGAAAAAGAAAAAGAAGTACAGAAAGAGCAAGAGAGGTGCAGAATGAGGCAGGAGAAGTGCAGAAAGAAGCAACAGAGGAAAAGAAAGAGAGGTGCAGAAAGAGGCACGAGAGGTACAGAAAGAGGGAAGAAGGGTGCAGAAAGAGGCAAGAGGGGTGCAGAAAAAGCAAGAGACGTGCAGAAAGAAGCAAGAGAAGTGCAGAAAGAACCAACAGAGGTGCAGTAAGAGGGAAGTGAAGTGCAGAAAGGAGCAAGAGAGGTGCAGAAATTGGCAAGAGAGGTACAGAAGGAAGCAAGAGAACTGCAGAAAGAGGAAGAAAGGTACAGAGCGAGGCAAGAGAGGTGTAGAAAGAAGCAATAGAAGCACAGAAAGAGGCAAGAAAAGTGCAGAAAGAAGCAAGGGAAGCGCAGAAAGAAGAAAGAAGCACAGAAAGAGGCAAGAGAAGCGCAGAAAGAAGCAAGAGAGGTGCAAAAATAAGAAAGAGAAGTGCAGAAAGAGGCTAGAGAAGTGCAGAAAGAAGCAAGTGAGGTGCAGAAAGAGGAAAGAGAAGTGGAGAAAGAGGCAAGAGAGGTGCAGAAAGAAGAGAGTGAGCTGCAGAAAGAGGCAGGTGAGGTGCAGAAAGAGGCAAGAGAGGCATGGAAAAAGTAAGAGAAGTACAGAAAGAGACGAGAGGTGCAGAAAGAGGAAAGAGAGGTGCAGAAAGAAGAGAGTGAGGTGCAGAAAGAGGCAAGTGAGGTGCAGAAAGAGACAAGAGAGGTGCAGAAAGAGGCAAGAGAAGTGCAGAAAGAGGCAAGTGTGGTGCAGAAAGAAAATAGTGAGGTGCATGAAGAGGCAATGAGGTGCAGAAAGAGGCAAGAGAAGAACATAAAGAGGCAAGATAGGTGCAGAAAGAGGCAAGTGAGGTGCAGAAAGAGGAAGAAAGGTACAGAAAGAGACAAGAGAAGCACAGAAAGAAGCAAGAGAGGTACAGAAAGAAGCAAGATAGCTGGAGAAAGAGGCATGAGAAGTGCAGAATGAGGCAAGCGAGGTGCAGAAAGAGGCAAGAGAAGCACAGAAAGAGGCTAAAGAGGTGCAGAAAGAGGCAAAGAGGTGTACAAAAGGGAAAAGAGGTACAGCAAGAGCCAAGAGAGGTGCAGAAAGAAGCAAGAGAGGTGCAGAAAGAGGGAAGAGGGCTGCATAAAGAGGCAAGAGGGCTGCAGAAAGAAGCAAGAAATGTGCAAAAAGGAGCAAGAGAAGTGCAGAAAGAACCAACAGAGGTGCAGAAAGAGGCAAGAGAGGTGCAGAATGAGGGAAGAGAAGTGCAGAAAGAACCAAGAGAGGTGAAGAAAGAGGTAAGAGAGGTGCAGAAAGAGGCAAGAGAAGTTCAGAAAGAGGCAAGTGAGGTGCAGAAAGAAAACAGTGAGGTGCATGAAGAGGGAAGTGAGGTGCAGAAAGAGGCAAGAGAAGTACAGAAAGAGGGAAGAAGGTTGCAGAAAGAGGCAAGTGAGGTGCAGAAAAAGCAAGAGACGTGCAGAAAGAAGCAAGAGAAGTGCAGAAAGAACCAACATAGGTGCAGAAAGAGGGAAGAGAAGTGCAGAAAGGAGCAAGAGAGGTGCAGAAATTGGCAAGAGAGGTACAGAAGGAAGCAAGAGAACTGCAGAAAGAGTAAGAAAGGTACAGAACGAGGCAAGAGAGGTGTAGAAAGAAGCAAGAGAAGCACAGAAAGAGGCAAGAAAAGTGCAGAAAGAAGCAAGGGAAGCGCAGAAAGAAGCAAGAGAAGCACAGAAAGAGGCAAGAGAAGCGCAGAAAGAAGCAAGAGAAGTGCAAACATATGTAAGAGAAGTGCAGAAAGAGGCAAGAGAAGTGCAGAAAGAAGCAAGTGAGGTGCATAAAGAGGAAAGAGAAGTGGAGAAAGAGGCAAGAGAGGTGCAGAAAGAAGAGAGTGAGCTGCAGAAAGAGGCAGGTGAGGTGCAGAAAGAGGCAAGAGAGGCACAGAAAAAGTAAGAGAAGTACAGAAAGAGACAAGAGAGGTGCAGAAAGAGGCAAGAGAGGTGTAGAAAGAGACAAGAAAGGTGCAGAAAGAGGCAAAAGAAGTACAGAAAGAAGCAAGAGAAGCCCAGAAAGAGGCAGGAGAAGCACAGAAAGAAGCAGGAGAAGTATAAGAAGGAAGAGAAGTGCAGAAAGAGGCAAGAGAAGTACAGAAAGAGCAAGTGAGGTGCAGAAAGAAGAAAGACAGGTGCACAACGAGGCAAGAGGCGTGCAGAAAGAAGCAAGAGAGGTGCAGAAAGAGGGAAGAGATGTGCAGAAAGAAGCAACAGAGGTGCAGAAAGAGGGAAGAGAAGTGCAGAAAGGAGCAAGAGAGGTGCAGAAATTGGCAAAAGAGGTGCAGAAGAAAGCAAGAGAACTGCAGAAGGTAAAAGAAAGGCACAAAATGAGGCAAGAGAGGTGCAGAAAGAATCACGAGAGATAGAGAAAGAGGAAGAAAAGCACGGAAAAAGAAAAAGAAGTACAGAAAGAGGAAGAGAGGTGCAGAATGAGGCAGGAGAAGTGCAGAAAGAAGCAACAGAGGATAAGAAAGAGGCAAGAGAGGTACAGAAAGAGGGAAGAAGGGTGCAGAAAGAGGCAAGAGGGGCACAGAAAAAGCAAGAGACGTGCAGAAAGAAGCAAGAGAAGTGCAGAAAGAACCAACAGAGGTGCAGAAAGAGGGAAGAGAAGTGCCGAAAGAGGGAAGAGGGTGCAGTAAGAGGCAAGAGGGGTGCAAAAAGAAGCAAGATAAGGGCAGAAATAAGCAAGAGAAGTGTAGGAAAAACCAACAGAGGTATAGAAAGAGGCAAAAGAACTGCAGAAAGAGGCAAGAGAGGTACAGAAAGAGGCAAGAGAGGTGAAGAAAGAGGGAAGAGGGGTGCAGAAAGAGGCAAGAGAGGTGCAGAAAGAGGCAAGAGAAGTGCAGAAAGAGGAAATAATAGGTGCAGAAAGAGGGAAGAGGGAAGGGGTGCAGAAAGAGGCAAGAGAGGTGCAGAAAGAAGCAAGAGAATTACAGAAAGAACCAACAGAAGTGTAGAAAGAGGCAAGAAAAGTGCAGAAAGGAGCAACAGAGATGCAGAAAGAGGCAAGAGAACTACAGAAAGAGGCAAGAGAGCTGCATAAAGAGGCAAGAGAGGTGCAGAAAGAGGGAAGAAGGGTGCAGAAAAAAGCAAGAGAAGTGCAGAAAAAAGCAACGGAGGTGCAGAAAGAGACGAGAAGTTCAGAAAGATGCAGGAGAGGTGCAGAAAGAGCCAAGAGGTGTGCAGAAAGAAGCAAGAGAGGTGCAGAAAGAAGCACGGTAAGTGCAGAAAGAAGCACAGTAAGTGCAGAAAGAAGCAACAGAGGTGCAGAAAGAGGTGTGAGAAGTACAGAAAGAGGCAACAGAGGTACAGAAAGAGGCAACAGAGGTACAGAAAGCAGCAAGATAAGTGCAGAAATGAGCAACCAAGGTACAAAAAGAGGCATCAGAAATGCAGAAAGAGGCAAGAGAAGCACAGAAAGAAGCAATAGAGGTACAGAAAGAAGCAAGATAAGTGCAGAAAGAAGCAACAGGGGTGCAGAAAGAGGCATGAGTAGTGCAGAAAGAGGCAAGAGAGGTGCACAAAGAGGCAAAAGAGGTATAGAAAAAGGGAAAAGAGGGACAGAAAGAGGCAAGAGAGGTGCAGAAAGAGGCAAGAGGGGTGCCAAAAGAGGGAAGAGAAGCGCAGAGAGAACCAAGAGAGGTGCAGAAAGAGGCAAGAGAGGTGCAAAAAGAAGCAAGAGAACGGCAGAAAGAGGAAGAAAGGCATAGAAAGAGGAAGAAAGGTGAAGAAAGAGGCAAGAGAGGTACAGAAAGAGGCAAGAGAAGTGCAGAAAGGAGCAACAGAGTTGCAGAAAGAGGCAAGAGAAGTGCAGAAAGAGGCAAGAGAGGCACGGAAAAAGTAAGAAAAGTACAGAAAGAGACAAGAGAGGTGCAGAAAGAGGCAAGAGAGGTGCAGAAAGATACAAGAAAGGTGCAGAAAGAGGCAAAAGAAGTACAGAAAGAAGCAAGAGAAGCCTAGAAAGAGGCAGGAGAAGCACAGAAAGAAGCAGAAGAAGTATAAGAAGAAGCAAGAGAAGTGCAGAAAGAGGCAAGAGAAGTGCAGAAAGAGGCAAGTGAGGTGCAGAAAGAAGGAAGACGGGTGCAGAACGAGGCAAGAGGCGTGCAGAAAGAAGCAAGAGAGGTGCAGAAAGAGGGAAGAGAAGTGCAGAAAGAAGCAACAGAGGTGCGGGAAGAGAAGTGCAGAAAGGAGCAAGAGAGGTGCAGAAATTGGCAAAAGAGGTGCAGAAGAAAGCAAGAGAATGGCAGAAGGTGAAAGAAAGGCACAAAATGAGGCAAGAGAGGTGCAGAAAGAAGCAAGAGAGATGGAGAAAGAGGAAGAGGAAGAAAAGCACGGAAAAAGAAAAAGAAGTACAGAAAGAGCAAGAGAGGTGCAGAATGAGGCAGGAGAAGTGCAGAAAGAAGCAACAGAGGAGAAGAAAGAGGCAAGAGAGGTGCAGAAAGAGGCACGAGAGGTACAGAAAGAGGGAAGAAGGGTGAAGAAAGAGGCAAGAGGGGTGCAGAAAAAGCAAGAGACGTGCAGAAAGAAGCAAGAGAAGTGCAGAAAGAACCAACAGAGGTGCAGAAAGAGGGAAGTGAAGTGCAGAAAGGAGCAAGAGAGGTGCAGAAATTGGCAAGAGAGGTACAGAAGGAAGCAAGAGAACTGCAGAAAGAGGAAGAAAGGTACAGAACGAGGCAAGAGAGGTGTAGAAAGAAGCAAGAGAAGCACAGAAAGAGGCAAGAAAAGTGCAGAAAGAAGCAAGGGAAGCGCAGAAAGAAGAAAGAGAAGCACAGAAAGAGGCAAGAGAAGCGCAGAAAGAAGCAAGAGAGGTGCAAAAATAAGAAAGAGAAGTGCAGAAAGAGGCAAGAGAAGTGCAGAAAGAAGCAAGTGAGGTGCAGAAAGAGGAAAGAGAAGTGGAGAAAGAGGCAAGAGAGGTGCAGAAAGAAGAGAGTGAGCTGCAGAAAGAGGCAGGTGAGGTGCAGAAAGAGGCAAGAGAGGCACGGAAAAAGTAAGAGAAGTACAGAAAGAGACAAGAGAGGTGCAGAAAGAGGAAAGAGAGGTGCAGAAAGAAGAGAGTGAGGTGCAGAAAGCGGCAAGTGAGGTGCAGAAAGAGACAAGAGAGGTGCAGAAAGAGGCAAGAGAAGTGCAGAAAGAGGCAAGTGTGGTGCAGAAAGAAAATAGTGAGGTGCATGAAGAGGCAATGAGGTGCAGAAAGAGGCAAGAGAAGAACATAAAGAGGCAAGATAGGTGCAGAAAGAGGCAAGTGAGGTGCAGAAAGAGGAAGAAAGGTACAGAAAGAGACAAGAGAAGCACAGAAAGAAGCAAGAGAGGTACAGAAAGAAGCAAGATAGCTGGAGAAAGAGGCATGAGAAGTGCAGAATGAGGCAAGCGAGGTGCAGAAAGAGGCAAGAGAAGCACAGAAAGAGGCTAAAGAGGTGCAGAAAGAGGCAAAAGAGGTGTACAAAAAGGGAAAAGAGGTACAGCAAGAGCCAAGAGAGGTGCAGAAAGAAGCAAGAGAGGTGCAGAAAGAGGGAAGAGGGCTGCAGAAAGAGGCAAGAGGGCTGCAGAAAGAAGCAAGAAATGTGCAAAAAGGAGCAAGAGAAGTGCAGAAAGAACCAACAGAGGTGCAGAAAGAGGCAAGAGAGGTGCAGAATGAGGGAAGAGAAGTGCAGAAAGAACCAAGAGAGGTGAAGAAAAAGGTAAGAGAGGTGCAGAAAGAGGCAAGAGAAGTGCAGAAAGAGGCAAGTGAGGTGCAGAAAGAAAACAGTGAGGTGCATGAAGAGGGAAGTGAGGTGCAGAAAGAGGCAAGAGAAGTACAGAAAGAGGGAAGAAGGTTGCAGAAAGAGGCAAGTGAGGTGCAGAAAAAGCAAGAGACGTGCAGAAAGAAGCAAGAGAAGTGCAGAAAGAACCAACATAGGTGCAGAAAGAGGGAAGAGAAGTGCAGAAAGGAGCAAGAGAGGTGCAGAAATTGGCAAGAGAGGTACAGAAGGAAGCAAGAGAACTGCAGAAAGAGTAAGAAAGGTACAGAACGAGGCAAGAGAGGTGTAGAAAGAAGCAAGAGAAGCACAGAAAGAGGCAAGAAAAGTGCAGAAAGAAGCAACGGAAGCGTAGAAAGAAGCAAGAGAAGCACAGAAAGAGGCAAGAGAAGCGCAGAAAGAAGCAAGAGAAGTGCAAAAATAAGTAAGAGAAGTGCAGAAAGAGGCAAGAGAAGTGCAGAAAGAAGCAAGTGAGGTGCAGAAAGAGGAAAGAGAAGTGGAGAAAGAGGCTAGAGAAGTGCAGAAAGAAGCAAGTGAGGTGCAGAAAGAGGAAAGAGAAGTGGAGAAAGAGGCAAGAGAGGTGCAGAAAGAAGAGAGTGAGCTGCAGAAAGAGGCAGGTGAGGTGCAGAAAGAGGCAAGAGAGGCATGGAAAAAGTAAGAGAAGTACAGAAAGAGACGAGAGGTGCAGAAAGAGGAAAGAGAGGTGCAGAAAGAAGAGAGTGAGGTGCAGAAAGAGGCAAGTGAGGTGCAGAAAGAGACAAGAGAGGTGCAGAAAGAGGCAAGAGAAGTGCAGAAAGAGGCAAGTGTGGTGCAGAAAGAAAATAGTGAGGTGCATGAAGAGGCAATGAGGTGCAGAAAGAGGCAAGAGAAGAACATAAAGAGGCAAGATAGGTGCAGAAAGAGGCAAGTGAGGTGCAGAAAGAGGAAGAAAGGTACAGAAAGAGACAAGAGAAGCACAGAAAGAAGCAAGAGAGGTACAGAAAGAAGCAAGATAGCTGGAGAAAGAGGCATGAGAAGTACAGAATGAGGCAAGCGAGGTGCAGAAAGAGGCAAGAGAAGCACAGAAAGAGGCTAAAGAGGTGCAGAAAGAGGCAAAAGAGGTGTACAAAAAGGAAAGAGAGGTACAGCAAGAGCCAAGAGAGGTGCAGAAAGAAGCAAGAGAGGTGCAGAAAGAGGGAAGAGGGCTGCAGAAAGAGGCAAGAGGGCTGCAGAAAGAAGCAAGAAATGTGCAAAAAGGAGCAAGAGAAGTGCAGAAAGAACCAACAGAGGTGCAGAAAGAGGCAAGAGAGGTGCAGAATGAGGGAAGAGAAGTGCAGAAAGAACCAAGAGAGGTGAAGAAAGAGGTAAGAGAGGTGCAGAAAGAGGCAAGAGAAGTTCAGAAAGAGGCAAGTGAGGTGCAGAAAGAAAACAGTGAGGTGCATGAAGAGGGAAGTGAGGTGCAGAAAGAGGCAAGAGAAGTACAGAAAGAGGGAAGAAGGTTGCAGAAAGAGGCAAGTGAGGTGCAGAAAAAGCAAGAGACATGCAGAAAGAAGCAAGAGAAGTGCAGAAAGAACCAACATAGGTGCAGAAAGAGGGAAGAGAAGTGCAGAAAGGAGCAAGAGAGGTGCAGAAATTGGCAAGAGAGGTACAGAAGGAAGCAAGAGAACTGCAGAAAGAGTAAGAAAGGTACAGAACGAGGCAAGAGAGGTGTAGAAAGAAGCAAGAGAAGCACAGAAAGAGGCAAGAAAAGTGCAGAAAGAAGCAAGGGAAGCGCAGAAAGAAGCAAGAGAAGCACAGAAAGAGGCAAGAGAAGCGCAGAAAGAAGCAAGAGAAGTGCAAAAATATGTAAGAGAAGTGCAGAAAGAGGCAAGAGAAGTGCAGAAAGAAGCAAGTGAGGTACATAAAGAGGAAAGAGAAGTGGAGAAAGAGGCAAGAGAGGTGCAGAAAGAAGAGAGTGAGCTGCAGAAAGAGGCAGGTGAGGTGCAGAAAGAGGCAAGAGAGGCACAGAAAAAGTAAGAGAAGTACAGAAAGAGACAAGAGAGGTGCAGAAAGAGGCAAGAGAGGTGTAGAAAGAGACAAGAAAGGTGCAGAAAGAGGCAAAAGAAGTACAGAAAGAAGCAAGAGAAGCCCAGAAAGAGGCAGGAGAAGCACAGAAAGAAGCAGGAGAAGTATAAGAAGGAAGAGAAGTGCAGAAAGAGGCAAGAGAAGTACAGAAAGAGCAAGTGAGGTGCAGAAAGAAGAAAGACAGGTGCACAACGAGGCAAGAGGCGTGCAGAAAGAAGCAAGAGAGGTGCAGAAAGAGGGAAGAGATGTGCAGAAAGAAGCAACAGAGGTGCAGAAAGAGGGAAGAGAAGTGCAGAAAGGAGCAAGAGAGGTGCAGAAATTGGCAAAAGAGGTGCAGAAGAAAGCAAGAGAACTGCAGAAGGTAAAAGAAAGGCACAAAATGAGGCAAGAGAGGTGCAGAAAGAATCACGAGAGATAGAGAAAGAGGAAGAAAAGCACGGAAAAAGAAAAAGAAGTACAGAAAGAGGAAGAGAGGTGCAGAATGAGGCAGGAGAAGTGCAGAAAGAAGCAACAGAGGATAAGAAAGAGGCAAGAGAGGTACAGAAAGAGGGAAGAAGGGTGCAGAAAGAGGCAAGAGGGGCACAGAAAAAGCAAGAGACGTGCAGAAAGAAGCAAGAGAAGTGCAGAAAGAACCAACAGAGGTGCAGAAAGAGGGAAGAGAAGTGCCGAAAGAGGGAAGAGGGGTGCAGTAAGAGGCAAGAGGGGTGCAAAAAGAAGCAAGATAAGGGCAGAAATAAGCAAGAGAAGTGTAGGAAAAACCAACAGAGGTATAGAAAGAGGCAAAAGAACTGCAGAAAGAGGCAAGAGAGGTACAGAAAGAAGCAAGAGAGGTGAAGAAAGAGGGAAGAGGGGTGCAGAAAGAGGCAAGAGAGGTGCAGAAAGAGGCAAGAGAAGTGCAGAAAGAGGAAATAATAGGTGCAGAAAGAGGGAAGAGGGAAGGGGTGCAGAAAGAGGCAAGAGAGGTGCAGAAAGAAGCAAGAGAATTACAGAAAGAACCAACAGAAGTGTAGAAAGAGGCAAGAAAAGTGCAGAAAGGAGCAACAGAGATGCAGAAAGAGGCAAGAGAACTACAGAAAGAGGCAAGAGAGCTGCATAAAGAGGCAAGAGAGGTGCAGAAAGAGGGAAGAAGGGCGCAGAAAAAAGCAAGAGAAGTGCAGAAAAAAGCAACGGAGGTGCAGAAAGAGACGAGAAGTTCAGAAAGATGCAGGAGAGGTACAGAAAGAGCCAAGAGGTGTGCAGAAAGAAGCAAGAGAGGTGCAGAAAGAAGCACGGTAAGTGCAGAAAGAAGCACAGTAAGTGCAGAAAGAAGCAACAGAGGTGCAGAAAGAGGTGTGAGAAGTACAGAAAGAGGCAACAGAGGTACAGAAAGAGGCAACAGAGGTACAGAAAGCAGCAAGATAAGTGCAGAAATGAGCAACCAAGGTACAAAAAGAGGCATCAGAAATGCAGAAAGAGGCAAGAGAAGCACAGAAAGAAGCAATAGAGGTACAGAAAGAAGCAAGATAAGTGCAGAAAGAAGCAACAGGGGTGCAGAAAGAGGCATGAGTAGTGCAGAAAGAGGCAAGAGAGGTGCACAAAGAGGCAAAAGAGGTATAGAAAAAGGGAAAAGAGGGACAGAAAGAGGCAAGAGAGGTGCAGAAAGAGGCAAGAGGGGTGCCAAAAGAGGGAAGAGAAGCGCAGAGAGAACCAAGAGAGGTGCAGAAAGAGGCAAGAGAGGTGCAAAAGAAGCAAGAGAACGGCAGAAAGAGGAAGAAAGGCATAGAAAGAGGAAGAAAGGTGAAGAAAGAGGCAAGAGAGGTACAGAAAGAGGCAAGAGAAGTGCAGAAAGGAGCAACAGAGTTGCAGAAAGAGGCAAGAGAAGTGCAGAAAGAGGCAAGAGAGGCACGGAAAAAGTAAGAAAAGTACAGAAAGAGACAAGAGAGGTGCAGAAAGAGGCAAGAGAGGTGCAGAAAGAGACAAGAAAGGTGCAGAAAGAGGCAAAAGAAGTACAGAAAGAAGCAAGAGAAGCCTAGAAAGAGGCAGGAGAAGCACAGAAAGAAGCAGAAGAAGTATAAGAAGAAGCAAGAGAAGTGCAGAAAGAGGCAAGAGAAGTGCAGAAAGAGGCAAGTGAGGTGCAGAAAGAAGGAAGACGGGTGCAGAACGAGGCAAGAGGCGTGCAGAAAGAAGCAAGAGAGGTGCAGAAAGAGGGAAGAGAAGTGCAGAAAGAAGCAACAGAGGTGCGGGAAGAGAAGTGCAGAAAGGAGCAAGAGAGGTGCAGAAATTGGCAAAAGAGGTGCAGAAGAAAGCAAGAGAATGGCAGAAGGTGAAAGAAAGGCACAAAATGAGGCAAGAGAGGTGCAGAAAGAAGCAAGAGAGATGGAGAAAGAGGAAGAGGAAGAAAAGCACGGAAAAAGAAAAAGAAGTACAGAAAGAGCAAGAGAGGTGCAGAATGAGGCAGGAGAAGTGCAGAAAGAAGCAACAGAGGAGAAGAAAGAGGCAAGAGAGGTGCAGAAAGAGGCACGAGAGGTACAGAAAGAGGGAAGAAGGGTGAAGAAAGAGGCAAGAGGGGTGCAGAAAAAGCAAGAGACGTGCAGAAAGAAGCAAGAGAAGTGCAGAAAGAACCAACAGAGGTGCAGAAAGAGGGAAGTGAAGTGCAGAAAGGAGCAAGAGAGGTGCAGAAATTGGCAAGAGAGGTACAGAAGGAAGCAAGAGAACTGCAGAAAGAGGAAGAAAGGTACAGAACGAGGCAAGAGAGGTGTAGAAAGAAGCAAGAGAAGCACAGAAAGAGGCAAGAAAAGTGCAGAAAGAAGCAAGGGAAGCGCAGAAAGAAGAAAGAGAAGCACAGAAAGAGGCAAGAGAAGCGCAGAAAGAAGCAAGAGAGGTGCAAAAATAAGAAAGAGAAGTGCAGAAAGAGGCAAGAGAAGTGCAGAAAGAAGCAAGTGAGGTGCAGAAAGAGGAAAGAGAAGTGGAGAAAGAGGCAAGAGAGGTGCAGAAAGAAGAGAGTGAGCTGCATAAAGAGGCAGGTGAGGTGCAGAAAGAGGCAAGAGAGGCACGGAAAAAGTAAGAGAAGTACAGAAAGAGACAAGAGAGGTGCAGAAAGAGGAAAGAGAGGTGCAGAAAGAAGAGAGTGAGGTGCAGAAAGCGGCAAGTGAGGTGCAGAAAGAGACAAGAGAGGTGCAGAAAGAGGCAAGAGAAGTGCAGAAAGAGGCAAGTGTGGTGCAGAAAGAAAATAGTGAGGTGCATGAAGAGGCAATGAGGTGCAGAAAGAGGCAAGAGAAGAACATAAAGAGGCAAGATAGGTGCAGAAAGAGGCAAGTGAGGTGCAGAAAGAGGAAGAAAGGTACAGAAAGAGACAAGAGAAGCACAGAAAGAAGCAAGAGAGGTACAGAAAGAAGCAAGATAGCTGGAGAAAGAGGCATGAGAAGTGCAGAATGAGGCAAGCGAGGTGCAGAAAGAGGCAAGAGAAGCACAGAAAGAGGCTAAAGAGGTGCAGAAAGAGGCAAAAGAGGTGTACAAAAAGGGAAAAGAGGTACAGCAAGAGCCAAGAGAGGTGCAGAAAGAAGCAAGAGAGGTGCAGAAAGAGGGAAGAGGGCTGCAGAAAGAGGCAAGAGGGCTGCAGAAAGAAGCAAGAAATGTGCAAAAGGAGCAAGAGAAGTGCAGAAAGAACCAACAGAGGTGCAGAAAGAGGCAAGAGAGGTGCAGAATGAGGGAAGAGAAGTGCAGAAAGAACCAAGAGAGGTGAAGAAAAAGGTAAGAGAGGTGCAGAAAGAGGCAAGAGAAGTGCAGAAAGAGGCAAGTGAGGTGCAGAAAGAAAACAGTGAGGTGCATGAAGAGGGAAGTGAGGTGCAGAAAGAGGCAAGAGAAGTACAGAAAGAGGGAAGAAGGTTGCAGAAAGAGGCAAGTGAGGTGCAGAAAAAGCAAGAGACGTGCAGAAAGAAGCAAGAGAAGTGCAGAAAGAACCAACATAGGTGCAGAAAGAGGGAAGAGAAGTGCAGAAAGGAGCAAGAGAGGTGCAGAAATTGGCAAGAGAGGTACAGAAGGAAGCAAGAGAACTGCAGAAAGAGTAAGAAAGGTACAGAACGAGGCAAGAGAGGTGTAGAAAGAAGCAAGAGAAGCACAGAAAGAGGCAAGAAAAGTGCAGAAAGAAGCAACGGAAGCGTAGAAAGAAGCAAGAGAAGCACAGAAAGAGGCAAGAGAAGCGCAGAAAGAAGCAAGAGAAGTGCAAAATAAGTAAGAGAAGTGCAGAAAGAGGCAAGAGAAGTGCAGAAAGAAGCAAGTGAGGTGCAGAAAGAGGAAAGAGAAGTGGAGAAAGAGGCAAGAGAGGTGCAGAAAGAAGAGAGTGAGCTGCAGAAAGAGGCAGGTGAGGTGCAGAAAGAGGCAAGAGAGTGTGAGAAGTTGGCCTGGTATATGCTGTTCACTAATTAAAGTGGACACCTTGCACCAGGGCAAATCGACTCTTATGGTAGATAGGTTTAAGACAACCTTTTAAAGAAAGCTATCCTAGTGGTAGCTGTGGAGAGCAGCCTTCAGGCTAAGTCTCGGAGGAATGTAAAGCAGCTTGTTTTACCATATAATCTCTTGAATCACCAAATGAAAAGACACCACACAGGTATATATATCAAATATATATGTATTTATTTCTAAATAACTCTCTACTAATCTCTTTATGAGATTAGAAGACAAACATATGCACAAATCAACGTTTCACAATAAGTTAAGCACAAAATATGGCTGGGGCCCTAGGGGCGTACCAGACCATATACTAAGTAAGAGACTTAGAAACAACGACTTGCAGGGAGACAAGGCCTAGGGCCTTCAGAAGTGCTGGGGCCTCACGAAACCACCCAAGGCAGGTAAGTAAAGGACCCACGGGGGACGCGTGCAGTGTGGATACACAGGCGCGGATCGCCGTTAACTTCAATGGAGCAAGTCGCGGTTGGAAATAAAGAGTTTTAGGATACTTCGGGAGAACCTACAAGCAAGTCACTTACAGGGTAAGTAGTTCTAGGGGCCCACACCCACAGGAGCACCGTAGTGCTGGAGTTACCTCACCCAGGGAAGCCGGGTGCACAGGTGTCCTTTGGTGTCGGGTCGCGGCGTCGTTTTCAATGGCGAACAAAGAAGACTGGCTGCTTGCGGGAGCTGAAGAAATGTCCGGTGGAATCCAAGCCTGGATTCTGAAGAAGGATGACCTGAAAGCAGAGGGGACAGTGTTCAAAGTCACTTGGCAGTGACCCGGGGCAAGGAAGATGGATGCCCACCGTCGTCGGTCGCTTCAGGTCGGTTCTGGGTGCCTTGACTCTTCAGCCACGTGGTCCAGGAGGCGTCGACGACGACCAGGAGCTGGATTCGGTGTGTCCCTCGACGTCTGCAGCTGACTGCAGTGTCGGCAACTCGATCGGAGCCAACAAGCCTTGGCAGCCGCAAGTCTCGGGAGATGGAGAAAAGTCGATGGCGCAGACCAGCAAGGTCTGTGGAACTCACCCAGCGAGGGTAAGTCAGGGCAGGCCTGGAGCAATCAGGGGAGCCTTTTGGTTTCTTTAAGAAGTCTTCTGGGGACCCACAAGCCAGCGGGCAAGGGATCGCGAAGACACCTCGGGCGGAATCACTCAACAGGGACCCACGGTCACTCGGGACAGTGTAGGCCTCTGATCTTCGGAGGAATTCCTGCTGGAGGTCGGGACCACACGTGGTCCAAAGCACAAGTTCGTAGAACGTTGTGAAGGGGTTGCACTCGACAATAGTGCACGGTACCCAGGGGTCGCGGTTCCTCGTTACTCGTGGGGTCCACTTGCCTCAGCTTCGCTGGGGACTCACGATGGCCTGGGAGAGGTCAGGAAATCCACTTCTTGGGCTGCAGGGACTTCGGACTCCGGCGGGAGCGGCGTAGTTTGCGACCGTTGTTGTCATTTTTGGTGCCTGCCAAGCAGGGGAGTCACTCCTTGACTCCAAGGGAGATTCTTCTGTCTTCCAAAGGTAGTGGAACGTCGAAGGGCCAGGATTCTTCTGTAGAGCGTCGTCCAGGGGTTATCTAATCTTGCTGTGGCAAGGGTTCCCCATTTTAACTAGTAAAACAGGGAGGGACTAACTCTATGACCCCACCTATGGGAGGGTCAAGGGAGGGGTGGCTACACCCACTTCCCTTTGTCCAGTTTCGCGCCAGAGCAGGGGCAGGTAGCCCCTGAGCTGGTTTGAACTGGCATATGCACAGAGGAGCCTTTTGCTCCCCAGTGCAGGACTTCAAAGCACTCTAAGAGTGCACCCACCCAGCCCCAATACACATTATCCTGTCTGGGGAGGTGGTCACACCTCCCTGCAACAGGAAACCTATTGTCCAGGCCTCCCTGCCGGAGTTTCATCCAGCAGCAGGAGGCCAGACTTGTGTCTGTGGCAGCAGCATCCATTTTGTGATGCCAGGGCTTCAGAAAGAAGTTACCGGGTAAGCCAGAGTTAACATGTCTTTCCCTCTAGAAGGGTGGAATGCTACCCCCGCCGCCAGGATTGGCGGGGGGTAGTATTCCAAGATGTTTGACACCAAACACGACATGTTTAGGTGCAGCCATTCCAAAGTTAGCATTTTACCGCGAGGATATAATGCGCTTAAGAGTATATGGTCAGGCTGCACTACAAACAGCATCAGAGATGGTCTCCGAACGCTGCAGAGGGGCCCTGCTCATGCAGGGGCACCCTCTCACATAGGAACCATGCACTCTGCCTTTAGGATTGATAAGGCCTGCCTTAGGAGTGACTTATAGGTTTCTAGGTGTGTATGTATTTCGTGATATAGGTAACCTATATCACAGTAAGGGGTGCATGCACCACCTTACCCAGGCTGCAGTAGCAGACCTGTGGTGTCAGTTTGGATGGCCTTCCAGGGGTGGCATAATACATGCTGCAGCCCCTGGCAGGCCTCTGAGGTACCTATGCCCTTGGTACATAGTATACCATATACTAGGGACTTATAAGGGCACTCCAGATCCCAATCAGAGATGTGCCTAAGGCACATGGAATCCATTTTACAGAGAAAGCAGATAGACTGGGGCCCTGAATAGCAGGATCCCAGTCCAACTAAGTCATAAACCAGCAAAACACCATAAAAAAAGTGGGGGCAACCATATAGTCAGATTCCACCTTCCTACATAACCCCCCCAAACGAAAGGAGATAAGGCTAACCTTGGCCAGTTGAGCCTATATTGACTAAGTGGCCATATAAGGAAGCACCTGCACTAGCATGGTTGCCCCCTATGTTATGGTCCACTAAGCAATCCCTCACCCTAAGGGTATGAGAGGGTCTCCACCATGGGGAATCACTACCTCTGGTGTGCTTAGGTAAAGTACAAGGCTGGTGAGGTGTCTGAGTAGGGAAGTGAGGCCCTAGGAATGTTGGCCTCAGTTTCCTCAGATCACTGGTCACCATGTATGCCTGTCTTTCCATGACTGAGTTGCACTTTGCTCTAAGGGTCAACCTTTGGCTGCCTACAGCTGGGGGTTGGGTCCCTTTGGATGGAACACTGGAGGGACATGGCAGGTTTGGAACCTTCTGGTCCCAGGTTTGCCCTTGCCTACCAGAGTCCTTCTGGGGAGGTCCCTACATAAAGGTATGGGGGATCCCTCAGGGTGTAGAGGAATTTTCACCTGGCTAGGGCTACTAGACTGGCTGCCCCTAATCTGCTGATGGGGGCTTCCTCTGGACAGGGGGCCCGGGGGGTCCACTGACCTCCCTGACCTCTGCAGCCCTGGGCTGACTGAGGCAGGGTAGAGAGGGGCAGGTTACCTGCTCCAGACTGGGTACCACCGTGGAAGGGTCCTCTGCCATCAGGGGTGTGGCCAGGCCAGGCCTGACTACCTCTGTGGCAGTTCCTTCACTAGGGGTAGGGTCAGTTCCCTGAGGAGGCTGACCCTTACCTACTGTCTGGGGGAAGAAGACTTTTCTTCAACCCTTTTGCTCTCTTTTGGGGGAGAGTGGGCCATTCTTTCAGGCTCCATCTCTCCAAAGTCTTGGGCTGGGGCTGTGGCCATCACAGCCCCACTAACCTTTGCAGGGACGCCCAACATCCTAAGATGGGTTTGGTGTTCAACTTCAGCCCAGGCTGAAATTTCCAAATCATTGCCCATCAGGCAATCTACAGGTAGGGTTGGGGACACTGCCACTCTTTTGGGCCTGTGACCCCCTCCCAGCTGAGATTGACTATGGCCATGGGGTGATCTGTTCTGACACCATCAATGTTGGTCACCTGGTATTTAAACTCAGGTAAAAGCTGGTGAGGGGGACTAGTTTCCTGCCACCATGGTGACACTAGCCCCTGTGTCCCTAAATGCCACAGCTTTCTGACCATTAATCATTGGCTCCAGTCTGTACCTGCCCAATGCTATGGGACCCATGGTAAAGGTGGCAAATCCTATACCACCATCAGAGTCAGAGGAGTCTGTTGAGGGGTCCCTGTCTAAACTAGGGCCCACCTCTGTTCCTCTTGCAAAAGCACCCAACTTTTTGGGTGCACTACTCCCAACTGGAGGATTACTACTGGTAGTACCAGGAGGGGTGGTAGTAGTTGTGGGAGGAACATTTTCTTTATTGCCAATCCTGGGGCAACTGGGATCAGTTTTCCAGTGCCCAGGCTTTTTACAGACATGGCAATATGGTTTCTTTTCAGGAGAGGAAGGAGTTTGGGACCCACCCCCAGAAGAGGAATTTTGGGGCCCTGTAGGGGACTTATCCTTAGATTTATCCCCACCTTTCTCTTGGGACTTAGTAGAATCTTTCTTCTGGTCACCACCCTGATTTCTAGTTTTTACTCTGGTTCTGACCCATTTGTCTGCCTTCTTTCCCAATTCTTGGGGAGAGGTCAGATCAGAGTCCACCAGATACTGGTGCAAAAGCTGGTTTTGACAATTATTAAGGATCTGCTCCCTCATAATCAAATTGTACAATCCTAAAAAGTCATGCACTTTGTTGCCATGTATCCAACCTTCCAGAGCCTTTGTAGCACAATCTACAAAATCAACCCAGTCTTGAGTCTGAGCTTTTTGGGTGTCTCTGAACTTCAACCTATACTGTTCAGTGGTTAGGCCAAACCCATCTATCAGAGCACTCTTCAAGACTGTGTAATTGTCAGCATCCTCTTCTCTTACAGTGAGGAGCTTGTCTCTACCTTTGTCTGCAAAGGAGAGCCACAAGATTGCTGCCCACTGCCTCTGGGGGACCTTCTGAACTTTACAGGCCCTCTCCAGTGCAGTTATCCATTTGTGGATGTCATCCCCACTCTGGTAGGGAGGGACAATCTTGTTTAGGTTTCTATGGTCATAAGACCTGTCCCTATCTCTAGGGATATTGCTGCCACCATGGGACTCTAGTCCCAACTTTCTTCTCTCTTTAAGGAGATCTAGGGATTCTCTATCTAAAGCCAATTGCTTCTTCCTGATCTCCAGTTGAGTTTCCTCATACTGGACCAGTCTCTTTCTTCTCTCATGAGAGGATTCCCTCCTGTGAGAAGAAACAGAGCTCCCTATGGAGGTGCCAGAGTGGTTAGACTTCTGAGAAGGAGACCTAGACTTTCTGAGCACACTCATAATCCTTCCTGGGGGACAAAGGTGTGGTTCTCCAGATCCTCATCTTCATCTTCCCCAGAAGGGATTGGGTTTTCCAGGTCAGGGTCATTGTCACCCTCCTGGTCAGTTTCAGAGGGGGCTGGGGGTAGTAGTACCCCTGGCCCCTTCCTCATCTGCTGGCCCACCCTCTGCTCCTACCCCTTCAGTCTCTGAAGACTTACTAAGATCATAAGCCACCAACAACTCCTGGAGGTGTTGGGTGGTGGGACTTTGGCCTGTCCTTAATTTCCTCACGTTACACAAAGCTCTCAGTTCCAAGAATGGGAGTGTGTCATACTTGGAGGGGGAAGCTCAATGGCTTCCTGCAGGGCATCTTTGGATCCTGCTTTTAAAGACATTACTAGTGTGGTGTGGTGTATGCACTACCTACTCTAGTGTGGCCTACTAAACTCTCTTGAGTTGTAGAAAGGGTTGTGCTATCCCTTAACACACAACTCTAAGTTCAGTAGAACTTACTGATATTCTAAGCTTAAATTATATGTACCTTAGGTACCTTTAGTGGTTTTCAGTTGATCAATTCAATTGAGATTATCTGGTAAAACAATAGCAAGCTGGAATCCCACACGCTGCACACCAATGTGAGAAGTTGGCCTGGTATATGCTGTTCACTAATTAAAGTGGACACCTTGCACCAGGGCAAATCGACTCTTATGGTAGATAGGTTTAAGACAACCTTTAAAGAAAGCTATCCTAGTGGTAGCTGTGGAGAGCAGCCTTCAGGCTAAGTCTCGGAGGAATGTAAAGCAGCTTGTTTTACCATATAATCTCTTGAATCACCAAATGAAAAGACACCACACAGGTATATATATCAAATATATATGTATTTATTTCTAAATAACTCTCTACTAATCTCTTTATGAGATTAGAAGACAAACATATGCACAAATCAACGTTTCACAATAAGTTAAGCACAAAATATGGCTGGGGCCCTAGGGGCGTACCAGACCATATACTAAGTAAGAGACTTAGAAACAACGACTTGCAGGGAGACAAGGCCTAGGGCCTTCAGAAGTGCTGGGGCCTCACAAAACCACCCAAGGCAGGTAAGTAAAGGACCCACGGGGGACGCGTGCAGTGTGGATACACAGGCGCGGATCGCCGTTAACTTCAATGGAGCAAGTCGCGGTTGGAAATAAAGAGTTTTAGGATACTTCGGGAGAACCTACAAGCAAGTCACTTACAGGGTAAGTAGTTCTAGGGCCCACACCCACAGGAGCACCGTAGTGCTGGAGTTACCTCACCCAGGGAAGCCGGGTGCACAGGTGTCCTTTGGTGTCGGGTCGCGGCGTCGTTTTCAATGGCGAACAAAGAAGACTGGCTGCTTGCGGGAGCTGAAGAAGTGTCCGGTGGAATCCAAGCCTGGATTCTGAAGAAGGATGACCTGAAAGCAGAGGGGACAGTGTTCAAAGTCACTTGGCAGTGACCCGGGGCAAGGAAGATGGATGCCCACCGTCGTCGGTCGCTTCAGGTCGGTTCCGGGTGCCTTGACTCTTCAGCCATGTGGTCCAGGAGGCGTCGACGATGACCAGGAGCTGGATTCTGTGTGTCCCTCGACGTCTGCAGCTGACTGCGGTGTCGGCAACTCGATCGGAGCCAACAAGCCTTGGCAGCCGCAAGTCTCGGGGAGATGGAGAAAAGTCGATGGCGCAGACCAGCAAGGTCTGTGGAACTCACCCAGCAAGGGTAAGTCAGGGCAGGCCTGGAGCAATCAGGGGAGCCCTTTGGTTTCTTTAAGAAGTCTTCTGGGGACCCACAAGCCAGCGGGCAAGGGATCGCGAAGACACCTCGGGCAGAATCACTCAACAGGGGCCCACGGTCACTCGGGACGGTGTAGGCCTCTGATCTTCGGAGGGATTCCTGCTGGAGGTCGGGACCACACGTGGTCCAAAGCACAAGTTCGTAGAACGTTGTGAAGGGGTTGCACTCGACAATAGTGCACGGTACCCAGGGGTCGCGGTTCCTCGTTACTCGTGGGGTCCACTTGCCTCAGCTTCGCTGGGGACTCACGATGGCCTGGGAGAGGTCAGGAAATCCACTTCTTGGGCTGCAGGGACTTCGGACTCCAGCGGGAGCGGCGTAGTTTGCGACCGTCGTTGTCGTTTTTGGTGCCTGCCAAGCAGGGGAGTCACTCCTTGACTCCAAGGAGATTCTTCTGTCTTCCAAAGGTAGTGGAACGTCGAAGGGCCAGGATTCTTCTGTAGAGCGTCGTCCAGGGGTTATCTAATCTTGCTGTGGCAAGGGTTCCCCATTTTAACTAGTAAAACAGGGAGGGACTAACTCTATGACCCCACCTATGGGAGGGTCAAGGGAGGGGGTGGCTACACCCACTTCCCTTTGTCCAGTTTCGCGCCAGAGCAGGGGCAGGTAGCCCCTGAGCTGGTTTGAACTGGCATATGCACAGAGGAGCCTTTTGCTCCCCCAGTGCAGGACTTCAAAGCACTCTAAGAGTGCACCCACCCAGCCCCAATACACATTATCCTGTCTGGGGAGGTGGTCACACCTCCCTGCAACAGGAAACCTATTGTCCAGGCCTCCCCTGCCGGAGTTTCATCCAGCAGCAGGAGGCCAGACTTGTGTCTGTGGCAGCAGCATCCATTTTGTGATGCCAGGGCTTCAGAAAGAAGTTACCGGGTAAGCCAGAGTTAACATGTCTTTCCCTCTAGAAGGGTGGAATGCTACCCCCGCCGCCAGGATTGGCGGGGGGTAGTATTCCAAGATGTTTGACACCAAACACGACATGTTTAGGTGCAGCCATTCCAAAGTTAGCATTTTACCGCGAGGATATAATGCGCTTAAGAGTATATGGTCAGGCTGCACTACAAACAGCATCAGAGATGGTCTCCGAACGCTGCAGAGGGGCCCTGCTCATGCAGGGGCACCCTCTCACATAGGAACCATGCACTCTGCCTTTAGGATTGATAAGGCCTGCCTTAGGAGTGACTTATAGGTTTCTAGGTGTGTATGTATTTCGTGATATAGGTAACCTATATCACAGTAAGGGGTGCATGCACCACCTTACCCAGGCTGCAGTAGCAGACCTGTGGTGTCAGTTTGGATGGCCTTCCAGGGGTGGCATAATACATGCTGCAGCCCCTGGCAGGCCTCTGAGGTACCTATGCCCTTGGTACATAGTATACCATATACTAGGGACTTATAAGGGCACTCCAGATCCCAATCAGAGATGTGTCTAAGGCACATGGAATCCATTTTACAGAGAAAGCAGATAGACTGGGGCCCTGAATAGCAGGATCCCAGTCCAACTAAGTCATAAACCAGCAAAACACCATAAAAAAGTGGGGGCAACCATATAGTCAGATTCCACCTTCCTACATAACCCCCCAAACGAAAGGAGATAAGGCTAACCTTGGCCAGTTGAGCCTATATTGACTAAGTGGCCATATAAGGAAGCACCTGCACTAGCATGGTTGCCCCTATGTTATGGTCCACTAAGCAATCCCTCACCCTAAGGGTATGAGAGGGTCTCCACCATGGGGAATCACTACCTCTGGTGTGCTTAGGTAAAGTACAAGGCTGGTGAGGTGTCTGAGTAGGGAAGTGAGGCCCTAGGAATGTTGGCCTCAGTTTCCTCAGATCACTGGTCACCATGTATGCCTGTCTTTCCATGACTGAGTTGCACTTTGCTCTAAGGGTCAACCTTTGGCTGCCTACAGCTGGGGGTTGGGTCCCTTTGGATGGAACACTGGGGGGACATGGCAGGTTTGGAACCTTCTGGTCCCAGGTTTGCCCTTGCCTACCAGAGTCCTTCTGGGGGATGTCCCTACATAAAGGTATGGGGGATCCCTCAGGGTGTAGAGGAATTTTCACCTGGCTAGGGCTACTAGACTGGCTGCCCCTAATCTGCTGATGGGGGGCTTCCTCTGGACAGGGGGCCCGGGGGGTCCACTGACCTCCCTGACCTCTGCAGCCCTGGGCTGACTGAGGCAGGGTAGAGAGGGCAGGTTACCTGCTCCAGACTGGGTACCACCGTGGAAGGGTCCTCTGCCATCAGGGGTGTGGCCAGGCCAGGCCTGACTACCTCTGTGGCAGTTCCTTCACTAGGGGTAGGGTCAGTTCCCTGAGGAGGCTGACCCTTACCTACTGTCTGGGGGAAGAAGACTTTTCTTCAACCCTTTTGCTCTCTTTGGGGGAGAGTGGGCCATTCTTTCAGGCTCCATCTCTCCAAAGTCTTGGGCTGGGGCTGTGGCCATCACAGCCCCACTAACCTTGCAGGGACGCCCAACATCCTAAGATGGGTTTGGTGTTCAACTTCAGCCCAGGCTGAAATTTCCAAATCATTGCCCATCAGGCAATCTACAGGTAGGGTTGGGGACACTGCCACTCTTTTGGGCCTGTGACCCCCTCCCAGCTGAGATTGACTATGGCCATGGGGTGATCTGTTCTGACACCATCAATGTTGGTCACCTGGTATTTAAACTCAGGTAAAAGCTGGTGAGGGGGACTAGTTTCCTGCCACCATGGTGACACTAGCCCCTGTGTCCCTAAATGCCACAGCTTTCTGACCATTAATCATTGGCTCCAGTCTGTACCTGCCCAATGCTATGGGACCCATGGTAAAGGTGGCAAATCCTATACCACCATCAGAGTCAGAGGAGTCTGTTGAGGGGTCCCTGTCTAAACTAGGGCCCACCTCTGTTCCTCTTGCAAAAGCACCCAACTTTTGGGTGCACTACTCCCAACTGGAGGATTACTACTGGTAGTACCAGGAGGGGTGGTAGTAGTTGTGGGAGGAACATTTTCTTTATTGCCAATCCTGGGGCAACTGGGATCAGTTTTCCAGTGCCCAGGCTTTTTACAGACATGGCAATATGGTTTCTTTTCAGGAGAGGAAGGAGTTTGGGACCCACCCCCAGAAGAGGAATTTTGGGGCCCTGTAGGGGACTTATCCTTAGATTTATCCCCACCTTTCTCTTGGGACTTAGTAGAATCTTTCTTCTGGTCACCACCCTGATTTCTAGTTTTTACTCTGGTTCTGACCCATTTGTCTGCCTTCTTTCCCAATTCTTGGGGAGAGGTCAGATCAGAGTCCACCAGATACTGGTGCAAAAGCTGGTTTTGACAATTATTAAGGATCTGCTCCCTCATAATCAAATTGTACAATCCTAAAAAGTCATGCACTTTGTTGCCATGTATCCAACCTTCCAGAGCCTTTGTAGCACAATCTACAAAATCAACCCAGTCTTGAGTCTGAGCTTTTTGGGTGTCTCTGAACTTCAACCTATACTGTTCAGTGGTTAGGCCAAACCCATCTATCAGAGCACTCTTCAAGACTGTGTAATTGTCAGCATCCTCTTCTCTTACAGTGAGGAGCATGTCTCTACCTTTGTCTGCAAAGGAGAGCCACAAGATTGCTGCCCACTGCCTCTGGGGGACCTTCTGAACTTTACAGGCCCTCTCCAGTGCAGTTATCCATTTGTGGATGTCATCCTCACTCTGGTAGGGAGGGACAATCTTGTTTAGGTTTCTATGGTCATAAGACCTGTCCCTATCTCTAGGGATATTGCTGCCACCATGGGACTCTAGTCCCAACTTTCTTCTCTCTTTAAGGAGATCTAGGGATTCTCTATCTAAAGCCAATTGCTTCTTCCTGATCTCCAGTTGAGTTTCCTCATACTGGACCAGTCTCTTTCTTCTCTCATGAGAGGATTCCCTCCTGTGAGAAGAAACAGAGCTCCCTATGGAGGTGCCAGAGTGGTTAGACTCCTGAGAAGGAGACCTAGACTTTCTGAGCACACTCATAATCCTTCCTGGGGGACAAAGGTGTGGTTCTCCAGATCCTCATCTTCATCTTCCCCAGAAGGGATTGGGTTTTCCAGGTCAGGGTCATTGTCACCCTCCTGGTCAGTTTCAGAGGGGGGCTGGGGGTAGTAGTACCCCTGGCCCCTTCCTCATCTGCTGGCCCACCCTCTGCTCCTACCCCTTCAGTCTCTGAAGACTTACTAAGATCATAAGCCACCAACAACTCCTGGAGGTGTTGGGTGGTGGGACTTTGGCCTGTCCTTAATTTCCTCACGTTACACAAAGCTCTCAGTTCCAAGAATGGGAGTGTGTCATACTTGGAGGGGAAGCTCAATGGCTTCCTGCAGGGCATCTTTGGATCCTGCTTTTAAAGACATTACTAGTGTGGTGTGGTGTATGCACTACCTACTCTAGTGTGGCCTACTAAACTCTCTTGAGTTGTAGAAAGGGTTGTGCTATCCCTTAACACACAACTCTAAGTTCAGTAGAACTTACTGATATTCTAAGCTTAAATTATATGTACCTTAGGTACCTTTAGTGGTTTTCAGTTGATCAATTCAATTGAGATTATCTGGTAAAACAATAGCAAGCTGGAATCCCACACGCTGCACACCAATGTGAGAAGTTGGCCTGGTATATGCTGTTCACTAATTAAAGTGGACACCTTGCACCAGGGCAAATCGACTCTTATGGTAGATAGGTTTAAGACAACCTTTTAAAGAAAGCTATCCTAGTGGTAGCTGTGGAGAGCAGCCTTCAGGCTAAGTCTCGGAGGAATGTAAAGCAGCTTGTTTTACCATATAATCTCTTGAATCACCAAATGAAAAGACACCACACAGGTATATATATCAAATATATATGTATTTATTTCTAAATAACTCTCTACTAATCTCTTTATGAGATTAGAAGACAAACATATGCACAAATCAACGTTTCACAATAAGTTAAGCACAAAATATGGCTGGGGCCCTAGGGGCGTACCAGACCATATACTAAGTAAGAGACTTAGAAACAACGACTTGCAGGGAGACAAGGCCTAGGGCCTTCAGAAGTGCTGGGGCCTCACAAAACCACCCAAGGCAGGTAAGTAAAGGACCCACGGGGGACGCGTGCAGTGTGGATACACAGGCGCGGATCGCCGTTAACTTCAATGGAGCAAGTCGCGGTTGGAAATAAAGAGTTTTAGGATACTTCGGGAGAACCTACAAGCAAGTCACTTACAGGGTAAGTAGTTCTAGTGCCCACACCCACAGGAGCACCATAGTGCTGGAGTTACCTCACCCAGGGAAGCCGGGTGCACAGGTGTCCTTTGGTGTCGGGTCGCGGCGTCTTTTTCAATGGCGAACAAAGAAGACTGGCTGCTTGCGGGAGCTGAAGAAGTGTCCGGTGGAATCCAAGCCTGGATTCTGAAGAAGGATGACCTGAAAGCAGAGGGGACAGTGTTCAAAGTCACTTGGCAGTGACCCGGGGCAAGGAAGATGGATGCCCACCGTCGTCGGTCGCTTCAGGTCGGTTCCGGGTGCCTTGACTCTTCAGCCACGTGGTCCAGGAGGCGTCGACGATGACCAGGAGCTGGATTCGGTGTGTCCCTCGACGTCTGCAGCTGACTGCGGTGTCGGCAACTCGATCGGAGCCAACAAGCCTTGGCAGCCGCAAGTCTTGGGGAGATGGAGAAAAGTCGATGGCGCAGACCAGCAAGGTCTGTGGAACTCACCCAGCGAGGGTAAGTCAGGGCAGACCTGGAGCAACCAGGGGAGCCCTTTGGTTTCTTTAAGAAGTCTTCTGGGGACCCACAAGCCAGCGGGCAAGGGATCGCAAAGACACCTCGGGCGGAATCACTCAACAGGGGCCCACGGTCACTCGGGACGGTGTAGGCCTCTGATCTTCGGAGGGATTCCTGCTGGAGGTCGGGACCACACGTGGTCCAAAGCACAAGTTCGTAGAACGTTGTAAAGGGGTTGCACTTGACAATAGTGCACGGTACCCAGGGGTCGCGGTTCCTCATTACTCGTGGGGTCCACTTGCCTCAGCTTCACTGGAGACTCACGATGGCCTGGGAGAGGTCAGGAAATCCACTTCTTGGGCTGCAGGGACTTCGGACTCCGGCGGGAGCGGCGTAGTTTGCGACCGTCGTTGTCATTTTTGGTGCCTGCCAAGCAGGAGAGTCACTCCTTGACTCCAAGGGAGATTCTTCTGTCTTCCAAAGGTAGTGGAACGTCGATGGGCCAGGATTCTTCTGTAGAGCATCATCCAGGGGTTATCTAATCTTGCTGTGGCAAGGGTTCCCCATTTTAACTAGTAAAACAGGGAGGGACTAACTCTATGACCCCACCTATGGGAGGGTCAAGGGAGGGGGTGGCTACACCCACTTCCCTTTGTCCAGTTTCGCACCAGAGCAGGGGCAGGTAGCCCCTGAGCTGGTTTGAACTGGCATATGCACAGAGGAGCCTTTTGCTCCCCCAGTGCAGGACTTCAAAGCACTCTAAGAGTGCACCCACCCAGCCCCAATACACATTATCCTGTCTGGGGAGGTGGTCACACCTCCCTGCAACAGGAAACCTATTGTCCAGGCCTCCCCTGCCGGAGTTTCATCCAGCAGCAGGAGGCCAGACTTGTGTCTGTGGCAGCAGCATCCATTTTGTGATGCCAGGGCTTCAGAAAGAAGTTACCGGGTAAGCCAGAGTTAACATGTCTTTCCCTCTAGAAGGGTGGAATGCTACCCCCGCCGACAGGATTGGCGGGGGGTAGTATTCCAAGATGTTTGACACCAAACACGACATGTTTAGGTGCAGCCATTCCAAAGTTAGCATTTTACCGCGAGGATATAATGCGCTTAAGAGTATATGGTCAGGCTGCACTACAAACAGCATCAGAGATGGTCTCCGAACGCTGCAGAGGGGCCCTGCTCATGCAGGGGCACCCTCTCACATAGGAACCATGCACTCTGCCTTTAGGATTGATAAGGCCTGCCTTAGGAGTGACTTATAGGTTTCTAGGTGTGTATGTATTTCGTGATATAGGTAACCTATATCACAGTAAGGGGTGCATGCACCACCTTACCCAGGCTGCAGTAGCAGACCTGTGGTGTCAGTTTGGATGGCCTTCCAGGGGTGGCATAATACATGCTGCAGCCCCTGGCAGGCCTCTGAGGTACCTATGCCCTTGGTACATAGTATACCATATACTAGGGACTTATAAGGGCACTCCAGATCCCAATCAGAGATGTGCCTAAGGCACATGGAATCCATTTTACAGAGAAAGCAGATAGACTGGGGCCCTGAATAGCAGGATCCCAGTCCAACTAAGTCATAAACCAGCAAAACACCATAAAAAAAGTGGGGGCAACCATATAGTCAGATTCCACCTTCCTACAGAGAGGCACAGAAAAAGTAAGAGAAGTACAGAAAGAGACAAGAGAGGTGCAGAAAGAGGCAAGAGAGGTGCAGAAAGAGACAAGAAAGGTGCAGAAAGAGGCAAAAGAAGTACAGAAAGAAGCAAGAGAAGCCCAGAAAGAGGCAGGAGAAGCACAGAAAGAAGCAGGAGAAGTATAAGAAGGAAGAGAAGTGCAGAAAGAGGCAAGAGAAGTACAGAAAGAGGCAAGTGAGGTGCAGAAAGAAGGAAGACGGGTGCAGAACCAGGCAAGAGGCGTGCAGAAAGAAGCAAGAGAGGTGCAGAAAGAGGGAAGAGAAGTGCAGAAAGAAGCAACAGAGGTGCAGAAAGAGGGAAGAGAAGTGCAGAAAGGAGCAAGAGAGGTGCAGAAATTGGCAAAAGAGGTGCAGAAGAAAGCAAGAGAACTGCAGAAGGTAAAAGAAAGGCACAAAATGAGGCAAGAGAGGTGCAGAAAGAAGCACGAGAGATAGAGAAAGAGGAAGAAAAGCACGGAAAAAGAAAAAGAAGTACAGAAAGAGGAAGAGAGGTGCAGAATGAGGCAGGAGAAGTGCAGAAAGAAGCAACAGAGGATAAGAAAGAGGCAAGAGAGGTACAGAAAGAGGGAAGAAGGGTGCAGAAAGAGGCAAGAGGGGCACAGAAAAAGCAAGAGACGTGCAGAAAGAAGCAAGAGAAGTGCAAAAGAACCAACAGAGGTGCAGAAAGAGGGAAGAAAAGTGCAGAAAGGAGCAAGAGAGGTGCAGAAATTGTCAAGAGAGGTACAGAAGGAAGCAAGAGAACTGCAGAAAGAGGAACAAAGGTACAGAACGAGGCAAGAGAGGTGTAGAAAGAAGCAAGAGAAGCACAGAAAGAGGCAAGAAAAGTGCAGAAAGAAGCAAGGGAAGCACAGAAAGAAGCAAGAGAAGCGCAGAAAGAGGCAAGAGAAGCGCAGAAAGAAGCAAGAGAAGTGCAAAAATAAGCAAGAGAAGTGCAGAAAGAAGCAAGAGAAGTGCAGAAAGAAGCAAGTGAGCTGCAGAAAGAGGAAAGAGAAGTGGAGAAAGAGGCAAGAGAGGTGCAGAAAGAAGAGAGTGAGCTGCAGAAAGAGGCAGGTGAGGTGCAGAAAGAGGAAAGAGATGTGAGAAGTTGTCCTGGTATATGCTGTCCACTAATTATAGTGGGCACCTTGCACCAGTCCAAACAACCCCTTATTGGAGATAGGTTAAAGACAACCTTTATTGAAAGCTATCCTAGTGGTAGCTATGGAGAGCAGCCTTCAGGCTAAGTCTTGAAGGAATGTAAAGCAGCTTGTTTTACCAGTCTATAATCTCTTGAGTGACCAAATGAAAGAGGACCACACCAGGTATATATTTAAAATATATGTATTTAGTCTTAAACACACCCTCTAGTCTCTTTATGAGGCTAAAGTTCGAAGTACATAAGTTACAAGTCGAATATCAACAGTAATAGCACAAATACACGTTTGAGCCCTAGGGGCGTACCAAACCATATACCAATAAAGTGGTATAAAAACCACGACTGAGCTAGACACAAGGTCTAGAGCCTGTAGAAGTGCTTGGACCACAAGGAACCACCCAAGGTAGTGACAGAGGGGACCCACGGGGGACGCGTGCAGTGTTAGAACACAGCCACGAATCGCCGTTAACTTCTATGGGGAAAGTCGCGGTTAGGTTTTTAAAAGGAAAGGACACTTAGAGGAGGACTTGGAGCAAATCCCTTTAGAACTAGGCAGTTCTAGAGTCAATACCCACGGGAGCACCGGAGTACTCGAGTTACCTCACCCAGGGAAGCCGGGTACATAGGTGTCTTTTCGTGTCGGGTTTCGTTGTCGTTTTCAATGGCGATCTGCTGCAGCGGGCTGCTGGCGACCAAGTCGAAAGTGTCCGGATGGATCTAAGGGTGGATCGAAGATCTGAGGAACCTGAAAGCAGAGGGGACAGAGTCTGGGTCACTAGCCAGTGACCAGGAGGGCGATGAGCAGATGCCCACCGATGTCGGGTGCTTCAGGTAGGTTGACGGTCATCTTGACTCTTCAGCCACGTGGTCCAGGAGGCGTCGACGACAGACAGGAGCTGGATTCCAGCTGTCCCACAACGTCTGTCAATTGCTGCGGTGTTGGCGACCAGGTTGGACCCAACAAGCCTTGGCAACGGCAAGTCACATGGAAATGAACAAAGGACGTTGATGCAGACCAGCAAGGTCTGGGGGACTCACCCAGCGAGGGTAAGTCAGGGCACCTCTGGAGCAACCAGGAACACCCAAGCAGAAGAAGAGTTGCCTTTGGGAGGGCCCACTAGCCAATGGACTAGCGACAGCAAAGGAGCCTCGAGTGGACGCACTTGGAGCTGGCTCACAGGACACTCGTGGAGTGGAGGCCAGTGATCTTCGGTGCAGTCGGTGCTGGAGGCAAGGGCTACTCGGAACCCACAGCACAACTTCGTGGGAGACCAGGAAGAGGATGCACTTGCAAAAGTTCTTGGTGTCCAGGGGTCACTGTTCCACGTTACCCACGACAGCTACGTGCCTCAGCTTCGAAGGGGTCTCAGGGCAGCCTCGGTAAAGTCTGGAAATCCACCTCTGGTGATGCAAAGACTTCGGCGTCCGGCGGGAGCTTAAGCGATGCAGACCAGATAATTGCTTCTTTGGTGCCTGCCAAGCAGGGGAGTCACTCCTTGACCCCAAGGGAGATTCTTCAGTCCTCTAATCTTGTAGTAGAGCATCGAAGGTCCAGGATTCGGCTTCAGAGTTTTGTCCAGGGTAATGTAAAGTCCTAAGGACTAGGGTCCCATACTTATACCAAGTTAGGGGGTTGGACATACTCTGGGGACCCACCTATGGGAGGGTCAGGGAAGAGGGGTGGTTACACCCATTCCCTTTGTCCAGTTTCGCACCAGAGCAGGGGCAGGTAGCCCCTGCAACCGGTTTGAACTGGGCTATGCACAGGGACACCAAATGTGCCCCCAGTGCAGGACTTCAAAGCACCAGAGAGTGCTCCCGCCCAGCCCCAATACACATTGTCCTGTCTGGGGAGGTGGTTACACCTCCCTGCGACAGAAAACCTATTGTCCAGGCCTCCCCTGCCGGAGTTTCAGTCAGCAGCAGGAGGCCAGACCCGTGTCTGTGGCAGCGGCATCCATTTTGTGATGCCAGGGCTCTGTAAAGTTAATACCGGGTAGCACGGTGTGTACATGTCTCTCCCTCTAGAAGGGTGGAATGCTACCCCCGCCTCCAGAACTGGCAGGGGGTAGTATTCCAAGATGTTTGACACCAAACACGACATGTTTTGGTGCAGCCAGTCCAAAGTTAGCATTGTACCGTGAGGATATAATGCACTTAAGAGTATATGGTCAGGCTGTACCACAAACAGCATCAGAGGAGGGACTCCGAATGCTGCAGAGGGGCTCTGCTCATGCAGGGGCACCCTCTCACCTAAAAACCAAGCACTCTGCCCTCAGGATTGGTAAGGCCTGCCATAGGAGTGACTTATAGGTTTATATGTGTGTGCAATGGAAGTGATATAGGTAGCCTATATCACAGAAAGGGGTGCATGCACCACCTTACCCAGGCTGCAGTAGCAGACCTGTGGTGTCATTTTGGCTGGCCTTCCAGGGGTACAAAAGGGGATGATGGACGGAACGTTTGAGCCAATCAAACACTCACCCCCAGTCAACTGATCTGGGTTTAATCCATCATCATTCTTTAGCTCACTCCACCACCCCAGTTCAGACATGGCCATATGCAAATCAGTCTGACCCTGTGCCTCATGGGAACAGTCCAGCACGAACTGCCAAGCCATGTCTTCCCTGGACCGGAAACAAGCATCCTAGGACCGGTTTCTGGCATTCCAGCCGTCATCAGCCTATATCACAGTAAGGGGTGCATGCACCACCTTACCCAGGCTGCAGTAGCTGACCTGTGGTGTCATTTTGGCTGGCCTTCCAGGGGTGGCATAATACATGCTTCAGCCCCTGGCAGGCCTCTGGGGTACCTATGCCCTGGGTACATAGTATACCATATACTAGGGACTTATAAGGGCACTCCAGATTCCAATCAAAGATGTACCTAAGGTACATGGAAACCATTTTAGAGAGGAAGCAGCTAGGCTGGGGTTCTGATTAGCAGGGCCTCAGCCAGACTAAAGTCGAAAAACAGTGAAGCATCAGCAAAAAGTGGGGGTACCCATGTGAAGCAGATCCTACTCTCCTACAAGAGAGGTGGAAAAAGAGGCAAGGGGGTACAGAAAGAAACAAGTGAGGTGCAGAAAGAGGCAAGAGAGGTGCAGAAAGAGACAAGAAAGGTGCAGAAAGAGGCAAAAGAAGTACAGAAAGAAGCAAGAGAAGCACAGAAAGAGGCAGGAGAAGCGCAGAAAGAAGCAGAGGAAAGAGAAGTGGAGAAAGAGGCAAGGGAGGTGCAGAAAGAAGAGAGTGAGCTGCAGAAAGAGGCAGGTGAGGTGCAGGTGCACCTCTCTTGCCTCTTTCTCCACTTCTCTTTCCTCTTTCTGCACCTCACTTGCTTCTTTCTGCACTTCTCTTGCCTCTTCTGCACTTCTCTTGCTTATTACTTGCACTTCTCTTGCTGCTTCTCTGCTCTTTCTGCATTCTCTTGCTTCTTTCTGTGCTTCACTTGCTTCTTTCTGCACTTTTCTTGCCTCTTTCTGTGCTTCTCTTGCTTCTTTCTACACCTCTCTTGAGACAAAAGAGGTGCAGAAAGAGGCAAGAGAGGTGCAGAAAGAGACAAGAAAGGTGCAGAAAGAGGCAAAAGAAGTACAGAAAGAAGCAAGAAAAGCGCAGAAAGAGGCAGGAGAAGCGCAGAAAGAAGCAGGCGAAGTGTAAGAAGTAGGAAGAGAAGTGCAGAAAGAGGCAAGAGAAGTGCAGAAAGAGGCAAGAGAGGTGCAGAAAGAAGGAAGACGGGTGCAGAACGAGGCAACAGGCATGCAGAAAGAAGCAAGAGAGGTGCAGAAAGAGGGAAGAGAAGTGCAGAAAGAAGCAACAGAGGTGCAGAAAGAGGGAAGAGAAGTGCAGAAAGGAGCAAGAGAGGTGCAGAAATTGGCAAAAGAGGTGCAGAAGAAAGCAAGAGAATGCAGAAGGTGAAAGAAAGGTACAAAATGAGGCAAGAGAGGTGCAGAAAGAAGCAAGAGAGATGGAGAAAGAGGAAGAAAAGCACAGAAAAAGAAAAAGAAGTACAGGAAGAGCAAGAGAGGTGCAGAATGAGGCACGAGAGGTACAGAAAGAGGGAAGAAGGGTGCAGATAGAGGCAAGAGGGGTGCAGAAAAAGCAAGAGACGTGCAGAAAGAAGCAAGAGAAGTGCAGAAAGAACAAACAGAGGTGCAGAAAGAGGTAAGGGAAGTGCAGAAAGGAGCAAGAGAGGTGCAGAAATTGGCAAGAGCGGTACAGAAGGAAGCAAGAGAACTGCAGAAAGAGTAAGAAAGGTACAGAACGAGGCAAAAGAGGTGTAGAAAGAAGCAAGAGAAGCACAGAAAGAGGCAAGAAAAGTGCAGAAAGAAGCAAGGGAAGCGCAGAAAGAAGCAAGAGAAGCACAGAAAGAGGCAAGAGAAGCGCAGAAAGAAGCAAGAGAAGTGCAAAAATAAGCAAGAGAAGTGCAGAAAGAGGTAAGAGAAGTGCAGAAAGAAGCAAGTGAGGTGCATAAAGAGGAAAGAGAAGTGGAGAAAGAGGCAAGAGAGGTGCAGAAAGAAGAGAATGAGCTGCAGAAAGAGGCAGGTGAGGTGCAGAAAGAGGCAAGAGAGGCACGGAAAAAGTAAGAGAAGTACAGAAAGAGACAAGAGAGGTGCAGAAAGAGGCAAGAGAGGTGCAGAAAGAGACAAGAAAGGTGCAGAAAGAGGCAAAAGAAGTACAGAAAGAAGCAAGAGAAGCGCAGAAAGAGGCAGGAGAAGCGCAGAAAGAAGCAGGAGAAGTGTCAGAAGAAGCAAGAGAAGTGCAGAAAGAGGCAAGAAAAGTGCAGAAAGTGGCAAGTGAGGTGCAGAAAGAGGAAAGAGAAGTGGAGAAAGAGGCAAGAGAGGTGCAGAAAGAAGAGAGTGAGCTGCAGAAAGAGGTAAGTGAGGTGCAGAAAGAGGCAAGAGAGTTATAGAAAGAGGAAAGAGAGGTGCAGAAAGAAGAGAGTGAGGTGCAGAAAGAGACAAGAGAGGTGCAGAAAGAGGCAAGAGAAGTACAGAAAGAGGCAAGTGCGGTGCAGAAAGAAAACAGTGAGGGGCATGAAGAGGCAATGAGGTGCAGAAAGAGGCAAGAGAAGAACAGAAAGAGGCAAGATAGGTGCAGAAAGAGGCAAGTGAGGTGCAGAAAGAGGAAGAACGGTACAGAAAGAGACAAGAGAAGCACAGAAAGAAGCAAGAGAGGTACAGAAAGAAGCAAGATAGGTGGAGAAAGAGGCGTGAGAAGTGCAGAATGAGGCAAGCGAGGTGCAGAAAGAGGCAAGAGAAGCACAGAAAGAGGCAAAAGAGGTGCAGAAAGAGGCAAAAGAGGTGTTCAAAAAGGGAAACGAGGTACAGAAAGATGCATTAAAGGTGCAGAAAGAAGCAAGAGAGGTGCAGAAAGAGGGAAGAGGGCTGCAGAAAGAGGCAAAAGGGCTGCAGAAAGAAGCAAGAAATGTGCAAAAAGAAGCAAGAGAAGTGCAGAAAGAACCAACAGAGGTGCAGAAAGAGGCAAGAGGGGTGCAGAATGAGAGAAGAGAAATGCAGAAAGAACCAAGAGAGGTGAAGAAAGAGGAAAGAGAGGTGCAGAAAGAGGCAAGAGAAGTGCAGAAAGAGGCAAGTGAGGTGCAGAAAGAAAACAGTGAGGTGCATGAAGAGGGAAGTGAGGTGCAGAAAGAGGCAAGAGAAGTACAGAAAGAGTCAAGATAGGTGCAGAAAGAGGCAAGTGAGGTGCAGAAAGAGGTAGAAAGGTACAGAAAGAGGCAAGAGAAGCACTAGAAAGAAGCAAAAGAGGTAAAGAAAGAGGCAAAGAGGTATAGAAAAAGGGAAAAGAGGTACAGAAAGAGGCAAGAGAGGTACAGAAAGAGGCAAGAGAGGTACAGAAAGAGGCAAGAGAGGTGCAGAAAGAGGGAAGAGGGCTGCAGAAAGAGGCAAGAGGGGTGCAGAAAGAAGCAAGAAATGTGCAAAGAGAAGCAAGAGAAGTGCAGAAAGAACCAACAAAAGTGCAGAAAGAGGCAAGAGGGGTGCAGAATGAGGGAAGAGAAGTGCAGAAAGAAACAAGGGTATTGAAGAAAGAGTCAAGAGAGGTGCAGAAAGAAGAAAGAGAACTGCAGAAAGAGGAAGAAAGGTACAGAAAGAGGAAGAAAGGTGCAGAAAGTGGCAAGAGAGGTACAGAAAGAGGCAAGAGAAAAGCAGAAAGGAGCAACAGAGTTGCAAAAAGAGGCAGGAGAAGTACAGAAAGAGGCAACAAAGGTGCAGAAAGAGGCAAGAGAGACGCAGAAAGAGGGAAGAGGGCTACAGAAAGAGGCAAGAAGGGTACAGAAAGAAGCAAGAAAGGAGCAAAATGAAGCAGGAGCAGTGTAGAAAGAAAGAACAGAGGTGCAGAAAGAGGCAGGAAGGATGCAGAAAGAGGCAAGAGAAGTGCAGAAAGGAGCAACACATGTGCAGAAAGAGGCAAGGGAACTGCAGAAAGAGGCAAGATAGCTGCAGAAAGAAGCAAGAGAGGTGCACAAAGAAACAAGAGAGGTGCACAAAGAAGGAAGACGGGTGCAGAAAGAAGAAAGAGAAGTGCAGAAAGAAGCAACAGAAGTGCAGATGAGGCAGGAGAAGTGCAGAAAGAAGCAACAGAGAAGAAGAAAGAGCCAACAGAGGTGCAGAAAGAGGCATGAGAGGTGCAGAAAGAGGGAAGAGGGGTGCAGATAAAGCAAGAGAGGTGCAGAAAGAAGCAAGAGAAGTGCAGAAAGAGGCAAGAGGGGTGCAGAAAGAGGGAAGAGAAGTGCAGAAAGGAGCAAGAGAGGGGCAGAAGGAAGCAAGAGAACTGCAGAAAGAGGAAGGTGCAGAAAGAGGCAAGAGAGGTGCAGAAAGAAGCAAGAGAGATGAAGAAAGAGGAAGAAAGGCACGGAAAAAAGCAAGAGAAGTCCAGAAAGAGACAAGAGAGATGCAGAAAGAGGCATGCGAGGTGCAGAAAGAGGCAAGAAAGGTGCACAAAGAGGCTATAGAAGTGCAGAAAGAAGCTAGAGAAGCGCAGAAAGAGGCAAGAGAAGTGCGAAAGATGCAAGGGAAGTGCAGTAAGAAGCAAGAGAAGCACAGAAAGAGGCAAGAGAAGAGTAGAAAGAAGCAAGAGAAGTGCAAAAAGAAGCAAGAGAAGTGCAGAAGGAAGCAATAGAAGTGCAGAAAGAGGCAAGAGAAGTGCAGAAAGAGGCAAGTGAGGTACAGAAAGAGGCAAGAGAGGTATAGAAAGAGGCAAGTGAGGTGCAGAAAGAGGCAAGAGAAGTGCAGAAAGAGGCAAGAGAGGTGCACAAAGAAGAGATTGAGGTGCAGAAAGAGGCAAGTGAGGTGCAGAAAGAGGCAAGAAAGGTACAGAAAGAGGAAAGAGAGGTGCAGAAAGAAGAGAGTGAATTGCAGAAAGAGGCAAGTGAGGTGCAGAAAGAGGCATGAGAGGTGCAGAAAGAGGGAAATAGGGTACAGAAAGAGGCAAGAGGGGGCAGAAAAAGCAAGAGAGGTGCAGAAAGAAGCACGAGAACTGCAGAAATAGCCAACAGAGGTGCTGAAAGAGGCAAGAGTGGTACAGAAAGAGGCAAGTGAGGTGCAGAAAGAGGCAAGAGAAGTGGATAAAGAGGCAAGAGAGGTGCAGAAAGAAGAGATTGAGGTGCAGAAAGAGGCAAGTGAGGTGCAGAAAGAGGCAAGAGAGGTAATGAAAGAGGAGAGAGAGGTGCAGAAACAAGAGAGTGAGGGGCAGAAAGAGGCAAGTAAGGTGCAGAACGAGACAAGAGAGGTGCAGAAAGAGGCAAGAGAAGTGCAGAAAGAAGCAAGTGAGGTGCGGAAAGAAAACGATGAGGTGCATGAAGAGGCAAGTGAGGGGCAGAAAGAGGCAAGAGAAGTGCAGAAAGAGGCAAGAGAGGTGCAGAAAGAGGCAAGTGAGCTGCAGAAAGAGGAAGAAATGTACAGAAAGAGGAAGAAAGGCACAGAAAGAAGAGAGTGAGGTGCAGAAAGAGGTAAGTGAGGGGCAGAAAGAGACAAGAGAGGTGCAGAATGAGGCAAGAGAAGTGCAGAAAGAGGCAAGTGAGGTGCAGAGAGAAAACAAAGAGGTGTAGAAAGAGGCAAGCGAGGGGAAGAAAGAGACAAGAGAGGTGCAAAAAAAAGCAAGAAAGGTGCAGAATGAGGAAGAAAGGAGCGGAATGAAGCAAGAGAAGTGCAGAAAGAGCCAAGAGAGGTAATTGGACAAGTGGGGGATTCCACAGAGCCTGCTCGGAGCCCTTATCTCCTTGCATAAGAACACATGGGTATGAGTCAGAACTGGCCCAACGACAGTCTCTGCAAAAATTCCAACTTCAGATGGCCTAAAGCAAGGGTGTGTTCTTGCTCCCCTCTTGTTCAACCTTTACAATGCTGACCTGGGGAGATTCCTGGAGAAAAGTAGTCACCTTCCGCCAAAACTGGGCCTCGCAAAAACGAACTTGCACATTCTGCAATACGCTGATGATATTGTTATAATGGACCAGGCAAAGTCTGGCCTCCAAAGAGCCTTGTGCACGCTCCACAAATACAACACAGCCAACGCTCTTAAAATTAACCAGGATAAGACCAAGGTCTTGATTTTCGGCCATTGCAAGAAAAAGAAAAGTCTAACGTGGAACATTGGGCCCGCAAAGATTAAAACAACATCAAAATACAACTACCTGGGGGTCTGGTTTAGCGAGTCTTCCAGACCATCAGTCCACTTGGCTGCCTTGAAAAGAGAGCTGGAGCAACAACATACAGCCTGACTCGACTTAACCAGTCCCTGAGTAGTCCTTCTGCCGAGCCCATTCTGAAGGTGATTAAAGCTACCCTTCTTCCTGCCTTAAGTTACGGGCACCAGGCCTTTCCTGGCGCATGCTCGGCCAGTCTCGACCACGCCCAGGTTACCATCTATAAAAAAATCTTCTGTCTTCCGAATTACATCCACAGGGCAAGACTACGACTGGAGCTGAACCTTCAAAGACAATCGATTTTCTGTGAGGCCGATACCCTGAAGTACTATATAAGGGCACTAAAAGCCGCAGATAACACGCTTAAAGCCCGGTTAAAAGAAACTCTTGCCTGCTCCGGGAATCCTTGGAACCGTCAAATTGTAAAAGCCATAAGAACGCTACATATTGACGAAACATCATTAACTGCAGACTCTATTCCATACACAGTCTGGAAAAGGGTTATCAACAAGCAGGTTAGACAAATTTCTTACCAGACGGACATTTGGGTCCTAAAAGCATCAATTATCCTGCTCCCCTTGAACGTCTCATACCTCCCTGGGGTACCTCAACCATACCTTCTTGATAGTTTGAACGCAGTGGCCCGCAAAAATATAATGTTCATGCGTCTCCTAGGTCTGCGCTCCACTGCCTTCAACCGATGGGCTCCAACCAGTGAGGAGGGGGCTTGCAGACTGTGTAATTACAGGTCTGAATCATGGTTGCATCTTCTGTGCTGCTGTCCCGCCCATGACGCTCCCAGAAGACTTCTCTTAAAACCCTTATATCTAAAAAGGGGCATCAGTACATGTTGGGAGGCATCTGCTCTCTGCTTTATTTCCCTAGATATCCAAATGCTTGCAAGGTCCGGAAAATATGTGAGACTCTTGGACAATCTGCTTTTTCCCTCTCCTGCCCCCGCCCTACCAGCTCCTCCTTCCCAAAATCTTATCACAGACTATTTTTGCACTTTACCCTAGTGTCTCTGTACCAAATCACTTTATCCTTGGTTTTTGAAGCCTGTCACGTGATTACAACAGTAACTACAAGTCTGCCTCATCAGTAACATGTGTATGAATTGAAATTTGATGGTTTGCTTTGCTTTGCTTTAAATGTGGTAACAGTGCTACGATGACATTTTACTGCAATGGTTTTAATTAACTGTGCTAATTTAATTTAATAATAATATTAATAATAATAATATATGAAGCAGTGAAGCATGCACAGCTGCTCCATGATCTGTAACTGTTTGTATGATGTAAATTGGCCCTACTGCCACACGTACAATACCCTCAACTTACTGATGGAGTTGACCCTGTTGGACTGGGGTAGAACGAGGCATTTAGTATTTTAATAAGGGTACTTTATAGGTTTTTAAAGAATGGAATATCGTGATTACATCATTTAATGAGTCTTAGATGATGAAGTGATTCATATTGTCTGATTTTAATAATTTTATGTCTATTTGTTATGGTTTTAATTAACTATACAATAAATGTTACAATACAATACAAGAGAGGTGCAGAAAGAGGCAAGAGAAGTGCAGAAAGAGGCAAAAGAAGTATGGAAAGAGGCAAGTGAGGTGCAGAAAGAGGTAAGAGAAGTGGACAAAGAGGCGAGAGGTGCTGAAAGAAGAGAGTGAGGTGCAGAAAGAGGCAAGTGGTTTGCAGAAAGAGGCAAGAGAGGTACAGAAAGAGGCAGGAGAAGTGCAAAAAAAAAGCAAGAGAAGCACAGAAAGAGGCAAGAGAAGCACAAAAAGAAGCAATAGAAGTGCAGAAAGAATCAAGAGAAGTGCAGAAAGAATCAAGAGAAGTGCAGAAAGAGGCAAGAGAAGTGCAGAAAGAGGGAAGAAGTGTACAGAAAGAGGCAACAGGGGTATAGAAATAGCAAGAGAGGTGCAGAAAGAGGCATGAGAGGTGCAGAAAGAGGTAAGAGAAGTGGACAAAGAGGCGAGAGGTGCTGAAAGAAGAGAGTGAGGTGCAGAAAGAGGCAAGTGGTTTGCAGAAAGAGGCAAGAGAGGTACAGAAAGAGGCAGGAGAAGTGCAAAAAAAAGCAAGAGAAGCACAGAAAGAGGCAAGAGAAGCACAAAAAGAAGCAATAGAAGTGCAGAAAGAATCAAGAGAAGTGCAGAAAGAATCAAGAGAAGTGCAGAAAGAGGCAAGAGAAGTGCAGAAAGAGGGAAGAAGTGTACAGAAAGAGGCAACAGGGGTATAGAAATAGCAAGAGAGGTGCAGAAAGAGGCATGAGAGGTGCAGAAAGAGGTAAGAGAAGTGGACAAAGAGGTGAGAGGTGCTGAAAGAAGAGAGTGAGGTGTAGAAAGAGGCAAGTGGTTTGCAGAAAGAGGCAAGAGAGGTACAGAAAGAGGCAGGAGAAGTGCAAAAAAAGCAAGAGAAGCACAGAAAGAGGCAAGAGAAGCACAAAAAGAAGCAATAGAAGTGCAGAAAGAATCAAGAGAAGTGCAGAAAGAGGCAAGAGAAGTGCAGAAAGAGGGAAGAAGTGTACAGAAAGAGACAAGAGGGATATAGAAATAGCAAGAGAGGTGCAGAAAGAGGCATGAGAGGAGCAGAAAGAGGGAAGAAGGGTGTAGAAAGAGGCAAGAGGGATGCAGAAATAGCAAGAGAGGTGCAGAAAGAAGCACGAGAAGTGCAGAAATAAACAACAGAGGTGCAGAAAGAGGCAAGAGTGGTGCAGAAAGAGGGAAGAAAAGTACAGAAAGGAGCAAGAGAGGTAGAGAAAGAGGCAAGAGAGGTGCAGAAGGAAGCAGGAGACTGCAGAAAGAGGAAGGTGCAGAAAGAGGCAAGAGAGGTACAGAAAGAAGCAAGAGAGGTACAGAAAGAGGCAAGTGAGGTGCAGAAAGAGGCAAGAGAAGTGGAGAAATAGGCAAGAGAGGTGCAGAAAGAAGAGATTGAGGTGCAGAAAGAGGCAAGTGAGGTGCAGAAAGAGGCAAGAGAGGTACAGAAAGAGGAAAGAGAGGTGCAGAAGGAAGAGAGTGAGGTGCAGAAAGAGGCAAGTGAGGTGCAGAAAGACACAAGAGAGGTGCAGAAAGAGGCAAGAGAAGTGCAGAAAGAGGCAAGTGAGGTACAGAAAGAAAACAATGAGGTGCATGAAGAGGCAAGTGAGGTGCAGAAAGAGGCAAGAGAAGTGCAGAAAGAGACAAGAGAGGTGCAGAAAGAGGCAAGAGAAGTGGATAAAGAGGCAAGAGAGGTGCAGAAACAAGAGATTGAGGTACATAAAGTGGCAAGTGAGGTGCAGAAAGAGGCAAGAGAAGTGCAGAAAGAGGCAAGAGAAGTGCAGAAAGAAGCAAGTGAGGTGAAGAAAGAGGCAGGAGAAGTGGATAAAGAGGCAAGAGAGGTGCAGAAACAAGAGATTGAGGTGCAGAAAGAGGCAAGTGAGGTGCAGAAAGAGGCAAGAGAGGTAATGAAAGAGGAAAGAGAGGTGCAGAAGCAAGAGAGTGAGGGGCAGACAGAGGCAAGTAAAGTGCAGAAAGAGACAAGAGAGGTGCAGAAAGAGGCAAGAGAAGTGGAGAAATAGGCAAGAGAGGTGCAGAAGGAAGAGTTTGAGGTGCAGAAAGAGGCAAGAGAGGTGCAGAAAGAGGCAAGAGAAGTGGATAAAGAGGCAAGAGAGGTACAGAAAGAGGCAAGAGAGGTAATGAAAGAGGAAAGAGAGGTCCAGAAACAAGAGAGTGAGGGGCAGAAAGAGGCAAGTAAGGTGCAGAAAGAGACAAGAGAGGTGCAGAAAGCGGGAAGAGAAGTGCAGAAAGGAGCAAGAGAGGTACAGAAAGAGGCAAGAGAGGTACAGAAAGAGGCAAGTGAGGTGCAGAAAGAGGCAAGAGAAGTGGATAAAGAGGCAAGAGAGGTGCAGAAAGAAGAGATTGAGGTGCAGAAAGAGGCAAGCGAGGTGCAGAAAGAGGCAAGAGAGGTAATGAAAGAGGAAAGAGAGGTGCAGAAACAAGAGAGTGATGGGCAGAAAGAGGCTAGTGAGCTGCAGAAAGAGACAAGAGAGGTGCAGAAAGAGGCAAGAGAAGTGCAGAAAGAGGCAAGCGCGTTGCAGAAAGAAAACAGTGAGGTGCATGAAGAGGCAATGAGGTGCAGAAAGAGGTAAGAGAAGAACAGAAAGAGGCAAGATAGGTGCAGAAAGAGGCAAGTGAGGTGCAGAAAGAGGAAGAAAGGTACAGAAAGAGAAAAGAGAAGCACAGAAAGAAGCAAGAGAGGTACAGAAAGAAGCAAGATAGGTGGAGAAAGAGGCATGAGAAGTGCAGAATGAGGCAAGCGAGGTGCACGAAGAGGCAAGCAAAGCACAGAAAGAGGCAAGTGAGGTACAGAAAGAAAACAATGAGGTGCATGAAGAGGCAAGGGAGGTGCAGAAAGAGGCAAGAGAAGTGCAGAAAGAGACAAGAGAGGTGCAGAAAGAGGCAAGAGAAGTGCAGAAAGAGGCAAGAGCGGTGCAGAAAGAAGAGATTGAGGTACAGAAAGAGGCAACTGAGGTGCAGAAAGAGGCAAGAGAGGTGCAGAAAGAGGCAAGAGAAGTGCAGAAAGAAGCAAGTGAGGTGCAGAAAGAGGCAGGAGAAGTGGATAAAGAGGCAAGAGAGGTGCAGAAAGAAGAGATTGAGGTGCAGAAAGAGGTAAGAGAGGTAATGAAAGAGGAAAGAGAGGTGCAGAAGCAAGAGAGTGAGGGGCAGAAAGAGGCAAGTAAAGTGCAGAAAGAGACAAGAGAGGTGCAGAAAGAGGCAAGAGAAGTGGAGAAATAGGCAAGAGAGGTGCAGAAGGAAGAGATTGAGGTGCAGAAAGAGGCAAGTGAGGTGCAGAAAGAGGCAAGAGAGGTTCAGAAACAGGCAGGAGAGGTGCAGAAAGAGGAAACAGGGATGCAGAAATAGCAAGAGAGGTGCAGAAAAAAGCACGAGAAGTGCAGAAATAAGCAAGAGAGGTGCAGAAAGAGGCAAGAGTGTTGCAGAATGAGGGAAGAAAAGTGCAGAAAGGAGCAAGAGAGGTAAAGAAAGAGGCACGAGAGGTGCAGAAGGAAGCAGGAGACTGCAGAAAGAGGGAGGTGCAGAAAGAGGCAAGAGAGGTACAGAAAGAAGCAAGAGAGGTACAAAAAGAGGCAAGTGAGGTGCAGAAAGAGGCAAGAGAAGTGGAGAAATAGGCAAGAGTGGTGCAGAAAGAAGAAATTTAGGTGCAGAAAGAGGCAAGTGAGGTGCAGAAAGAGGCAAGAGAGGTACAGAAAGAGGAAAGAGAGGTGCAGAAAGGAGTGAGGTGCAGAAAGAGGCAAGTGAGGTGCAGAAAGAGGCAAGAGAAGTGAATAAAGAGGCAAGAGAGGTGCAGAAAGAAGAGATTGAGGTGCAGAAAGAGGCAAGCAAGGTGCAGAAAGAGGCAAGAGAGGTAATGAAAGAGGAAAGAGAGGTGCAGAAACAAGAGAGTGATGGGCAGAAAGAGGCAAGTGAGCTGCAGAAAGAGACAAGAGAGGTGCAGAAAGAGGCAAGAGAAGTGCAGAAAGAGGCAAGTGCGGTGCAGAAAGAAAACAGTGAGGTGCATGAAGAGGCAATGAGGTGCAGAAAGAGGCAAGAGAAGAACAGAAAGAGGCAAGATAGGTGCAGAAAGAGGCAAGTGAGGTGCAGAAAGAGGAAGAAAGGTACAGAAAGAGAAAAGAGAAGCACAGAAAGAAGTAAGAGAGGTACATAAAGAAGCAAGATAGGTGGAGAAAGAGGCAAGAGAAGTGCAGAATGAGGCAAGCGAGGTGCAGAAAGAGGCAAGCGAAGCACAGAAAGAGGCAAAAGAGGTGCAGAAAGAGGCGTACAAAAAGGGAAAAGAGGTACAGAAAGAGGCAATTGAGGTACAGAAAGAAAACAATGAGGTGCATGAAGAGGCAAGTGAGGTGCAGAAAGAGGCAAGAGAAGTGCAGAAAGAGACAAGAGAGGTGCAGAAAGAGGCAAGAGAAGTGGATAAAGAGGCAAGAGAGGTGCAGAAAGAAGAGATTGAGGTACAGAAAGAGGCAAGTGAGGTGCAGAAAGAGGCAAGAGAGGTGCAGAAAGAGGCAAGAGAAGTGCAGAAAGAAGCAAGTGAGGTGCAGAAAGAGGCAGGAGAAGTGGATAAAGAGGCAAGAGAGGTGCAGAAAGAAGAGATTGAGGTGCAGAAAGAGGCAAGTGAGGTGCAGAAAGAGGTAAGAGAGGTAATGAAAGAGGAAAGAGAGGTGCAGAAGCAAGAGAGTGAGGGGCAGAAAGAGGCAAGTAAAGTGCAGAAAGAGACAAGAGAGGTGTAGAAAGAGGCAAGAAAAGTGGAGAAATAGGCAAGAGAGGTGCAGAAGGAAGAGATTGAGGTGCAGAAAGAGGCAAGTGAGGTGCAGAAAGAGGCAAGAGAGGTACAGAAAGAGGGAAGAAGGGTGCAGAAAGAGGCAAGAGGGATGCAGAAATAGCAAGAGAGGTGCAGAAAGAAGCATGAGAAGTGCAGAAATAACCAACAGAGGTGCAGAAAGAGGCAAGAGTGTTGCAGAATGAGGGAAGAAAAGTGCAGAAAGGAGCAAGAGAGGTAGAGAAAGAGGCAAGAGAGGTGCAGAAGGAAGCAGGAGACTGCATGTAGGAGAGTAGGATCTGCCTCTTATGTTGCCCCCACTTTTTTTCTGATGTTTACACTGGTTTCTGGCTATAGTCTGGCTGGGTCCCTGCTAATCAGGGCCCCAGCCTCTCTGTTCTCTCTAAACGACTTGGAGTGCACTTTAGGTGCACTAGTGATTGGATGCTGTGGTTCCTTATGAGTCCCTAGTATATGGTACCTTAGGTGCTAAGGGCATAGGTACTTCACAGGCCTACCAGGGGCTGCAGCATGTATTATGCCACCCCTGGGAAGCAGACTAAATCTGACACCACAGGCCTGCTACTGCAGCCTGGGTGAGGAAGTGCTAGCACCCCTCACTGAGATATAGGTCCCCTATATCTCTCCTACACACACATATAAACCTATCAGTCACCCCTAAGGCAGGCCCTATCAATCCTGAGGGCAGGGTGCTTGGCTTCTATGTGAGGGGGTGCCTCTGCCTGAGCAGGGCCCCTCTGCAGCTCTCAGAGTCCATTCTCTGGTGCTGTTTGTGGATGCGGTTAAACCATATACTTTTAAGTGCATTATATCCTCGCGGTAAAATGCTAACTTTGGAATGGCTGCATCGAAACATGTCGTGTTTGGTGTCAAACATCTTGGAATACTACCCCTCCACCAGTCCTGGCGGCGGGGCTAGCATTCCACCCTTCTAGAGGGATAGACATGTACCTACTGTGGAAACGCAGTAGAATCCTGCAGATCCCTGGCATCACAAAATGGATGCCACCAGTCACAGACACTGGGCTGCCCTCCTGCTGATGACCAACACTCGCAGTGGAGGAAGCCCAACAATAGATATCCTGTCCCAAGGAGGTGTAACCACCTCCCAGACAGGGTTTAGTGTATTGGGGCTGGGTGGGTGCACTCTTAGAGTGCTTTGAAGTCCTGCACTGGGGGAGCAGAAGGCTCCTCTGTGAATACCCCAGTTCAAACCGGCTCAGGGGCTACCTGCCCCTGCTCTGGCGTGAAACTGGACAAAGGGAAGTGGGTGTAGCCGACCACTCCCCTGACCCTCCCATAGGTAGGGTCATAGAGCTAGTCCCTCCCTTTCTTGTAGTATAAGAGGGGGAACCTGTGCATTGCACCCTAGATTTCCCTGGATGATGCTCTGAAGAAGAATCCCAGACCTTCGACGTTCCACTACCTTTGGAAGACTGAAGAATCTCCCTTGGAGTCAAGGAGTGACTCCCCTGCTTGGCAGGCACCAAAAACTACAAACAATGGTCGCAAACTACGCCGCTCCCGCCGGAGTTCGAAGTCCCTGCAGCCCAAGAAGTGGATTTCCTGACTTCTCAAAGGCCATCGTGAGTCCCCAGCGAAGCTGAGGCCAGTGGACCCCAAGAGTGACAAGGAACCGCGACCCCTGGGTACCGTGCACTATTGTCGAGTGCAACCCCTTCACAACGTTCCATGAACATGTGCTTTGGACCACGTGTGGTACTAGCCTCCAGCAGGAATCCCTCCGAAGACCAGAGGCCTACCATGTCCCGAGTGACCGTGGGCCCCTGTTGAGTGAATCCTCCCGAGGCGTCTTTGCGATCCCTTGCCAGCCGGCTTGTGGGTCCCCAGAAGACTTTCTAAAGAAACCAAAGAGCTCCCCTGGTTGCTCCAGGCCTTCCCTGACTTACCTTCGCTGGGTGAGTCCCCCAGATCTTGCTGGTCTGCGCCATTGCCTCTTCACACTTTCCCCAAGACTTGCTGTTACCAAGGCTTGTTGGCTCCAATCGAGTCGACGACACCGCAGTAAGCTGCAGACATTGTGGGCCACGCCGAATCCAGCTCCTGGTCATCGTCGACACCTCCTGCACCTCGTGGCTGAAGAGTCAAGGCACCCGCGAATGACCTGAATCTTGCGATGACGGTGGGCATCCATCTTCCTTGCCCCGAGTCACTGCCAAGTGACTTTGAACACTGTCCCCTCTGCTTTCAGGTCTTCCATCTTCTGAATCAAGGCTTGGATTCCTCCGGACACTTCTCCTGTCGCCGCAAGCAGCAAGTCTTCACTGGCTCCCATTGAAAACGACGCCGCGACCCGACACCAAAGAACACCTATGCACCCGACTCCCTGGGTGAGGTAACTTCAGCACTACGGTGCTCCTGTGGGTGTGGGCCCTAGAACTACTTACCCTGTAAGTGACTTGCTTGTAGCTTCCCTAGAAGTGTCCTAAAATTCCTATTTTCTAAGTGCGATAATTGCGCTGACTCGTACAGGGCTCGCGTCTGTGTTAGACACACCGCGTCCATCTCCTTTGTAACACTATCTAGAACTGTGTCCTTCAACTCGTACTGAGTCCGATCGGTGTTCACCTCGAACACAAGGGGCCTGTAACATTGAGATCTCCATTGCACTGACTCGCACAAGGTTCGCGTCTGTGTTAGACACAGCGCGTCCATCTCCCTTGCAACTCTACCTGTAACCGCGTCCTTCGACTCGTACAAGGACCGATCGGTGTGTTCGCCTCGAACACGCAAGGGACCTTTAACATTGAAATCTCAATCGCGTCTGAGCGCATAGACTCGCACAGGACCCGCAGCGGTGCCAGGACACCGCGTCCGTCCCCTGTGGGTCTCCTACAACTACCTGGGGTGGTTCTTGGGGGTCCCTCGATTCTAGATGCCCTAGACCTAGGTCTAGCCAAACTAAGATTGTGTTATTCGATTGTGCTAAACTTATTTTGATAACATTTGACTTGTACATATGTTCCTGACTTCTAATCTCATAAAGAGATTAGTAGAGAGTGTTTATTAATAAATACATATATATTTGATATATATACCTGTGTGGTGTCTTTTCATTTGGTGATTCAAGAGATTGTGTGGTAAAACAAGCTGCTTTACATTCCTTCAAGACTTAGCCTGAAGGCTGCTCTCCACAGCTACCACTAGGATAGCTTTCTATAAAGGTTGTCTTAAACCTATCTACCATTAGAGTCGAATTGTTCTGGTGCAAGGTGTCCACTTTAATTAGTGAACAGCATATACCAGGCCAACTTCTCACACTGCAGAAAGAGGGAGGTGCAGAAAGAGGCAAGAGAGGTACAGAAAGAAGCAAGAGAGGTACAAAAAGAGGCAAGTGAGGTGCAGAAAGAGGCAAGAGAAGTGGAGAAATAGGCAAGAGTGGTGCAGAAAGAAGAAATTTAGGTGCAGAAAGATGCAAGTGAGGTGCAGAAAGAGGCAAGAGAGGTACAGAAAGAGGAAAGAGAGGTGCAGAAAGAAGAGAGTGAGGTGCAGAAAGAGGCAAGTGAGGTGCAGAAAGAGACAAGAGAGGTGCAGAAAGAGGCAAGAGAAGTGCAGAAAGAGGCAAGTGAGGTGCAGAAAGAAAACAATGAGGTGCATGAAGAGGCAAGTGAGGTGCAGAAAGAGGCAAGAGAAGTGCAGAAAGAGGCAAGAGGGGTGCAGAAAGAGGCAAGAGAAGTGGATAAAGAGGCAAGAGAGGTGCAGAAAGAGGCAAGAGAGATAATGAAAGAGGCAAGAGAGGTCCAGAAACAAGAGAGTGAGGGGCAGAAAGAGGCAAGTAAGGTGCAGAAAGAGACAAGAGAGGTGCAGAAAGCGGGAAGAGAAGTGCAGAAAGGAGCAAGAGAGGTACAGAAAGAGGCAAGAGAGGTACAGAAAGAGGCAAGTGAGGTGCAGAAAGAGGCAAGAGAAGTGGATAAAGAGGCAAGAGAGGTGCAGAAAGAAGAGTTTGAGGTGCAGAAAGATGCAAGCGAGGTGCAGAAAGAGGCAAGAGAGGTAATGAAAGAGGAAAGAGATGTGCAGAAACAAGAGAGTGAGGGGCAGAAAGAGGCAAGTGAGATGCAGAAAGAGACAAGAGAGGTGCAGAAAGAGGCAAGTGCGGTGCAGAAAGAAAACAGTGAGGTGCATGAAGAGGCAATGAGGTGCAGAAAGAGGCAAGAGAAGAACAGAAAGAGGCAAGATAGGTGCAGAAAGAGGCAAGTGAGGTGCAGAAAGAGGAAGAAAGGTACAGAAAGAGAAAAGAGAAGCACAGAAAGAAGCAAGAGAGGTACAGAAAGAAGCAAGATAGGTGGAGAAAGAGGCATGAGAAGTGCAGAATGAGGCAAGTGAGGTGCAGAAAGAGGCAAGCGAAGCACAGAAAGAGGCAAAAGAGGTGCAGAAAGAGGCGTACACAAAGGGAAAAGAGGTACAGAAAGATGCAAGAGAGGTGCAGAAAGAAGCAAGAGAGGTGCAGAAAGAGGGAAGAGGGCTGCAGAAAGAGGCAAGAGGGCTGCAGAAAGAAGCAAGAAATGTGCAAAAGAAGCAAGAGAAGTGCAGAAAGAACCAACAGAGGTGCAGAATGAGGCAAGAGGGGTGCAGAATGAGGGAAGAGAAGTGCAGAAAGAACCAAGAGAGGTGAAGAAAGAGGCAAGAGAGGTGCAGAAAGAGGCAAGAGAAGTGCAGTGTGAGAAGTTGGCCTGGTATATGCTGTTCACTAATTAAAGTGGACACCTTGCACCAGGGCAAATCGACTCTTATGGTAGATAGGTTTAAGACAACCTTTTAAAGAAAGCTATCCTAGTGGTAGCTGTGGAGAGCAGCCTTCAGGCTAAGTCTTGAAGGAATGTAAAGCAGCTTGTTTTACCATATAATCTCTTGAATCACCAAATGAAAAGACACCACACAGGTATATATATCAAATATATATGTATTTATTTCTAAATAACTCTCTACTAATCTCTTTATGAGATTAGAAGACAAACATATGCACAAATCAACGTTTCACAATAAGTTAAGCACAAAATATGGCTGGGGCCCTAGGGGCGTACCAGACCATATACTAAAAAGGGACTTAGCAACAACGACTTGCAGGGAGACAAGGCCTAGGGCCTTCAGAAGTGCTGGGGCCTCACGAAACCACCCAAGGCAGGTAAGTAAAGGACCCACGGGGGACGCGTGCAGTGTGGATACACAGGCGCGGATCGCCGTTAACTTCAATGGGGCAAGTCGCGGTTGGAAATTAAGAGTTCTAGGAGACTTCGGGAGAACCTACAAGCAAGTCACTTACAGGGTAAGTAGTTCTAGGGCCCACACCCACAGGAGCACCGTAGTGCTGGAGTTACCTCACCCAGGGAAGCCGGGTGCATAGGTGTCCTTTGGTGTCGGGTCGCGGCGTCGTTTTCAATGGCGAACAAAGAAGACTTGCTGCTTGCGGGAGCTGAAGAAGTGTCCGGTGGAATCCAAGCCTGGATTCTGAAGAAGGATGACCTGAAAGCAGAGGGGACAGTGTTCAAAGTCACTTGGCAGTGACCCGGGGCAAGGAAGATGGATGCCCACCGTCGTTGGTTGATTCAGGTCGGTTGCGGGTGCCTTGACTCTTCAGCCACGTGGTCCAGGAGGTGTCGACGATGACCAGGAGCTGGATTCGGTGGGTCCCTTGACGTCTGCAGCTGACTGCTGTGTCGGCAACTCAATTGGAGCCAACAAGCCTTGGCAACAGCAAGTCTTGGGGAGATGAAGAAAAGTCGATGGCGCAGACCAGCAAGGTCTGAGGGACTCACCCAGCGAGGGTAAGTCAGGGCAGGCCTGGAGCAACCAGGGGAGCCCTTTGGTTTCTTTAAGAAGTCTTCTGGGGACCCACAAGCCGGCGGGCAAGGGATCGCAAAGACACCTCGGGCGGAATCACTCAACAGGGGCCCACGGTCACTCGGGACGGTGTAGGCCTCTGATCTTCGGAGGGATTTCTGCTGGAGGTCGGGACCACACGTGGTTCAAAGCACAAGTTCGTAGAACGTTGTGAAGGGGTTGCACTCGACAATAGTGCACGGTACCCAGGGGTCGCGGTTCCTCATTACTCGTGGGGTCCACTTGCCTCAGCTTCGCTGGGGACTCACGATGGCCTGGGAGAGGTCAGGAAATCCATTTCTTGGGCTGCAGGGACTTCGGACTCCGGCGGGAGCGGCGTAGTTTGCGACTGTCGTTGTCATTTTTGGTGCCTGCCAAGCAGGGGAGTCACTCCTTGACTCCAAGGGAGATTCTTCTGTCTTCCAAAGGTAGTGGAACGTCGAAGGGCCAGGATTCTTCTGTAGAGCGTCGTCCAGGGGTTATCTGCTTTGCAATGGCAAGGTTCCCCCTCTTATACTAAAAAGAGGGGATGGACTAGCTCTATGACCCCACCTATGGGAGGGTCAAGGGAGGGGGTGGCTACACCCACTTCCCTTTGTCCAGTTTCGCGCCAGAGCAGGGGTGGGTAGCCCCTGAGCTGGTTTGAACTGGCATATGCACAGAGGAGCCTTCTGCTCCCCCAGTGCAGGACTTCAAAGCACTCTAAGAGTGCACCCACCCAGCCCCAATACACTAAACCCTGTCTGGGAGGTGGTTACACCTCCTTGTGACAGGATGCCTATTGTTGGGCTTCCTCCACTGTGAGTGTTGGTCATCAGCAGGAGGGCAGCCCAGTGTCTGTGACTGGTGGCATCCATTTTGTGATGCCAGGGCTCTGCAGGATTCTACCGCGTTTCCACAGCAGGTACATGTCTTATCCCTCTAGAAGGGTGGAATGCTACCCCCGCCGCCAGGATTGGCGGGGGTAGTATTCCAAGATGTTTGACACCAAACACGACATGTTTTGATGCAGCCATTCCAAAGTTAGCATTTACCGCGAGGATATAATGCACTTAATAGTATATGGTTTAACCGCATCCACAAACAGCACCAGAGAATAGACTCTGAGAGCTGCAGAGGGGCCCTGCTCAGGCAGAGGCACCCCTCACATAGAAGCCAAGCACCCTGCCCTCAGGATTGATAGGGCCTGCCTTAGGGGTGACTGATAGGTTTATATGTGTGTGCAGGAGAGATATAGGAAACCTATATCTCAGTGAGGGGTGCTAGCACCACCTCACCCAGGCTGCAGTAGCAGGCCTGTGGTGTCAGATTTAGACTGCTTCCCAGGGGTGGCATAATACATGCTGCAGCCCCTGGTAGGCCTGTGAAGTACCTATGCCCTTGGTACCTAAGGTACCATATACTAGGGACTCATAAGGCACCACAGTATCCAATCACTAGTGCACCTAGAGTGCACTCCATGTCGTTTAGAGAGAGCAGATAGACTGGGGCCCTGAATAGCAGGGTCCCAGTCCAACTAAGTCATAAACCAGCAAAACACCATAAAAAAGTGGGGGCAACCATATAGTCAGATTCCACCTTCCTACATAACCCCCCAAACGAAAGGAGATAAGGCTAACCTTGGCCAGTTGAGCCTTTATTGACTAAGTGGCCATATAAGGAAGCACCTGCACTAGCATGGTTGCCCCCTGTCTTATGGTCCACTAAGCAATCCCTCACCCTAAGGGTATGAGAGGGTCTCCACCATGGGGAATCACTACCTGTGGTGTGCTTTGGTAAAGTACCAGGCTGGTGAGGTGTCTGAGTAGGGAAGTGTGGCCCTAGGAATGTTGGCCTCAGCTTTCTCAGCTCACTGGTCACCATGTATGCCTGTCTTTCCATGACTGAGTGGTACTCTGCTCTAAGGGTCAACCTTTGACTGCCTACAGCCGGGGGTTGGGTCCCTTTGGGTGGAACACTGGAGGGACATGGCATGTTTGGAACCTTTTGGTCCCAGGTTTGCCCTTGCCTAACAGAGTCCTTCTGGGGAGGTCCCTACATAAAGGTATGGGGGATCCCTCAGTGGGTTGAGGAATTTCTACCTGGCTAGGGCTACTAGCCTGGGTGCCCCTAATCTGCTGATGGGGGGTTCCTCTGGACAGGGGGCCCTTGGGGGTCCACTGACCTCCCTGACCTCTGCAGCCCTGGGCTGACTGAGGCAGGGTAGAGAGGGGCAGGTTACCTGCTCCAGACTGGGTACCACCTTGTAAGGGTCCTCTGCCATCAGGGGGTGGCCAGGCCAGGCCTGACTACCTCTGTGGCAGTTTCTTCACTAGGGGTAGGGTCAGTTCCCTGAGGAGGCTGACCCTTACCTACTGTCTGGAGGGAAGAAGACTTTTCTTCAACCCTTGTGCTCTCTTCTGGGGGAGAGTGGGCCATTCTTCCAGGCTCCATCTCTCCAAAATCTTGGGCTGGGGCTGTGGCCATCACAGCCCCACTAACCTTTACAGGGACACCCAACATCTTCAGATGGGTTTGGTGTTCAATTTCAGCCCAGGCTGAAATTTCCAGATCATTGCCCATCAGGCAATCTACAGGTAAGGTTGGGGACACTGCCACTCTTTTGGGCCTGTGACCCCCTCCCAGCTGAGATTGACTATGGCCATGGGGTGATCTGTTCTGACACCATCAATGTTGGTCACCTGGTATTTAAACTCAGGTAAAAGCTGGTGAGGGGGACTAGTTTCCCTGCCACCATGGTGACACTAGCCCCTGTGTCCCTAAATGCCACAGCTTTCTGACCATTAATTATTGGCTCCAGTCTGTACCTGCCCAATGCTGTGGGACCCACGGTAAAGGTGGCAAATCCTATACCACCATCAGAATCTGAGGAGTCTGTTGAGGGGGTCCTGTCTGAACTAGGGCCCACCTCTGTTCCTCTTGCAAAAGCACCTAACTTTTTGGGTGCACTACTCCCAACTGGAGGATTACTACTGGTAGTACCAGGAGGGGTGGTAGTAGTTGTTGGAGGAACATTTTCTTTATTGCCAATCCTGGGACAACTGGGATCAGATTTCCAGTGCCCAGGCTTTTTACAGACATGGCAATAGGGTTTCTTTTCAGGAGAGGAAGGAGTTTGGGACCCACCCCCAGAAGAGGACTTTTGGGGCCCTGTAGTGGACTTATCCTTAGATTTATCCCCACCTTTCTCTTGGGACTTGGTAGAATCTTTCTTGTGGTCACCACCCTGATTCTTAGGCCTTACTCTGGTTCTGACCCATTTGTCTGCCTTCTTTCCCAATTCTTGGGGAGAGGTCAGATCAGAGTCCACCAGGTACTGGTGTAAAAGCTGGTTTTGACAATTATTAAGGATCTGTTCTCTCATCATTAGATTATAAAATCCTTTGAAATCAGTAACCCTACTGCCAACCAGCCAACCCTCCAGAGCCTTGGATGCACAATCTACAAAGTCTGTCCAGTCCTGAGTCTGTGCCTTCTGGGTATCTCTGAACTTCAACCTGTACTGCTCAGTGGTTAAGCCAAACCCATCTATCAGTGCACTCTTCAGGACCTCATAATCATCAGCATCCTCCTCTCTAACAGTGAGGAGCTTGTCTCTTCCTTTATCTGAAAAGGAGAGCCACAAGATTGCTGCCCACTGCTTTTGGGGGACCTGCTGTACTCTACAGGCCCTCTCCATAGCAGTTATCCACTTGTGGATATCATCCCCACTCTGGTAGGGAGGAACAACCTTGCTCAGGTTCCTATGGTCAGGAATATATTCTCTGCCTCTAGGGACACTGTTGCTGCCACCAGGGGGTTCTAACCCCTCTTTTCTAGAAGCTCTCTGGATCTCCAGGGCTTCCCTATCCAGTGCCAACTGCTTGGTTCTGAGGGCCACTTTGGCTTCCTCATACTGGAGCAGTTTGCACCTTCTCTCAGAGGAGGTCTCTCTTAAGGAAAAGTATGAGCTCCTCTGCTGGACAAATTCTCTGCCAGAGTGATAAGAGTGGTCAGATTCCCTGGAAGGGGATCTGTGCCTCTCCTCCTCTCTGTCAATTCTCTTAGGGAGAATTCCTCTGTCCTTTTCAGGCCCCTTGAAGCCTGGCCCTTCAATCACAGAGTCTTGGTCATTCTGATTTTCATCATCGGACCCAGATACTATGACTGACCCACCCACTGATTCAGACCCTTTAGCTCCTAGAGCCAATCTAAGGTCATCTGCTGTCAGCAGATCTATCAGGTGCAGTGTTGAGGGACTCTGTCCTAGCTTCAGGTGTCTTTCAACACACATGGCTCTCAAGTCAGAGAAAGCCATGTCCTTATACTGAGGCTGAGTGGATCCACTGGGTCCACCCTTTAAGGACATTCTAGTGTTGTGCAGTGTTGTACTACCTACACTAGTTTGTGGCCTACTGATCCTAGCTTGAGCTGTGGAAAGGGTGTGCTATCCCTTGGCACACAGCTCTAAGTTCAGTAGAACTTATTGATACTAAGCTTGACTTTATATGTACCTTGAGTACCTATAATGGTTTTCAGTTAGTAATTCAAATAGAGATTTTCTGGTAAAACAATGGAAAGCTGGAATCCCACACGCTGCCCACCAATGTGAGAAGTTGGCCTGGTATATGCTGTTCACTAATTAAAGTGGACACCTTGCACCAGGGCAAATCGACTCTTATGGTAGATAGGTTTAAGACAACCTTTTAAAGAAAGCTATCCTAGTGGTAGCTGTGGAGAGCAGCCTTCAGGCTAAGTCTTGAAGGAATGTAAAGCAGCTTGTTTTACCATATAATCTCTTGAATCACCAAATGAAAAGACACCACACAGGTATATATATCAAATATATATGTATTTATTTCTAAATAACTCTCTACTAATCTCTTTATGAGATTAGAAGACAAACATATGCACAAATCAACGTTTCACAATAAGTTAAGCACAAAATATGGCTGGGGCCCTAGGGGCGTACTCAGACCATATACTAAAAAGGGACTTAGCAACAACGACTTGCAGGGAGACAAGGCCTAGGGCCTTCAGAAGTGCTGGGGCCTCACGAAACCACCCAAGGCAGGTAAGTAAAGGACCCACGGGGACGCGTGCAGTGTGGATACACAGGCGCGGATCGCCGTTAACTTCAATGGGGCAAGTCGCGGTTGGAAATTAAGAGTTCTAGGAGACTTCGGGAGAACCTACAAGCAAGTCACTTACAGGGTAAGTAGTTCTAGGGCCCACACCCACAGGAGCACCGTAGTGCTGGAGTTACCTCACCCAGGGAAGCCGGGTGCATAGGTGTCCTTTGGTGTCGGGTCGCGGCGTCGTTTTCAATGGCGAACAAAGAAGACTTGCTGCTTGCGGGAGCTGAAGAAGTGTCCGGTGGAATCCAAGCCTGGATTCTGAAGAAGGATGACCTGAAAGCAGAGGGAACAGTGTTCAAAGTCACTTGGCAGTGACCCGGGGCAAGGAAGATGGATGCCCACCGTCGTCGGTTGATTCAGGTCGGTTGCGGGTGCCTTGACTCTTCAGCCACGTGGTCCAGGAGGTGTTGACGACGACCAGGAGCTGGATTCGGTGGGTCCCTCGACGTTTGCAGCTGACTGCGGTGTCCGAAACTCGATTGGAGCCAACAAGCCTTGGCAACAGCAAGTCTTGGGGAGATGAAGAAAAGTTGATGGCGCAGACCAGCAAGGTCTGAGGGACTCACCCAGCGAAGGTAAGTCAGGGCAGGCCTGGAGCAACCAGGGGAGCCCTTTGGTTTCTTTAAGAAGTCTTCTGGGGACCCACAAGCCGGCGGGCAAGGGATCGCGAAGACACCTCGGGCAGAATCACTCAACAGGGGCCCACGGTCACTTGGGACAGTGTAGGCCTCTGATCTTCGGAGGGGTTCCTGCTGGAGGTCGGGACCACACGTGGTCCAAAGCACAAGTTCGTAGAACGTTGTGAAGGGGTTGCACTTGACAATAGTGCACGGTACCCAGGGGTCGCGGTTCCTCGTTACTCGTGGGGTCCACTTGCCTCAGCTTCACTGGGAACTCACGATGGCCTGGGAGAGGTCAGGAAATCCACTTCTTGGGCTGCAGGGACTTCGGACTCCGGCGGGAGCGGCGTAGTTTGCGACCATCGTTGTCGTTTTTGGTGCCTGCCAAGCAGGGGAGTCACTCCTTGACTCCAAGGGAGATTCTTCTGTCTTCCAAAGGTAGTGGAACGTCGAAGGGCCAGGATTCGTCTGTAGAGCGTCGTCCAGGGGTTATCTGCTTTGCAATGGCAAGGTTCCCCTCTTATACTAAAAAGAGGGGATGGACTAGCTCTATGACCCCACCTATGGGAGGGTCAAGGGAGGGGTGGCTACACCCACTTCCCTTTGTCCAGTTTCGCGCCAGAGCAGGGGCAGGTAGCCCCTGAGCTGGTTTGAACTGGCATATGCACAGAGGAGCCTTCTGCTCCCCCAGTGCAGGACTTCAAAGCACTCTAAGAGTGCACCCACCCAGCCCCAATACACTAAACCCTGTCTGGGAGGTGGTTACACCTCCTTGTGACAGGATGCCTATTGTTGGGCTTCCTCCACTGTGAGTGTTGGTCATCAGCAGGAGGGCAGCCCAGTGTCTGTGACTGGTGGCATCCATTTTGTGATGCCAGGGCTCTGCAGGATTCTACCGCGTTTCCACAGCAGGTACATGTCTTATCCCTCTAGAAGGGTGGAATGCTACCCCGCCGCCAGGATTGGCGGGGGGTAGTATTCCAAGATGTTTGACACCAAACACGACATGTTTTGATGCAGCCATTCCAAAGATAGCATTTACCGTGAGGATATAATGCACTTAATAGTATATGGTTTAACCGCATCCACAAACAGCACCAGAGAATAGACTCTGAGAGCTGCAGAGGGGCCCTGCTCAGGCAGAGGCACCCCCTCACATAGAAGCCAAGCACCCTGCCCTCAGGATTGATAGGGCCTGCCTTAGGGGTGACTGATAGGTTTATATGTGTGTGCAGGAGAGATATAGGAAACCTATATCTCAGTGAGGGGTGCTAGCACCACCTCACCCAGGCTGCAGTAGCAGGCCTGTGGTGTCAGATTTAGACTGCTTCCCAGGGGTGGCATAATACATACTGCAGCCCCTGGTAGGCCTGTGAAGTACCTATGCCCTTGGTACCTAAGGTACCATATACTAGGGACTCATAAGGCACCACAGTATCCAATCACTAGTGCACCTAGAGTGCACTCCATGTCGTTTAGAGAGAGCAGATAGACTGGGGCCCTGAATAGCAGGGTCCCAGTCCAACTAAGTCATAAACCAGCAAAACACCATAAAAAAAGTGGGGGCAACCATATAGTCAGATTCCACCTTCCTACATGCAGAAAGAGGCAAGTGAGGTGCAGAAAACAGTGAGGTGCATGAAGAGGGAAGTGAGGTGCAGAAAGAGGCAAGAGAAGTACAGAAAGAGTCAAGATATGTGCAGAAAGAGGCAAGTGAGGTGCAGAAAGAGGTAGAAAGGTACAGAAAGAGGCAAGAGAAGCACAGAAAGAAGCAAGAGCGGTAAAGAAAGAGGCAAAAGAGGTATAGAAAAAGGGAAAAGAGGTACAGAAAGAGGCAAGAAAGGTACAGAAAGAGGCAAGAGAGGTGCAGAAAGAGGAAAGAGGGCTGCAGAAAGAGGCAAGAGGGTTGCAGAAAGAAGCAAGAAATGTGCAAAAAGAAGCAAGGGAAGTGCATAAAGAACCAACAGAGGTGCAGAAAGAGGCAAGAGGGGTGCAGAATGAGGGAAGAGAAGTGCAGAAAGAAACAAGAGAATTGAATAAAGAGTCAAGAGAGGTGCAGAAAGAAGAAAGAGAACTGCAGAAAGAGGAAGAAAGGTACAGAAAGAGGAAGAAAGGTGCCGAAAGAGGCAAGAGAGGTACAGAAAGAGGCAAGAGAAGAGCAGAAAGGAGCAACAGAGTTGCAAAAAGAGGCAGGAGAGGTGCAGAAAGAGGCAACAAAGGTGCAGAAAGAGGCAAGAGAGACGCAGAAAGAGGGAAGAGGGCTACAGAAAGAGGCAAGAAGGATACAGAAAGGAGCAAAAAGAAGCAGGAGCAGTGCAGAAAGAAAGAACAGAGGTGCAGAAAGAGGCAGGAAGGATGCAGAAAGAGGCAAGAGAAGTACAGAAAGGAGCAACACATGTGCAGAAAGAGGCAAGGGAACTGCAGAAAGAGGCAAGAGAACTGCAGAAAGAAGCAAGAGAGGTGCACAAAGAAACAAGAGGTGCACAAAGAAGGAAGACTGGTGCAGAAAGAAGAAAGAGAAGTGCAGAAAGAAGCAACAGAAGTGCAGATTGTAGGAGAGTAGGATCTGCCTCTTATGTTGCCCCCACTTTTTTTCTGATGTTTACACTGGTTTCTGGCTATAGTCTGGCTGGGACCCTGCCAATCAGGGCCCCAGCCTCTCTGTTCTCTCTAAACGACTTGGAGTGCACTCTAGGTGCACTAGTGATTGGATACTGTGGTACCTTATGAGACCCTAGTATATGGTACCTTAGGTACCAAGGGCATAGGAACTTCACAGGCCTACCAGGGGCTGAAGCATGTATTATGCCACCCCTGGGAAGCAGACTAAATCTGACACCACAGGTCTGCTACTGCAGCCTGGGTAAGGTGGTGCATGCACCCCTTACTGTGATATAGGCTACCTATATCACTACATAGGTACACACATATAAACCTATAAGTCACTCCTATGGCAGGCCTTGTCAATCCTGAAGGCAGAGTGCTTGGTTCCTATGTGAGAGGGTGCCCCTGCATGAGCAGAGCCCCTCTGCAGCATTCGGAGACCCTTCTCTGAGGCTGTTTGTAGTGCAGCCTGACCATATACTCTTAAGCGCATTATAACCTCGCGTTAAATGCTAACTTTGGGATGGCTGCACGGAAACATGTCGTGTTTGGTGTCAAACATCTTGGAATATTACCCCCCGCCAGTTCTGGTGGCGGGGTAGCATTCCACCCTTCTAGAGGGATAGACATGTACCTACTGTGGAAATGCGGTAGAATCCTGAAGAGCCCTGGCATCACAAAATGGATGCCACCAGTCACAGACACTGGGCTGCCCTCCTGCTGATGACCAACACTCGCAGTGGAGGAGGCCCAACAATAGGTATCCTGTCCCAAGGGGTGTGACCACCTCCCAGACAGGGTTTAGTGTATTGGGGCTGGGTGGGTGCACTCTTAGAGTGCTTTGAAGTCCTGCACTGGGGAGCAGAAGGCTCCTCTGTGCATATGCCAGTTCAAACCAGCTCAGGGGCTACCTGCCCCTGCTCTGGTGTGAAACTGGACAAAGGGAAGTGGGTGTAGCCACCCACTCCCCTGACCCTCCCATAGGTGGGGTCATAGAGCTAGTCCCTCCCTTCTCTTTAGTATAAGAGGGGAACCTGTGCATTGCAACCTAGATACCCCTGGACGACGCTCTTAAGAAGAGTCCTGGACCTTCGACATTCCACTACCTCTGGAAGACTGAAGAATCTCCCTTGGAGTCAAGGAGTGACTCCCCTGCTTGGCAGGCATCAAAAACTACAATGACAGTCACAAACTATGCCACTCCCGCTGGAGCCCGAAGTCCCTACAGCCCAGGAAGAGGATTTCCTGACTTCTCCAAGGCCATCGTGAGTCCCCAGCGAAGGTGAGGCAAGTGGACCCCACGAGCGATGGGGAACCGCAGCCCCTGGGTACCATGCAATATTGTCGAGTGCAACCCCTTCACGATGTTCTACAAACTTGTGCTTTGGACCATATGTGGTCCCAGCCTCTAGCAAAGATACCTCCCAAAATCAGAGGTCTACACCATCCCGAGTGACCATGGGCCCCTGTTGAGTGAATCCTCCCAAGGCATCTTTACAATCCCTTGCCAGCCAGCTTGTGGGTCCCCAGAAGACTTTTCAACAAAACAAAAGGGCTCCCCTGGTTGCTCCAGGCCTGCCCTGACATACCCTCACTGGGTAAGTCCCCCAGACCTTGCTGGTCTGCACCATTGACTTTTTTGTCCTTTCCACAAGACTTGCTGCTACCAAGGCTTGTTGACTCCAATTCGGTCGTCGACACCGCAGTCAGCTGCAAACTTTGTGGGACACGCTGAATCCAGTTCCTGGCTGTCCTCGACACCTCCTGGACCTCGTGGTCGAAGAGTCAAGACATCAGTGAACGACCTGAATCCTGTCAACGACGGTGGGCATTCATCTTCCTTGCCCCGGGTCACTGCCAAGTGACTTTGAACACTGTCCCCTCTGCTTTCAGGTCTTCCTCCTTCCGAATCCAGGCTTGGATTCCAACGGACACTTCTTCTGTCGTCGCAAGCAGCAAGTCTTCACTGGCTCCCATTGAGAACGACGCCGCGACCCGACACCAAGGGACACCTATGCACCCGGCTTTCCTGGGTGAGGTAAGGTCAGCACTATGGTGCTCCTGTGGCTGTGGGCCCTAGAACTATTTACCCTGTAAGTGGCTTGCTTGTAGCTACCCTAGAAGTGCCCTAAAACTCCTATTTTCCCCGTGCGATTCTCGCACTGGCTCGTACAGGGTTCGCGTCTGTGTTAGACACATCGCGTCCAACTCCCTTATAACTCTACCAGTATCCGCGTCCTTCGACTCGTACTGACCGATCGGTGTGTTCGCCTCGAACACGCCAGGGACCTGTAACATTGATAACTCAATCGCGTTCTCTCGCATAGACTCGTACAGGACTCGCACCAGTGTCTGAACACCGCGTCCGTCCCCTGTGGGTCTCCTACAACTACCTGGGGTGGTTCTTTGGGGTCCCTCGATTCTATGTGCTCTAGACCCCGGTCTAGCCAAGATAAGATTGTGATATTTACTTGTGCTAACTTATTTTTGATAACAATTGATTTGTACATATGTTCCTGACTTCTAATCTCATAAAGAGATTAGTAGAGAGTTGTTTAATAATAAATGAATGAATGAATGAATGAATGAATGAAGTAGCACTTATAAAGCGCCTGGTTACCCAAGGGCATCCCAGCGCTAAGAGATACACAAATACTCAATTCGAAAACCCGTCAGGGAAAGAGGAAGGTTTTTAGCTGCTTGCGAAAGTTCATGTAGTTAGGTTGTAAGCGGATGTGGAGGGGAATGAGATTCCAGGTTTTAGCAACATTATAAGAAAACGGCGCCCTCCACTTCTCGTTCGTTTAATTTTAGGAACTGTCAACAGATGTTTATTTTCTGATCTTAGGGCTCTTTTGGGATGGTAGGGATGAATCATTGCACAAATCATCGGTGAGCCTTTTCCGGAGAGTGCTTTATGTGCAATACACATAGCTTTGAACTGAATTCTCTCCTGAATTGGAAGCCAGTGCAAAGAGGCAAGAGCAGGTTTGGCTGAAAGCCCTTTCGGGACATTTAGGAGCAGCCGAGCTGCGCAATTTTGAACTGTCTGTAGTATTTTGGATGTAGAAAGAGGTGTGCCTAGGTATAAAGAATTAGCGTAATCAAGCCGTGACAAAATCAGTGCTTGTACCAGCAGCCTTCTAGCCATAAAAGGTAATACTGGAAGGATTTTCCTAATCATCCTCACAAGGCCATAACAGGTGGCTGCCACTTTCCGCGCCTGTTCCTTAAAATCCAGATTGGAGTCCAGTACAACTCCTAGGCTTTTTATGTGCTTTTCGGGACTGGAGGAGGACCCAGACAGTTAGGCCACAAGGAGTCTATATTAAGCGGAGCGGCATTGCCAAGGAGCATGACCTCAGTTTTAGCCCCATTAAGCTTCAAGAATGAGGTGTCCATCCATCTGGCCACTTTTTCCAGGCAAGAAGTTAGGGCTGATCTAGAATTGTCTTTTTATTCAAGGAAACGACCAGCTGAGTGTCGTCGGCGTAAGTGACAATCTGCACCCCAGATGGAGTGACTATGTGTGCCAAGGAACCCATGTAAACATTGAATAGAGTGGGGCTCAGCGCCGATCCCTGCGGAACTCCGCATATAAGAGGTACTTGTTTGGACATGGTTTCATCCTCAAAAACTGAGAAGACTCTATTTTCTAAGAAAGAGTGTAACCATTTAAGTGCCATTCCTGTCACTCCTACATCTCTGAGTCTACTAATCAGCAGCGGGTGATTGACTGTATCGAAGGCTGCGCTCAGATCTAATAAGATAATTGCCGCGCAGCCTCCGTCGTCAATGATTTTTCTGGCTTCCTCCACGACCGACAGGAGGGCGGCCTCTGTACCCTGCTGTGATCTAAAACCTGTCTGTGAGGGATGAAGCAAGTTGTTTTTTTCCAGAAATCCCGAAAGGGATGAGTTCACATGCTTCTCCGCGATTTTACTTATGCCGGGCAACAAAGATATGGGTCGGTAATTTGCCCAGTCTTCTGGGTCCAAATTAGTTTTTTTAGCAATGCCTTGACCATCGCCTGTTTCCACAGCGGAGGCACAATTCCAGTAAGAAAGGAGGCATTAATCAGATCTAAAATGGTTGGGGAGATGGTCTTCCTAATCTTATTTAAAATGGTGGGCGGAGCTGGATCTATTGGGGAGCCAGATTTGAGATGATTCAAGATCTTTTCTAAGGAAGTTTGGTCCAATGGGGGAATTCCTCCAGCAGGTCCTGTTCCTTTATTGAATCGGTTAAGGATACCATTCGTTGGTCACTATCCAGATTGAATGACGTATAGATAGTTTGTATTTTAACCGAAAAGAATTCCGCTAGCTGGTTACATCGGAGTTGGGGATTATCTGCAATCTGTGAGGGGGCCAAAGGGGTCAGAAGTGATTTTGCAATGTGAAAAATTTCACGTGGGGAGTTTGCAGCTGATGTAATTCTATCTTGATAATAACTGCTTTGAGCAGATTTTATTTCTAATTTATAGTGTTTTATGGCCTCCCTATATTTGCCTTTGTTAACGAGTGAAAAGTCCTTTCTCCACTTTCTTTCCAGTATTTTGCATTCTTGTTTGAGTTTCCGAAGACCAGGGGAGTACCAGGGATTTCTATTGATTCCTGTTTTAATATGTATCTCTTTTTGGGAAGGATGGTATTAAGCGAGGACTCTAGCCAACCATTAAATATATCATTAGCAATGATGGGATTAGGGTGGAGTTTAGGTCTTGTAATCTCCAGATTGGTCTCCCATGATTCCCATGGAAGTTTTGACCAGGTGCGAACAAGCTTCTTAGTTTCTCTCATTGGTGGGTTCATTTCCTGCGTAACCCAGGTAAATGGGAGCAGGAAATGGTCAGACCATGGCAGTGGAGTAGGTTGCAGAGTAACCAGAGTTTGAATATTTGAGAAAATAGGGTCCAATAGATGGTTTTTGGAGTGTGTTGGACCTACGACTTTTGCTCAAGCTGAAAGGCCGCTAAACCTTCAACAAGGTCTGATATTTGGGGAAGTTGTGCATTATCAAAATGTATGTTAAAATCTCCCAATAAGGTAAAATTGGGCAGAGAGCTTGCTAGGTTAGCTACAATCTCTGGCATAATCTGGCAAAATTGGCCATCAGGGCCTGGGGACGATATATCAAAATGCCTGACATGGTAGAAACGTGAGACACCCGGATGGAAAACAAGATGCTTTCACAATCAGGTATAGGATTCGAGGTGATGCGGCATTTAAAAACATCCTTATAGATAATGGCAATGCCCCTCCCCGACCAGCATCTCGGTCTAGCCTTTGTATAACATAATTGGGTGGAAGGGCTTGTACAATTGCGTAGTCCGACCCTTTGTTCAACCATGTTTCCGTAAGAAACAGAATATCTGGTTTTTATCTTCTAACAAGATATGAATTTCTAAAGCATGTTTAGGGAGGGAGCGACAATTAAGTAAAAACATTTTAAGCTTCATTTTATCCTGTGAGCTCTCCGACCTACGCACAAGGTGGCCAAATTTATAACCACAACTAAGGCATTGTGGAACATTAGGTTCAGGAAGAATAGAGTGCCTACACTCACTTTTAGGCTGCTCCCTAAGAAGTCTGAGCTGTTCCGGACTATAACAGAGCCTTCCCTTGTTGGAACCCCCAGGATCCTGGCCCCTGGTTCCGTTCGGGCGCGGACGGGCGCAGACGGGCTTGCCTTAGGCGCGCTTCGGCGCGCCAGCGGCGCGCCCGCTGCGCGCGTCCGCTGCGCGTTCGCTTCATCGGCTCCTAATGAGGCCGACTATGCGTGCTGACGTCAGGGCGCTTAGCGCACCTGTACTAAGGTGCTAGAACGCTGACCTTAATAATGCGTTACCTCCCCCAGAGCCTTAACACAGCTCCGTGAATCTAGCCAACATAGTTCAAGTAAAAAAACAATTTTAAAAAGGATGAGTTAAAAATCAAAGGCAGTTACTGATCGGCGCTCGCAACTGCCCAGCGCTTGCCTCTGTCAGAATCGGTAAATGTGCTCCTGCGCGTTCGCTTCATCGGCTCCTAATGAGGCCGACTATGCGTGCTGACGTCAGGGCGCTTTAGCGCACCTGTACTAAGGTGCTAGAACGCTGACCTTAATAATGCGTTACCTCCCCCAGAGCCTTAACACAGCTCCGTGAATCTAGCCAACATAGTTCAAGTAAAAAAAAAACAATTTTAAAAAGGATGAGTTAAAAATCAAAGGCAGTTACTGATCGGCGCTCGCAACTGCCCAGCGCTTGCCCTGTCAGAATCGGTAAATGTGCTCCTGCGCGTTCGCTTCATCGGCTCCTAATGAGGCCGACTATGCGTGCTGACGTCAGGGCGCTTTAGCGCACCTGTACTAAGGTGCTAGAACGCTGACCTTAATAATGCGTTACCTCCCCCCAGAGCCTTAACACAGCTCCGTGAATCTAGCCAACATAGTTCAAGTAAAAAACAACAATTTTAAAAAGGATGAGTTAAAAATCAAAGGCAGTTACTGATCGGGCGCTCGCAACTGCCCAGCGCTTGCCCTGTCAGAATCGGTAAATGTGCTCCTGCGCGTTCGCTTCATCGGCTCCTAATGAGGCCGACTATACGTGCTGACGTCAGGGCGCTTTAGCACACCTGTACTAAGGTGCTAGAACGCTGACCTTAATAATGCGTTACCTCCCCCCAGAGCCTTAACACAGCTCCGTGAATCTAGCCAACATAGTTCAAGTAAAAAAACAACAATTTTAAAAAGGATGAGTTAAAAATCAAAGGCAGTTACTGATCGGCGCTCGCAACTGCCCAGCGCTTGCCCTGTCAGAATCGGTAAATATATACATATATATTTGATATATATACCTGTGTGAGGTCTTTTCATTTGGTGATTCAAGAGATTGTGTGGTAAAACAAGCTGCTTTACATTCCTCCAAGACTTAGCCTGAAGGCTGCTCTCCACACCTACCACTAGGATAGCTTTCTATAAAGGTTGTCTTAAACCTACCAACCATAAGAGTCGAATTGTTCTGGTGCAAGGTGCCCACTCTAACAAGTGGACAGCATATACCAGGCCAACTTCTCACACAGATGAGGCAGGAGAAGTGCAGAAAGAAGCAACAGAGAAGAAGAAAGAGCCAACAGAGGTACAGAAAGAGGCACGAGAGTTGCAGAAAGAGGGAAGAGGGGTGCAGATAAAGCAAGAGAGGTGGAGAGAGAAGCAAGAGAAGTGCAGAAAGAGGCAAGAGGGATGCAGAAAGAGGGAAGAGAAGTGCAGAAAGGAGCAAGGGAGGGGCAGAAAGAGGCAAGAGACATGCAGAAGGAAGCAAGAGAACTGCAGAAAGAGGAAGAAAGGTGCAGAAAGAGGCAGGAGAGGTGCAGACAGAAGCAAGAGAGATGAAGAAAGAGGAAGAAAGGCACGGAAAAAAGCTAGAGAAGTCCAGAAAGAGGCAAGAGAGATGCAGAAAGAGGCATGAGAGGTGCAGAAAGAGACAAGAAAGGTGCATAAAGAGGCTAGAGAAGTACAGAAAGAAGCTAGAGAAGCGCATAAAGAGGCAAGAGAAGCGCAGAAAGATGCAAGGGAAGTGCAGTAAAAAGCAATAGAAGCACAGAAAGAGGGAAGGGAAGAGTAGAAAGAAGCAAGAGAAGTGCAAAAAGAAGCAAGAGAAGTGCAGAAAGAAGCAAGAGAAGTGCAGAAAGAGGCAAGAGAAGTGCAGAAAGAGGCAAGTGAGGTACAGAAAGAGGCAAGAGAGGTATAGTAAGAGGCAAGTGAGGTGCAGAAAGAGGCAAGAGAAGTGGAGAAAGAGGCAAGAGAGGTGCACAAAGAAGAGATTGAGGTGCAGAAAGAGGCAAGTGAGGTGCAGAAAGAGGCAAGAAAGGTACAGAAAGAGGAAAGAGGTAGAGAAAGAAGAGAGTGAATTGCAGAAAGAGGCAAGTGAGGTGCAGAAAGAGGCATGAGAGGTACAGAAAGAGGGAAATAGGGTACAGAAAGAGGCAAGAGGGGGGCAAAAAAAGCAAGATAGGTACAGAAAGAAGCACAAGAACTGGAGAAATAGCCAACAGAGGTGCAGAAAGAGGCAAGAGTGGTACAGAAAGCAAGAAGAGAAGTGCAGAAAGGAGCAAGAGAGGTACAGAAAGAGGCAAGAGAGGTACAGAAAGAGGCAAGTGAGGTGCAGAAAGAGGCAAGAGAAGTGGATAAAGAGGCAAGAGAGGTGCAGAAAGAAGAGATTGAGGTGCAGAAAGAGGCAAGTAAGGTACAGAAAGAGACAAGAGAGGTGCAGAAAGAGGCAAGAGAAGTGCAGAAAGAAGCAAGTGAGGTGCAGAAAAAAACGATGAGGTGCATGAAGAGGAAAGTGAGGGGCAGAAAGAGGCAAGAGAAGTGCAGAAAGAGGCAAGAGAGGTGCAGAAAGAGGCAAGTGAGCTGCAGAAAGAGGAATAAATGTACAGAAAGAGGAGGAAAGGCACAGAAAGAAGAGATTGAGGTGAGGAAAGACGCAAGTGAGGGGCAGAAAGAGACAAGAGAGGTGCAGAATGAGGCAAGAGAACTGCAGAAAGAGGCAAGTGAGGTGCAGAAAGAAAACAAAGAGGTGCAGAAAGAGGCAAGCGAGGGGGAGAAAGAGACAAGAGAGGTGCAAAAAGAAGCAAGAAAGGTGCAGAATGAGGAAGAAAGGAGCGGAATGAAGCAAGAGAAGTGCAGAAAGAGCCAAGAGAGGTACAGAAAGAGGCAAGAGAGGTACAAAAAGAGGCAAGAGAGGTACAAAAAGAGGCAAGTGAGGTGCAGAAAGAGATAAGAGAAGTGGACAAATAGGCGAGAGGTGCTGAAAGAAGAGAGTGAGGTGCAGAAAGAGGCAAGTGGTTTGCAGAAAGAGGCAAGAGAGGTACAGAAAGAGGCAGGAGAAGTGCAAAAAAAGCAAGAGAAGCACAGAAAGAGGCAAGAAAAGCACAAATAGAAGCAATAGAAGTGCAGAAAGAATCAAGAGAAGTGCAGAAAGAGGCAAGAGAATTGCAGAAAGAGGGATGAAGTGTACAGAAAGAGGCAAGAGGGGTATAGAAATAGCAAGAGAGGTACAGAAAGAGGCATGAGAGGAGCAGAAAGAGGGAAGAAGGGTGCAGAAAGAGGCAAGAGGGATGCAGAAATAGCAAGAGAGGTGCAGAAAGAAGCACGAGAAGTGCAGAAATAACCAACAGAGGTGCAGAAAGAGGCAAGAGTGGTGAAGAAAAGTGCAGAAAGGAGCAAGAGAGGTAGAGAAAGAGGCAAGAGAGGTGCAGAAGGAAGCGGGAGACTGCAGAAAGAGGAAGGTGCAGAAAGAGGCAAGAGAGGTACAGAAAGAAGCAAGAGAGGTACAGAGAGAGGCAAGTGAGGTGCAGAAAGAGGCAAGATAAGTGGAGAAATAGGCAAGAGAGGTGCAGAAAGAAGAGATTGAGGTGCAGAAAGAGGCAAGTGAGGTGCAGAAAGAGGCGAGAGAGGTACAGAAAGAGGAAAGAGAGGTACAGAAAGAGGAGAGTGAGGTGCAGAAAGAGGCAGGTGAGGTGTGGAAAGAGACAAGAGAGGTGCAGAAAGAGGCAAGAGAAGTGCAGAAAGAGGCTAGAGAAGTACAGAAAGAGGCAAGTGAGGTGCAGAAAGAAAACAATGAGGTGCATGAAGAGGCAAGTGAGGTGCAGAAAGAGGCAACAGAAGTGCAGAAAGAGAGAAGAGAGGTGCAGAAAGAGGCAAGAGAAGTGGATAAAGTGGCAAGAGAGTTGCCGAAAGAAGAGATTGAGGTGCAGAAAGAGGCAAGTGAGGTGCAGAAAGAGGCAAGAGAGGTAATGAAAGAGGAAAGAGAGGTGCAGAAACAAGAGAGTGAGGGGCAGAAAGAGGCAAGTAAGGTGCAGAAAGAGACAAGAGAGGTGCAGAAAGCAGGAAGAGAAGTGCAGAAAGAACAAGTGAGGTGCAGAAAGAGGCAGGAGAAGTGGATAAAGAGGCAAGAGAGGTGCAGAAAGAAGAGATTGAGGTGCAGAAAGAGGCAAGTGAGGTGCAGAAAGAGGCAAGAGAGGTAATGAAAGAGGAAAGCGAGGTGCAGAGGCAAGAGAGTGAGGGGCAGAAAGAGGCAAGTAAAGTGCAAAAAGAGACAAGAGAGGTGCAGAAAGAGGCAAGAGAAGTGGAGAAATAGGCAAGAGAGGTGCAGAATGAGGGAAGAAAAGTGCAGAAATGAGCAAGAGAGGTAGAGAAAGAGGCAAGAGAGGTGCAGAAGGAAGCGGGAGACTACAGAAAGAGGAAGGTGCAGAAGAGGCAAGAGAGGTACAGAAAGAGGGAAGAAGGGTGCAGAAAGAGGCAAGAGGGATGCAGAAATAGCAAGAGAGGTGCAGAAAGAGGCAAGTGAGGTGCAGAAAGAGGCAAGAATGGTGCAGAATGAGGGAAGAAAAGTGCAGAAATGAGCAAGAGAGGTAGAGAAAGAGGCAAGAGAGGTGCAGAAGGAAGCGGGAGACTACAGAAAGAGGAAGGTGCAGAAGAGGCAAGAGAGGTACAGAAAGAAGAAAGAGAGGTACAAAAAGAGGCAAGTGAGGTGCAGAAAGAGGCAAGAGAAGTGGACAAATAGGCAAGAGTGGTGCAGATTGAAGAAATTTAGGTGCAGAAAGAGGCAAGTGAGGTGCAGAAAGAGGCAAGAGAGGTACAGAAAGAGGAAATAGAGGTGCAGAAAGAAGAGAGTGAGGTGCAGAAAGAGGCAAGTGAGGTGCAGAAAGAGACAAGAGAGGTGCAGAAAGAGGCAAGAGAAGTGCAGAAAGAGGCAAGTGAGGTGCAGAAAGAAAACAATGAGGTTCATGAAGAGGCAAGTGAGGGGCAGAAAGAGGCAAGAGAAGTGCAGAAAGAGGCAAGAGAGGTGCAGAAAGAGGCAAGTGAGCTGCAGAAAGAGGAAGAAATGTACAGAAAGAGGAAGAAAGGCACAGAAAGAAGAGAGTGAGGTGCAGAAAGAGGCAAGTGAGGGGCAGAAAGTGACAAGAGAGGTGCAGAATGAGGCAAGACAAGTGCAGAAAGAGGCAAGTGAGGTGCAGAAAGAAAACAAAGAGGTGCAGAAAGAGGCAAGCGAGGGGGAGAAAGAGACAAGAGAGGTGCAAAAAGAAGCAAGAAAGGTGCAGAATATGGAAGAAAGGAGCGGAATGAAGCAAGAGAAGTACAGAAAGAGCCAAGAGAGGTGCAGAATGAGGAAGAAAGGAGCGGAATGAAGCAAAAGAAGTGCAGAAAGAGCCAAAAGAGGTGCTGAAAGAGGCAAAAGAAGTATGGAAAGAGGCAAGTGAGGTGCAGAAAGAGGCAAGAATGGTGCAGAATGAGGGAAGAAAAGTGCAGAAATGAGCAAGAGAGGTAGAGAAAGAGGCAAGAGAGGTGCAGAAGGAAGCGGGAGACTACAGAAAGAGGAAGGTGCAGAAGAGGCAAGAGAGGTACAGAAAGAAGAAAGAGAGGTACAAAAAGAGGCAAGTGAGGTGCAGAAAGAGGCAAGAGAAGTGGACAAATAGGCAAGAGTGGTGCAGATTGAAGAAATTTAGGTGCAGAAAGAGGCAAGTGAGGTGCAGAAAGAGGCAAGAGAGGTACAGAAAGAGGAAATAGAGGTGCAGAAAGAAGAGAGTGAGGTGCAGAAAGAGGCAAGTGAGGTGCAGAAAGAGACAAGAGAGGTGCAGAAAGAGGCAAGAGAAGAGCAGAAAGAGGCAAGTGAGGTGCAGAAAGAAAACAATGAGGTGCATGAAGAGGCAAGTGAGGGGCAGAAAGAGGCAAGAGAAGTGCAGAAAGAGGCAAGAGAGGTGCAGAAAGAGGCAAGTGAGCTGCAGAAAGAGGAAGAAATGTACAGAAAGAGGAAGAAAGGCACAGAAAGAAGAGAGTGAGGTGCATAAAGAGGCAAGTGAGGGGCAGAAAGAGACAAGAGAGGTGCAGAATGAGGCAAGAGAAGTGCAGAAAGAGGCAAGTGAGGTGCAGAAAGAAAACAAAGAGGTGCAGAAAGAGGCAAGCGAGGGGGAGAAAGAGACAAGAGAGGTGCAAAAAGAAGCAAGAAAGGTGCAGAATATGGAAGAAAGGAGCGGAATGAAGCAAGAGAAGTGCAGAAAGAGCCAAGAGAGGTGCAGAATGAGGAAGAAAGGAGCGGAATGAAGCAAAAGAAGTGCAGAAAGAGCCAAAAGAGGTGCTGAAAGAGGCAAAAGAAGTATGGAAAGAGGCAAGTGAGGTACAGAAAGAGGCAAGAGAGGTACAAAAAGAGGCAAGAGAGGTGCTGAAAGAAGAGAGTGAGGTGCAGAAAGAGGCAAGTGGTTTGCAGAAAGACGCAAGAAAGGTAAAGAAAGAGGCAGGATAAGTGCAAAAAAAGCAAGAGAAGCACAGAAAGAGGCAAGAGGAGCACAAAAAGAAGCAATAGAAGTGCAGAAAGAATCAAGAGAAGTGCAGAAAGAGGCAAGAGAAGTGCAGAAAGAGGGAAGAACTGTACAGAAAGAGGCAACAGGGGTATAGAAATAGCAAGAGAGGTGCCGAAAGAGGCATGAGAGAGCAGAAAGAGGGAAGAAGGGTGCAGAAAGAGGCAAGAGGGATGCAGAAATAGCAAGAGAGGTGCAGAAAGAAGCACGAGAAGTACAGAAATAACCAACGGAGGTGCAGAAAGAGGCAAGAGTGGTGCAGAAAGAGGGAAGAAAAGTGCAGAAAGGAGCAAGAGAGGTAGAGAAAGAGGCAAGAGAGGTGCAGAAGGAAGCGGGAGACTGCAGAAAGAGGAAGGTGCAGAAAGAGGCAAGAGAGGTACAGAAAGAAGCACGAGAGGTACAGAAAGGGGCAAGTGAGGTGCAGAAAGAGGCTAGAGAAGTGGAGAAATAGGCAAGAGAGGTGCAGAAAGAAGAGATTGAGGTGCAGAAAGAGGCAAGTGAGGTGCAGAAAGAGGCAAGAGAGGTACAGAAAGAGGAAAGAGAGGTGAAGAAAGAAGAGAGTGAGGTGCAGAAAGAGGCAAGTGAGGTGCAGAAAGAGACAAGAGAGGTGCAGAAAGAGGCAAGAGAAGTGCAGAAAGAGGCAAGTGAGGTGCATAAAGAAAACAATGAGGTGCATGAAGAGGCAAGTGAGGTACAGAAAAAGGCAAGAAGAGTGCAGAAAGAGACAAGAGAGGTGCAGAAAGAGGCAAGAGAAGTGGATAAAGTGGCAAGAGAGTTGCATAAAGAAGAGATTGAGGTGCAGAAAGAGGCAAGTGAGGTGCAGAAAGAGGCAAGAGAGGTAATGAAAGAGGAAAGAGAGGTGCAGAAACAAGAAAGTGAGGGGCAGAAAGAGGTAAGTAAGGTGCAGAAAGAGACAAGAGAGGTGCAGAAAGCGGGAAGAGAAGTGCAGAAAGAAGCAACTGAGGTGCATGAAGAGGCAGGAGAAGTGGATAAAGAGGCAAGAGAGGTGCAGAAAGAAGAGATTGAGGTGCAGAAAGAGGCAAGTGAGGTGCAGAAAGAGGCAAGAGAGGTAATGAAAGAGGAAAGAGAGGTGCAGAAGCAAGAGAGTGAGGGGCAGAAAGAGGCAAGTAAAGTGCAGAAAGAGAGAAGAGAAGAGAGGTGCAGAAAGAGGCAAGAGAAGTGGAAAAATAGGCAAGAGAGGTGCAGAAAGAAGAGATTGAGGTGCAGAAAGAGGCAAGTGAGGTGCAGAAAGAGGCAAGAGAGGTACAGAAAGAGGGAAGAAGGGTGCAGAAAGAGGCAAGAGGGATGCAGAAATAGCAAGAGAGGTGCAGAAAGAAGCACGAGAAGTACAGAAATAACCAACAGAGGTGCAGAAAGAGGCAAGAGTGGTGCAAAATGAGGGAAGAAAAGTGCAGAAAGGAGCAAGAGAGGTAGAGAAAGAGACAAGAGAGGTGCAGAAGGAAGCGGGAGACTGCAGAAAGAAGAAGGTGCAGAAAGAGGTAAGAGAGGTACAGAAAGAAGCAAGAGAGGTACAAAAAGAGGCTAGTCAGGTACAGAAAGAGGCAAGAGAAGTGGAGAAATAGGCAAGAATGGTACAGAAAGAAGAAATTTAGGTGCAGAAAGAGGGAAGTGAGGTGCAGAAAGAGGCAAGAGAGGTACAGAAAGAGGAAAGAGAGGTACAGAAAGAAGAGAGTGAGGTGCAGAAAGAGGCAATTGAGGTGCAGAAAGAGACAAGAGAGGTGCAGAAAGAGGCAAGAGAAGTGCAGAAAGAGGCAAGTGAGGTGCAGAAAGAGGCAAGAGAAGTGGATAAAGAGGCAAGAGAGGTGCAGAAAAAAGAGATTGAGGTGCAGAAAGAGGCAAGTGAGGTGCAGAAAGAGACAAGAGAGGTGCAGAAAGAGGGAAGAGAAGTGCAGAAAGGAGCAAGAGAGGTACAGAAAGAGGCAAGAGAGGTACGGAAAGAGGGAAGTAAGGTGCAGAAAGAGGCAAGAGAAGTGGATAAAGAGGCAAGAAAGGTGCAGAAAGAAGAGAGTGAGGGGCAGAAAGAGGCAAGTAAGGTGCAGAAAGAGACAAGAGAGGTGCAGAAAGAGGCAAGAAAAGTGCAGAAAGAAGCAAGTGAGGTGCAGAAAGAAAACGATGAGGTGCATGAAGAGGCAAGTGAGGGGCAGAAAGAGGCAAGAGAAGTGCAGAAAGAGGCAATAGAGGTGCAGAAAGAGGCAAGTGAGCTGCAGAAAGAGGAAGAAATGTACAGAAAGAAGAAGAAAGGCACAGAAAGAAGACAGTGAGGTGCAGAAAGAGGCAAGTGAGGGGCAGAAAGAGTTAAGAGAGGTTCAGAATGAGGCAAGAGAAGTGCAGAAAGAGGCAAGTGAGGTGCAGAAAGAAAACAAAGAGGTGCAGAAAGAGGCAAGCGAGGGGAAGAAAGAGACAAGAGAGGTGCAAAAAGAAGCAAGAAAGGTGCAGAATGAGGAAGAAAGGAGCAGAATGAAGCAAGAGAAGTGCAGAAAGAGCCAAGAGAGGTGCAGAATGAGGAAGAAAGGAGCCGAATGAAGCAAGAGAAGTGCAGAAAGAGCCAAGAGAGGTGCAGAAAGAGGCAAGAGTGGTGCAGAAAGAGGCAAAAGAAGTATGGAAAGAGGCAATTGAGGTACAGAAAGAGGCAAGAGAGGTACAAAAAGAGGCAAAAGAGGTGCTGAAAGAAGAGAGTGAGGTGCAGAAAGAGGCAAGTGGTTTGCAGAAAGATGCAAGAGAGGTACAGAAAGAGGCAGGAGAAGTGCAAAAAAAGCAAGAGAAGCACAGAAAGAGGCAAGAGAAGCACAAAAAGAAGCAATCAAAGTGCAGAAAGAATCAAGAGAAGTGCAGAAAGAGGCAAGAGAAGTGCAGAAAGAGGGAAGAAGTGTACAGAAAGAGGCAAGAGATGTATAGAAATAGCAAGAGAGGTGCAGAAAGAGGCATGAGAGGAGCAGAAAGAGGGAAGAAGGGTGCAGAAAGAGGCAAGAGGGATGCAGAAATAGCAAGAGAGGTGCAGAAAGAAGCACGAGAAGTGCAGAAATAACCAACGGAGGTGCAGAAAGAGGCAAGAGTGGCACAGAAAGAGGGAAGAAAAGTGCAGAAAGGAGCAAGAGAGGTAGAGAAAGAGGCAAGAGAGGTGCAGAAGGAAGCAGGAGACTTCAGAAAGGGGAAGGTGCAGAAAGAGGCAAGAGAGGTACAGAAAGAAGCAAGAGAGGTACAGAAAGGGGCAAGTGAGGTGCAGAAAGAGGAAAGAGAAGTGGAGAAATAGGCAAGAGAGGTACAAAAAGAAGAGATTGAGGTGCAGAAAGAGGCAAGTGAGGTGCAGAAAGAGGCAAGTGAGGTGCAGAAAGAAAACAATGAGGTGCATGAAGAGGCAAGTGAGGTGCAGAAAGAGGCAAGAGAAGTGCAGAAAGAGGCAAGAGAGGTGCAGAAAGAGGCAAGTGAGCTGCAGAAAGAAGAAGAAAGGTACACAAAGAGGAAGAAAGGCACAGAAAGAAGAGAGTGAGGTGCAGAAAGAGGCAAGTGAGGTGCAGAAAGAGACAAGAGAGGTGCAGAAAGAGGCAAGAGAAGTGCAGAAAGAGGCAATTGAGGTACAGAAAGAAAACAATGAGGTGCATGAAGAGGCAAGTGAGGTACAGAAAGAAGCCAGAAAAGTGCAGAAAGAGGCAAGTGAGGTGCAGAAAGAGGCAAGCGAGGGGGAGAAACAAACAAGAGAGGTGCAGAAAGAAGCAAGAAAGGTGCAGAAAGAGGAAGAAATCCATGGAACGAAGTAAGAGAAGTACAGAAAGAGCCGAGAAAGGTGCAGAAAGAGGCAAGAGTGGTGCAAAAAGAGACAAGAAAGGTGCAGAAAGAGGCAAGAGAAGTGCAGGAAGAGGCAAAAGAAGTATGGAAAGAAGCACGTGAGGTACAGAAAGAGGCAAGAGAGGTACAAAAAGAGGCAAGTGAGGTGCAGAAAGAGGCAAGAGAACTGGACAAAGAGGCAAGAGAGGTGCCGAAAGAAGAGAGTGAGGTGCATAAAGAAGCAAGTGATTTGCAGAAAGAGGCAAGAGGGGTGCAGAAAGAGGCAGGAGAAGTGCAAAAAAACAAGAGAAGCACAGAAAGAGGCAAGAGAAGCACAGAAAGAAGCAAGAGAAGTGCAGAAAGAATCAAGAGAAGTGCAGAAAGAGGCAAGAGAAGTGCAGAAATAGGGAAGAAGTGTGCAGAAAGAGGCACAGGGGGACAGAAAAAGCAAGAGAGGTGCAGAAAGAAGCAAGAGAACTGCAGAAAGATGCAACAGAGGTGCAGAAAGATGCAAGAAGGGTACAGAAAGATAGAAGAGAATTGCAGAAAGAAGCAACAAAGGTGCAGAAAGAGGCAAGAGAGTTGCAGAAAGAAGCAAGAGAACTGCAGAAAAAGGAATAAAGGTGCATAAAGAGGCATAAGAGGTGCAGAAAGAGGCATAAGAGGTGCAGAAAGAGGCAAGATAGGTGCAGAAAGAGACAAGAAAGGTGCGGAAAGAGGCAAAAAGTGCAGAAAGAAGCAAGAGAAGCGCAGAAAGAGGCAAGAGAAGTGCAGAAAGAAGCAAAAGAAGCACAGAAAGAAGCAAGAGAAGTGCAGAAAGAAGCAAGAGAAGTGCAGAAAGAGGCAAGAGAAGTTCAGAAAGAGGCAAGTGATATACAGAAAGAAGCAAGAGAGGTACAGAAAAAGAGGCAAGTGAGGTGCAGAAAGAGGCAAGAGAATTGGAGAAAGAGGCAAGAGAGGTGCAGAAAGAGAGAGTGCGGTGCAGAAAGAGGCAAGTGAGGTGCAGAAAGAGGCAAGAGAGGTACAGAAAAAGGCAAGAGAAGTGCAGAAATAGGGAAGAAGTGTGCAGAAAGAGGCACGAGGGGGATAGAAAAAGCAAGAGAGGTGCAGAAAGAAGCAAGAGAACTGCAGAAAGATGCAACAGAGGTGCAGAAAGATGCAAGAAGGGTACAGAAAGATAGAAGAGAAGTGCAGAAAGAAGCAAGAAAGGTGCAGAAAGAGGCAAGAGAGTTACAGAAAGAAGCAAGAGAACTGCAGAAAAAGGAATAAAGGTGCATAAAGAGGCATAAGAGGTGCAGAAAGAGGCAAGATAGGTGCAGAAAGAGACAAGAAAGTGCGGAAAGAGGCAAAAAGTGCAGAAAGAAGCAAGAGAAGCGCAGAAAGAGGCAAGAGAAGTGCAGAAAGAAGCAAAAGAAGTGCAGAAAGAAGCAAAAGAAGTGCAGAAAGAAGCAAGAGAAGTGCAGAAAGAGGCAAGAGAAGTTCAGAAAGAGGCAAGTGATATACAGAAAGAAGCAGGAGAGGTACAGAAAAAGAGGCAAGTGAGGTGCAGAAAGAGGCAAGAGAAGTGGAGAAAGAGGCAAGAGAGGTGCAGAAAGAGAGAGTGAGGTGCAGCAAAAAGGCAAGTGAGGTGCAGAAAGAGGCAAGAGAGGTACAGAAAGAGGAAAGAGAGGTGCATAAAGAAGAGAGTGAGGTACAGAAAGAGACACCTGAGGTGCAGAAAAAGGCAAGAGAGGTACAGAAAAAGGCAAGAGAAGTACAGAAAGAGGGAAGAGAGGTGCAGAAAGAAGACAGTGTGGTGCAGAAAAAGGCAAGTGAGGTGCAGAAAGAAGAGAGTGAGGTGCAGAAAGAGGCAAGTGAGGTGCAGAAAGAGGCAAGAGAGGTACAGAAAAAGGCATAAGAAGTGCAGAAAGAGGCAAGTGAGGTACAGAAAGAAGAGAGTGAGGTGCAGAAAAAGGCAAGTGAGGTACAGAAAGAAGAGAGTGAGGTGCAGAAAGAGGCAAGTGAGGTACAGAAAAAGGCAAGAAAGGTGCAGAAAGAGGCAAGTGAAGTGCAGAAAGAAGTAAAAGAAGTGCAGAAAGAAGCAAGAGAAGTACAGAAAGAGGCAAGAGAAGTTCAGAAAGAGGCAAGTGAGGTGCAGAAAGAGGCAAGAGAAGTGGAGAAAGAGACAAGAGAGGTGCAGAAAGAAGAGAGTGAGGTGCAGAAAGAGGCAAGTGAGGTGCAGAAAAAGACAAGAGGGTTACAGAAAAAGGCAAGAGAAGTGCAGAAACAAGAGAGTGGGGTGCAGAAAGAGGCATGTGAGGTGCAGAAAGAGACAATAGAGGTGCAGAAAGAGGCAAGAGAAGTGCAGAAAAAGGCAAGTGAGGTGCAGAAAGAAAACAATGAGGTGCAGAAAGAGGCAAGTGAGGTGCACAAAGAGACAAGAGAGGTGCAGAAAGAGGCAAGAGAAGTGCAGAAAGAGGCAAGTGAGGTGCAGAAAGAAAACAATGAGGTGCATGAAGAGGCAAGTGAGGTGCAGAAAGAGGCAAGAGAAGTGCAGAAAGAGGCAAGAGAGGTGCATAAAGAGGCAAGTGAGCTGCAGAAAGAAGAAGAAAGGTACACACAGAGGAAGAAAGGCACAGAAAGAAGAGAGTGAGGTGCAGAAAGAGGCAAGTGAGGTGCAGAAAGAGACAAGAGAGGTGCAGAAAGAGGCAAGAGAAGTGCAGAAAGAGGCAATTGAGGTACAGAAAGAAAACAATGAGGTGCATGAAGAGGCAAGTGAGGTACAGAAAGAAGCCAGAGAAGTGCAGAAAGAGGCAAGTGAGGTGCAGAAAGAGGCAAGCGAGGGGGAGAAACAAACAAGAGAGGTGCAGAAACAAACAAGAGAGGTGCAGAAAGAGGCAAGAGAAGTGCAGAAAGAGGCAAAAGAAGTATGGAAAGAGGCACGTGAGGTACAGAAAGAGGCAAGAGAGGTACAAAAAGAGGCAAGTGAGGTGCAGAAAGAGGCAAGAGAAGTGGACAAAGAGGCAAGAGAGGTGCCGAAAGAAGAGAGTGAGGTGCAGAAAGAGGCAAGTGATTTGCAGAAAGAGGCAAGAGGGGTGCAGAAAGAGGCAGGAGAAGTGCAAAAAAACAAGAGAAGCACAGAAAGAGGCAAGAGAAGCACAGAAAGAAGCAAGAGAAGTGCAGAAAGAATCAAGAGAAGTGCAGAAAGAGGCAAGAGAAGTGCAGAAATAGGGAAGAAGTGTGCAGAAAGAGGCACGAGGGGGATAGAAAAGCAAGAGAGGTGCAGAAAGAAGCAAGAGAACTGCAGAAAGATGCAACAGAGGTGCAGAAAGATGCAAGAAGGGTACAGAAAGATAGAAGAGAAGTGCAGAAAGAAGCAAGAAAGGTGCAGAAAGAGGCAAGAGAGTTGCAGAAAGAAGCAAGAGAACAGCAGAAAAAGGAATAAAGGTGCATAAAGAGGCATAAGAGGTGCAGAAAGAGGCAAGATAGGTGCAGAAAGAGACAAGAAAGTGCGGAAAGAGGCAAAAAGTGCAGAAAGAAGCAAGAGAAGTGCAGAAAGAGGCAAGAGAACTGCAGAAAGAAGCAAAAGAAGTGCAGAAAGAAGCAAGAGAAGTGCAGAAAAAGGCAAGAGAAGTTCAGAAAGAGGCAAGTGATATACAGAAAGAAGCAAGAGAGGTACAGAAAAAGAGGCAAGTGAGGTGCAGAAAGAGGCAAGAGAAGTGGAGAAAGAGGCAAGAGAGGTGCAGAAAGAGAGAGTGAGGTGCAGAAAAAGGCAAGTGAGGTGCAGAAAGAGGCAAGAGAGGTACAGAAAGAGGAAAGAGAGGTGCATAAAGAAGAGAGTGAGGTACAGAAAGAGACACCTGAGGTGCAGAAAAAGGCAAGAGAGGTACATAAAAAGGCAAGAGAAGTACAGAAAGAGGGAAGAGAGGTGCAGAAAGAAGACAGTGTGGTGCAGAAAAAGGCAAGTGAGGTGCAGAAAGAAGAGAGTGAGGTGCAGAAAGAGGCAAGTGAGGTACAGAAAAAGGCAAGAAAGGTGCAGAAAGAGGCAAGTGAAGTGCAGAAAGAAGTAAAAGAAGTGCAGAAAGAAGCAAGAGAAGTACAGAAAGAGGCAAGAGAAGTTCAGAAAGAGGCAAGTGAGGTGCAGAAAGAGGCAAGAGAAGTGGAGAAAGAGACAAGAGAGGTGCAGAAAGAAGAGAGTGAGGTGCAGAAAGAGGCAAGTGAGGTGCAGAAAAAGGCAAGAGAGTTACAGACAAAGGCAAGAGAAGTGCAGAAACAAGAGAGTGGGGTGCAGAAAGAGGCATGTGAAGTGCAGAAAAAGGCAAGAGAGGTACATAAAGAGGCAAGAGAAGTGCAGAAAGAGGGAAGAGAGTTGCAGAAAGAAGACAGTGATGTGCAGAAAGAGGCAAGTGAGGTGCAGAAAGAGGCAAGAGATGCACAGAAAGAAGCAAGAGAGGTTTGTGCACCATTAGTACCAATTTAAAACCCACATTTAGCAATAAGTAAAAGGTGACCATTCCAGCTTTGTAATGGGCCTTCTACCACGCTGTAACACGTGTCGCTTCATTTTTGGTAACATTTGAGCTTTTTGAGCTAGAAACAAGGTTTTTTTGTTCAAATCTGCAGATTATGCGACAGATGATGGATAATGTGGCAAATGCGGAAAATGTATAATTATGCAAAGATCGGCGTGGCTGAAAAGTCGCATGATTCCAGTGGCCCTGCTCAAACCTCTGACTAAGTCCAGAATTGCTCTTCTGTGGTTGGTGAAGAGAAGTGCAGAAAGGAGCAGCATAGGTGCAGAAAGAGGCTAGAGAACTGCAGAAAGAGGCAAGAGAAGTGCACAAAGTGAAAGGAGAGGTGCGGAAAGATGGAAGACGGGTGCAGAAAGAGGCAAGGGGGTGCAGAAAGAAGAAGCAAGAGAGGTGCAGAAAGAACCAACAGAGGTGAAGATAGAGGCAAGAGGGGGGCAGAAAGAGGGAAGAGAGGTGTAGAAAGAAAGCAGAAGGAGGTATAATGACTGGACCACTTCTTGTGATTCCAAAAGGGCTGGGTATCTCTCACTCAGAAAGTATATTCACTGCCAATAATTCTTGTCAGGGATTACTCTAAAGTACAGAGAGAGAAAAAAGGAACCTATTAGTAGACTGCTCTAAGATGGAGGCCCCCTCCCTCTTGCTTCTAATGCATTCTGTGTAAGCATCCAAGAGGTAACTCACCAAAAAGAAGCAATAATCGCACTCCACAGAACTGTATGAGTTAAATGTCATTCAGCAGTCTCAAGAAGGTACTTTTGAAAAGGGAGCATAATCCATTATCAATTTGTCTTCTCCTTGCCTTTAATGAACATAACAACAAAAAACACAACCTTGACAATCTTCGTCAGTGCACTGACCTTTAGGCACTCAGAATCTGCGTAGGTAGTCTGTGCGACTCCAGGGTAGGTACTTCCACCCTTGGAAAACAAGAAAGGGGAGAGTCTCGAGGGGAAATGCGGGAAGGTGCAAAAACGCATTCTCTCCAGCCACCTCCAGACGCTGACTGAAAAATAGGAAACCGGAACAACTGCCGCAGTAGCAAACAACTAGAGAGCAGGGGAATAGCCAATGTTCTAATGCGGAAATATCCAAGGAAGGGAAATCCGGGGCGTGGTCCAGAATGTCGATAGGAATCCACGAAGCCAAGCACTGAGTCCGGATTGCAGAGAGGCTTAAATACCACTCCCCACGTGGTACTGAGAAACGTCCTCTGACTGCAGCTGTGTGGGAGCTTATATCGGTGAGGGAGGCTTTCACACAGAACACAAACGGCTATGGGTAACAAAACAAAAAAATCACTTCTGAATGTCGATTGACTATATTCCTGATCATTAACCCTTAGTACACGGGCATGAAGCCCAAGGTGTAACAATGCCACAGATGATGGATAATGTGGCAAACGCGGAAAATGTATAATTATGCAAAAATCGGCGTGGCCGAACAATCATATAATTCCAGTGGCCCTGCTCATACCTCTGACTAGGTCCAGAAGTGCTCCTCTTTCAGAAGAAGCAAGAGAAGTGCAGAAAGAGGCAAGAAAAGTGCAGAAAGAGGCAAGTAAAGAGCAGAAAGAAGCAAGAGAGGTTTACGCACCATTAGTACCAAACACCCACATTTAGCAATAAGTAACAGGTGACCATTCCAGCTTTGCAATCGGCCTTCCACTACGCTGTAACATGTGTCACTACATTTGCCGTAACATTTTAGCTGTTTGAGCTAGAAACAAGGTTTTTTTGTTCAAATCTGCAGATTATGCGACAGATGATGGATAATGTGGCAAATGCGGAAAATGTATAATTATGCAAAAATAGGAGTGGCCGATCAGTCGCATAATTCCAGTGGCCCTGCTCATACCTCTGACTAGGTCCAAAAGTGCTCCTCTGTGGTTGGAGAAGAGAAGTGCAGAAAGGAGCAACAGAAGTGCAGAAAGAGGCTAGAGAACTGCAGAAAAAGGCAAGAGAAGTACACAAAGAAACAAGAGAGGTACAGAAAGAGGGAAGACGGGTAAAGAAAGAGGCAAGAAGGGTGCAGAAAGAGGCAACAGAGGTGCAGAAAGAACCAACAGAGGTGCAGAAAGAGGCAAGAGGGGTGTCAGAAAGAGGTAAGAGAAGTGCAGAAAGAAGCAAGAGAGGTGCAGAAAAAGGCAAGAAAGTAGCAGAAAGAGGCAAGAGAGGTCCTGAAAGAGACAAGAAAGGTGAAGAAAGAGGCAAGAGAAGTGCAGAAAGAAGCAAGAGAAGCACTGAAAGAGGCAAGAGAAGAGTAGAAAGAAGCAAGAGTAGTACAGAAAGAAGCAAGAGAAGAGCAGAAAGAGGCAAGAGAAGTTCAGAAAGAAGCCAGAGAAGTGCAGAAAGAAGCAAGAGAAGTACAGAAAGAGACAAGAGAAGTGCAGAAAGAAGCAAGAGAACTGCAGACAGAGGCAAGAGAAGTGCAGAAAGAGGCAAGTGGGGTAAAGAAAGAGACAAGAGAGGTACAGAAAGAGGCAAGTGAGGTGCAGAAAGAGGCAAGAGAAGTGGACAAAGAGGCAAGACAGGTGCAGAAAGAAGAGAGTGAGGTGCAAAAAGAGGCAAGAGAGGCACAGAAAGAGGAGAGAGAAGTGCAGAAAGAAGCAAGAGAAGCACAGAAAGAGGCAAGAGAAGTGCAAAAAAGAAGCAAGAGAAGTGCAGAAAGAAGCAAGAGAAGTGCATAAAGAGGCAAGAAACATGCATAAAGAGTCAAGAAAAGAGCAGAAAGAGGCAAGAGAGGTGCAGAAAGAGGGAAGAAGTGTGCTGAAAGAGGCAAGAGGGTATAGAAAAAGCAAGAGAGGTGCAGAAAGAAGCAAGAGAATTGCAGAAAGATCCAACAGAGGTGCAGAAAGACGCAAGAGGGGCGCAGAAAGATAGAAGAGAAATGCAGTAAGAAGCAAGAGAGGTGCAGAAAGAGGCAAGAGGGGTGCAGAAAAAGCAAGAGAACTGCAGAAATAGGAAGAAGGTACAGAAAGAGGCAAGAGAGGAGCAGAAAGAGACAAGAAAGGTACAGAAAGAGGCAAGAGAAGTGCAGAAAGAAGCAAGAGAAGCGCAGAAAGAAGGAAGAGAAGTGCAGAAAGAAGCTAGAGGAGAGCAGAAAGAAGCAAGAGAAGTGCAGAAAGAGGCAAGAGAAGTGCAGAAAGAGGAAGAAAGATACATAAAGAGGCATAAGAGGTGCAGAAAGAGGCAAGATAGGTGCAGAAAGAGACAAGAAAGGTGCGAAAAGAGGCAAAAAGTACAGAAAGAAGGAAGAGAAGTGCAGAAAGAGGCAACAGAAGTGCAGAAAGAGGCTAGAGAACTGCAGAAAAAGGCAAGAGAAGTGCACAAAGAGACAAGAGAGGTACAGAAAGAGGGAAGATGGGTAAAGAAAGAGGCAAGAAGAGTGCAGAAAGAGGCAACAGAGGTGCAGAAAGAACCAACAGAGGTGCAGAAAGAGGCAAGAGGGGTGTCAGAAAGAGGTAAGAGAAGTGCAGAAAGAAGCAAGAGAGGTGCAGAAAAAGGCAAGAAAGTAGCAGAAAGAGGCAAGAGAGGTCCTGAAAGAGACAAGAAAGGTGAAGAAAGAGGCAAGAGAAGTGCAGAAAGAAGCAAGAGAAGCACTGAAAGAGGCAAGAGAAGAGTAGAAAGAAGCAAGAGTAGTACAGAAAGAAGCAAGAGAAGAGCAGAAAGAGGCAAGAGAAGTTCAGAAAGAAGCCAGAGAAGTGCAGAAAGAAGCAAGAGAAGTACAGAAAGAGGCAAGAGAAGTACAGAAAGAGGAAGAAAGATACATAAAGAGGCATAAGAGGTGCAGAAAGAGGCAAGATAGGTGCAGAAAGAGACAAGAAAGGTGCGAAAAGAGGCAAAAAGTACAGAAAGAAGGAAGAGAAGTGCAGAAAGAGTCAACAGAAGTGCATAAAGAGGCTAGAGGGGTGCAGAAAGAGGCAAGAGAAGTGCACAAAGAGACAAGAGAGGTACAGAAAGAGGGAAGACGGGTAAAGAAAGAGGCAAGAAGGGTGCAGAAAGAGGCAACTGAGGTGCAGAAAGAACCAACAGAGGTGCAGAAAGAGGCAAGAGGGGTGTCAGAAAGAGGTAAGAGAAGTGCAGAAAGAAGCAAGAGAGGTGCAGAAAAAGGCAAGAAAGTAGCAGAAAGAGGCAAGAGAGGTCCTGAAAGAGACAAGAAAGGTGAAGAAAGAGGCAAGAGAAGTGCAGAAAGAAGCAAGAGAAGCACTGAAAGAGGCAAGAGAAGAGTAGAAAGAAGCAAGAGTAGTACAGAAAGAAGCAAGAGAAGAGCAGAAAGAGGCAAGAGAGGCACAGAAAGAGGAGAGAGAAGTGCAGAAAGAAGCAAGAGAAGCACAGAAAGAGGCAAGAGAAGTGCAAAAAGAAGCAAGAGAAGTGCAGAAAGAAGCAAGAGAAGTGCATAAAGAGGCAAGAAACATGCATAAAGAGTCAAGAAAAGAGCAGAAAGAGGCAAGAGAGGTGCAGAAAGAGGGAAGAAGTGTGCTGAAAGAGGCAAGAGGGTATAGAAAAAGCAAGAGAGGTGCAGAAAGAAGCAAGAGAATTGCAGAAAGATCCAACAGAGGTGCAGAAAGACGCAAGAGGGGCGCAGAAAGATAGAAGAGAAATGCAGTAAGAAGCAAGAGAGGTGCAGAAAGAGGCAAGAGGGGTGCAGAAAAAAGCAAGAGAACTGCAGAAATAGGAAGAAGGTACAGAAAGAGGCAAGAGAGGAGCAGAAAGAGACAAGAAAGGTACAGAAAGAGGCAAGAGAAGTGCAGAAAGAAGCAAGAGAAGCGCAGAAAGAAGGAAGAGACGTGCAGAAAGAAGCTAGAGGAGAGCAGAAAGAAGCAAGAGAAGTGCAGAAAGAGGCAAGAGAAGTGCAGAAAGAGGAAGAAAGATACATAAAGAGGCATAAGAGGTGCAGAAAGAGGCAAGATAGGTGCAGAAAGAGACAAGAAAGGTGCGAAAAGAGGCAAAAAGTACAGAAAGAAGGAAGAGAAGTGCAGAAAGAGGCAAGAGAAATGCAGAAAGAAGAAAAAGACGCGCAGAAAGAAGCAAGAGAAGTGCAGAAAGAAGCAAGAGAAGTACAGAAAGAGGCAAGAGAAGTACAGAAAGAGGCAAGAAAAGTTCAGAAAGAGGCAAGTGATATACAGAAAGAAGCAAGAGAGGTACAGAAAAAGAGGCAAGTGAGGTGCAGAAAGAGGCAATAGAAGTTGAGAAAGAGGCATGAGAGGTGCAGAAAGAGAGAGTGAGGTGCAGAAAGAGGCAAGAGAGGTACAGAAAGAGGCAACAGAGGTGCAGAAAGAAGAGAGTGAGGTACAGAAAGAGGCACGTGAGATGCAGAAAAAGACAGGAGAGGTACGGAAAAGGCAAGAGAAGTGCAGAAAGAGGGAAGAGTGGTGCAGAAAGAAGACATTGTGGTGCAGAAAAAGGCAAGTGAGGTGCAGAAAGAAGAGAGTGAGGTGCAGAAAGAGGCAAGTGAGGTGCAGAAAGAGGCAAGAAAGGTACAGAAAGAGGCAAGAGAGGTGCAGAAAGAGACAAGAAATGTGCAGAAAGGGGCAAGAGAAGTGAAGAAAGAAGTAAAAGAAGCGCAGAAAGAAGCAAGAGAAGTGCAGAAAGAGGGAAGAGAAGTTCAAAAAGAGGCAAGTGATGTACAGAAAGAAGCAGTAGAGGTAAAGAAAGAGGCAAGAGAAGTGGAGAAAGAGACAATAGAGGTGCAGAAAGAAGAGAGTGAGGTGCAAAAAGAGGCAAGTGAGGTGCAGAAAAAGGCAAGAGAGGTACAGAAAGAGGCAAGAGAAGTGCAGAAAGAGGGAAGAGAGGTGCAAGGTGCAGAAAGAAGAGAGTGAGGTGCAGAAAGAGGCAAGTGAGGTGCAGAAAGAGGCAAGAGAGGTACAGAAAGAGGCAAGAGAGTTGCAGAAAGAAGAGAGTGAGGTGCAGAAAGAGGCATGTGAGGTGCCGAAGGAGGCAAGAGAGGTACAGAAATAGGCAAGAGAAGTGCAGAAAGAAGCAAGAGAAGTGGAGAAAGAGGCAAGAGAGGTGCAGAAAGAAGAGAGTGAGGTGCAGAAAGAGGCAAGTGAGGTATAGAAAGAGGAAAGAGAGGTACAGAAAGAAGAGAGTGAGGTGCAGAAAGAGGCAAGTGAGGTATAGAAAGAGGCAAGAGAGGTACAGAAAGAGGCAAGAGAGGTACAGAAAGAAGAGAGTGAGGTGCAGAAAGAGGCAAGTGAGGTGCAGAAAGAGGCAAGTGAGGTATAGAAAGAGGCAAGAGAGGTACAGAAAGAAGAGAGAGTGAGGTGCAGAAAGAGGCAAGTGAGGTATAGAAAGAGGCAAGAGATGTACAGAAAGAGGCAAGAAGGGTGCAGAAAGAAGCAACAGAGGTGCAGAAAGAACCAACAGAGGTGCAGAAAGAGGCAAGAGGGGTGTCAGAAAGAGGTAAGAGAAGTGCAGAAAGAGGCAAGTGAGGTATAGAAAGAGGCAAGAGAGGTACAGAAAGAGGCAAGAGAGGTGCAGAAAGAAGAGAGTGAGGTGCAGAAAGAGGGACGTGAGGTGCAGAAGGAGGCAAGAGAGTTACAGAAAGAGGCAAGAGAAGTGCAGAAAGAGGGAAGAGAGGTACAGAAAGAAGAAGTGAGGTGCAGAAAGAGGCACTGGAGGTGCAGAAAGAGACAAAAGGTACAGAAAGAGGCAAGAGAGGTGCAGAGAGGGATAAGAAAGGTGCAGAAAAAAGTAAGAGAAGCGCAGAAAGAAGCAGGAGAGGTACAGAAAGAGGCAAGAGAAGTGCAGAAAGAGGGAAGAGAGGTGCAGAAAGAAGACTGTGAGGTGCAGAAAGTAGTAAGGGAGGTGCAGAAAGAAGAGAGTGAGGTGCAGAAAGAGGCAAGTGAGGTGCAGAAAGAAGCAAGAGAAATGCAGAAAGAGGCAAGAGATGCACAGAAAGAAGCAAGAGAGGTTTGTGCACCCTACAGTACCAATTTAACACCCATGTTTAGCAATAAGTAACAGTGGATCATTCCAGCTTTGCAATGGGCCTTCCACCACGCTGTAACACGTGTCGCTACATTTTTGGTAACATTTGAGCTGTTTGAGCTAGAAACAAGGTTTTTTTGTTCAAATCTGCAGATTATGCGACTTATGATGGATAATGTGGCAATTGCTGAAAATGTATAATTATGCAAAAATCGGAGTGGCCGAACAGGTGCAATTCCAGTGGCCCTGCTCATACCTGTGACTAGGTCCAGAAGTGCTCCTCTGTGGCTGGAGGAGGGAAGTGCAGAAAGAAGATAGTGAGATGCAGAAAGAGGCAAGTGAGGTGCAGAAAGAGGCAAGAGAGGTACAGAAAGAGGCAAGAGAGGTGCAGAAAGAAGACAGTGAGGTCAGAAAGAGGCACATGAGGTGCAGAAGGAGGCAGGAGAGGTACAGAAAGAGGCAAGAGAAGTGCAGAAAGAGGCAAGAGATGCACAGAAAGTAGCAAGAGAGGCTTAGCGCACCCTATAGTACCAATTTAACACCCCCGTTTAGCAATAAGTAACAGGTGACCATTCCAGCTTTGCAATGGGCCTTCCACCACACATTTTTGGTAACATTTGAGCTGTTTGAGCTAGATTCAAGTTTTTTTTTGTTCAGATCTGCAGATTATGCGACAGGTGATGGATAATGTGGCAAATGCTGAAAATGTATAATTATGCAAAAATAGGAGTGGCCGAACAATTGCATAATTCCAGTGGCCCTGCTCATACCTCTGACTAGGTCCAGAAGTGCTCCTCTGTGGTTGGAGAAGAGAAGTGCAGTAAGGAGCAACAGAGGTGCAGAAAGAGGCTAGAAAACTGCAGAAAGAGGAAAGAGAGGTGCACAAAGAGACAAGAGAGATGCAGAAAGAGGGAAGACGGGTGCATAAAAAGGCGAGAGGGGTGCAGAAAGAAGCAAGAGAGGTGCAGAAAGAACCAACAGCGGTGCAGGAAGAGGCAAGAGGAGTGCCGAAAGAGGGAAGAAAAGTGCAGAAAGAAGCAAGAGAAGTGCAGAAAGAAGCAAGAGAGGTGCAGAAAGAAGTAAGAGAACTGCAGAAAGAGGAAGAAAGGTGCAGAAAGAGGCAAGAGAGATGCAGATAGATGCAAGAGAGGTGCAGAAAGAGGAAGAAAGGAGCAGAAAGAAGCAAGAGAAGTGCAGAAAAAAGCAAGAGAGGCACAGAAAGAAGCAAGAGAAGTACAGAAAGAGGCAAGAGAAGTGCAGAAAGATATAAGTGAAGTGCAGAATGAGGCAAGAAAGGTACAGACAGAGGCAAGTGAGGTGCAGAAAGAGGCAAGAGAAGTGAAGAAAGAGTCAAGAGAGGTGCAAGGTGCAGAAAGAAGAGTGTGAGGTGCAGAAAGAGGCAAGTGAGGTGCAGAAAGAGGCAAGAGAGGTACAGAAAGAGGCAAGAGATTTGCAGTAAGACGAGAGTGAGGTGCAGAAGGAGGGATGTGAGGTGGAGAAGGGAGCAAGAGAGGTACAGAAAGAGGCAAGAGAGGTACAGAAAGAAGAAGTGAGGTGCAGAAAGAGGCGAGGGAGGTGCAGAAAGAAGAGAGTGAGGTGCAGAAAGAGGCAAGTGAGGTGTAGAAAGAAGCAAGAGAAATGCAGAAAGAGGCAAGAGAAGCGCAGAAAGAAGCAAGAGAAGCATAGAAAGAAGCAAGAGAAGTGCAGAAAGAGGCAAGTGAATTGCAGACAGAGGCAAGAAGGGTACAGAAAGAGGCAAGTGAGGTGCAGAAAGAGGCAAGAGAAGTGGAGAAAGAGGCAAGAGAGGTGCAGAAAGAAGGGAGTGAGGTGCAGAAAAAGGCAAGTGAGGTACAGAAAGAGGCAAGAGAGGTACAGAAAGAGGCAAGAGAGGTGCAGAAAGAAGAGAGTGAGGTGCAGAAAGAGGAACGTGAGGTGCAGGATGAGGCAAGAGAGGTACAGAAAGAGGCAAGAGAAGTGCAGCAAGAGGGAAGAGAGGTACAGAAAGAAGAAGTGAGGTGCAGAAAGAGGTGAGGGAGGTGCAGAAAGAAGAGAGTGAGGTGCAGAAAGAGGCAAGTGAGGTGTAGAAAGAAGCAAGAGAAATGCAGAAAGAGGCAAGAGATGCACAGAAAGAAGCAAGAGAGGTTTGCGTACCCTATAGTACCAATTTAACACCTACGTTTAGCAATAAGTAACAGTTGACCATTCCAGCTTTGCAATGGGCCTTCCACCACGCTGTAACACGTGTCGCAACATTTTTGGTAACATTTGACCTGTTTGAGCTAGAAACAAGGTTTTTTTGTTCAAATCTGCAGATTATGTGACAGATGATGGGTAATGTGGAAAATGCAGAAAATGTATAACTATGCAAAAATCAGAGTAGCCAAACAGTTGCATAATTCCAGTGGCCCTGCTCATACCTCTGACTAGGTCCAGAAGTGCTCCTCGGTGGTTGGAGAAGAGAAGTGCAGAAAGGAGCAACAGAAGTGCAAAAAGAAGCTAGAAAACTGCAGAGGAAAGAGAGGTGCACAAAGAGACATGGGAGATGCAGAAAGAGGGAAGACGGGTGCAGAAAGAGGCGAGAGGGGTGCAGAAAGAAGCAAGAGAGGTGCAGAAAGAAGCAAGAGAGGTGCTGAAAGAAGCAAGAGAGGTGCTGAAAGAAGTAAGAGAACTTCAGAAAGAGCAAGAAAGGTACAGAAAGAAGCAAGAGAGGTGCAGAAAGAGGAAGAAAGGTGCTGGAAAGAAGCAAGAGAAGTACAGAAAGAAGCAAGAGAAGCACAGAAAGAAGCAAGAGAAGTGCAGAAAGAGGCAAGAGAAGTGCAGAAAGATATAAGTGAAGTGCAGAAAGAGGCAAGAAAGGTACAGAAAAAGGCAAGTGAGGTGCAGAAAGAGGCAAGAGAGGTAAATAAAGAGGCAAGAGAAGTGCAAGGTGCAGAAAGAAGAGTGTGAGGTGCAGAAAGAGGCAAGAGAGGTACAGAAAGAGGCAAGAGAGTTGCAGAAAGAAGAGAGTGAGGTGTAGAAAGAGTCATGTGAGGTACAGAAGGAGACAAGAGAGGTACAGAAATAGGCATGAGAAGTGCAGAAAGAGGGAAAAGATGTGCAGAAAGAAAACAGTGAGATGCAGAGAGGCAAGGGAGGTGCAGAAAGAGGAAAAAGGTACAGAAAGAGGCAAGAGAGGTGCAGAAAGAAGCAAGAGAAGCGCAGAAAGAAGCAAGTGAAGTACAGAAAGAGGCAAGAGAAGTGGAGAAAGAGGCAAGAGAGGTGCAGAAAGAAGAGAGTGAGGTGTAGAAAGCGGCAAGTGAGGTATAGAAAGAGGCAAGAGAGGTACATAAAGAGGCAAGAGAGGTGCAGAAAGAAGAGAGTGAGGTGCAGAAAGAGGGACGTGAGGTGCAAAAGGAGGCAAGAGAGTTACAGAAAGAGGCAAGAGAAGTGCAGAAAGAGGGAAGAGAGGTACAGAAAGAAGAAGTGAGGTACAGAAAGAGGCAAGGGAGGTACAGAAAGCAGAGAGTGAGGTGCAGAAAGAGGCAAGTGAGGTGTAGAAAGAAGCAAGAGAAATGCAGAAAAAGGCAAGAGATGCACAGAAAGAAGCAAGAGAGGCTTGCGCACCCTATAGTACTAATTTAACACCTACGTTTAGCTGTAACACGTGTTGCGACATTTGTGGTAACATTTGAGCTGTTTGAGCTAGAAACAAGGTATTTTTGTTCAAATCTGCAGATTATGCGACAGATGATGGGTAATGTGGCAAATGCAGAAAATGTATAATTATGAAAAAAAAGGAGTAGCCGAACAGTTGCATAATTCCAGTGGCCCTGCTCATACCTCTGACTAGGTCAAGAAGTGCTCCTCTGTGGTTGGAGAAGAGAAGTGCAGAAAGGAGCAACAGAGGTGCAGAAAGAGGCTAGAAACCTGCAGAGGAAAGAGAGGTGCACAAAGAGAGAAGGGAGATGCAGAAAGAGGGAAGACAAGTGCAGAAAGAGGCAAAAGGGGTGCAGAAAAAAGCAAGTGAGGTGCAGAAAGAACCAACAGAGGTGCAGGAAGAGGCAAGAGGAGTGCCAAAAGAGGGAAGAGAAGTGTAGAAAGAAGCAAGAGAGGTGCAGAAAGAAAAAACAGAGGTGCAGAAAGAGGCAAGAGGGGTGTCAGAAAGAGGTAAGAGAAGTGCAGAAAGAAGTAAGAGAGGTGAAGAAAAAGACAAGAAAGGTGAAGAAAGAAGCAAGAGAAGTGCAGAAAGAAGCAAGAGAAGTGCAGAAAGAGGCAAGAGAAGAGTAGAAAGAAGCAAGAGTAGTACAGAAAGAAGCAAGAGAAGAGCAGAAAGAGGCAAGAGAAGTTCAGAAAGAAGCAAGAGAAGTGCAGAAAGAAGCAAGAGAAGTGAAGACAGAGGAAAGAGAAGTGCAGAAGAGGCAAGTGGGGTAAAGAAAGAGGCAAGAGAGGCACAGAAAGAGGCCAGTGAGGTGCAGAAGAGGCAAGAGAAATATATAAAGAGGCAAGACAGGTGCAGAAAGAAGAGAGTGAGGTGCAGAAAGAGGCAAGTGAGGTGCAAAAAGAGGCAAGAGAGGTACAGAAAGAGGCAAGAGAAGTGCAGAAAGAAGCAAGAGAAGCACACAAAGAGGCAAGAGAAGTGCAAAAAAGAAGCAAGAGAAGTGCAGAAAGAAGCAAGAGAAGTGCATAAAGAGGCAAGAAAAGTGCATGAAGAGGCAAGAAAAGAGCAGAAAGAGGCAAGAGAGGAGCAGAAAGAGGGAAGAAGTATGCAGAAAGAGGCAAGAGGGGTGCAGAAAAAGCAAGAGAAGTGCAGACAGAAGCAAGAGAACTACAAAAAGATCCAACAGAGGTGCAGAAAGACACAAGAGGGCTGCAGAAAGATGGAAGAGAAGTGTAGAAAGAAGCAAGAGAGGTGCAGAAAGAGGCAAGAGGGGTTCAGAAAGAAGCAAGAGAACTTCAGAAATAGGAAGAAGGTACAGAAAGAGGCAAGAGAGGAGCAGAAAGAGACAAGAAAGGTACAGAAAGAGGCAAGAGAAGTGCAGAAAGAAGCAAGAGAAGCACAGAAAGAAGCAAGAGACGTGCAGAAAGAAGCTAGAGGACAGCAGAAAAAAGCAAGAGAAGTGCAGAAAGAGGCAAGAGAAGTGCAGAAAGAGGAAGAAAGGTACATAAAGAGGCCTAAGAGGTGCAGAAAGAGGCAAGATAGGTGCTGAGAGAGACAAGAAAGGTGCGGAAAGAGGCAAAAAGTGCAGAAAGAAGGAAGACAAGCGCAGAAAGAGGCAAGAGAAATGCAGAAAGAAGCAAAAGAAGTGCAGAAAGAAGCAAGAGAAGTGCAGAAAGAAGCAAGAGAAGTACAGAAAGAGGCAAGAGAAGTACAGACAGAGGCAAGAGAAGTTCAGAAAGAGGCAAGTGATATACAGAAAGAAGCAAGAGAGGTACAGAAAAAGAGGCAAGTGAGGTGCAGAAAGAGGCAAGAGAAGTGGAGAAAGAGGCATGAGAGGTGCAGAAAGAGAGAGTGAGGTACAGAAAGAGGCAAGAGAGGTACAGAAAGAGGCAAGAGAGGTGCAGAAAGAAGAGAGTGAGGTGCAGAAAGAGGCACATGAGGTGCAGAAAAAGGGAAGAGAGGTACAGAAAAAGGCAAGAGAAGTGGCGAAAGAGGGAAGAGATGTGCAGAAAGAAGACAGTGTGGTGCAGAAAAAGGCAAGTGAGGTGCAGAAAGAAGGGAGTGAGGTGCAGAAAGAGGCAAGTGAGGTGCAGAAAGAGGCAAGAAAGTTGCAGAAAGAGGCAAGAGAGGTACAGAAAGAGACAAGAAAGGTGCAGAAAGGGGCAAGAGAACTGAAGAAAGAAGTAAAAGAAGCAAGAGAAGTGCAGAAAGAGGGAAGAGAGCTGCAGAAAAAAGACAGTGAGTGCAGAAAGAAGAAAGTGCGGTGCAGAAAGAGTCAAGAGAGGTGCAGAAAGAGGCAAGAAAAGTGAAGAAAGAGGCAAGAGAGGTGCAAGGTGCCAAAGAAGAGAATGAGGTGCAGAAAGAGGCAAGTGAGGTGCAGAAAGAGGCAAGAGAGGTACAGAAAGAGTCAAGAATGTTGCAGAAAGAAGAGAGTGAGGTGCAGAAAGAGGCATGTGAGGTGCAGAAGGAGGCAAGAGAGGTACAGAAATAGGCAAGAGAAGTGCAGAAAGAGGGAAGAGATGTGCAGAAAGAAGACAGTGAGATGCAGAAAGAGGCAAGGGAGGTGCAGAAAGAGACAAGAAAGGTGCAGAAAAAAGCAAGGGAAGCGCAGAAAGAAGCAAGAGAAGCACAGAAAGAAGCAAGAGAAGTGCAGAAAGAGGCAAGTGAAGTGCAGAAAGAGGCAAGAAGAGTACATAAAGAGGGAAGTGAGGTGCAGAAAGAGGCAAGAGAAGTGGAGAAAGAGGCAAGAGAGGTGCAGAGAGAAGAGAGTGAGGTGCAGAAAGAGGCAAGTGAGGTATAGAAAGAGGCAAGATAGGTACAGAAAGAGGCAAGAGAGGTGCAGAAAGAAGAGAGTGAGGTGCAGAAAGAGGGACGTGAGGTGCAGAAGGAGGCAAGAGAGTTACAGAAAGAGGCAAGAGAAGTGCAGAAAGAGGGAAGAGATGTGCAGAAAGAAGAAGTGAGGTGCAGAAAGAGGCACTGGAGGTGCAGAAAGAGACAAAAGGTACAGAAAGAGGCAAGAGAGGTGCAGAAAGGGATAAGAAAGGTGCAGAAAAAAGTAAGAGAAGCGCAGAAAGAAGCAGGAGAGGTACAGAAAGAGGCAAGAGAAGTGCAGAAAGAGGGGAGAGAGGTGCAGAAAGAAGACTGTGAGGTGCAGAAAGTAGTAAGGGAGGTGCAGAAAGAAGAGAGTGAGGTGCAGAAAGAGGCAAGTGAGGTGCAGAAAGAAGCAAGAGAAATGCAGAAAGAGGCAAGAGATGCACAGAAAGAAGCAAGAGAGGTTTACGCACTCTACAATACCAATTTAACACCCATGTTTAGCAATAAGTAACAGTGGATCATTCCAGCTTTGCAATGGGCCTTCCACCACGCTGTAACACGTGTCGCTACATTTTTGGTAACATTTGAGCTGTTTGAGCTAGAAACAAGGTTTTTTGTTCAAATCTGCAGATTATGCGACTTATGATGGATAATGTGGCAATTGCTGAAAATGTATAATTATGCAAAAATCGGAGTGGCCGAACAGGTGCAATTCCAGTGGCCCTGCTCATACCTGTGACTAGGTCCAGAAGTGCTCCTCTGTGGCTGGAGGAGGGAAGTGCAGAAAGAAGATAGTGAGATGCAGAAAGAGGCAAGTGAGGTGCAGAAAGAGGCAAGAGAGGTACAGAAAGAGGCAAGAGAGGTGCAGAAAGAAGACAGTGAGGTCCAGAAAGAGGCACATGAGGTGCAGAAGGAGGCAGGAGAGGTACAGAAAGAGGCAAGAGAAGTGCAGAAAGAGGCAAGAGATGCACAGAAAGTAGCAAGAGAGGCTTGCGCACCCTATAGTACCAATTTAACACCCCCGTTTAGCAATAAGTAACAGGTGACCATTCCAGCTTTGCAATGGGCCTTCCACCACACTGTAACACGTGTTGCTACATTTTTGGTAACATTTGAGCTGTTTGAGCTAGATTCAAGTTTTTTTTTGTTCAGATCTGCAGATTATGCGACAGGTGATGGATAATGTGGCAAATGCTGAAAATGTATAATTATGCAAAAATAGGAGTGGCCGAACAATTGCATAATTCCAGTGGCCCTGCTCATACCTCTGACTAGGTCCAGAAGTGCTCCTCTGTGGTTGGAGAAGAGAAGTGCAGTAAGGAGCAACAGAGGTGCAGAAAGAGGCTAGAAAACTGCAGAAAGAGGAAAGAGAGGTGCACAAAGAGACAAGAGAGATGCAGAAAGAGGGAAGACGGGTGCATAAAAAGGCGAGAGGGGTGCAGAAAGAAGCAAGAGAGGTGCAGAAAGAACCAACAGCGGTGCAGGAAGAGGCAAGAGGAGTGCCAAAAGAGGGAAGAAAAGTGCAGAAAGATGCAAGAGAAGTGCAGAAAGAAGCAAGAGAGGTGCAGAAAGAAGTAAGAGAACTGCAGAAAGAGGAAGTGTTGGACTTGGCCCTTTTTTGCAGGGTCATCCCTAAACTTTTTGCCTTCCTCCTTTACTTTTTCTGACCTGTTGTTGGCTGTTTTATGACTCTGGGCACTTTACCACTGCTGATCAGTGCTAAAGTGCATATGCTCTCCCCATTGTAAATTGTGTTATGGATTAGTGACTCCATGATTGGATGATTGGTTTACTTGTCAGTCCCTAGTACAGTGCACTGAGTGTGCCCAGGGCTTGTAAATCCAATACTGCTGGTGGGCTTGCAGCACTGGTTGTGCCACCCACAGAAGCAGCCTGTAAAAGTGTGTCTAAGGCCTGCCATTGCAGAGCCTGTGTGCAGCCTAGGGCTGCCATGTCGTCTTGGGGAGTACACCCACTTACCAGTCCCTAAACCTTCCCTTTACTGCATGTTGGTCACCCCTAAAGTAGGCCCTAGGGCAGGGTGCATTGTAAGTATAAGGTAGGACATGTCCTGGTATGTGTGGCATGTCCTAATAGTGAATTACAGCCATTTTCGTTTTTCACTATTGCAAGGCTACCTGCTCCCCATAGGCCAGAATGGGCAGACTGACTATTACACCTTATAGTCAGAACTGACCCAGGGAACATGGTAGGAAAACGAATTTAGTATGCCTGAACTCAGAATGATAAAATACATCTTTTAGTGAAGTTGGTTTTAACATTCTGTGTTTGAAAATACCACTTTTAGAAAGTGGGTATTTTCTTGCCTAAACTTCCAAGCCTGCCTCTGCTAGGTTGTGTATTCCTTGTCTGGAGATTGAGTGACAGGGGCTGGGGGTGGCTACAGGAGACAGGGTGAGTCAGCACAGGGCTGAATAGAAAGATCTGCATCCAGAGTGGAGGGAGGAGTTGCACCTGGGTCTGAATAGGACTGTGCCTGCCTTCCACAATGCTGGCTCCACCTCCTGCCGGGCGGCTGAGCACCCTGCCCCACATTCTGAAAGGAAAGAAGGAGTCAGAAAAACAAAGTGCTCCAGGACTGACCAGAACTGGTTTTGGGCTAGGCAGAGGCCTCTCTGCCTTCAGAGAACAAAGGAAAACTGTGTATAAAAAGGGGACCCAGACCCCTAGGAAATTAGATCACTTTGGGAAAACAAGAAGAAACCTTTGCTGAGGAGCGGAACCAAGAAGGAACTGAGGAGAAGACTATCCCTAAGCTAGAGGGATCTGCCTGCAGTGGTTGCCTGCCTGCCAAAGGAAGGAGAAAGGACTTTGTGTGCACTTTTATTCAACTTGTAAAGTATCTCCAAGGGCTTGAGAAAAGAGCTTGCCTCCTGCTGAAGTCTCAGGGACAACAGACTTCACCCACCAGCTCCCCAAGAATCCTTTGGAAGTGCCTGCTGCTGTTTTGGGCCTTCTGAAGGGACTGCGTGTCGCAAGGAGCTGGAAGCGCGACTCAAGAGGAAGAAGCGTGTCGCCGTCGCTGCTGCTGCCGTCGCAACTCCGAAGGAGGGTGTCGCCGCTGTAGCTGTCGTATTGCACCGCATCGAGAGAAGCGTCCCGCAACGAAGAGGAAGCGTGTCGCCGTCGCTGCTGCTGCCGTCGCAACTCCGAAGGAGGGTGTCGCCGCTGTAGCTGTCGCATTGCACCGCATCAAGAGAAGAGTCTCGCATCGAGGAAGAAGCGTGTCGCCGTCGCAGCCGCTGCCGTCGCAACTCCGAAGGAGGGTGTCGCCGCTGTAGCTGTCGCATTGCACCGCATCAAGAGAAGCGCCTCGCATCCACGGAGAAGCGTGCCGCCGTCGGAGCTGCTGCCGTCGCATCACGAAACAAGGGTGTCGCCGCTGCAGTTGTCGCATCGAGCGGAAGCGTCTCGCCACGTCGGAGAAGAGGGTCGCCGCCAAAGCCGCTGTCGTCGCATCGCTGAACAAGGGTGTCGCCGCTGTAGCTGACGCATCGAGTCGAGACTTCTCGCAACCTCGGAGAAGCGTGCCGCATCAGGAAGAACTTGACGTCTTTATTTCTTTGCACCAGAACTTTGTCGCATTTCCATCGCTGCAACATTGCTTGTTGTGGAAGCGTCCCGCATCATAAGGTACATTGACTTAAAGTGTCGCATCTTAAGAACTGAACTGAACTAAGCTAAAACTACCATTTTAAGTACAGTATTGTGGATTTTTGTCGTTTATGGTCTTGTGTTAAAACTATATAAAGAATACTTATTTTTGATATAAAACCTTGGGGCATATTAGCAAGACCCACGTTAAAATTATTGCCGTTTTAGCGGCAGGAAACTGCCGCTAAAACGGCGATAATGGGCTTGCTAATATGCGTAATGGAATTCCAATAGAAGCCCAGGTTAGATGTCCTGCACATCTAACCTGGGCTTCTATTGGAATTCTATAACGCATATTAGCAAGCCCATTATCGCCGTTTTAGCGGCAGTTTCCTGCCGCTAAAACGGCGATAATTTTAACGTGGGTCTTGCTAATATGCCCCCTTGTGTGGTGTCCATCTGTAGTGTGTCACTAGATCACTGTATGTGTTCACAAATGCTTTACACACTGCCTCTGAGATAAGCCTGTCTGCTCGTGCCAAGCTACCAAGGGGGTGAGCAGGGGTTATTTTAGGAGTGTACCCCTTTACCCTGACTAGAGGCGAGGGTCCCTATTTGTCACAAGTACCTACCTGTGCCAACTAGAGACCCCCAATTCTAACATTGGTGGTCAGCGGTGGGGATTCTGGACTTGCATTTGTGACTCATGTACAGTGATTGGTGAACACTACTAGTGAGTGCAGACCAAACGCGACCACATACTGTTTTTCTGTTTTATGGTGTCCTCCTGGAGGTATTTTTGATACCATGACTCTGGTTAGTTGTTGCAAAATGGAACTCAACTTCTGGCACATGTTTATCTACACAATGAAGGAGCTACGTGTGTTTTGCAAGGAAAGAGGGCTGCCTGTGAAGAGAAGGTCCAGGGAGGATCTAGAGGCATCCCTATTTCAGTATGAGTTACCCCGCTGGAAGGCAACATTACCAGTTGAGTCTGAGGAGGAGGAATTCTCTAAAAGTGAGGGAGAAACAGAAAAAGATAGCTGGCTTCTGGCTCATGAGCAGAAGCTGAGAGAGATTGATGAGGCTCAGAGGGCCTTAGCCCAAGAAGAAGAAATTTGGGCAGCTCAGGAAGTGAGCTTTGCTGAGTTGGAGGTGGAGTCCAGCTCAGATGGTGGCAGCAAAATTAAGTTATTCAGTGCTGAGAGAGTAGTGCACACACCCAGAGATGTGGCGCCTGACTTGGAGGGGGTTAACATACACCAGGAGGTTCAAGGACATGAGGTAGCTCCAGTAGTGCGCAGTGTCCCTGAGAGGAATAGGGAAACTGACACAGGGATTCATGGTCCTAGTAGTAGGAGGGACACTCTACTGACTCTAGATGAGAGGTGCAGGGAGAGGGGTTCCCCCATGGTTGAAGTCCTGGTATGTGAGTGTGAAGACCGCCCAGAAGAGTGTGGGTTGAGTGACAGAGACAGTCAGATACTGTCTTGCCAGTCTCAGGAGAGTGGTGTGGAGTACGTGTGCGAGGCACTGGATGGTGAGGTGAAGGATAGTTTGGTTAACCCCTGTGGGGGACTGTGTGATCCAATTTTGGGAGAGCATATTGTAAGTCCCTGTTTTCCAGAGCTATGCCAACACCTGTTGGAGTGTGAGTTCTCTGACCTCAGGGAGCTCACATTGGAGGCAGACCTTTTGGTGGATTCCAGAGGGTCTGAAGAGGCATTGGGGAGTGACCCTAAGAGGAGTGGCTCAGGTGTCTTCCAACCCAGAGTGGTGGGAGAGGTTCAGTGTAGTCCAGCTAGGTCCCGTGGTAATGGGAGGGGTGTAGAGACTCACGTCCTGTCTCAGTGGAGAAGGAGTGAGTGTGGGGCTGCGTGTCCCAAGGTGCCCGAAACCCAGTCTCAGAGCCTGGATGGTTCTTTAAGGGAACACCAGGTAGGGAGCCTAGGCTGTCCTGATGGGCCGCCTGTTGAGGAGGATCTCCTAGTGTCTAGAGAACCTGGAGCGTCTGTAAATGGAGCTCCAGTGTTTCTGGTATCTGGCAGTGCCGCTCCACTTGGGAGGGTGCAGAAGTCCAGAGTGAGGGGTGAGAGGGGGAGAGAGTCCCCAGTGGAAGAACCAGTGGGTCAGAGACCAGCCAGAAGGGCTGAGTCCCCAGTGAATGACCATGGTGACACCACTTCTGTCCTGGGGGATCTTCACGCGCTGTCAGATGGACAGGGGTCGGGAGATCTGCGCCAGGCAGACTGTTACACAACACCTGAGAGATGTGTTACCCTCTGGGGGGGCATGCGTGCTCCCCAGGAAGTCCTGGTGCGCCAGGCAGATTCTTACACAACTCTAGAGGAGTGTGTTTTCCTTGGGGGGGGTTGGTGTACCCTCCCGGAAGTCCTGGGTTGCCAGGCACAGGGCCAGCTTAAGGGTACAGACCCTGGGTTGGAGGGCCAGGTTCAGGGTGTCCCCCCTGACCTGGAGGAAGGGGCAGCTGCTAACAGTGCCCCTACCAGTTTGTCTTCTGGGGGCACCGCTCCAGGTGGGAGGGTGCAGGACCCCAGTAAGGGGGGCGGGGAGAGGACAGCCTCACCCCTGGCCTCTGCCCTGTCTAAGGGTACAGACCCTATGCTGGGATCCCAGTTGCAGGATAGAACCCCTGAACTGGTGGGCGAATTGTGCAGGACACCTGCCACAGGTGCCCTGACAATTCTGGAAGGGGGTACCGCTCCTGATGGGAGGGGGCAGTACTCTGGAAGGGGGTGCAGAGGGAGGGAGTCCTCGCCTCTGACCCCGGTTCAACTGGAGGGTTTAGACCCTAGATTGGAGGATCAGGTTCAGGGTGCCCCCCCTGACCTGGACGCCCAGTTGCAGGATAAAACCCCTGAACTGGTGGGCGAATTGTGCAGGACACCGGCCACAGGTGCCCTGACAATTCTGGAAGGGGGTACCGCTCCAGGTGGGAGGGTACAGAGCCCCAAGGAGGAGGACCGGGTGTGGGAAAGCCCACTCCAGTCTCCAGTCCAGCCGCCGGGTACAGGCCCGGGGCTGGTAGATCAGTGTCAGGATGTCATACCTGACCTGACAGGAGGGAGAATGGACAAAGGGTGCCAAGCCCCTGGGGCTACTGCCCCCCGCTCTCTGACGCCACAGAGGTTTGAGAGCCCTGAGAGGCATAAGGCCTGGGTCTCATCCCTGACCACTGTCAGTGGCCACTGTGGCTTGCTTTCTGTCTGTTGGGACACACCTGTGAGCAAGTTAAGGTTAGGTGCTGCACAGATGGTGTCCACAGGTGAGGAGAAGGGTTCTCCATGGATTAGCTTGGTGGGCCCTGAGAGTATGGACAGAGGGATCCAAATAGGTTCAGATTGGCGTAGAACTGGAGTATGCCCCTGCTGTTGTGGGCCAGGGTCCAGGTTCTATCGCCCAAAGCAGGGAAGCCCATCAGGGTAGTGATTGGTCTCCCCTGCATTTTGGCTGGAAGGGGGTTGTGTTGGACTTGGCCCTTTTTGCAGGGTCATCCCTAAACTTTTTGCCTTCCTCCTATACTTTTTCTGACCTGTTGTTGGCTGTTTTATGACTCTGGGCACTTTACCACTGCTGATCAGTGCTAAAGTGCATATGCTCTCCCCATTGTAAATTGTGTTATGTATTAGTGACTCCATGATTGGATGATTGGTTTACTTGTCAGTCCCTAGTACAGTGCACTGAGTGTGCCCAGGGCTTGTAAATCCAATACTGCTGGTGGGCTTGCAGCACTGGTTGTGCCACCCACAGAAGCAGCCTGTAAAAGTGTGTCTAAGGCCTGCCATTGCAGAGCCTGTGTGCAGCCTAGGGCTGCCATGTCGTCTTGGTGAGTACACCCACTTACCAGTCCCTAAACCTTCCCTTTACTGCATGTTGGTCACCCCTAAAGTAGGCCCTAGGGCAGGGTGCATTGTAAGTATAAGGTAGGACATGTCCTGGTATGTGTGGCATGTCCTAATAGTGAATTACAGCCATTTTCGTTTTTCACTATTGCAAGGCTACCTGCTCCCCATAGGCCAGAATGGGCAGACTGACTATTACACCTTATAGTCAGAACTGACCCAGGGAACATGGTAGGAAAACGAATTTAGTATGCCTGAACTCAGAATGATAAAATACATCTTTTAGTGAAGTTGGTTTTAACATTCTGTGTTTGAAAATACCACTTTTAGAAAGTGGGTATTTTCTTGCCTAAACTTCCAAGCCTGCCTCTGCTAGGTTGTGTATTCCTTGTCTGGAGATTGAGTGACAGGGGCTGGGGGTGGCTACAGGAGACAGGGTGAGTCAGCACAGGGCTGAATAGAAAGATCTGCATCCAGAGTGGAGGGAGGAGTTGCACCTGGGTCTGAATAGGACTGTGCCTGCCTTCCACAATGCTGGCTCCACCTCCTGCCGGGCGGCTGAGCACCCTGCCCCACATTCTGAAAGGAAAGAAGGAGTCAGAAAAACAAAGTGCTCCAGGACTGACCAGAACTGGTTTTGGGCTAGGCAGAGGCCTCTCTGCCTTCAGAGAACAAAGGAAAACTGTGTATAAAAGGGGACCCAGACCCCTAGGAAATTAGATCACTTTGGGAAAACAAGAAGAAACCTTTGCTGAGGAGCGGAACCAAGAAGGAACTGAGGAGAAGACTATCCCTAAGCTAGAGGGATCTGCCTGCAGTGGTTGCCTGACTGCCAAAGGAAGGAGAAAGGACTTTGTGTGCACTTTTATTCAACTTGTAAAGTATCTCCAAGGGCTTGAGAAAAGAGCTTGCCTCCTGCTGAAGTCTCAGGGACAACAGACTTCACCCACCAGCTCCCCAAGAATCCTTTGGAAGTGCCTGCTGCTGTTTTGGGCCTTCTGAAGGGACTGCGTGTCGCAAGGAGCTGGAAGCGCGACTCAAGAGGAAGAAGCGTGTCGCTCGCTGCTGCTGCCGTCGCAACTCCGAAGGAGGGTGTCGCCGCTGTAGCTGTCGTATTGCACCGCATCGAGAGAAGCGTCCCGCAACGAAGAGGAAGCGTGTCGCCGTCGCTGCTGCTGCCGTCGCAACTCCGAAGGAGGGTGTCGCCGCTGTAGCTGTCGCATTGCACCGCATCAAGAGAAGAGTCTCGCATCGAGGAAGAAGCGTGTCGCCGTCGCAGCCGCTGCCGTCGCAACTCCGAAGGAGGGTGTCGCCGCTGTAGCTGTCGCATTGCACCGCATCAAGAGAAGCGCCTCGCATCCACGGAGAAGCGTGCCGCCGTCGGAGCTGCTGCCGTCGCATCACGAAACAAGGGTGTCGCCGCTGCAGTTGTCGCATCGAGCGGAAGCGTCTCGCCACGTCGGAGAAGAGGGTCGCCGCCAAAGCCGCTGTCGTCGCATCGCTGAACAAGGGTGTCGCCGCTGTAGCTGACGCATCGAGTCGAGACTTCTCGCAACCTCGGAGAAGCGTGCCGCATCAGGAAGAACTTGACGTCTTTATTTCTTTGCACCAGAACTTTGTCGCATTTCCATCGCTGCAACATTGCTTGTTGTGGAAGCGTCCCGCATCGTAAGGTACATTGACTTAAAGTGTCGCATCTTAAGAACTGAACTGAACTAAGCTAAAACTACCATTTTAAGTACAGTATTGTGGAATTTTGTCGTTTATGGTCTTGTGTTAAAACTATATAAAGAATACTTATTTTTGATATAAAACCTTGTGTGGTGTCCATCTGTAGTGTGTCACTAGATCACTGTATGTGTTCACAAATGCTTTACACACTGCCTCTGAGATAAGCCTGTCTGCTCGTGCCAAGCTACCAAGGGGGTGAGCAGGGGTTATTTTAGGAGTGTACCCCTTTACCCTGACTAGAGGCGAGGGTCCCTATTTGTCACAAGTACCTACCTGTGCCAACTAGAGACCCCCAATTCTAACAGGAAGAAAGGTGCAGAAAGAGGCAAGAGAGATGCAGATAGATGCAAGAGAGGTGCAGAAAGAGGAAGAAAGGTGCGGAAAGAAGCAAGAGAAGTGCAGAAAAAGCAAGAGAGGCACAGAAAGAAGCAAGAGAAGTACAGAAAGAGGCAAGAGAAGTGCAGAAAGATATAAGTGAAGTGCAGAATGAGGCAAGAAAGGTACAGACAGAGGCAAGTGAGGTGCAGAAAGAGGCAAGAGAAGTGAAGAAAGAGTCAAGAGAGGTGCAAGGTGCAGAAAGAAGAGTGTGAGGTGCAGAAAGAGGCAAGTGAGGTGCAGAAAGAGGCAAGAGAGGTACAGAAAGAGGCAAGAGATTTGCAGAAAGACGAGAGTGAGGTGCAGAAGGAGGGATGTGAGGTGGAGAAGGGAGCAAGAGAGGTACAGAAAGAGGCAAGAGAGGTACAGAAAGAAGAAGTGAGGTGCAGAAAGAGGTGAGGGAGGTGCAGAAAGAAGAGAGTGAGGTGCAGAAAGAGGCAAGTGAGGTGTAGAAAGAAGCAAGAGAAATGCAGAAAGAGGCAAGAGAAGCGCAGAAAGAAGCAAGAGAAGCGCAGAAAGAAGCAAGAGAAGTGCAGAAAGAGGCAAGTGAATTGCAGACAGAGGCAAGAAGGGTACAGAAAGAGGCAAGTGAGGTGCAGAAAGAGGCAAGAGAAGTGGAGAAAGAGGCAAGAGAGGTGCAGAAAGAAGGGAGTGAGGTGCAGAAAAAGGCAAGTGAGGTACAGAAAGAGGCAAGAGAGGTACAGAAAGAGGCAAGAGAGGTGCAGAAAGAAGAGAGTGAGGTGCAGAAAGAGGGACGTGAGGTGCAGGATGAGGCAAGAGAGGTACAGAAAGAGGCAAGAGAAGTGCAGCAAGAGGGAAGAGAGGTACAGAAAGAAGAAGTGAGGTGCAGAAAGAGGTGAGGGAGGTGCAGAAAGAAGAGAGTGAGGTGCAGAAAGAGGCAAGTGAGGTGTAGAAAGAAGCAAGAGAAATGCAGAAAGAGGCAAGAGATGCACAGAAAGAAGCAAGAGAGGTTTGCGTACCCTATAGTACCAATTTAACACCTACGTTTAGCAATAAGTAACAGTTGACCATTCCAGCTTTGCAATGGGCCTTCCAACACGCTGTAACACGTGCCGCAACATTTTTGGTAACATTTGAGCTGTTTGAGCTAGAAACAAGGTTTTTTTGTTCAAATCTGCAGATTATGTGACAGATGATGGGTAATGTGGAAAATGCAGAAAATGTATAACTATGCAAAAATCAGAGTAGCCAAACAGTTGCATAATTCCAGTGGCCCTGCTCATACCTCTGACTAGGTCCAGAAGTGCTCCTCGGTGGTTGGAGAAGAGAAGTGCAGAAAGGAGCAACAGAAGTGCAAAAAGAGGCTAGAAAACTGCAGAGGAAAGAGAGGTGCACAAAGAGACATGGGAGATGCAGAAAGAGGGAAGACGGGTGCAGAAAGAGGCGAGAGGGGTGCAGAAAGAAGCAAGAGAGGTGCAGAAAGAAGCCAGAGAGGTGCTGAAAGAAGCAAGAGAGGTGCTGAAAGAAGTAAGAGAACTTCAGAAAGAGGAAGAAAGGTACAGAAAGAAGCAAGAGAGGTGCAGAAAGAGGAAGAAAGGTGCTGGAAAGAAGCAAGAGAAGTACAGAAAGAAGCAAGAGAAGCACAGAAAGAAGCAAGAGAAGTGCAGAAAGAGGCAAGAGAAGTGCTGAAAGATATAAGTAAAGTGCAGAAAGAGGCAAGAAAGGTACAGAAAAAGGCAAGTGAGGTGCAGAAAGAGGCAAGAGAGGTAAAGAAAGAGGCAAGAGAAGCGCAAGGTGCAGAAAGAAGAGTGTGAGGTGCAGAAAGAGGCAAGAGAGGTACAGAAAGAGGCAAGAGAGTTGCAGAAAGAAGAGAGTGAGGTGTAGAAAGAGTCATGTGAGGTGCAGAAGGAGGCACGAGAGGTACAGAAATAGGCATGAGAAGTGCAGAAAGAGGGAAAAGATGTGCAGAAAGAAGACAGTGCGATGCAGAGAGGCAAGGGAGGTGCAGAAAGAGGAAAAAGGTACAGAAAGAGGCAAGAGAGGTGCAGAAAGAAGCAAGAGAAGTGCAGAAAGAAGCAAGTGAAGTGCAGAAAGAGGCAAGAGAAGTGGAGAAAGAGGCAAGAGAGGTGCAGAAAGAAGAGAGTGAGGTGTAGAAAGCGGCAAGTGAGGTATAGAAAGAGGCAAGAGAGGTACATAAAGAGGCAAGAGAGGTGCAGAAAGAAGAGAGTGAGGTGCAGAAAGAGGGACGTGAGGTGCAAAAGGAGACAAGAGAGTTACAGAAAGAGGCAAGAGAAGTGCAGAAAGAGGGAAGAGAGGTACAGAAAGAAGAAGTGAGGTATAGAAAGAGGCAAGGGAGGTACAGAAAGCAGAGAGTGAGGTGCAGAAAGAGGCAAGTGAGGTGTAGAAAGAAGCAAGAGAAATGCAGAAAAAGGCAAGAGATGCACAGAAAGAAGCAAGAGAGGCTTGCGCACCCTATAGTACTAATTTAACACCTACGTTTAGCTGTAACACGTGTCGCGACATTTGTGGTAACATTTGAGCTGTTTGAGCTAGAAACAAGGTATTTTTGTTCAAATCTGCAGATTATGCGACAGATGATGGGTAATGTGGCAAATGCGGAAAATGTATAATTATGAAAAAAAAAAAGGAGTAGCCGAACAGTTGCATAATTCCAGTGGCCCTGCTCATACCTCTGACTAGGTCAAGAAGTGCTCCTCTGTGGTTGGAGAAGAGAAGTGCATAAAGGAGCAACAGAGGTGCAGAAAGAGGCTAGAAACCTGCAGAGGAAAGAGAGGTGTACAAAGAGAGAAGGGAGATGCAGAAAGAGGGAAGACGGGTGCAGAAAGAGGCAAAAGGGGTGCAGAAAAAAGCAAGTGAGGTGCAGAAAGAACCAACAGAGGTGCAGGAAGAGGCAAGAGGAGTGCCAAAAGAGGGAAGAGAAGTGTAGAAAGAAGCAAGAGAGGTGCAGAAAGAAGCAATAGAGGTGCTGAAAGAAGTAAGAGAACTGCAGAAAGAGGAAGAAAGGTGCAGAAAGAGGCAAGAGAGGTGCAGAAAGAAGCAAGAGAGGTGGAGAAAGAGGAAGAAAGGGGTGGAAAAAAGCAAAATAAGTGCAGAAAGAAGAAAGAGAATTCAGAAACGAGCAAGAGAAGTGCAGAAAGTGGCAAGAGAAGTGCAGAAAGATGGACGCGAAGTACAGAAAGAGGCAAGAGTGGTACAGAAAGAGGCAAGTGAGGTGCAGAAAGAGGCAAGAAAGGTGGAGAAAGAGGCAAGAGAGGTGCAGAAAGAAGAGAGTGAGGTGCAGAAAGAGGCAAGTGATGTGCAGAATGATGCAAGTTAGGTGTAGAAAGAGTCAAGGGAAGTATAGAAAGAAGCAAGAGAGGTGCAGAAAGAAGAGAGTGGGGTGCAGAAAGAGGCACATGAGGTGCAGAAGGAGGCAAGAGAGGTACAGAAATAGGCATGAGAAGTGCAGAAAGAGGGAAGAGATGTGCAGAAAGAAGACAGTGAGATGCAGAGAGGCAAGGGAGGTGCAGAAAGAGGAAAAAGGTACAGAAAGAGGCAAGAGAGGTGCAGAAAGAGACAAGAAAGGTGCAGAAAGAAGCAAGAGAAGTGCAGAAAGAAGCAAGAGAAGCGCAGAAAGAGGCAAGTGAAGTGCAGAAAGAGGCAAGAGAAGTGGAGAAAGAGGCAAGAGAGGTGCAGAAAGAAGAGAGTGAGGTGTAGAAAGAGGCAAGTGAGGTATAGAAAGAGGCAAGAGAGGTACAGAAAGAAGAGAGTGAGGTGCAGAAAGAGGCACATGAGATGCAGAAGGAGGCAAGAGAGGTACAGAAATAGGCATGAGAAGTGCAGAAAGAGGGAAGAGATGTGCAGAAAGAAGACAGTGAGATGCAGAGAGGCAAGGGAGGTGCAGAAAGAGGAAAAAGGTACAGAAAGAGGCAAGAGAGGTGCAGAAAGAGACAAGAAAGGTGCAGAAAGAAGCAAGAGAAGCGCAGAAAGAAGCAAGAGAAGCGCAGAAAGAGGCAAGAGAAGTGCAGAAAGAGGGAAGAGAGGTACATAAAGAAGACAGTGAGGTGCAGAAAGAGGCAAGGGAGGTGCAGAAAGAAGAGAGTGAGGTACAGAAAGAGGCAAGTGAGGTGCAGAAAGAAGCAAGAGAAATTCAGAAAGAGGCAAGAGATGCACAGAAAGAAGCAAGAGAGGTTTGCGCACCCTACAGTACCAATTTAACACCCACATTTAGCAATAAGTAACAGTTGATCAATCCAGCTTTGCAATGGGCCTTCCACCACGCTGTAACATGTGTCGCTACATTTTTGGTAACATTTGAGCTGTTTGAGCTAGAAACAAGGTTTTTTTTGTTCAAATCTGCAGATTATGCGACTTATGATGGATAATGTGGCAAATGCGGAAAATGTATAATTATGCAAAAATCAGAGTGGCCGAACAGGTGCAATTCCAGTGGCCCTGCTCATACCTCTGACTAGGTCCAGAAGTGCTTCTCTGTGGTTGGAGGAGAGAAGTGCAGAAAGGAGCAACAGAGGTGCAGAAAGAGGCTAGAAAACTGCAGAAGGAGGAAAGAGAGGTGCACAAAGAGACAAGAGAGATGCAGAAAGAGGGAAGACGGGTGCAGTAAGAGGCAAGAGAAGTACAGAAAGAGCAAGAGAGGTGCAGAAAGAACCAACAGAGATGCAGGAAAAGGCAAGAGGAGTGCCGAAAGAGGGAAGAGAAGTGCAGAAAGAAGCAAGAGAGGTACAGAAAGAAGGAAGAGAGGTGCAGAAAGAAGTAAGAGAACTGCAGAAAGACAAAAGAAAGGTGCAGAAAGAGCAAGAGAGATGCAGAAAGAAGCAAGAGAGGTGCAGAGAGAGGAAGAAAGGTGCAGAAAGATGCAAGAGAAGTGCAGAAAGCGGCAAGAGAGGTGCAGAAAGGGGGAAGAGGGGTGGAGAAAGAGGCAAGAGGGCTGCAGAAAGAAGCAAGAGAGGTGCAGAAAGAAACAGGAGAAATGCAGAAAGAAGCAACAGTGGTGCAGAAAGAGGCAAGAGGAATGCATAAAGAGGCAACAGAGGTGCAGAAAGAGGCAAGAGAGGTGCAGAAAGTGGGAGAGGGGTGCAGAAAGATGCATGAGGGGTGCAGAAAGAAGCAAGAGAGGTGAAGAAAGAAGCAAGAGAAGTGTAGAAAGAAGCAACAGTGGTGCAGAAAGAGGCAAGAGGGATGCACAAGGAAGCAAGAAAAGCGCACAAAGAAGCAACAGAGGTGCAGAAAGACACAAGAGAAGTGCACAAAGAGGCAAGAAAGGTGCAGAAAGAGGCAAGAGACATGCAGAAAGAGGAAGAAAGGTGCAGAAAGAGGATAGAGAGGTGCAGAAAGAGGCAAGGGAAGTGCAGAAAGAAGCAACAGAGTTCCAGAAAGAGGCAAGAGAAGTGCGGAAAGAAGCAAGAGAGGTGCAGAAAGAGGCAAGAAAGGTGCAGAAAGAGGGAGGAGGTGTGCAGAAAAAGGTTAGAGGGGTGCAGAAAGAGGCAAGAGGGGTGCAGAAAGAAGCAAGAGATGTGCAGAAAGAAGCAAGAGAATTGCAGAAAGAGGCAAGATGGTTGCAGAAGGAGGCAGGAGAAGTGCAGAAAGAAGCACAGAGATGCAGAAAGGTGGAAGAGGGGTGGAGAAAGAGGCAAGGGGGTACAGAAAGAAGCAAAAGAGGTTCAGAAAGAAACAAGAGAGGTGCAGAAACAGGGCAAGAGGGGTGCAAAAAGAGGCAGGAAAAATGCAGAAAGAAACAACAGAGGTGCAGAAAGAGGTTAAGAGAAGTGCAGAAAGAGACAAGAGAGATGCAGAAAGAGGGAAGAGGGATGCAGAAAGAAGCAAGAGAAGTGCAGAAAGAAGGAACAGAGTTGCAGAAAGATGCAAGAGGTGTGCAGAAAGAGGCAAGAGAAGTGCAGAAAGAAGCAAGAAAGGTGCAGAAAGATGCAAGAGAAGTGCAGAAAGCGGCAAGAGAGGTGCAGAAAGAGGCAAGAGAGGTGCAGAAAGGGAGAAGAGGGATAGAGAAAGAGGGATGCAGAAAGAAACAAGAGAGGTGCAGAAAGAAACAAAAGAAGTGCATAAAGAAGCAACAGAGGTGCAGAAAGAGGCAAGAGAGATGCATAAAGAGGCAAGAGGGGTGCAGAAAGAGGCAAGAGAGGAGCAGAAAGAGGGAGAGGGGTGCAGAAAGATGCAAGAGGGGTGCAGAAAGAAGCAAGAGGGGTACAGAATGAAGCAAGAGAGGTGCAGAAAGAAGCAAGAGAAGGGCAGAAAGAAGCAACAGAGGTGCAGAAAGAGGCAAGAGGGGTACAGAAGGAAGCAAGAGAAGTACACAAAGAAGCAACAGAGGTGCTGAAAGAAGCAACATAGGTGCAGAAAGACGCAAGAGAAGTGCAGAAAGCAGCAAGAGAGGTGCAGAAAGGGGGAAGAGGGATGGAGAAAGAGGCAAGAGGGGTGCCGAAAGAAGCAGGAGAGGTGCAGAAAGAAACAGGAAAAATGCAGAAAGAAGCAACAGAGGTGCAGAAAGAGGCAAGAGGGATGCATAAAGAGGCAACAGAGGTGCAGAAAGAGGCAAGAGAGGTGCAGAAAGTGGGAGAGGGGTACAGAAAGATGTAAGAGGGGTGCAGAAAGATGCATGAGGGGTGCAGAAAGAAGCAAGAGAGGTGCAGAAAGAAGCAAGAGAAGTGTAGAAAGAAGCAACAGCGGTGCAGAAAGAGGCAAGAGGGGTGCACAAGGAAGCAATAAAAGTGCACAAAGAAGCAACAGAGGTGCAGAAAGACGCAAGAGAAGTGCACAAAGAGGCAAGAGAGGTGCAGAAAGAGGCAAGAGACATGCAGAAAGAGGAAGAAAGGTGCAGAAAGAGGATAGAGAGGTGCAGAAAGAGAAGTGCAGAAAGAAGCAACAGAGTTCCAGAAAGAGGCAAGAGAAGTGCGGAAAGAAGCAAGAGATATGCAGAAAGAGGCAAGAGAGGTGCAGAAAGAGAGAGGAGGTGTGCAGAAAAAGGGTAGAGGGGTGCAGAAAGAAGCAAGAGATATGCAGAAAGAAGCAAGAGAATTGCAGATGAACCAACAGAGGTAAAGAAAGAGGCAAGAGGGATGCATAAAGAGGCAAGAGGGGTGCAGAAAGAGGCAAGAGAGGTGCAGAAAGAGGGAGAGGGGTGCAGAAAGATGCAAGAGGGGTGGAGAAAGAGGCAAGAGTGGTGCAGAAAGAGGGAGAGGGGTGCAGAAAGATGCAAGAGGGGTGCAGAAAGAGGCAAGAGCGGTGCAGAATGAAGCAAGAGAGATGCAGAAAGAAGCAAGAGAAGTGCAGAAAGAAGCAACAGAGGTGCAGAAAGAGGCAAGAGGGGTACAGAAGGAAGCAAGAGAAGTACACAAAGAAGCAACAGAGGTGCAGAAAGAAGCAACAGAGGTGCAGAAAGACGCAAGAGAAGTGCAGAAAGTGGCAAGAGAGGTGCAGAAAGGGGGAAGAGGGGTGGAGAAAGAGGCAAGAGGGGTGCAGAAAGAAGCAGGAGAGGTGCAGAAAGAAACAGGAGAAATGCAGAAAGAAGCAACAGAGGTGCAGAAAGAGGCAAGAGGGATGCATAAAGAGGCAACAGAGGTGCAGAAAGAGGCAAGAGAGGTACAGAAAGCGGGAGAGGGGTGCAGAAAGATGCAAGAGGGGTGCAGAAAGAGGCATGAGGGGTGCAGAAAGAAGCAAGAGAGGTACAGAAAGAAGCAAGAGAAGTATAGAAAGAAGCAACAGCGGTGCAGAAAGAGGCAAGAGGTGTGCACAAGGAAGCAAGAGAAGTGCACAAAGAAGCAACAGAGGTGCAGAAAGACCAAGAGAAGTGCACAAAGAGGCAAGAGAGGTGCAGAAAGAGGCAAGAGACATGCAGAAAGAGGAAGAAAGGTGCAGAAAGAGGATAGAGAGGTGCAGAAAGAGGCAAGAGAAGTGCAAAAAGAAGCAACAGAGTTCCAGAAAGAGGCAAGAGAAGTGTGGAAAGAAGCAAGAGAGGTGCAGAAAGAGGCAAGAGAGGAGCAGAAAGAGAGAGGAGGGGTGCAGAAAAAGGGTAGAGGGGTGCAGAAAGAGGCAAGAGGGGTGCATAAAAAAGCAAAAGAGGTACAGAAAGAAGCAAGAGAAGTGCAGAAAGATCCAATAGAGGAGCAGAAAGAGGGTAGAGGGTGTGAGAAGTTGGCCTGGTATATGCTGTCCACTAATTATAGTGGGCACCTTGCACCAGTCCAAACAACCCCTTATTGGAGATAGGTTAAAGACAACCTTTATTGAAAGGTATCCTAGTGGTAGCTATAGAGAGCAGCCTTCAGGCTAAGTCTTGAAGGAATGTAAAGCAGCTTGTTTTGCCAGTCTATAATCTCTTGAGTGACCAAATGAAAGAGGACCACACCAGGTATATATTCAAAATATATGTATTTATTGCTAAACACACCCCTCTAGTCTCTTTATGAGGCTAGAGTTTGAAGTACATAAGTTATAAGTTAGTTATCAACAGTAATAGCACAAATACACGTTTGAGCCCTAGGGGCGTACCAAACCATATACCAATAAAGTGGTATAAGAACCACGACTGAGCTAGACACAAGGCCTAGAGCCTGTAGAAGTGCTTGGCCCTCAAGGAACCACCCAAGGTATTGACACAGGGGAGCCACGGGGGACGCGTGCAGTGTGAGAACACAGCTGTGAGCCGCCATTGACTTCTATGGGGAATGTCGCGGTTGGACTTTTAAAGGAAAGGGACACTTAGAGGAGGACTTGGAGCAAACCCCTTCTAGGTCGTTCTAGAGTCTATACCCATGGGAGCACCGGAGTACTCGAGTTACCTCACCCAGGGAAGCCGGGTGCATAGGTGTCTTTCGGGGTTGGGTTTCGTCGTCGTTTTCAATGGCGATCTGCTGCAAAGTGCTGCTGGCGGCCAAGTCGAAAGTGTTCGGGTGGATCCAAAGGTGGATCAAAGATCTGAAGAACCTGAAAGCAGAGGGGACAGAGTCTGGGTCACTAGCCAGTGACCAGGAAGGCAATGAGCAGATGCCCACCGATTTTGGGTGCTTCAGGTAGGTTGACGGTCGTCTTGACTCTTCAGCCACGAGGTCCAGGAGGCGTCGACGACAACTAGGAGCTGGATTCGAGCTGTCCCATGATGTTTGTCGATTGCAGGGGTGTCGGCGACCGGATTGGCCCCAACAAGCCTTGGCAACGGCAAGTCTTGTGGAAATAGAAGAAGGACGGTGGTGCAGACCAGCAAGGTCTGAGGGACTCACCCAGCGAGGGTAAGTCAGGGCACATCTGGAGCAATCAGGGAAGCCCAAGCAGAAGAAGAGTTGCCTTTGGGAGGGCCCACTAGCCAACGGACTAGTGACCGCAAAGGAGCCTCGAGTGGACACACCTAGAGCTGGCTCACAGGACACTCGTGGAGTGGAGGCCAGTGATCTTCGGTGCAGTCGGTGCTGGAGGCAGGGGCTACTGGGAGCCCAAAGCACAACTTCGTGGAAGACCAGGAATAGGATGCACTTGCAAATGTGCTCGGTGTCCAGGGGTCACGGTTCCACATTACCCACAACAGCTACGGGCCTCAGCTTTGCTGGGGACTCAGAACAGCCTCGGAGAAGTCTGGAAATCTACCTCTGGTGTTGCAAAGACTTCGGCGTCCGGCGGGAGCTTCGGCGATGCAGACTGGACAATTGCTTCTTAGGTGCCTGCCAAGCAGGGGAGTCACTCCTTGACCCCAAGGGAGATTCTTCAGTCCTCTAATCTTAAAGTAGAGCGTCGAAGGTCCAGGATTCTGTATCAGTGTTTCGTCCAGGTAAATCTAAAGTCCTAAGGACTGGGGTCCCATACTTATACCAAGTTAGGGGGTTGGACTTACTCTGGGGACCCACCTATGGGAGGGTCAGGGCAGAGGGGTGGTTACACCCCTTTCCCTTTGTCCAGTTTCGTGCCAGAGCAGGAGCTGGAAGCCCCTGAGCCAGTTTGAACTGGGGTATGCACAGGGACACCAAATGTGCCCCCAGTGCAGGACTTCAAAGCACCAGAGAGTGCTCCCGCCCAGCCCCAATACACATCATCCTGTCTGGGGAGGTGGTTACACCTCCCTTGGACAGGAAACCTATTGTCCAGGCCTCCCCTGCTGGAGTTTCAGTCAGCAGCAGGAGGCCAGACCCGTGTCTGTGGCAGCGGCATCCATTTTGTGATGCCAGGGCTCTGGAAAGAAGTTACCGGGCAGGCCGGTGTGTACATGTCTCTCCCTCTAGAAGGTTGGAATGCTACCCCCGCCGCCAGAACTGGCGGGGGGGTAGTATTCCAAGATGTTTGACACCAAACACGACATGTTTTGGTGCAGCCAGTCCAAAGTTAGCATTCTACCGTGAGGATATAATGCACTTTAGAGTATATGGTCAGGCTGCACTACAAACAGCATCAGAGAAGGGTCTCCGACCGCTGCAGAGGGGCTCTGCTCATGCAGGGGCACCCTCTCACATAAGAACCAAGCACTCTGCCTTCAGGATTGATAAGGCCTGCCATAGGAGTGACTTATAGGTTTATATGTGTGCATATGCAGTGATATAGGTAACCTATATCACAGTAAGGGGTGCATGCACCACAATACCCAGGCTGCAGGAGCAGACCTGTGGTGTCCTTTTGGCTGGCCTTCCAGGGGTGGCATAATACATGCTTCAGCCCCTGGCAGGCCTCTGAGGTACCTATGCCCTGGGTACATAGTATACCATATACTAGGGACTTATAAGGGCACTCCAGATTCCAATCAGAGATGTGCCTAAGGCACATGGAAACCATTTTAGAGAGGAAGCAGCTAGGCTGGGGTTCTGATTAGCAGGGCCCCAGCCAGACTAAAGTCGAAAAACAGTGAAGCATCAGCAAAAAGTGGGGGTACCCATGTGAAGCAGATCCTACTCTCCTACACAACCCCCCAAACGTAGGGACATTAAACTAACCTTGCCCAGTTGAGTCTTCATGTTCTAAGTGGAAGTACCTAGAGATCCATCTGCATTGGCATGGTTAGTCCCAGGTCTATGTTCCACTGTAAAGTCCATCCCCTGTAGGGAAATGGACCACCTAAGCAGTTTGGGGTTTTCACCCTTCATTTGTTTTAGCCATAGGAGGGGCTTGTGGTCTGTTTGAACAAGGAAGTGAGTACCAAACAAGTATGGCCTCAACTTCTTCAGAGCCCAAACCACAGCAAAGGCCTCCCTCTCTATGGCTGACCAACGTTTCTCTCTAGGGGTCAGCCTTCTGCTAATAAAAGCTACTGGCTGATCCTGACCTTCAGCATTCAATTGTGACAGTACAGCCCCTACCCCCAATTCAGATGCATCTGTTTGGACAATGAACTTCTTGGAGTAATCAGGACTCTGTAGAATGGGAGCAGTGCACATGGCCTGCTTCAGGTCATCAAATGCCTTTTGACAGCTAACTGTCCACTGAACCTTTTTGGGCATTTTCTTGGAAGTTAAGTCATTCAGGGGTGTCACTATTGATCCATACCCCTTGACAAATCTCCTATAGTACCCAGTCAGGCCTAAAAAGGCTCTCACCTGAGTCTGGGTAGTTGGAGCAGTCCAATCCATGATGGTCTGGATCTTGCTCTGCAATGGTTGAACCTGGCCTCCACCCACAAGGTGGCCCAGGTACACAACCTGACTCTGCCCTATCTGGCACTTTGTGGCCTTGATAGTTAGGCCTGCTTTCTGCAGGGCCTGCAAAACATTTCTGAGGTGGACCAGGTGATCCTTCCAGGTGGAGCTAAAGACAGCAATATCATCTAGATATGCTGCACTATAGGCTTCCAGACCTGTAAGGACTGTATTCACCAACCTCTGAAAAGTGGCAGGTGCATTCTTCAGACCAAAGGGCATTACCACAAATTGATAATGCCCACTAGGTGTTGAGAATGCTGTCTTTGGCTTTGCATCATCAGCTAGTCTGATCTGCCAGTAGCCAGCTATCAGGTCAAATGTGCTTAGATACTTGGCTGAGGCCAAAGTGTCTATTAGCTCATCTGCCCTAGGTATTGGATGGGCATCAGTCCTAGTGACTGCATTGAGACCCCTGTAGTCCACACAAAACCTCATCTCTCTTTTCCCACCACTGGTGTGAGGTTTTGGCACAAGGACCACTGGACTAGCCCAAGGGCTATCTGAGGGTTCAATAACTCCCAAATCCAACATTTTCTGGACTTCTGTCCTGATACAGTCCCTGACATGGTCAGGTTGCCTATAAATCTTATTTTTAATAGGCAGACTGTCCCCAGTGTCCACTTCATGAGTGCACCAGGTGGTCTGACTTGGAGTCAGAGAGAACATATGTCTGTACTGATTGAGCACTTGTCTACAATCAGTTTGCTGCTGAGCAGTGAGGCTCCCTGCCAAGGCTACACCATCCACTGACCCATCATCAGGGTTCTGTGAGAGCAGGTCAGGGAGTGGGTCACTCTCTTCCTCCTGTCCCTCATCAGTAGCCATGAGCAAGCCCATGTCTGCCCTGTCCACATATGGTTTCAGTCTGTTGACATGGAGAACCCTGTGGGGACTCCTGGGTGTTCCTAGGTCTACTAAATAGGTAACCTCACCCTTCTGTTCAACAATGGTATGGGGTCCACTCCATTTGTCTTGGAGAGCTGCTGGGGTTACTGGCTCCAACACCCACACCTTCTGTCCTGGCTGGTAAACAGTCAGTACAGCCTTTTGGTCATGCCAGGCTTTTTGCAGTTCCTGGCTAGCCTCAAGGTTTTTAGTTGCCTTTTTCATGTATTCAGCCATCCTGGAGCGGAGACCAAGTACATAGTCCACTATGTCATGCTTTGGGGGCTTGAGAAGTAACTCCCATCCTTCCTTTACCAAGCACAATGGACCCCTGACAGGGTGACCAAACAAAAGTTCAAAAGGGCTGTAGCCAACCCCCTTTGAGGCACCTCCCTGTATGCAAATAAAAGGCAGGGCAAGAGTATGTCCCATCTTCGCCTGAGCTTTTCTGGGAGCCCTTTAATCATGCCCTTTAAGGTTTTGTTGAATCTCTCAACTAAACCATTGCATTGTGGGTGATAGGGTGTGGTGAACTTGTAAGTCACTCCACACTCCTTCCACATTGCCTTCAAGTATCCAGACATAAAGTTTGCCCCCCTGTCTGATACAACATCCTTAGGGAAGCCCACTCTTGAGAAAATTCCCAGGAGGGCCCTTGCCACCACAGGTGCTGTAGTGGTCCTAAGGGGAATAGCCTCTGGGTACCTGGTGGCATGATCCACTACCACCAGGATAAACCTGTGCCCAGATGCTGTTTGGGGATCCATGGGACCAACAATGTCAATCCCCACCCTTTCAAAGGGAAACCCACCACAGGTAGTGGTATCAGGGGGGCCTTTGTAGTGCCACCTGCCTTGCCACTGGCCTGGCAGGTTACACAGGAGCGACAAAACTCCTTGGTGTCTTCAGACATGTGGGGCCAGTGAAAGTGAGGGACAATTCTGTCCCAAGTCTTGTTCTGGCCCAGGTGACCTGCTAGAGGGAAAATCATGGGCTAGGGTCAATAGGAAGCCCCTGAACTTCAGAGGTATAACCAACCTCCTGGTGGCACCAGGCTTGGGGTCTCTACACTCTGAGTACAAGAGTCCATCATCCCAATACACTTTATGGGGACCACTAGCATTCCCAGCAGCCTCAGCAGCAGCTTGCAGTCTGAGGGGTTCAAGAGAGGGGCAGCTCTGCTGCTCCTGGCTCAGATCTGCCCTGGAAGGGCCCCTGTCCCCAAGAACTCAACCTGGTCAGGTTCAAGCTCCTCTGGGACAGTTCCTTCCTCAGGACTGAGATCATCCCCCTCAAGAGACTGATCTTCCTTCTGAGCCAAGGGGGAAGGCACTGCCTTAACCCTACTACTCCTCCTCTTGGATGGCACTTGGTCCATTATTTCAGAATCCAAGGCCTGTTCAGTGTTAGACATTTTGCTCTGTGACCTGGTCACAGCAAACACATCTGCAGGGATCCCCAGCATTTCTGCATGGGTCCTGAGCTCCACTTCTGCCCAAGCTGAAGTTTCCAGATCATTGCCAAGCAAGCATTCCACTGGTAGGTTTATACTCACCACAACCTTCTTAAGGCCAGTGACCCCTCCCCAGGAGAAGTTAACAACTGCCAGAGTATGGTCTGTTCTGACATTGCTAGCATTGGTCACTTGGTACATTTCACCAAGTATAATCTGCCCAGGATCCACAAGGTCTTGTGTCACCATGGTGACACTTGCCCCTGTGTCCCTAAATGCCAAAGCCTCTTTTCCATTGATTAAGGGCTGTTGCCTGTACTTGCCCAGATTACTGGGACTCACAGAGGAGGTCACATCCATGCCTCCATCACAGACTAGGACAGCCTGAGTGAGTTCTCTGACTAGGTCAGAGCTCATCTCCTTACCCAGGATCAACCCTACTAAACCCTTGGCCTGTGTACTCCCACCACCAATTGTAACTGCACTAGGGGGAACAGGTGCCTTAGGGGCATTGGAGGGGGCTGGAATAGAGTCTTTGGACTTGGTGCAATCACTGGTCCAGTGTGTCTTTTGCTTACAGACTTTGCACCATGGTTTCTTTTGGCCTTTTCCCTTGTTAGACTGTGAATCCCCACCTGAAGAAGATTTTTGGGGGCCTTGTGAAGACTTCTGGTCTTTACTCTTCTCCCCACCCTTATCAGAGTTCTTAGAATCTTGCTTCTTTGGGTCACCACTTTGGTTCTGTACCTTCTGCCTCACCCTGGTTCTGACCCATTTGTCTGCCTTCTTTCCCAATTCTTGGGGAGAGGTCAGATCAGAGTCAACCAGGTACTGATGCAACAGCTGATTTTGACAGTTATTAAGAATCTGCTCCCTCATGATAAGATTGTACAATCCTGTGAAGTCACATACCTTACTGCCCATCAACCAACATTCCAGAGCCTTAGCAGAACAATCCACATAGTCGACCCAGTCTTGAGTCTGCGCTTTTTGGGTATCTCTGAACTTTAGCCTGTATTGTTCAGTTGTTAGGCCAAACCCATCAATCAGAGCACTCTTCAAGACTTTGTAATTGTCAGCATCCTCTTCTCTAACAGTGAGGAGCTTGTCTCTACCTTTGTCTGCAAAGGAGAGCCACAAGGTTGCTGCCCACTGCTCCTGAGGGACCCTCTGTACTTTACAGGCCCTCTCCAGTGCAGTTATCCATTTGTGGATGTCATCCCCACTCTGGTAGGGAGGGACAATCTTGCTCAGGTTTCTATGGTCATAAGACCTTTCCCTATCTCTGGGGAAATTGCTGCCACCATGGGACTCTAGTCCCATCTTTTTTCTTTGCTTTTCAAGCTCTAGGGACTCCCTGTCTATAGCCAACTGCTCTCTTCTGAGTCTCAACTGAGCTTCTCCATACTTGAGCAGTCTCTCTTTCCTTTCATGAGCCGATTCCCTCCTATGAGAGGAAACATAGGTCCCTATTGAGGTGTCAGAGTGGTTAGACTCCTCAGAAGGAGATCTAGGCCTTCTGGGCACACTCACAACTCTTCCTGGGGGGACAAAAGGGAGGTCATTCTGATCCTCCTCCTCATCCTCAGGAGGAGCTGGATTTTCCAGGTCAAGGTCATTGTCACCTTCCTGGCCAGTCTCAGAGGGGGGGTCCTGGGTGATTTCACCCCTGGCCCCTTCCTCATCTTCTGCCCCACCCTGTCTGCATGCCCCTTCAGACCCTAGGGGCCTGCTGAGATCATCTGACAGTAGCACCTCCCTGAGGTGTTGGGTGCTGGCACTTTTGCCTGTCTTCAGCTTCCTAGTATTGCACAATGCTCTCAATTCCAAGAATGGGAGATTATCATACTTGGAGGGAAGAAGCCCACTGGCTTCTGGCAAGGACTCACTGGGTCCTGGCCTTGAAGACATTACTAGTGAGGTGTGGTGTATGCACTACCTACTCTAGTGTGGCCTACTAAACTCTCTTGAGTTGTAGAAAGGGTGTGCTATCCCTTAACACACAACTCTAAGTTCAGTAGAACTTACTGTATCCTAAGCTTGATTTATATGTACCTAAGGTACCCTTAGTGGTTTTCAGTTGATCAATTCAATGGAGATTATCTGGTAAAACAATAGCAAGCTGGAATCCCACCGCTGCCACCAATGTGAGAAGTTGGCCTGGTATATGCTGTCCACTAATTATAGTGGGCACCTTGCACCAGTCCAAACAACCCCTTATTGGAGATAGGTTAAAGACAACCTTTATTGAAAGCTATCCTAGTGGTAGCTATGGAGAGCAGCCTTCAGGCTAAGTCTTGAAGGAATGTAAAGCAGCTTGTTTTGCCAGTCTATAATCTCTTGAGTGACCAAATGAAAGAGGACCACACCAGGTATATATTCAAAATATATGTATTTATTGCTAAACACACCCCTCTAGTCTCTTTATGAGGCTAGAGTTCGAAGTACATAAGTTATAAGTTAGTTATCAACAGTAATAGCACAAATACACGTTTGAGCCCTAGGGGCGTACTCAAACCATATACCAATAAAGTGGTATAAGAACCACGACTGAGCTAGACAGAAGGCCTAGAGCCTGTAGAAGTGCTTGGCCCTCAAGGAACCACCCAAGGTAGTGACACAGGGGACCCACGGGGGACGCGTGCAGTGTGAGAACACAGCCGCGAGCCGCCGTTGACTTCTATGGGGAATGTCGCGGTTGGAGTTTTAAAGGAAAGGGACACTTAGAGGAGGACTTGGAGCAAACCCCTTTAGAACTAGGTCGTTCTAGAGTCTATACCCACGGGAGCACCGGAGTACTCCAGTTACCTCACCCAGGGAAGCCGGGTGCATAGGTGTCTTTCGGGGTCGGGTTTCGTCGTTGTTTTCAATGGCGATCTGCTGCAAAGTGCTGCTGGCGGCCAAGTCGAAAGTGTTCGGGTGGATCCAAAGGTGGATCGAAGTTCTGAAGAACCTGAAAGCAGAGGGGACAGAGTCTGGGTCACTAGCCAGTGACCAGGAAGGCGATGAGCGGATGCCCACCGATGTTGGGTGCTTCAGGTAGGTTGACAGTCATCTTGACTCTTCAGCCACGAGGTCCAGGAGGGGTCGATGACAACCAGGAGCTGGATTCGAGCTGTCCCATGACGTTTGTCGATTGCAGGGGTGTCGGCGACCGGATTGGACCCAACAAGCCTTGGCAACGGCAAGTCTCGTGGAAATAGAAGAAGGATGGTGGTGCAGACCAGCAAGGTCTGAGGGACTCACCCAGCAAGGGTAAGTCAGGGCACATCTGGAGCAACCAGGGAATTCCAAGCAGAAGAAGAGTTGCCTTTGGGAGGGCCCACTAGCCAATGGACTAGCAACCTTGAAGGAGCCCCGAGTGGACGCACCTAGAGCTGGCTCACAGGACACTCGTGGAGTGGAGGCCAGTGATCTTCAGTGCAGTCGGTGCTGGAGGCGGGGGCTACTCGGAGCCCAAAGCACAACTTTGTGGGAGACCAGGAAGAGGATGCACTTGCAAATATGCTCGGTGTCCAGGGGTCACGGTTCCACGTTACCCACGACAGCTACGGGCCTCAGCTTTGCTGGGGACTCAGGGCAACCTCGGTGAAGTCTGGAAATCTACCTCTGGTGTTGCAAAAACTTTGGCGTCCGGCGGGAGCTTCAGAAATGCAGACCGGATAATTGCTTCTTAGGTGCCTGCCAAGCAGGGGAGTCACTCCTTGACCCCAAGGGAGATTCTTCAGTCCTCTAATCTTAAAGTAGAGCGTCGAAGGTCCAGGATTCTGTATCAGAGTTTCGTCCAGGTAAATCTAAAGTCCTAAGGACTGGGGTCCCATACTTATACCAAGTTAGGGGGTTGGACATACTCTGGGGACCCACCTATGGGAGGGTCAGGGCAGAGGGGTGATTACACCCCTTTCCCTTTGTCCAGTTTCGCGCCAGAGCAGGGGCTGGAAGCCTCTGAGCCGGTTTGAACTGGGGTATGCACAGGGACACCAAATGTGCCCCCAGTGCAGGACTGCAAAGCACCAGAGAGTGCTCCCGCCCAGCCCCAATACACATCATCCTGTCTGGGGAGGTGGTTACACCTCCCTTGGACAGGAAACCTATTGTCCAGGCCTCCCCTGCTGGAGTTTCAGTCAGCAGCAGGAGGCCAGACCCGTGTCTGTGGCAGCGGCATCCATTTTGTGATGCCAGGGCTCTGGAAAGAAGTTACCGGGCAGGCCAGTGTGTACATGTCTCTCCCTCTAGAAGGGTGGAATGCTACCCCCGCTGCCAGAACTGGTGGGGGGGTAGTATTCCAAGATGTTTGACACCAAACACAACATGTTTTGGTGCAGCCAGTCCAAAGTTAGCATTCTACCGCGAGGGTATAATGCACTTAAGAGTATATGGTCAGGCTGCACTACAAACAGCATCAGAGAAGGGTCTCCGACCACTGCAGAGGGGCTCTGCTCATGCAGGGGCACCCTCTCACATAAGAACCAAGCACTCTGCCTTCAGGATTGATAAGGCCTGCCATAGGAGTGACTTATAGGTTTATATGTGTGCATATGCAGTGATATAGGTAACCTATTCCACAGTAAGGGGTGCATGCACCACCTTACCCAGGCTGCAGTAGCAGACCTGTGGTGTCCTTTCGGCTGGCCTTCCAGGGGTGGCATAATACATGCTTCAGCCCCTGGCAGGCCTCTGAGGTACCTATGCCCTGGGTACGTAGTATACCATATACTAGGGACTTATAAGGGCACTCCAGATTCCAATCAGAGATGTGCCTAAGGCACACGGAAACCATTTTAGAGAGGAAGCAGCTAGGCTGGGGTTCTGATTAGCAGGGCCCCAGCTAGACTAAAGTCGAAAAACAGTGAAGCATCAGCAAAAAGTGGGGGTACCCATGTGAAGCAGATCCTACTCTCCTACACAGGGGTGAAGAAAGAGGCAAGAGAAGTGCAGAAAGAAGCAACAGAGGTGCAGAAAGAGGCAAGAGAGCTGCAGAAAGAGGCAAGAGAGGTGCAGAAAGAAGCAAGAGAAGTGCAGAAAGAAGGAACAGAGTTGCAGAAAGAGGCAAGAAGGAAGCAGAAAGAGGCAAGAAAAGTGCAGAAAGAAACAACAGAGGTGCAGAAAGAGTCAAGAGGGGTGCATAAAGAGGCAAGAGGGGTGCAGGAAGAGGCAAGTGAGGTGCAGAAAGAGGGAGAGGGGTGCAGAAAGATGCAAGAGGGGTGCAGAAAGAGGCAAGAGGGGTGCAGAAAGAAGCAAGAGAGGTGCAGAAAGAAGCAAAAGAAGTGCAGAAAGAAGCAACAGAGGTACAGAAAGAGGCCAGAGGGGTACAGAAAGAAGCAAAAGAAGTACACAAAGAAGCAACAGAGGTGCAGAAAGATGCAAGAGAAGTGCAGAAAGTGGCAAGAGAGGTGCAGAAAGGGGGAAGAGTGGTGCAGAAAGAGGGAGAGGGGTGCAGAAAGATGCAAGAGGGGTGCAGAAAGAGGCAAGAGGGGTCCAGAAAGAAGCAAAAAAGCTACAGAAAAAAGTAAGAGAAGTGCAGAAAGAAGCAACAGCGGTGCAGAAAGTGGCAAGAGGGGTGCAGAAGGAAGCAAGAGAAGTGCACAAGGAAGCAACAGAGGTGCAGAAAGATGCAAGAGAAGTGCAGAAAGAGGGAAGAGTGGTGGAGAAAGAGGCAAGAGGGGTGCAGAAAGAAGCAAGAGAGGTGCAGAAAGAAACAAGAGAAGTGCAGAAAGAAGCAACAGAGGTGCAGAAAGAGGTAAGAGGGGTGCAGAAAGAGGCAAGAGGAGTGCAGAAAGAAGCAACAGTGGTGCAAAAAGAGGCAATAGAAGTGCAGAAAGAGACAAGATTGATGCAGAAAGAGGGAATAGGGGTGCAGAAAGAGGCAAGAGGGGTGCAGAAAGAAGCAAGAGAGGTGCAGAAAGAAGCAAGAGAAGAGCAGAAAGAAGGAACAGAGTTGCAAAAAGAAGCAACAGAGGTGCAGAAAGACGCAAGAGAGGTGCAGAAAGTGGCAAGAGAGGTGCAGAAAGGGGGAAGAGGGGTGGAGAAAGAGGCAAGAGGGGTGCAGAAAGAAGCAGGAGAGGTGCAGAAAGAAACAGGAGAAATGCAGAAAGAAGCAACAGAGGTGCAGAAAGAGGCAAGAGGGATGCATAAAGAGGCAACAGAGGTGCAGAAAGAGGCAAGAGAGGTGCAGAAAGCGGGAGAGGGGTGCAGAAAGATGCAAGAGGGGTGCAGAAAGAGGCATGAGGGGTGCAGAAAGAAGCAAGAGAGGTACAGAAAGAAGCAAGAGAAATTTAGAAAGAAGCAACAGCGGTGCAGAAAGAGGCAAGAGGTGTGCACAAGGAAGCAAGAGAATTGCACAAAGAAGCAACAGAGGTGCAGAAAGAGGCAAGATGGGTACAGAAGGAAGCAAGAGAAGTACACAAAAAAGCAACAGAGGTGCAGAAAGAAGCAACAGAGGTGCAGAAAGACGCAAGAGAAGTGCAGAAAGTGGCAAGAGAGGTGCAGAAAGGGGGAAGAGGGGTGGAGAAAGAGGCAAGAGGGGTGCAGAAAGAAGCAGGAGAGGTGCAGAAAGAAACAGGAGAAATGCAGAAAGAAGCAACAGAGGTGCAGAAAGAGGCAAGAGGGATGCATAAAGAGGCAACAGAGGTGCAGAAAGAGGCAAGAGAGGTGCAGAAAGCGGGAGAGGGGTGCAGAAAGATGCAAGAGGGGTGCAGAAAGAGGCATGAGGGGTGCAGAAAGAAGCAAGAGAGGTACAGAAAGAAGCAAGAGAAGTATAGAAAGAAGCAACAGCGGTGCATAAAGAGGCAAGAGGTGTGCACAAGGAAGCAAGAGAAGTGCACAAAGAAGCAACAGAGTTGCAGAAAGACACAAGAGAAGTGCACAAAGAGGCAAGAGAGGTGCAGAAAGAGGCAAGAGACATGCAGAAAGAGGCAAGAGACATGCAGAAAGAGGAAGAAAGGTGCAGAAAGAGGATAGAGAGGTGCAGAAAGAGGCAAGAGAAGTGCAGAAAGAAGCAACAGAGTTCCAGAAAGAGGCAAGAGAAGTGCGGAAAGAAGCAAGAGAGGTGCAGAAAGAGGCAAGAGAGGTGCAGAAAGAGAGAGGAGGGGTGCAGAAAAAGGGTAGAGGAGTGCAGAAAGAGGCAAGAGGGGTGCAGAAAAAAGCAAAAGAGGTACAGAAAGAAGCAAGAGAAGTGCAGAAAGATCCAATAGAGGAGCAGAAATAGGGTAGAGGGGTGAAGAAAGAGGCAAGAGAAGTGCAGAAAGAAGCAACAGAGGTGCAGAAAGAGGCAAGAGAGCTGCAGAAAGAGGCAAGAGAAGTGCAGAAAGAAGGAACAGAGTTGCAGAAAGAAGCAAGATGGAAGCAGAAAGAGGCAAGAAAAGTGCAGAAAGAAACAACAGAGGTGCAGAAAGAGTCAAGAGGGGTGCATAAAGAGGCAAGAGGGGTGCAGGAAGAGGCAAGTGAGATGCAGAAAGAGGGAGAGGGGTGCAGAAAGATGCAAGAGGGGTGCAGAAAGAGGCAAGAGGGGTGCAGAAAGAAGCAAGAGAGGTGCAGAAAGAAGCAAAAGAAGTGCAGAAAGAAGCAACAGAGGTACAGAAAGAGGCAAGAGGGGTACAGAAAGAAGCAAAAGAAGTACGCAAAGAAGCAACAGAGGTGCAGAAAGATGCAAGAGAAGTGCAGAAAGTGGCAAGAGAGGTGCAGAAAGGGGGAAGAGGGGTGGCAAAAGAGGCAAGAGGGGTGCAGAAAGAAGCAGGAGAGATGCAGAAAGAAACAGGAGAAATGCAGAAAGAAGCAACAGAGGTGCAGAAAGAGGCAAGAGAGGTGCAGAAAGAGGGAGAGGGGTGCAGAAAGATGCAAGAGGGGTGCAGAAAGAGGCAAGAGGGGTGCAGAAAGAAGCAAAAAAGCTACAGAAAGAAGTAAGAGAAGTGCAGAAAGAAGCAACAGCGGTGCAGAAAGTGGCAAGAGGGGTGCAGAAGGAAGCAAGAGAAGTGCACAAGGAAGCAACAGAGGTGCAGAAAGATGCAAGAGAAGTGCAGAAAGAGGCAAGAGTGGTGGAGAAAGAGGCAAGTGGGGTGCAGAAAGAAGCAAGAGAGGTGCAGAAAGAAACAAGAGAAGTGCAGAAAGAAGCAACAGTGGTGCAGAAAGAGGTAAGAGGGGTGCAGAAAGAGGCAAGAGGAGTGCAGAAAGAAGCAACAGTGGTGCAAAAAGAGGCAAGAGAAGTGCAGAAAGAGGCAAGATTGATGCAGAAAGAGGGAATAGGGGTGCAGAAAGAGGCAAGAGGGGTGCAGAAAGAAGCAAGAGAGGTGCAGAAAGAAGCAAGAGAAGTGCAGAAAGAAGGAACAGAGTTGCAAAAAGAGGCAAGAGAGGTGCAGAAGGAGGGAAGAGAACTGCAGAGAGAGGAAGAAATGTGCAGAAAGAGGAAGAAAGGTGCAGAAAGAAGCAAGAGAAGTGCAGAAAGAGGCAAGAGGGCGCAGAAAGAAGCAAGAGAGGTTTGTGCACCATTAGTACCAATTTATTACCCACATTTAGCAATGAGTAACAGGTGACCATTCCAGCTTTGCAAGGGGCCTTCCACCACTCTGTAATACATGTCGCTGCATTTTTGATAACGTTTGAGCCGTTTGAGCTAGGAACAAGGTTTTTTTTGTTCAATTCTTCAGCTTATGTGGCAGATGATGGATTATGTGGCAAATGCAGAGAATGTATAATTATGCGAAAATCGTTGTGGCCGAACAGTTGCATAATTCCAGTGGCCCTGCTCATACCTCTAACTAGGTCCAAAAGTGATCCTCTGTGGTTGCTTCTTTTTTGTGTCTCACTGAGTTTTATAGTTTAGCTTCTATAGAAACGAGGAAGACTAAACCTGAGGTTACTACTCCACAACACAGACTACCATTCCACATTTTACTCTCCATATCACATAATCCCACTCCACATAATTCCTATACACTAAATACCACATACTTTCTATCCACATAATTTCACTGCACAACACACCACATAATTCCACTACACACAACGTACATCCACTCCACTCCAAATAACATTAGTAAAAAACATTTACCTTTACAACACCAACTCTAACTCTTGCAAATGCGAGACCTATTGCATTGCAAAAACTTGTTTAACTAGTAGTCGCGTTTGCAGAGTGGTAGAGAAAGGGGGCTGGGCCTCCAACCACCGCTCACAAATTCTACTGCATAGGACTTACAGGACGTACCAGGAGGGCTTCTTGGCCCCCAAAGTCCCTCAGGAGTAAAGTGGACTTCATCCTCCAACCAGTAGTGTGCCAGGAGGCACATTTGCAGAGTAGTAGAGAAAGGGGGGCATGGCCTCCGAAGACCTCTTAGCAATCCCACTGTGTGAGACTTACTGGAGGTAACAGGAGGGGCAGTTGGCCCCCAAGGACGTTCTTGTGGGCCAGCTATCCACACTGAAAACGCGCTTCCTGGCATGCTCTTGGTTGGGATATGAAGTCCCCTTTGCTGCTGGAGATCCTTAGGGGCCAACTAGCCTACCTGTGACCTTCAGTAAGCCCCACACAGTGGGATTGCTGAGAGGTGGTTGCAGGCCACGCCCTCTTTCTCCACCACTTTGCAAACACGCCTCCTGGCGTGCTGTTGGTTGGGGATGAAGTCCGCTTGCCTCATGAGGGTCCCTGGGGGCCAACTAGCCCTCCTGTTACCTCCAGTAAGCCTCACACAGCTGGATTGCTGAGAGGTGCTCAGAGGCCACTCCCCCTTTCTACACCACTCTGCAAACACACCTCCTGGTGCCCTTCTGCTTGGGCGATGAAGTCCACTTTAGTCCTGAGGTCCTCAGGACACAAGGGGACCTCATGGCCCGACTAGCAGTGCGCCAACAGGTGCGTTTGCAGAGTGGTGTAAAAAGGGGCGTGGCCTCCTACCACCTCTCAGCAATCCCACTGTGTGGGGCTTACTGGAGGTACCTGGTGGGCAAGTTGGCCCCTAAGGACCCTCACCAGTGAAGGGGACTTCATCCCCCAACCCAGAGCATGCCAGGAGGTGCATTTGCAGAGTTGAGCAGGAAGGGGGCGGAACCTCCGGTGAGTTGCCAGTTTCTTTTTTTTTATTTTAGGAAGGGGGGCTGTGTGGACCTCTTTCCCTTGACCCTTTTGGGCCCAGGGGACCCCATCCCCCGAGGCCTGAGCGATTTTAAAAACAAAAAAATGAAAAGGGAGGGGAGGGGGGCTCGCGGCCGATTTCAGCCCCGGGGACCCCATCCCCCGGGGCTTGGCGAAAACTTTTTTCATGGAAGGGGGCTGCATGGCCCCCCTCCTGAGGCCAGTTTTGGCCCCGTGAACCCCCATTCCCCAGGGGCCTGCCTGCCTTTTTTTTTAAATAAAATTTGGAAGGGGACTGTGTGGCCCCCCGGAGGCAATTTTCTGCCCCGGGTACCCCATCCCCGGGGCATGGCCATGACGTTGGGGACCATGGAGGGAGCCCCAATGCCCCGCAGTCCCTGCCGGGTCCCTGCCTCCTACGGGAGCCGGTATTGCTTTTGGGCAGAGGGAGCTGCTAGCATGCAGCTCCCTTTGTCCCAAAAGCAATTCTGCTTTGCTTCATGGAAGCAAGAGCAGTTTTCCTGCTCTCGCTTCCATGAAGCAAAGCAGAAGTTTGCTATGGCATATAGCAAACTGCAATGTCCCAGGGCTGGGCACCCCCGGACATTGCTGGAGCCGGCCCTGGGGGGGGCAGTCCCCAGGACCAAGGAGGGCTCCTGGAGGGCTGCGGCCCCCTCCCATCAGGTTTAAAGCCCCGGGAGGTGGTGGTCATCGGAGAGGTGGTGGTCCCCGGGGTCCACAATGGACGTTTGCATTTTAATTAATTAATGCCCCGGGGAGGTGGTGGTCCCCGGGGGAGTGTGGGGGGCAGGAGCCCCCCCACACTTCATTAAATAAATTAAAGCCCCGGGAGGTGGCAGTCCTTGGGGTTTGGGGGGCCACGAGGCCCCCCACCCATAATTAATTAAAGCCCCAGGGAGGTGGCGGTGCCCAGGGCAGCGTGGGGGGGCAGGAGCACCCCCATGCATTTTTTAAAAATAAAAATCCCCGGGAAGGTGGCAGTCCCCAGGGCTGCAGGGGCCCCACAGGCCCACGCATCATAATTAAACATTGCCCCCGGGACCTGGCCCACCGGGGGGCTTCAAGAAAACAAAGCGCGGGAGCCCACGCTTCATTTTTTAAAAGATTTTCATGGGATTCGCGGTCCCTACGCGAATCCAGCCGAAATCTTTTTTTTAAATGTTTTTTTTGGCCCTCAGGGTCCCTGTGGGACCCCTGAGCAGGCCTAGGGGATCAGGGTGTTTCTACCCTGCCCCCTTTTCTTGTTTTTTTTTACCTTTTTCTTGTGACTCGGTTCAACTGAGTCACAAGTTGGTTGCCAACAATTCCTGGTTAAAACTGTTGGCAGCCAATCAGATTGCAAGGCTCGAGATCGGGAGGGTTCGCGGATCCTTCACATCCATATATAGATATATGTAAATATTTAATTTTCTCAAAAACGTCTGAACGGATTTACACCATTTAACAAAAAGGTCGCTTTTTGAACCAAGAGCTACCATTTTGCCAAATTTGGTGTAATTCCGTTCAGCAGTTCGGGCTGTAGCCCTTGTGGGGCCATGAGGTCCTCTTGTGTCCTGAGGACCTCAGGACACAAGTGGACTTCATCCCCCGAGCAACAGTGCGCCAAGAGGTGTGTTTGCAGAGTGGTGTAAAAAGGGGGCATGGCCTCGGACCACCTCTCTGCAATCCAGCTGTGTGGTGCTTCCTGGAGGTACCTGGTGGGCTAGTTGGCCCCCAGGGACCCTCAGTATTCAAGGGGACTTAATCCCCCAACTTAGAACACGCCAGGGGGCACGTTTGCAGAGTGGTGGAGAAAGGGGGCGTGGCCTGTGTCCCCCTCTCAGCAATCCCACTGTGTGGGGCTTACTGGAGGTAAGAGGTAGGCTAGTTGGCCCCTAAAGGACCCACAGCAGCGAAGGGGACTTCAATCCCCATCCAAGAGCGCGCCAGGGAGCGCGTTTGCAGAGTGGTGGGCAAAGGGGGCATGGCCTGTTATGAGAACTTAGCAATCCTGCTGTGTGGAACTTACTGGAGGTAATAGGAAGGGTAGTTGGCCCCCAAGGATGTCCTTGGGGGCCAAGTACCCCTCTTGTTACCTCCAGTAAGTCCCACACAGTAGGATTGCTAAGACGTCTTCGGTGGCCATCCCCCCTTTCTCCAGCACTCTGCAAACGTGCCTCCTGGCAGACTACGGGATGGGGGATGAAGTCCACTCTACTCCTGAGGGTCTTTGGGGGCCAAGAAGCCCTTCTGGTACCTCCTGTATATCCTACGCAGCGGAATTCCTGAGCGCTGGTCGGAGGCCCAGCACCCTTTCTCCACCACTCTGCAAACGCGACTACTAGTTAAAGAAGTGTTTGCAATGTAATAGGTTTCGCATTTGCGAGAGTTTGAGCTATTGGCATTGTAAATGTAAAAGTTTTTTACTCATTTTTTTGGGAGTGGAGTGGATGTACATTGTGTGTAGTGGAATTATGTGGTATGTTGTGCAGTGAAATTATGTGGATAGAAAGTATGTGGTATTTAGTGTATAGGAATTATGTAGCGTGGGATTATGTGTTATGGAGAGTAATTATGTGGTATGGTAGTCTGTGTTGTGGAGTGGTAACCTCAGGTTTAGTCTTCCTCATTTCCATAGAAGCTTAACTATGAACTCAGTGAGACAAATAAAGAAGGAATCACTGAGGAGCACTTGTGGACCTAGTCAGAGGTATGAGCAGGGCCACTGGAATTATGCGACTGTTTGGCTGCACCACCTTTCGCACAATTATACATTTTCTGCATTAGCCTACATAATTCATCATCTGCTCCCTAATCTGCAGATTTGAACAAAAAAAGCCTTGTTTCTAGCTCAAACGGCTCAAACGTTACCAAAAATGCAGCGACAAGTGTTACAGCATGGTGGAAGGCCCTTTGCAAACCGAGAATGGTCACCTGTTACTTCTTGCTAAATGTGGGTGTTAAATTGGTACTAATTGTGTGCAAGCCACTCTTGCTTCCTTCTGCGCCTCTCTTGCCTCTTTCTGCATTTCTGTTGTTTCTTTCTGCACAGTTCTTTCTTTTTCTGCACTTCTCTTGCCTCTTTCTGCAAATCTCTTCTACTTTCTGCACCTCTCTTCCCTCTTTCTGCACATCTGTTGCCTCTTTCTGCACCTCATTTGCTTTTTCTGTACCCCTCTTGCCTCTTTCTGCACCCTTCTTCCCTCTTTCTGCACCTCTCTTGCCTTTTTTCTCTGTATCTCTCTTACGTCTTTCTGCACCATTTTTGACTCTTTCTGCACCTCTGTTACATCTTTCTGCACTTCTCTTCCTTCTTTATGCACCTGTCTTGCTTCTTTATGCACCTCACTTGCCTCTTTCAGCACCTCTGTTGCTTTTTTTTACAGATCTCTTGCCTCTTTCTGCACCTCACTTGCCTCTTTCAGCACCTCTGTTGGTTCTTTCTGCACTACTCTTGCTTCTTTCTGCACCTCACCTGCCTCTTTCTGCATTTCTCTTGCTTCTTTCTACACCTCTGTTGCTTCTTTCAGCAATTCTCTTGCCTGTTTCTGCACTTTTCTTCCTTATTTCTGCACCTCTCCTGCCTCTTTCTGTACCTCTCTTGCCTCTTTGTGCACCCCTCCTACCTTTTTCTCCACCCCTCTTGCCTCTTTTTGCACCTCTGTTGGCTCTTTCTGCACTGCTCTTCCTTCTTTCTGCACCCCTCTTGCCTCTTTTTGCACCTCTGTTGGTTCTTTCTGCACTGCTCCTGCTTCTTTCTGCACCCCACTTCACCTCTTTCTGCACTTCTCTTGCTTCTTTCTAAACCTCTGTTGCTTCTTTCAGCAATTCTCTTGCCTCTTTCTGCACTTCTCTTGCTTGTTTCTGCACCTCTCTTGCGACTTTCTGCACCTCTGTTGCCTCTTTCTGCACTTCACTTGCTTCTTTCTGCACCTCTTGTAGGAAGGTGGAATCTGACTACATGGTTGCCCCCACTTTTTTTTCTGGTGTTTTGGCTTAGTTTGGCTGGAAACCTGCTATTCAGGTCCCCAGCCTATCTTCTTTCTCTCTAAAATGGATTCCCTGCACCTTAGGTGCATCTCTGATTGGATTCTGGGGTGCCCTTATAAGTCCCTAGTATATGGTATACTATGTACCCAGGGCATAGGTACCCCAGAGGCCTACCAGGGGCTGAAGCATATATTGTGCCACCCCTGGAAGGCCCTCCAAAAGGACACCACAGGTCTGCTACTGCAGCCTGGGTAAGGTGGTGCATGCATCCCTTACTGTGATATAGGCTACCTATATCACTACAATTACACACACATATAAACCTATAAGTCACTCCTATGGCAGGCCTTAACAATCCTGAAGGCAGAGTGCTTGGTTTTTATGTGAGAGGGTGCCCCTGCATGAGCAGGGCCCCTCTGCAGCATTTGGAATCAATCCTCTGATGCTGTTTGTGGTGCAGCCTGACCATATACTCTTAAGTGCATTATATCCTCGCGGTAAATGCTAACTTTGGGATGGCTGCACGGAAACATGTCGTGTTTGGTGTCAAACATCTTGGAATACTACCCCCCCCCCGCCAGTTCTGGCAGCGGGGTAGCATTCCACCCTTCTAGAGGGAGAGACATGTACACACCGGTATACCCGGTACTGACTTTACAGAGCCTTGGCATCACAAAATGGATGCCGCTGCCACAGACACAAGTCTGGCCTCCTGCTGCTGACCGAAACTCCGGCAGGGGAGGCCTGGACAATAGGTTTCCTGTTGCAGGGAGGTGTAACCACCTCCCAGACAGGCTGATGTGTATTGGGGCTGGGTGGGTGCACTCTCAGAGTGCTTTGAAGTCCAGCACTGGGGGCACACTTGGTGTCCCTGTGCATACCCCAGTTCAAACTGGTTCAGGGGCTTCCAGCCCCTGCTCTGGTGCAAAACTGGACAAAGGGAATGGGTGTAACCACCCCTCTTCCCTGACCCTCCCATAGGTGGGTCCCCAGAGTATGTCCAACCCCCTAACTTTGTATAAGTATGGGACCCCAGTCCTTAGGACTTTAGATTACCCTGGAGGAAACTCTGAAGCCGAATCCTGGACCTTCGACGCTCTACTTCAAGATTAGAGGACTGAAGAATCTCCCTTGGGGTCAAGGAGTGGCTCCCCTGCTTGGCAGGCACCTAAGAAGCAATTGTCTGGTCTGCATCGCTGAAGCTCCCGCTAGACGCCGAAGTCTTTGCATCACCAGAGGTAGATTTCCAGACTTCCCCGAGGCTGCCCTGAGACCCCAGTGAAGCTGAGGCACGTAGCTGTCGTGGGTAATGTGGAACCGTGACCCCTGGACACCAAGAACTTTTGCAAGTGCATCCTCTTCCTGGTCTCCCATGAAGTTGTGCTTTGGGCTCCGAGTAGCCCTCGCCTCCAGCACCAACTGCATTGAAGATCACTGGCCTCCACTCCACGAGTGTCCTGTGAGCCAGCTCCAAGTGCGTCCACTTGAGGCTCCTTCGCGGTCGCTAGTCCGTTGGCTAGTGGGCCCTCCCAAAGATAACTCTTCTTCTGCTTGGGTTTTCCTGGTTGCTCCAGAGGTGCCCTGACTTACCTTCGCTGGGTGAGTCCCCCAGACCTTGCTGGTCTGCATCAACGTCCTTTCTTTATTTATACGAGACTTGCCGTTGCCAAGGCTTGTTGGGTCCAATCTGGTCGCCAACACCCCAGCAATCGACAGACGTTGTGGGACAGCTCGAATCCAGCTCCTGGTCATCATTGACGCCTCCTGGACCTCGTGGCTGAAGAGTCAAGATGACCGTCAACCTACCTGAAGCACCCGACATCGGTGGGCATCTGCTCATCGCCTTCCTGGTCACTGGCTAGTGACCCAGACTCTGTCCCCTCTGCTTTCAGGTTCTTCAGATCTTCGATCCACCCTTGGATCCATCCGGACACTTTCGACTTGGTCGCCAGCAGCCCACTGCAGCAGATCGCCATTGAAAACGACGACGAAACCCGACACGAAAAGACACCTATGCATCCCGGCTTCCCTGGGTGAGGTAACTCGAGTACTCCGGTGCTCCCGTGGGTATTGACCCTAGAACTGCCTAGTTCTAAAGGGATTTGCTCCAAGTCCTCCTCTAAGTGTCCTTTCCTTTTAAAAACCTAACCGCGACTTTCCCCATAGAAGTTAACGGCGATTTGCGGCTGTGTTGCAACACTGCACGCGTCCCCCGTGGGTCCCTTGTGTCACTACCTTGGGTGGTTCCTTGTGGTCCAAGCACTTCTACAGGCTCTAGGCCTTGTGTCTAGCTCAGTCGTGGTTCTTATACCACTTTATTGGTATATGGTTTGGTTTCCCCCTAGGGCTCAAACGTGTATTTGTGCTATTACTGTTGATATTCGACTTGTAACTTATGTACTTCGAACTCTAGCCTCATAAAGAGACTAGAGGGGTGTGTTTAAGACTAAATACATATATTTTAAATATATACCTGGCGTGGTCTTCTTTCATTTGGTCACTCAAGAGATTATAGACTGGTAAAACAAGCTGCTTTACATGCCTTCAAGACTTAGCCTGAAGGCTGCTCTCCAGAGCTACCACTAGGATAGCTTTCAATAAAGGTTGTCTTTAACCTATCTCCAATAAGGGGTTGTTTGGACTGGTGCAAGGTGCCCACTATAGTTAGTGGACAGCATATACCAGGCCAACTTCTCACATTGGTGTGCAGCGTGTGGGATTCCAGCTTGCTATTGTTTTACCAGATAATCTCAATTGAATTGATCAACGCAAAACCACTAAGGGTACCTTAGGTACATATAATTCAAGCTTAGGATACAGTAAAGTTCTACTGAACTTAGAGTTGTGTGTTAAGGGATAGCACACCCTTTCTACAACTCAAGAGAGTTTAGTAGGCCACACTAGAGTAGGTAGTGCATACACCACACCACACTAGTAATGTCTTCACTGCCAGGAACCAGTGGGCTCCTGCCATCCAGATATGACAACCTCTCATTCTTGGAATTAAGAGAGTTGTGCAAGGTTAGGAAGTTGAAGACAGGCAAAAGTGCCAACACCCAACGTCTCCTGGAGATGCTTCTGCTAGATGATCTTAGAAGACCCATAGGGTCTGCAAGGGTAGGCAGAGAGGGTGGGGCAGAAGATGAGGGAGGGGCCAGGGATGAAAATGCCCAGGACCTGACCTCTGAAACTGGCCAGGGGATGACAATGATCCTGACCTGGACAATGCAGCTACTCCTGAGGATGAGGAGGAGACTCAGAATGACCTCCCCTTTGTCCCCCCAGGAAGAGTTGGGAGTGTGCCCAGAAGGTCTAGATCTCCTTTTCAGGAGTCTAACCACTCTGACACCTCAGTAGGGACCTCTGTTTCTTCTCATAGGAGGGAATCCTCTCATGAGAGGAAAAAGAGACTGCTTCAGTATGAACAAGCCCAGCTTGAGCTCAGAAGACAGCAGTTGGCTATAGACAGGGAGTCCCTAGATCTTTATAGACAAAGAAAAATGTTGGGACTAGAGTCCCATGGTGGCAGCAATTTCCCCAGAGATAGGGAAAGGTCTTATGACCATAGAAACCTGAATAAGATTGTCCCTCCCTACCAGAGTGGGGATGACATCCACAAATGGATAACTGCACTGGAAAGGGCCTGTAAAGTACAAAGGGTCCCCCAGGAGCAGTGGGCAGCAATCTTATGGCTCTCCTTTGCAGACAAAGGTAGAGACAAGCTCCTCACTGTAAGAGAAGAGGATGCTGATGATTACAAAGTTCTAAGAGTGCCCTAATAGATGGGTTTGGCCTAACCACTGAGCAATACAGGTTAAAGTTCAGAGATACCCAAAAGGCACAGACACAGGAATGGGTGGACTTTGTAGATTGTGCTACTAAGGCTCTGGAAGGTTGGATACATGGCAACAAGGTGCATGACTTTTTAGGATTGTACAATTTGATTATGAGGGAGCAGATCCTTAATAATTGTCAAAACCAGCTTTTACACCAGTACCTGGTGGACTCTGATCTGACCTCGCCCCAAGAATTGGGAAAGAAGGCAGACAAATGGGTCAGAACCAGAGTTAAGACTAAGAATGACCAGAAGAAAGATTCTACCAAGTCCCAAGAGAAAGGTGGGGATAAATCTAAGGATAGGTCCAATACAGGGCCCCAAAAGTCCTCTTCTGGGGGTGGGTCCCAAACTCCTTCCTCTCCTGAAAAGAAACCCTATTGCCATGTCTGTAAAAAGCCTGGGCACTGGAAATCTGATCCCAGTTGTCCCAGGATTGGCAATAAAGAAAATGTTCCTCCAACAAATACTACCACCCCTCCTGGTACTACCAGTAGTAATCCTTAAGTTGGGAGTAGTGCACCCAAAAAGTTAGGTGCTTTTGCAAGGGGAACAGAGGTGGGCCCTAGTTTAGACAGGACCCCCTCAACAGACTCCTCTGACTCTGATGGTGGTATAGGATTTGCCACCTTTACCATGGGTCCCAATGCATTGGGCAGGTACAGACTGGAGCCAATAATTAATGGTCAGAAGGCTGTGGCATTCAGGGACACAGGGGCTAGTGTCACCATGGTGGCAGGGAAACTAGACCCCCCTCACCAGCTTTTACCTGAGTTTAAATACCAGGTGACCAACATAGATGGTGTCAGAACAGATCACCCCATGGCCATAGTCAATCTCAGCTTGGAAGGGGGCACAGGCCCAAAAAGAGTGGCAGTGTCCCCCAACTTGCCTGTAGATTGCCTGATGGGCAATGATCTGGAAATTTCAGCCTGGGCTGAAGTTGAACACCAAACCCATCTGAGAATGCTGGGCGTCCCTGTAAAGGTTAGTGGGGCTGTGTTGGACACAGCCCAAGCCCAGGGAAATTTTGGAGAGATGGAGCCTGGAAGAATGGCCCACTCTCCCCCAAAAGAGAGCACAAGGGTTGAAGAAAAGTCTTCTTCCCTCTAGACAGTAGGTAAGGGTCAGCCTCCTCAGGGAACTGACCCTACCCCTAGTGAAGGAACTGCCCCAGAGGTAGTCAGGCCTGGCCTGGCCACACCCCTGATGGCAGAGGACCCTTCCAAGGTGGTACCCAGTCTGGAGCAGGTAACCTGTCCCTCTCTACCCTGCCTCAGTCAGCCCAGGGCTGCAGAGGTCAGGGAGGTCAGTGGACCCCACAGGGCCCCCTGTCCATAGGAACCCCCCCATCAGCAGATTAGGGGCACCCAGTCTAGTAGCCCTAGCCAGGTGAAAATTCCTCCACACACTGAGGGATCCCCCATACCTTTGTGTAGGGACCTCCCCCAGAAGGACTCTGGTGGGCCAGGGCAAACCTGGGACCAAAAGATTCCAAACCTGCCATGTCCCCCCAGTGCTCCACCAAAAGGGACTCAACCCCCAGCTGTAGGCAGCCAAAGGTTGACCCTTAGAACAAAGTACAACTCAGTCATGGAAAGAAAGGCATCCATGGTGACCAGTGATCTGAGGAAGCTGAGACCAACCCTATTAGGGCCTCACTTCCCCACTCAGACACCTCACCAGCCTTCTACTTTACCAAAACACACCACAGGTAGTAATTCCCCATGGTGGAGACCCTCTCATACCCTTAGGGTGAGGGATTGCTTAGTGGACCATAAGACAGGGGGTAACCATGCTAGTGCAGGTACTTCCTTATATGGCCACTTAGTCAATAAAGGCTCACCTGGACAAGGTTAGCCTTATCTCCTTTCGTTTGGGGGGGTTATGTAGGAAGGTGGAATCTGACTACATGGTTGCCCCCACTTTTTTTTCTGGTGTTTTGATGGTTTTTGGCTTAGTTTGGCTGGGAACCTGCTATTCAGGTCCCCAGCCTAGCTGCTTTCTCTCTAAATTGGATTCCCTGCACCTTAGGTGCATCTCTGATTGGATTCTGGGGTGCCCTTATAAGTCCCTAGTATATGGTATACTATGTACCCAGGGCATAGGTACCCCAGAGGCCTACCAGGGGCTGAAGCATGTATTGTGCCACCCCTGGAAGGCCCTCCAAAAGGACACCACAGGTCTGCTACTGCAGCCTGGGTAAGGTGGTGCATGCATCCCTTACTGTGATATAGGCTACCTATATCACTACAATTGCACACACATATAAACCTATAAGTCACTCCTATGGCAGGCCTTAACAATCCTGAAGGCAGAGTGCTTGGTTTTTATGTGAGAGGGTGCCCCTGCATGAGCAGGGCCCCTCTGCAGCGTTTGGAATCAATCCTCTGATGCTGTTTGTGGTGCAGCCTGACCATATACCCTTAAGTGCATTATATCCTCGCGGTAAATGCTAACTTTGGGATGGCTGCACGGAAACATGTCATGTTTGGTGTCAAACATCTTGGAATACTACCCCCCGCCAGTTCTGGCAGCGGGGTAGCATTCCACCCTTCTAGAGGGAGAGACATGTACACACCGGTATACCCGGTACTGACTTTACAGAGCCTTGGCATCACAAAATGGATGCCGCTGCCACAGACACAAGTCTGGCCTCCTGCTGCTGACTGAAACTCCGGCAGGGGAGGCCTGGACAATAGGTTTCCTGTTGCAGGGAGGTGTAACCACCTCCCAGACAGGCTGATGTGTATTGGGGCTGGGTGGGTGCACTCTCAGAGTGCTTTGAAGTCCAGCACTTGGGGCACACTTGGTGTCCCTGTGCATACCCCAGTTCTGGCGCAAAACTGGACAAAGGGAATGGGTGTAACCACCCCTCTTCCCTGACCCTCCCATAGGTGGGTCCCCAGAGTATGTCCAACCCCCTAACTTTGTATAAGTATGGGACCCCAGTCCTTAGGACTTTAGATTACCCTGGATGAAACTCTGAAGCCAAATCCTGGACCTTCGACGCTCTACTTCAAGATTAGAGGACTGAAGAATCTCCCTTGGGGTCAAGGAGTGGCTCCCCTGCTTGGCAGGCACCTAAGAAGCAATTATCCGGTCTGCATCGCTGAAGCTCCCGCCGGACGCTGAAGTCTTTGCATCACCAGAGGTAAATTTCCAGACTCCCCCGAGGCTGCCCTGAGACCCCAGCAAAGCTGAGGCACGTAGCTGTCGTGGGTAGCGTGAAACCGTGACCCCTGTACACCAAGAACTTTTGCAAGTGCATCCTCTTCCTGGTCTCCCACGAAGTTGTGCTTTGGGCTCCGAGTAGCCCTTGCCTACCTCACTAACTGCACTGAAGATCACTGGCCTCCACTCCACGAGTGTCCTGTGAGCCAGCTCCAAGTGCGTCCGCTTGAGGCTCCTTCGCGGTCGCTAGTCCGTTGGCTAGTGGGCCCTCCCGAAGGTAACTCTTCTTCTGCTTGGGCTTTCCTGGTTGCTCCAGAGGTGCCCTGACTTACCCTTGCTGGGTGAGTCCCCCAGACCTTGCTGGTCTGCATCAACATCCTTTCTTTATTTCTACAAGACTTGCCATTGCCAAGGCTTGTTGGGTCCAATCCGGTCGCCGATACCCCAGCAATCGACAGATGTTGTGGGACAGCTCGAATCCAGCTTCTGGTTGTCGTCGACACCTCCTGGACCTCGTGGCTGAAGAGTCAAGACGACCGTCAACCTACCTGAAGAACCCGACATCGGTGGGCATCTGCTCATCGCCTTCCTGGTCACTGGCTAGTGACCCAGACTCTGTCCCCTCTGCTTTCAGGTTCTTCAGATCTTCGATCCACCCTTGGATCTATCCGGACACTTTCGACTTGGTCGCCAGCAGCCCGCTGCAGCAGATCGCCATTGAAAACGACGACGAACCCGACACGAAAAGACATCTATTCACCCGGCTTCCCTGGGTGAGGTAACTCGAGTACTCCGGTGCTCCCGTGGGTATTGACTCTAGAACTGCCTAGTTCTAAAGGGATTTGCTCCAAGTCCTCCTCTAAGTGTCCTTTCCTTTTAAAAACCTAACCGCGACTTTCCCCATAGAAGTTAACGGCGATTCGCGGCTGTGTTCCAACACTGCACGCGTCCCCCGTGGGTCCCCTGTGTCACTACCTTGGGTGGTTCCTTGTGGTCCAAGCACTTCTACAGGCTCTAGGCCTTGTGTCTAGCTCAGTCGTGGTTCTTATACCACTTTATTGGTATATGGTTTGAGTACGCCCCTAGGGCTCAAATGTGTATTTGTGCTATTACTGTTGATATTCGACTTGTAACTTATGTACTTCAAACTCTAGCCTCATAAAGAGACTAGAGGGGTGTGTTTAAGACTAAATACATATATTTTAAATATATACCTGGTGTGGTCCTCTTTCATTTGGTCACTCAAGAGATTATAGACTGGTAAAACAAGCTGCTTTACATTCCTTCAAGACTTAGCCTGAAGGCTGCTCTCCATAGCTACCACTAGGATAGCTTTCAATAAAGGTTGTCTTTAACCTATCTCCAATAAGGGGTTGTTTGGACTGGTGCAGGGTGCCCACTATAGTTAGTGGACAGCATATACCAGGCCAACTTCTCACACCTCTCTTGCCTCTTTCAGCACCTCTGTTGCTTCTTTCTGCACCCCTCCTGCCTCTTTCTGCACCCCTCTTCCCTATTTGTGCAACTCTCTTGCCTCTTTCTACACCTCTCTTCCCTCTTTCTGCAGCACTCATGCCTCCTTTTGCTCCTCTGTTGCTTCTTTCTACACTTCTCTTGGTTCTTTCTGCACTGCTCTTGCCTCTTTCTGCATCCCTCTTGCCTCCTTTTGTACCTCTGTTGCTTCTTTCTGTACCTCTGTTGCTTCTTTCTGGACTTCTCTTGCCTCTTTCTGCACCCTTCGTGCCTCTTTCAGCACCTCTGTTGCTTCTTTCTGCACTTCTCTTCCTTCTTTCTGCACCCCTCGTGCCTCCTTTTGCACCTCTGTTGCTTCTTTCTCCACTTCTCTTGGTTCTTTCTGCACTGCTCTTGCCTCTTTCTGCATCCCTCTTGCCTCTTTGAGCACCTCTTTTGCTTCTTTCTGCACTTCTCCCTCCTCTGTCTGCACCCCTCTTGCCCCGTTCTGCATCTCTGTTGCTTCTTTCTGCACTTCTATTACCTCTTTCTGCACCTCTCTTGCTTCTTTCTGCACCGCACTTTCCTCTTTAAGCACCTCTGTTGCTTTTTTCTGCAGATCTCTAGCCTCTTTCTGCACTTCACTTGCCTCTTTCAGCACCTCTGTTGCTTTTTTCTGCAGATCTCTTGCCTCTTTCTGCAACCCTCTTTTCTCTTTCTGCACCTATCTTGTCTCTTTCTGTACCCTGTTTCCTGTTTCTGCACCTTTCCTGCCTGTTTCTGTACCTCTCTTGCCTCTTTCTGTACCTCTGTTGCCTCTTTCTGCACTTTTCTTGCTCTTTCTGTACCCTTCACGCCAGTTTCAGCACCTCCGTTGGTTCTTTCTGCACTGCTCTTGCTTTTTGCTGCACCTGACTTGCCTCTTTCTGCACTTCTCTTGCTTCTTTCTACACCTCTGTTGCTTCTTTCAGCAATTCTCTTGCCTCTTTCTGCACTTCTCTTCCGTCTTTCAGCACCCCTCCTGCCTCTTTCTGTAACACTCTTGCCTCTTTGTGCACCCCTCCTACCTTTTTCTGCACCCCTCTTGCCTCTTTTTGCACCTCTGTTGGTTCTTTCTGCACTGCTCTTACTTCTTTCTGCACCTCACTTGCCTCTTTCTGCACTCCTGTTCCCTGTTTCTGCACCTTTCCTGCCTGTTTATGCACCTCTCTTGCCTCTTTCTGTACCTCTGAGTTAGAGGTACTTTTAATCCCCCTGCCCTATTATGTACTAGGGCCTTACAGGGGAGGTCATGCCAATCACAGGGATGCCCCAACCCATAGTGTACCCTAGTATATGTAGGTGTTATCACTGTTTTCTAAGTGTCTTTCAGCGTAGCACTGGCTCCGGGCCTGGTTAGTTAGAGTCAGTTACCACCAGTACCAGTCAGTAAAAAGTTGGGGGCACACAATGACTTTGAAACAAGGCCTCTTTCTGCACCTCTGTTGGTTCCTTCTGCATATCGCTTACTTCTTTCTGCACTTTTCTTCGTCTTTCTGGACTTCTGTTGCCTCTTTCTGCATTTCTCTTGCTTCTTTCGGCGCCTTTCTTCCTCATTCTTCACATGTCCTACCTCTGTAGGCATAGTTAGAAATTAGCATTTAAAAAACCTTAGAAATTCACTGAAAAACCCATAGGTTTCAGGGACGTTATAGTTAGAAATTATCATTTAAAAAACCTTTGAAATTCACTGAAAAAACCATAGGTTTCAGGGACGTTATAGTTAGAAATTAGCCTTTAAAAATCCATAGAAATTCACTGAGAAAACCATAGGTTTCAGGGACGTTATAGTTAGTTGGACATTTCACTCGTACAAAATCAGAGAAATTCGGCAGTTATAGTTAGTTGAGCTAACTATAACTTGCGCCCCCGCAATGCACTGCTGATGACACCACATATTCCATCAATCATGACATGGTCAGTGACATCACTGATGACATCACTGATGACATCTCAAATGACATCACTGATAACATCATCCACGTGATAATCTGATGCACCTCCTCACACCCTAATATAACCTTTGATACACCCACTCTAAAATACAGACTACCATTTTCGAAACCATAGACACACCAATACCAGTTACTACATACCCACTCACTGATTCCTAGGTCTACACACATGTCCACTCATTCATCCATACAGTTACTCATACATGCAGTCACTCATCAATACAGCACTATCATACGCACTCATCCACCTATACAGACACTCACACACCACCACTCACCCATAGAGTTACTCACACACCTAGTCAGTCATGCACCCTTGGTCTAGGTCCACTCTCTCCCCACTGCTCCGCTGTGCCATCTCTTGCCTCCAGACCCGACCTCCTCCTTGGGAGGTTCGAGGCTGCTGCCCGCTCCTGCGCCTGCTGCCCGCTCCAACTGGGACCAGACTGCCTCCAACCACCGTAATCTTTCTCAGCCATTTGTTTTCTTAATTTTTTCCCTGTTGTGCCACTGTTATTGTGCCCATCTGTGTCTTGCTCTAATTCCACCACTGTTTTTATTTTCTCGTGCCTGCCTGTTCCTTTTACCTTTCACCGCTGCTGCCCCTGCGGCTCCTCCCCCCCAGAATTCCCCATCAGAATTCCCCTGCTCCCACCTCCCAGCCTCTCCTCCCTCCCACCTCCCCTACTTAATGGCGGTCGCTGCACGGGCGCGCCGCTGGCGCGCCAAAGGCAAGCCCGTCTGCACCCGTCCACGACCCGACCGCGGCCAGCACCAGGAACCCTAGACCTCCTACTACCCATCGCTACGACACCACCACCCTCCTCGCACTCAACCCTGGCGGACTTAGAGAATGCCAACAGGCCTCGCCGAACACGACCCACGGCCAGTTCTCCTGCCTCCACTGCCGCCAGACCCTCACCGCCACCCCGGCCTCCAACACCGCCGACGCCAGCACCGGCGACACCCTAAAATGCATCCTCCTCAACGTACGCTCCGTACACAAACACGCCATGGAAATCTGGAACCTACTCGACTCTCTTTCGCCCAATATCGCCTTCTTCACAGAGACCTGGACCAACGCATCCTCCGCCCCCGATATCAGCACCGCCATCCCAGATGGATACAAGATCCAGAGGAAAGACCGCCCCAACCACCCAGGAGGGGGCCTCACCATCGCCCACAAGATCACCCTCCGCCTCACCACCTCCAGCGAAACCTTCCCCTCCGCCGAACACCTGCACTTCAAGATCCAGACCACCCCCAAAGCCACACTCCGAGGAACCCTCGTCTACAGACCCCCCGGCCCCCGAACACCCTTCGCCACCACCATCACTGACTTCATCGCACCCCACGAGATCACCTCAACAAACTACATACTCATTGGAGACCTGAACTTCCCCCTCGACAACCCCAGCGACCCCAACTCCACTATCCTTTGTGACAACCTTGCCAACATCGTACTTAAACAACTCGTCAACAAACCGACCCACAGAGCAGGACACACCCTCGACCCCATCTTCGCAGCAGGAAACAGCGTCCATTTCAGCCACACAACGCAGCCGCCATGGACTGACCACCATTGCGTACACTTTGCCATCAACAAACCCAAGGCACCCAAACCAGCCCCACGCCCACCACAAAGGAACTGGAGCAAGGTTACTGACGAGCAACTTAACTCCACCCTCACCCGAGACAACCACACCTGGGCACCCGACACAAACAGCGCAAACGACGCAGCCAGAGAACTCCACACCTGGATCTCCAACTGCGCAGATGAGCTCGCCCCGCTACGCAACCCCGACAGACAACGCCCCAGGAAAGCCGCCTGGTTTACAACCGCTCTCCAAGAAGCCAGACGCACCTGCAGACGCCTGGAGAAGAACTGGAGAAACACGAAGGCAACCTGCAAACCATACCACCTACAAGGACGCCTTGACGGACTACCACAACCAGATCAGAGCCACCAAAAGGAACTTCATCCACAACAAAATCCTGGCCAACTCCACCAACTCCAAGGAACTTTTCAGTGTCAGTCAAGAATTCACCAACCCACGCAGCAAAGCCACAGACATCACCCCATCCCAAGACCTCTGCAACAAGCGTGGAACCTATTTCCACCTCAAGATCAAAAACCTCTACGACAACTTCATCGACCATCCACCAGGCACCACAGATGGCCCCTGCCCCCCAGAAACACCAGCAAGCCCACCATCTCCAACTGGACACCGATCATGGCCGAAGACACCGCCTCGACCATGAAAAGCATCCACTCGGGGGCCCCCACCGACCCCTGCCCCCCTCACATCTACCACAGAGCCGTGGCCGCCATCGCACCCAAACTACAATGCACCATCAACACCACCTTCAAAACAGGTACCTTCCCAGACGACTGGAAGCGCGCAGAAGTCAGAACCCTGCACAAGAAGCCCACAGCTGACCCCACCGACCTCAAGAACTATCGGCCCATCTCGCTCCTCCCCTTCGCAGCCAAAGTTGCAGAGAAAACAGTCAACAGGAAACTGACACGATTCATTGAAAAGAACGCCGTCCTCGACCCGTCCCAATCCGGATTCCGAAGCAACCCCAGCACAGAGACCGCCCTACTCGCCGCCACAGATGACATCCACACCCTCCTGGACCAAGGCCACTCCGCAGCCCTCATCCTACTCGACCTATCAGCGGCCTTCAACACCGTCTCCCATCGCACACTAGTCGTCAGACTACACGACGCAGGCATACAAGGAACAGCCCTGGATTGGATCCGATCATTCCTCACCGGAAGAAGCCAAAGGATCAGACTCCCACACTTCCTCTCCGACCCCACGAAAATCACCTGCGGAGTCCCACAGGGCTCATCACTGAGCACCACCCTCTTCAACATTTACATGGCCCCCCTCGCAGCCATCGTCCGACAACATGGCCTCAACATCGTATCCTACGCGGACGACACCCAGCTCATCCTCTCCCTCACCAAAGACCCCACCACTGCCAAACTCAACTTCCAGAAAGGAATGCAAGACGTCGCAGTGTGGATGACCAACAGCTGCCTGAAGCTCAACGCCGAGAAGACAGAAGTCCTCGTCCTCGGTACCACCCCTTCTGCATGGGACAGCACCTGGTGGCCGATCACCCTCGGAAGCCCACCTACCCCCTCAGACCACGCCAAGAACCTCGGCATCGTACTCGACTCATCACTCTCCATGAACCGACAGGTCAACGCCGTCACCTCCAGCTGCTTCAACACCCTCCGCATCCTCCGCAAGACCTTCAAGTGGATCCCCCCAGAGTCAAGGAAGACAGTCACCCATGCACTCATCACCAGCAGACTGGACTATGGAAACGCACTCTACGCCGGCATCAACAAGTCCCTACTCCGCAAACTCCAGACAGTACAAAACACCGCCGCCAGACTCGTCCTCGGCATCCCCCGACACGAACACATCAGCCAACACCTACGAAGTCTCCACTGGCTCCCCGTGGAGACAAGAGTCACTTTCAAAATCCTCACGCCTACAAATGCCTACACAACAACAGACCCAAATACCTCAACGACAGAATCAACTTCCACGTACCCAAAAGAAACCTCCGATCTTCAAACCTCGGACTGGCCGAAACTCCGCGCATCCACAGAGCCAGAGCAGGCGGAAGATCCTTCTCTCACATTGCAGTCAAGACCTGGAACGAGCTACCGGCAGACATCAGACGCGCCCCCTCCCTGAACACCTTCAGGAAAACCCTCAAGACCTGGCTCTTCAGCTAAACAGATCTGCGGACCCCCCTCAGCACCTTGAGACCCTCATGGGTGAGTAGCGCACTTACAATTCCCTGATTGATTGATTGAATCACACTCCCATTTACTCACCTATACAGTTATACACACACCACTTCACTTATTCATACAGATACTAACACATACTTACTCTCTTCTACAATCACTGACACAAGCACACACTCATCCATACAGCCACTCTCACAATCACTCACTCTCACATATAGTCATTTATATACTCCAACACTCACATATACTGCCTTTCACATATGTAGTTACTCACACATGTACCACTGAGACATCCATTCACTCACCAACACACCCATACACACACTCACCCACCCATACAGCCCTTCACAGATGCACTCTTGAACCCATACACCCAGTGAATCCCCTACTCACACATCTATGCACAGAGTCACACACCCCCCACCCACCCACAGAGACACTCAGGCACCCATACAGATACTCAGACAACCAATCAATAACCCACATAGACACTCATGTAGCTACTCACCAACCCATGCAGCCGCTTACACACCAGCTGACAGACTAATACAGACATTCACACAGTTTAGTCACTAACCCATGCATTCAGTAAGACACGATTAATCACTCACTTATACAGTCAGTCACACACCTACGAAATCATCCATTCAGACACTTATATACCCACTCATTCTTCAATACACCTTGGCATATATATATATATATATATATATATATATATATATATATATATATATATATATATAAAACATAATTAAACTTTACAGAAACACATAGTCACTAGATGATGTCATCAGTGATGTCATTTGAGATGTCATCAGTGATGTCACTGACCATGTCATGAATGATGTAATATGTGACGTCATCAGCAGTGCATTGCAGGGGCTCGAGTTATAGTTAGCTCAACTAACTATAAAGGCCGAATTTCTCTGGTTTTGTACAAGTGAAATGTCCAACTAACTATAACATCCCTGAAACCTATGGTTTTTTCAGTGAATTTCTATGGATTTTTAAAGGCTAATTTCTAACTATAACGTCCCTGAAACCTATGGTTTTTTCAGGTCATATATATATATTCACTGAAAGAACCATAGGTTACATGGACGTTATAGTTATGGTGATATTTCACTCGTTCTAAACTAGAGAAATTCAGAAGCTATAGTTAGCTGAGCTAACTATAACACGCGACCCTGCAATGTATTGCTTATGACTTCATGTATTACATCACTCATGACATGGTCAGTGACGAGTCCCAAGATGGCTGCCAACACTTCCTGGTTGAAGTGTTGGCAACCAATCAGAGCAGTGTATTTCCCTGCACGAGCTTGTCTTTGTTTGCGAAGGCTTCGCATCCAGAGATATCACTATAAATTTAAACTTAAATTTCTCAAAAACTACTGAACGGATTTACACCAAATAAGCAAAAGGCACTTTCTTGAACTGATATCTACCTTCCTGCCAAATGTGGTGTAAGTCCGTTCAGCGGTTCGGGCTGTAGAGATGACTAAAGGTTCCTATGGGAATTAATATTACAAATGCAACCTTATTTCGCACCTCAAATTCTCGGTCCTCACTGCACGGAACACCCCCTTACTTTTCCAAGCAAAATTTCATGCAGTTTGGTCAAACAACTCCAAAGTTATAGCCAAGTCAAAAAATGGTTTTCCTATGGAAACTACTAGGTCCTAACTATAGCTAGTAGGTAATATATATATATATGTTCCTCGCCAAGAACGAGAAAGGCACTCCACGGGTGATTTCAAAAATGTATTTCTCATTTCACAGGAAATGAAACATCTATGAGTTTTGGTTGAGGCCCGCACCCTTGCTCATGACAGCGAGCACCGTTGTCTCTCCACATTAAATACAGCATAGAAAAGTAAACACAAGAAGGAATGTGCAGTGCAAAACACATCAGACTGGTCAGAGCCATCTTTTAACATGCAAAATCCATATGAGGGATATGAAATTCATACATGAATAAATAATCTATCCTGCGTGGTCCCCTCTGTCCCCCAAATCAATAATAATAGAGCAGTACTAATGTATTCCAAACTTGGTGGCAGTGCCGCACTCAATAGATAGAATGCAAAACAAACATTAAACTCTACAATCGTCTAAAATTACATGGGGAAAATATGGGGAATCACAATTATGATCAATTCGAAGGTCTAATTATAAGACGCAAAATCTCATTATTGCATAAAAATCAATTTTATAATTCCTAACTCACTACTAGTGGCAAATGCCACTACTGAACCAGCTCTTACGTGATCAACTCACCATTAAAGTGCTCAGTGCCAACCCATATATTAAATTACAAGGCTCTCAAGAGACCACATTTCATCAGAAAATACATGTATTTGCATATTGATATCATCCAGTATAAATGGTTATCCAGCCACTTTGTAACCTAATAAATCATGCAATAATGTACGCCATTTTCCCAGATTTGCATTATGATACACAAATAACAGAAATATAAAGCCCATGTGGGTTACTGTACCATCATAATTGAATCTCCAAAAGTATATCAGAAGGGAGTTTAGCACACATAAGAATGTGTGCTAAAACCAACTACATCTGATGTTAAAATGTAAATGCCAGACAATGTTATTAAAAAATGAGTAGCCTTGTAACAATCAGTGCAAATATATGAACAATGGCATCTCCCATCCCACAAAACAAGTATAGTGTGGTTGTATGTAAAAGTCAGGATGACTATTTAAAGCGCCCAAAGGAAGTGCTGAATCTGAGTCTACCCTTTAATAGAGGCAGGTGTACAATTATTCATCAATGTTGAAGCCATACAGCTCCATACTATCCAGTTCCAGATTTTAAAAAAAATCCAATTTACATAGCTCGTTCTTCCTGTCTCCACCCCACTTCTTTTTGGGTACTTGTGCTATACAGCTGTATCTCAGTTCTTTGGGATCACTCTGATGGCATCTCTTGAAATGCTGGGCTAAGGGGTAGCTACGATCATTGTTTACAATGGCTCTTATGTGTTGTAAAATACGCTTATGTATGGGTAGAGTAGTGCTCCCCACATACAATTTTTTATAGGAGCACTTAAGGATGTACACAACAAAGCTTGATTTGCAGGTGAGATTACCTTTTATCTTAATGGTCTTTTTAAAGGGTGTATGTAGTATGGTCGAATTCTCTCCATTTTTACAAGCTTTGCACTTTGTGTATTTTCTGAAACCATCCTTGGGGGATAAGTCACATCCTATTGGTGGTATCAGTATTGAAGTCACTGTTAACCAGATAATCCCTCAGGGATTTGGGTTTTCTATATGTAATCTGTGGGCATTTGGAGGCAAGAGTGCCTATGATTGGGTCTGCCCTAATCAAATGCCAATGCTTTTGTAAAGCCTGATAGACTGTAGCATGCTCTAAGTTGTATGTAGTTATGAATCTGTGCGAAGAGTCTTTATTAGCTTTCTTCTTTGGCACAGATTTCGAGGGATTGAAGAGGGCCATTTCTCTGTCCTGTAATCTGGCTCTAAATGAGGCTGCTCTCAATATTCTTTGTTGGTATCCTCTCTGTATGAAGTGACCTATCATCTCTGTTTCAACCAGATTGTAGTCCTCTTCAGTACTACAAACCCGTTTGGCTCGATAAAATTCCTCAAAGGGGATGCTCTTTATCAAAAGGGAAGGGTGGAAACTTCTGGCATGGCGATTAGTATTCCTTGCAGTAGGTTTTCTGAAAATAGTAGTTTCCAACTTCTCATTCCCCACCCAAATTAATACATCCAAAAATTCAATTGATGTCCTGCTTATTTTACCTGTAAATCTTAAATTAAGAGCATTATTGTTTAACTCTGACATAAACAGGTCTGCTTCTGTTTCAGTACCCTGCCACAGCACAAACAGATCATTCATGAACCTCAACCACATTTTGGTATTTCCAGACAATGTACCATTTCAGGACCCACGAGCACCTGCTCCTCCCACCAGTACACATGCAAATTCCCATAGCTGGGGGTAAAGCAGGTGCCCATAGCTGTGTCTCTCTTTTGCTGAAACAGCTGATTGTCAAACACAAAGATGTTTTTAGCTAAGCACCACTCCATCATCTCTAACAGCATGGTATTATGTGCTGCATAACCTATGGGTCTTGTGGAGAAAATGTTGTGCCGCCCTCAGGCCATCCTGTTGTCTGATGCTGGTATACAATGTTGAGACATCTACTGTCATTGGAAGCATATCTCATTCCCACTTTACATCATAAATGTGTTTTAAAAAATCTGCTGAGTCCTTGTTGTGAGAAGTTAGAGCGGTGACAATAGGGTTAAAAAAATAATCAATATATTTCAATATGTTCTCAAATACACTATTCTGTGTAGCAATGATAGGTCTTTCAGGGGGCCTATTAAGATCTTTATGAACCTTTGGCATCATACAAAATACAGGCATCATCAGATGATCTTGTTACAGATAACAATATTCATCCCAACTCAAAACTTCCTGATCTCTCCAGGATAATACGTTTGTAGCATTCCATATCATTGAGTTGTATCAACACCTCATTCAGAGACATTTCTTTATCTCACAAGACGATGTTTACCCCTTGTCTGAGGGTTTCATTACCACATTGTATTGATTCTTAAATGTATTACCCATTGAAAACAGTATCCTATCTCTATCTAGCTGTTCTCTCTTTTTGGTGGATATCCAATTGATGTGGTGCAAGTCTTTAATAACATTCTCCAAGAAGATATCCAGGTTATCTCCTGTTGTCTGTGGAATATCCCTGGACTTTGGGTGAAAGGGAGGTGCTCCTCCAGCATCCGTGTTTATCATATCCATTTCTTGGATCAGATTGCTTGAGGATGTCTGTTGGCTCTGATTCAGTTTACCTTCCTCTTGTAGTGCCAAAAGACCTTCCAATAAATCAATATCTGATACTAATAGTTTAGAGCACATGCCAGTTCTAATTAGTTCATTGGTGGGAATCACTTACTGGGTCATTTCCCTGAGTTTAGACATTTTTGGCAGCCTCAATTTGCGTGTATATTTGTATAACTCAATCCAACTTTGTGCGTAGTTGAGTTAGCTCTTATGACAATATGAAAGACCCAATTCTAAATCTGAAATATCTTCCTCGGACGACGGTATGTGGCAGAGGTTCACAATAATTCTTGTTTGATTATTGCTAGGTTGGTTGCTTTTGATTCAACCAGGTAGTTCTCCCTGTTGTTTCTACTCATGTCCCTCCTTTGTCCCAGTGCCCCCCTCCTTTGTTTTCTCCTCCTCACAGTCTCCCTCTAACTGTTCTGTGGTCTGTTCTCTGATCCTGTTGTAAAAACTGCAGTTCATCTGAAACTGTAAAGAGTGCTACTCCTCCTTCGCCTATGGCGAGATCATCTTGTTCCACTTCAGACCCAGTCTCTGAACTAACCTGCCTACAGGAGCAATCTTGCTGCATTTTATTTATATCTTCAATTCTCTGTCAAAATGCTTTGCATAAGTATAGAACTGGCTTCTTTAGTAATCCAAGCGATCACGCAAGGATTTATTAGCTCTTCTCTCCTTAATTCTTTTGTCGTGTAGTTCATACTAATCCGTAGGATCTGCACGTTTGTTGGACAACATAAACTGTGGATGAGGTGCCGAGACTGATTCCGGGCACCCCAGCAGGATATGTTGGCCTAGAGACCAGCTAACTCACAGTGCCACCATAAGCCCCCCTAACCTTAGCAGGGAGCAAACAGCTTCTGGCAACCACTGAACATGACAACCCTGACCCCTCAGGGATCGTGGAAACAGATCAGAACCTTTTGCTCAGTCACTCATGCTTACTTGTGCTCAGAGAAATATACAGAATACACAGTGGGATGTTTTCAATATATTTATTGAACCAACGTTATTCCAGTATAGAATTCATGTGCTGCGGTAATCAGTAGACAGAAGCAGATGAAAGTGATTACAAGCACAGAAAGTGTAAATAGTAGATACAGTTCTACCATGGTGCTAAAAAAGTGTATATATGCAGGCATATAAACAAGGTAGTAATCAGGTGTACTCCTACTATGCAAACCCTATTCTGAGTGTACCTGGAGTGTGTGTAGGTGTGAAGCCAAGAATCCCCCCAGGGGACGATCCAACCCTGTTACCTGGCGGGAGAGAATGTAGGACCCCGTCTTCGTCACGAACTGGACACCCCTCAGGAGATGTCACACCACTGCATGGTGAAGTCTCAGCATGCAGGGACCCTCGGTGTCAGCTGAAGTGCCTCCTCTCCTAATCTTATGGGATGCTATTTATTTATAATAGAAAGCAGCCTTGCGATGTGCGTATAGATTAGTGATGTTATGGCTATGTAGATAGCCCTGTCGCCCAGTAGGTGAAGGTAGAAATTACATTTGTACATACTGCGTAGAAGGGCCTGGTACATGATGTTCGAGGCATCATGATAATGTGCGAAGCTAGATGTGTAAACAAAGTAGTTTCAGAGAAACTAATCCAACATTGTAGTGCACGCAAATATGTGCAAAAGGTCACAGCAGAAATGTTATTGTGAACAATAGGAAAATGTAAGAAATGATCAGCTTCTCTACATGGGCCTTGCCCGGGCACATAACACTTTGCTCGTATTTCAACAAGCGTTCTTTCAGTTCACTTTTACATTTAGATATTCTAGCTTGGTTTGAACCCTTTTCTAAAATATTGTTCAGATCTTTAATCTTTGGTGGAACTAACGCTCTTTCAATTTCGGTGTACTTGATCAAAATATAGATCATTCCCATCGAGCTTTAGGCATTGTACTCAGCCCACTCTTTCAAGAGGTCTGGGTAAGGGTTCTCATAGGTCGGGGTGTTCATAATATATATATTACAGAGTGGAAGTAGTAGGGTTAGCAGAGATAAGGATTTCTTGGATTTATGTCCCTAAAAACTTTGCACCCATTTGATGAATTGCAGCAAAACTTTGCAGACTTCTTGCACCCGTCACATTGAAAGTTTTGCAGCACTTGGTAAAGGGGTGCAAGAAAAAGGGGGTCCCAAAACAAGCTTAAAATCCATTGCTTTTTAGATAGACTTTTGTATCTACCGTAGCAGCAAAATGACTGAACGGATTGTAATGAAAATTCACAGAAATGTACATTAGACTATGTAGATGATTCTTTTCGCTATTGCAAGTGATGTTATAAAGTGGTTATGAAGTTATAAGGGCCAACAACTTATGATATATTGTAGCACAATGCTACTCAAAGTAGCAAGAAAGCCCAAAAATAAACTAGACTGCATGTGTAAAGTTTCAGATTTATTACATGAACAAATGAAAAATCCATTTATGGTCACATGCTAATTGAAACCTATAAACAAATATATAACGAATAGAATACATCTTAATCTACATAGGTTTTCTTTGCATGCTCTATGGCTCAAAAAAATAAAACTGGCCAAACAGCCAAGCAAAAAACATCTTTCTTATGAACTCCTATGCAACAAAATTAAAACTTGGCCTAGCAGTGAGCAACAATAACTACTATTTGGAGCACATGATAATTGGCTACTGGGAAAAAATAATAATCTTAATTTGTATAGCAATAACAATGATGCGCAACAAAATTCATTTTATTTATTTGTTTGTTTACTTACCTCTGTGCAGCCGTATTCCGTAGTTTACTACCCCCCACCCTGCCCCTCCCCCGCCCCACATCACCGCCCGGCAGCACTACCACCAAGGGCCGCTACTGCTGTACTCCCCTCTACACTATTACACTGTACGCAACTTCAATCTTTGCCCCTCTAATATATGGTATTCCACTCTACCCCACTCCACTATATGCCACTCCACTGTATGCTATTACACTCTACCCCACCCCATAATACATCACTCCAGTCTACACCACTTCACTGTTCGCCACTCCACTGTAGTCTACTACACTATATGCTATTACACTCTATGTCACTCCACTGCATACCACTCCATTCTATGCTATTCCACTTTATGCCACTCCACTCTACGCCACTCCAGTGTACTCTCTTCCACTATATAACTCCACTATACAAAACTCTAGTAAACTCTACACCACTCTACTAGACTCTACCCCACTCTATCCCTGTACATTCCATTGTCCAAATTTGCACTCAACTCTATGCCCATACAATCTATTGTACCACACTCTACTCTACGACACTTTCCAACACTGTACAATACAGCAATCCACTCTACTGTATGAGACACCACTCCAATTTATAACAGTTACCTTGACTCTACGCTACACAATTTCAATATATGCCACCCCTCTCTATTCTAATCCACTGTACCCTACTCCACTCTATGCCACTCCACTGTAAACCACTCAACTCCATGCCACTGTACTCTGTGACACACCAATACACTCTATTGGACTTTACTCCACACTACGTTATACCACTCCACCCGACTCTACTCCACTGAACAAGACTTTACCTCACTCTACAATACTATAAAGCAATCCTCTATAAGCAGCTCCACTGTATCACACACTCCTGTACTCTATGCAACTCTACTCCACGACACTCTACTACACTGTATTCCACTCTCTGACACTTTATTGCTGTCTATACCGTTCACTCAGGGTGAACAAAGCAAATGCAAGGAGATGATGGACAGAGCGCTGAAACTTTTCAGACACTCCTCCCCAGTCACAGATCTGGGTTGAATCCATTGTCATGTAGTTGCTAATAATACATAGGATCTGCACGTTTAGACAACATAAACTAAGGGATTGGTGTCCAGACTGATTTCAGACACCCCAAAGGAGATGTTAGCCTTTAGACCCGCTAGCTCACAGTGCCACTTTAAGCCCCCTAACCTTACCATGGAGCGAAAGGTTTCTGGCAACTTTCAAACATGACAACCCTTGATCCTTCAGTGATCAGGGAAACAGTACAGTACCTTTTGCTCCATAAATCGTGCTCACTTAGTTTCAGCGAATCATAGAATAAACGTTGGGAAAGTTTTCAATAAGTATTTATAAAAGGTAGAATTCTATCGTGGTGCTAAAACAGAAAATATATGCAGGCATATCTATAAATGATACTCCTACGATGCAACCCTATCTAAGGGTGTCTAAGTGTACCTAACATGTATGGGGGTGTAAAGCCAAGAATCCCCTAGGAAAGAGCCAACCCCATTACCTGATGAGAGAGAATGAAGGACCCCATCTGGGTCTCGAGTTGGACACCCCGCAAGGGATGTCAGACCACTGCATGCTTCTGCGTGCAGGGACTTCAGCGTCTCGTGTCAGCGTGGAGGCTTCTCCCCTGGTTGCCCAGTGAAGATGTAGTTCTTTTATACCCGAAAAGTACCCTTAGGGGTTTTACCTAGATGTGTAATGGTACTATGGGTCTGTCATTCAAGGATGACGATAGCGGTGACTATTGTACAGAGTTATTATACAGACAATGGTAATCCTATTGTGCATGTCCTAGGCAGGGGATTAACCCCTTCTATGCTCATGACGAGCTCAGCTCGTCATGCTGCACGGTGGGCGTGTGCGCATGACGAGCTGAGCTCGTCACGACCACGCCCGCGATCGGAATGTCCAGCACCGGGGCGGAATTCCGATCGCGGCGAAGCGGTTAAGACTTGATACTAAGAATCCTCATGCATAATAAATTAGGCTAGTTTTCGAAGAAAACCACACAACATTTATTCAGCACATAACTAGGTAAAAGGTCAGCGCCAGACCCGTTATGTATAGCAAGGTAGGACGAATGTAGGTAAAAGGTCGTGCATCTACCTATGGTCTATATTGGGCTACATTAGGGCTCATAACACCATCATCGTTCTTTAGCCCACTTCACCACCCCAGTTCAGACCCAGCCATATGCAAATCAGTCTTGACCCTGTTCCTCATGGGAACAGTCCAGCTCTAACTGCCAAGCCAGGTCTTCCCCGGACCGGAAACAAGCATCCTGGGACCGGTTTTGGGGTAACACCCCTCATCAGCCAGGCTAGCTAGAATCCAGTGGTAAAGTGAGCAAGAGACACACGTCTGGGCATACCCTGCCAACTTAGCGTGAACAAAGCAAACGCAAAGAGATGATGGAAGGAGTGCTGAAACTTTTCAGACACTCACCCCCAGTCACAGATCTGGGTTGAGTCCATCATCGTTCTTTAGCTCACTTCGCCCCCCCAGTTCAGACCCAGCCATATGCAAATCACTCTTGACCCTGTTACTCATGGGAACAGTCCAGCCCGAACTGCCAAGCCAGGTCTTCCCTGGACAGGAAACAAGCATCCTGGGACTGGTTTTTGGGTCTGAGCTCAAGCCCACAATCCAGAATGAGGAAGTTTTGAAGAGGAAAGGCAGCTAAAATTAAGGACAGCAAGTAAAGTATAAAAGAACATATTTGATTGCATAGTGGAGATGTGAAGGGAACTAAAATTAGGTCGTGATCTTAATAAAAAAAAGTAACTACCTCTTTGATTGGCTTTGGGGGAAAAAACGTATGTTGTTTGCAATATGCTTGGAATAGATAACAGTCAAACACACCTACTACAGTTAATGTGAAGCTAGTATGCTGTTTAGAGAAACTCTTGTGAACTTTTCACCTACTGGTACAGAGAGACTATTGGAAACATGGTTATTATGGAAATAGAGTTAAAAGAGAGCGGGGGAAGGGAACAAAAGAGACTGCAGTATGAAACTGAAAGACAGACTAGTACACAAAATTTGCCTAGTAGAGAGTGTATGCCTTGTAATCGACAATATTTTTCAAAGTAAAACATAAATAAAGAGCATTGACAACAGATTGTTGAATGCTTTTAAGGGCTTCAGCGAAGTTACACAGGGGCTGCGCTGAGTACCGTGGCGGATCTGCGGATCAGCAAAAAACCTATTGAATTGGGCTTCTTTAAAGGAAATATGGAAAGAGTTAAAAAATAGTGACCATTTATGAGTGGTATAACAAAAATAAAAGATGAAAGGAAGTCTGTGATTTGCTCAGCATTAGAGGAGTAAGAGCTCATGGTGAAGGATAGACATTTTAGCTGCTTTTCTACTGAAAGTAAGCCTGGGCGGAGTGCACGGAGTACCGCAACGCGAAACTCCGCGAAGTGCAAATAAAACTCCACCGCACTACGCGAAGCTCCGTGAGCGGCGGAGTGCGTTAGATAAATGCTGGTTGCAATGATTTTCAGTGCCAGATGCTTGTCCGCACTGTGAAATCATCTCGAACGGCACCATGCACAGAGCAAGCGGGCGCTGCTTCCTTTTCTGCCGCTCGAGTAGATTTTTACTCGAGCGGCAGCTTTCTCAACGCGAGCGGTCGCGAGCAGACGCGACACTCGCAATGAGAAATCTGACTGCCCGCTTTGAGAAATCTCGCCGGGAGGTTGATTTTCCACTCTCGCGATCGCCAACTTGATGTTATCGATCGTGAACGAGGAAAAATCTCGCCGGGAGGTGGATTTTCCTCGCTTGCGCTTGCAAACTTGATGTTGACGAACGCGAGCGAGGAAAAAAACTCCGCTCCGCTGTGCGAAGCGGAGTTTTTCGGAACTCCGCGAGCTCCGCGTAACGCGGAGTGCGGAAAACTGAGGAGGATTGCCATAGTTCCGACTTCAAATTTGCACAGTAAATTGCTATACTGAAAATATAGTTCTTTCATTAAGCCAGTGTGAATGAATGTGTTAGAAAATAGATGTGGGTGCTTGCTTATAATATGTAATGTAATAGTATGTAATTTGTACCCATTCACATTCAGACAGGCACACCCAGTTACACTCCCACAAAAGCACTTATGTACCCACCACCCATATAATTATACAGTGACTAACACACTCAGCCACACACCCATAAAAATATTAACAAACCCTTTTTCTCACCTATACATCCACCTACATAGTCATTCACATGCTCATAAGGCACTGTCACACCAACTCACACACCTATATACCCATTCATGTACCCTGTACTCAGTCCATTACACACACACTTACCCACCCATACACCTACTTTTACACCCGGTCACCCATTCAAACAGCCACTCACATACCTATTTACAAAACCACACAGCCACTCAAGCACCCAATCAGAAAGCGACAGAGGTACTTAAACATACATTCACACACGCACACAGCAGTTATGTATCCACCACTAATAGAGCCACTTGCACACACAGTTACACACCGAAACACTCACTTACACAGCCTATTACCAATCCATCCAGCTGCTTACATACCCATTTAGACACTCATACTCTGGCACTTACACAGCCTGTTACACACTGATATAACCACTTATGAAGCTATTCACTTGCTCATAATATGTAATTTAATAGTATATAATCTGAAGTTAAATGTATTCTATATTTGCTTTTCAGATATTTACTGTTTTTAAAGAGTAATGGAAGATGAAAAGATGAGGTAAAAAAAATAAGAATTATGCTTCTTGACACCATCCATAAAGTGGGCAACAGACGATACAGTCAGTTCCACTGGACTATGACGTTTGGCACAATGAGTCACCATGTCTTGCAGTTTGAGTGAAACAGCTAGTATGGTAAGTATCTGGTCAAGTGATATGGGTCCCAGAGATAGTCCAACTGCTGATGATGATGCACTCCCTTACATCTCTCTTATCATCCTCTGATACGTCATTGTATGTATGGTTTTCAGGTGTTTTGAAATGGATGATGTGCAGTGGGAAAAACGTCTTCATAGTATCTCTTGATAGTTTATTGAATATATTAGTTTGGAAACTTTTTTGGAAGTGGTAGGTGTTCTTCTTCTTTGTCCTGCTCTGTACAATGTTTTCCATCTTCAGCAGAAGAGATTTTAACTTTAATACTCTCTTCTTTTGAAGGAAAGGGAACTATACAATGGAGCTGTGCTGCAGAGATTGCCTCCAGAGAGATGTGACACTGAAATAACTGATTTACTGTATGATGTGGATGTGTACACAGATCTGTGGTGGCATCGCAGTGGATGTGCGAATCCATAAAACAAATTGAAAACAGTGTTTGTATTTGTAAAAAGTTAAGTAAGTTATGTTATGTTTATTTGTTAATTGTTTCTTTTAAATTGTATAATGTGTTATTAAAATGTATTTATAAACTTATAAAAATTTATATTACTGAATTGAACTTATGGGTCAAATCAGAGTACAATTTATATTAAAAAGCCACAGTGAAATTCACTAAAAAACCAAAGGTTACAGGGATACTACAGTTCGGAAATAGAATTTTAAAAAGCATAGAAATTCACTGAAACAACCAAAGGTTACAGGACTTTATAGTTAAGCTCAGTTTCTACACACACAAAACCATAGAAATTTAGCAGTTATAGTTACCTGAGCTAACTATAACTAACGCACCCGCAGTGCACTGCTTATGACCTCACACATTACATCACTCATGACATGGTCAGCAACATCACTCATGACATCACTGATGACATCTCAAATGACGTTACTGATAACATCATCCAGCAGAGTAAACTTCCATATTCTTCATAAAATACCATTTAAATTGTTTACAAATAAGAAGAAGACAAGGGTAAGAGAGGTACGGCAGAGAGCTCACTATAACCTTATCAACTACTACACTCACTTATCACCTAAGAGATCATTCTCAGTGGATAGTCCTCTCTCTTCTGAACTACTACTCTTATTACGGGTGACCAAAGTAAAATGTCTAACCATATAGGCTAGACTATTGCAAACCACAACAACACCATTCGTGAACCTGGAAAGAGGTTTTAGTGTAAATGTCAGATTTACAGAAACTACTACAACATACAACTAGTAGAGAGGTCTTAGCGGACAGGTCACTTTGTCACAAACCACTAGTAAAAGTATTCTTCATCCTGGACAAAGGTGTGAGCAGAGAGATCAGTCTGTTGTAAATGTCTACTACACTGAGCCATCACCCTAGAAAAGGGTCTTAGTGAACAGATGAATTTATTGCAATTTACTACTACAGGCATTCATTACAAAGGACAGAGGTCTTAGGAAACTGGTCAGTATGTCATACAACAAAACCATACTCAGCCATCACTGTGGAATGAAATATCAATGAACATCTTAGACTCTCACAAAGCAGTACCACACAAATACATCAGCAGGGGACATGTGTCAGTGTAGAGGCTAGTCCACTGATAAATAGTACATTCGCTTTAAAAATGGGATTATAGATCAGACGACATATGTTAGACATAGTATCACTCATTAGTAGTACAGAAAGAATAGTAATTTAACTTATGCAGTAGCTTAGTGTATATCTTCAAGTCCCAGAATCTTTTATGAAACACTTACACTCACTGGAGGATGTCATCAATGATGTTATTTGAGATGTCATCAGTGATGTCGCTGACCATGTCATGAGTGATGTAATATGTGAGGTCATAAGCTGTGCATTGTGGGGCGTGAGTTATACAAAAGAAACAAAACTAACGATTTCCTCTAGCGCCAAGACACCAGGGATCGAGTGTCAAGGTTATTATTTTAGATATTTATGGTGCAATAAGTATTTATCATGAATTTTAGAGTGGTTTTAAATGTTGTTTGATATTAGAAAAATGAATGAGTATTTTAATCATATTATGTGATTTTATATTCTTTGTTCAACTACACAATTCCTAGGGGTTATGATCTGGAGGAGGGACCGTCAAGTTAACAAAAGATAGTATGAGTTCCATGACCCATTATAGGTATGATGCAGTATGGTTTTATTGTTATCATTGCACCTACATGGATGAGTATTGTACCTTTGTATTTATTTATTTTTATACATCTGTTATTGGTAGGTTTGTTGTAATTCTCCTTGTCATTTAATCTTTAGTCTTGATGATGGAACTTTCCATGACATTACCTGCGATATGACAATTGCACATTTGCACTGAGCCGCATCATTTTGCACTATTGCGTGTACTTAGTACACTGCTTCAGAGGCATTATTTTGAGCATAGGCTTTGCCGTCTGGTTATGAGGATTTTATAATGCATTTTATTTAGGTAATCCAACCCATTCGTGCTTCTGGCCCCATTAGGGGGATATATCTTTAATTTGCCTACTTTGCACATGTTGTTTTTTGCACTATTGCAGTTTTTGCACGTCCATCTAAAGTATATGACAATTCAATGCCACCAATTACAATTATGATTGTGAAATATACATGCAATGTCATGTTAAAATATGTTTTCTATATCTATTGGCCCTGTGGTCACGTGATGTTCATTACTTGCACTTTAAATTTGGTGGCTCTCCCTGACAGGGTCATGTGATCAAGGCCCTTTGCTTTGGGGCCGAAACGCGTCATGGTGGTGCGTGGTGCCAATATGGAATAAATATCTTTTGCACGCAGCTTTTTGGGTCCGTGTTCGTCTTTCCTGATAGTCTGGATGTTCCAAGACGGAGTTCTTTGTATATATATATATATATATATATATATATATATATATATATATATATATATATATATATATATATATATATCCAAATGCTCTCTCCCACAAAGATAGAAAGCGCGACACAGCTCCGGAGTGCAGAAAACGGCTTTATTGATTTCCTTACACGCGGTGACACCAGTCCATGAAACGCTTGTGGCAGACGCGTTTCAGCCTTGATTGGCTTTCTTCAGTGCTGGTTCCATGGGCTCCTCATTATCCTTGGGGGTCAAACCAAATCAAAGATGTTATAAAGACCACTCCCAGTCAGGTGATTACTTGCCCCTCCTCCATCTCAAGGGTGTGTCAGCATCTCGTGTTTATCCTGCCAGGCACACAGCATGCTGGTAGTTGGAGTCCTCTAGGGTAGCCTATTCAGTAATTAGGACAAACCCAACACCTAGTGATGTCCCAATGGATATTGGATATCGGGCCCCACACCAGCTCGAGTGCCCAGGAGGATACAAAAGCCATTTAAGAACCCCTTCTCAGGCACACCAATTTGCCTCCTCTCTCCCCTTGCAGAAGTCAAACCTCAATAGTCCATCAAACTGCTGGGGGGGCAGCGTGTTTTGCAGTACGATGTAAAGTCCAAAGGTGCTGTTTTACCACGCTGCACCTGAACGAGAGGGCGTGTCGTGAAGCCAGCAACAGCTTGCTGGCAAAACATGAACCAAATGCTCTCTCCCACAAAGATCAATCAATCAATCACAGAATTTGTAGAGCGCACTACTTACCCGCGAGGGTCTCAAGGCGCTGGGGAGAGGGAAGGGGGGGGGATGCTGCTACTGGTCGAACAGCCAGGTCTTGAGTAGCCTCCTGAAGGTCAGCAGGTCTTGGGTCTTTCGTAGGCTTAGTGGAAGGGTGTTCCAGGTCTTGGCGGCGAGGTGTGAGAAGGATCTGCCGCCGGTGGTTGTTCTTCGAATGCGGGGGACAGTGGCGAGGGAGAGGTCGGCGGAGCGGAGCTGGCAGTTGGGGACGTAGAAGAAGAGTCGTCTGTTGAGGTAGGCTGGGCCAGTTTTGTGGAGTGCCTTGTGTGCGTGGGTGAGGAGTTTGAAGGTGATCCTCCTGTCGACGGGGAGCCAGTGCAGGTTCCTCAAGTGGGGGTGATGTGGCTGTGGCGTGGTACGTCGAGGATCAGTCGTGCGGAGGCGTTTTGTATGCGTTGTAGTCGCTTGATGAGCTTGGCCAGGGCTCCCACGTAGAGGGCGTTCCCATAGTCTAGTCTGCTACTGACGAGGGCCTGGGTGACTGTTCTTCTTGTGTCTGTCGGGATCCACCTGTAGATCTTGCGAAGCATGCGGAGGGTGTTGAAGCAGGAGGAGGAGACTGCGTTGACTTGCTTGGTCATGGAGAGCGTTGAGTCGAGGATGACTCCCAGGTTGCGTGCGTGGTCGGTGGGTGTCGGGGCTGCTCCCAGCGTCGTTGGCCACCAGGAGTCGTCCCAGGCTGAGGGGTTGGAGCCGAGGATGAGGACCTCCGTTTTGTAGATAGATAGATAGATAGAAAGCGCGACACAGCTCAGGAGTGCAGAAAACGGCTTTATTGATTTCCTTACACGCGGTGACACCAGTCCATGAAACGCTTGTGCCAGACGCGTTTCAGCCTTGATTGGCTTTCTTCAGTACCGGTTCCATGGGCTCCTCATTATCCTTGGGGGTCAAACCAAATCAAAGATGTTATAAAGATTACTCCCAGTCAGGTGATTACTTGCCCCTCCTCCATCTCAAGGGTGTGTCAGCATCTCGCGTTTATCCTGCCAGGCACACAGCTGTTGCTGGCTTCATGATACGCCCTCAGCGAGGAGCTGCACCCAGACCCAGTTTTGAGTGACCACAGAGAAGAGGTTGCTAATTTCCCTGCCCACATATCTAGGGTGGCCATATGAACTCTGCACAGGGAAGGAACATTTCTGTCTTTTTGGTTTTAGGTGCTGTGGGATTGTTTGCAGTAGGGCACATAGGAATTGCTGTGAAAATGGGTAGGGTTACCCCAGGGAACGTGTTCACTATTGTTTAGGGAGGGGCCGGGAGTCACCCCCACCTACAGGCAAATGCCAGGCATAAATGTGGCACCCCTGGGGGACCCTCTTCAGAACATTATTGGACCTGTGGAAGACAGACCAATGGCAGACTAATGACTGTACCCACTGTTGAGAAGGAGACCTGAAAGTCTGTACTTGCTCCCACTTGTTTTCAGGTCAAAGAGGTGCACTCCAAGGTCAGTGGGCTTACCTCCTTTTAGGCTACCGGGGAAAAATCAGCTACTAGCAGCCCTTTCCTGAAGAACCCTGTGGTGCTAGAGGCACTCCTATGTTTTGAAACCACGTGTTGACCTTTGACTACCATGATTTTAATTGACTTTTGGTGTTTTATTTTACCCTAGCCTGAATGTACGACATACTTTCCCTGCATGTGCAAGTTTCCCTTGAAGATTTCTTTTGTTTCTCTTGTAGTTTTAAAGTTGGAGCTGTCACAGAGTAGAACAGCTTGCCAAGAACAGAACGTGTGGGAAGTGCATTTGAAAGCATGAGAGAGAGAGGTGTGGAATGTACTTCTTGGTCTTGAAGTGCAGTGTTATGAGCAGTGGTGCTCAAATGTGCATTATCGTGTACATTGGGAGATGAAGTGTGTGATGCTATAGGCAGTGGTGCACAAATGTGCATTGTGTTGTACATTGGCAAGTATTATGAAGTTCTTACTATTGGCTTTGACATGCCCTCATGTCATCTTGAATTCTGACTCTATCTGGCTTGAGCTTTTTGCGCATACAGGCAGGCTCCCAGATTGCTCAAGTTGTTTAGGTTATCCACGTTCAAGGTTGTTTTGTTTTTGGAGATTGTTGAATGTCCGCCAGAGACTTTCGTAAACTTCGTTAAGATAAAGGCTGGAACACATGAGAATGCAGAAGGAACCTGAGAACTCCTTTGCCTTTGGAATGCTTGCATGGAAAGTGGCCAATTCCAGTAAGTTTCCTTGGTGCAGAGGGAAGACCTCTTGAAACCTTCTAGTGTGTTTTGAGATTATAAAGCTGAGGTTTGTTGATTTGGAAACCGGGATTGTTTGAGCCTGAACAGTACGCATCGTAAGTGCAGGCATCTGGTTGCTGAGTCTCTTGACCCCGGCTGTGAATCCCCCAGTCTCGAGTGGGCCAGGATGAAGTTTGCACCAGGTGAAGTGTTTGATTTTGATTGTTGCCATTGTGATGTGTGGCTGTTTGCGTGCATATTCAGTTTACAGTGGCTATAACAGTCATTGTGATGCATGGCTGTCTGTGTCCACCTTCAGTTTCCAGTGGCTATGATCACCTGAGGTGTTTTCTTTGAGTATTGACTTTGTGATGCGTGAGAGTCTGTGTGCACATCCAAGGTACTAATCCGATATATTTAGTGTATATATCTTTCTGATTTCTTGCAGGACGTCCAGTATGATTCCATATTATTATCATATTATTATCCATGCATTTAACCGTTGCATTTGCCAAGTGTGTTATTATTGCTTGCATATATATATATATCTGTATGCATTTGAATGTTGTTCATTTGACATCTAGGAAAGCCTTTCTGTTAGAGAGCATTGCATAAACAAAACCCCAAGCCTTATTCTGAGAACAGTCTTTGATGTGCTTCATTTTACAAAGTGAAATCTCTTTCCAGGTGGTGTTGTGTTATGTTCATTGCTTTGTCGTGTTTGAGCCTCCGTGTGGGAGAGTAGTATTTGAGAGTGCGAAGCAATACAAACCCCCTTTTCCTAAAGAATCTAGCTGATCAGTTCAAACTGCACCTGCCCTGGACCCTGCTGGTGGCTTCTGCTGCAGTGAGTCTTGACTATCAAATGTTGTTCCTGAGGTCCTGGTACCCCTGTCTGTGTCAAAGTGCACTCATTCTAACATCCTGAGAAACCTGGGACTTAGAAACGTTTTGTCTTCAAAGATCTCCGTATGACTAGGACATACCTGCCAAGTTAATCTGATGAAGGTACATTGCCATTGGACCAAAGATTCAGGTTGCTCACGCTTTGAGCTTTTCCACAGCAGCAAATCGGTTTCAGCAGGACATTGCGGGGAGGGTATCTGGTCTCATAGAGCCCTGTTAGGGTATATCTTGCAGCCTCGCCTCGCTGGAAGAATGTGCCTAAGTGCCTAAGTCCAAACATGAAAATCTTCATTGGGCGAAGGTGCCAAAAGTATCTGGTCGATGAGGGACCTTCCTTGGGTGCGCATTTTAAATGTTAACCACTCAGAGCTTTTCCTTCAAAGTCAACAGCTTCACTCAGAGCTCGTCCAATGGCCATCCGGCCTTTTGGAGCCTGTTTTGGCCACAGCTGCTGCCTTGTCCCACCGAGCATTTTTTACTTCCATTTCAGAGAAGAGCCTGATTTAGTGTTTTGGCAGACGGGGTTTACTCCATCAGGCTGATGTAGTAAAATTCTCTGTCACCCTGAGACAATAACCGTCCACCAAATTTAGAGATGTTCACTGGCTTTGCAACAGAGTACTCTCTCCACCAAACTCTAAATGCTGCCTTAAGTCAGAAGGAAATATTTCTGACCAGGACATACCTGGTTTCTATCCAACCCGCGCTCCATCAAGGTCGGTCTTAAATCGCACGTAGGTACTGACCAACAGCAACCAGATGACTGAGGTTGGTGCTTAATGCTTTTTGGTGCTATTTTCTTTTAAAACTTTTTTAAAAAACATATCTTCGGTTCCCATTATTGGATTTTTGTCATTTTTTTGTCATTTTGTTCATTAACCCGTTTGCTGCTCCGAACGTTCCGCGCCAGTGCGGAACGTTCTATTAAACGGGCGGGGCCACGTCGGCCAACGGACGTACGCAGCACTACCGAGGTAGTGCTCACGACGGCCGTTGGCCGACGCACGCAGCAAACGGGTTAAAGTATTCTCTATTTTTATAAATTGGATGGGAATTTTATTGTGTTGTGTTTTCGACATTTTAACTTTTGCTATTTCTAAATGCTTTACCCATTTTCTTATGTTACGTCTGTCTGCTCTGTGCCATAGCTGGAAGGTGTCAAGCTCAAATTGAAATTACTGAAACCTTTAATGGACTTCACAAGAATAGTAACATTATCACTTGTAGTGGACTATCATCCACCCCAACTAATAATCCACTTTCTTATAATCAATATATATATTGCACAGGCATTACCACATCTGGGCATACCCATAACACTTAGGGTGTCGCAATGAAGTATACAAAAACATGATGGAAGGAATGCTTAAATTAATCTCAGCCACTTCAGTGTGACTCCCTAGGTGGGATGGGTATCCCCAGATCTGGGTCCTGTGCACACTGTGCCACTGGAACCAAGCTACACTTGACTGAAGAGCCCCAGTCAGATGAAATTGGTTTTGGGTTGCTTGTGTCCGGTTCAAGAAGGTCCTGGGCTGGAGCAGGGTCGAGACTGATTTGCATATGGCTGGGACCAAACTGAGGAGCCATTGGGTGTAAAATAAAGATGGACTGGGATGCGGCCTGGGTGATTACCAGTGGCTGAGACTAATTCAAGCATTCCATCCATTAGTCTTTTCATATTTAATTAATCTGGTCTGAGGCACGGCTTCCAAGTCAATTACGTACTCATGCTAGGTTTACACTTTATCTGAAGCAAAGCTCTGTTCTACTACCAATGCCAATTAGCTCAGACAGAAAAAATAGCTCCACCACATATAGTTCAAGTAATCCATCCCAAAGTTGCTGAACCAACTTTGATTCCGGATTTCTGAATTCATACTGTAAACTAGAGAAACAATGGCAACTTCTGAAAATAAGAAGAACAACCCTTCACATCCTACAGTCTAATTTTCAAACATTTTGGACTACAATGCCTCATGCATAAAAGTTGAATTTGGTCTATAACATGATACAGGCACAAAAAATAGAATACATTTAAAATATGCTTTTAAAACAAATTGCATTTCATACGTAATACACCAGCATTAGCAACGACAGTACACCAAAACACAGAGTCCAGCATTACAGTTTGTACAAGAGAACTTGATAGAGTAGAACACACACTGAGAAAAAGAAAAGCAATATTTCACATGCCACATATCCACAATTTAGAAAGCAATAATAATGATCAGATCCATATGTTTGCTGTCAACATCCAGGAAGCCAAAACCATGACTGTATATAGTAATGTCATTACTACAAGATGCCGTAGCTATCATCAATGCCTTGTTTTGACCAACATACTGCATTTACTAAAATATGTCTGACCACAATGGATCAACAATGTGTGCAAGCAAACACAGGCTTGGCATTCGGTATGGTTACTCTGCCCATGCGGATTATATGTAAATTACAGAGCATCCACCATTTAAAACTTCCATACATAACTAAAAATCTTAGTAGGTGAAAATGTAAATCTTTCTTGAGACTATAAATTCTCAATTACAGAAGACTACAAAAATGACAAATTATGTTTATTATTGGTGTGTTTTTTGACAGTATTGTCACCTTAGGAAAACACAGCTGTTACTGCTTTTAGCCCTTGTTAGATGTAAGGGCCAGTCTCACAATATGACACCATGCAGATATTTTTGCTGTGTTAAGCAAAGCAGTCAGATATGCATGTTAAATGTTGTTGTCTTAAACCTAAATCCTTCCTAAACATTTGCATCGTGTTGCAATGAGGAGGTGAAAGAACAAATGCAAGCTGTGGAAGCAATTTTTTTCCGTGAGGCTCTGGTGTTAAATATTGTCTCACATGCAAGTGAGTAGTTACGTGGGTCCCGTGCACACTGTGTCTCTGGAACCAAGCTGTACGTGGCTGATGAACCCATAACTAGGGTGAAACAGGTCCTGGGTTGCCTGTGTTCCGGTTAAGGGAGGACCTGGCTTGGCAGTTCGGGCTGGACTGTTCCTATTGGAGCAGGGTGAAGAGTCTGTTATACTGCTGCTGCTCAGCCTGAGTGAATCTTCATTACAACAGAGTTGTTGCATATAGCTGGGTCTAAACTGAGGTGGCGTGCTGTGCAAAATATGGATGGATTGGAATGCGGACTGAGCAATTACCAGTGGATGATATTAATTCAAGCATTCCATCTATCGCTTTTTTTGGATACTTTGATGTTACGATCAGCAGCAGATAAATAGGAGGTGGTGCTTCTATGTAACAATTCTACTTCCTTACTTGGATGCCGGAGGGCTCAGGAACCGGAAGCACTGTAATGCCTGGTCAAACACAACTCTCTAGTTTACAGAAAGACTCGTGAAACTTGTGTTAGTTTACAACTAGGGCTGGCATGCCTGCTATCTGAATTGTTTAAATAAAGGCATACAGGTACACTTAACACTCTGGTCACCAAAGTCAGCACAGTGACAGCATTCCCCCCAAAATACGTTTTAGATGTTTAATATATTACATCATTACAGAGAGCTGAGAATATATTTCACCAAAACATGAGCAGTTCTATAAGGGTTGAAATTTCATAGGATCCCATAATAAAAAATATATTGCTGTACCTAGGCAGAGCGGTATTCCAAAAGCACATACATTAAAGATCCATGCAATCCCAACCACACAAGGTTTAGGCATTTCCTACTAAAGTACATCATCTTACAATAGTTCGTAAACCCTCTGATTGAGGAAATCAGAGGGTTTGTGAATGCTAAAAATCTTTTTCAAATTCACTAAGCTCATTTAACAATTCAGAAAATGTTTTCCGAATCACTATATGGGTTTAGAAAGCCATACCGAATCTGTATCTGATGCGTTTAGGACATCCCTTCCAAACACCAAATGCTTTTGGAATATATTAATATTTTATGACCGAAATCCAGTATGGAAAACAGTAATATCTTACTGACTACACAGAGGTAGTGGTAACCCATTTGCAAATGGGAAGGAGTCCCCAAAGGACCAATTCCCTTTGTAAATGTTAAAAAATAGTTTTAGGAGTAGGCAGTGGTCCATGGGGCCACTGCTTACGCCTAAAAACAGTTTTTGAAACTTGCCATTTTTATTTTAGGAAAATAAGCTGCATTACAAAAAATGAGAGTTTTATTTAAAAGCAATCACAGATATGGTGGTCTGCTGATCCCAGCAGGCCACCATCCCTGTGACCGCAACGAATCGTAGAGAGCTGGAATTTGCAATGTACCTCATTAATATGCATGAGGTAGGTCAGATTTTGACCCACTAGGATTCAGAATTATAAGAATCGAACTTTTAGTAGATAGTTTGTTTAAAATCTATACTGTCGCAGAAACACTGATCGCAAATTACAGCCAGTATTTTGTGACCATACATTGGTACATATGGACCATAATTCCTAACAGCAGCCACATGTTGGTAAATATTATCCACTGCAAATATTGTGGTATCTCATAATAACTTATTGGCTGGAAATATTATTCTCCTCACTTACTCTGTGTTATGCTTTGGTACTATATATTTACTCATGGAAATTCATGGAAAAACTCAAATAAAATCTATTAAATTAAAAAAATATCAAAAACAACTGTGGCAGATTTCTCAATATGCTCGCTCTGTACAGCCGGATTCCCTCAAAAACTATTCCCCTTACACGTACAAACTTTGTAACGCCCTTCATTAGTATGACCTTATTGTACAACATGAGAAACTGCTGCACAATAGCTCGTTTTCTTATATTTTTGTTATGTATATACTGTAATATCTTGATTTTTCTTTTTCTAATTTCTATTTGTGTATGAAAGCAGTACTTGTGTCATGACCATACTCTCAATCGGTGGTTGACCAGCCACTGTCTTCATCACACCAGATACCCTTAAATAAATCTAGAAAAGTAGGAGCGGTGAGGAAAGAGTCTTTGGAGCAATAATACTATGGTAAATATAAAAACATAAATCCCAAGTAAATGAATTAGTATCATCTCCATTAAATAACATGAGCATCCTCAATAGTCCAAAGGTGACCAAATAAGTTGAGAAAAGATCACAGAAACTGTACGCAAAATGCAAGGAAATCTATTTTTCATTTCAAATTTAACAACCAACCATGCAACACAACATGACATTTGATTTCTAAGCCAGGAACATATGGCCTCTCTTGCTCATTTTCTTTTGTTAACTTAGATTTTGTAGATAACTAGCTGTATTGTCCAACTATTAAGCTACAAAGTGTTAACTTTCAAATGTACCCTTTATCTCTGCTTCCACATTATCTTCTTTACTAACGTGAATGTTCTCAATTTCATACCTCAACTCATCTATCACTTATAAAATAATGTCTTTTTAAACCTAATTTTAGCCATTAATATTAACCCTGGGCGTAGTACTACGCTACGCTCACGGAGCATGCGTAGTTTGCGCTACTATGCAAATTGCACATTGCACGTGTAGCAGCAAAATCATCAACACCTACAAATGCTATAATAAAGCAATTTTATATGCTAAAAAGCATATAACCAATTCACAAAAGTGAACTTTGTGAATGAAAATGTTAGGCAATGAGAGAGGTGATAATTTTGGGGTCCCCCCTAACCTAGGGGGAGGACCAAGCAGATGCCTTGAACACAAAGAGCATATCATGCTGAACGATTCAGTGGTGGTCCCTTCCTCCTAGGACCACCCCAAGCACAGTTATGGGCAAAAATACAGTCCCAACCAAATGTCCTGCAAAGCATTATGGGACAAGATTAGCAGTGGGCAGTGAATATTATAGTGTCCAATATCAAAATAATTCTACAAGAGCTGCAGTTCAACTAGTCGTTACTAGATGTCCCTCACGAGTCAAATGCAAAAGCATTGAAACCCTTTCATGAAGCTTTTGCATTTGACTCGTGAGGGACATCTAGTAACGACTAGTGGAACTGCAGCTTGATGTAATAATAATTTCAATGCTTTTGCATTTGACTCGTGAGGGACATCTAGTAACGACTAGTTGAACTGCAGCTCTTTGTAGAATTATTTTGATATTGGATACTATAATATTCACTGCCCACTGCTAATCTCGTCCCATAATGCTTTGCAGGGCCTTTGGTTGGGATTGTATTTTTGCCAATAACTGTGCTTGGGGTGGTCCTAAGAGGATGGGACCACCACCGAATCGTTCAACAAGATGTGCTTTTTGTTTTCAAGGCATCTGCTTGGTTCTCTCCCTAGGTTAAGGAGGATCCCAAAATCATCACCTCTCTCACTGCTTGTTAATTTATCGTTTTCACTTTTGTGAAATGACTATATGCATTTTAGCATATAAAGACAGAGATATTTATTTTATCATAACTTGCACTGTGCAAGATGCACTACGCAATTAGCGTAGCTGAGCGTAGTTCAAAGTGTACTTTGCATAGACTACGCCCAGGATTAATTAATATTAACATATCCTGGCTATTCTGAAGTCTTTGTTTGCATTACCCCGTGAGGGGACCCAAATATAACAATTTCATTGTTACATGTTCATTAACTGTTATGACTTAACCAAAACTCTTAGAATACATTTGTTAGGATTCTGTCATCTGGACACTAGTGGGGGGCTCGTGTGGGCCCTGTGAGGTCATGCCTTTTGACCCGCCCATGACAGTACATTCTCTAGCACACAGTACATCTTGTTCCACATTACGTTCAGTCCTGATTTCCATTTTTCCATCCTGCTGCATTGTGGTACATGTATTGTGTTCTGTAGTCAAACCTTGCTTTGATTACGTCCTTGTAGTGGTACTGATACTGACTCATTCAAACTTGCTTCCTTGACTTGTCACACTATCGACTCCATTCCATCCTCTGTTTCTGGTTTTGCTGTTCCTCTTCTTGTGCCTGCTGATTGAATTGTCTTCCCTTCTCCAACTTCCTGTGTAGTCTTCCCTTCATCAGTGGTTCCCTGATTCCCTGCAAATGCTTGGTAACTCACACCTTGCTCCCTCTCAGCACCTGTGCTCCTCACCTAGCTTCCAACTGTTTATTCCCTGTAAGGTCACTGTGCAGTGGCTCAAAACTGTTTTTCTGCTGAGGTCCCACTCGTTCTGGTTCTGTCTTGCTATTCTGATTACAGGCTTATTCCTTGATTCTTAGTAACTTGGGACTCTTTATTTCTTGCTCCCTGCTTTGTTATCTTACCTTCACTGTTTCTGTTCCTTGCTGTTTCTACCTCTTTGACCCTTTTTAGGTCTGGCCTAAAGACTGCTTTAGCTGTCTTGTCAGCCTCATGTTTTCCACATTCTATCATACAAAAATGCATACATATACAGAGGCTTTCAACATTGGTCTGTTGCAATGTCACTCAATTATCCTTCCCACCACAGCACAAAATATAGATCAACAGACCAGCCCCCATCCAGCCTTCAGGTGCTGTCACTTTGAATAACTGCATTTTGCCCTTACATTGGTAACTTACATTAAAAAAGTACCCCAAGTATAAAATGTTTTAGACACTAGTACGTCCAAATGACTGCTAAACCCTATGGATTGTAGGGTTTCATCAACTATTTCTAGAACTCTCAAAACATTTTTTGTAAGTTGCAGTGTTTATTCCTTACTGTAAACCAGTTTTGGCATATTTATTTATCTTACTGAAAATTAACACGTCATTAGAGTAGCTAGAATGTATATGCACATTTCTTGGTTGAAGCCACACCTCCTCAGTGAGTGATTTACATTTCAAGCACTTGTATCTGACTTGAGAGGAACCGCTAGGAAATACTTGTGGAACTGCAGCTTCAGGAAAGAATGTTTCTGCTTTGTATTTGTCATCTATGCCAGGGCTTATCTTCTCCAGCTCTCTTTAACTAGTACACCACTCATCCCATAATGCACACTGGGGCTTGCCCCCTTTCTCCTCCTCTATCATTGGCCCTGACACTGGAGCTTGTCTCCTTCCTCCTCCTCTCATTAACTTGAAAGAGCTGTAAGCTCATGTGTGAGCGATTGCATGTAGACTTGAGAAATTGCAGTTTCATGTAAGAATTTCAATGCTTTGCATCTGACTCAAGAGGAACATCTTGTAACGACTTGTTGAACTTCATCTTTGTGAAAGAATTTTGAGGATTTTGTCTGTGAAAGAATTTGGAAGATTTTGCATTTGACTTGAGCGGGACCTATTATGTTTAGTGCATTTGTATAGTCCACAACTCAACCGGGAGGATATCCTGGCACTGAAGCAGGAGATTTATGGTCCGAGCAACGGTCGGGGCTAAGTGAAGAGCCGGATGTTCAGACTCTTGCTAAATTCAAGATCTGAGGATGAGGCTCTGATGTGCAGGGGCAAGTCTTTCCAGGCCTTTAAGAGTGAGTTAGGAGAAGACATGACCACCGGATTTGGTTCTGCAATTGTGGGTCAAGTGCAAGTAGGAGCCTGGCTCAGTGGAGATGTCTTGTAGGTTTGTCGAAGTTTATGCAGTTGTTTAGGTATGAAGAGTCAATGTTGTGTAAGGCTTTATATGTGTGTATGAAGAGTTTGTAGAGTGCTTGTTGTGGATTGGAAGCCAGTGAAGCTCTTGAGGTGCAGGGTGATGTGAGTGTGGGGTAGGAGGTTGAGGGTGAGCCTGGGCACTAGGTTTTGTATGCTCTGGGTGTCTTCTGGTCATTGCAGCTTTGTTTCCAGCATAGAGCACATTGCCATAAACCAGGTTGCTGGAAATAAGGGTTTGGGTGCGGTTCTGCAGGATCACTGACATAATATCAAGATAACAAATATAAACTTACAGAATTATCTAAACTTTGATATCATTAACAAAAATATAGAGGCCCTATACTTAATTTAAAAAACTCACAAATATCAAACACATAAATATTAAAGTCAAAAATATTAAATCTAACATATATCGAAAACAAAAATATTGGAAACAAAAATATTGTGACATAACTAACCATAGACTATATCAAAAATATCGAAATCAACAATATCGACTACATAAATATCGTTAAAACAAGTAATAAGTAGCAGTAAAAATTAAGAAAAACACTATATTTGGACAAACAAACAACAAAAAGTATATGTCACAATAATAACTACAATATATACATAAAATATAATATTTTACTTAACCAAAATAATACATTTAAAATATATAAACAGAAAACTCCTCAAAATTATACATCACACATATTTACATCGTACTTACATACAACACATATTTATATTCACAAACAATATTTCTTTACTTAAAATAAATACATATAATATTAAATAAAATAAGTTATCTTGAATACAAACATAAAAAAACATTAATTGACGTTTTCCAAATAAGGACATTACTATGCTCACCTGAAAAAAGTGGAAATGTTGTATGTTTTGATATTTTGGTTCTCTTCATTGTGAATGTAATTATTTTCAAATTCACAATACCAGTTTGGAAAAAGAAAAATGTTACGTTTTGAAAAAATGAGCCAGTATAGATCATTTAAAGTATGTTTTCTATGTCTATGGTTTACAAAAAGTTTTTTAAGGATTATCGTGCATGGAAGAGTTTGTTGGCCATGAAGAAGTCCGTGAAAACGAAACAAGTTGCCAAATAAAGATTTGTTTAAAAGACTTCCCGGAGTACGAGCAATTTGTCAGTGCTTGAAGGACGCGACACAACTTTCGTTTCATTATATATGTATTCTATATTTCATGGGCCCCTGTGCACTATAGATTTTTTTCATGTCATTGGTTTTTGTGCAAAAAAACGTACATAGACGTATATACTACATTTATATATGTGTTTTAAATGTGCAAAATGTAGTAATAAACAAAAATCCACATTTCTCAGGGACCAATGAGACTAAAAAACTACGTCATGGTCCCTGTGAAATGTGGGTTTCATTATCAAAAGAACAGCCCCATAACTATTATAGGACTGCACAGTAATGGAGTACTAAATTATGCCACGTTATGTTAATATGGTGCAGCAAAAGGCACAAAATGCAGCATTATGCGATGTATTCTCTGCCAGTATTATTATTTCATCCATTTGAGTTAGAAACAGCAACTTTTATTGAAATCTGCTAAGAAGGCCACAAATGATGTGGCAAGTCCAGTAAATCCATAATTATGCTATTAGTGTTTTAGCAATATATTCACATAATTTCACTGGGTATGGCCATCGGCATTTTTCTTTATCAATAATGTATTCATGAACGATAAACAAAAACTACACAAACACACACACATACACACATTTATTAAATGATTATGACACAGTCTTCACATATGAACATATATTCTACTGTGTATATTTCCTCTTCCTTTATTTATTCGATGTTTCTTGAATCTAGCTTTTTTCTCTCACTTTCAAAGACTGCATCCCTTTATTTTCACAGACCCTGATGCTTAAACCCCAAGCCTAGACTGCTTTCATGTTACAATTTTAGATGACCAGTTTTGACCCTAGATTCCACCTTAGATAAAGCGTCAATCAGCATTTTGCACGTTTACTTTAGATAACACGATAACCTTTGAAGAGCTGCCCAGGAAAGACAGCCAACCCTGATTATTGTAAGTAGCGTTGCACTGCTGTGCTTAGGTCGTGCAACCAATTATCAGCGGTGGGCTACCAACGCTCCAGCTAGACACAGGGGAGAAAAGGCAGAGATTGAAGCATAAAGTCACAAAGTTAAAAAAAATGATATTCAATCCGCTGAAATCCTATCAAACCATCTTAACATAAACTCGGTTATTTTGTGGCTTTTTCCATTCCTGTGCAATGAGCAATTTCTCCGAAGTTTTTTTTTGCGGGGGTGGGGGCGCGCGTTGGTTAATTTAAGAAAATTAGCATTTCAGCTTTGGAAAATAACTAAATGTTCAGGAATAATGTCGGAAAATATGGCCGCATCTTGAAGTCTCGGAAACGGGGGATTCACCCGTCCAGACTCTTCAGACTGACGTTTGAAAGGGGGTGTGCTTATTCGAATTGTGTTCTGAGGAAATCACACACAGTGGGGGAGTTGCAAGATTCCTGCCCCTTAAAGAAATGTCACATTCGCCACAGCACAAAAGCTTCTGAAAAGAACGGGATCATTCTGTTAGGTTCTTCTGCCCGCATATTTGAAGTCTCGTTTTTATGGGTACTCACAACCTTGAGAAAATATCAATAAAAACAGATTTTACGTTTTTTCCTCAATCTACTCATGTCTGAATATGTCATATGTTATTACTTTGCGTTGTGTCTTTGCTTGACTTGCATCTTTCATTTTTCAACTTAGATTTCACGTCTTGGAGGCTTTGGAATTGCTTCGCGTCTGGTCTGCAGGAAACAAGCCCTGCTAATGCACAGTCACTGCGTTCAGAGGACACGCCTGACAGAAATATTAGTAAAACACAACATGGTACATGCTGCATTTATTTTTCGCGCCGCAATTTCACAAAACAGATTTCAATGTATGTTTAAAAGCGGATCCCAAACTCCTTTTCTGGACTTTAATTGAAAATACGGATGTGTCATCGTGGCAATAACACAGCCATTAGTCGCACGTACTTACAAGATTTGTGAATGAAATGAGAGCACCTTAGCGCTCCAGGGGGGAGCGCTATCCAGGTAAAATATCGCTTGTATGAACCTTAGATGTGCATTTTCGTGTCGGATGAAGGAAAGTATCGGAATTCAAGTGTAAATCTTGGGCTCGCGGACAGTTTATTTATAAACATGACAGAGTAATGCCCTGCGCTAACATTTTCCACTTAAGACGTTCTGTGTGCTTTCAGCAGCAAACATAATTTTGTTTGGAAATACACATACGCAGTTGTGTTTCTAGTGGTATTTTTTCTAGAGCAAGTACGTGCAACCGAGGTTTAAATTAACCGAATGTGTTTTTTATAAACAGTGAACTGTGAAATCCTCGTTTTCCACAAGAAGGAAGGAAGAGCTCGCACAAAAACGCCAAGAATGTTCAGGCCACGTCTGAATACGAGGACGTGAGGTGCACGCACAGTGACTGTTACAGTGCGTGTTCAGCACCAGGGCCCTGTTGTCACTTCTCCTCAGCCCACATCACTACACGTGTTACACACATCACACTAAAGCTAGACCGACTCACAGAGTGACCGGGTAAGCTATATTCACTTGGCTGTGTGCAGTGCATACACATGAATAAACATTTTTCAAAATCGTGCCGTGATGGGGAAATCATCTCAGTGCACACACCTGGTAAAGGATCTCAAAGGGGTCATTTCTACCACAAACTGTTACAATCTTCTAAGTTTGTCATCAGCTGCAAAGTCCTAGAGACAGGCAAGTGAATGCCAATATTACACAGGTTATGTCTGAGATGTATGGATATAGGATTTCTACTGATCTTCATATCACATACATTCGCCAGTCGTATGTACGTTGAATAAAATAAATATACCAGCCCTGTGCAAACGCAACCAATTAAATCTGCAGAAACCTTTTCCATTAGATTCCACTTGGACTTCCACTTGGAGACTTTACAATTTGTGGCAAAAGTTGTTACTTTTGTCAATAACAGTTTATGTATTTACTAAAAATTGACATTGTTTGCAAACTTGTATTGTTAATTATTTATAAAGTTAATTATGTTTTACATTTTATTTTAAATAAAATATATTTGACCTGGTCGTTTCTGTCCGAGCAAAAAACTCTTATTCATGAAGCTTTTTTCTAACCATCATATCTGCCACATGCACATAATTTCTCCTTTTTATTTTTTGCATTAATCCGAAATGTCACATGATTTGAAAACACTAGACTAAGCTCGTAGCAAATGACAAATGATTTCCCAACAGCATTGTTCTGGTCAGGCAAGGAGGTTGCAGGCATGAAGTACCTTGACTGGGTTTGTTTATTGCATCCTACACCTTTTTTCTAGCTACTTATTGTGTATCTTAAATTAGATAAACCTTATTTGACTCTCACTTTTTATTTTTCTATAATGCAGCCATTTTGCAAACTAGTTTTGTAGTATTTTGCAATTATATACGTTTTAATTAAAATACCTAATTCTGTTCCTTTTCTGTTATCCTGAGCAGAGAATACTATTTCGCAATAGCACAAGATTATTTCTAACATTACATTTTACTAATGGATTGACTGCTGTGGGCTTTGAGGTAGGTGTGTCTACATTCCAACAAAGCGCTTGTGAATGTTTTTAGACACAAAGCACAATTCTATGCCATGTTTTTTGCTACATAAAAGGCGCCACACATTCTTATGCATTTTATACAATATTCGGATGCAATGCTCCTCTGCTCTTTAATGACCTTAAACTGGGTTATTTGGAGTTACTGTGGGTCACATTTAAACACAATGGGATGGTGGGCTTACAAACAAAAGGCTGTTATTCGATCTTACACTACACAGTTGTAGCTTTTTGAATACAAGCAGGTATTCATACTTTCCTTTAATGAGGACGGCATTGAATATCCTGTGCATCTTATTTTTCGAGACTCTGAAGCACAATAAGTTGTTTTGGTGCAGTGTTCGAAGAGAGGATTTGTCAGGGAAGGCCCTTTGTGCCAGTCTTGGGTTGCAGTTACAGTCAGATAATGAATCACAGCAAAGGAATAGAGCTAGAGTTAGGTTTGTGATCCCACATTTCCACTGCAGTTATGTGTCGACTGTTCTTTAAGTACAACTGACACACCAATCATCTCATTTTTAAGATAAATAATGCTCCCATGCAATTTTTCAGTGTGGATTTGGCACACATGTATGTGGGATTAGAGCTTGCTTCATGGCATAGAAACATTGCATTCCAATTGGTTTTTGGGTAGCGGCATCAGGTATGTGACACTTCGAGGGCACTGAAATATCCATCTCTGATCTAACAATTTCTGGTTTGATATAAAAAAAAAACACAACATTAGTCTATTGGTTAAAGGCCCTACCCTTCCCTGTCGTCTCCACAAACATCTGAGATTAATTTGTTTCCACTGAACATTTCCACAGTGTGGGTGGAACTCGGAAAAGCACCCGTCTGTAACACTGACCTACAACCTTTATAGGCGCATATTGCAGCTGACTCACACAAGCATTTGTGGGTTTAGGAATCTGTACTACAGGAGAACACTTTTACATACTCGTCCACGGCTTTGGGACGCAACCTTATAACATCCAACTCACTACTAGTAAAAGTGCAAGGAGGGCACAGTCCTTTCTATTTGTACTAATTGTATTTGAATATCCCTGAATATTCCCATTTTATTCCCATTGCGTTATTTGTATACACAATCCGTGATTGGGTGTGTCCATGTCCTCGAATTCAGCGGTGCACTCGCGGGACAATGGCGCGCGTTTTACTTTAGTAGACAACACCCCTCTCTCCCACCCCCCCCCAGCACTCGCGGGACAATGGCGTGCGTTATTTGTATACACAATCCGTGATTGGATGTGTCCATGTCCTAGAATTCAGCGGTGCACTCGCGGGACAATGGCGTGCGTTTTACTTTAGTAGACAACACCCCTCCATCCCCCCACACCCCCAGCACTCGCGGGACAATGGCGTGCGTTATTTGTATACACAATCCGTGATTGGATGTGTCCATGTCCTCGAATTCAGCGGTGCACTCGCGGGACAATGGCGCGCGTTTTACTTTAGTAGACAACACCCCTCTCCCCCCCAGCACTCGCGGGACAATGGTGTGCGTTATTTGTATACACAATCCGTGATTGGATGTGTCCATGTCCTCGAATTCAGTGGTGCGACTTTTGCCTGTACTTGCCGGTACCCACCAAGTACGAGTGAGCTGAGTATCGGGGTGGGGGCTCTAACACGTAAAGGTACTGCCAGGATATATGTCAGTACACACTGGGGTGTGCACTTGAGTATCTGGGGATGGTTGTCGCTGACGCGTACTGGTACAGCCAGGATTTTGACCGGCACCCACCGGAGTAACAGTGAGCACGAGAGTTTTGAGAGAGGTTGCTGACGCTAAATGGAACAGTCAGGATGACCCCCTCCTGAGGAACAAAGAATCAATAGAGTGTTAAGGATGTGCTCCCATCGAAAATCCAAGCGGACCCCACTGCGAGCAGAGTAACAGTGAGCGCTAAAGTATCACGGCCGGGCGCTTCTAATTAAAGAGACGTGAGGCACCTTAAGAACCAGTGAGCGCTAGAGCCGTGGACCGGTTAACTGTGAGCAGCAGAGTACAAGGGAGGGGATCTGACTCTTTATGTAACAGCTAGAAAAGCCCGACACTCGCAGAGTAACGGGGAACTCTAAAGTATCTGGAAGATTGTTCCGGACGGCCAGGAGAGTGCACCACAGGCCAGCCACCGTTAGCGGGGCACGCACGGAGGGTGGTTTTGGAGAGGACACGATGGGGCATTCACCAGCAGTTACTAACGTGAATCCTGTCGTCTGCCTAGTCTCTTCCAGTCTCTGCCCTTGCCCAGTTTGAAGGGACGTGCACCAGGGCAACAGGGGTAACTTTGCGGTTACTGTGCCAGTAAGCGGAGACAGTAACTAGGGACAAGCTCGAGATGTCTGGTGTTTAGCCTGGTCAGGAATCAGGGTATCCAGAAGAGAGGGCGTGTTGTGTTATTAGTACTGGAGCTCCCAGTCACCCGAGGGGGCTCCTCATGGCCGAGTACCCGCCAAGCCACAGTGACACTTGACGCCGGTAGAGGGCGAGACCCGAGCAAGCGCCGCGGAGTAACCAGACACCGCAGTGGGATAAGTGTTAGCACACGCTGCCGGAATTTGCAGTCTGTCAGCTGGACGGTGGTGCTATCCGTGCAGCGCCCCTACCTCTCCGCTGTAACACAAGCCCCCCCCTTCCCTGCACTCACAGAGTGCGCCACTCGTTCACTTATCCCACCGCGGTGTCTGGTTACTCCGCGGACAGCGGAGCATAATCCAAACGACTTTAATAGTACTCCCTTAGTCTGTCGGTTTTCAAACAGCGCTGTGATGATCCCTTCGCATGTTGAAGTTGGTCGCTTAGAGTCGGAGACAAAGTAGAGGAGATTAGATGTTCGAGTTCTGTCGGGGTACGGGAGGTGAGGTCTTTTACCCGCCGTCCCATTGTTTGTCAGGGGTCAAGTGGTTTCTTTGAGAGGTCCCCGACTATTCAACGTATTCCTTATAGCGTTTGCTTTCACTATTGCCATTATGTTTAACCTCTTATACAATAGGAATAAATTATTGAATAAGTTGGCACCTAGTTACCCTTGTTTCTGTTCTCTTTTGTGGTAGAAATGTTTTTTTCGCTCCTTTCTTCAATCTGCTTCATCGTGCATTAGAACGGATTGGTCAATAAACGCCATAAGGAACACAGACAAATGCGTCTAGAGTAGAAGAGACCCATGGCACATCTCCTCTGTGATCCTGGGCAAATCACTTAATCCCCCCGTGCCTAACAAAATGAATGTGTCTGTCTGTAACGCAACTGGTGCTCATGTGAAGCGCTCTGATGCCTTCTGGTCGAGTTAGCGTTATATAACAAGCATTTGCAATGCAATAGGTATCGCATTTACGCAAATTTAAGCTATTGGCATTGTAAATGACAATGCCTTTTTTTCATGTTTTAAAAACGAAAACAAAAATAAAAGGCATTGTTATTTGCAATCTCAATAGCTCAAACTCACGTAAAGGCGAGACCTATTGCATTGCAAATGCTTGTTATAAACTGTTGGTGTGTGGATGTGGGGCGGTCACGTCTGGCTACTGCTGGTGTCTGAATGCCGTTTTCCTCTGCGTCTTGCTCTATGCTTAGCAAGTGCAGCATAATGTCTCTTTTTCTTCTGTTGTCTCCCTTCTGCCTGCTGGCGTTGGTATGCACTCGCTGATAATGAAGATAATGAAGATTACCACATAAAAGCATTACATGCACATTGAGAAAACTATTTGTCACGTGGTTAAACTGTGTAGTTATCAATATAATGTACGTTTTTAGTAGAGGTATCTGACCTGCTGTTGCTCACACTATCATTGCTAAATTGCTATTTTAGTAACTGAACATAACTTAAAAACTAAAAATGGTTAATTATAAAAGTAAAATTAACTTCATTTTTAGGTTAAATTCAGCTACATACATTATTTACTAAAAATGTAAATTTATAAATGAAAGTCGCTTTATTTTCCTGTCAGGGTGGAATTATTTTCTTGCTTAATTTTGGTTGTTTCTAGTTTCATTTGACTTATTTTCATTTCTGCGCCATGTTAAGCTCCTAGGCCCGATTAACAAACTTATTTGCCCAAAATTGTCCTGGAAGGGTGACCACCATCGAGGCGAGGGTAGAAGCATTATACTTCTGTCGGGTGGAGGTGGTGGTGGAACAGGTATGGCTTGGCCAGACGGGCAGTCAATCATTGCCAGAGGGGCCACAGTCTTTTACACACTCGTGGGATGTTCTTTCCATCCAGCATCTGTAATACCTTTGTTAATGGTTGCTCGTGTGCTTGGGCCGCCTGCAACCAACACAATGCTGATAAAGGGCTGTACTTGTAAGCACACAGCAGGGCGGCTCATTGTCATGCAGAGTATCAGTGAGCCAGCCTTCATAGCCCTGGTCAGCACTTCTCAGGCTGGCCATGGCCCACCTCACGCCAGTCCCCATCTAGGGCCTTAATTTGTCTGGACCCTCTCCCAGCCCAGAGGTGCTGCATCTGGATTTGAAAATATCAAATGAAGACAGGGGCAACATGAATCACTCCCCTTCTCTCCCAATATGAAGGGTTCTTCCAGCTGAAAAACAATTACAATGGGACCCTTTCTGTATTTAGGACTCACTGGCAACAACTTGACACCCTTTGGTAGTTTGATTTTTGGTAATAAGGTGTTATTGCTAGGCTTGTGAGAGCTCAGAAGGACAACAGACCTCCTTTCACAAAAAACACGGTGGCCGTTCACAATTCTGATAAGAGCCAAACAGAGATGTGGACGCTTGTGCCTTCTCAAACCTTGAGAAAATCACTCTGCTTTCCACACCAAGGTGTTCAAATTCTGTAAAGAACAAAGAAACATCCTTTGGTGAAAGATCCTGTCTTTGTGGCATGAAGCAAGGAAGATAGCGTGACTCCTGAATGCATAATGCTTATACAGTATTCTAGGTCTGCTTAAACATTTATACTAATGATTACTCTGTATACAGTACACACCACCGACTCACTTATAATAATGATTTTTTAATTACGTCCCTCTCAATTAATATGCATTTTATTGTTTTTGGATGAATTCAAGTTGGTGTTAGCTTTGTCAAGATTCCAACTTAGTCCTTGCTCATTACATGCAAGCCTTGGCGGAGGATGCATAATCTACTGAGCAATTCGATCAGAATTGGAATTGTAGGCTGCATGTTACAAGTGACTCTCTGCAACAAGTGAATGAACCCACTAATCTCACTGTATTGGGTTCAGATCTGTTATGTCATGTCAGGACATTGCGACTGGTGCGGCCGCACTAGGCGCTGACCTGGAGAGGGACACTGACCTGAAAGGGCGGGGCACTGTGTTTAGCCTAATTTAAGATTTAAAAGCACCTGCTGCAGAGTTCCTTGGATGTCCAGCTTTCAGGCAGCAAAAAAAATGTCAAGATAACTCTTGTGATTACTGTTCCTGCTAGCGAGAGAGAGATCGAAGTTTTGTCTAGTGGCAGTTTTGACTCACCATAAAGTAGCGCAGAGGGTTAATATGCCTGCTGTAAAAAACAGCCTTTACCAGCGCTTTAAAACAAATTAAATGTATGTGAAAGACAGACTATGGAGAGATGAGGGGCATTTCTGCCAGGTGGTAGTGAGGGAATCCGCGGAGGAAGGTCATGGGGCAAAGGGCCAAAAAAGAGATTGTCGCACCGGGAGCCACTAGCGCTAAAGCAGGTTTTTAATTTCTTTCTGAAATCAATGACCGAGCTGGCTGCCCTGATGGAGAAAGGGAGCTCGTTCAAGGTCTTGGGGTGATGTTGGAGGAGACGTGCCCCTCCCCCCCATTTTAGTGGGTCAGATGCTGGGGTTATGGGTGAGGAATCATTAAGCCAATTTAAGGTGCATTGCAGGTGTTTTAAAATGGATGTGTTTGTTGAGGTAGGTGGGACTCAAGCTGTGAAGTGCCTTGTAGGTGAGTGTGAGGAGTTTGAAGGTAGCACGTTTCTGAATGGGGAGCCAGGGGAGTATCTGAGGAGTGTGGAGATGTGAACTGGAGGAGGGAGGTTGAGTATGAGTTTGGCGCCAGCATTCTAAACCACTTAAAATCTGTTGGTGAGCTTGGCGCAGATGCTTATGTATAGCGTGTTACTGTAGTTTAGTCTGTTGGTGATGACTGTTTGTGTTACTGTCCTATAGGTGCCCAGTGGGAGCCATTTGAAGATTTTTCTGTGCATCTTGAGGATGTGGAAATGTTACAGCTACCATGTGGACTTAGCTGGCCATGGACACTTGGCTGTTGATTCTGATTCACAGGTTCATGGCGTCATTGGCGGGGATAGGTGCGGGGTCCTAGGGTGTTAGACCACCAGACCGGGGCCGATAGAGTGGTGTACTTGCCGAACAGCACTACTTCTGTTTTGTCGCCATTGAGCTTGGGGCAACTCCTTTCCATCCAGTCTACTATTTTGGACATGCATGTTTAGAGCTTGGCTTGCGTGGTAGGTGTGTCTTCTGCGAGGGAGAGTATGAGTTGAGTGTCATCTGCGTAAGAGAAGATGCTGAGGCCATGGTAGTGAACAATGGAGGTGAGTGAAGGTGGAACTTCGCAGATCAGCATGGTGGTGTCTGACAGGAAGGGGGTGAGGCTGACAGTTTACGAGCATCTGGTAATGAAGGAGAGGATCCATTGAAGGGAGGTGCCCCAGATTCCAGCCTTATAGAGCCTCTGGAGGAGCACAGGATGGGACATGGTGTCAAAGGCTGCCAACAGATCAAGAAGGATGTGGCCTGTCGTGTCTCCCTTGTTGGTGATGCAGCGTACGTCATCTATGGTAGTGATGAGGGCAGTCTCTGTGGTGCGGTTGGCTCCGAAATTATATTGGGAGGGGTCAAGGAGGAGGTTTGTTTCAAGGTAGCGAGCAGTTGGGATAGGGTTGAAGAGAAATGGGCCCCGTAGTTGGACATGGTCATTGGGTCGGCCAAGGGTAGTATGGTGATGTGTTTCCAGGTGTCCAGGAAGGTGGCAGTAGAGAGCGGGAGGTTAAATATTGAGGTGAGAGCTGAGTAAAAGGGTTCCAGTCCTCTTAAAATGATGCAGTTGAGGGAAGGGGTCCAAAGGAGCTCTGGATTTGATGGATCACATGGTTTGGGCTATTGCCATTGCGGTGTTTTCTGCCCAGCACAATAGCTGGGGGCCTGGAGTGGTGCTGGTGGCAGAGTCAGAGAGTTGAGGGATGTAGGATTCGGTTGGGGGGAAAACTTGTCATGTATGGTGAGTGATTTTCTCTGAGAAGTGGATTGCAAGTTTGTTGAATAGCTCTTGTGAGGGAGTTTGGTTTCCACCATGGAGCTGAGGGTGGGCATGTGAATTCCTTGCCTATGGTGACAATATCTTTGATGGAGTTCTGAATGTGTAAGGACGCGTTTGGCAGCTTTGAGGAGTTGATGATGGATCCTGAGGGCCAACTTGAAGAAGGCTATGTCAGTGGTGTTGTGGGTGCAGCACCATCGTCATTCCAGGTGCTTGCAGTGGGGTTTCGTGAGCCAGATATCTTCATACTGACTGGCGTGGGTGTGGACGGCCTATTACAGAGGGTACTCTGCAAAAATAAACAATAACCACCTGAGCTATTGTATCAGTCTTGAAAACTGAGACCTGCTGAATATACACAGATCTCTGCAGAGGGTGCCTTGCTAAACTGAGCTACCTAATTAGCTTTTACATGTAACCAGCAGATATAACAGCTACAACAGTGTTAATGTTTCTAGCGTTAAAATCTGCGTTCAACTTAAAAATCTCATTGTAACCAACTCAGCCTTTATCTATTTAGCGTTATAAAATGACTACCATATTCTTGGGTAATAACAACACATATTATTTACAGTACTACTTAACAACAAGATGGTTGTAATGCTGCCTATTTATATAACAATTACAGATGTGCACGCCAAGGCACTTAAATATGTATATATTGGAGGAGAGCAAGGGCCTCTGGCAAACGTATTTGCTCTTCTTCACCAAAATCCTCATTTTATCCTTTTGGTGGTAGCAAGAAGGAGGAAAGTAGTTGTTGAGTGAGTTTGGAGGTGTGGGAGCTAAGTAATTTTAATGTAAATTAGTGTATAGTGCTGAAGACATGGCGTAACGGCTAGAGCTGCCTACTTTGGAACTGAGGAGCCAAGTTCGAGTCTCGGTGTGGGCTCAATAACCTTTGATTCTGGGCCAATCTCTTAATATCCCTGGGCCTAAAAAAAAATTCATGAGTCCTTATGTATTGTAACTGGTGCTCATGTAAAGCGCCCCAATAGCTTTAGGTGGAGTTGGCACTATATAAAAACTGCAAAAAACAATACACATCCATATCAGCATCACCTCCACCACTCTTTGCGTGTTATTAGCACATAGCCATTAGCGTTTTAAGTTGAATGGGGGTCCCCTGCACTGACATGCAAGTGCAGGTCCCACTCCATATTGTGAAGGTCATAGCAGAAACAATCTATGCTCTGAAAATGAATGCAAAATTATTCTTGTGAGACTAGGACTAGGAGGCAGATTACTAAATTAAAGCACAGGGCAGCAACTAAAGCTGTTGCGCTGCTTTGTGCTAGTGGGAGAGACTAGCACCGAACCATAGTTAGTGAATCTGTCTGGCCTGCTCCTGCTGCTATCCCCTGTGCTGGTGCACTAACAGGCAGCCTAATGCCACATATACACACCTTTGCATTATAGTGCAAAGGTGTGTAGGCGATATCTAGCATAGGTCTTCTACTGGTTGGCAACCCTTCCCATACAAAATCCTAAGCCTACACAAACGTTGAGACATTTCACACATTGAATTGTGTGCTGTACGGTGCAGTACATATGCAATGTGTGTTAGGAAAAATAAAAAAACTTCTCCAACTTTGCACCTGCCTTAAAGAGGCATTATTTTTTTATGCAAAGCCCAGTCTAACAATTTTAGTAGATAGGACTTTTTGCCAAAAACATGGGTGGTTGTGTCCACCCATGGACCACCCCTTTGATGCAAAGTAGCTCCAAGCAGCACAAAGTATTATTTGCACAAAAAACCAGGGCACTTTTCCAGTGCAAAAACGTTTTGCGCTGGAGAGGAAATACCCTATGAGGACTTTGGCTGCTTTAACTGATTTTCTTGATAAATTTACCCCTTGGGGTGCTCAAAATCAAATTTTTTGCCGAGTTTCTAGAAATTTTGAGAAATTAAGCAAAATAACATGAACTTTTGTGAAAGGTACATGCCCATATCTTGTGTGAATGTTGAGCTCGAGAGCTTGCATCACATTCAAAAGTCACACAAGATAGTGGGAGGAGACTGGTTTGAGGAAAAAATATCTCTCAGCAACGGTTTTTAGGTCGAGCCTCGAGTAGCGCGCAAGCGCTGCTCTGGCGAAGCATTATGTAGGGGCTTTTGAAAGCTGACCAGACGCTCGTGCGTCATGGCTTTTTCCCTGCGGTTACCCGCACCGGCGCCATCTGTTTGCAATTATCGTGCCCAGACGCGGGCGCGATAATTGAAAACAGATCGCTCGCTGTGGCGCGCGCGCGCACCACTCGCGGGCTTGTCCTCCCTTTGCATCTGCCACTGAACCATCAACGACAAAGGCCCTGTCTTGAGGTGCGACCAGTTTATCAGACACTAGCATGCCATATTCAAGGGCAGCAATGTGCTTTATACATTTTTTTCATTTATTCAATAGTGTTTGCAATCCGTTAGTGAACCCTAAACGTGTGCACAATGTGTAACGTGCATGCCGTGTATGGTGTATTTCTTTAATGGAATTGTATTCTTTTATTTTGTAGTACAATTGAAGTTACGTCGATGCCTCCAGCCGATGTTATATTAGGTTGGTTCCGTTCCAGAAATCCGCCGGACTTTCGATTAAATATATCAATATCGTGTTACGTGCGTGCTCGCAGAAGACAACCAAGCTAATCCTTTTACTCACTATAAATGTTGTTTCTTGGAGTAAGAAAAATAACTCCCCCGGTCTTTCAACCAGCTTATGCCTCAACCCTGAAACTGCTGCTTTCCATTCTTGTCCAGGACCCTCCGAGCAGTTGAGACTGATAGTGAAGTTCTTGGCACTCTTGTGTGAAGCACCAGTAATAGGAATAAGTGAGCCGGGAGCTCTGCCTGTGCCTGGCTTCGTTCTCTGCCTTCATCCAGATTGCCCACAGGGTCTTTTATGCTAAGACATTAATGTCGAATGTAATGTTACCATGTTTAAGTATTCTGGATCAAGTTTCACTAACACCTCGGGGGAAGATACCTTTACGATCAAGGCATTTTTCCAGTATAACTTTGGGAATTCAACTGTAAATATCAGTGTGTTGTTACGGTGCTGTGGTTCTGTAAGCAAGGGCACTTTTAGTGCAGACAGCACTCCTCATGCTTTGGCGTAATCGATAGTCACTCTTCAGCGCAAGCGGGAAAGACTGATTTCGAAAGAATTAAGAACCATTTGCAGTCAGTGGAGCTGCTTCTGAGCGTTCAGTAACCGGTTGGCCTAGTCTGCTAGCGCTGATATGCAAACAGCTCAAGGGCTTCGCCATATATTAGGGCTGTCTAAAAACCTTGTGTTTTCAGCAAAGTACACCAGGATGTTTTCCTACCATTAGTATCCATGATCCGGCAAAGCAGAATGTCTTTTCTTGCACAGCTCAAATGTAACTTGGTGCTGATGAATAGCACTGAAAGAAACCATTGAAGGCAGGGGCACTATGCATTTATTAAAGCACCACTGCTGCTGCGTGTCTTGGAGCTGCTTTTCTCCTTTTGCAGACTGTACATTACACAGTTAGTAGTCCAGTGGCGCCTTGAAGTGTCTTTTCACTAAAATATTCACGAGCGTTTATGACTTTGGTCAGAAATTGGAATATTTTCCAGCTCCTATTCTAACCCCCACTTAAGACCATTCTAGGTAGGCGTAAGGAAAGCATTTTGAGGACGAAGGACTTTTAGCTGCATTCTTTAACTTTGGCTCTTTTGTCTTCCAGCTATTTGAAAACTGAAGTTGCTGATACCCTTAATAAAGATGTTAAAATTATGAAAGTAAAAGATGCATCTGTAATTATTTTTTTGCATTAAAATACCACATGTAAACAACAGACACTCACTGCCAAATGTTTGTAAATTGGTAATAGCCTTCCAGTGAAGCCCTTTTGGGTAAACAAAATAAATGGAGGGTAGTGGTGGAAAGAAAAGTCGCACCTCGTAATACGAACATTTTACATGGGCAAAGTGATGCTGATATACAAATCAAAACAACTATGAATAATCGTGGTGCCACTCAGGGTACTAGCACACCCTACTACCTTGGGTGTGGATGCACAACAACCAAAAGTCCTCGTGCTATAACACTATATACAAAATATACCCTGGCACTCCCAACATTTAATGCTTTTTTTTTTTAAGTAATGTATAGTTTAAGAAAGTTTTATGAACATATATTTTGTTACTTTGTTCACAGATACTAGAAGAAGTCATAAATGTTCAATGATTTATTAATCTCGTTGGTGTCAATTTAGTCAATTTAGGCTTTTACTTCAAAACAGCAAGTCCAGGGCATTTTGCATATGATCCTGTTACTTCAGGTGTGATGCATGATGGTTGGGATCGGAAACATTTGCAGATGCATTGCAACCAATAACTCTTGTTTACCAAAAACGTGAGCTGTAGAAATTAACCTTACTACACAGTTTTTAAGCCTGTGCCAATATTGCACATTTTTGGTGGGTAATCGAGTAGTAGTGAGACTGAAAGTGGTGATAATTTAAACCAACACCACAGCTCCCAACTATGTAAGGACAAGCATTGGCATAGCCAATAGGTCTCGCCTTTGGGACCTTATAAGTGTTTAGCCATGCAACAGTTGATGTTGTTGCACCAAGGATATTGTGCTGCATAACTAAATACTTATAAGGTCCCAAAAGCGAGACCTATTGGCTATGCCAATGCTTGTTACTCTTACTGTAGGACACTTTTAAAATGAGTTAAAAAAAGCTGTTCAGAATGCTTAATCTCTTCTGTTCAGCACTATACGTGAGGTAGCTCAGGGGTGGGAGGAGGCTGTCTCGCTCTCACTCTCTCTCTCTCACTCCCCTTTTCGTGCAGCACGAACAGAGACAGGCGCCGTTGTTGGCACGGCAGTGAGTTACAGGCCTACTAATAGGGCACGCATTTGAGCTTCCACAGCAGGTAAGTGTAAAAAGGCTACGCAGATGTATGGCCTGTTCAATCAATCAATCACGGCATTTATAGAGCGCGCTACTCACCCGGGAGGGTCTCAAGGCGCTGGGGGAGGGGGTAAGTTACTGCTCGAACAGCCAGGTCTTGAGCTGCTTCCTGAAGGAGAGATGGTCCTGGGTTCGCCGAAGGTGAGTGGGGAGGGAGTTCCAGGTCTTGGCTGCCAGGTAGGAGAAGGATCTTCCTCCGGCGGTGGCTCTGCGGATGCGTGGTACGGTGGCGAGGGCGTGGCTGGTTGATCGTAGCTGGCGGGTGGGCGTGTAGAAGGTCATGCGGTCGTTGAGGTACTTGGGGCCCAGGTCGTGGAGGGCCTTGTGTGCGTGGGTGAGGAGTCTGAACGTGATTCTCTTGCTGACGGGGAGCCAGTGCAGGTCTTTCAGGTGTCCGGTGATGTGGCTGTGCCGGGGGATGTCCAGGATGAGTCGTGCGGAGGCGTTCTGGATGCGCTGGAGTCTTTTTGAAGTTTGGCTGTGGTTCCGGCGTAGAGGGTGTTCCCATAGTCCAGTCGGCTGGTGACGAGTGCCTGGGTGACGGTCTTCCTGGTTTCAGTGGGGATCCATCTGAAGATCTTGCGGAGCATGCGCAGGGTGTTGAAGCACGAAGATGAGACGGCGTTGACTTGTCTGGTCATCGACAGGGAGGAGTCCAGGATGAAGCCCAGGTTGCGTGCGTGGTCCGTTGGCTTGGGCGCGGTGCCCAGGGCCGGGGGCCACCAAGAGTCGTCCCAGGCGGAGGGTGATGAGCCCAGGATGAGGACTTCCGTCTTGTCTGAGTTCAGTTTAAGGCGGCTGTTCCTCATCCAGTCGGCGACGTCTCTCATCCCGTCGTGTAGGTTGGCTCTGGCGGTGGTGGGGTCGTTGGTGAGGGAGAGGATCAGCTGGGTGTCGTCGGCGTAGGAGATGATGTTGAGGTTGTGTTGGCGTGCGATGGCTGCGAGGGGGCTCATGTAGACGTTGAAGAGGGTTGGACTGAGTGAAGATCCTTGTGGAACGCCGCAGATGACTTCGGTGGCCTCGGATCTGAACGGGGGAGGCGGACTCTCTGGGTTCTTCCGGCGAGGAACGAGATGATCCATTCCAGTGCTTTCTCTCGGATTCCGATGTTGCTGAGGCGCTTCACTAGGGTGCGGTGGCAGACGGTGTCGAACGCCGCGGAGAGGTCCAAGAGGATGAGGGCTGCTGTTTCCCCGTTGTCGGTTAGGGTTCTGATGTCGTCGGTGGCTGCGATAAGGGCGGTCTCGGTGCTGTGGTTGGCCCGAAACCCGGACTGCGAGGGGTCGAGGGATCCATTCGTCTCGAGGAAGGCGGCAAGCTGTCTGTTGACGGTCTTCTCGATGACTTTGGCCGGAAACGGAAGGAGCGAGATGGGACGGTAGTTCTTGAGGTCGGTGGGGTCCGCCGTTGGTTTCTTCAGGAGGGCGGTAAGCTCGGCGTGCTTCCAGCTCTCCGGGAAGGTGGCGGTGTGGAAGGAGGAGTTGATGATGTCCCGGAGATGGGGTGCGATGGTGGCGTCGGCTTTGTTGAAGACGTGGTGTGGGCAGGGGTCGGTTGGTGATCCGGAGTGGATGGAGTTCATCGTGCGGGTGGTGTCTTCGGTGCTGATCGGGGTCCAGTTGCAGAGGGTGGTGGTGGCGGGCGTTGGTTCGGCGGTAGGGTGCGTGGTCTGTGCGTCGAATCTGTTATGTATGTCGGTGATCTTGCGGTGGAAGAACGCGGCGAGTGAGTTGCAGAGGTCTTGCGAGGGGGTGATGTCGTTGTTTCCGGCGCTGGGGTTGGAGAACTCTTTGACGATGCTGAAAAGTTCCTTGCTGTCGTGGGCGTTGTTGTCCAGTCGTTCTTTGAGTGCCGACTTCTTGGTGGCACGGATCATCTGGTGGTGTTTGCGGGTGGCGTGCTTGAGGGCGGTCCTGTTGTCTGTGGTCTGGTCGAGTCGCCAGGCTTTCTCGAGAGTGCGGCAGTTCTTCTTGGATTCCTTGAGTTCGTTGGTGAACCAAGGGGTTTTCTTGCTTCCGGGTCTGCTGGGAGGGTTTTTTAGTGGTGCGAGGTCGTCGGGCGCAGGCGGTCAGCCACTTGGCGAGGTTGCTGGCTGCTTCGTTTGGGTCCGTTGTGTTGGTGGGTGTGTTCTGGCTGAGGGAGGCGGTGAGCTGCTCGGCGGTGATCTTGCTCCAGCTCCGGCGGGAGCCTGTTGCGGGTGGTGGTGGGTCGCAGTCTTTCTGAAGCTGAAGTGGACGCAGCTGTGGTCGGTCCAGTGGAGTCCGGTGGCGTGGCTGAAGGAGATGTGCTTGCTGGAAGAGAAGACGGGGTCAAGCGTGTGGCTGGCGTAGTGGGTGGGCGTGTTCACCAGTTGCTTGAGTCCGAGGTTGGCGAGGTTGTCCAGCAGGGCGGTGGTGTTTCTGTCGTTGTTGTTCTCCAGGTGGAAGTTGAGGTCCCCTAGGAGGATGTAGTCGGCGGAGGGCATGGCGTGCGGGCTGATGAAGTCTGCGATGTCTTCGCTGAATAGTGTGCGTGGTCCCGGGGGTCTGTAGATGAGGGTGCCTCGGAGGGTGGTCTTGGGGTCAGTGTGTATCTGGAAGTGTAGGTGTTCGGCGGCGGTGAAGGTCTCGTCGGAGTTAGTCGAGATGCGGATGGTGTTCTTGTGTACGATGGCGATGCCTCCTCCCGTCTGGTTGACGCGGTCCTTCCGGGTGATCTTGTATCCGTCCGGGATGGCTATGGCGATGTCGGGCACTGAGGAGGCGTTCATCCAGGTTTCGGTGAGGAAGGCGACGTCCGGTGCTGTTGCGTCGAGCAGGTCCCAGAGTTCCACGGCGTGCCTGTGGATGGAGCGGGTGTTCAACAGGATGCATTTCAGGTGGTTGCTGCTGGTGCTCGACTTGGCGGAGGTGGTGCACGTCCGGGGGCAGGTGAATCGGCAAGCTTGGCAGGTGAAGGGTCCGTGGGTGCGTCTCGGTGAGGCTCGGTAGCAGGCAGGGTTCCGGCCGGCATTGAGTGCGGTGAGGGTGGCGGCGTCGTAGGTCCGTCGAGTAGTGTTGCATCGGTGGGATCCAGGGGTCCTGGCGCTGGGCGCGGGCCAGGCGCGGACGGGCGCAGACGGGCTTACCTTTGGCGCACCTTCGGCGCTCCGTCGGTGCTCCCACTGCGCGCGGCCGCTGCGCGGTCGCTCAGGGGGCGTCATAAGTAAGGAGCCTGGAGGGAGGAGCAGCTGGGTGGCGGGAGCGGGGCGGCGAATGGAATCACGGGGGCGGGGCCGCAGGGAGGCAGTGGCGGGAAGTCCCAGGAGCAGCGGGCAGCGGGAAAGTCCCAGGAGCAGCGGGAAAGTCCCAGGAGCAGCGGGCAGCGGGAAAGTCCCAGGAGCAGCGGGAAAGTCCCAGGAGCAGCGGGCAGCGAGCGAAGGAATCTCCAGGCAGGAGGCGGCAAGGCAGGCAGGAGCGGCAGCAGTGAGTGGGGCGACCAAGCCCTGTGGAGGGCTGAGCCTGTTGGCAATGTTAGGCGCACGACAGAACACACGTTCACTCAGGGATCGGTGTCGGCCGAAGGTCACGTGCGACCAGGGGCCCATTTATTTATACCCTCGGACCGAGCCCGGTCACGAGGGGTGGTGCGTGGCTACAATGTAGTGTAGTGGCCGGATAACCCTCTACATCCCTCCTTTCCTTTAGATAAAGAATAACTGGAAACGTGAAGAGAAAGAGGAGAGGAACATCAGAACAAAAGTAAATAATGCAACCACAAATCATGATGCTGTAGTCTTGGCTGGGGTCTGCCCGCGACCAGCGCTTCAACTCGCAAAGTCTCTTAACTTCTGGCTGGGCGCGGGGTTGGGTCGGAGCAGGTACCGTTGGCTCCGAGACGGCCGTTTACTGGTATCAGCTACTGTGTTTTCCGGAGATCTCTCGGTCTCCTGACTCTGTGGTGAGTCGCCGGGGCTTTCCTCTTGGGCACTGGTCGCTTCACCTCCTGGTGTCCGCGCCAGACTTGCACTTAGGTTTCCTGCCGGTTCCGGTAACCCATTCACCGGTTCGTCGTCTTCTTCTTCAGGGGATGCCCTGCTAGCGCGCGGGGCTCTGGGTGCTTCTTTGAACCAGGACACCTTTTGCACCACCGTGTGGCATCCTCGCCGAGCCGTGACCATGGTGCCTTCCACTCGGGTGACAGTCCACACTTCCGGTTCAAAGGGCGTGTGGAATTTCCAGCTGGGGTGGCGATCCATGAGGACCACCCAGGATCCTACACGCACAGCCGGAGTCCTGGCTCCTCTGCTCACAGTCGCCTTCTCGTTAGTGGTTCTTCACTTTTGTTGGGCTCACTCGACATCTAAACCTGGCGGCGTCTAGTCGGGGTCCTCGGGGATGAGGTCTCTCGGTGAGCACTTCAACAGAAGCGTGGCCGGGGCACACCCCGTTGTTGAGTGAGGTGTCTGCCGATAGGCGAGCAGGAACTGGTGTAGGCACATCTCCGGATCTTGGCGCTGCTCCACGCCAATTCGGAGGGCTCTGTTGAGTGTCCTCATGAAATGCTTGACCTCGCCATTGGCTTGAGGTCACTGAGGTGTAATGCGGCGGTGTCGTATGGAAGTCCTGAACCTGGAACAGGGGTCCACTGTCGGACTTTATTTCCTCTGGCAGCCCAAATATGGCGAAGATTTTTTCCAGGGCTGGTTGGATGTGTGCGAATGCCGTGGATGGTACCAACTCCACCACTGGGAATTTGGAGAAAGAGTCCATGACAACCATGGTGTGCCGCCCATCCGGGAAGCTCCTAAAGTCGACACTGATCTTGGCTTACGGCATGCAGCATGGTTATTCTGTGATCACGGGCGCGGGAGAGGGGTCTCCCCCAGTGATAGTGCAGGGATGACACTTCCTGACTTCTTCATCGACCAGGTTATCCATGCCAGGGAACCACACCTTCGACCTGAGCCTGGCCTTTGTCTTGGCTGTGCCCTGATGACCTTGATGGGCTAGCATGACCATCCATTGGTGTAGATCCTTAGGCACCACGATCCTCTGCCCTCTTAGGACCAGCCCGGACCCACTGAAGTTGAGTTTGTGTCATACTCTCCATATTTGGCACCGGGAATTCTGTTCCTCCGCAGTGAGTAGAGAGAGACCGTCCAGGAATCGATGTCACTGTCCCTTTTCGAGGGCCTCTTTGATTCTTCTCATGGTGTCGTCCACTTCCGTAGCACCGCATAGATCCTCTTTGGTCACTGCCAGGGGGCAGGCATTGTCTTCAACCATGCAGATGAAGGCCTCTGAGTTTGCGGTGTCACTCGGGATGGGTTCTCCCTCCTTTGCCACGGGGTGTCTTGACAGGAAGTCGCCGGGTTGTCTGCCCCTGGTCAGTATAGCAGCTGGAACGAGTACGCCTGGAGTTGGACGGCCCACCTTTTGATCCTTGGGGGTGCCAAGCGCGTGGACCTGCTGAACAGCGGTATGAGGGGCTTGTGGTCCGTTATCACTCGAAAGGGGTGACTGCACAGGTACAGATGAAAATGCTGGCATGCCCATCGTATCGCTAGAGCCTCCCGCTCTATCTGCGCGTATCTTGTTTCTGTCGGGGACATCGCACGGCTGGCGTAGGCCACGGGGACACAGGTTCCTTTGGTGTCTTCCTGCATGAGAACCGCCCTGAGCCCCACCGGGCTGGCATCGACTATAAGTTCTGTCTTCCTTTTGGGGTAAAGGTATGCCATCATTGTTTGGTCGAGGAGCATTTTCTTGATGCCTTGAAACCCCGCCTCCTCTCGGGGCGTCCATTCCCAAGGTGTTCCAGTCTTGGTCAGTTGCCGGAGTGGTTCGGATATGGTAGCGAGGTTCGGAAGGAACCTCCCTCAGTATGTCTCCATCCCTAGGAAGCTTCTTATTTCTGTGGGATTCTGTGGCACTGGGGCGCTCCTAATGGCTTCTGCCTTGCGAGGGTTGACCCGAAGCCCTTCTCTCAAAAAAACATAGCCGAAGAAGTCTATCGACCCCTGGTAGAAGGCGCACTTTTTCTTGTGGAGAGTGAACCCGCAGTCGGCCAGCCTCTGCAACGTGGCTCTCAGTCGGGGATGATGCTCCTCTAGGCTCTGTGAATATATCAAGATGTCGTCACTCAAATTAATTACCCATAAAGGGCTTCCTTAATGCCGTTCTGGAATACCTGTGCCGCAGATGACACTCCAAAGCTGAGTCGGGTGTACCTTCGGAGTCCCAATAGCGTGGAGAAGGTGGTATTGTAGCAGCTCTCCAGCGCCAACTCCAACTGGTGGTATCCGGAGTTCAAATCGAGTTTCGAGAACCATTGCGCACCGTTCACGTCCGCCACAATATCATCCATCGTCAGGGTGATGTGCCTCTCTCTGCGGATGGCCTGATTAGGGAGCCTCATATCAACGCACAGCCGGATCGCACCCGCTTGCTTCGGCTTGGGTGCCACCACCAGCGGGGACACCCATGGAGTGGGCCCAGATACCTTCTCTATTACGCCCAGGTCCTCCAGGTTCTGTAGTTCTTGCTCCACTAGGGGGCGGAGGTGGAAAGGTATGCGCCGATGTTGGAGTGCACGCAGCTGGACAGCTTGGCCGATGTGCAGTTTCACTTAGCACCCTCAGAGCTTGGCAGCACTGGGTGTTAGCCTTGGTTTGGGTGACAGCCTTTCGTACTGGTCTGAATCCATTACATTGACTGACACCCCACTGTCGATCAGGGCTTGTACTGAGGTTCTGTTGACCTTGATGCTGCACATCGGGGGCGGACGCCCCTTGCGACCCGGCCTTCCTGCGAAGGAGATGACAAACGTATCATTGTCGTCCTTATAGTAGGCGTTGGCACCTTGTTCGGGTGGAGCTTCGGGGTACTCCCGTTCTTCCAGTGTGAGGTTTCGAAGGGTCGTCGATCGCCCTATCAGCCCGCCGCCGCGGGATCTCCCTCCGCTACTGCGGCAGACGCTGGCAAAGTGGTTGGCCTGTCCACATTTCGAGCATGTTTGTCCTCTTGCGGGGCATCGGTCCTGCTCTTTGTGGTCAAACCCGCAGTGCCCGCACTTGCCGCCGGCCCGGCTTCCAGTGTTTCGCCTCTGGCCCGGTGCAGGTCGCCTCTGCACGACCTCAACAGTCTCTTCTTTCACCTGAACTACTTTCTGCGTCGATGCGACTGGAGTGTTCCTGACTCGAACCACTTCCAACTCTTCGGTCCGCTTGTCCGACATCTCGTGGGAGCGAGCAAGAACCAAGATCTCATTGAGGGAAATCCCTGGTTGTCGGAGCATCTGGCGCCGCAGGGCAATGGACTTGCATCCCTGTATGATTTGCGCCCTAATTTCTTCATTCTGGTCGATGCCTGTGCACGTCCGCACCAGCTTCCGGAGCCTGGCATAGAACATGTCCACTGTTTCTGCTTCTGTTTGCCAGGCCTGGCGTAATTTGAACCGCTTGTAGTCTGGGTTCATTTGCGGGTCAAAATATCTGTTCAGGGCAGCAATGGCTGCATCATATTCGTGCGCCGCCCCCGTGTCTGGTAGTGTCTTGAACAGCTCGTAGAGCTCCTCTCCCCCAAAATGTATGAGCAGGGAGCGCTTCACCGTCCCATCTATTTCTCGGGTCTCTGTGAAGTAGTGATTAAGTCTGCCTACCCAGAGTTTCCATCTTGGCACGACGGAGGCGGGGTCCGCGAGCTGGCTGAATGGCGGTATCGGCGTCACTGACGCATGCGAGTACGGCACTACTGGCACCTGTGCTTGTTGCTGGGGTGGCAGGGGATCTCCCATGACGGGCTTGGGGTGGTGTACCCTTGCGACACCTGCCTTGTCCTGCGTGGCGTGGTGTTGCTCTCTTCCCCCTTCTGAGGTCGGCGCCTCCTTTGTCACTTGTCCCTGCAGTGTCTCTTGCTGGGACTTTCCCTGACCTTCTGCCTTTGATGGAGCCTGTATTCTGCCCTGGGCTGCCTTGCCCTTCAGTGCCTCTCCTTTTGGGCTCCCCTCACTGAGCTTGTTCCTTTAAACGTTACACTTTCTTTTCTTTTTTTTTCTCTACTTGTGCTTCTTTTCAGGGCTTATGCTGTTTGCCAGTGTATGCCAGACTCTGGCGTGCTCAGCCACAGATCGGGCTTCAGGACGTGACCTCCCGCCTGTGCTAGGCTTCAGGTGCCGTCCCTCTGAGGGAATCTTCACTCACTCAGCCTGAAGGCCCCTCCCTCACGCCAGGAGACACGCGCGGCGGGCCTCAGCCTCACAGGGGGGCTGACTCGGAGCAGGGCTGACGTCACCCCTAGCCGCTCCTGCTGGAGCTGCTCGCACACCGCCATGCGCAGAGCGGTCGCTGCGGCTTTCCTTGACTCACCGCCCTTATGCTGGACCGCAGAGGGGATCGGGCTGCATGGTGCATGGCGCGGTGGGCGTCGGCAGGCTTCCTGGGCATACGATGTCGAACCCAGTCTGTCGGGAAGGCGGCTTCGCGGCGTGATGACGCGCAGGGGCGTTTCACCCCCTCGTCGCCAGTGTAAAAGGGTTACGCAGAGGTATGGGCTGTTGGCAATGTTAGGCGCACGACAGAACACACGTTCACGCAGGGATCGGTGTCGGCCAAAGGTCACGTGCGACCAGGGGCCCATTTATTTATACCCTCGGTCCGAGCCCGGTCACGAGGGGTGGTGCGTTGCTACAATGTAGTGTAGCGGCCGGATGGCCCTCTACAGTAAGTATGTTTTATAGTCAGTGAGTTGTTGCTGGTGGCTGTGGAAAATAAACAGTATTTAAACACAGGCATGTGGTGCTTCTGGCTGGAGGAAAAGAAGTGGGAGGACTTCTCTTAACAGACATATTTACCCAGACACTCAATGAATCCACCCCCTTCAAGTACACACAGTTACATGGTCAATGCCCCCTTCTCTTCCCATATTCTTCCATTCAGTTTGTTTTAAAGCCTCTCTGCTGTAGTCACATCAGGGACTGGCGTCCAGTAAGTTTGGGTCCTGTGGTATTGATTAAAGGGTTGATGGGACAGGGGGATCAGGGACACTAGCCTGCTGAGCCCACTGCAAGGGGGTGCGCCCACTCTCATGATAAACAGCCTGGCTTGGTATGATGGAAGTGTCAGCACCAAAGCGAGAGCCCGGATGAGGAAATTAGGGCTGAGATAAGCAGGGGGTGAAAGTTCATTTACAGATGGGTAGTGAACAGTGCTTAATTTGAGCCAGTGCTTTCCGGTGCTCAGCACTGGCACTTAATTGGTTTCGGGTGCTCGGCACCGGCACCTAATTGTCAACACCATTCTTAGAACAGTCCACCACATGGTGGTGCTGCTCATCTAATTTAGAGATGAGCAGAACAATGGTAGTTTAGGACTACAATATACATTAAAATGGCTAATACCTGCCTCCCCAGCCATTCCTTTAGCTTTGGAGGCCTGGAATAATCTGAACTTTCGCATTTACATGCAAGAGAGATGGTTTGTAGTTGTTTTGGCAGTGATGACAAGGGCGATGGGTGGTGCAAGCTGCAGTGGCCTCCTGGTCAGAGCCCTGGCCCTTAATATTTTACAAATTAAACACTGGTAGTGAAGACTAAGGGGGTGTGGTTTATTTCTGTGGTGTCTGTCCCTGAGGCACGAAAGGGTGAGTTTTGCCTGAACCTGAGGACTCTGTGAGCTATATTTCAATCATTTGGTTGCTACTTGAAGTTCTTGTCGCTACTTAAGGGTATGTTGGTTATGTGGGTGTCTTCTAAGGACTTCAGTCATTCATTTATTATTCATTGAAGCAAAAGCCCCTTTAACACTTTAATTCAGGAAACTGTTTCCTGTTGAGAATACGTGAATGTAGATACAAGGAATGCTAATGTAATAATACAAAAAAGGAAATAACCTTCCCTGACGTCAGCATACTATAGAAGGTTGTTGAAATAATGTGTATGTCTTAGAACTTTCCGAAGAATTCGAATATGACTGAAGATCTTTCCATGCAAGGAGAATTCCACTGATCAACCACAAAGTAATTTCTGAAATCAACAGCTTCTTACTTGCCGGTTCTACTCGTTGTATCTATAATGCACCTGTAGTCCATGAATTTTCCTGATGAGATCGCATATGTGGGGGGATTGCCTTAGATAATAAACTACGCTGCTTGCTACGCAAGCCTCGTGTTTGAAATTGATTGGTCGTGGGAAGCCAAGCCTGAGCAGGTATTTGCACTCTTACTACAGTGTTGGTTTTCCCTTCTGCTCCATACGCCAGCCAGATTATTTTTACGGCGTCCTAATTAGAGATTACAACCATTATTATTAAACTATTAAAGATGAATGTTTCTTCTGTCATGGAGGCGCACGCACAGTTGTGTCATACATGCTAATAGACCCCATTCAACGAAGAAACTCCCTATTTTTTAGGCCAAAAATTGCTTTATTTTGGCTGTCTCCCGCCTGAAATTGCCTCTGCTACAATAGAAGTAAATGGGAGAAGTACGTTCTCCAGATTCAATTTTTAAAATCTTCCACATTCCTCTTCTAAAATGTTGGCATGTATGGTTGCGTACACATACTGGCACTTACTTGTGTACATATGACCAGGCTGCAGTTGCTGCTTCCGTTACCATAATCGGGAAAGCATTCTGTGAGCAACCTTCTGCGGCTGGAGTCACAAATATCATGGCGCCAACTTTTGAGGTATGTTTTATTTATTTTTTTATCCATGTTTACTCTTTCCGTGGTTGCCTTGCATGCACGCCTACATGCAGTCTGTTTGTGTGTTTCACAATTGCTTTATTAACCTTCTTGCTTTCCCACATTTACCTGAAAATGTACCATCTGCCACTATTGTTTCAAAATTTTGACAGGGGGAGAACCCCCCCTTCCCCTCCCCCCGAACCCTCCTTATGATAGTCGGGCTTGCTCTCTATGCCCACTTGCCACCGGGGACTCATGCCGAAGTTTCACACCACACCGCTTTCAAATGTCACCAGCCTCGGCTGCAGGCCCCCTCAAAGTGTTTCACATCTACGGTCAGAGCTCCACAGCTCTACTACCCACACTTCAACCACTGCCATGCTCCCTTCCACCTAGCCCAGTGTAGTACACATCAGTGTCCTCCTAATGCACCCTTCAGTGGGTATTAAAGCATCTGAACCACAGGGCCTTCGCTGCAGGCACCAGAAACGAGGGACTAACTTCCTTCCTAGCTGGAATTAACCCCTGACCTAATAACCTTCAGGAAGAAGTTAAAGCCTCATCTAGTTTTTTTTTATTTTTTTGCAGTTTTATGTTGCGCGAACTCAACCCTGAAGGTATTGGAGTGCTTTACATGAACACCAGTTACATTACACAAGGACACATTTATTTTTGGTAGGCACGGGAGACTAAGTGATTTGCCCAGAATCACAATATGCTGAGCCAAAACTCGAACCTGGTTCCCCAGTTCCAAAGTCGGCAGCTCAGACAGTCACAGGGATATTGCTGGGATATCGGTCTGCAGGCACTCCAGGGTGAGGGCTTCTTGGCAGTGTATCCTCCCAACCCCTACGCAAACAGACACGTTTAGAATCCTGATGGTGTGAAGAAAAGTTATCATACAAATTAATAAACACTGAACAGGCGTATTACTGTAGCCACTCAAACCATCACAATCCACTGGCCTGCTGAATAACGAGGTGTTTGAGCGCACGATGTTTCGTATTAGTAATGTTCAATTTTATCAATAAACTATAGTCTCCCAGTCTATCTATCTATCTATCTATCTATCTATCTATCTATCTATCTATCCATCTCACCAAATCTATCTAAAAATCTATCTATCTACCTATCTATCTATCTAGCTGTCTCACCAAATCTATCTATCTATCTATCTATCTATCTATCTATCTGTCTCACCAAATCTATCTATCTATCTATCTATCTCACCAAATCTATCTAAAAATCTATCTATCTACCTATCTATCTAGCTGTCTCACCAAATCTATCTATCTATCTCACCAAATCTATCTAAAAATCTATCTATCTACCTATCTATCTATCTAGCTGTCTCACCAAATCTATCTATCTATCTATCTATCTATCGATCTATCTATCTATCTATCTATCTATCTATCTATCTGTCTCTCTATCTATCTATCTGTCTCTCTATCTATCTATCTGTCTCACCAAATCTATCTAAAAATCTATCTACCTATCTATCTATCTAGCTGTCTCACCAAATCTATTATATCTATCTATCTGTCGCACCAAATCTATCCTATCTATGTATCTATCTATCTGTCTCACCAAATCTATCTATCTATCTAACGGTCTCCTGTCTATCAATATATCTATTTACCTATTTCTCCATCTATGTATCTTTAAGTTAACTGTGTATTACGTTATTTCGCATTTAAAAAATCCTGGGTATGGGGGCGTGGCTTGGACGTCAGAGGGAATGGCTGCCTAGCTCCGCCGCTCGACAAACCGAAGGGTGACTATGCCGCAAATCGGACCTTCTGGGCGGACAGAATCGGCAACTAACACGGGGATCGTCTCTGCGAAACACCGGAGACCACAAGGTGACCAACCATACCCGCCTGGCAAATCGGGAAATAATGCTTTGAAATCTGCAAGAGGGAAGCGTGCGACCGACAGGAAAAACAAAATGGCGCCGCGAGGCAGTGAAAAATAAAATCCGAGCCGATCAGCGCTTCATCTTCCTGTCACAGTGCCTACAATCCCTGATGACGAGCAGTAGCGCGCCTCGCCGCCAACAACGACTAATTCCAGCCGTTAAGAGCGATCTACGCAATCCCGACAGTTACACGAGGGAGCCTCATTGCGTCTTGCCTGACCCTATCATGGCCGCCAACATCCCGAGTTTGTAACTTATACCAATCAGCGCTTCGCTTTCCCGACATAATACCCACAAAATTTGATGCTTGCGCGAAGGTGCGCTACCTCACCAATACCTAACTTTAGCCGATAAAAACGACATAAGCAATCCCAGCAGTTACACGTGGGTGCCTCTTTACATCGGGACTGACCCCATCATGGCTGCCAATGTCTCTGCCTAACTTAGCAACCCTCAACCTACGAGCATGGCATTACAATATCTGATTCCTGTTTTGCCAACAGAGGGTGTCTCCTGTTACAGCGCCTGAGCTAACTGTCTGTGCAATCCAAGAATATGGCCTACGTGGACCGTCTACCTACTACATGTAGTCAATAACACAGAGTTGCCAGACCGACTATAAGCCCTCTCGCCCTACATCCCCTGCAGTGCAGGCTCCTTGATACGCGATATCTCCTCGTGGGGGGTTAGGAGTAGGGTGCTAATATAGTCTCTGAAGAAGCTCACCATAGGCACAGTGCATACTGAGTTCTCAGCCAGGTTCGACCAGGTACACAGAGACGCTCTATATTAATAAAAGACAACCGGTCATAATCCAACGCCCAACGTCGTGACAACTATATCGCGAGCTACACCAACGGAAATAAGTAACGACAGCCAACATAAAAAACAAAGAAGGAGTGATCATCCTCGTGGAAATCTGCGTGCAGCGAAATGGCAGAGGAAAGAAGCAGAAACAGTAAAAAAGTTAGGCCAGAACCAACCACCTCAGATTCGCCTATCAAGGCTAAACCGGACATACACAGTACTATGGACATGATACTAAAAAAATTAGCGGATGTCCACGACTTAGCAAAGTCTACAAAGCAAAACACAGACGCCATGCAACTGGAACTTTCGGCAATAACAGCAGACATGAACACGATGAATGTGCGAATAGGGGATGCGGAACAAAGAATAAGTGTATTGGAAGATGTCACTATTCAAGCCTGCAAAGAACTTGTGCACCTTCATAAAGTCACCGACACTCTAAAGAAACGGAACGCAGAACTGGAAGACAGAAATAGGAGAGGGAACATACGAATTTTTGGTATTCCGGAAAAGTCAGAGGAGGACGCAGGATCGTGCGTGGCCTTCCTGGAGTCATGGATTCCCATGGTAACGGGGATAAAATTCAATCCTGGCTTGGAGCTGAATAGAGCTCTCAGAATACCCACCTTTGCCAATCCGCATAGAACTGGCACTAGACCAATGATCTGCAAACCGCTCCGCTTCCAGCACACAGAAGCCATTCTCACATTTGCCAGGAAATCACACCAAGTTACTTGGGAGGGCAGGAAGATCACCTTTACACAGGACTACTCCAAAGACACCGTCGACATACGGAAAGGGTTCCTCCAACTACGCGATAGACTGAGAGAGAGGAAAATTATTTTCTCGTTCATTGGACCCTCGAAATTTAGAATCATGGAGAATGGCAGAACACTTATCTTCACAGATCCCCAGGAACTAGCGAAACACCTAGAGGGTGTCCCTCCTCAAGCGATGGATCCTGCTTCAGGCCCTTCCAACAAAAGAAAGACTTGATATCCTTTTTACCCTAGCTTGGGTGTTTGCTCTTCAGCTGTACTCGATATACGATACATAAGTCGGTCCACTTACTTCAAGTATTAACCGTGACAAGTTTTGTAATTCTTACTTTTATATCTTAATGTACTGTCACCATGTTATGACGTGACCACACTTATCAGTAAGGCCAAATGTGAGGAGTCTTATTGAGACCATTTGGATCAACACATTGCTGAAGTCATAATGTTTATGCCATTTAAGGCCTTTTAGTAATAGCCCTGTTAGAAATGGTTTTTGCAGATGGGATAACCTATGTTTTTCTTAGGCGAGCTCTTTGAGCAGAATGGTTATGCCGTATTTGTTCTTCTAGTATCTAATGTTCAATTCTCCCTTCCGGTCTGACGACAGTCGGATCTGCCGTCGCAGCCCCTTCACACGATTTACTTGAGGGAGGGAGGGAGGGGAGGGGTGGAAGTAGGGGGGGGGGTGGGGAGTAGGGGTAGAAACCAAAATGGTTGTTCTAACTTTGCTTATTTTATCTTTATGTTTAATGTCTCATTCATTTTCTTATGTTACGTTAGGCACGCATCATGACATAGGTTTGCTTACAATTAGTTCATTCTCAAATATCGGAGCAAGTAGATATTTCCCGACACTAACATTCCGACACCATTCACATATACTAGCTAGAAACGCTGCTGTAAGAACGTATTTACACCATAGTTCTAACCAACACTACCACGGTTTGTGAGTCCATATGATGTCTCAGAACAAAACACTCACAGAAGATCTTAACATCATATCATTAAATGTCAAGGGCCTGAACCACCCGGTGAAACGCAGGAAAGTTTTCGATTACTTGGCAAAAACTAAAGGAGATATTATTCTTCTCCAAGAAACAAAATTATCCAGTGAGGACGTAAGCTTCATCAAACATAATTGGATTTCTAACTCTGCCTGCTCACCGGCGGTCAAAAAAAAGAAAGGAGTTATTACTCTTATTGCCAAAAAATCAAACATTTCACTTATATCTCATACACAAGATGACGAAGGGAGACTGCTAATCACACACCTACAGAGAGGAGAGGACCTCATTCATGTGGTCAACATTTATGGCCCAAATTCAGATGAGCCCCAATTTTGGGAAAAGGTCTCGGATGCAATTGAAGGTTTACCCCAAGACGATCTTCTCGTGGTGGGTGGGGACTTTAATATGCCGCTTGACCCCCTCCTAGATAGACAATCAAAATGTAAATATCACCCGTCCCGCTCACACGATATAATACATAGAATCTGTTCCAGATTCAACCTGAAAGATACTTGGCGCCTCCAACACCCTGATACAAGAGACTACACTTTTTATTCAGCCCCACATAACTCCTATTCCAGAATAGATTATATCCTAATATCCTCCACCTTTACCCACTTTTTAGATCAAACAGACATAGCCCCTATTCTCATATCAGATCACTCATGTATACACGCCAAACTTGCAGGCACTCACCCCACCTCACCCACGAAAAGATGGCGCTTTAATGACAATATCCTATCGGACCCTGTAAACAAATTGAAAATTGACAATGCAATTAAAGAATATATAGAGTCGAATGATCTCCCAGAGATTCCCACTTCTACCTTCTGGGACCCTCTTAAAGCCACCATTAGGGGCGTTATTATTGGTATTAAAGCCCAGATCAACAAAAAATCAAATCTATAACTTAAAAACCTAGAAAGCGAAATTAAAAACCTGGAAAAAAAACACTCGGATAGTGTGGAAGATCAGTTAGTCCTTAACATGCTGACTAAAAAGAAATACGAATATAACACCATTGTAAGCAAAAGGGCTGGTGTTTGGATCAACAAATTTAAGGCGCTCAAACTCTGTGAAGGCAACAAGGCGGGGAAATTATTGGCCTCCTACCTCAAGCATAAACAGAGACAGTTCACCATTTCCTCAATTAAAGATGCCAAGAACATTACCCAAACCAAACATAACGAAATTCTGGATGCCTTCCATAAGTTCTACAAAGACCTCTACAAAAACAAATTAACAACTAATTCAATTGCCTGCGAACAATATTTGCAGTCACTGGACCTCCCAAAACTCTCAAACACAGACAAATTAAAGCTGGGGGCACCAATTTCAGAATTAGAAATATCATCGGCTATTAAGACACTTAAATCTAACAAAGCTCCAGGGCCAGACGGCTTCTCCGCCTCCTTTTATAAAGAATTCCTCACTTCACTTCAACCGACCCTAAATAGGCTTTTCAACTCTATAGCCAATGAGGGGAGCATAACTAATTCAATGAGGGAAGCCAACATCATTGTCATCCCCAAGGAGGGCAAAGATTCGCTCCTACCCAAGAACTATAGGCCAATCTCGTTAATAAATGTAGACTGCAAGATATACGCCAAAATCTTGGCCAACAGATTAAATAAGCTTCTTCCCAACTTAATCAGCAGTTCACAGGTGGGATTCCTCAAACACTGTATGTCCAATGACAATACTAGACTCCTGTGTCACATCCTAGAGAAAGCCAAAAGTGTTCCTGCCCCCCCTAGTCGCTTTCACACTAGACGCGGAAAAGGCGTTCGATAGAGTGTCATGGCAGTTCCTGAAACAATGTATGCAAGCCTTCAATCTAGGTGAATCATTCACTACCATGGTTATGGCCTTATACTCTAACCCGACTGCCCGGATTGCCATTAATGGTTCCCTATCGGAGTCATTCCATCTAGAACAAGGAACTAGACAAGGCTGCCCCCTCTCACCGGCTCTCTTCCTACTAGCACTAGAACCATTGATCCAAGATATTAAGCGTAATGAGGAAATTACCGGGGTTCTCTTTGGTGACATGCGAGTAAAATTAGCCGCATATGCGGATGACATCCTGATTGTCACAGAAAAGCCGGAAGAATCCATTAAAGCCCTGATGGATACGATAGACGCCTACTCTAGACACTCAGGCTATAGACTTAATCGCGACAAATCTGAGGTCAAACCCCTTAATGTCCATGGTACGCGTGAACTATTAGGCAACTCGGGCCTTACATGGCAACCAAACCATATTAAATACCTGGGGATTGAATTCTGCACCACTACACTTGAGACACTCCAACATAACGAAACTAAAACACTGGAAAAGATCAAAACATTATTAGATGCTTGGTCACCCAGATTCATAACTTGGTGGGGTAGAATCGAGACCATAAAAATGATGATATCCCCCTTGGTGAACTACCTGATAACAATGCTGCCCCTCATCTTATCAGAAGACTTTCATCACAAACTGAACAATGTACTCTCGAACTTCCTATGGAAAGGGAAGAAGGCAAGAATCAGTATGAAAAAACTCAGGCTTCCCAAAGGACTAGGTGGGGTTAATCTAGCTGATTTTAAACTGTACCAGTCGGCTTTCCTAGCAAAACAGGGTTCATATTGGTTGACACCCCTGGCAGAATACACTCCTGTATGGCTAGATATTGAGAAATCTCTCCTCCATGATATTCCTCCGGCGACCCTCCTCACCACAAATCTTAACCGAATTACATGTTCAAAAGTCATCTTCAAAAACACAAAATCCTCCCTCTTGAAAATAGATAAACTACTAGAAATCAGCGTCAGGAAATCCAGTTTAGAATCTATTTGGAATAATCGTAAAATTTTATATAAGGGACGCTCCTTATATAATGTTACATGGATTAGTAAAGGCATATACTTTCCCCACCAACTGTATGCGGGCACACAACCTCTGTCCTTTAAGGACCTGCAGACCACATATCAACTTGAGCCAATAGAATTCTACAGCTTCTTGAAAATAAAAGCTGCCCTAGCTAAAGCAAAACTCTCAACCCTATTACCATCTCTTCCGCAATATCTTTCAACACTAAACACCTTGGGCCACCAGGTCTCCCGAGTCTATAAATTGTTGAGCCCCCAACAGTCTACTCTTAATGAGAAAGTCACATCTTTTTGGCAGTCAACCTCCACCACCCCAATCTCAGATCTAGATTGGTCCTGGACATGGAACTCAGTAGTTAAAAATAAAATCAGTCCGGTATTATCCCAAACAAAGTTCTGGCTCCTACATAAGGCATATTGGACACCAGCCCGACTACACAAACACAAACTTTGTGACGACGATACCTGCTGGAACTGCAATGGTGCAGTAGGGGATTTAGAACACTTACTAATTTGTTGCCCGTGTGTGACGTCCTACTGGGATAAGGTCCTTGAATTCATATCTAAACTCTTCCCTTTTGATACAAGCAGGGATCTCCCGACCCTTCTGTTCGCTCCTCTTAGAGCAGACTCCTTGTGCGAAAACGATAAGGCACTCCTTGACCTACTCATCACAGCAGCAATTAAGATAATTCTTAATAACTGGAAAGACACTCGCAAATCGTCCTTTAAATGCTGGCTAAATTGGGTCACTAATCTGCGAGGAGCTGATAATATAGCGCTCCACAACTCTCCGTGGAGGACCCCGGTTAGGTACATGTGGGAATCCCTTGATCTCTTTTTTGAATCACACAAACCACCGTGAAATATTTCACAAACTACCCCATGGTCTTACACAGTACCGAACGGTGACCCTCTATGACCGACACATATACTCTGAACTCTAGAGGGGCACGTATTAAGGTTTCCTAACCCCTATTCACCACCTATGTCTCACATTGTGTGATATTATTTCTCTTTCATTAGCATAAAACCCTCGCAAACATTAGATATATACCGAACGTAATAACCTTTCATGATATATGCTTTTGCCTTAGATACATTCCAAGTGCCATTTATGTGTTATATATGGTATTGGCCGACCTATTGCTGGACAGTCTTTTCATCCATTTAGGTTATTTATTGTATTGTATTGTATTGTATTTTCTTTTGCTTATTGCATTGTGTCTTATGTATATGTATTATATACTGTTTGAACAACCAATAAAAACTAATTGAACTTTAAAAAAAAAAAAATCCTGGGTATTCTGCAGTGCTCGCAAGCCATACTACGCAGAAAATAATTTAAATGAAATAAAGCAGATTTAAGCGCACCGTCAGAAATAATTAATCACAAAGACACGTCTAGGTGATTGTTTGCGCTAAACCAGGCATTAGATAATGCTTTCACATTAGTCGTTCTTTGTCTTAATGAGGATTGAATAATTGTTGATTATGCTTCCCCCACGGTAAAAATGGGCATAAAGGGAAATTTAATTAAACACGCGGATAGAAAAAGGGAGTGTTATGCTAAATAGGAAACTTTACAGCGGTTGTACAGTTCCACGCATTTTAAATTATATGTTCAATCCATTGTTAAAGCTGCATGTAACATTTAATCACACTAATAAAGAGCAGCGCGAGCACGTTCAAGCAGATTTCGTTAAGCTAAAACTATGCTATTTTACAGGTACTTGTTTATGAATGAACACTTGACTTCTAAGTATCTTTAACCTGCATTTACATTGGCACTTGAAGGCGTCTTAAAACCTGCTTTTCATGAAGTTGACTCGCTAAATATTCCGTCTAATTTCACGGACATAACGGGCCTGTTTGTAGAGCGCACGTGCACCCCGGAGGTGGTCTCGTGGCGGGGCTGGCAGATCACAGGCGTTTGTAATTACTCGCGTGACTCACTGGATCGACCTCGGAAGGAAGAAACGGTGAATGGACCCGACGGGATTGAAGTCTGTGATCATGTGGGTCACGCACAAATTACTTCAGGGGATTAAGCTGACCCGGCCAGGTTTGTAAGATTACACGGTACAGTATTTACAGCACTTACAAAAATAATTGCATTTTTAAAAGAACAGAAATGTCTCAAAGAGCAAGTGCATTTCTGAATTAACTTTTCATAAAGCGGAGCATTTTAAAATTATTTTAACAGTATAATACATAGTTTACAGTTTAGTCGGAGCGTTTTATAAAATGCAATGCATAGGCCTGTATTTTTTCAATTTATTTCAAAATAGGTTGAACGGTTGGAAAAAAATGTCGTAGCGCTTTAGGAGTTCATTCTACCATATTATTTTACGTGTTAAACTAAGCGTTGGAAAACTTAACACTGAGCTTCGACGCCTTGTATATCTTGCTGTATTCGTATCGAGACAATTACTTTTTACTGAAGAGAAACCGGTGTCTATGTTAACCAGTCATTTAAAATAAACACATGAGCACTCAATAAAATTGCATGTCCAAAAGAGAAGCAAAATGTAGGGACACGTCAACATTATTGGCATCTCTTTGCCATCTAGTGGCCATTTGTAAATATTACATGAACCAAAAGCTTTTCACAGAAATAGGAAAGCAGTTGTGCTTGATGTGATTCCCCAGTACGCTGAAGAATACATGAGGGCAATACATTACGAATATTATTAATAAAAGTCTTACACGCAAGTAAAACAGTCTGTAAAGAAGATTATTTTGTGATTATATAAAAATTGCATAACACGCACATTTCACATAGTAGGCGGAAAGCGGGGCTTGTGAAACTGAAATATGATATACCAGTAGACAACATTTTCATTCCTGCGCTCTCCGAGCGAGGCAAGCATTTATCGCCAAATTCTGAAGCTGGGTGCTTGCTCTTCTATTATAAGATTACTTCGTCTGGCTGCATTCTCCTGGCTAAAAGGCAGGCCGTCTGGTTGTGGTTTTTGTCATGGAAAAAAGGGCAGGAGGTTTCATGCATTTAGTATTTCCTACAAAACTCTCCCGTTGCACTGTCTAATTTGAAACAGCTGTCATTGTAGACAGTTCTGGTAAAATACATATATTCTTGGATACATCTTTTTTGACGGCTGGTTTTGTTGCAATGTCTTGCAGCCCATTTTAGCTCAGTTTAATCTGTTAGAGTTGATTGCCAGGCCATTCTAGATAACTTACCAGCGCTGGTTTGTTTTTGCTAAAAAGTTGTTTGTATGTAGCCGCATGTCACTTTAAGGGGCCCACCTGCAGAATGTTGAGGGGCGCCTGAAACTCCCATGTCTCACGGATACTCACTCATTGGACTTCGAATGAATGAGAGGCCCGCTGAAGGGCGCCCGCCGCCTGCTTCCTCACCTTATTTCCTACACTGGTTCCAGGTGAGTTGGGGTCACACCTCTACTTACTTATTTTGAAGGTCATTTTTTGCTTTCGATCGTTGGTAGTCCAGTTAAAAAAAACACAACAGTAATTCACATCACAGCACCATTCGAAGGTAGCCGTCTTTCCTGCATCGATCACAGGACAATTAACACGTGAGCTTGGGGTCATACATAAGAAACTCCTCTAAAGGCCATACGTGCATGTCGAAACCCTTAATACATTTATTATATTTTCTAGGTAGATGGATTTGGCTGTAGTTTTGGAAACTGTTTACTTTTCTGTGCATCTGTATGGGTAACATCTAATATATTACACGTTTGTGTACTCGCCAGGCAACAAAACACAAATTAAGTTTTTTTTAAACAAGTGTAGGTGCACTGAACAAGTCATACTTGTTGAGCCAGTAAGGCATTACGGTAGGTGCACGCATGTGTATCAATTTAACATACTTTGGAGTTCCAGTGCAATTTTGTTTATTTCCACCAGTGCTTGCAAAGTTCAGAAATCTCCTTACAGGCAAGAGGAAGAGGGAAATGTTCATGCGTAGTTGGTGTCTTTAATGCGTGTTGGTTCCCCATAAGATAATTCTTCAATATACCAAGTGCAACCAAGCATGAAAAAATATTTGTTGATAATGCTCTGTGCCTCACTCTAAAGATTAATCTCCTCTGGTGATTGGTTCTGAATCTTAAACATTATGCAGGGGGATTTCTGAATTTTGAAAGGACTGCCTAACCTTAAAAACAATGCTGTAAGTACAAAGTATGTGTAATTGATCTTTCTTTAGTTATTACTGGAGGGACTGCCGCCACAATTAGTGGACAGCAGCGCTTTCGAAAATATCACGTTTTTCGATGATTAACTGAGAGATTGGCATGCACCATGCTCTGCAGGTATTTGATCACATCTACTTATGGGGTAACTTGTTAGACACCCCTACTTTGATAGACTATCCTTCTCTGGTTATATTGGTAAAGACCATAAGCGAACTTGTAATACCTTTTTTTTTAACTTTGCCAGCGCAGCCTTAAACTTTGCAAGGTACAGAAGATACTAAGTGACGTCGATTGAAGCTACATTAAGGCGTTGCTGAGATGACTTATGACATGTTTATGCACATGTTCGAGGGTAAATGGAGTGACACTGCGGTGGTCACACTGGGCTTACCAGCTCACGTGAGCAAGGGGTGCGCTCTGCTCGTTTTCTCTGAGAAATAAGGAACAATAGTGTGAAATACAGTGGCACTTTATTAAGCAATTCAGTAAAACAAAGAACTGTTCATCTTCAAATGCTACTCATCAACACATGAGCAGGATGAAATAAAAGCATTGACAATTTTATAAATCATATTTTAAGTGAAGCAAAAATATGCAGGTATATATCAATTAATATGCAACAGCCTAAAGGGGCAAGTCTTAAATGAGGGATCAAGAATAGGCAAGTGCCTAGAAGGCAAATCTTAAATAAGATAGCAAAAACCATCCAAGGCTACACAATTTAAGCTAGAATAAATGCAATGAATTGGGTGTGGATGAGCTAAATTAGAGAGGCTGACAAAGTCAAAAGGCTAGCAATCACAGAAGAGCACTACCACCTGGAAATGGAAGTTCTAGGCCCAAGATCAGGAGAACGGTCAACCGGGAACCCACACCGTGCAAAGCACTGGAAGAAGAGTTCAGGGCGTGGACATGGGTGCAGATCTTTTATATGGCTTAATGCAGAACTCCCACCCACAGTTGACGTGGGCCCTGACGTGGGTCCTTGACCGCACGCTTACAGTAACTTTGGAAAGTTTGGAAGAACACAGAAGTGTGCCTCATGAGAACACAGAAGTGGTATCATGGTGAAACAGGTGCTTTTAGCAGGTGGTCAGTGCTCTTGACCGCAAACATTAAAAAAAAAGATGACTTCCATCGTAAGATGCTCGGAAATTTATATTTTATACATTATCTCTATGCCATGCAGCCGTCGTTTGGTTTCGCATGAGCAAGCTTGGGAAGTTTCTTAACTAAAAATATTGCAAACATTGCTTGTGAAAGACCAAGATGTACCAGCAGAGTTTCGCGTACGTGTGGGCTAACCTTATTCTTGTAACTGTGGAAATTTACAAGGGGGGGCTGGTGCCTCGCAGCGCCGTGGATGGCACACGTCCCTGCTGTCAGATCAGTGAGGCCTACGAGATTTGTTTTATTAAAAATGATAGCAAGAGGCAGTGGCCTTTGGGCCTACGTATATGTATCTAAGGAGGTGGGCTTTGGCCTAAGTGTGTATATCTACGGAGGTGTGGTTGGGCCTACATGTGTGTGTCTAAGGGGGTGTGGTTGGGCCTACATGTGTGTGTCTAAGGGGGTGTGGTTGGGCCTACAGTGTGTGTCTAAGGGGGTGGGGACCACTGTGACAGGTACTAAAAGGCTGAAGTAAAGTAGACACTTAAGTCATCTATCAGGGCCTGACTGGTGGGGCCTATATGGGAGTGTCATGTTTGATGGGCAGAGCAGAATGGTACATAGGATTTCTGTTATACGGTAGAACGGGACCCTACTTCATTTCCCTCCTCTTGTTCATTTTTGAACAAAACTCTCATATAGTACTTTGCTGGCCCCTCTTCTGTTTGGTACATACAGAGTGGGTCATTAACGTAGAAGCACTGGGTCTGAGCTGACACTCCTGGTGTTATGGTAACATACTCTCCATCGTTGTTGTCAGCTAACTGCTCATATTCGTGAGTGACATGTTCCTCCCTTATGGTGTACCTGGGTGGTGGGAGTGGGGGAACTGGTGGTGTGTCGGGAGAAGCGTCAGGGGCTGCTATTTCTAGGAATTCTATTTGCGTTGGGCCATCCCCATCCCCAGGAACACGGTCAATGACCTGGTAATGTAAATTGTGGTGCATCCCTGTGTTAGCGTAGTTCATTTCATTTCAAATAGCTTTATTCGACAGCATGTGTCATAAAAGCATCGAATAACATATATACAATAAAATAACCTCTGTGCAATAAAAAAAAGAAAAAGATCATATAATACAGAGAGTTGTTGAAAAGTCTCATAAGATAAAATTAATAGCAGCATATTTGGTTAAAAACCTTAAATGAGTATCATAAAAAGATTTCATTCTGGGACACTATGTACATATAGTGGACAAGTCAGTTGTAGTGAGCAGTGTACAACAATGTATACGGTGCTAGTGCTATCTATATCATATTTAATATTTTAAGAGTTCTTCTTCTTCTTTATCACTTTATTCGGAATGTGAAGAAATACCATAATAGTACAGATAAGAACCATCAAGATAAACAGTTCGTCATTCTAAAATTCTCCATAGTATACATTCAATACATAAGTAATTAAATACACATCCCAATGGGCAATTCCGTCCTGATCCCAAGGGAAAAGTAACTTTCTTGACAACCTATATGCTCCCGCTGCCCCTTGTTGCCCGTAACCTAAATGCTACCCTTAAAAAAATTTACAGTGCAAAATAGAATCAACGCATCTTGGGACAATTTTAAAAATAACAAGGCCACCCGTGCATGTTTAAATCTGGCTTTCTTTAAAATGCCCTTTAGAAAATAAATTCTAGGTTGTGAATAAAAGGGGCATAATAAAACAAAATGAAGGGTATCCTGTGGGGACCGTTGGTCGCAACCACATGGGCCCTTCATCTCTATAGACGGTGTGAACCCCGCTGGCTCAGCTAAAACATGATGCAGGAGATTTAGTCTAAACCTTGTCATTAAAAACCTATCCTGGGCACTATAAAAATTAGCCAAATATGGTTCGATGCCCTTGGATGTCTTAGTTGCCAGATGTTCTCTCACTAATGGCTTGACTAGCTCTCTATCTTCCCTGAGTGTTGTAACATGCTTGAAGAACCGGTCCTTGACCGTGGCCTTATCCAGCATTGATATTTTAGAGGTGTTATAAAAGAGGTCTGCACGTCCTATTCCCTCAAAGGACTCTTTCACGTATTTTAGCCAGGGGATTCTCAGCCCCCGATCACGGGCAAGGCAATCTGCTATAACCCGGCTGCTAAAGGTCGCCTCCTCATTTGACCAAATTTTAATCCAGCATATTAAAGGTTTGACTGCCAACCTGTCCGAAATATAGCAGGCGCCTAATTCCTCATGCACAATATGGGATGATGTACTCTGAGGCACTTTAAGCAAACGCCGGAAATACTTATTTTCCTCAATTTGAAGTTGCTTCACATCAGTGAATCCCCATACCTCACTACCGTAGAGTACTTTAGCACAACACATGGAACTATATAATCTCAGGATTTGCTCTGGTGACCACCGACCCAACCTTTGTGCAAAATTCATGATCGACCCCGAACATCTGGTTAGGGTACAACATTTTTCCTCTATTAAATTTTTAAAATTTAGTCGTCCATCGAATAAAATCCCTAAATACGAGAAGGACTGCACCTTTCCCATACAATGTGAGCCAATTAAATAATTATTCTTTTTACTAGGTTTTGTACCCACTTCCATCACATAAGATTTTGACAAGTTGGGGGACAGGTCTAAATTCTCCATAAATGCAACGAAACCATCTATTAAAATCTGGAGCCCTTTAGGAGTGCGGGCGAGGAGAACCGCATCATCTCCGTAAAGCAGGACGGGAATCCCTCGGGTGCCAATCCTAGGTGTGTCAGTCTTTAAAGTGCTAAGTGCCTGATCAAGTCTATTTATATACAGCGTAAACAAGAATGGGGCCAGGATACAACCTTGTCTGACCCCAGTTGAGCATGTGAAGGGGTCTGTAGTATTTCCCTCCTGGTTGTATCTAACCGTGGCGGTGGTATTCAGGTGCAAGGATTTTAAAATATTAAGAAGTCCCGAGTCCACCCCCAGATTATCCAAAATGGCCCATAATTTCCCTCGGTTGACTCGATCGAAGGCCGCCGTCAGGTCCATGAATGCCAGGTACACGGTCCCTTGGCTGGCAATAGTGTACTTGGCTGACAGTAAATACAAATTGAGGCATTGGTCTGTTGTTGACTTCCCAGGCCTAAAACCAAATTGGGTATCGGTTATAATGTTCTGTTCCTCGGCCCAATCCATTAACCGGTTCAGGATGACCCGCCCTAAGACCTTCGCTGACACGTCAATTAGTGAGATTGGTCGATAACAAAGTGGGCTGTCCCTGTTACCCTTTTTAAAAATAGGAACAATCGTAGCTGTGGACCAAGACGCTGGCATTGCAGTATCCACTGCTGCATTTATGACCCTGGTCAAGATGGGTGCCCAGAGATCCACCTTGCTTAAAAAAAGGTCGGGGGAATCCCATCGGGACCCGGGGCTTTATTTCTGGTCAGACCTTCAATCCCTACCTTAATCTCATCCAATGAAAATCTTATCTGGGTAATATTCATCTCCCCCTGTTAACATGAGACTCGGCTATACCTATGCAATGATTATAGAGTCCATGAAAATGCTCGTGCCATTGACCCGGCAAGATGTTATTAGCCAACCCCGGTTTTTTTCCCTCTTGGAAACAAGGGTTATTTATAATTTTCCAGAAGGCGGTTGAGTCCTTTAAGACCATCGCCTCTCTCAGATCTTCCCACGCTTGCTGTTGTAATTTTATTTTACGTCCTTTAACAGCTAACTTATACTTTTTCCGGCAATGGGTCACCCAGCCTTTGTCCCTTGGTGATGACTTCAGGGCGACTTTCAGCTCTCTGAGAGCACGAGAACACTGTTGGTCAAACCACCTTGGGTCCTCCGATCTAACCTTATGTGCTGTAGTTCTAAGCAGACCGTCGACTAGTCGAGCAACACCCTCGAAGGCCTCAACTAATTCTGCCCCCTCCACGTCCAAGTCTAGACACCTTGAGATGACCTGATCACCATCTTTTAGTAGGGCTCTGTGAAAGGCCTCACCATTAGCCGGTGACCATCTCAACCTCCTACCTTGGTCCGTGGCACATATCACTCCCCCCCTCACATTAAGTGGTTCCTGGCGCAGGTGTGTCTCAACAAGGGATAGAACAAGGGGATTATGGTCACTAAAGATGCTCGGACAAATTCTAAAGCCAGACACCCAGTTTTTTAATGCTACAGAGACAAAAATAAAATCAATAAATGAAACGCAGCCTCTACCTTTGAATGTGGGATAAACCATATTATCCTTCCCAACATCAACCAAATCCATGGTATGTATGAGAGCATGCGTATTTAATAAATTGCGGAGTTCCCTTCCCTCCTTTGTGTGTTCCATGTGCGGGCCCTCTTCCAATGTGCACGATGTCCAGTCCCCACAGTTAACTCTCAGGTTTGGGCACAGATGACAATTAAAGTCACCAGCTAGAACCAGATCGGGCGACAACCCCCCTTGCTCCTGTACCTGAGTGAGCCTAGTATCTAATTCATGCAGGCTAACAGTGCCCTGCCCAGGTAGCAGCGCGTTGTAAAAATTTATGAGAATTAACTTGCGGCCCTTATTACAAATTGTAAAACTCTGCAAGATATCTGAGCCCCAAGCCAAGTCAGTCCGTCTGCCCTGTAACCTGAGATCAGCATATATGACCAACCCGCCCCTTGCTCTCCCTGATGATACCTTATGTGCCGGTGCAAAGTAGGTTTTATAGCCCTCTAAATGGAAAGTGCTATTCTCTGTTACCCATGTTTCCTGTAAACAGATGATTTGGAATTTCCTTATAAAGACTAGCCAATCTTCATTCCTAAATTTAGTGGATAAACCCGCTATGTTCCAGGAAACTATTTTAATTTCTCTCTCATTTAGACTTTCTGAGCTTGCCATTGACCAGTCGGGACAGGACCTATGGTCTTCTCTATTTAGAAGTTCAGGTGCTTGGGTTTGATCTGCTTGGTGATCTAAACTAATTAAACCTGCTGCTGCCCCACTTGTGATCGCCTCTTTCACCCCCTGAATCTACTAGGGTCTCTTTAGGAAGATCATCACGGGCACCACCCACTGCCCCCTGCGAGCCCAGTCAATCAATATCATTTAGATCTCAGATGTCATTGAGGGGGGCGTAGAAATTATTTGTAGTGGCTATGCAAGCCCCCCCACGAACACCTGCCTGTTGTCCCCTGTGCCCATGGTGATGATTCTGGTTCATCATATGCCTGTAAAAGAAACCCAATGGAAGCATTTTGATACTTAGGCCCCTCTCGGCTTGGTAATGCCCCTTACTCTGGGCAAGCATCTTACGTACAAGCTCTGGGTGCCTTAGAGTCACAATCACACAGTCCCCTGGAAACGCTTTTCTGGTTTTGCCAATCCAGGCCACCCTTCTTGCCATCAGGATATGCCTATGTTCACTAATGTTAAATCCTACGTTCCTACACATCCAATGCGCCGCCTTATTGATCAACTGTGTGGTGGATTCTTCTCTTTCGCTCATGCCCGCTGGGACACCAGTTTGAACAACAGTGTATGGGCATGAGGCTGGAGGCAAATCCAGGACCGGGAGATCTAGTGTACCCAGGGCACTTGGAGGGGGTGACTCGCTAGTGTGATAATCATCAGTAGCTCTACCCTCTCTCCTACTAGGGGCTGTTTGTGCAGAAATGTTACATGGGGTCACCTTCCTCGGGTCCCTGCATCCCCTAGTGACTATGCTTATACTTGGACTTATGCCTTCCGAGTGGGCTGGGTGAGGCATTTTGTTACCCCTATCCTGTTGGCCTGACATCTTGTCATTAGCCCGCTTTTTACCCTCCTCTTCCACTGAAGTCAGGAATGGGACTGGGGCTTTGGGGGCTTCCGAATCCCCATGAGGACCAGGAGCACACCGACAGGACGCTTGATTGACTGGAGCGTTGTATGTGGTCAGAAATGACATCAATTTTTCTTCCACTGACCTCAATTTATCTAATAGGGGCCCCAAAGTAGCAGTCATCAACGATTCTACTCTCTTCCAATAATCAAGATCGGCTCCCCACTCCACACTGATACCTTCCCCACTATTGGGAGTATAGTTGGCTACTGGATCAGCTATATCAGGGGACATAATTGCTTGGGACTTGGGTCTGGGCTTTTGTTTTTGATTTTGTTCTAATTTTGAGTGAGCCCCTCCCCTAGTTCCCCTAGTATGCTTTACTAGCGATACTCCACTGATTGGTGACTTCATGGAACTTTCACTGCTTAGCAGCTCTTTTAGAGCGGGTAATAACCTCCCCCACCACCCAGGCTCGGGATGATTCCATTGCTTGTGGTGAGTGGGGTCGGCGTCATGTTCCCAGCCCCTAGTCCAGACAGAGTCCCAGAGTCATTGACCCCTAGATCATTCTGCAGAGAGCTAATATGACTAGTCCGTGCCGCTATAGGTTCTGGAGAGGGAGCAGTGGTAATAGCTCTTTCCTTAGTACCAAATGTGGCGGGGCATGGATGAACCACGTCATTTGGAGATTTAGACAAAGCTAGGCCCCCAATGGAGGAACGCTTTTGGGCCGCAAAGGTATCCAAAGAAAGTCTTTTCTCCGTAAGCTGGATCTGATGGACCAACACTGATTCCGCTCTGACTAAAAAAGCATCCAGAGTCCCCACCACCCCACCGCCTGCCGGCAGACCCGTAGCCTTACGTTTGTTCATTTCAGGGGTCAATTTACACTTCAGAACAGACATTTCACAGTACCTTGTTTTGTGAGTCCGGACTCCACCACCATATGCACCCTACTTTCACGGATTTCTGGGGGTGGCCCTGCCCTGCCACGTCCTGTCGCGGATGGGCGCAGACGGGCCCGCCCTTGGCCCGGGCTTTGCCCGGGCGAGTCCCACGCTGCGGGAGCCCCTGGGCACTTTTGAGCTGTGCCTCCTGGCGCTCCGAAACTGCTGGCAGGTGCGCAATGGTGCCGCAAAGGACCCTGGGGAGTGTATTTCCTCCTACTACACCCCCGGTCCTCTCCTCGATTCCTGCACTCCCACTGTGAGTGACAGGGCTGGCTGACGGTGGCAGGCTGGCTGGCTGGCTGAGTGTGAAAGGGCGTCCGCGCTGCGGGAGCCCCTGGGCACTTTTGAGCTGCACCTCCTGGCGCTCCGAAACTGCTGGCAGGTGTGCGACGGCGCCGCAAAGGACCCTGGGGAGTGAGGTTCCTCCTACTACACCCCCGGTCCTCTCCTCGATTCCAGCACTCCCACTGTGAGTGACAGGGCTGGCTGACGGTGGCAGGCTGGCTGGCTGGCTGCGTGTGGAAGGGCGTCCCGCGCTGCGGGAGCCCCTGGGCACTTTTGAACTGCGCCTCCTGGCGCTCTGAAACTGCTGGCAGGTGCGCAACGGCGCCGCAAAGGACCCTGGGGAGTGTAGTTCCTCCTACTACACCCCCGGTCCTCTCCTCGATTCCCGCACTCCCACTGTGAGTGACAGGGCTGGCTGACGGTGGCAGGCTGGCTGGCTGGCTGCGTGTGGAAGGGCGTCCCGCGCTGCGGGAGCCCCTGGGCACTTTTGAGCTGCGCCTCCTGGCGCTCCGAAACTGCTGGCAGGTGCGCGATGGCACCGCAAAGGACCCTGGGGGAGTGTAGTTCCTCCTACTACACCCCGGTCCTCTCCTCGATTCCCGCACTCCCAATGTGAGTGAAAGGGCTGGCTGACGGTGGCAGGCTGGCTGGCTGGCTGCGTGTGGAAGGGCGTAGTTCATTCCTACCACCTTGGTGCTAAATCTGTTGACACATCTTATTATGACCTGTGCACTGCAACACACTAACATCAGCACACAGGAAATGGGTAGCAAAATTTTCAAGATAGCAGACAGCCATGAAGGCATCCAGTCCATGTTGAACCAATTAGAAATAACATCTGCTTCAGCACCTCCCTCCTCACGCATCTTTCTTCCCAGATTGTCCAAGTCCTCAATTGCCTTGGCAAGTGTCCCATTATCGGCATCATTAGATGGTATGAAAGTGCAGCAGGATTTTCCGATCCGGGCGCATACCCCACCCTGCATAGCTGTGAGCTGATCTAGAACATATCTATGCTCTAGAACCATGAGCCTTAAAGGCCGCAACTTTTCCTGTATTGCGTTGAACCCATCTCGGGTGTTATTGATCAGTGTCATAAGTTCGTAACGTGTGACCTGCAGCCACCTGGCATTAGCTGATGTTTGCCAAATGGGCCACAGGCCCCCAAAGAATTCCTGTGCACCATTAAAAGGCGAAATTCCTGAGGAACTTCGCTAAAGGCGTCGTTAGCAAAATATTGAGCACTCCTTCGGTGCCGGTGGAGCAGGGTGACATCACCTGTCATGGGGTGATCATGCACCTGGGAAATGTTGGATGCCGGGACAACCAGATGCAGCTCATGCATAGTGACCATGGTGCATAGGCCGTTCCATTGAGGAGGCAACTGGAGATAGAGGGGTTCTCCGCATGCCCAATAGATGTCCATGAGGCCGGAGGTGCCGTCTTGGAGGTCCAAATTAAAGATAGTGCTGTTGCAATTGGTGTTGCGGCCCACAGGACGTGTACCATTACTTGGTATTGCCGCTATGGTCTTCATTAATGTACACAGTGTCGTCATCTTCTTCATCAGAGGAGGAAGGAAACCCGCTGTCTCCGTTTAGTGGTACCAGTGGTATGGCTTTTCCCTCCTCTAGTCCATTGCCTGGGGCTGTGGTGGTGCGGGGTCCAAGCGGACGTGGCTGCGATGGATCCATGCCTTTCTTTCAGTGATTCGTACTGCAGTTGGTGATGAGTCTATCACCTGGAAGGGGCCTTCGAACTTGGGATCCTTCCAACGTCGGACGTTTTTGCGGACAAAGACCAGGGTCCCGGGACGGATTGGTGGGAGCTCAGGATCGGTGGGGCCCTTCTCTTTCCTCTTCGATACCTGGGTAGAAAGGAACTGCGCTGCGCGGGTTAGTGCACACAAATAGTCGTAAAGCTCGGCCCTAACTATTTCAGAAGATGATTCATTATCTGTTTTGGGGCGTGTGGACGGGACAGTTACATTTATGGATCGTCCAGTGACAAGCTGATGGGGCGTGAGGTGGTGATCCGAACTTGGGGAGTTTCTTAGTGCAAAGAGGGCTATGGGTAGGCAGTAAAGCCATTTATTTCCTATTGTGGCACTAATTTTGCTTATTTTACTTTTGAGCAGGCCATTGAGGCGCTCACAAATGCCGTTGCTTTGTGGGTGATAGGCTGATGTCAGTTTGTGTTTAATGCCTAGCATTGTGGTCAGGGAGGAAAAGATTGCATTTGAAAAATGACTTCCGTTGTCGGTCCGGATGGCATCGGGGACGCCCCATCGAGAAATGACCTCACGGAGTAGGAATGTGGCCGCTGCTTTGGCATCGCAGTGGACGCAGGGTCCAGCTTCGATCCAGCGTGAAAATGGGCACACTACTACAATCAGATAGCGGTAATTTTGGCATCAATCGATCATGTCGACATAGTCGATGTGTAGTTCTTTGAAAGGGCCTGATGGTTTGGGAATTGTGGAAGCAACTGTCTTGAGAGTTGGGTTTGGTAAGTATTGTTGACAGATGAGACATTTATTAACAAAAAGTTGTATCTGTTCTTGTGCATTGGGAATGAACCAATCTGTTTGTAATGTTGTGGACATGTTATCTCGGGTGACATGCGTAGGAAGGTGGAGTTGATCCAATGCCACTTGCAGTAAAGCCTGTGGCATCACAGGTTTCCCTGTTATTGTCTGTCTATAAATGAAGTCAGTGGAGTCCTGTTGTACTCCCCTCTTCTTCCACAACTCTTTCTCTTGATCTGGTGCACTTGTATTTCTCTGAGGTGCAGTTGTGCAATGTGATCATATTGCTGTGTTAAGTCAATGTCATATGGGGAGGATGTGTGTAAGGTACCTTCATTTATGTTGTCCTGCTCTGTTGTAGGTAGTGTTTGGGCAAGTAAGATGGGAGCAAATGGAACTTCTGGTGTCACCTGAGCTGGGGGGCCTCTGGCTGCAGCCTTAGCTGCCCAATCTGCCAGGGCGTTACCTCTGGAGACAAAATCTTGGCCATTGGTGTGCGCTGCGCATTTGACAACGGCTACTTCAGCTGGTAGTGTAAGGGCCTCAATAAGTTCCTCCAGTAATTGCTTGTGAACGACAGGTGTACCATCTGATTTTAGGAAGTCACGCCTTTTCCAGCGAAGGATGCTGGAGTGTGTTGTTGTGGTGACGTATGCAGAGTCGGAGTAAATGGTAATGCGGTCATCAGCTCCAATGTTTAAGGCAGCTATCAGGGCTACCAGTTCAGCTGCCTGGGCTGAATAATGTGATGGTAAGGTAAGCTGCTGTGCAATGTCTAGGGAGTCAGAGGAATCATTCTGTTGTGCTCTAACTACTACAGCTCCTGTGTACCTGACTCCTGTTTCTTGATCAATGGTAGAGGAGCCATCAACAAAATATACAGTACTGTTTGGCAAGGGGTCCTCTTTGGCTGCTCCTGACTCATCTGGTGAGTATGTTGCATAATCATGGGGGTCATCATCTGAAGTAGCAATGGGATGGGCAAAGAACGTGGCAGGGTTTACTGTGTGGCATTTGACAATTTTCAGAGAAGGCAATGACAGTATGACTTTGTAACCTGATACTCTTTGGGTAGTTAATCTTGTCTTGGCTTTCTGTATTATTGCAAAGACGGTATGTTCAGTGTACATGGTCAGTGGGGATCCCATTACGATGGAGGTGCTTTTCTCAACTGCAAATGCTGCGGCAGCGGGGCTTGCTCGCAGGGATAATGACCTTTCATGACAGAGTCCAGCATGCCGCTGAAGTAGGCAATGGGCTTATGGCCCATGGGGTATTTCTGGGTGAGTACTGCAGTCATAACTTGGCCATCACAGTGAGTGAATAGGTAGAATTCTTTTGTATAATCAGGTGAACCTAAGACTGGTGCATTTGTGATCTCGTCTTTTAGCTGAGTATAGGCTGTTCTCATTTCAGGTGTCCACTCTATTTTATTGTGTCTGTCTTTGGCCATTTTGACTGCTTTTAGCAAAGGAGCAGTTATTGTTGAGAAGTCAAAGACCCATTGGCGGACATAATTCACCAAACCCAGGAATTTCTGCATGTCCTTTACAGTTTGGGGTTCAGAGGTGCATTTTATAGCCTCAACTCGATCTGGTGTAACTCGTCTTCCTGATGCTGACAGTAACTGGCCTAGATAGTGTACCTCTCTTTGGCAATATTGTAACTTTTGTTTGTCAACTTTGTATCCTCTTTGTGCCAGTGTGGTGAGTAAGGAAATGGTATCTTTCCTGCATTGCTGTTCTGTGGGGCTGCAGAGCAGTATGTCGTCGACATATTGCAGCAGGGTGCTGTCACATTGGAAATTTGACAAGTCTGTTTTGACAACTCTGTTAAAGACGCTAGGGGACTCACAATAACCTTGAGCCAATCTTCTATATGTCATTTGCACATTTCGGAATGAGAAGGCCAATAGGTATTGGCTGTCTGGGTGCAGGGGAACGATGAAAAAAGCATTTTTCAGGTCGATGACAGAAAAGTGCTGTGCATCGGGGGGACGTTTGTGAGGATGACAGAGGGGTCTGTGATGATGGGGAACTCTGGTACCACTATGTTGTTAACGGGACGCAGGTCATGAACTAAACGCCATTGATTTGTCTTCCCCTTGCGCACAGGGAAAAGGCACGTGTTGCAAGGAGAGATACAAGGGTATATTACTCCTTGATCCAGCAATGCTTGTATGGTAGGGGCAATACCCTCCTCTGCGGCCTTAGACAAGGGATACTGTTTTATCCTTGGCAGGATAGCACCTGGTTTCAGAGTTATTTTAAATGGTGCGGCAGAGCGAATAAGTCCTACATCGTTTGGGCCTGTTGTCCAAAGATGTGCTGGGACTTGAGCCAAATCTGCCTCACGGACAGAGTTATAGCTGGCGGTGGCAGTTGGTGTTCTTATTTCCACTGTCACTGAGATGGGAATATTATTTTGATAGATAATCTCAGTTTTGGAGTAGTCTTCAGGGGGTCCGAATAGTTGGGCATCTGAAATGTCTCTGACCAACCCTTCAGGTTCAATGAAGATGACGCAAGCCCAAGTGTGAGCGTCATCATCGCATGCCAGGAATGCGCCGTAGGTGGGTCTTATCTCAAGGGCGCATATGTCTAGGGTCACGTGTTTGTCTGATATCTGTGAGCCTAATGCTTGGAGTCTGAAAAGAAACTCTTTGGGTAGCTGAACAGTGCGGCCTTGTAATTCGGGAGTGGTGGCAACAATAGTGTGGACAGCTACAGAGAAGACGTGCTCATCCACTGGACGTGCTCTGACCTGGCTGCTCAAGGAGCAATGAGTGGTGACTGCCATTATTCTAGCCAGTGGTGTACCTGGTATGGAGCAAATCATTGTTCCGTTCTCATCAAAGTGGATAGTCATGTTTAGTTTGGCCATGAGGTCGCGTCCTAGGAGATTCACTGGGGACCTTGGTGAGTAGAGCAGTGGCTGCTCCACAACATGGCCTCCTATCTCAATTGATACTGGCTTGGTGAAGGGGACCCTTGCTATTGCCCCAGAGAATCCCTGTGTGTCCGGTATCAGATCAGAAATGGGCAGAGGGCCACCTGTAATGCAGGAATATGTGGCACCTGTGTCAACAAGAAAGCTGTATGTTTTGTTATTTATCGTGACACAAGCAATAGGGTCATCCTCGGTATTGCTAGTGCATGACAAAATTGGGCACACAAGAGTTGTCTATGGGCTGTCCTAGCCAGTGTATCCTCCAGTCTGATACTGCTGAATGGTGCCCTGGGCGAATGGGTTGGTGGAGGCAACTATCGTGGCTCCTAGGGGCATAGTATTTTGGGCCTTCGGTGCCACCTGATATGCAGAACGCTTGCTGCGGCTGTACAGGTGTTTGCTGTGGCTGTTGCATCGGAGCCTGCATCTGTTGGACCGATGGCTGAACTTGGACAGAGGGCTGAACTTGGGCCATCATAGGTGCTGGGAGCTGCACTTGTTGCATTGTTTGCTGCAGTACTGGTTGGGCATAAGAGTATAGTATTTGGGGCTGTTGAGGCTGTTGTTGCATGTGCTGCTGTTGTTGGAATTGTGGGGGCACTTGGTAACCGGGACCCATGGACTGCTGACCCATATCTCGTATTCTAGTGCGGCAATCTCTTTGCATGTGACCTGGTTTCTGACAATAAAAGCAAGTGAGTTGTCCTGACTGTTGTGGAAACCTTTGCTGTCCCATCCCTCGCCCTCTTCCCTGTACGCCTGTGTTTCTGTTCACATTTTGTCTATTATTGTCGTAGGGCTGTATGTCATTACTGTAAGTAGGTGGTACTGGCATGTATTGTATAATTGGCTGTGGCTGTGGCTGGACATACTGTATGGCAGGCTGTGGTTGAGCTTGTATGTATTGTACGGCAGGTTGTGCTTGAATCTGTTGTGGGGCAGGCTGGGCGTTGCCTGCAAGAGCATTCATGGCAGCCTGGGGGAATGATGTTACTGCCGTCATCTGACTGACAGGTGCAGCCAACATGACTGTATCTGGATTGTCTTTTTTCTTATTCAGTTTCTGCTGCACCAATTTGGCAGCGGCATTCTCTATGGCCAACTGTCTATTCCTTTCCTGTTCTTGCCTCTTCTTGCAGAAATGTATAATATGGTCTTGTATCTCAGGCCATGGCTTACATTCCATTGCTACTATGCCATCTAATTTTTCCTGTAGCTCAGTTGGCAGACCCTTCTTTATTGTGTGCTAAAACAGTCTTCCGTACCCTCCTGTAGCATCCCATCGTTGCCCTCACTCCTGATGCCATTTTTCTTTCATTCTAGAAAGGTAGTTGGGAGGGTCTTCATTTTGTTGCATGGTCTGTGACAATAGAGCCCCTATATCGGTAACATCCGGAAACTTTCTGCGCAACTCTGACCATGCTGACGTTCTGATTTCATTAAAGGAGACACCATCATGTTTGGTGTTTGTTTTTGTGAGGTTGGCATGAACACGTGTAAAGAGGTCTTCTGCATCTTCTCCGATGAGGGAGATCAGCAGGCTTTTCACATCTCCTATAGCTATGTTGTTACCTGCGGTGTGCTTTTCAAAAGCCGCAATCCACTTTCCAGCACCCTCCGTGAGGAGTGGGAGATGTTTTTAAAGATTTTCTTTGTCTAGTGTAGACCATGGGATACAGATGGGGGGATCAGTGGAGTTTTTGTACAGCAGTGGCATCTGGCGCATCAATCCTGTGCGTGTCGCTGTAGGCCCTGTAGAGTCATGCTGGCGGGCATATTTCTGCCAGACCTTTAAACTCTCCCGCATGTACTCATAGTCCCAATCCTCATCTCCTAATCCTTTTAGAATACATTCAACTGCTGTTGCCATGTACTGAGGCTCAAAAGAGCCTTCTCTTGGCCAAGGGAGCATTTGCGGTGCTAAGGGTTCTGACCAGCCTGCCAAATCGTCTGAGAAGGGGTTAACCGCATAGTCTGAGCCTTCCCTTAGTGTGACTATCTGATTGGGTGTGAGACGTCGCTAGTTTGTGGTGCGCATGGTCTGCTTAGAGATATGTTGTAACGATTTTTCATTCTAATGGTACGCAAGGAAGCAGAGCCCGAGACGTCATATAGTATGTCGTCTGGGCGCCGTGGGATCCCAGGACTTTGAGTTTCTGTGCTTCCGTGAGCCTAACCTTTGGCCTCACAACCGGGCCTCCTGCTAGTTGGGGCTCTGTAAATAAAGGATTGTGGCCTTCTGGTACGAGTAGTGTCCTTTCCAACCCGAGTGCTTGTTGTTGTTGGTCGGCCTGGTGTGTGTTGGCAGCTGTCTGTGTTATCCATGAGGCGGCAGCGTCATAGTGGTGGTGGTGCTCACCACCAGGTGATCGCATAGCCCCTCCCCATTTTGTGAGCGCTCCTGTATGAGCTGGTGCAGTTTGGGCCGTGGTGGTGGTACTGGAGTGCCAGTCTTCCTGAGCAGGTCCGAGAATGTGCCCTGAAGGTCTTCTAATTTCATTGACATGCGTCTCAACCTGTCTATGTGATCTGTGTGGCTGGGTGACTGATGCATGTGTAATAGTTCTCTTTCAAGGTGCTCTGGTGAGATGCTTTCCAGGCTCGGGCTTTTGCTCAAGTCTACATCTGTTCTCCAGTTTTCGTACGAGACGGGGTGACCTGTTAGGGGGACAAGCTGTCCCTCAGTCATGCCCAGCAATGGTGAGTTGTGGAACTCAGTAAGCTGCTGCTGAGCTGTCATAAGGCCAGACCCTTGTCCCTCACGCAGGGGTGCAGTGGGAGTACAGGGCGGCCGAGTTTGGGGTGAGGGGCACAAATTTGGGAATGGTTGATTGACGGTGTCAAGGAAGGGGTTGGTGGCAGTGGCTGGGCGGTGAGAAGATGGAGAAGATGCACAAGAGGCAGAGTCAGAGTCTTCCTCTTCATCTTGGCGTGGTTGTGCAGTATTTAAAGTTGGTGTAAATTTCAGTGAGAGTTGGGCATCTATATGGCCTGGAAGTCCTGATACTGCTGTCTCCATTATTGTACCGTGGGAGAGGGGCATGTGTGTGGTCTGACGTTCGTTAATGGGCTGGTATGGGTGGCTGGGTGATGTGTGGGAAGTCTGGAGTTCGTCCATTTGTGTAATGGCTGTGTCTGGACCGGGGTGTTGTGAGGGAGATGCATCGCTTGGTAGTGGTTGGGAACCAGCAGCTGGACAATTGTTGGTAGTAACTGGTAAGTCTGGTTGTTCCTTATGAGTGAGTTCGGTATACATACCGCTGAAATGGTATGGCGGGGAGGCGGAGGAGCAGTTGGTGTGGCTGTGTTGGTCATGTCAGAGTGTGTTGGAGTCTTGTCTTTGAAAATGCGCCAGAGGTCTAAGGTAGCCTTCCTCTTCTGTAGCTTAAGGCCAGAGTACTTGGTGTCTAAGAAGGTGGTAACATCATCTAATATAGCTGGATCAAAACTACCTTCCGAGGGCCATGGGTGACTCATGTTTTTTGTGAATTTATGAAGTTCCCTGCAATGTTTAAGTATGCGCTGTTCCTGTCCTCCAAATGTTTTCAAAACATGCTGCAACGGAGTTTGCATGTTGGTGTATTTAAAGTAGGGCGCTATAGGCTAGGCCTGAATTGGAGAGGGTGTTGGTGTGAGGAGGTACGTGGTACTTGTACTGATGCTTGCACGTTCAGGTGCTAGGGTCAATATCTCTGATGAGTTCTAGGGCCACAGTCTGAATGACAATGTCGTATACACCGTCCTGTAAGTCGCGCTCTTGGGCATGAGTGTAAAGAGGGAAGCGAAGCTGGCCGTCAAAGCAGGCCTCAGCAATGTAACTCTGGAGTGGGTGCCTTGGCCAAGTGCTTGATAATATTGCGGTGAGTAATGAACCTGGGGGACGTATAATGAAAAATATGTGAAAGTGAGTGGACGTTTTATACACGGTAGAGCTCAGTATGCTACTCATGGAGAACTATTTTAAAGCGCCGCTCTTTCAGGGTGAGTATCGCTAATTTAGGAAGGGATGTAGTTAGGCATTAGGAGTAGTGGGAAGGACGTCCTTTACTAGCTCCTCTCCTATTGCGCTAATAACAATTTGGTATATTATTTCTCTTACGTCCAGTTCCTGTGGTCCGGTGTATATTCCGTCAGGGGAGAAGTCAGGGAATTGGAGCTGGTTACGAGAGAGAGCAGCAATGACCTTACTTTGTAGTGGGTTGCGTGGGTAGGATGTTGTTAATGTGGTAGGTATCTCCAAGCCTGGGGATATTAAGCGGATACGTATGTAAATGCAATCCGGTGTTTTGTGAACAGAGGTACCCAATATTCTATTCATGAGGTCCAGTAGTAGGTGGGGGCGGGAGTGCGCCCGGAAAGGTTAGTGCTTGCAGGGTTTAAGCTCTTTGGCTTTGGGGCCAATGGGATGTGGGAAGGCTGGTGCTAGTGAAAGCGTGATCTGCTATGCGTGAGTGTAGTCAATCCCTAAAACTTGAAATATGGTGAGGAGGACAGTACTTGTTAAGGGTGTAACGTGGACAAAGGAAGATGGGTGACAGGTTGAGAGACCTATGACGTGACTATTGACTAAATAGACAACAATATGAGGTGTAGTGTCGTCAAGGGAATGCTCACACATTCCCTAAAGTGACCGGAACTGCGGAGGTAGGCAGACAGGGGCAGGTGCGGGCGGAACGTCTGGTGAAAGGTCCTGCAGGTCAAGTGAATAGTCCTGCAGGAGTATCCTGAGGAGTGGGGACACGTTACCAGGAGAGGGTGGGCTGTGGAGGTCACTACTAGAGGCAGATGCCAATAGTGTAGGAGATGCAGGGGCGACAAGATCAGGGGGTGTTGCTGCTTGGGAAAGTGGTGCGGAGTTTGTGGAGTCTGTAGTAGACTCACCGTCCGAGTGGATCACAATGGGGGAGGCAGCAGGAGAAGGAAAAAGTGCGAAGGAGGATGTTGAGACGGTGGAGGAATTAGATAATTGATCAGGCCACAGCAGATCAGGGCGAGTGGTATCTGGAAGTGGCGGAGGATTGGAGGGAACCGTGGCGGAGGGAGGTAAGTCTGTGAGAGATAATGGGGAGAGGCGGATTTCAGTGGTAGGCGTGAAGGTAACCCCTAAGATATCCCAAGCAACAGCAAGGATGTCACTCTGATGGCGAGTGAGGGGAATAAAACGATCAAGGGTGGCGTGGTAGACTGCGGTGGCTGTACCATGCACTGAATGAATAAGAAGGTTAAGGATGTGCGGGGGAGCAAGGGACATACCGGAGAGGAAGGGGGTAAGGGAGCTGACAAGAGGAATGGAGAGAGGCCTCCACCCCCTTTGGCTACCAATTGGCTTGGACAAATGGTAGGCAAAAGTGTGAGAGACAGAAAAAGAGGCGCAATGGAGGTGCAATGTTAAATGGCAGTAAGGGAACAGCTACCTAGCGGGGTTGCTGAAGCTAGTGGGGAGAGAATGGAGGCAACCCAGACAACAGCTACCTGGCGGGGTTGCTGAAGCTAGTGGGGAAAAAACAGAGGCAACAACCCAGACAACAAGAAATAACTAGCAGCCCTGTCACTCGGCTAGTGAGTTTGTAGAGTTGGCAGGGCAGCACCAGGAGAGGCGGGGCTGGGAGGCAACTGGAGGGGGGGCAGAGGCCAGACGGAGTGTTAAAAGGGAACAGAGGCACGAAGAACAGAAACAATAGACAATAAATAAACAATTATTACATACAACATATGCATATGCAATATTAATTGTGATCACAATATCAGAAAGTGGAGCTAGTGCTGGAGAGGAGTGGAGCTAGTGCTGGAGAAGGGAGAGAGAGAGAGCAGGTCCTGGAGAAGGAAGAGAGAGAGCAGCTGCTGAAGGCAGCTGAGAGCAGAGAGGGGCGGGTGGAATCTGCGAGGCGCAGAGGACCGGGGAGAGATGTACTTCCTCTTTCTGGCAGTGCGCTGAGTAGAGAAAGGCGGGTGGTAGCTGCGAAGGGCACAGAGGCTGTGAGAGGGGCACTTCCTCTTTTTTGAAGTGCGCAGTTAATAATCGAAAGGTACGCGTGGAACAGAGGGAGATGAATTTTGTAGATAAAAATAAGAATACACCCAATCCATGCTGAATGAAATCATGGGAGGAAGAGAGGGACACGGCAGAGAAGGAGGAGAAAGAATGAGGAAGAGCTGTGGGACGAAAGTGGGCAAAGGAAATGCGCATTTAAAAAGCACTTGGTAAACCGTAGAGGAGATGGGAAGGAGCAGGGAAAGAGGCGATGAGCACAGAAAGTGCGTGGGGGAACAGTGCTGTGGAATGAATATGGACCCCCTAACGTAGGAGGCAAACCTGTGAAGCACAAGCCATGGACTACAATCAATGTGAAAAAGCACCACCTAGAGAGCACAAGGAATGTAAAGAAGCACAACCTAAAGACCACAATCAATGAGGACTCAAACCTGTGTAGAATTTAGACACTGTGGGGCAGTATCAAGGACTCAAACCTGTAGGGCAGTCAGACCGCAAGAACTTAAACCTGTATACAATTCAAGACACCCCAACAGAGCATCTTAGGACTTAAACCTGTATATCTTAAACATGTATATAATTCAAGACACCCCAACAGAGTATCTTAGGACTTAAACCTGTATTCAATTCAAGACACCCCAACAGAGTATCTTAGGACTTAAACCTGTACAGAACATCATTACTCAACTACAACGTTAACCTGTGGCGATAAGCACCGTGGCAGATAGTGAAAAAGAAAGCGCTAAGAAACAATACTGAGAATCAATCAATCATGTCACTTATAAAGCGCACTACATACCCGCGAGGGTCTCAAGGCGCTGGGGGAAGAGGGGGTGGTGCTGCTACTGATCGAAGAGCCAGGTCTTGAGGAGTCTTCTGAAGGCCAGTAGGTCTTGGGTCTGTCGGAGGTTGGTGGGGAGGATGTTCCAGGTCTTGGCGGCGAGGTGGGAGAAGGATCTGCCGCCGGCGGTCGTTTTCCGGATGCGGGGGACTGTGGCGAGGGCGAGGCTGGTCGAGCGGAGCTGGCGGGTGGGGGTGTAGAAGCTGAGTCATCTGTTGAGGTAGGCTGGTCCGGAGTTGTGGAGTGCTTTGTGTGCGTGGGTGAGGAGCTTGAAGGTTATCCTCTTGTTGACAGGGAGCCAGTGCAGGTCTCTCAGGTGGGGTGTGATGTGGCTGTGTCGGGGGATGTCGAGGATAAGACGTGCAGAGGCGTTCTGGATGCGTTGCAGCCGTCTCAGGAGCTTAGCCGTCGTTCCTGCGTAGAGGGCGTTTCCGTAGTCCAGCCTGCTGGTGACGAGGGCCTGGGTGACTGTTTTTCTTGTTTCGGTGGGGATCCACTTGAAGATCCTGCGGAGCATTCGGAGGATGTTGAAGCAGGATGAGGAAACGGCGTTGACCTGCTTAGTCATGGAGAGGGTGGGGTCGAGGATGACCCCTAGGTTGCGTACGTGGTCGGTGGGTGGCGGGGCTGTTCCCAGTGATGTTGGCCACCAGGAGTCGTCCCAGGCTGAAGGGTTGGAACCAAGGATGAGGACCTCCGTCTTGTCCGAGTTCAGCTTCAGGCTGCTGGTCCTCATCCATTCGGCGACGGCCTTCATTCCTTCGTGGAGGTGGGCTTTGGCGGTGTGAGGGTCTTTGGTGAGGGAGAGGATCAGCTGGGTGTCGTCGGAGTAGGAGATGATGTTGAGGTTGTGCTGTCGGGCGACGTGGGCGAGGGGTGCCATGTAGATGTTGAACAGCGTTGGGCTGAGGGAGGAGCCTTGGGGTACGCCGCAGATGATCTTGGTGGCCTTGGATCGGAAGGGGGCGAGGCGGACGCTTTGTGTTCTGCCGGAAAGGAAGGATGTGGTCCAGTCCAGGGCCTTCTCTTGGATCCCGGCGTCGTGAAGGCGTGTTCGTAGTGTGTGGTGGCAGACCGTGTCGAAGGTGGCTGATAGGTCCAGGAGGATGAGGGCTGCTGTTTCTCCGTTGTCTAGCAGGGTCCTGATGTCATCGGTGGCGGCGATGAGGGCGGTTTCGGTGCTGTGGTTGCTGCGGAAGCCAGACTGGGAAGGGTCCAGGATGTTGTTCTCCTCGAGGTAGCGGGTCAGTTGTTTGTTGACGATTTTCTCGGTGACCTTCGCGGGGAACGGGAGCAGAGAGATGGGTCGGAAGTTCTTGAGGTCCTTGGGGTCTGCCTTGGCTTTCTTGAGTAAGGCGGTGATCTCGGCATGCTTCCAGCTTTCCGGGAAGGTTGCTGTCTCGAAGGAGATGTTGATTATTTTCCAGAGATGGGGCGCGATGGCTGTACTGGCTTTGTTGAAGATGTGGTGAGGGCACGGGTCTAGCGGTGAACCGGAGTGGATGGTGTTCATGATCTCGCTGGTGTCCTCGTCGTTGATGTTGGTCCAGGAGAGCAGGCGGTTGGTGGTTGTGGGGGCAGTGGTCTCGGTGGTTGCCGGGGCGGTCGTGGTGTTGAAGCTGTCGTGGATGTCGGCGATTTTGCGGTGGAAGAAGGTGGCCAGTGAGTCGCACAGGTCTCGCGACGGCTGGATGTCGTTGGTGTTGGAGCTGGGGTTGGAGAGTTCCTTCACGATGTTGAAGAGCTCTTTGCTGTTGTGTGCGTTGTTGTCTAGGCGGTCTTTGAGTGAGGCCCTTTTGGCGGATCTGATGAGGTGATGGTGACTGCGGGTGGCGCTCTTGTGGGCGGCGTAGCTGTCCACTGTCCGTGGAGCCAGATCTTCTCCAGTTTTCGGCATGTTCGTTTGGAGGCCTGGAGGTCTTTGGTGAACCAGGTGGCTTTCTTGCTGGTGTGGCTGTTGGGCGGATTCTTGAGCGGGGCGAGGGTGTTGGCGCAGTCGTCGATCCACTGTCTGAGGTTGCGGGCGGCGGTGTCGGGGTCGGAGGGTTCGGCGGGTGGGCTCAGGGCGAGAGTTGTGGTTAGCTGGTGTTCCGTGACTCTGCTCCAGCAGCGGCGAGGCATTTGTTCGGTGCGGTGGTGCGTGGTGGGCTTCCTGTAGGTGAAGTGGATGCAGTGGTGGTCAGTCCAGTGGAGTTTGGAGGTGTGGTTGAAGGAGACGTGTGGGCTTGCGGAAAAGATGGAGTCTAGCGTGTGGCCGGCGGCGTGGGTGGGTGTAGTCACGAGCTGTCTGAGTCCGAGGGTGGCGAGGTTGTCAATCAGGGTGGTGGAGTTGGTGTCCTTGTTGTTCTCGAGGTGGAAGTTCAGGTCCCCGAGGAGGATGTAGTCCGTGGAGGCGATGGCGTGTGTGCTGACGAAGTCAGCGATGGAATCGCTGAACTGTGGTCGGGGTCCGGGGGGTCTGTAGATGAGGGTTCCTCTGAGGGTGGTGTTGGGATCGGTGTGGATCTGGAAGTGCATGTGTTCGGCGGTGCTGAGGGTGTCGTCGGTGTTGGTTGAGACTCTGAGGGTGTTCCTGTGGACGATGGCGATGCCTCCTCCGACTCCGTTGGTGCGGTCCCTGCGGGTGATCTTGTATCCGTCCGGGATGGCAATGGCGATGTCGGGGGCTGAAGCGGGATTCAGCCAGGTCTCCGTCAGGAATGCGACGTCTGGGGAGGTTGAGTCGAGAAGGTCCCAGAGTTCGATGGCGTGTTTGCGGGTGGAGCGGGTGTTGAGGAGGATGCATCTGAGGTAGTTGGGTTCTTTCCTGGGCGGTGGTTTGGCGGGGCGGGTGCTGGCGAAGCTGCAGTTCCGGCAGGTGAAGGGCCCTTGGGTGCGCTTCAAGGTGGCCTGGTAGCAGGCGTGATCTTTTCCGGGGTTGAGTGCGTGGAGGGTGCTGGCGTCGTATCGGCGTCTGTTGATGTGGCGGGCGCGGGGGATGCCCGGACCAGGGGGTCTGGCGCTGGGCGCGGTCACGGCGCGGACGGGCGCAGACGGGCTTGCCTTAGGCGCGGCCGCGCAGCGGCCGCCATAAATGGGGAGGTGGGAGGGAGGAGCAGGGAATGGGGCAGCGAATGGGCAGTGAGGGGCGGGGCCGCAGGGCGCAGCGGCGGGAAACAGGCACAGAAGGGAAAACGAGCACAATCAGGGCATCAAGGGGGCACAGAAAGGAAAACAAAACGAGCACAATCAGGGGCAGCAAGGGGGCACAGAAAGGAAAACGAGCACAATCAGGGGCAGCAAGGGGGCACAGAAAGGAAAAACGAGCACAATCAGGGGCAGCAAGGGGGCACAGAAAGGAAAAACGAGCACAATCAGGGGCAGCAAGGGGGCACAGAAAGGAAAAACGAGCACAATCAGGGGCAGCAAGGGGGCACAGAAAGGAAAAACGAGCACAATCAGGGGCAGCAAGGGGGCACAGAAAGGAAAAACGAGCACAATCAGGGGCAGCAAGGGGGCACAGAAAGGAAAAGCGAGCACAATCAGGGGCAGCAAGGGGGGCACAGAAAGGAAAAACGAGCACAATCAGGGGCAGCAAGGGGGCACAGAAAGGAAAACGAGCACAATCAGGGGCAGCAGCAGGGCACACAGACGGAGCTGTGTGGTGGGGGAGCGACCTACCAGTCAAGGTCAGGGGTCGCTCTCTTCACTGCGCAGCGGCCGCCATAAATGGGGAGGTGGGAGGGAGGAGCAGGGAATGGGGCAGCGAATGGGCAGTGAGGGGGCGGGGCCGCAGGGGCGCAGCGGTGGGAAACAGGCACAGAAGGGAAAACGAGCACAATCGGGGCATCAAGGGGGCACAGAAAGGAAAAAAAAGCGAGCACAATCAGGGGCAGCAAGGGGGCACAGAAAGGAAAAAACTAGCACAATCGGGCAGCAAGGGGGCACAGAAAGGAAAAACGAGCACAATCAGGGGCAGCAAGGGGGCACAGAAAGGAAAAACGAGCACAATCAGGGGCAGCAAGGGGGGCACAGAAAGGAAAAAACGAGCACAATCAGGGGCAGCAAGGGGGGGCACAGAAAGGAAAAACGAGCACAATCAGGGACAGCAAGGGGGCACAGAAAGGAAAAACGAGCACAATCAGGGGCAGCAAGGGGGCACAGAAAGGAAAAACGAGCACAATCAGGGGCAGCAAGGGGGGCACAGAAAGGAAAAACAAGCACAATCAGGGGCAGCAAGGGGGCACAGAAAGGAAAAACGAGCACAATCAGGGGCAGCAAGGGGGCACAGAAAGAAAAAACGAGCACAATCAGGGGCAGCAGCAGGGCACACAGACGGAGCTGTGTGGTGGGGGAGCGACCTACCAGTCAAGGTGAGGGGTCGCTCTCTTCACCACGCAGCGGCCGCCATAAATGGGGAGGTGGGAGGGAGGAGCAGGGAATGGGGCAGCGAATGGGCAGTGAGGGGGCGGGGCCGCAGGCGCAGCGGCGGGAAACAGGCACAGAAGGGAAAACGAGCACAATCAGGGCATCAAGGGGGCACAGAAAGGAAAAAAAACGAGCACAATCAGGGGCAGCAAGGGGGCACAGAAAGGAAAAACGAGCACAATCAGGGGCAGCAAGGGGGCACAGAAAGGAAAAACGAGCACAATCAGGGGCAGCAAGGGGGCACAGAAAGGAAAAAACGAGCACAATCAGGGGCAGCAAGGGGGCACAGAAAGGAAAAGCGAGCACAATCAGGGGCAGCAAGGGGGCACAGAAAGGAAAACGAGCACAATCAGGGGCAGCAGCAGGGCACACAGACGGAGCTGTGTGGTGGGGGAGAGACCTACCAGTCAAGGTCAGGGGTCGCTCTCTTCACCACGCAGCGGCCGCCATAAATGGGGAGGTGGGAGGGAGGAGCAGGGAATGGGGCAGCGAATGGGCAGTGAGGGGGCGGGGCCGCAGGGGCGCAGCGGTGGGAAACAGGCACAGAAGGGAAAACGAGCACAATCGGGGCATCAAGGGGGCACAGAAAGGAAAAAAAAACGAGCACAATCAGGGGCAGCAAGGGGGCACAGAAAGGAAAAAACTAGCACAATCGGGCAGCAAGGGGGCACAGAAAGGAAAAACGAGCACAATCAGGGGCAGCAAGGGGGCACAGAAAGGAAAAACGAGCACAATCAGGGGCAGCAAGGGGGGCACAGAAAGGAAAACGAGCACAATCAGGGGCAGCAAGGGGGGCACAGAAAGGAAAAACGAGCACAATCAGGGGCAGCAAGGGGGCACAGAAAGGAAAAACGAGCACAATCAGGGGCAGCAAGGGGGCACAGAAAGGAAAAACGAGCACAATCAGGGGCAGCAAGGGGGGCACAGAAAGGAAAAACAAGCACAATCAGGGGCAGCAAGGGGGCACAGAAAGGAAAAGCGAGCACAATCAGGGGCAGCAAGGGGGCACAGAAAGAAAAAACTAGCACAATCAGGGGCAGCAGCAGGGCACACAGACGGAGCTGTGTGGTGGGGGAGCGACCTACCAGTCAAGGTCAGGGGTCGCTCTCTTCACCACGCAGCGGCCGCCATAAATGGGGAGGTGGGAGGGAGGAGCAGGGAATGGGGCAGCGAATGGGCAGTGAGGGGCGGGGCCGCAGGGCGCAGCGGCGGGAAACAGGCACAGAAGGGAAAACGAGCACAATCAGGGCATCAAGGGGGCACAGAAAGGAAAAAAAACGAGCACAATCGGGGGCAGCAAGGGGGCACAGAAAGGAAAAGCGAGCACAATCAGGGGCAGCAAGGGGGCACAGAAAGGAAAAACGAGCACAATCAGGGGCAGCAAGGGGGCACAGAAAGGAAAAAACGAGCACAATCAGGGGCAGCAAGGGGGGGCACAGAAAGGAAAAACGAGCACAATCAGGGGCAGCAAGGGGGCACAGAAAGGAAAAACGAGCACAATCAGGGGCAGCAAGGGGGCACAGAAAGGAAAAACGAGCACAATCAGGGGCAGCAAGGGGGCACAGAAAGGAAAAACGAGCACAATCAGGGGCAGCAAGGGGGCACAGAAAGGAAAAACGAGCACAATCAGGGGCAGCAAGGGGGCACAGAAAGGAAAAACGAGCACAATCAGGGGCAGCAAGGGGGCACAGAAAGGAAAAACGAGCACAATCAGGGGCAGCAGCAGGGCACACAGACGGAGCTGTGTGGTGGGGGAGCGACCTACCAGTCAAGGCAAATAGAAGGCAAGTGCAAGGAACCCAAGATGGGGCAGAGGAGAGCAGAGCGGACAGTGTTGAAAAACCCCGTCGAGGTGTGACCAGCCACAGAGGTGGTCGTGCCAAGACAGCAGAGCACAGGGGGACGAAGGAGCAGACAAAAGGGAGACCCCTGAGGGCTGAGGCAGCCAGACCTACCCCTCCACACACGCCACACCTCTCAGTAAATTCAAGGAAAAATAAAAACAGTCCCTAACTTACCGGGGTGGTGGTGGGGAGAGGAGAGGGCGGGGCTGTCCCAGGTGTGTCCTAGGTCCGCACTGTAGGAGAGCCGTCTGGGACGAGACCTTCGTGGTACGCCATCTATTCGAGGGTAAATGGAGTGACACTGCGGTGGTCACACTGGGCTTACCAGCTCACGTGAGCAAGGGGTGCGCTCTGCTCGTTTTCTCTGAGAAATAAGGAACAATAGTGTGAAATACAGTGGCACTTTATTAAGCAATTCAGTAAAACAAAGAACTGTTCATCTTCAAATGCTACTCATCAACACATGAGCAGGATGAAATAAAAGCATTGACAATTTTATAAATCATATTTTAAGTGAAGCAAAAATATGCAGGTATATATCAATTAATATGCAACAGCCTAAAGGGGCAAGTCTTAAATGAGGGATCAAGAATAGGCAAGTGCCTAGAAGGCAAATCTTAAATAAGATAGCAAAAACCATCCAAGGCTACACAATTTAAGCTAGAATAAATGCAATGAATTGGGTGTGGATGAGCTAAATTAGAGAGGCTGACGAAGTCAAAAGGCTAGCAATCACAGAAGAGCACTACCACCTGGAAATGGAAGTTCTAGGCCCAAGATCAGGAGAACGGTCGACCGGGAACCCACACCGTGCAAAGCACTGGAAGAAGAGTTCAGGGCGTGGACATGGGTGCAAATCTTTTATATGGCTTAATGCAGAACTCCCACCCACAGTTGACGTGGGCCCTGACGTGGGTCCTTGACCGCACGCTTACAGTAACTTTGGAAAGTTTGGAAGAACACAGAAGTGTGCCTCATGAGAACACAGAAGTGGTATCATGGTGAAACAGGTGCTTTTAGCAGGTGGTCAGTGCTCTTGACCGCAAACATTAAAAAAAAGATGACTTCCATCGTAAGATGCTCGGAAATTTATATTTTATACATTATCTCTATGCCATGCAGCCGTCGTTTGGTTTCGCTTGAGCAAGCTTGGAAAGTTTCTTAACTAAAAATATTGCAAACATTGCTTGTGAAAGACCAAGATGTACCAGCAGAGTTTCGCGTACGTGTGGGCTAACCTTATTCTTGCAACTGTGGAAATTTACAAGGGGGGGGCTGGTGCCTCGCAGCGCCGTGGATGGCACACGTCCCTGCTGTCAGATCAGTGAGACCTACGAGATTTGTTTTATTAAAAATGATAGCAAGAGGCAGTGGCCTTTGGGCCTACGTATATGTATCTAAGGAGGTGGGCTTTGGCCTAAGTGTGTATATCTACGGAGGTGTGGTTGGGCCTACATGTGTGTGTCTAAGGGGGTGTGGTTGGGCCTACATGTGTGTGTCTAAGGGGGTGTGGATGGGCCTACATGTGTGTGTCTAAGGGGGTGGGAACCACTGTGACAGGTACTAAAAGGTTGAAGTAAACCAGACACTTAAGTCATCTATCAGGGCCTGACTGGTGGGGCCTATATGGGAGTGTCATGTTTGATGGGCAGAGCAGAATGGTACATAGGATTTCTGTTATATGGTAGAACGGGACCCTACTTCACACAGTCGTTAATAATAAATAAATGAATGCACAGGTTTCTTTCAGAATTAGTACTTAGTTTTGCTGTTTCCTTTGTATTTGGAAGTCACAAGCTTGATATACAAAACAACAAAGGAAGACAAACTCAATTATGTATGAAGGTGTGAAACAGAACACCGTTTTCCATTCATGGTTCCCAAGGTTTTTAGTATGTTAAAGTTATTTTGATGAAAATGTGAAAAGAACACTTAGGCGTCCATTTTGACATCCATGCTGGTTTTTAGATCGAGCCTGAACCAGCGCGCAAGTGCTGCTCTGGCGATCTGTTGTAGGTAGAGTATGGAGGAGAAGCCCCGCCCACTACCCGCCCATATTTTTCATTGGCTTGTGTCTTTGTCCTTCGTAAATGCTGGTGTCTGATTCCTTAATAGGCTTGTTAGTCCCTCCTTAGTACGGCCATGTCGTCATTTGTATCCTCCCATGGCTGCTGGCCCCTTTACTTTGGTTCTTAAACGGTACGTGTTATTTTAGTGTTGAAAGCACTATTTTCTTTATTGAGTATGTCCTACTTGAGGCACGACGAAGTGCTTTGTTTACATTCAGCGCAATGTGCACGCTTTCACTTTCGAAGCTGCTGGGACAATCGTGACCGCTTATTTTTCTTTTCCTTACACATTTTCTCTTCCTTCGCCTCTTGTTACAGATTTTTTTCCTTTTGGCTGTCTACCTTTGTTTCTTAGTTGTATTCACTGTTCCTTTTATTTAGCTCATCTTACTTCCTCTCGTATATATTCCATTATTTTCACAGCCTCAGTGTCTTCCTTTTCTTTCCTCGTTCATTTCTAACCCCTCTGTCTGACTCTTCTCCGCAATACGAGCACCAATAACTTCGAAGGTTTTTACGAGCCTCCTAAGCCGAAAGAGGATGGAAACTGAAACCATTTAGCACATTATATGAACCTTAGCTTGACGGCCAAACGAAGGGAACAAACCGTGTGTTTGGAGGCGGATCATGTTTTCAATAGCAGCCAATGGGAGATAGTAACGTATCAGCCAATCCGAGCCTGCGTTGCCTTCTCCCTTCCTTTACCAAGATGGTGGAGAAGAAGCAGGGCACGTGTAAGTATATCAGAGGAAACAAGGAGGGAGAAGACAAGTTTATGGAAGGGACTGGTAGCGAAGATGATGAGGACGGCGGGGACATCATGGAGGAGGATGAAGAGGATGGTGGTGTTAAGAGCCCGAAGAAGGTGTATGTTCCTGGCCTTGAACCCCTGCAGGATGAAGAGCTGGTGATGGACCAGGAGGCATATGTGCGATAACGGCATTAATTTGCAGCGATTTTAAGTGAACACTATATATTCCTTATATCATTTCTGCAGCATTCTAATACTCCGGGGAGACTGTTGGTTCCGCAAATTGAAATCTTTTCGTATATCTGCTCATGAGGAAGGATACAAAAACGAGCCCTATGATAAAAGTCTCTATATCTTATAGGTATGGCTGATTTTACTTTCTTTTATTAATTACGGCTTAGCTCACCTTACAGGACCTCTCAATGAGGCCTGGTGTCAATTTCTCTAATGAACCATTCCGGAGGGTCTGATTATTAAATGTTCTTTGAAAATATATATGAATTCACAAGCAGTTCTTTTTAAACTTTAGAAAAGGTTGTGTAATAATGACTTATTCCTCTATCCTTTGGATACAGCCATACAGAGCATATAATGATATTGACTGACAGGGATGTCAAGATATTTAAAAGGATTGGAGAATACATTTACCCTGCGAGGAGATTATATATAGGGCTCCCGGTTTTATGGTATTTATTTTTTTGCCATTTCCATCTGTATTTATCCATATTTATTTTTGGGGCATTTTTTCTGTATTTATCCGCATTTATTTTTGCCACAAGCAAAAAGACGACGCTACAGCTAGTATTTTTCCACATTTATTTAAATTGACAATGCACACATGCGCCTGGTTGTTATTGGTCAACATAATACATTCATCTGAAAACTTTGCCATTGTAGTACAAGCACATGTGCATTTCAAGAGACTTTGAGGACATTGAGGCTCTTTCTGGTTTGTTAATGAAATTGCAGTACATGAGTTTTAGACTGTACGTGTCTAGCGCCCAAAAATAAATTACGTTGTCCTGGCGAAAAAGAATAAAATACTACCTGAAACCAAAATTAAAACACAACTTACTAGTTCCAAGATGTAATTGGCTTCTAATAGAATTTACTCCATAGTAGTTCTCGAGAGGTCCAAAGCCCACGTGTTGCCAGCTGGCTCGAGAAGGAACCACTTGTAACTGGTCGACTGGAATTTCGACTAGGGTGTGATGAGAGCATGAAACTGCATCTCGACCTTGGAAGACCAGTGATGTCTACATACTGGCCTCTGGTGGGCTGAATTTCCCTTTAATCAGTTCTCATCATGCATGCAGCAACCAGTGACAAAACTGCTCGTGCGTCGTTAAGCCATCTAAACAGCTCCTGCTACAAATCTGCGGGCCAAGACTTTCCCGGCAAGATGCTGGTGAGGCTGTGAAGTGCCAGCCTTATGGCAGATAATTAGGGCTACATGTGCCGCTGGAAATTAATGAGAAATCCATAGCTGCCAAGGTTTCAGATTGCTTATGTGTGACATTTTCAGAATTTCACTGTAATAATGAGTGACATTCAACGACTATGAGTGACACTTTCTCGCAAGCAAAATCAAGCAATGAAGACAAGGAAAACATATATAAATATCAGAAATTACACACATTTAAGCAATGAGAAACTTTAAGAAGATCTTAAAACTGCTGCAAAACTAAGCTAGTGCCCTTATAAAAGCGTGTTGACTGGAAGCAGTGCCTCACTGCAGCCAAGCACCAGTTTCAGGGTTTTTTACATGGAAGGGAGAGGTGTGAGAAGGCTACATACATGGGGGTGCTACCTGGAGGCTGTGTGTTGCTGCAGCCAAGCCTCAGATTCAGGGGTTTTGAGGGAATCAGAGGGGTGTGGGAAAGCGTCATACACCCAAAGTAGCACTAAGCATGGTTGAGCAGCAGGCAGTGTTACCTATGCTCTAATCTTATTCTCCAAGAATTACACACAAAGCATTAGCATGCGCTATCAGAAAGAGATACCCACTAATGATCATATTGTTCAGAGTGAAACTGGAAAAACTGGGACAAATCCCAGCTTCTTGGTGTCACCAAATTGTGTGATCCTAGACAAACTGTTTATTTCACATCCTTGTGTATGTTCATTATCACATGTTGGAGTGCCTTCAAATATGTGTGTCATACAAAAACATGTTTGTACAAATTGTGATGGTTACAACTAATTGTGCAATAAAGTTCCTTCATATATTTGAGTTTGACTGTACCCTGCACATGTATAACATGTCGCACATATTGTACAAATGAATCAAAAGAAGGACAAGTATTCTGGGATTACTAAGTATTTTCTAAATGACACCATGGCTAAAATATTGCCAGTAAATGACCACCGCACAAAATAAATGACAAATTGGTTTTTGAGGTGCAAACTGGACTCCTGTTCGTTGCAGTTTTATATAGCGTGCATTGGAGCACTTTACATGAGCACCAGTTATATTAGTGAAGGTCAAATTTGGTTTTAGGACCAGGAAGATTAAGTCACTTGTGAATATTTACACGATGCTGAGCCAATGCTCAGTCTTGAACCTGATTCCTAAGTTCCAAAATCTGCAGCTGTTGTGGTAATACCACATGCTCTCCCATGTCTTGCGTTTGATTTAATGGCCTACAATGTTACTCCAGCTGTAACGGGAATCTAGTTTGCATATAGGTACACATGAGAACTGACTTACCGGTCCTCCCATCTCACAGCCAGTAGAAAACACGCCATGCAGATTAAAAACAATGCTCCCAGTCCCATGAAGTGAATGCTTCTTTCCTGGTGTTCCCTTTTTCAATGACTGCTCCCCATTGTGTCCGCTGCTCCTGCCTCTCTTGCCATAATCTCGATGTGTGCTTCCCACTGTACCCACCGGGGCACCACCACTGCCTTCCTTACTGCTGCTGGGAGGGGAGAGCCATGTGATAGCTCTCTCCGTGGTGCGCTGTAAAAGTCATCCGACGGCATGCTGCCTGCTCGACCACCTCTATACAGTACACTGCCAGGGGTCGCTCCACCTCGTCTCGGGCACTGCGGGATTAGGTGTTTAGCGAGGTACAGGCGATTGCATTTATTAAGGACACTACTTGACACCTGGTTTGTTGTTTTGTCTGGACATCAACAGAGAAACCTAGCGCCAGACCAAATAAAACAGGTCTACAAACTGAACAGCCTAGCCAAGATAAATAACTAGTCGCACTGGCCGGCATATCTAGCCCTCAGGCCTCGACTGTTCTGGACAAAATCGGAAAAAAATGTGCCTTTGGAAGCATGCTGCAAAGGCATGTCATGGGGAAGCCTGGAAAATATTTCATTCTGGGGCAGGTTAGAGTACAGGCTGCGCAATGTTTTATACCCACAACTGAATAGCACATGCACCTGCATAATGTGGCCTGCCGTCCGTACCCGACTCGAACACACCGACACAGGTCGGGAGAGCGGCGGCGGGGGGCCGAGGTGCCTCAGACAGCTCTCCGAGTGGGCGCAGCATCCTCCAGGCACCTCACGAAAACAACTTCCCAGGCTGCACATGGGAGGGCGGACACGTAGGCGAAGCGAGGCTGTCTGGAGGCGACAGGGCCAGCCAGTGCTTTGAAACTCCCCGCTCTGTGGTGAGAGCTTCAAAACACATCCCCTCATCCCTCACGAGGCAGCAGGGTGGCGCCAGCCCAGCACAACCTTACGGCTGGCTGCAGCAGGAGGACGTTTAAAGCAGCAGGGAGGCTTTTCATGTGTGAAGAGGGATCAATGAAGGGCGAACAGCTGAGGGAGACACACTGCATCCCAGAGGGACAGAATCATGGCTCTCGAGTCGGTCCGACCCCTATCCCGCCCCCCCCAGGTCGTTACCCTCCTTCTCACTAGGCAATCAATCATGGAACGGCGCGACGGCGGGCCCTTTCCCTCCACCCCCGCTATAAACCATTAAGCAACCCCTTGCTTTTCTCTTCTTGAGACACCCTGATAACACAACACTGCAGGCTCCTTAATGAGGTCCACATGAGGGCGCTAAAAGACCCTGATTGGAAGGGATTTAAATGAATTTCCAGGGGCGTGGAAAGGAAACTGCACTGGAGCACGGCAGCGCGGCAAAATTTGCTAGTGTTTTGCCGTTTCTAAATATAAATACAGACAAAGGAAATATAGATTTCCGTCTGTATTTATATGTAAAAATCTGTAAAAACGGAAAACCGGGAGCCTTAATTATATATGAACTCCTAAGATATTTGCTAAAGCTATTTTTGGGGGAGTCAAAAATTGAGTGACTTCCTCACACTAACCACCACAATGGAAGACAGTTAAAATAGGTGATTGAATGAATAGTTTTAACAACACCTTTGGTTTGGTTAACAAGCATGAAGTGGGGGTTTCTGGTGCTATGTCAGTTGACACTAGCGGACTAGTATTCGTGAGTTGTTTGTCCGGTTTATCAGTTTTAATTATAAGCTATACATTGTAATGCCACAAAACATTATGCAGAGGATAGGAAACTATATAATTGTTTTATAAATTCTACATGGGGGATTTCTATTGTTGAGGTTAATTATGTAATAGATCACTTTTGCAATATAAGATGTATATAGCCAGTAATGAGTGTTTATTTACATATAGGTACAAATCTGAAGCCTATTAAAGAGGGTCACACTATACTTGTCTTGAAAAAAGGTGGCCAATAATCTGTCAATACCACCGAAATGCATCAACGCTTGGGATATAACTAAATCTAGTGCACAGGCCCGCTCGTTTGACAAGGAAATTTGGATTGCTTACTTGTTTGGCATTATATTATATTATGTTTTCTGACCTGGATTAGTTTACGAACCACTAACAAGTGTATTGTTGTATTTTTTGATTTTCTCTCTTTTTTCATGTTTTATTATTTCTCTCTTGACAAATACTTTTTCAAGTTTGATTGTGTAACATCAATGAATATGAAATGAATTATAGATTGGTTTTATAGAAGCACTTATGTATTGCACTATTTTGCACAGTTATTTGATGAATGTTTTGCATATTTCCCCTGTTTTAATATTAATATTGTAATTTGTCTGTGTATTGTATGGCACCGATTAAAAATGTACGGTTTTTAATGATATGTAAATCGATGATCTGTATTTTAAAAAAAAAATGGTTTCATGTTTTTAAGGTTTTAAATAATAAAAGAGTATCGTTTTTTTCATCAATTATTAGTGATTGGTCTGTGGCATTACAAGTATGGATATATAATAATAACTCTTGAGTACCAGGTCATAACTAGCTGACAGGTTTACCTTGAGGAGTGAAGGGAATTTGTTTTCCTAGATATGTGTTGTACCACCAGGCGCAGACAGGTGAGGGGGGTTGGCGGATTTTCTTCTGTGTCAAAGCAGCTTTAACGTGTACACATGACAATGATATGGAGCTCTGCAAGGGAAAGTTGACTCTGGTCACTTCTACGGGAGGTGCAAAGAAGCACTTCTGAGTGTCGTAAGGTTCCAGTTCAGAGTTTAGAGAGAGAGAGAGAGAGCAGAGACCGCTGCAGTGTTGGCACGTCGGTCCGCGTCGGCCAGCCATTACAGCCCGAACAGCCTCTGAACGCGACCACGGCAAAGAACAGCCTCCACCCGCGGCGAGGAGCAGCAAGGAGCAGCAAAGGGCGGCGGCGGCCGACAACCCGCACCCTAACTTCACCCGAACTCACCCGACCCGACTTCACCCGACCTTTCATGCGGACGCGGCAGAGTAGTCGGTGAGTTGAGTGGAGTGTTGTTCTCCATCTCCCTGCCTCCGTCTGCGTAGCGCCCCTCATCGGCCACGTGTGAGCCAGGTGGACCCCAGCAGTGGGGGGGGTGCAAGGGGTGATCAACCGGGTCAGGTGGGGGGGGTTGAATTTTGACACCGACTTGAACTGCCACTCTGAACTGCCACGAGGTCGGAGGCGAAGCGGTGAGGAAGCAGGCAATTAAGTCAGCGAGGTTGTGCGCAAAACTCATCTTAAGATCCATCCATCCCAGCAGATGTTGCCAGAAGCGGCCTCCTGGGTGAGCCAGAAGCAGCAATTTGGGTGAGAATGAGTGAGAGTGAGCAGGTGGGAGCAGGTGGGAGACGCGCTGCTCTTCGCTGCACCTCGTTGTTTTCCTGTTGTGTTGTTTTCCTGTTCCCTTGCATCGCTCATCTGCCTGCCATCTGCCTGCCTCGCAAAGCCCTGTAAAAAAATCCTCCACTCTTTCAGGGAAGTTTCCTGTGGCCCTCTTAGCTTATTAGCCTACAGCTACGGCGAGGAGTGAAAGAGTGGGAGCCAGGAGCATGAGTAGGGGGCATTGAGGCACTGAAGAGGAAGAGGATCTGAGGCGCTGTGGACCTGTGCTTCTCGGGTAGCATTTCCCCAGGATTTCTCAGCTGAGGGCACTTTCCCAGGATTTCCCAGGACTTCCCAGTTAAAGTTAAGGGCACTGACCCCTACACCGCCGTTTCCCTCATGCAGCCCGGTAAGTCATAAGAACTGATACCGGCCGCGGCTAGTGACTGTGGGTGCGGTTGCGGGAGCCGTGGGGGTGAATCCCCCTTTTAAAGAGTCTGTGGAACCTGTGGAGAAAGTAGAGCAGTTGCAGAGGAGCAGAGAATCAGACTCCCTACCCATTACATCTTCTGCCTGCCCATCTGTCCGCTTGGAGCCAGCACCAGTGCCCCAAAAAAACCTAGTGGGATTATAAAAGATTATAATAGATTATAATAGTCTATAACAGGGTGTTTTGTAATGCCATCTAGGTGCTTGGGCTCAAACGCAACAGTAGAATCAGATACAGGACTGCTAGGGCCACCTGCAAGCTCAGTAAGTCACTCCACGAACCACTGCAGTCCCCTCAAACTCCCAAAAACTATCCGGCGGAGGAGAAATAGGGAACACCTCTTAACTCTGAAAACTTATCCATCTGTGATGTCAATGCTCACCAAGGGTGTAAGGTGCTCCAAACGTGGTAAGGGGGAAAAGGAAGTGAAAGAGGAGGTCCAGGAAGTCCAGGAGATGGACACCCATGTAAAAACGGAGGATGTGGAGGGCGTTCAGTCCGCTCTCCCAGAGTATAAAGCGGCCCTTTACCCCACCGTAATTATTAACCATCAGAACAAAGGCGCAAACATTCAGTTGTTGACATTTACTCAGCCACTAGATGGAATTGTTTTACAAACAGGAGGGGAGGACAGTAAGATGGATACGGATCCAGCTGAGGGCAAAGTAGAAGTCCTTCCGAACGAGAACTCAAACAGAAAGGAATTATCATCATTATCTCCATTGGCAGGGCTGGTATCCCTGTTTGATAATCCCCAAGTAACCTTAAGAAGTATTATCGGATGTAATTCAGGTCCCTCTCTGTTGAATTTGTGTGAGCCGGCGCAACAGGTGCCACAGTTTATAGATCGTAGTCCAGCACTGGCAAGAATGGAGGACTATACTCTACCGGACATTGCTATACCACTGGAAAAAAACAAAGAACTGAAGGAGCACTTGAGAAAAACAAGTACCAAGGATTTGGACCTGGAATTGGCATTGTCTCCGGTTTTATTAGCTGGTCAATCGCATATATGCCCGCCCTGTATAGTAGTACCCCCACTAGTTTTTCACTTGTTCACTCATTAGAATTGTCCGATGTAGGGACATCAGCAGCATGTCTGGATAAGGGGGTAGATAACATCCTGAATTCAGTCGAGAATATACGGGGGGTACCTTAGAGATTTTTTATGCACTGGAGAGAATTCTCTCTTCAATTTTATCTTTGTTAGAAAAAAGCATGGTAAATTCTGATCATATATTGGAAGTTCTCTCTCCTATATTAAAGGGGATCCAAGAACTTCATCAGGTTAATCAAGCGACAAATAAATTAGCAAAGGTCCCTGATGTAGCTTGTCGCCCATGCCAGTCATGTAATGGGGTGTCTAAAAGGGGAATGAAGATAGAGGATCAGGAAGCGAAGGAGGATTTTATAGTTGCACCGCCCAGAGGTACCCCCCTGGTAAGTCCATCCTCAGATGTAGCTTGTCGCCCATGCCAGACATGTAACGGGGTGTCTATAAGGGGAATGAAGATAGAGGATCGGGAAGCGAAGGAGGATTTTATAGCTGCACCGCCCAAAGGTACCCCCCTGGTAAGTTCATCCCCAGTTAAGCAACATATAGAGAGTGTCCAGCCTACTAGTCAAGGGGGAAATTTAAATTTAAAAGTAACCTCGGTTGCGCCCCCATTACTGGCTATTTCCCATTTTTAAAAAAAGTATCTCGAACGACTCACGCATGACAGGCCCCCCGAGCAAAGTACAGCTAACTGAAGAATCTGCTAATATTTCAGTCACTGCACCCTTAGGGGAGGTCCCCGCACCAAGAGAATGTAACACCCGACTTGGTCGGAGGGGATAGAAGAAGAACAGGATTCGACGTATCCCAAAACGGAAACATTAAAAATTGCGGTTCCCTTCCGTAATAGAGGAGTTAAATAGCACAAAATCATCACCAAGTAGAAAGGCTCCCGGGATCCTGGGGCAACCTACATTAAATGGGGGTCATAAAGCAGGGCTAGATAATGTTAATCAGTCGACCTGCTCGAACCCGGTGCTGATTAACCCACGGAGCCAAGAGGGTCAGGGAGAAAGTGGGACTCCCAAAGTCAATAGGGGTGACATTGAGAATCAGAGCCTTCCCCGCAATATTAATTTAGCTAATTATGAAACAAGTAGAGACCCTACACCAGGAAACATATTGGCAAACTTATACGTCCCTGTATTTGAACAGGGTTTAGTTAGCGGAGGTGCCCCCCTTCTTCCCTGTGGACGGGATACTTTCCCAGTACGGTTTGATCCCGGCCAGTGGAAAGTTAGGGAGGGGGAAATAATCACAGTCTGCAGCAGTAAGGGGGTTATGTCAGAGAGGGGACCGTTCATGGGGCTGATTGGTAAAAGGCCCATAGGGCATACAGGGCCGGGTGTCGGGCAGGTGAACAGGACCTTGCTCTTTGTTTCCCTGTTTGAGACTGACTCAATGTTACTGAATAGAAGTGCCCTTCTTCAGTTGCTATTAGAAATAAAGGACTTGGGACCGGTAACAATCAAAGATCTTGTGCTGGTCTACTTAGATCTGAGGAGTGCCCCTCCAAGTACTAGAGTCACATTTACGTCAGGGGTAGTTTCAATGTTAGTACTAGCTAATGTAGATTCCTTTAGGAAGAGAGGTATAGACGTGCTCGCTTGTGTGAACCCTTGCCCAGTTTCGTCTGAAAGCTTAGGAAGGACCCATCAGGTGCAAGGTAGCGGGTTCTCCACCGACATGGCCGCTACAATCCCTATAAACCCTAAAGACATTGAAATAACAGTAGGGAGAACCCTAGGAAACAGAGTAATTAACATTATAGGTCCCGAAGTTCAAAGGCCCGGTAGTACCACTGTGGAGGATGAGATGGCCCAGTGGAGCTGGGTGGCCGGTGCCCTGAATGGGTCAAAAGTAACAACAAAAATGCCCATATTGCAGAGGTAGCCAATTGGGAAGAATTCTTTCCTGGAATTTAGCGGGGGTAGGAAAAACTGACTGTAAGCTTAAATCGTTATTAGAATATGACCCTAAAATAATTTGCCTCCAAGAAACCTGGAAGGGTGGGGATTTTCATTTTGAGAATTTTTATGTGTATTGTTGCGCTGCAAAGACATCTGTAAAAGGGCATGCTAGTGGTGGTTTAGCTATTTTACTTAGCTGTACTATGAGATGGGATCATGTGATTTATATTCATCCCTCAAAGTGTTGTATGGGAGTGAAGTTGAAGATTGGTGAAGATAACTCAGGGCAAGCAGTTTTTCTTTTACTGGTAAATGTGTATGTCCCCCCAGGGAGAGCATCGAACTTATTGGTTGATTCAATCTGTACTTATGTGCAAAGGATAAGTAATATTGAAGAATGCTCACGGATTATGATGGTGGGTGACTTTAATGCCCAAATATCCAATGGTGCAGTCATGTCTTTTTCAAACCTCGAATTGGAGGAAGTATGGTCCATTCCAGATTCTGTTTTGCCCGTCACTTAAGACCAGATAAACGGGGCTTGTTACTTTTGCATAATTTGAGAATGTTCGACCTAGTAATGTTAAATGGCAGATTTCCAGAGGATTCCCCAGCCTCCTGTACTCATCGGAGCATACATGGTCACTCATTAATTGATTACATGGTGGTTTCTTACCAACTATTTAGTGTATGTACACAATTTAAGGTATTTTCTACATGTATGAGTGACCATAGCATTTTGGCTGTTAATGTTGATATAGAGATCGAGAAGCCTGAACTCTGGAATCATAGGGATGAGAAGGTTTTATATAATCGCAGTAATGGGCGCACTTGCTGGTCAAATAACTTGCTCCCAAACTTTGGGAGAGTTTTTGAAAATACAGCTTTTATTTGTACCCAAGAAACCCCTATTGATAGGTTTGAGAGAATCTTGGCTGCAATAAGAACTTATGGAAGGAAAAAGCAAGTTGGCAGTTCTGCACCATTAGTAAATATATCATGGGAAATTAAAAAAATGGAATCTTGAAATTAATGCATTAATTAGAGAACAATTTAGGCTGTCTACGATACCAAGGCAAAGGGAAATTAACAGATTGAAACAAGTACGGAAAAGGAAAACGGTATCAGAACGTAGGAGGGTTGAAGACTCAAATTGGGTTAAACTTCGAGAGGTTGCCCAATCTGGCGACACTAGGAAATATTGGGCATTGATAGCAACATTTTGCGATGGGAGAGAGAAGTCAAAACCTATTTTGATACCAGAAGCAGAATGGTCTATGTATATTTCCCAGCTGTATGCTTTAAATTCTGCAGGTGGATGGAATCAAGATGTTAGCTCTGCCCCGTTCACGGGGAACGAATATGGTGCACCATAATGCTCTGAAATAGAGGGTTACGTTAAAGGGGCAAGATACTCTAGTGCAATGGGCCCAGATGATGTACCAATGGCTATAATAAAACAGGACGGCGAAGCATGGGCGAAATTTTTGCATCCACTGTTTGCCCATTGTTATGCCCATGGTGATATCCCACAATCCTGGAAGGGAAGTATAATCGTTCCACTATATAAAAAGGGTCCAAAAAATTCCCCTGCCAGTTTTAGACATATCTCTCTCCTGGATGCAACTGGGAAATTATTTGTAAAGAGCATCCTCACCCATCTGCAAGATTGGGCATTCGGAAATAATTCTATTCCATTAGAACAAACAGGTTTTCGTAAAAATAGTGGTACCTTGGATAATATCACCGTCCTCCAAACTTTAACCGAAAAATACCCAGTGAGTCGGGGAATGCCGTTATATGCGGCTTTTATAGATTTTTCCACGGCATTTGACCGGGCAGATCGGGGGACGTTGTGGAGAAAATTGGTCACCATGGGGATACCAGGGAATTTATTACGAATGGTTATTGCTCTTCACACCTCTACTTGGACGCAGGTTTTATTACGGGAACACAGGGCCTGTCGAGAAAAATAGAAACTAATAATGGTTTGAAGCAAGGGTGTCTTCTGGCTCCTCTTCTTTTTTCTATTTACATTAATGATTTGCCAAGAAGAGTGGGGCTCAGCAAAGGGGATTCCCCTAAATTAGGAAATTTAAAGCTGAGCTGTCTGCTATATGCAGATGATGCCATAATAATGGATTTAACCCCAATCGGACTTCAAAGACGCCTTGCTGAGTTGGTTAGGTACTCAGAAGAATACTTTTTAAAAATAAATATTTTAAAGAGTAAAGTTATGATTTTTAGTTATCAAGGCTGTAAAGTCAGGAAAAACTTGCACTGGTTCCTGGGAAAAGAGAAACTGGAAGTAGTTAAGTTTTATCCATATTTAGGAAAAATCTTTACGAACAGATGTTCCGCCAGCAATCATATGGACCACTGTAGAGGCAAGGCAATTTCACAGGCCTTTGCAATCTATCGTTTCTACACACATTGCGGGAAAAGACACTTCACACATATCTTATCAGTCTATAAAATAAAGATACCACCAGCACTGAGCTATGCTTGTGAAACAATAGACGCACAGGAGTGGGATAAATTTGATAAAGTGGAAGGGCAGATCTGGCGCCAAATATGTAATTTGAATCGCGCTGCCCCTATTGCAGCGATTAGGCTTGAATTTGGTTTACTCTCCACTTATGTGCTAACTATGGCTGCGTGCTTAAGATGGAGCAATGCACTATTAAATAGCTCCGAGAATTTGTTACGGGTAGCACTATACGGGGAAATTTTTGTTAATATGAAAGAAAAGAGTGCTCTTTTTAGGAATTATTTAAAAGCCATAACAATGTTCGGCTTAGATAAGGATAGTGCGGCGGATCTTTGTAAACGGGCTTTGAAAATCAGAATTAAGAAAACAATCTATGGGGCTTCCCGCGAAAGAGACATTAAAATATGCACAGAGAAAAGTAATAATGATTGTATTGTGGGGAGCGGTATTTGCAAAAAACCCCAACCTTATGTTTTATGGAATCTTAAACATGGAGTACGTAGGGTCATTCTGTTACTTAGGCTGAATTTACTACCTCTAAGAATTGTAACAGGAGCTTGGGAGGGCCTCGCTAGACAGGAAAGACTTTGTAATTTAAGTAATTCCTGTATACAAGACTTAAATCACGTCCTATTTGTTTGCCCCACATTACAACCAGTACGTCGCAGATACCTAAGGAATTGTTTTTTAAAGTATAATATCACTACAGCAGAAGAGGCCCGTAACTGTCTGCTGGCACCCCCATCTGAACTTATGTGTTATACATTTTTTAGCTTTTTTAAACAATTTTTAAATATATATTGGAGTAGTATTGAGTGATTCATTTTGTATGTTTCTGAGCACTTGCACTTTCTCAACTTTTCCCTCTTAGTTATTAGGAGCAAAGGATGCTGAATTAATATGTATACATCCGAGCACGTGCACTTTCTCAACTTTTTTGGCTGCTAGTTTATGAGTACCGTGTGCTGATTTACTATGTATGCATTTGAGCACTTGCACTTTACCAACCTTTTTTGCTGCTAGCTATTAAGTATTGTATGCTGAAAATTGCTCTGTGAAGCTTTAAATACTCTTGCACTGCTATTAAGCTGCTGGTTACTTGTACTGTATAGTGAAGTGACAAATTCCCGTTTTTTACTACATGGTTATGCTGCTCGTTATCTAGTACTGTATTGCGAATTGTCAAATTCCGCTATTTATTATAAGGTTTTACTTTTGAAAGTTTTATGATAGCATTAGATCATAATTTTTATACAAGTCTATAAGTATCCATCTATGGTAATGTGATTTATTATGGATCATAGCTTTTGCTGCTAACTAAGGAGGAAAGGATGCTGAATTACTATGTACGCACCGGAGCACGTGCACTTTTTCAACTTATTTCGCTGCTAGTTTACGAGTATCGTATGCTGATTTACTATGTATGCATCTGAGCACTTGCACTTTACCAACCATTTTTGTTGCTAACTATTGAGTATTGTATGCTGAAAATTGTTCTGTGAAGGTTTAAATACTCTTGCACTGCTATTATGATACTGGTTATCTTGTACTGTATAGTGAAGTGACAAATTCCCGTTTTTTAAAACAGGGTTATGCTGCTTGTTATTTAGTACTGGATCGAGAATTGTTAAAATTCCACATTTTTTATAAGGTTTTAATGTTGAAAGTTTTATGATAGCATTAGATTATAATTTTTATACAAGTCCGCTAGTATCCATCTATGGTAATCTGTTTTATTATGGATCAATCCCCTTGGCACTCGAAAGTTATAGAATGGTTCCCAATTATAGGTTTTTCTGTGTTTGTATATATGCTATGATGAATTTAGCACTCTGCTGTCTATCTCTATGGAGTGTAATATTGATTTTCAGATGTACTTTTATGTGGAACTCTTCGGAGTTCCAAATCATAATAAATAAATTTAAAAAATAAATAAATAGAGTGTCGTAAGATAATGAGTATTTGGGGGGGCGGGGATTGTGCTAGGCGGCCCATGCTGATAATGGGCCATTAAACTATTCAGGAAGACATGTACAGTATTTGGCGCTGAGGAAATGACCATTTGAGTCTCCTATCCTTAACTATTTAATAAAGTTAGGAATTAGAAATTCAAAACTGAGAAGTCCCTCCTATCTACAAGAAAGGCACAAATGGTAGGCAATCGGTGGGAAGTTTATTTCTGTAAAATGGGGGTATATTTCAATCTTGTGTTAGCTATATATTACAAATTGTGGAATCAGGAATCAGATAGAGTTTGTTTGAGAGGCCTGCACCATAGCATCTGTTGCTATTGAAAGCCTCTTGGCCAGAACGAGGACTTGAGACTGCATGGGTGAATCAACCAGGCTTGCAGTTTGATAATGCAGAAAATACGTGTGAATACACAGAATCTATGTTGCAATTTACACACCATGCGGCTTATTACAAGAGGTCTGCACCGCCAGAGCATAACTTTTTTTGACGTTCTAGTGGGTCAGGCTTCTCAATCATATCTATGAGGCTACGCAAAGCCACCCTGCATGGCTTTAGATGGCCTCATAGATACAGAGTAAGGCAATGCGTTGCCTTACTCTGCGTCAAGGAGGTGTTCCATGGGTGTTGCGATGGCTTTTCCCACGCAACACTCATGGATTTTGATTCTGCCCTAGATTTGCAAAATCACATAAACCTGGGGCAGCGCCAAAACTTTACTCCTCTCCAGAGCGGGTGTAGCGAGGAGAAATGTTTTCATTTCTCCTCACTTTTTCCTCTTTCTATGTGTGTTGCATTCTAGAGCACACATGGAACGAGGAAAACGCCTCTTGGGATTAATTTTGTGCAGGAAGGTGTTCCTTCCTGCACAAAAACAATCCTGACAACAAAGCAGATGCGTTGGCACTAGGCATTGAATTGTGCACCGGCACTGGCTGTAAGGACAGGAATGCACCATATTTCGTAAATGCGGTGCATTTCTGCCCTTTCAAATTGCCATAGGGTAGCGCAGCAAAAAGACTTGCGGCGCTGCCCAATATCAATTTTTTATGTAAACGAGGCCCTGGTTGTTCAGATTTACAGTCCATTAGAATGCAAATCACAGCAGTGGCCTGAGAAACCATGGTCTCCAATTTCTACTTCCAAGCAGGGATTTTAGTATTACAGTTGAGGTAAATGTCATAGCTTCTGGCTTTAGGGACTAAAACTGATATATACGTTGAACAAAGGTGTGCTCTTTAGTCTGTATAGCTATCTTAATAAAGTTCAAACTTCATGCTAAAAAGCTAGAGTGATCCCATGGGACCAATAGAGCCTCTTGACTGCCCCTCAAGCTGCAGAGATTGTACAGATCCAGGCTTCGTATGTCAAACAGTTGGACAATTGGAGCTTCAGGGTTGGCCCGGCCCGTTGTTGCCAGGCGCCTGCCCCTAAAATGGCGCCCTGATGAGGGACGATCGAGCCTGAGGCACTACGAACTCTGATGGAGCGGGCAAGGAAGGAGCAACTGCCCAAAGGGTGTATAGTGGCTGGGACCGAATCACTTGCTGGGCAAGGCAGACGCCTGGGAGCCCATCAGGGCATTGACATGTATCCCTAGGTGCCTGAACCCAAGATGGCGGACTCCCAAGAGGAGTAGTACAGCACCAGGTACAAGAAGCAGCCCACACAACCACAGAGGCTCTGCTTGGTAGTCGAACCTACTAGGCACTGCAGGGATATAATTCCTGTCATGAACATTCTCAAGGCGGGAGAGACACCCTGGATAGGGGGAAACAGGGGGAGAGTCCCTCCATGCGCCCACCCGAAGCTCGGGGGGGGAGAGAGATCCACCCCTTCCTCTGGACTACCTACAGTAGGCATGGGGTCACCGGAATAAGGGGACCTCTCTGAACCTGACCTTAGGATGGTGCCTGTGTTTTGGAACTCTGAGTATTTGATGAGTGATGTGATCATCTGTGAGCTACACCGGAGCTGCAGAAAGACTCATTAGTCGCCGTCCTCTACCCCCAACCTCCCTTAACTATGTCGCCTGGACTCTACAGCTTATGGATTTCCCCCCTGGGACGCATTTTTCAAACAATCTCATATTAGATGCCGAGATGACTCTGCGTGGTGTTTGTTTATTGGCATTGGCCCGAGTATCTACGTGGCCCCACCTGGGTTCTGGTTCCGCTTGCTCTAACTTTTGGGCCTCCATAAGACACTTTTCTTCCACTGCCGGTCTACCAGAACTGATCTGCTTCCCTGCCCCCTGTTCTTTTTTTCTCCCCTCCCTTCCCTTCTTCCTCTACTGGGGTCCTGATCCCCTATGTTTGATTATGCAACTGTAACTAATGTAACCATGCAAATCTGTTATCTTTGTTATTCCCTACTGCGGAAACCTGAGCAACATGGCTGATGCCCGGTGGAGCTGCTAGACAGCTATAGAGGAGATCGGCCCTGGTTCACCCCCTTGACCATCACCTACCCAGCCGGACATTAGGCATAGTTCTCCTCGTCTCCCCTTTTTGTATCCCTCCGCCCCCTCCCTCCGACGAACTACTGTTAACTTTGTTCTTTTTCCTGTGTTCTTACTATGCTCTTGTAACGGATGTAATTAGTAACTTGTAACGCAACGATCCTCATGTAAAGCGCTCTGATACCTCCGGGTCTAGCCAGCGCTATATAAAACTCTTCAAACAAACAAACAATCAAACAAACAGCTATTCCATGGTACAAAGGTATCCTAAGTCTAGACGTTTGTGTTAAGACCAGCAAAAATTGTTCTTAGGTTTAACAAATGATAGCTCATTTTATTATTTAATGTTCGATATTTTTGCAGGACTGAGCATTGTCCGTAACAGGGATCATAATTAACCAATGTATTGATTTCGTATTGATGAAAGCCCAGTTGACTGTTCCACACTTAAGTAAATGAGCCATCTTGCCAGCGATTATCAACAAAGTTAGCAGTCATTTAGGGTGAGAGTTTAAGCTATTAGCATTGTAAATGAAAATGCCTTTTATTTAGGTTTAAAAACCAAAACATAAATAAAAGACATTGTTATTTACAATGCCAATAGCCCAAACTCGCGTAAATGCGAGACCTATTGCATTGCAAAAGCTTGTTTGAGGGAGGCTCCATGATTCAGTGTTTGTATTACTACACATATGTCTGCACTGCAGAAATTATAAAATCTAAAGCATTACCACCTGCATGTAAGGTAATCTCATGCAGGCATAAAAATAGCACATCGTGGTAAAACCATACAGACAGCAGAGTGCTGTAAGCTCCTGAAAACAGGTGATGTAGCACCATTCAACTCCAAAGTTTCATCACTGTTGTCCGCATCCACTGGCACAATCCTGTGGAACAGGAGCCTCTGCTGTAACTGTCAGCTGCCCCCTGCTGCAGCATCAGCACCCTGCAGGGCTGTACTTTGCCCCCTCCTTTCGTGCAGCATCTGCACCCTGCAGGGCCGGACATTGCCTGCCTTCCTCCCTTTGTGCAGCATCAACACCCTGCAGGGCTGGACATTGCCTCCCTTACTCTGTGAAGCATCAACAACTGTAAGGCTGGACATTGCCTCAATCCCTTTGTGCAGCATCAACACCCTGCAGGGCTGGACATTGCCCCCTCCCTTTGTGCAGCATCAACACCCTGCAGGGCTGCGCATCAACACCCTGCATGGCTGGACATTGCGCCCTCCCTTTGTGCAGCATCAACACCCTGCAGGGCTGGATAATACCTCCCTTCCTTTGTGCAACATCAACACCTGCAAGACTGGTCATTGCCTTCCTCCCTTTGTGCAGCATCAACACCCTGCAGGGCTGGACATTGCCTCCCTTACTTTGTGAAGCATCAACAACTGCAAGGCTGGACATTGCCTCAATCCCTTTGTGCAGCATCAACACCCTGCAGGGCTGGACATTGCCCCCTACCTTTGTGCAGCATCAACACCCTGCAGGGCTGGACATTGCCTTCCTCCCTTTGTGCAGCATCAACACCTGCAAGACTGCCCATTGCCTCCCTCTCTTTGTGCAGCATCGACACCCTGCAGGGCTGGACATTACCCCCTCCCTTTGTACAGCATCAACTTCCTGCAGGGCAGGACATGCTGTCTCCCTTTGTGTAGCATCAACACCTTTCAGGACTGGACACTGGCCCACCACAGAACACAGCTGACAGTTATACCCCTCCAGAAAGAGAGAATACATTCATAGATCTAGTACTACAAATGCCAGGTTGGATCCTTGGATCCTATGTCACTGTGACTGCTAGTTTGTCCAAGTTCTGACTATCACTCCTTTTGTGTAATCACCCAAGGTTGTGGAAGCCAATCATGCATAATGTCAATACAACTGCAAAAAGAACAATTGATGGACAGAATGCTGATCAATGTCAAACATTCACCCCAGTACAGAGAACTGGGTCTAAATCCATCGTTTTTTGCACCCCATGCCATTCCAGTTTAAACCCAGCCATATGGAAATCAGTCTTGACACTGTTCCCCATGGGAACAGTCCAGCCCGAACTGCCAGGCCAGGTCCTCCATGGACCGGAAACTAGCATCCTGGGACTGGTTTCGGGGCATCACCCCTCATCAGCCAGGCTAGCTTGACTCCAGTGGCATGGAGAGCACAGGACCCACGTCTGGGCATACCTGTCCCACTTGGGGTGACAAATGCAAAAAGAAACATTTTATGTCAATACAACGGCACAAGAATTGGAGAAGGTTTCTAAATGCAATCCATAGTAATTAAGCTATCCAGAGGGACACTTACTTCAGAGGACATACCTGTCTTGAACAGAGGACTCTTTGCTGGCTCCATATATCACTGGGACCTTGTAGAAACCAAAGATCATGTATTCAAGTTCATTACAAGATTAAAACTCCATGCATTCTTCTAAAGTAAACCAGGCCTACTAAACTTACAATTAGAATGAGGACACGGACTGACCACATAGACCTCATGAGATACTATCGCCAGACCAATTTATGACATCTTTCTCTGAAGTGTTCATTTTGAACTTAACACCTTAGCTGCTGAGGCTGCGCCCTTAAGCTCCTGTTGAGGATACAGCACATAATGCCCCCGAGCCTCTGCCCACACTTCTAATTATTTAACTTAGCAGGGTTCATGAAAACATGGCTTCTGTGTTTCCATGAACACTGCTAGTGCACAGGTCAGCCTTCCCGGCTTCCTCACCAGGCTTCTGATGACAGGAAAAGAAGGGGCTGAGTGATAGTCCAACTACATAGTGTTTAAAAACACAGCACTTTATAGGTGGATGTTTGGATTGATTATGTGAGGGTTGTAATTCAACTACAATCCGCTTACAGAGGCACAATCCATGTTATCTAGCAGACATACAGGACATACTTCATCCAGCACAGTCTATATGCTAAAATGTGGCTATCAGTGCATCCCTGAGGAAAATGGGGAGGAACACATGGCAGCAGGACGTTATCCCAAGCACTGCCCCAGCTTCTGATAGGGCTGTGCTTCCAGTCCTATCAAGAACCTGGGAGACGGATTGAGGTGGGTCTTCCCCTTTGTAATACTGACCATGCTGCTCTGCCTCACTCCTCGTTGGGAACCATGCCTTGCTAATTCCGCTGACTAGCACCAGACTCCTGCCTTGCTGCTACCACGGAGCCTTGGAGTTGCAAGCAAAGAAAGCAAGGTAAGTAAAAAAAAAAATCCAGTGTTGTTTCTCTGTGCGTGTGTGTGTGTGTGTGTGTGTGTGTGTGTGTGTGTGTGTGAATAAAATTGAGTGAGATTAAGCATGTTAGTTTATTGTATTTTAGATTGTCAGTGAAAGTGAGTGAGAATCTATGAGGGTAAGTGTCAGAGTGAGCATGAATAAGTAAAAGTGAGTGCGAGGGAGTGAATGAGGGAGTGTGAGGGAGTTAAAATGAGTGAGTGAGCGGAGATTGTGAGAGGGAGTGGGAAGGAACCAGAGGCATAGTTATCAATGATGTAGCTGGCACAGTTGCACCAGGGCTCAGAGGCGTGAGGGGCCTGTTGATTCCTATGTATAAAAGCAGAGTGCCTGCACACAAGAAGTTCCAATCAGAGGCCCCCTGTACACCAGCAGTTGTGAGTGAGGGTCAGTAACTGTGAAAGAGTGAGTGCGTGTTAGGGCATTTGAGAGTTGGAATGAGGATCAGTGAGGTGATTGTGTGTGGGTATTTGGCTTGAGTGACAGGAAGTGGGAGTGAGTATCAGTCAGAATGAGTAAGTGAGATAATGTGAGTGAGGTAGGGTGAGTGAAGGTGGGAGTGAGTGAAACTATAAATAAGTAAGTGTGTTTGTTAGCATGTTTTCTGCTTGTGAGTTTGCTGCTGGCTATGGCATGCTAAAGATAAATGTTGGCTTATGGTACACCCAAGATAACAGGCTGTCACTGGTATATTGGAGGTAATTCTTGGTATAAGGGAGGGCACCCATGGGAGAATGCAGCCCCTCATATACTGGAAGTAAATCTTGACATATAGTGGGTGCTGGTGCTCGCATTCTGGAGGTAATCCTTGGCAACCATGGCCTATTGGGGTGCAGGTCAAGTTCAGAGAAGCAAACCATTGGAAAAAGCTGGCTATGACAAATCAAAGGTAAATTTTAACATGTGGATCACCAATGGTATATGAGCATTATGAATGGCAACATTTGGGTACTGGCATATTTTATTTAATTCTTGGTATACAGGAGTACCCATGACAAAATGCTGGCATTGGCACACTGGTGGTAATTCTTAACATGGCGGCACCCAGGGCAAACTTAAACAACATGGGGAGAACAGTTGGCAAGTATTACGCTACACCACTTTCAAAGATCACCGGCCACCATAGAGTTTGAAGATACCAATAATCTATGTGTCCCCGAGGAGGGAATTGAGAAAATAGCTAAAAATATTGGTTCTTTTGGAACAATAGGATAAATGCACTGTGCAAGAGAGTGTATTTTCTCATTTTTTTTTACTTAAAATTGTATCAACCAACGTTTTGCTGTGCTAAGATCACCCTCTTTCTAGCTTTCAGGAACAAGCAGAATAAAAAAAAAGTATTTTTTAATCATAGTGTGTGCATTCACTTTTTAAAGTGGTGTATTTCATTTTTCGTATCTTTTGTGGTTTCAACTCAATTGCAGTTTGTAGTGAAAACCTGAGCAATTAATGTTTACAGGTGCACAGGCAAAAATACGATATGATGATAAGACTAAAGAGTAAGCTGCATTTTTAATATTAGTGGCATTTTGAATTGCCACGCTGCTATCGAGCGCATAGGATTCTGCTCTGTGCAATTTATTATTACAAGCGAATGCTCCCTTTTAAGTTACAGATAATTGGAACACACACACAAAGTAGGTGTATGATTTATATCTAGCATGCAGAGGGCATGATTTAAATGCACTATGCATTTTATCCCCTAACAGAATAAGAAGTGGTCTCAAGGAGTGAGATTCATGGTTCTGACGAAACCCATAGCGAAGGGTGGCCGAATCATGCAGACCAAGTGCAAGAAGGAAGGTAGGGTCATTAAACCCCAGCAAACGTCTGTCTTATCTTTCCAAAATTTGAATCATACCGACTGGAGGATTTAATAAAACAAGATTTTCTACCAGCCAGGTATTATTAATCCATAAAGAACCCCTCCACCTCCTATCTTCCATTATTAATGGTCTGATACTATTCAGTGCTCCTGTGTAACTCACAGGTAGCAGCAGATCCCGCTCCGCAGAGGAACGGGTGGAACTCAATGAGGAAGCATGTCACCAAGGGGTAACCATGGTCGGTGAGGTTTATACTACACAAAGCTTTTGCTTTTTCCAAAAGAGAGGACTAGCCCATACGTTAGAGTAGGTGAAAAGAAGACAGTTTCCAGGTAAGTTTACAGTCTTCTTTATTACATCTGATCACCCAGCTTCCCGGCAGCAACTGCCAATGCCACGGCATTCCATGTTCCACGCAGGGAACGCAAGAGAAAAGGAATGCAAGGCAAATGGCATGAGATCCCAACACACCCCCCTTCCTTCACATGGAAAACAACAAGATGATGAAAACATTCTTAACAAGCATAAGAGAAACAGAAACAACAAAAAAAATTGCAAAGATGACAGGTAAGCAAATAAGTCGAGAAAATTCAATACCTAACACAGTCCCGGAATCTAGTGGGAGTAACCCTTGTTCTAAAAGAGGATGCCCGGAGAACAACCTCCTTGGCAGGAACGGAAACCTTTGAACCTTCCCCCATGGAAGGCAGAGTCGTGCAAGGAGTGTGAACCCCAAATTTTCCTCTCACAAACTCAGCTTTTGACTCCGGCACCACTGAGACTGCACACTTGTTCCAGATCTTCCCATTAACCAACACAACAACATGGTCTCTCACTCTAACTGGAGCAGAAAACCGAGAGGATCCCTTGCGAACAAGAACAGGTTTCTTGATTCTCACCCAGTCCCCTTGACATACCGGAGATGCTCTGACACAATCTGATGCATATTTGGCTTGAGCAGCAGCCCTGACATCAGCTACCTTGCCTAGCCTCTGCAGATCCACCTCCTTCCTTGACATCCAATCTTTGTTCAGCTTTGAACCAGCAACCCTACCCCTTAGCAAAGTGAACGGAGACATGCCAGTACTCGAGTGAGGGGTGATTCTCATTGCCCACAACATGTTAGAAATCGCCTCCTTCCAGTGCAAGCCATAGAGAGGTGAGGATATGCTTGATGCCATGCACTTTCAGGAATTCCTGCATTTCCACAGACACCAACTGGGTCCCGTTATCAGTCACCAACTCCTCCAGAAACCCTTCCCGAAGAAAAACATCCTTGAAGAAATTGATGACGGTTGCAGAATTGATGCCATATACAAACCTTACCTCTGGCCATTTGGACATATAGTTGATCAACACCAAAACGTATTTGGGAGAACTACCCATACCACTAAAAGGACCAGCAACATCGAAAGCCAACTTACACCAGGGTGAGTTCTTCACGACTACAGGATTGATGGGAGAAGGATAAGTTACTTGGGTTTTGTCACTCAAGACACACGCACCACAATCACGAACACAGTGTTCAATGGACCTATCAACACCCGGCCACCAGAAATCCTCCCAAACCCTCCGCTTCATGGCACGGATGCCCAGATGACCTTCATGGGCCAGATCCAACACCTTCCTGCGCATGGTCACAGGCACAACCAATAGTCCACCTCTACGCAGAATCCCATCAACAAGGGACAACTCATCGCATATTCTCTTGAAAGGAATCAGTTCAGGAGCCAAATCCATGTTGTTGGGCCAGCCATGAACCACAAAGTCCATTACCTTACTGATCTCGATATCTTCAGACGAAGCCAATTTCCAATCAATTTCAGACAAAGCAGCTCCTGTGTCAGCTACCGCACTAACAGCACACACCATTTCCAAATCCTCACCCACAGAGTCAAAAGCAGACTCAGAAAGGGGTAACCTGGACAGGCAATCAGCTACGTGATTTTTCACACCAGCCACATACTCCAGAAGATAATTAAATTCATTTAACCTGTACTGCCACTTAGCTATTCGTGGAGTGGCCCTGCCACCACCCTTGGTGGTAAAAAGATCTACCAGTGATTTATGGTCGGTCCTTAGAACAAACTCATTCGCCCACAAAAAATTACGAAAATACTGTACACCCCACCACAGGGCCAGGGCCTCCTTCTCAATCGTAGAGTAAGTGCTCTCCGCTCCCCGAAGTGCTCTAGAGGCAAAAGCAATGGTCTCCTCCCTATTGTCAGATCTTTTCTGCATAAGAACAGCCCCAAGACCCACATTGCTCGCATCAGTGGTAACAATGCAGCGATCATTAATGTTAAATAACTTGAGTGGGCGTGCTTGCACAATTGTTTCTTTCAATAGCTTGAAATCACAAGGTCTGACCATACATACTTCACATTCTTTCTCAGAAGCTCACGCAAACACACCGTCCTATCCAAGAAATTGGCCACAAATTTGGCGTAATACTCAACCAGCCCAAGAAAGGAACGGAGCTCGTCTTTATTCTGTGGTTCAGGTGCATTTTGGATGGCATCTAGAAGTTTAACTTTGGGTTCCACTCCACTCTCGTAAATGTGATGCCCTAGATAGTCTACACCTTCCTGGAGAAATTTACACTTGTCTTTTCTTAACGTTAATCCACTAGACTTGACAATGTCCAATACTTCCCTGACTCTGGAATTGTGCTCTAATTCTGTTTTACCATGAATCAAAGTGTCGTCTTGGAAAAACACGACTCCTGCAGTGTTCTTAAACAGGTTCCCCATGAGGCGCTGAAACACTGCAGAAGCCAACGCCAAACCAAACCGCATACGTACATAGCGAAATGCACCTTCAGGTGTCACAAAGGACGTGTGGTGTCTCGAGTCCTTGCACAATTCCACTTGATGGTAAGCAGAGGAAATGTCGAGAGAGGAGAAATACTTTGCACCCTCCAGTGTAGACAACATCTCATTAATGTTGGGCAGGGGTTGGCGGTCCACCCATATGCAAGCATTTAGGTCACGCAAGTCCACACACATTCTAAGGGACTAGTCAGCCTTGCGCGCCAAAACAATGGGGGACAACCATTCAGACCCCTCAATGGGCTCAATTACACCCATGGAACACAACCGCCCAAGTTCCTGTTTGAGCTCACCATGCATACTAAGTGGTACCTTGCGCACTTTATGTGCAACAGCTCTTGCACCCTCCTTCAAAACAATGCGATGCTGAAAACCCCTGAGTTTACCCAACACACCACTAAAAATCTCTGGGTACTTTTGAAACCAATCACTCTTAGATAACGATTTCACAGTGACCGTATGCACAGGGGTAACAGCAGGAAAACTGGAGTAGAACTGTTTGTCTTCGTGTTTCGATAAAACTATATCCGGATTATTGGGATCTAAGATGATCCCCAGCTCACCCTGCTCCTCCCATCCCAATAAATGTGCACCTTCCTTTACAATGTATCCAGTCCCTTGTGCTAAATCCCCTTTGAATTCCAACTTGCCAAGAACCTCTACTCTTTTACCACCATAAGCAAAGATTTTTATGTTGGACTGGTCAACAGGAATGTCTCCCAATCCCTCAAAGTCCTTGGCATGATGAGGTTAAATGGAGAACCAGAATCAGCCAGAAACTTTATATTCCTGCTGTTTAGATTTATGACACACGCAGGGGATTTTCTTTTATGTGGTTCCACAATGGAAGCAATTTCCACTACACCATCCGATTGAATAGAGGAAGAAGACAACATTAACAATTCGTAACTTTCATTATCTTCCCCAGAGTCAACATAGTCCTCCTCAATAGCTTTCACAGTTCTTGACAGTCCCTTATGTGCTACAGTAGCCTTGCACATACGTGCCAAATGTCCTTTCTTACCACATTTGAAGCAAGTTTGATTTACAGCAAAACAAAACTTAAAATTGCCCAAATGAGATCTGCTCCCACATCGGTAACAGGAGAGGTCAGGTCTTTCAGGTCTTTCAGATTTGGATTTAGGCAAACTGGGTGCAGATGGAGAAATGCTAGGTACGTTCGTGTTAGTTCCTTTAGTAGGTTTACTTGTAGATTTAGTACTGACTAACTTGACTTCGTTGGATGACGCAGACCCACTCATCTTTTTCATGTATAGTTGAGAATGCTCGATGCCTCTAGCTAAAATGAGTATGTATAAAAAACAAGGGTACCCCCGTAGTAAGACCAGGGGTGGTATATATGGTTGAAGGAAACAGTGGTCTCAGGGAGGCCTCAGAGGTCCTCGTGTAGCCTGGGCTACTATTAATGGGTGCAGTATTAATCTACAGAAACACTTTCAGAGGGAGTCCGAGCAGGACTCATTAAGCAATGTATGCCAGGACACAGGGTACAGAATGACATCACATTTATTAACAACATAAATGGAGTATCATTCAAATTTCAACGGTAATAGTTCTGGTGCTCACACGAAAAAGTGCAAGTGCGTGAAGTGAAAGTGTTTAGTGACATTTAAAAGCTTTACATCGCATTGACAACAAGCTACAAAACTCCAATCTATTCAATTACAATGAAGGAGATTTGGTTGTGAGGTCGACGGCGTTTCGATCTTATTAACTAAAAGATCATCATCAGGACTGTTGTGTGAGCAATTAGAATCTAAGTTAGGGCGTCTCAATTAAGAGGACGTGGAGATGAGGTCAAACCGCGTAGGTAAACGCGGTGCCGATGCCCAAAGCCGGAGGTGCATGGCGGAATGAATCAGGGTTCAGGGAAGGTGCAATTCCAGCCAGGGAACCGGGGAGGGAATCGTCGGCAGCGAAGGAATAATTTGTAGACCGGGGTGAGTCCGGAGTTAGAAGGAATGAATCCAAGGGGAGCGGCGTCGCGCCGATGTGAATCCTAACTTAGATTCTAATTGCTCAGGGAGGTGACGTCGCAGTGGCATCCAGGCGTCGGTTGCTTACAATGATGCAGTGTCGTTGGATTCAGGAGGTCACCCACGTCCGGTATCGGCTCCGCGATGATGAAGCACCAGCATCGGTGAGGTCGGGGCTGTGATGCGAGTCGGGGCGGTGCGTCATGAGCGTCACAAGCGGTGTCCTCGGCTCCAGTGCAGGCAGCAGCCTTGGGGCTGCGGTGCAAGTCTGGGCATTGCGTTGTGCACTTCATGAGCGGTACCCACAGCTTTGTAGCAGGTTACGGCATCGCTCACCGGCGTCGGTGTTGCTATTTCCCTCTGTGGCAGCTAAAACAGCAGTTCCAGGTGCAGGAGGCCAGTAGGAAATAAAGTCTTTGTGTTCCTGAGACTTCGAAAGCTCTACACCAAGTCCTTGGAGATCTTCAAGTAGGATACACAGCACACAGCAAAGTCGTAGTCCTCACCTTGGCAGAAACAGCCACTGCAGGCCAACCCCACACAGCACACAGTAAAGAGGCAGTACTTCTCCTTCAGCTTTCCCAGCTCTTCTCCTTGGCAAAGGTTCCTCTTGAGTCCAGAAGTAATCTAAAGTCCTGGGGTTTAAGTTCCACTACTTCTACCCCATTTTGTCTTTGTTCTTCTTTGTGCAAGGGTCTCTGAGCCCAGTCCTAACCTGTTCTGTCCTCAATGGTTCAGTATGCCCACAGGGGGTGGAGACAGCATTGTGCAAGGGAGACAGGCCCTATTCAGGTGCAAGGAAAACTCCCCCCACTACTTTAAATGCAGCCAAGGTCTATTCAGCTCAGCTCTGAGTCATCCAGGAATTGCCAGGCACACCTCAACCCCCCCAGTGGATGCCTACAATGAATGCACATCCCCAGCCCCTGTCACTCCAAAACCAGACAGTCAATCCACAAACAGGCAGAGGCACACAGAATAGTTAAACAAAAAAATGCCTACTTTCTAAAAGTGGCATTTTTAAACACACTATTTAAAAACCATCTTTACTAAAAGATGTGTTATTAAATCCTGAGTTCAGAGAGCCTAAACTTTATTCCTCTATCTTGTCCCAATGGGAAGTTATACTTGTAAGATGTTACAAAGTATGTCCCAAGCTATCCTATGGGGCAGATAGCCTTTCAATAGTCAAAAACGAAATGCACTGTATTTCACTATCAGGACATGTCACATACACCAGTACATGTCCTACCTTTCACATACACTGCACCCTGTCCACAGGGGTACCTTGGGCCTACCTTAAGGGTGACTCGCATGTAATAAAAGGGAAGGTTAGGGCCTGGCAAGTGGGTGCACTTGCCAGGTCGACATGGCAGTAGACTGCACACAGACAATGCAGTGGCATGTTAGAGACCCCTTTGAAAGACTGCTTGTGTGGGTGGCACAATCAGTGCTGCAGGCCCACTAGCAGCATTTGACTTACGGGCCCTGGGTACACACAGTGCAATAGGGACTTAGTAGTAAGTCAAATAAGCCAATCATGAAAACCCAATCCATAAACACAATTTACAGGGAGAGCCTATGCACTTTAGCACTGATCAGCAGTGGTAAAGTGTCCAGAGTCATAACACCAAGAAAAACAGGTCAGAAACAGGAGGCCAAAAAGTGAAAAGTCTGGGGATAAACCCGCTGAAAAAGCCAGGTCTAACAGGAGCTCACACCCAAAAAATGCCACCATCTGCCAAGTGGAAATTCACACCACCCTGTGTAATCCTGATCTCTCAAGTAGTAAAGAAACAACAATAGCAACAGCAACTAGCTCCACAGTACTCAATTCTGTTGCAAACACGTCAAACAACCCTGTTAATAAACCATCATTAACCTGTGTTACCTCGCCCACTCAACTGTCAAGACATAAAAGAAAAGTGACTTAGAAAACTGAACAAAAAACAAGATAAGATCATGAAAGCCTAAAGGCATGCTACTACGATTGCATTTTTTTTTTCAGACGGTTAAAGAAGTCACTCCTGTAGCAACCTCCTGTAGCAACGGATGTTACATTTAGCACGGACTACCCAACGACGGACTCTAGTAAATCCTCACAAGGCTTAATTGTCTCCTACACTGCCCTACAGAACAAAACAGGTGAACAATCCTGTACAAACTCAGGGCCTGTAAAGGCAAAAGAACCCAATCTCACTTGGCCAGTCATACAGGGTCTGCCACCTAAGATAGAGCCCAAGCGATCCTCACTGAGCAAAGTGCCAGAAGGAAATCTTCATCCATCAGGCTCTCCATTATTACCTAGGCAACATTTCAGAGGTGAAGTTTCTCCATCCCAACATTTGAATCACATGGCACCTGAAGCCACATTAACGCTTCAATCACGCACAGGGAAAATTCATGCCCAAACTCATGGAACACAAGGTTCCAAACCTGCTAAAGACACAACAAACAATACCATAATCTAAGATACCTCAGCTTTGATAACAATCTGGCACCCAGAATACACATCCAAAGGCAGCAGCGACATACGGAATCGTGGCAACATCTCTAAACCTCTTGCTTTGCATCCAAATCACTGACATTTAAATGCCAGCAATATCACCTCTATACAATTTATTCTCTCAAATATACTATTTCACAAGGAAGCAGCTGTCGTAACATCTTCTGGAACGTGGCAAGGATGGGAAAAACTCAGCATGGTCACAGATGCTATGCCTTTTTTTAACCTCGCATGACATCATATGCATTCAAGAATCCTGGGGAGACAGCATGAGTTTTTCTCTCAAGCCACCAGATCCCACCCCAAAGGCTATGCTAATGGAGGTCTTTCTATCTACATAACAACTTATTGGGATTTTGCTGTCACAGAGTATCCCACCAATCACAAAGACTTCCTATGTATTGAAATCAAAAATTGGAAACGTCTGACGAGGGGCCACCTGTTAAATGTGTAAATACATCCAGCAATAACAGGCAAAAAAAAGAAGATAAATGAGCCAATGCAATTAATTTCAGATATTAAGCACAAGCATCCAAATTCTCATTTTCTCTTGACAAGAGATCTTAACTTAAATCTCCTACAAAATCCTTTCCGTATCATTTCAGAAAAAAGAGCTGATTCTCAATGGCTGATCCCATCACAAATCATCAGGCTGCGGAGACAAGACTCCATTGGCCACTCCCTTTTGGCTGCCCTGGAAGGCATGTCCATGCAGGCTCTGAATGGCCGATTCCTGAATGTTCCACCGCAGCTCCTCACACATTTTTCAGAGGAAAGACAGGCCACCCTAGATTACACGTCCATCTCAATCTGGTTCTTCAGTGCCATATTCTTGTTCTCCATTATTCCACGCTGTGGAAGTGACCACATGCCCCAGGGGTTGCTCATGAAAAATTCCATCAGAGCATATTCCAACTTTGAAACCATTGGATCCAATGAAGCTCATAACATCTGGAAATGGGTCAGATGATGCTCAGAAGTAGCCACAAAATATGCCCTATGGAAAGCAGCGCTACCTGCTCAGCGCAGCGCTTCAGTTCATACGATCAGTGACTGAGATTTTCTTGTAAGGTAATTAATCTTACAGATGAGTTGTATACTATTTCATGATTCGAAAAACACATTAGAGATGCAATTGATTAGCATACAGTCATAAATGCATATACAGTTTATCCAAGAATATATATATTATCTACTGGCGGTCGCCAGTAGATAGTTATAGTTAGGACCTAGTTTCCATAGGAAAAGCGTTTTTTGTTTTCCCAATAACTTTGGCGCCGGATGACGAATCATCGCGAAATTTTCAAAACTAGTGGGGCGCTCCGGTCAACCCCTGTCTTGAAAGTTTTGGTGTGATTCGGCAAGCGGGGGCCGAGAAAAAAGGGGGGTCCCAAAACGTGTTTTCTCCATGTTAATTCCCATAGGAAACTTTAGACACGGCTACAGCCCTAACTGCTGAACGGAATTACACCAAATTTGGCAAAATGGTAGTGCTTGGCTCAGAAAGCGCCCTTTTTTTTAAATGGTGTAAATCCGTTCAGTAGTTGCGGAGAAAATAAAAAAATAGAGGTAAAAAAATAAATTTCCCATAGGAAACTTTAGACACGGTTACAGCCAAAACTGCTGAACGGAATTACACCAAATTTGGCAAAAAGGTAGTGCTTGGTTCAGAAAGCGCCCTTTTTTTTAAAATGGTATAAATCCGTTCACTAGTTCCTGAGAAATTCAAAAAATAAAAGTTTCGATATCTGTGGCCGCGGTGGATCCGCGCACCCTCCCGATCACGAGCTTCATGCTAATTGGCTGTCAACACTCCAAACCAGGAAGTGTTGGCAGCCATCTTATGCCTCGGTAACCGAGGCACAAGAAAACAGAAAAACTAAGGCGCAAAACAAGAAAAGGGGGCAGGGTAGAAACACCCTGACCCCTAGGCCTGCTCAGGGGCTCCCACAAGGACCCCCAGGGCCCAAAAAGCATTTTTTTAAGAACGGCGAAATTCGCGTAGGATCCGCGAATCCCGCCGTGAAAAAAAAAAACGAAGCGCGGGCTCCCGCGCTTCGTTAATATTTAGCCCCCGGGTGGGCCAGGTCCCGGGGGCATGTTCAACATAATTGCGGGGGCCAAGGGGGGCCTCTGCAGCCCCGGGGACCGCCACCCCCGGGGCTTTTCTGAAATATTTGCGAGGGGCACACAGCCCCCCCGCAGCCCCGAGGACCGCCACCCCCGGGGCTTTTGTCAAATATTTGCGGGGGCACACAGCCCCCACAGCCCCGGGGACCGCCACCCCCGGGGCTTGTTTTTAAAATAATGTACCTGTTTGGGGGGCTCGAGCCCCACATGCCCGTGGACCGCCACCTCCCGGGGCACTAAATATTTAAATATGGGGGTCCGTTACGGACCCAGAGCCCGAGGGACCACCACCTCCCGGGGCTTTGAAAATGTTGGGAGGGGGGCCGCGCGGCACCCCTCCTGGAGCCTGTGATGGCCCTGGGGACCGCCACCCCCCAGGGCCGGCTCCTGCAGTGTCCCGGGGTGCCCACCCCCGGGACACTGCTGTCTGCTATGGCAGGATGGGAGCCTCGCGGCTCCCGCCCTGCCATAGCAAACTTGTTTGGGTTTTGAGCGAGAGCAGGAAACCTGCTCTCGCTTTCAAAATCAAAACCAAATTGCTTTTCCATATGCGGAGCTGCATGTTAGCAGCTCCCCGTGTGGAAAAGCAATGCCGGCTCCCGCAGGAGGCGGGGAGCCGGCGGGACCGTGGGGGCATTGAGGCTCCCCCCACGGTCCCCAACGAATAGGGCCAGCCCCGGGGGATGGGATCCCCGGGGCTAGAAGTGGCCCGGGAGGGGGGCCACGCGGCCCTCCTCCCCCAAATAAAAAATTTAAAAAAATTAAAAACACCACAAAGGCCGGCCCTGGGGGATGGGGTCCCCGGGGCCATAAATGGCCTGAGGAGGGGGGCCACGCAGCCCCCCTCCATAAAAACAAATTTAAAAAGTTGGCATGCCCCGGGGGATGGGGTCCCCGGGGCCGGAATTGGCCATGGGAGGGGGGCCCACGTGGCCCCCTTCCTGTTTAGATTTTTTTTTTTTATTTAAAAAAAGTGGTCAGGCCCTGGGGGATGGGGTCCCCAGGGCCCAAAAAAATGAAAAGGATGGGGGGCCACACAGCCCCCCTTCTTAAAATTGTTTTTTTTTTAAAAAAGACCGGCATCGTGCCGGAGGCCCGCCCCCACCAGCAACACTCTGCAAACGCGCCCTGTGGCGCGTTTTAAGTTGGGGAATTAATTCCCCTTCAATACTGGGGGTCCCTGGGGGCCACCTCCAGTAAGCGCCACAGGGCTGCGTTGCAGAGAGGTGGTCCAGGCCACACCCCTTTTTACACCTCTCTGCAACGCAGCTCTGTGGCGCTTACTGGAGGTACCTGGTGGGCTAGTTGGACCCCAGGGACCCTCAGGATTCAAGGGGACTTTATCCCCCAACTGAAAATGCGCCACGGGGCACGTTTGCACAGTGGTGAAGGGAGGGGGCGGGGCCTGAGGTGACGTGTGCAAACAAGCCCTGTGGCGCGTTTTAAGTTGGCAAATTAAGTCCCCTTTAATCCTGACGGCCCCTGGGGGCCAACTAGGCCACCAGGTACCTCCAGTAAGCACCACAGGCCTGCGTTGCAGAGAGGTGGTCCAGGCCACGCCCCTTTTTACACCTCTCTGCAACGCAGCTCTGTGGCGCTTACTGGAGGTACCTAGTGGGCTAGTTGGACCCCAGGGACCCTCAGGATTCAAGGGGACTTAATCTCCCAACTTAAAGCGGCCACAGAGCGTGTTTGCACACATGTCACCTCAGGCCCCCCTCCCTTCACCACTGTGAAAACGCGCCCCGTGGCGCGTTTTAAGAGGTAGTTTTAATCCCCCTGCCCTAATATGTACTAGGGCCTTACAGAGGAGGTCATGCTAATCACAGGGGTACCCCAACGCATAGTGTTCCCTAGTGTATGTAGGTGTTTTCACTGTATTCTAAGTGTCTTTTAGCATAGCACTGGCTCTAGGCCTAGATACTCAGTCAGTTACCACCAGTACCCGTCTGAAAAAGTTGTGGGCACAGGATGATTTTGCAACAAGGCCTCTTTCTGCTCCTCTGTTGGTTATTTCTGCACGTCTTGCTTCTTCCTGCACTTTTCTTCGTCTTTGTGGACTTCTGTTGCTTCTTTCTGCATTTCTTTTGCTTCTTTCTCTGCGTTTTTTCTTCTTTCTTCACATGTCCTACCTCTGTAGGCATAGTTAGAAACTAGTATTTAAAAAACCTTTGAAATTCACTTAAAAAAACCATAGGTTTCAGGCACGTTATAGTTAGAAATTAGCATTTAAAAAACCTTTGAAATTCACTGAAAAAACCATAGGTTTCAGGCACGTTATAGTTAGAAATTAGCATTTAGAAATTCACTGAAAAAACCATAGGTTTTAGGGAAAGTTATAGTTAGTTGGACATTTCACTCGTACAAAACCAGAGAAATTCCCCCGTTATAGTTAGTTCACCTAACTAGAACTCGCGCCCCCGCAATGCACTGCTGATGACGTCACATATTACATCACTCATGACATGGTCAGTGACATCACTGATGACATCTCAAATGACATCACTGATGACATCATCCATGTGATAATTTGATGCATCTTCTCACACCCTAATATAACCTTTGATACACCCACTCTAAATTACAGACTGCCATTCTCAAAACCATAGACACTCCAACACCAATAACTACATACCCAGTCACTGATTCTTAGGTTTACACACACATCCACTCACTCATCCGTACAGTCACTCATACTTATGGTCACTCAGTACAGGACTATCATATGCACTCATACACCTATATAGACACTCACACACCGCCACTCATCCATAGAGGTACTCACACACCTAGTCAGTCATGCAAATAATTAATCACACTGCCATTTACTCACCTATACAGTCATACACACACCAGCTCACTTACTCATACAAATACTAGCACATTCTTACACTCTTATACAATCACTGATACAAGCACACACTCATCCATACAGCCACTCTCACAATCACACACTCTCACTTATAGCCATTTATATACTCCAACACACATATATACTCACTTATAGCCATTTATATACTCCAACACACATATATACTGCCTTTCACATATGTAGTTACTCACACATGTACCACTGAGATATACATTCACTCACTAACACACCCATACACACACTCACCCACCCATACAGTCCATCACAGATGCACTCTTGAAACCATGCACCCAGTGAATCACCCACTCACACATCTATGCACAGAGTCACACACACCCCACCCACACAAACACTCAGGCACCCATACAGATCCTCAAACAACCAATCAATAACCCATATAGACACTCATGTAGCTATTCACAAACCCATGCAGCCGCTTACACATCAACAGACAGACGGATACAGACATTCACACAGTTTAGTCACTAACCCATGCATTCAGTAAGATACGTTTAATCACTCACTTATAGAGTCAGTCACGCACCTACTAAATCATCCATTCAGACACTTATACACCCACTCATTCTTCAATACGCCTTTCCCTATATATATTAAACATATTTAAACTTTACAGAAACACACAGTCACTGGATGATGTCATCAGTGATGTCATTTGAGATGTCATCAGTGATGTCATCAGTGATGTCACTGACCATGTCATGAGTGATGTAATATGTGACGTCATCAGCAGTGCATTGCGGGCGCGAGTTCTAGTTAGGTGAACTAACTATAACGGGGGAATTTCTCTGGTTTTGTACGAGTGAAATGTCCAACTAACTATAACTTTCCCTAAAACCTATTGTTTTTTCAGTGAATTTCTAAGGTTTTTTAAATGCTAATTTCTAACTATAATGTGCCTGAAACCTATGGTTTTTTCAGTGAATATATATATGCGCACTCTCAATAAATGCAATGTCACCCAACAGAATATCAACTGTTTTATTTCTATTTCTCAAGTACTCATAACGTAAGCAAATCGCTAAATTCAGTGGTAGGAATGGAAAGGGGTGTGCTCATGTGTGAGATAGATAAGATCAAAGGAAAGAAGATCCAAAAAACATCCAAGGGAGAATCAATTATATTCATTATATAACATGAAAAAACTGGCTGTAGTTAACAATGAGCCCAGTTTTCCATCTGGGCCTGCCCCTAGTAAGTTGTTCTGGTAGTTGTTTATGACTATTCGTAACAAGATGCCCAGAGAACCATCATCTGTGAGTTGGGCAGGGTAGGGGTGGTACCGGGTGCAAGCCCACTGGGGGAAAGAATGTCGACGTTTCGACCCTGGCGCTTGGAGGGTAATTTACTTCCTCAGCTTACGGGTCTTCCTCAGGATAGGGGAGGGGGAGACAACCTATGTATAGGTAATTAGTAGGATTGTTCCGGTTACTGCCCCCAATTGGTGGGTAGTCCGCACAGTAGTTGGGGTATAACACGCGCTGTAGATCAGTTTGCGCTTTCAAAGTCAGTTCCAAAGAAACCTCATATGGGTGAATTGATCGCCCGATACGATCTTAGATTTCAACCTTTCAACTGCAGCCCGTGCCGTCCGAGTCTCATTGAACGAGTGACTTAACAAACACCCAACAAACCATCTAGCAACAGCAGGCAAAAATGTCAGGATATGAGCCTTGAGGCAGACCAAGATCAAATTAATTTATACGCAATAACCTTTACGGCTACTAGGACTATTAAATTGATCCAGAAAAAGAGAGCAGATAGGGCTCCTCATCCCAACGGAAACCTGCATTAGTCTATTAGCAGGATACCGAGTTCTGGTCCACATCATTGGAAAAGCTCTTTAAAACATGCGTGTCCACGGAATCCGTACCATCATTCTGGCAAGGCTACGTTTTACATCCCATCTACAAGAAAAGCCCAGTGAGGGCCCCTGACAGTTACGGCCTTATTGTCCTTTTCGATGTTGAGGTTAAATATATTGCTGGAAGATCTCGATGCGTGGGCAAATTTGAGGAACTTTATACCATTCAATCAAACCGGCTTTAGACCCTTCTCCGGTACTACTGATAATCTGGTGGCCATTATGCTGTTTGTAGCAAAACAAACAAGGAAAGGAGGGCTTTTCTACAGTTGTCCTATAGACTACAGCAAAGCCTTCGATCATGTAAACCACCCGTTGCTTTGGACCAAACTCACAGCCTGGCAAATACCATCACCTCTACTGCGTGGCATTCAACTGCTATATTCCTATACCTCGGCCAGAGTAAAATTAGGAAATAACAATTACATTTCTAATAACATTAAGACCCACCACAGTGTCAAACAAGGTTGTGTATTGGCCCCAGCCATTTTTAATCTGTATATCTGCGGCCTTGTACCTGAACTGGATTCTGTTGTCAGTCACGCCCCAAAACTTGTGAATCAATCCATTAATATGCTGCTGTGTGAAGATGATGTAGTTCTCCTAAGTCAAACAGTGACAAAGTGTTGAACCTTGCACTTTCTGCAGGATCACCCCCAAACCTTTTGCCTTCCTCCTTCCCTTTTTGCTGGATTTGTTTTTGTTGGCTTTACTACTCTGGGCACTTTACCACTACGGACCAGTGCTAAAGTGCATGTGCTCTCTTCTTAAACCATGGCAACATTGGTTTATCAACAATTGGCATACTTAATTTACTTATAAGTCCCTAGTACACTGTACTACATGTGCCCAGGGCCTTTAAATTAAATGCTACTGGTAGGGTTGCAGCACAGACTGTGCCACCCACTTCAGTAGCCCTTTCAACATGTCTCAGGCCTGCCGTTGCAGAACCTATGAGTGCAGTTTTCTCCCAAGCGACAACTGCAGTTTAAAGTGCCATTTCAACCTGGTAAGTTAACCCCCTTGCCAGGCCCAAACCTTCCTTTTTAATACATTTAATTTACCCCTAAGTTAGGCACTGGATAGCCCCAAAGACCGGGTGCAATGTACTTAAAACGTGGGGCAAGCACTTTTAGGTTTTACATGTCCAGGTAGTGAAAGACTCTTAAATTAGTTTTTTACTATTGCAAAGCCTATCTCGCCCATAGGTTCACATTGAGATTACCTTATTATATTTTATAGGTGTAATTTTCAAGTGGGAAAAGATTGTATTTCGGGTTTGGTGTCTCTGGACTCACAATTTAAAATCACAATTTATGGTAAAGTTGGATTATAAATTGTGAGTCTGAAAATGCCACTTTTAGAAAGTTTATAGTAAGGACAAAGGTCAAGAAGAGGCCGCTTCGGTCCTCGGGTAGCCTAGGCTACTGAATTATTTTTAGGCAGCATTAATCAGATAGCACAAAGTAGTATAGTCCAAGCGGGACTAATTACGCAATAAATTTTAATTGTTTGTATTCTTCTAAATATCATGGAATCTTGATTTCACCTTGTTGCAAATGTCTCTTCTTCTCCCCTACATATGGGCTCTTCAATAACCCATTGAATCGCTCTCCCTAATTTAATTAATTTATTTTTAATTAATTCACTGGGACTCTTCGTTAGTCGCCCTCTACAGTTCTTTAGTAGTGCGAGAACCTACACCCCCACCCCCCCCTTGTTTCTGCACATGCGCGTTACTGGGTCTCCACTAGTGCCTTCCCAAGATGGCGGCGTTATACAGTCTAGTTTCAGCCTTGCTACCTTTGCCCATGCGCGTCACTCGCGGCAATTCATTTAAGTCTCACAGCTGCCACTGGTCAGTATCGGCTCAACGCTCGAGCAACTTGCGGTCTCCGTCGCTCTTCACCAGCAGGCTCTCACTAGTAAGTTTCTAGCCTTCGCCCTTCATGTAATTGATTTTTTGCAGTATCCCTTGATTCTCTTCTGCACACGGCGTCCTTAACATTGTGCCGCCTGCCTCCCTTTCCCCGTAGAGATTGATTCTCCTGCTTTCTTCCGGAACTAACGTCCGTGACACCCTTGGTTCTCAACCTTGGAGTCAAGATTGACCCGTTTTTCTACCTGCATTTAAGCCCTTAAATTTCTGGGTCTCCAACGCCAGCGGCCCCCTCCTGGCCGTGAAGTAAGTACTGGTTTTATCCATGCCGCTCGCACTTCAGTAGCTCAGGCCCAACACTAACCCCTTTCCTCCCTTGCAGAACTCACCAGGTCCCGTCCTGCGCGCATGACCTGTTTATCCTCTGAACTCAGGATGCTCCTTGGAGACTGATCAGCTCTAGTAAGTCCCCTTTTCACTACCTCGTTGCCCCTGGGTCCCTCTTGCAGCACTTCCTTAACTAGTCGTGCCTCACTTGTCTTATTCTCCATTTCACCCCTTACGTGCCTTCAATTTTCCCTGCGCTGACACCTCCCCAATTGCGTTACCCTTCATTAGCAATCCTTAACTCAATTGTACTCAGGTTACCTCAAGAATCCCTTAGTAATTTAGGTCTTGCTCTGAACTTGGTTGTTCTTTTCGGGACCATTGTTTGATTTTTGGTTTTCCTTTAATAGATTCTACTTGTTCACACTTGCTCCGTCCTGATGATGATCTTACATTCATAAGATCGAAACGCCGTCGACCTATACACCTTAAAACTCCATTATTGCAACTAATTACTTAGGAGTTTTTACATGGTTGTCTTCAATGCGATGTAAAGTTTTTAATGTCACAAACACTCCTCACTTCACGCACTTTCACTTCTATGTGTGAGCACCAGAACTATTATTATGCAATTAAGTTTTGTTAATCCATTTATGCCGTTAATAAATGTGATACCATATCTACTTTGTGTCCCAGCATCTATTGCGTAATTAGTCCCGCTTGGACTATACTACTTTGTGCTGTCTGATTAATGCTGCCTAAAAATAAAAATAATTCAGTAGCCTAGGCTACCCGAGGACCGAAGCGGCCTCTTCTTGACCTTTGTCCTTACTATATACGTAATCACCCCTGGTCATAATACTGGGGTTCCCTTGTTGTTTAAATATACTTTTAGAAAGTTGGCATTTTCTTAATTTAACCATTCTGTGCGTCTGCCAGTCTTTGAATACATGCCTGGGCTGGGGGGACAGCTGGGCTTTGTGCATTCCATCTAGACAGTCACGCACAAAGGGAGCTGAGGTGTGGCATTCACATCCTGATGACCCATCACCAGGTTGATGGGACTTCATGGGCTAGGTGGGAGGAAGGAGTTGACACTTGCACCTGAATATGGCTGTGCCTGTCCCCACACAAAGAGCTGCATACCTCCCTGTAGCGAGTCTGGAGCCAGGGCAGGATAGGCAGGGACCTTTCTTATGTACTTCATAGACCTCTTTGAAGTCTCCCCCACTTCAAATGCACAACTGGGTATAAGTACTGGACCCCTGACACCACCAACTCAGTACACTCTGAAACTGAGGACACTCTGCCACCAAGATGGACTGCTGTGCTGCGGAGAGGACTACCACTCTCCTAGATTTGCTGAACTCCTCCTCTGCTGTAAAACAATGAGCTGTCCCACCTGACCTGTGTTACTTCCTATGGGGCCATGGTTGGCTCCCAAAGCTGGCCATTTCTTAAACATATCTATTAGACTAAGGGGTCGATTCCGATCTCGGTCGGAGACGCACCCAACGCCATTCGGTCGGGAAAAAAGCCATGCGAATGCCTGTTTCCCGACCGATCCGCACATGAATCCGAACGAACAAGTACGATGCGCACAACAGCACAGATTCCGACCCAGTCGTACTCACCCAATCCAGGTCCTGATCCCCGACCGAGCCGGATCCGTAAACGCAGATACGAGTCGCCCGGAAGCCAAAAAGCAGCCCCGTCCGGCCGGACAACTACAATGCGCTTCCCGTACGCGCCGAACCCGTCGCTACGCACGGCACGTCAAAGCATCCGGGAGAGGCGCACATAAGCTCCGATTCGCGCCAGAACACGATCCACGGCTACGAGATGAACACGCAAGCGACGAGGACGAGGCGAAGCAACGACAAAGACGAACCAACAATGAATCCCATCGTTCCGATCCTACCAATATTCTACATCTACTACCGGAACAGGCACGGACGCGTACGGCGCAGAAGGTAGGTCAGACACCAACCACAAACACAAACTACATGTACCCGACATATCACACACACACACAGGGATGCAGAAATTACTTACTCCAGAAACAGCAGCACCATAGGGGCGGGATGCCCATCACCAATGCCACATATACACATAGGGGCCCGGATGCCTGTCACTACTACCACCCCTACCCATGGGGGTGCCAGGTGCCTACCACTACTGCCACCTCTACCCAGGGGGTGCCAGATGCCCACCACTACTACCACCTCCACCCAGGGGGTGCCAGGTGCCTACCACTACTACCACCTCTACCCATGGGGGGCTGGATGCCTGTCACAACTACCACCCTTACCCAGGGGGTGCCAGGTGCCTACCACTACTACCACCTCTATCCATGGGGGTGCCAGGTGCCTACCACTACTACCACCCATACCCAGGGGGTGCCAGGTGCCTACCACTACTACCACCTCTACCCATGGGGTGCCAGGTGCCTACCACTACTACCACCCATACCCAGGGGGTGCCAGGTGCCTACCACTACTACCACCTCTACCCATGGGGGGCTGGATGCCTGTCACTACTACCACCCCTACCCATGGGGGTGCCAGGTGCCTACCACTACTACCACCTCTACCCATGGTTGGCTGGATGCCTGTCACAACTACCACCCTTACCCAGGGGTGCCAGGTGCCTACCACTACTACCACCTCTACCCATGGGGGTGCCAGGTGCCTACCACCACTACCACCCATACCCAGGGGTGCCAGGTGCCTACCACTACTACCACCTCTACCCATGGGGGCTGGATGCCTGTCACTACTACCACCCTTACCCAGGGGGTGCCAGGTGCCTACCACTACTACCACCTCTACCCATGGGGGTGCCAGGTGCCTACCACTACTATCACCTCTACCCATGGGGGGCTGGATGCCTGTCACTACTACCACCCTTACCCAGGGGGTGCCAGGTGCCTACCACTACTGCCACCTCTACCCAGGGGGTGCCAGGTGCCTACCACTACTACCACCTCTACCCATGGGGGGCTGGATGCCTGTCACTACTACCACCCTTACCCAGGGGGTGCCAGGTGCCTACCACTACTACCACCCCTACCCATGGGGGTGCCAGGTGCCTACCACTACTACCACCTCTACCCATGGGCGGCTGGATGCCTGTCACAACTACCACCCTTACCCAGGGGTGCCAGGTGCCTACCACTACTACCACCTCTACCCATGGGGGTGCCAGGTGCCTACCACCACTACCACCCATACCCAGGGGGTGCCAGGTGCCTACCACTACTACCACCTCTACCCATGGGGGGCTGGATGCCTGTCACTACTACCACCCTTACCCAGGGGTGCCAGGTGCCTACCACTACTACCACCTCTACCCATGGGGGTGCCAGGTGCCTACCACTACTACCACCTCTACCCATGGGGGGCCGGATGCCTGTCACTACTACCAACCCTACCCATGGGGGTGCCAGGTGCCTACCACTACTGCCACCTCTACCCAGGGGGTGCCAGATGCCCACCACTACTACCACCTCTACCCAGGGGGTGCCAGGTGCCTACCACTACTACCACCTCTACCCATGGGGGGCTGGATGCCTGTCACAACTACCACCCTTACCCAGGGGGTGCCAGGTGCCTACCACTACTACCACCTCTATCCATGGGGGTGCCAGGTGCCTACCACTACTACCAACTCTACCCATGGGGGTGCCAGGTGCCTACCACTACTACCACCCATACCCAGGGGGTGCCAGGTGCCTACCACTACTACCACCTCTACCCATGGGGGGCTGGATGCCTGTAACTACTACCACCCCTACCCATGGGGGTGCCATGTGCCTACCACTACTACCACCTCTACCCATGGGCGGCTGGATGCCTGTCACAACTACCACCCTTACCCAGGGGGTGCCAGGTGCCTACCACTACTACCACCTCTACCCATGGGGGTGCCAGGTGCCTACCACCACTACCACCCATACCCAGGGGGTGCCAGGTGCCTACCACTACTACCACCTCTACCCATGGGGGGCTGGATGCCTACCACTACTACCACCTCTACCCATGGGGGGCTGGATGCCTGTCACTACTACCACCCTTACCCAGGGGGTGCCATGTGCCTACCACTACTGCCACCTCTACCCAGGGGGTGCCAGGTGCCTACCACTACTACCACCTCTACCCATGGGGGGCTGGATGCCTGTCACTACTACCACCCTTACCCAGGGGGTGCCAGGTGCCTACCACTACTACCACCCCTACCCATGGGGGTGCCAGGTGCCTACCACTACTACCACCTCTACCCATGGGCGGCTGGATGCCTGTCACAACTACCACCCTTACCCAGGGGGTGCCAGGTGCCTACCACTACTACCACCTCTACCCATGGGGGTGCCAGGTGCCTACCACCACTACCACCCATACCCAGGGGGTGCCAGGTGCCTACCACTACTACCACCTCTACCCATGGGGGGCTGGATGCCTGTCACTACTACCACCCTTACCCAGGGGGTGCCAGGTGCCTACCACTACTACCACCTCTACCCATGGGGGTGCCAGGTGCCTACCACTACTACCACCTCTACCCATGGGGGGCTGCATGCCTGTCACTACTACCACCCTTACCCAGGGGGCGCCAGGTGCCTACCACTACTGCCACCTCTACCCAGGGGGTACCAGGTGCCTACCACTACTACCACCCATACTCAGGGGGTGCCAGGTGCCTACCACTACTACCACCTCTACCCATGGGGGTGCCAGGTGCCTACCACTACTACCACCCATACCCAGGGGTGCCAGGTGCCTACCACTACTACCACCTCTACCCATGGGGGGCTGGATGCCTGTCACTACTACCACCCTTACCCAGGGGGTGCCAGGTGCCAACCACTACTACCACCTCTACCCATGGGGGTGCCAGGTGCCTACCACTACTACCACCCATACCCAGGGGGTGACAGGTGCCTACCACTACTACCACCCATACCCAGGGGGTGACAGGTGCCTACCACTACTACCACCTCTACCCAGGGGGTGCCAGGTGCCTACCACTACTACCACCCATACCCAGGGGTGCCAGGTGCCTACCACTACTACCACCCATACCCAGGGGTGCCAGGTGCCTACCACTACTACCACTTCTACCCATGGGGGGCTGGATGCCTGTCACTACTACCACCCTTACCCAGGGGTGCCAGGTGCCTACCACTACTGCCACCTCTACCCAGGGGTGCCAGATGCCCACCACTACTACCACCTCTACCCAGGGGTGCCAGGTGCCTACCACTACTACCACCTCTACCCATGGGGGTGCCAGGTGCCTACCACTACTACCACCTCTACCCATGGGGGCTGGATGCCTGTCACTACTACCACCTCTACCCATGGGGGCTGGATGCCTACCACCACCAACACCCCCACTCACAGGATGGCAAATACATGCCACAAGAAGCACACACCAGCAGAAAGAATGCAACCCAAAGACATCCCCCCAACACCATGACAAGCGTGTGTAGACTGTGTCAAATGCCTACAACACTGAACAGGACTGTGGACATACAATGTGACCCCCTATCACAAGTGCCACACATAAATGTGTGTGGCACCCACAATGCAAGCAGGCCATGACCATTGTGGCAATGGGGTCCAAACCCCATCATCACAGTGCCCAAAATGTAAGTGTGGGGTACATAGCTGAAGCACATATTGAACATTGTGGCAGTGGGGTCCAAACCCCCATCATCACAGTGACCAAAATGTGAGTGTGGGGTCCATAGCTGAAGCACATATTGAACATTGTGGCAATGGGGTCCAAACCCCCATCATCACAGTGACCAAAATGTATGTGTTGACAAAGAATAAGCTGCAACTGCCAAACTGCATGGATGATTCCTGGTCACAGAACAACGAACACATCAGTGGCAAAGTAGTGCTTGTGTCCCATAGCAACATAGAATGGGGGAGGCAAACAGTGCAGTGCAAACAAGACATACCTTTGGCCATGTGCAGACAAACATCACCCATGGGGGCTGACACTGTCAACATTCATCAATGACACAATGACAGAAGTGACCATCAGAATGCAGACCCACATATTTGCACCAATGGGCACACAAATTCAGATACCCAGTGGAGACTGTAGAAGGGAGGTGAACAGATACCATACCATGGCAGCAATGGGACACACACACACAATGATCATTGTGCTGACTGATGACCTAGGAGTCCCAGGGACAGCAGGGCAAACACACCAAACATACAGCCAATGGCACACCTAAGATATGCCAATGCAGTGGTGCCGATGCACATACACAAACAGGCAGACCCACACTGCACATCAAACACAACAGTTGAGGGGGGGTACCAGTGTCCCCAGGCAACCACACAACACATGAGGAGGCCTGAATACCAATTACACAGATGTGCATACAGTGCCACACAAAGGTAACTCATGGATCCAAATCCCCTATGTGGGCAATCAGGCATTGTCAGATGAGAGGGAGCAGAAATTACACATGTCACACAAGCATGTAGGAACAGCAACTGACACAGCAAGACACACAGACACCACAGCACCAAACCCAGGGCCCCCACAATGTGGTGACCCTGGGCTGCATTACAATCCCACTGTGATGACAAAGCTAGATGTCGTTCACACTGTGAACCACAGTCATGTGTCCTGAGCAACAAACTACCATCACACCTACACAAGCACAAATCAACCAGCACGGCCTGTCAGCCAAGGCCAACATGGAGGCAGGGGTCTAGCCGGGCAACAACTCTCAACTGCACACACTCAACACCACACACCTCGACCTCCAACAATGTGCAGCACTGAAGCTCACATGCACTGGTGACATTGCACATGCACCCATGACAATCCCAGGGGGGGTGGTGGGAACCAAGGTGCAGAAACACATCACACATGGCCACTCTACCAGACTCCTGAATGTCTGACACACTGCACACTACGCTGTACATGGACATGACGGCAATACCACACCAACCAATGGGATCCCAGCCACAGTCACACACCTATGAAGAAGCCAAGGTCACCCACAAAGAACACACATAGACAACTACCAACATTGCAGCCCTGAGGAGTGCCAGCAGTCACACACACAACGTGTCACAACCAATGAAAGCTAACACAAACCAGAAATCACATGACAGGTGTAAACAACAAGTGCAAAGGGAATCCTGACTGTGACACATCAGCGTCTGCCCACAAACTCAGCCCTGACAGCAAACACACCTATGGGTGACACCCTGATGACCAGTAATGTGCCATGCACCCACATCACAGAGAACCCAGGGAGAAGACTTTGGGGGAACATAGCTCAACTCGGCAAGCATCACAAACAGGAACATCACTAGGGATCCCAGCATGCACAGCAACATGGAAGTGAACACACACACATGCTCATACAACACACACCTTGGGAGCACGAGATGTCACAGGAGTACACACTGCCATGAGGGGACTCCACTCCTGTGTGAGGAAAGCTGTGCCATATGTCGCATCAGTAGGGCTCCATCATGTCAGCAGAACACTTGGTCACACAGTCAACAATTAGCACCAAATGAAGGCTCCCGTCACATCAGCCTGGTCATGGGAATGTCAACGAAATCAACAGCACAGATCCAACACACATGTATAGCAAGTTGCACTGACAACACAGATGAGTCCTTCCCCATTGATGCCCAAACCTGCATGTCCAGTGGAGATGGCCACACGGTCAGGAAACTAGACTAATTGAACAATGGCAAACACAACAGATGTGCATGGGTGGAACCCACAGATGTGACATTGCTAATGTAAGTAGGAAATCCCATTGCCAAATATTGAAAACATGACACCCTCAGATGCTGCTAAGGATGACATGGATACACCACAGGATAGGACACTGTCCCCCTGGAACACATGGGTTCCTGCACAGTAACACTTCATTTTCATGAGTCCAAATATCACCATCACTGCAGCAACGGCATGGTTAGCGTCATCAACATCATGTACATCAGAAGTAAAAGCACTAGAGAACAGAAAGTTGCTTTATTCAGCATGTGGGTTCAAAACTTGGAAGAACTGTAAGGTATCAACAAAGGCCAATGGCCAGTCCATCAAGGAGGTCTATACAGGGTGACAGTGGCAGATGTCACCCTACGCATGCCTGCACTGATCACAACCGGGGACAATCCCCTAGGAGGGGCATACGGGGGGCAGGCCAGGCACCGCAGGGACAAGATCAGGGCTCACCAGGAGGAGGCAGGGAAGGGGTGGTGGGTGCTGGAGAGCCACTGACAACTGCAGTGGAGGTGTCTGACATGGTGTGTGCCGGCACAACTGGGGGCATGACTCAGATGTTGTGGGTGCCGGCACAACTGCAGTGGACCCTGCAGATGGAGTGGACAGGTCCGCCACTGCAGCGCCCAAGTCAGACAGGGTGATAGTGGACTCCACTGCAGTGCCCACCTCCAGGGGAGGAGAATGGGGATCAGGTAAGGTGGGCAGGACAGAGGGGAGGACACCCTCACCACATCAGTGGTACAGACAAGCGTAGCGGGGGGTGGGGCCGGAAGAGCAAGTGGCAGGGGAGAAGGCCTGACCCTTCTGGGGATGGTGTATCTGTGGGTGGGGGAACCTGGGGCAGGGTGTGGTGGGGGCACCTGTGGAGTGGGGGCCTGAGGGATGGAGGAAGGAGACTTGGTGCCTGAGCTGCAGGGCGGCGGCGGGGTCTTGCTCTTCCGGGACCGGGGGGACTTGCGGGTGGGGGCCTCAGTCGGTCTGCACCGGGGGATGGTGTCCGGGGGCCAGGGGCACTCCGCTCCGTGTGGGTGGGCTTCCTCTTCCCCCTGAATGCTGGATCAGCTGGGTCGGAGGGGAAGAGGCCAAGGTCACAGAGGAAGAGCCGCTGTGTCTTTGGGGTTGCAGGTGAGGCAAGGGAGGGGTCTTTGGAGGGAGAGGCAACTGAGGACTGCGCAGTGCTTGTGGATGCGTGTGTTTGTGCCTGTGCCCCATCCCCTGTGAGTGTGGTTGCAGTCCCCTGACGGTGCGTGCGTGTGCGTCTTGTATGTGGCGTGTGTGTCCGTGTGCTGCATGTGTCTGTGCTGGTGTGTGCCTGTGCCAGTGTGTGTGTGCTTGGGACGGGTAAGGTGCTGAAGAGTGTGGATGGGGCAGAGGCAGGAGGGGTGAGGGACTGTCGGAGGAGGGACACTGCTGCCGTCAGGAAGGAGTCCATGGACCTATTGCCCCTCTGTAGGTCAGACATGCCCGATGAGATGCCCTCCATGAATGACACCAGCTGAGTCAACAGACTGGTGTGTGCATGGAGGACACTCGGCATCGCTGTCTGTCCTACATGGAGCTGGCAGAGGAGGTACACAGACTCCTCACTCAGGGCAGCAGGGGACACAGGGGCAGGGGGTGCGGTGCCTGGCCCGAAGGAGACACGCTCCCGAACATGGGAGCCTCCACGGACCTCAGGAATGGGAGCCGACGGGAGGGCGGTGGTGGTGGTGGTGGCGGGGACAGCAACACTAGCTGGGGTGTGGTGGCTGCTGACACCCGCCTCCATAAGGGAGTCATCGTCCGAGTTGCTCTGGTCCTCAGCTGAGGTGGATGGTGCTGAGGACTCCTCGGTGTGGCTCCCCTCGCCCTCCGTGCCACTGGGTCCCTCCGACCACTCCTCGGCTGCTGACCCAGTCTGGCTCTGCGGCTCCTCCTGGTCCGTGGAGCTGTCCCCTCCTGTGGCCGTGGATGTATCTGCAATCAATAGGGAAACAGACAGACATCAGTCACCTGCACCGAACGCACACACCACAGTAAGTACAGCACATTACAGAGCAAGCCCTGGCATCCTTAGTTGTACATTGCTAAAACTGCACAAACAGAACAGGAGAAGTCAATTGTCAGTCTGATGGTCAACCATGGCACTCACATCCCACCTGGCGTTGCACCCATCTGTCTGGTGTCTGTTGGATGGCAATACCCCAGTGTGGACACATGCACCATCTACACAGTATTTGGACAGTGCAGAGAACCCGGTGAAGCATGTGGACATGCACACATCACAACTCTTGCCACTGAGTCAGTGCAGGTGTCCGGATGAAAGGGATGCCCAGAGTCAAATAGGAAATGCATGTGATGCATACCAGCGACAGACACCATGATGCACCCATGTCCTGATAGCCATTGCCACAATGGTGTGCATGTAGCACATGTCACTCCCCTGCAGGATCACTAAAAGGAAGTCACATGCCATGGCACAGGCATGCCTGCTAAGTCATACATCACTGTCTCCAGTCACATGGGCAGGGCAGCCAGACAACAACACTCTGCACTGTGTCACAATAGTAGATCATGGGGAATGCAAGTCCTGGAGCTGAACAAGTGCACATGTACATCCCCACACACCACATCATCTGTACCCTCATCTGTCCAGGTCATACCCATTGGACATATGGGAGACCTGTAACACTACCCTCTGCACCTGAGCACATCACAATCTGCTGTGAATGGGAAACAGCTGCCTGAACCTCATATTCGCATACCCCAGTCTGCACGGTCAGGTGATCAAACACCTATGTGTCACACATGTATCATCTCCTATGGTCACATCTCCGGTGGCATGCGAAGCCCCAACCGAGGAACACCCCAGCAGACCTGACAACGAAGCCACAGCACACTGACACAGAGGCAGACACCTGAGGGGACAAATCACTGAGCAAAACGTGTCAGCTGATACACGGCAGTGGGAGTACAGAGTGTATTGTATGGCCTGGAGTAGGCATGACTGTCCTGTCCCACATGAATGAGGGATGAGCCCTGGACAGTAGGCAGCTGGCTAAGTATGTGTGACACACGTTATATACACACTCCTGGGGCACAAACATTGTTCCCACCCGCAGCATGGCTGTGTGCCAGATACCCCAGGCACATGTGGTGGATCAGCTCAGCAATTGGGCCACATATCAAAATGACACGCAGAACACATGTCAGAACACAGGCAATGTGTAAGCAATGGACCCACCCATGATGCCCACCACAGAGTCAGGGAAACAGATGCTGTCCCCCACCTTGAGTCAAGCAAACTGCAAGGACACAGTACCCAAGTGACACAATACCCTGACTGTAAGGGCCACACCTGGGTATCAGATGAGGAGTGGGCAGTGCACAATTGAGGGACATGGGTCCTGGACCACAAGACTGATGTACTGTGGAAGTTTAACCAGGCCAGAGGAGGGCACATAGCATGGCAGACATAGTTCACAATGCAGACATGGACTCACCCCCTCCTTGCTGCTCTCTGGCCTTCAGCTGCCCATCCAGATCAGGGAAGACCACCGCCAGGATCCTCAGCATGTGGGGGGTCAGGGTCCGGTGTCCGCCCCTCCTGCGAGGAGGCGACAGCTTCAGCTGGCCCCGTGCGATCCTCCGGGTCCAGCCCCGAAGGTCCTGCCACCTCTTCTGGCAGTTGCGGATCCGGCGCTTGTAGACCCCCACGGATCTCACTGCCCGGACGATGGTCAGCCATATCTTCTGCTTCTGGTGGGCATCAACCTGTGAGGATAACAAAGTGAGAATGCCATAACTACACGTGCAACATAACCGTGCATTACACAGTTGGATATACATGTCTCACTCACAGGGGCATATGATGTACACAGGCAGTGCAACGATGGCCATGGACAGTATGCCAGCAGTTACTACATGGTATCATTGCCTGGGAAGTAAAACCTTGTTTAAATGCACTGTCACTGCACTATACCTGTCCAGTGCATGTAACTACACACTATGGGGGGTGACAACTACTCAGTGAGCCTGCTAGCCAGTGGCGTGCAGCCTGTTAGCCTTGCTAGTCAGACAACATGCACATTTAGAAAGGCAGTGGACAGAACACTCGCCTGCTCCCCTGCTTTCCCATACAGCTTGCTGTACTATGGAAGGAGGTTGTCCAGCAGGGCCTGGTTCTCCTCAGTGCTGAAGGCTGGGGCTCTCTCCACAGTACGTGCCATTGCAGGGTCCAGAGGGTGCAGAAACAGCAGCAGTGTAGTGGCAGATGTCGTCCTGGAGCATGTAGTGCAGGCAAGTGAGCTCTCAGGGGAACAGCCAGCATTATATGTGTGCTGCAGAGGCAGATACTGTCCAATGTGTCCAAAGTGATAGGTCCAAGTCGTTTGCATCATCTGAATCTGGCCAATCCATGGAATAGCACCACTTACACACGCCCCCAGCATCCTTCAAATGTTCAACTTCATGACACCCATGAAATTGCAACATTGTTGTGGGTGACCAACTGAATTTACAGCATCAGACTCGTTCAAATTTTGAAAACGCGTCCGTTGCCAGGCCAGGCCATAGCCAATGGGTGCGCACCGATCGGTCCATTGCTGTTCAACGCGTATCCAGGATACAACGCTTACCCGCACACATTGAATGCAATGGGCCGGCCGGGAACACCGATCGGACCATTGCTGTTCAACACGTACATGGGATACAACGCGTACCCGCACACATTGAATGCAATGGGCCGGCCGGGAACACTGATCGGACCATTGCTGTGCAACGCGTACATAGGATACAACGCGTACCCGCACACATTGAATGCAATGGGCCGGCCGGGAACACCGATCGGACCATTGCTGTTCATCGCGTACATAGGATACAACGCGTACCTGCATACATTGAATGCAATGGGCCGGCCGGGAACACCGATCGGACCATTGCTGTTCAACGCGTACATGGGATACACCGCGTACCCGCACACATTGAATGCAATGGGCCGGCCGGGAACACCGATCGGACCATTGCTGTTCAACAGCGTACATGGGATACAACGCGTACCCGACACATTGAATGCAATGGGCCGGCCGGGAACACCGATCGGACCATTGCTGTTCAACGCGTACATGGGATACAACGCGTACCGCGCACATTGAATGCAATGGGCCGGCCGGGAACACCGATCGGACCATTGCTGTTCAACGCGTACATAGGATACAACGCGTACCCGCACACATTGAATGCAATGGGCCAGCCGGGAACACCGATCGGACCATTGCTGTTCAACGCGTACATAGGATACAACGCGTACCCGCACACATTGAATGCAATGGGCCGGCCGGAACACCGATCGGACCATTGCTGTTCAACGTACATAGGATACAACGCGTACCGCACACATTGAATGCAATGGCCAATGTGTGCGCACTGATCGGTCCATTGCTGTCCAACGCGTATTGCCAATACAACGCGTACCAGCGCGACATTGAATGCAATGGCCAATGTGTGCGCACTGATCGGTCCATTGATGTCCAACGCGTATTTCCAATACAACGCGTACCAGCGCACATTGAATGCAATGGCCAATATGTGCGCACTGATCGGTCCATTGCTGTCCAAGGCGTATTGCCAATACAACGCGTACCAGCGCACATTGAATGCAATGGCCAATGTGTGCGCACTGATCGGTCCATTGCTGTCCAACGCATCCCTGTACAAGTCACTGGCATATGTCACCATGCCTGTCACAGGTGAACATATGCCAGCCACATATACTTCCCAGGCAGTGAGGGACACACCTACAATACCACAGCCTGTCCAAACTGTATCCTAGGGCATGAAAGGCTGCATTACCTATTCCGTGTATGGGGGTGAACATGTTGTTCTGTGGGTGTCACTTGGGGGCAGCCACCCCCAGGCTGTGCACGTGTTTATGGGGACAGAATCCTTGGTGTTTCGTGTACATGACCACTGTGATGTGCAACTGTTCATATCTGAGCATGTGGCATGGTCACAGTTCACGGTGGTGTATGTGTATGTCATGTCACATACCCCCTGAGTCCCATGTGGGACGTTATGTTCAACCCAGGGTGACCCATTGGCACAATGGTGATGGTCCTCCACAGTCTGTGTGCATGTTGTGATTACAATGTCTCTGATTTCATGTGCACAATGGGAGGCAGTCTCCACATCCACATTGTTTGTGCATGGACTTTGATGTTGTGCGTGTGTGTGTCACAGACGTCCATGTCTGTCCTGCCGAGGCAACAGGGACCACTACCTGTGGGGCTCAAGGTTGTTTTGATGTGGTGTATACATGATACACCATGTCATGCCAGTGTCCATGTGGCAATACAGGGTCCCTGGGAATCTACCTGTCGTTGAGCTGTGATGCCTGGGGCACATCAGTCCTCACATGTCACTGTGGCGTGTGTTTGTTATTTGGCAGCAGGAGATGGGATCTGGGACACGGCCTCATGGTATCCAATGGCACGACCTGGGACTTATTGATGCCACTTGTTGGACTGTGATGTTAGATATTGGCCATGTATGTGCCATACATATCCGTACGGAACTGCACACATCATGTACTTGTGCCTCATTATGATGTATCATGTGATGTTGAGTGTGTTCAATGCCACATATGTGGGGTGGCTGACAATCTTGCTTTCTTCACCTATGCACTGCAGGGCACCAGCTGTCCATAGACCATTCCCTGACCTGGCAACGATGGTGGAATGTGACAGCATCCGACGGTTCCACTTCACCATGCAGCTGATTGAGGATTTGGCAGTGCGCTTGGCACCACATTTGCAACCTGGCCGTCCGTACCCTACAGCGCTGACCCCCAAGGTGAAGGTGATGGCAGCCCTACACTTCTTTGCCACTGGTACCTTTCAACACACTCTGGCGACTGCTGGAGGGATTTCACAGACCATGTTCAGCCGTGTGCTCCGGGATGTTTTGGAGGCTATGTTGATATACCTGAACCAGTACATCTATTTCCCTAGACTCCAACGACTCACTGGCGTGAAGAGTGACTTCTATGCCCTGGGGAGGATGCCGCATGTCATTGGCTCCAATGATGGGACACATGTGGCTTTGGTACCACCACAGGCCCAAGAGCAGGCCTACCGTAACCGCAAACACTACCACTCGGTCAATGCACTGGTGGTCTGTCTTGCAGATATGAGCATCACACACGTGTGTGCCCGTTTCCCTGGTTCTGCACATGATGCCTACGTGATGAGGAGTAGTCGCATCCCGAGGATGATGGCACAGATGCGGAACCAGCGTGCCTGGCTTGTAGGTGTGTACTGACTTTGTACCGTTGTGTGTGTTCTGCTATGTAGTGTTCCACCCTCTTTTCCAACTCTGCTAATGTGCAATTGTCTGTATGTAGGTGACTCCGGATACCCCAACATGCCGTGGTTGCTGACGCCCCTCAGGAACCCTGTGACACCAGCCCAGATGCGCTACAATGAGGCACATGGTCGGACCAGGAGAGTGATTGAGCGGACATTTGGTCTCCTGAAGAGCTGCCTCGACAAGACAGGAGGGTCCCTCCCATATGCCCCAGCAAAGGTGTGCAAGATTATCATCGTCTGCTGCATGCTCCACAACCTGGCAGTGCGGAAGGAGTTGCCTCTCATCCTGGATGACGATGACCAACGTCCGCCACCTGTGGAGGATCCTGGCCTGGACCACGATGCCAGTGATGATGATGATGATGATGATGTTGAGGGTGATGTCCGCACACAGCTCATCACCAACTTCTTCAGCTGAATGTGAATATCCAGAGATGGCATGTCAATGATGTGAGTTTGCATGATATGTGTTGGTGGTGCTCTGGTGCTGTTTGAGTGTGTCCATGGGCTACATGTCTGTATGCGTGTAGCGATGTGTCCTTGCAGGTAGTCTGTACTCCCCAACAGTGTTGACATGCTAACTTGGTTCTGGGTGGGTATCTTGTAACATGTATTCTGCATGAGTATTGCAGTTCTGTCCTGTTCTTCAGTACTTTTGACTGTGTGTCATTTCTGTCCTTCACAGGGTACTTTCAGAGTCGTTTGGTCAACTGTGATCCCCAAAACCGTGATTCGACTTCCCGGGTGGTAGCTGTTGTGTCCCTACAGGTGATGTGCACCACACCCATGGACTTCCTTCCTTCTACACTTGTTGACTGTGTGCCCGCTGCCAGGTGGGATTACCTTACATCTGTGGTGGTTACAACATGTTGCAAATGTGTAATAAACCTGTGCTTCACTTTGTGATGTGCGTTGTCTGTGGTCACACATCTGACTGACATTTGCTTACTGCACCAGTGGGCTAGTTAACACAGACTGTGAATAGGTGTTGGGTCTGTGCAATGCAACGTATTTCCTGGCAACACCAGTGTAGGCTATGAGTCAGATGTCCATGGTGTGTATGTGTTGTCTAGCCCTGGTGGTGTGCCTCCCCCATATGTGTGAAGTCGCTATGACTCACATGCCGGTGTTGTACTTGCTGTAGCAGTTAGCATGCACAGTGTCATTTCCCCGATCATCATCGCAACTTCTGAGACAACATAGGAATCACAACAGAGGCAAGTATGGTGTATAAGTGAGTTTATTGACATACATGTGTGAGTACAGTGCACAGGTTGTTGGGTGCTGTACATTGTGATTGTGATCCAAAGTTCCTAGATAATTTGGAAGTCCTGGTAGCAGAAATGTCCAGAGTAAAGTCCACAGTAATCAGAGACATTGGTCCAACTTGAGCTCCCCATGTCATGTGGGAGAGTTGTGTTGCAGTCAACAGGGTGAACAGTTTGCGCACAAAGGTTATTCTCCAGAACAGGTTTTGGCTTCCTGGGGGTTGCACATGGCCATTGGCCTCTCACTTGCCCCTCCTCGGATGGCCCCTCTTCTTTGGGGGGGGACCCTCAAGTGCAGGCTGCTGCGGTGCAGGGGACTCTCCGCCAGAGTCATCCTGCCTCCCTGTGGCAGTTGCAGTTGTTTCAGCAGCAGATGTTGTGGGCACACAGGGAGGTGTTGACTGGTTGCTGCTCATCTGGCGGAGGCATTGTAATATGTCCCTATGCACCGCCGTCATCTCTTGCAGTGTGTCCCACTTGGACTCCACGCGGGACATGTGTGAGTCCAAGCGGGCATGATGGGCAGCCTGCTGCTGTTTAATGTCGCTGAGGAGCCCCACTACCTGGCTGAACTCTCCGGTGCTGGACTGGTACGCATCGGCTATGCGTGCCAGTTGTGGGTCATCATGCAGTCCAGACCCTTCTGTGAGCAGCGACCTATGTCTCCCACCCCTCCCACCACCCCTGGCGACACGTGCAGTACCTGAGGTGGCAGGCACAGGTGACCCTGGGCCACCTTGTGGGTTGTTGGTGGTGGTGGTGTCCATGGCCCCACGTTGGTCCAGGGTCCCTGTGCTGGTGGTGGTGCTGCTCCTTGGTCTGTCCATGTCGGCAGGGGTGGTATGTGTGTTGACAGTCATTGGAGGGGTGGGTGCAGGGGGTGCAGCTGGTGGTCCTGCTGGTGCTGCATGATGACTTGTTCCGAAGGTGTCAGGTAAGTCTTCTTCATCCGAGGAGGGCAGAGGCTGTTCCACACCAGTGAGCTCCGTATCCTCTTGAGCCTGGGACGAGGACTCCTCAGCATCTGCTGCTGTGTCCCCATCATCACCTGTTTTTGGGAGACACACACAATGTATGTTATGTTTCTGCAGGCATCAATGGTTGACACACCTGACAGTTGTGACTGTGCCTCTGGATGCGGGCCTGTACAATGCATTGTCCTAAGTTGTCACAGTCAGGGGTTGATATTGGTGTACCACATTGTCCTGCATTATTTGGGCATTTCTATGTGAATGTTGGGGTGTGTACATGGTCTGCATTGGTTGTATTTGGTTGTCATCCGCTCCTCCTTCCCACCCAGCCAGATAGCTATCCCACCATGGACCGTGCTTCCATTGCAGGGAGTGCAAGTTGTCTTTCAGGATGTAAGTCAGTGGTGTCCTGCTGTTGGTTGTTGCACAGTTGCCAGCAGGGCCTTGTGCTCCCCACAGCAGTAGCCAGTGTCAGCCATCTTGTGAGTCCTTTTCCACTCCCTGTGATGTGAGCATGGTTGAGTGTGGTGTTGATGGGCCAATTGTGAGGGTGAGCAATATCTGTGCCTACCACTCCCATCATGCTATTGCCTCCACCCCACTTCCCAGCATGCTCATACTTACTTGCTTTTGGGTGGACTTCACTGTGTGTGAGTGTGAGAGCAATGGCAAGATGGCTGGCAGTGGTGTCCTGATGTTAGTTGGTGGCCAGTTCCCAGCATGGCCTTGTGCTCCCCACAACAGAGCACCAGTGTCAGACATCTTTGATGGGGCTTTCCACTCTCTGTGGGGTGTGCATGCTTGAGTGTGAGCTTGCTGGGCCATGTGGGTGGGGGATGTTGAGCCGTGACTACCACTCCCATCATGCTATTGCCTCCACCCCACTTCCCAGCATGCCCATACTTACTTGCTTTTGGGTGGACTTCACTGTGTGTGAGTGTGAGAGCAATGGCAAGATGGCTGGCAGTGGTGTCCTGATGTTAGTTGGTGGCCAGTTCCCAGCATGGCCTTGTGCTCCCCACAACAGAGCACCAGTGTCAGACATCTTTGATGGGGCTTTCCACTCTCTGTGGGGTGTGCATTCTTGAGTGTGAGCTTGCTGGGCCATGTGGGTGGAGGATGTTGAGCTGTGACTACCACTCCCATCATGCTATTGCCTCCACCCCACTTCCCAGCATGCCCATACTTACTTGCTTTTCGGTGGACTTCACTGTGTGTGAGTGTGAGAGCAATGGCAAGATGGCTGACAGTGGTGTCCTGCTGTTGGTTGGTGGCCAGTTCCCAGCATGGCCTTGTGCTCCCCACAACAGAGCACCAGTGTCAGACATCTTTGATGGGGCTTTCCACTCTCTGTGGGGTGTGCTTGCTTGCATGTGAGCTTGCTGGGCCATGTGGGTGGGGGATGTTGAGCTGTGACTACCACTCCCATCATGCTATTGCCTCCACCCCCCCTTCCCAGCATGTCCATGCTTCCTTCCCTTTGACTCTGCTTCCCTGTGGGGTTGTGTGCCTGTGCTGACAATGTTATCCTGGGGTTAGTTTTGCTACAAGTCCCATGTGTGTCCCTGTGCTTCACTCAGCATGACCCAGGGTTGTGGTTCTTTGTGGGATATTTGATTGGAGTGTGAGGCAATGCATTCTCCCAGGTGAGTTTTGTGGAGTTTGTGTTAGGGGTGTGTGTGAGAAACACTGCTGGTAACTATGGTCAGGGCTGTGAGTCCTCCTTCCCACCCAGCCAGATATCCCACCATGGAACGTGCTTCCATTGCAGGAAGTGCAAGTTGTCTTTCAGGATGTCAGTCAGTGGTGTCCTGCTGTTGGTTGGTGCACAGTTTCCAGCAGGGCCTCGTGCTCCCCACAGCAGTAGCCAGTGTCAGCCATCTTGTAAGTTGTTTTCCACTCCCTGTGATGTGCGCATGGTTCAGGGTGGTGTTGATGGGACAGTTGTGGGGTGACCAATATCTGTGACTACCACTCCCATCATGCTATTGCCTCCACCCCCTTCCCAGCATGCCCATGCTTCCTTCCCTTTTACTCTGCTTCCCTGTGGGGTTGTAAGCCTGTGCTGACAAGATGGCTGACAGTGTTATCCTGGGGTTAGTTTTGCTACAAGTCCCATGTGTGTCCCTGTGCTTCACTCAGCATGACCCAGGGTTGTGGTTCTTTGTGGGATATTTGATTGGAGTGTGAGGCAATGCATTCTCCCAGGTGAGTTTTGTGGAGTTTGTGTTAGGGGTGTGTGTGAGAAACGCTGCTGGTAACTATGGTCAGGGCTGTGAGTCCTCCTTCCCACCCAGCCAGATATCCCACCATGGAACGTGCTTCCATTGCAGGGAGTGCAAGTTGTCTTTCAGGATGTCAGTCAGTGGTGTCCTGCTGTTGGTTGGTGCACAGTTGCCAGCAGGGCCTTGTGCTCCCCACAGCAGTAGCCAGTGTCAGCCATCTTGTAAGTTGTTTTCCACTCCCTGTGATGTGCGCATGGTTCAGGGTGGTGTTGATGGGACAGTTGTGGGGGTGAGCAATATCTGTGCCTACAACTCCCATCATGCTATTGGCTACACTGACTTGCCCAGCATACACATATTTCCTTTCTTTCAGTGGGCTTCACTGTGTGCTGGTGTTGTAGTGGTGGCTACTTGTCTGGATGTGTTTGTCAGTTATATTTGTGCCACTGCCTAGCTGTAGTTGTAGTTGTGTTTGTACATGTGATGACACAGTTAAATGTCACTTTGTGATGGCATGTGTTGTGTTTCTCTGAGTGACATACACATTTTGGGATGATTCTGTTCTGGTTGCTGTGTATTTGCTAAGAGTGCATGGTTTGACTCTCCCTTGACAGTGATGTGTGTGTGTAGTCGCAGAATATTGTGTACATTTGTTGTGTACTCACCAGGCTCTGGGATGTTTTCTAGTCCATAGACGCTCACTGGTGGTAGGATGGCCCGCACCTTCTCCTCCCAGGGCCTGAGGTATACTGGCTTGGCAGGAGGGCCACTGCCGGTGTATTGGCTCAAGATGTAGTCCTTCTTCAGCAGCTCCTTCACCCTCCTGCGCACGTCATACCACCTGTTCTGGATGTCTGTCTTTGTGCGCAAACATGGTGATTGTGCGTTGACCCTGTCGACGATCCTCTCCCACATCTTTGTTTTCTGTGACATGGGTGTATGTTGGACCAGTGTACCAAAGAGCTGTGGCTCTACCCTGAGGATCTCATCTACCAGGACTTCCAATTCACTATCTAGGAACTTGTGATTCTTCTTTGGGGGCATGGTGATGGGTGGTGATGGTGAGTGATGTGTGTGTTGGTGTGCAGGTGAAGGTGTGTGAGTGTGTGTTTTGCTAGGTGTATGTGAGGTTTCTATTTGTTGTGGTGCTGATGGTGTGTGGCTTGTGTGATGGATGAGCTGTGGGTGTGTGGTTGCTGTCTGTTGAGTGCTGGCAGGTAATTTGAATTTGCAAAGGATCATGGTAGGGATTTGTGTCCTTTATATGGGTGGAGTTGTGGGTGTGTCTTTGTTCCCTGCCCCTCCCCCAGTATTTATTGGCTTTGTAATTGCTTGTTTGGCCTTTTTTGTGTATTTTCCCTTTGTACTTTTCGTGCATGTAGGAGACGTTCTTGTGACCGAGTCGGACCCTGCAGTTGTCTCGTACGGGCTTGTCCGTTTCGTTCACACTGTGTTTGTGCTGTTTTCTATGCTGCGTACGCGTCGGTCGCAGTGTTTTGGGTTGCTTCGGCTCGCAGTTTTGTATGCGTGTCGGTCGTACGGCTTGTCTTCCGTGCGACTCGGTCGTGTTTTCCACGCCTTGCATCGTACTTGGCGGGTGGGAGTCCGCGGGTACGTCTCGTTCGGTATTGTTCCGGGTGCGAGTCGGTCGGTTCGAATCGCGTGTTTTTCCGGCCGGATTGCTGTTTTCCGCGCGGCTCGGTCCTTCGGCTTGTGTTCCGTACGAGTCGGTCGGGTTTTGCTCACTTCTCATCGTACTTGGCGGGTCGTGCTGCACCGGTACGTGTCGGTCGGAATGTATTCCGGCTCCGAGTCGGTCGGTACGTTTTCCGGCCGGAATCGGAATCGGCCCCTAAATCATTGTTTCCTTGCATCAATTTCAGTTTATTTTTTGGGTGATTATTGGCAATATCTTTTTTCAGAAATTTTAATTTTTTTATATATTAAACTTTGCTTAGTAGAAAAAATATAAAAAAATAATACAAACAATATATACAGTGCTGTGCAATTATATACAATACTGTACAGTGTAATGCAATCAATGGTATCAGTTCATTTTGTTTCACATACAAGAGATAATGTTCTCAATCTTTGTGACACAAGGAACTGTTTCCATATATATACACACTTATATTGTAGAGAAAACACCTATTTATAACAATATTTCACCCCCCACACTAACAAAGCCACTCATTCCTCATGCTCACACACATTCATTGCCTCATTTTGGCCATTTTTTGCTTGTTCCAAACACTGAATTTAATCACTGTCTGAGACAACGGCTAAGTTACTGTTTTCTCTGCTGTTGCTGTGTTATGGGTTGGAATCTGGTATAGTCAGGTCTACCATCCTTTCGGAGGATAGTATGTACAAACTCCACCTTCTTCAGGACCACCTGGTATAATACCTCATGAAATTATGGATTAAAATGGGGGTTTCTTTTGTAACCTTGTTTCTGTAAATAATATAAGAACTCCTTAATGGCCAGCTTTATATCAACTGGTTTGAATTCAGACCCATACCCAGTGTTGTTTCTGCACAAAGGGAAGCTTACACCAATGCGGTGTACAGAGTGAAAGAAGGAAAAATGTTATGAAGAAAACAATGAATGCATCTAATATATGTGAATGAGATGGAGTTCACCTTATATCCCACAATGATTCAGAAAAGTTTTATCATCTCTGAGATCTTCATGCTGTATTGTTAATGTGCATATGGAGTAAAGTATCAATATTGATACTGAGGGTAAGAAATGTTCCTGCCCTTTTTATAGAGATACGCAAGTTCTTAGAGACATGGTCCTACATAGCAAATAGATGTGCAAATAGGTGTGCTAGGGATTGGATGATCCTGATTGTAGAGACTGCCAGTGAAGTTGTTATCATACTAAATCAGGAAATCCTAGAGCTCGAAGACAAACTGAAAGGCATAACTGCCCTAGAGGACGCAAAAACTAAAATTTACAGTATTTCTTATGAACTACAAGATTTTGAAGAATATCTTATTAAGAAAAAGACAGAAAAGCTGAAAAAAGACATTAGGTGGCATAGTCGGGAAAAGGCGTACCCATACCTCACGGCAAATTACTACCAGGAGTGTAACAATGAAACAGGACACTATGACCAAACCAGAGCACTGAGAAGGAAGCTTATTACTTTTTCGGACACATTTTCTCCAGACTCCAAGGGAGAACACTTAGGGCCACCAGACAATGCAAATTTAGATCCTGCACCACAGAGGGGAAGACAGGAGGAAAACTACCGGTACCCATCATCATCCCCTGTTTTAACCAGAGGCAGCAACAGGGGTAGCAACAGGTACCTGAGACAGAACAGGGGGGATACTTTCAACAAGACCCTCAACCTCACTATCAGTATTTAAAAAACAGAAACCAACAATACTGGAGGTCATAAAAATAGACCCCATATAGAAGAAGACAACATTCCTGTTTTTAATTTATCATCTATTACATTGACCCGGGAAGAATGCTTTCTATTAATGAAAAGTTTATCCTTTGTGGCAAGTACCACTAGTAACATGTATAAACTCAACCAAGATGTCTTTGAGTTCTTTAGAAAGATCAGACTGAAAAAATATTTCTCAGAACACATTCCCAATGAACAAGAAAACAATGCATTAGGTTGTAAACCTGCCTCCAGATTTACACCCACTATAGACATGGTGGGACCAGAGGTGTCCATTTTTGAGAAAACAGTTCTAAAAGAACTTAAGAAGTTCACAAAATATATTCAGAAGGTGGCCCCAAACCTTACTAAAGGAGAAATAGAATCTTTGAAGAAACTCCAGGACCACACCAATATAACTATAAAGCCTTGTGACGAAGGTGGTGGTATTGTAATGATGGATACCAATGACTACATTAAAATTCAGTCCATGCTGCAGGTTCCTTAGCATTATCAAAAAGCTAGTCTGGTAGCACTAGATAAATTGAAAAGTCAGATCGAAAAACTGACTCAAACAGCACTAACAGTGACGTACGCAAGAAAGAATGTGAGTTTTTAAATGTACAGAATCCAGTCACTTCGGCCATTTATGGCGTACCAAAAACACATTAAGACACAAAAGATCCCCATTACGTCCCAATAATTTCATCCATTAATTTGATCACAGAACCATTATTGAAATATGTGGATGCAAATTTGTGTCCTATGACTAAAAGCTATCAATCCTACATAAGATATACTGGTGATATGATAGCCAAGATAGAGAACACACCTTATAATTCAGAACAAGAAATTCTGGTCACGTTAGGTATTGAGGCGTTGTATACAAATATTCCTCAACAAGAAGCAATAGAAGCAGTAGAAGCCCTTCTAGAGAGATTTTCAGGTGATCGACCCAATACATTTATATTGGAATGCTTAAAAATAGCGTTTTCCAAAATTACTTTGAATTTAATGGCAACAGGTACCATTAAACCAAAGGAACAAGCATGGGAGCATCATGTGCTCTCAGCATAGCAAATATTTATATGGGAAAGTATGAATGCAAACACCTTTTTAATGAGGCTGTCCCATTTATTGAAAACGCAAAGCACTGGCATCGCTTCATAGATGATATTTTCTTTGTATGGTCAGGAGAAGAGGATGGTCTCGTAGACTTCATACAGTGGCTGAACCTTAGCGACAAAAATCTAAAATTTATAGCTAAAGATAATTAGGAAAAAGTAGAATTTCTAGATATTTGGATTACAGGCACCAAGTTGACTTCTATAGAAAACCCACAGCTAAAAATACCGTGCTCCAACACTCAAATTTCCATCCCAATCGCCAAAAAGACTCAATCCCCTTTGGAGGAATTTCTTAGGATTAGAAGGTACTGTTCTACCATCAGAGGGTATGAGACACATGGAGAACTACTTAAGCAGAGACTTCTTAAAAGAGGTTACCCCAAACACTTGGTTCGACAAGCATTTAAGAGAGCAAAGTATTATAACAGTGACGCTCTTACAACGACCCAATCATAAGAAAGAAGATGAACTTGTCTGTGTCATAAATCACTCCAACTTAAACCATAAAGGCAAAATAATTTTTGACAAATTGGAAAATCCTCAGTACCAATGAAGCTGATAATATACTGGATATTCCTACCTTTGCATTTAGAAGAAATTCCAATATAAGAGACAAAATAATTCACACTAGGCTAAAACCAAAAAATGAAAAAACACAAGGTTCCATTGTGGAAACCAAGGTGATAAAAGAGAACCATAGACATCGTACAATGGCATGCTTGTGATGCTACTGTAACCTCAGGTAGATGGGAATATGGACAACATAAAGGTCTTTTATAAGACATGTCTAACTGCAGAATTTCTAATGTTATATATCTTATCATCTGCCCATGTGGACTTGGATACGTAGGTGAAACAGGCAGAGAATTCAGGACTCGCTAAGCAGAACATAAGTCTTCAGTTAGAACAAAAAATTTGAAGCACCCTTTGTCCAACATTGTTGTGATCAAGGCCATACAGAGAATGAACTTAAATGGGTCATCATAGAAAACTTTCTAGCTAAACATGGACAAGTCATGATGAATACACGTAAAGCTAGAGAAACATATTGGATTTTCTCTCTTGACACGGTAAAGAAGGGACTAAATGAGGAAATCATATGGCGAGTCACCTTATCCCGTTCACCTCTCTAAGTATGCTTGTTTCTGAATCAGACAAACACTTCTGCCCACCCTAGCCACCGACTTGGATGACTATCCACAATTCCCATAATTTTTCTTTCTGTCATTAGACTTTTTTCACCTTTATTTCTGAATAGCCTAAGTGGATTTATAGTTTTTCTTCAGTAAGAAGTCTTATTACATTTAACAACTAGGAAGTGTGCTCAGATATCACTCTCTATCATCAAGAGTTCAGCACAATAAAAATATTAGAAATAGTGATCAGGGCTACCACTGTGCTATACAAGTACATACATATATTAGATCAGAGGAAAAGGGAGGGGGAAACAATAGAAATAAATAAAATACAGCTTATAATCCCTTATTTATTACAACTAAACAGGTTTTTCTCTGCAACAATCCGATAAACCACTTTTAGAAACTCAGGCATTCAAAGATGACGGACAGAATTTCCACATTTAAGCGATCGTAAGATGGCGTCCATATTTTGCATCACTTTAGGGTCCCCTCTCTATGTTTAGCTATGACCCCTTTGTTCTACGTCAATACGTCAGTTACAGCGCATTAAGCGCCATTCGTTTAAATTAAATGAGCTCTGGCATTGTAAATCTCCTACTAACGAGAGCCTGTCCGATAGATTGAAACTACTGAGAGCAAGATTCCCGCTCTGGAAGGTAAGACTATTTCAATCCTTGCACCAGTAGCGAAGGACTTTTGCGGTGACTCGGTTACCGATATATGCAGTGGTAGGACACCATTAGTCCCCCACATTAAATGATTATACAAGAGACCGTTGTAACCTAAATGGGCTCTCCAGTCTTACCTTGCAGACTCTTGCCTTAAGATAAGAGTATTCCATCTTGACATGAGTAGCGCAGTACTCTTACGGGACTCATTTTGTGATATATATATATATATATTCACTGAAAAAACCATAGGTTTTAGGGACAGTTATAGTTAGTTGGACATTTCACTCGTACAAAACCATAGAAATTCCCCGTTATAGTTAGTTCAGCTAACTATAACTCGCGCCCCGCAATGCACTGCTGATGACGTCACATATTAAATCACTCATGACATGGTCAGTGACATCACTGATGACATCTCAAATGACATCACTGATGACATCATGCAGTGACTGTGTGTTTCTCTAAAGTTTAAATATTTTTAATATATATCGGAAAAGACGTATTGAAGAAAGAGTGGGTGTATAAGTGTCTGAATGGATGATTTAGTAGGTGCGTGATTGAGTCTATAAGTGAGTGATTTAACGTATCTTACTGAATGCATGGGTTAGTGACTAAACTGGGTGAATGTCCGTATCCGTCTGTCTGTTGCTGTGTAAGTGACTGCATGTGTTTGTGAATAGCTACATGAGTGTGTATATGAGTTATTGAATGGTTGTCTGACTATCTGTATGGGTGCCTGAGTGTTTGTGTGGGAGGGGTGTGTGTGACTCTGTGTATAGATGTGTGAGTGGGTGATTCACTGGGTGGATGGTTTCAAGAGTGCATCTGTGATAGACTGTATGGGTGGGTAAGTGTGTGTAAGAGTGTGTTAGTGAGTGAATGTATGTCCCAGTGGTACATGTGTGAGTAACTACATATGTGAAAGGCAGTATATATGTGTGTTGGAGTATATAAATAGCTATAAGCTGAGAGTGAGTGATTGTGATAGTGGCTGTATGGATGAGTGTGTGCTTGTATCAGTGATTGTATAAGAGCGTAACAATGTGCTAGTATTTGTTTGATTAAGTGAGCTGGTGTGTGTATAACTGTATAGGTGAGTAAATGGCAGTGTGTTTAATTATTTGCATGACTGACTAGGTGTGTGAGTTCCTCTATGGATGAGTGGCGGTGTTTGAGTGTCTATATAGGAGTAAGAGTGCATATGATAGTCCTGTACTGAGTGACCATAAGTATGAGTGACTGTACGGGTGAGTGAGTGGATGTGTGTGTGTGTAGACCTAAGAATCAGTGAGTGGGTATGTAGTTATTGGTGTTGGAGTGTCTATGGTTTTGCGAATGGCAGTCTGTAATTTAGAGTGGGTGTATCAAAGGTTATATTAGGGTGTGAGGAGGTGCATCAGATTATCACGTGGATGATGTCATCAGTGATGTCATCAGTGATGTCATTTGAGATGTCATCAGTGATGTCATCAGTGATGTCACTGACCATGTCATGAGTGATGTAATATGTGACGTCATCAGCAGTGCATTGCGGGGCGCGAGTTATAGTTAGCTGAACTAACTATAACGGGGGAATTTCACGGGTTTTGTACGAGTGAAATGTCCAACTAACTATAACTGTCCCTAAAACCTATGGTTTTTTCAGTGAATTTCAAAGGTTTTTTAAATGCTAATTTCTAACTATAACGTGTCTGAAACCTATGGTTTTTTCAGTGAATTTCAAAGGTTTTTTAAATGCTAATTTCTAACTATAACATGCCTGAAACCTATGGTTTTTTCAGTGAATTTCAAAGGTTTTTTAAATGCTAATTTCTAACTGTAACGCCCCTAAAACCTAAGGTTTTTTCAGTGAATTTCAAAGGTTTTGTAAATGACAATTTTTAAATGTATTAATTGTTATATTTATTTTTTGAAACTGATTTACTACATTTTTTAAAACTATTTATTTTTAGATATTTTATTTATTAAATTACATTGTAATTACATTATACATTACATTACAAAATATACTTTCTCAGAATGAATTACTTTAGTTTAAATAGTTTGCAAATAGGCAATAGAGTTTTAAGTACAGTAGTTACAGTTGTTGCAATGGGCAACACAATTTCAAACACAATGCAACATTGACCTCAATGTGAATTTCTAGTTAAATGCAATTAGTTACTTTATGGATTACTTTTCTAACCACAGGACTGGATCCTAGATTCAGTCCTGGGACATCTCCTGTAAACAGTTGAGTAAAAGCGTTTTGGTTACAGTAGTGATTTTTAAGGAATATTATTGTATTTTAAAAGTTGACACTTAGAATCTTTTTCACATAGAATCACCAATGTTATCCTATGGGAGGAAATTCACTTAGCAGGTAAGTAGTGTTATCGTTACTTTTTCTTACTCAGTGTTGGATCCTGGATCCAGCACTGGTGCATCTCCTGTAAACAGTTGAAAGAATGCGTTTAAGTCATACAGGCGATTTGTAAGGAATATTTGTAATTTGTGAAAATCGACACTTTGAAACTTTTCTGCTGAAAACCAGACAATGGATTCCTATGGAAGGAAATATAAGTTACTGGTAAGTACGGTTAGAATTACTTTTCAGGGTCAGTGCTGGGCTAAAAGATGCAGCACTGGGTTCTCTCCTGATAACAGGTGAGTAAATCGGAATTCGTAGTTCGGTTGATTTTAGAGGAATATTATAAAGTTCCAAAACTCCACACTTAGAAGAATTTCCAAGTGAAACCAGTCAATGTTAGCCTATGGAAGGAAATTCAAGTTGCTGGTAAGTACGGTTAAAATTACTTTTCAGGATCAGTACTGGGCTGAAAGATGCAGCACTGAGGTCTCTCCTGATAACAGGTGAGTAAATCGGAATCCGTATTTCGGCTGATTTTAGAGGAATATTATAAAGTTCCAAATCTGCACACTTAGAAGAATTTCCAAGTGAAACCAGTCAATGTTAGCCTATGGAAGGAAATTCAAGTTACTGGTAAGTACGGTTAGAATTACTTTTCAGGACCAGTACTGGGCTGAAAGATGCAGCACTGAGGTCTCTCCTGATAACAGGTGAGTAAATCGGAATTCATATTTCGGCTGATTTTAGAGGAATATTTGCACAATGGTGAAGGGAGGGGTGGGGCCTGAGGTGACATCTGTGCAAACGCGCCCCGTGGCGCGTTTTAAGTTGGGGATTAAGTCCCCTTGAATCATGAGGGTCCCTGAGGCCAACTAGCCCACCAGGAACCTCCAGTATGCGCCAGGGGCTGCGTTGCAGAGACGTGTACAGAGGCCACACCCCTTTTACACCTCTCTGCAACGCAGCTCTGTGGTGCTTTCTGGACGTACCTGTTGGGCTAGTTGGCCCCCAGGGACCCTCAGGATTGAAGGGGATTTAATTCCCCATCTTAAAACACGCCACGGGGCCTGTTTGCACACATGTCACCTGAAGCCCCGCCCTCCCTTCACCACTGTGCAAACGCGCCCGTGGCGCGTTTTAAGTTGGGGGATTAAGTACCCTTGAATCCTGAGGGTCCCTGGAGTCCAACTAGCCCACCATGTACTTCCAAAAGCGCCACAGAGCTGCGTTGCAGAGAGGTGTAAAAGGGGCGTGGCCTCTGTACACCTCTCTGCAACGCAGCCCCTGGCGCATACTGGAGGTTCCTGGTGGGCTAGTTTGCCCCCAGGGACCCCCAGTATTCAAGGGGAATTACTTCCCTTCTCAAAACGCGCCAGGGGCGCGTTTGCAGACTGCTGCAGGGAGGGGGCGGGCCTCCGGCACGATGCCGGTCCTTTTTTTTTTTTTTGATTGGGAGGGGGCTGCGTGGCCCCCTTCCCTCAGCCACTTTTTGCCCCGTGGACCCCATCCCCCGGGGCCTGAGGAGTTTTTTTTTTTTTAAATAAAATTTAAAAAACGGGAAGGGGGCCGCGTGGCCCCCTTCCCTGGGCCTGTATTGGCCACCGGGACCCCATCCCCGGGGCAAGCCCTCTTTTTTTGTATTAAAAATTTGGAGGGGGCTGCGTGGCCCCCTCCTCAGGCCATTTAAGGCCCCGGGACCCCATCCCCGGGGCCGGCCTTTAAATATTTTTTTTTATTTTTTTTTAGGGGAGGGGGCTGCGTGGCCCCCTCCCTGGCCACTTATGGCCCCGGGGACCCCATCCCCCGGGGCCTGGCTCTCGTTGGGGACTGTGGGGGTCCCCAAACCCCCCACAGTCCCGCCGGCTCCCCGTGTCCTACGGGAGCCGGCATTAGCTTTCCACATGGGGAGCAGCTAAGATGCTGCTCCCCATGTGGAAAGCAATTTGCTTGGATATTGGAAGCGAGAGCAGGTTTCCTGCTCGCGCTTCCAATATCCAAAGCAAGTTTGCAATGACAGGACAGGACCCGCGAGGCTCCCGTCCTGTCATTGCAAACAGCAGTGTCCCGGGGTAGGCACCCCGGGACACTGCAGGAGCCTGGCCCTGGGGGTGGCGGTCCCCAGGGCCACCACAGGCTCCAAGAGGGGGCCGCGCAGCCCCCTCCCCCACATCTAGAAAGCCCCGGGAGGTGGTGGTCCCTGGGCTTCGAGGTCCAAAACGGACCCCCATTTTAAATTTCTTAGTGCCCCGGGAGGTGGCGGTCCTCAGGGCGTGTGGGGGGCTGGAGCCCCCACACAGGTTAAAACATTTTAAAAAGAAGCCCCGGGGAGGTGGCGGTCCTCGGGGCAGCGGGAGGGCAAAGAGCCCTCCCGCACCATTATTTTTTAAGCCCCGGGGGTGACGGTCCCTGGGCTTTGGGGCCTTAGAGGCCCCCCACATATTAAAAAGAAACCCCTGCATGCCCCCGGGACTTGGCCCACCCGGGGCCAATTAACAACGAATCGCGGAGACCGCGCTTCGCTTTTTTCTCGGCGGGATCCGCGCACCCTGAGCGCATCCCGCCGATTTTTTTTTATAATGCTTTTTTCTGCCCAGGGGTCCTTGTGGGACCCCCTGAGCAGACCTAGGGGTCAGGTGTTTCTACCCTGCCCCCTTTGTGCGTTTGCGCACTTGTTTCTTCTGGGTTTTTTTCTAATCGGCAGGATCCGTGCACCCTGAGCGCATCCTGCCGATTTAAAAAAAAATGCTTTTTTCTGCCCAGGGGTCCTTGTGGGACCCCTGAGCAGACCTAGGGGTCAGGGTGTTTCTACCCTGCTCCCTTTTGCGCTTTGCGCACTTGTTTCTGTCCCTCGGTTCTACCGAGGGATAAATGGCTGCCAACACTTCCTGATTTGGAGTGTTGACAGCCACTTGAAAGCCAATTAACATGCAGCTCGTGATCGGGACGGTGCGCGCAGGGTGCGCTCAGGGTGCGCGAATCCGACGCGGCCATAGATATATATGTGATTTTTATTTTGATTTTCACAGGAACTACAGAACGGATTTACACCATTTAACAAAAAGGGTTCTTTCTGAACCAAGAACTACCTCTTTGCCAAATTTGGTGTAATTCCGTTCAGCAGTTCGGGCTGTAGCCGTGTCTAAAGTTTCCTATGGGAAAATGAATAGGGAAAACACGTTCTGGGACCCCCCTTTTTTCTCGGCCCCCGCTTGACGAATCACCTTGAGACTTTCAGGGTAGGAGCGGACCGGAGCGGGCCATAAAGTTTGAAAATTTCACGAAGATTCGTCAACCGACGCAAGAGTTATTTCAAATAGAATGTATCGGATTTCCTATGGAAAATAGGTCCTAACTATAACTATCTACTGGCGACCGCAGTAGATTATATATATATATATATATATATATATATATATATATATATATATATATATATATATATATATCTATAGTATGACATATTTAGCCCCGCCAAAAAAAAGACTGCATAAGAGACCGCTATTGCTTAAACGGGCACTGTGCATACTGAGGGTCACAGAAAAATAAGGCAATACACCCATGTACCTCAAGACATCCAAGAATGCCATTAGTGCCTGTTTGATATGGATTTTGCATCTTTTCAGGATCAGATGCCAGCCCTTTTCAGGATCAGATGCCAGCCCTCAATAACGAGATGAGAAGTAGGATTTCAATCGTCTAAAGTTGTCTTTTTCACAAATAGAAAATGGTATGCACATGAAATGTAACATGCATAAGAAGTACAGAGAAAATAAAAAAATAAAAGCAGAGGTAATGCCAATCCTAGGGAAATACAAGTAGCTAATTAGTACAAAAAAATTGCATGTGGTACTAGTATTAATACCATATTGATGTGTTTGTCTTACTAGCAGTAGCCCATTGAATGTGGACCGGTTTTTGGTTTACTATATGCTGAGAGCTTGGCCAACTAGTAAGCTATAAGAGGCTCAAAAAGGTAAAATCTCTCTAGCTTAATTCGCTCATCCAGATGAAGGGACAACTTTCCCAAAACTATGCTCACAGCTATGAGATCAATATTGATACTTTACTCCATATGAACATTAACAATACAGCATGAAGATTACAGAGGTGATAAAACTTTTCTGAATCGTTGGGGGATATAAGGTGAACTCCATCTCGCCCACATATATTAGATGCATTCATTGTTTTCTTCATAACATTTTCCCTTCTTTCACTCTGTACACCACATTGATGTTAGCTTCCCATTGTGCAGAAAGAACATTGGGTATGGGTCTGAATTCAAACAAGTTGTTATCATAAAGCTGGCTATTAAGAAGTTCTTATATTATTTACAGAAACAAGGTTCTAAAAGAAACCCCCAGTTCAATCCGCCATTTCATAAGGTATTATACCAAGTGGTCCTGAAGAAGGTGGAGTTTCTACATACTATCCACCGAAACGATCGTGGACCGGACTATACCAGATTCCGACTCATAACACAGCAACGGCAAAGAAAACAGTCACTTACCCATTATATCAGACAGTGATTAAACTCAGTGGTTGGAACACGCAAAAAATGGCTGAAATGAAGGAATGAATGTGTGTGAGCATGAGGAATGAGTGGTTTTGTTAGTGTGGGGTGAAATATTGTTATAAATAAGTGTTTTTCTCTAAAAACAAAAGTATAGATATAGAAACAGTTCCTTGTGCCGCAAAGATTGAGAAAAAGATCTCTCGTATATGAAGCAAAATGAACTGATACCATTGATTGCATTTCACTGTACAGTATTGTATATAATTGCACAGCACTGTATATATTGTTTGTATTCACTTTTTATATTTTTTCTACTAAGCAAATTTTAAAATATAAAGAAATTAAAAATTCAGATAAAAAATATCACCAATAATCACAAAATAAATAAAATGAAATTGATACAAGGAAACAATGATTTAGTCTTATAGATTTATTTATCATATGGCCAGCTTTGAGGGCCAACCATGGCCCTATAGGAAATAAGATCCACAAAATCCGGAATGCCGGAATTAAGAACCTAACCATGGGAGAAAACAGGGTTTTCACTGAACATGTGTGAAAAAACCCTCTATCCAGAAAGGAAACTCCTTTTCTAGAGTCCCCTCACCCACCAGGGTTTCCCCTAGGTGGCATGCTTCATCATAGGGGTCCTCTCAATCCACTGCGGATTAAGGCGTGCTGCGACTTGCAAAATTACGTAGGAGCACTTATTTTTGAAAAATGTGTAGTGCAGTGATGTGGAGTGGAAAAATGTGGGTTAAGAATACCTAACTAGTGGGCTAATATTTTATTCCTGCTCCTAGTTGGTATGTTTAAAAACAGGGGTAAATACTAGGGAAAGAAACAACCAGACTATGATGAGTATAGTGTCCCTAGTATTGGGTCGACATGTTTCGAGCTGTCCCCTAAAGCTCTTCTTCAGGACCGCACAGGGGCCAGCCCCGTGCGTACCACTCCTATAGTATCCTGTAATAAGGAAACTGAAACGTGCCCACCTACTGTGAGTGCACCAGTGATTCAATACATACGTTTATAAATTGATACGTTGTATTTTTGTTAAGGCTGAAATATGCCCCATGGTCTGTAGGGGTTTAGGGGCTTGTAGTCACACCTTCATCAAAGCACACTTCACGGATAATCACCTAATGGCACCCCAGGAGACCGCATATGTATAGGAAATAATACAGGTTGGGTGGGACAGCTCATTGTATTATTGTTTTTCCCCCTTGTCCCAGACCTTATAAAGTGTTTTCATAGGGGGAGCCTCTTTGTTTAGACACATAGACTCCTCCTCTGCTGTGCCTGTCCTGCTGCCCTTGCCTTGTGGTGAGAAGGACTGGACCTGAATCTCTACATCCCTAGAACCAAGTGACTCCCAGGGCTTGCTGGCTTGCCTCCTAGTTTGAAGTCTCAGGGACATTAAACACTTCATTCAACTCTGCTTCAGCAGCTGAACTCTGCCAGCTGTGAGTCCTGCCATGCCAAGAGGTGCCAATCCAGTCCTGGGCCTTCAAGAGGGGTTCTGCAGCTGGTTTCTACCAAAGTCCAAAGAACCAATCCATTTGCCTTCGACGCGGTGCCGCTTCGGAGACTCCACAACGCTGACAGCATGGCTCGATGACGACACATAACCTTCATCATAAGGGGTTCGACAAGGATGTGGGACCCGACTGCGAGGCTTGATGATGACGAGGAATCAGACTGCGAGGCTCATCAACGACACAGTGCCTTCATCGTAAGGGGTTTGAGAATGACACGGGACCCAAGTGCGTGACTCGGAAACGACGCAGTTGCTCCTCGATGTCGACACATCCTCTGGAAAGGTACTGTTTTCGGGGGTCCGGCATGGCTTCTATATCCGGCCCACGCTCCATCGCGGTCAGCTTGACTTTTCAGATTTGACCCTGTCCAGTGCGACCAGATATCTCTGGCTGGCACTTAATGCTATTTCAATTTAATCTTTACAAATTGTTAACTCCAGTTCTACTTGTTTGATTTTTGTTGTTTTGGTCTTGTTTTGTTCGATAAAATATTCTCTATTCTTCTAACCTGGTGTGGATTATGTTTGTGTGGTGTTTTTCACAGTTTTACTGTTTTAAGTGTTGCACAAATACTTTACACATTGCCTCTTAAGTTAAGCCTGCCTGCCCTGTGCCAAGCTACCTGAGGGTGAGCACAGTTTAATTTAGGGGGTGTATCTGACTTACCCTGACTAGTGTGGTGTTCCTTACTTGGACAGGATACATACATCTGCCAACTAGAGACCCCATTTCTAACACAGGGCTACAACGATTGATCAGCGCATTATATAAACATAGCAGCTCCAACGCAATGACAATAAATCTTGAAAACAGTAATATCTCAATATTTGCAGAAAAAGGGAAAAACAGGTGCCTGGTTTATGAATAATCACTGTTTGACTAAATCTAACAAATACAAATATCTTGGATGTTGGTTGGATGATAAAGGAGGCCACCTAACACATCTCAACTCATTGAAGGCAAAAATTCCATCTCTCCAATTTGCCTTTCAAATAACGCTCAAAACCACAAAACAGCCTACCCTGAACCCATCTTGAAGATTATCAGTGCAAAACATTTTCCCATGCTGGCATATGGCACAAAGGCATTCCCAGGGAGATTCAGTGCCTTTTTGAAAAGAGCACAGAGAACTATCTTCAGGTCTTTGCTTCAGTTACCACACAACACATCACCGGCCCAGATCAGGACGGAATTTAAATTAATTGACCAACAATAAGTGCAGAAAGCCAATTTTCTGAAGTACATGCACTCAACGCAGGTGGCCAATCCAGGATCTTTAAAGAACTTGATCTGGTCTGAAGTAATGTCCTCAAGCAGTATATAGGCCCATAACCCCTGGTTAAATGCCCTCATTGAAGGCCTGGAAATGAAAGGTGCCGCTGCCCTGTGGAATCAACATCTTTCTCACCTTCAGTTCAAAAAAGTTCTAAACAAACAGGTTCATTTAGTGTCCTTTATAACAGATCGACTCAATTTTAAGGGAACAAAGCATGCCCACCTCGTCATTGACAGTTATGCACAAAGAGGGATTCAAAAGTACTTCATCGAACGTTTTTCTGTTTATTACAAACTAAGGTTCTGCCAGCTACGAATGGGCTGATTCTCCTCGTTAGATCTTCTGCCACCCTGGGCCTCCAACCATCCACCAGCAAGTGTTGTTTTTGCGATATGTTTCAGGAGACACTGCTTCACCTTCTTTGCATCATTTAATAAATGAAAGAAGTCTTACTTGAAGACCCTTGATTAATCAGGCGCAAAGATCGGTTCCGATGGCCATCATTTTCCTCGTGAGAGGGGCACGCCTGCAAGTAATAGTAAGCCTCAAAAACATACCTGAATATAGTGGACAAAGCATTAAGGAACCCAGCTCCATCAACTGTTTCATTCGGAATCTAGCCCATACCTGCGTGAACGTTATTTATAGAATACTGGACTATTCGTGGACACAGCTGTCAGGCTGCTAGAGGAAGGTTGTTATCTCTTTATCTTGATTTTATCTGCATACATTATCAGATGATCAGTTTAAATGGACAACCTTACCTATCCTGCCGCCATTAGGAACACAATCACTAGTAACTGTTCATTGCAGAATGTCTAACTCCTGTTCACGAGTCAGACTGTTTTAGAGAGGCAGGTTCCAAGGTTTCCCTGCTTGTTCTATATCAATAGCCCTTCTAGCTTTGTTGTGACTGTAGAAAGCGCTAATTGGAAAGCAGGTATTAATCTCATTCACACACATCCGGGGTGGGCAAGAACATATATATCGCACCGTGGAGCTATTTTTATGTAATTTCTTAAATTCTCCCACTTTTATTTGGGCAGAACACTCACTTGACCTGAGAAACACATATCTATACTATCTATCTTCACTAGATTTAAGAACTTTATCTTAACTGAGCACAGCACTTTACATACCTTTGTAGTAGTTTAAAAAGCTAGGGCTAATTCATACAAGTTCCTTTTTATGGTAGGTTTTGACAAATGTAATTAAAGGTCATCACTCAGTATTTGGAATATTAAACTGGAACTGCGGCACCACTAAATGTTTTTCTGATTATTGATTCTTTAAACAGTCATTTGCACTTTTCACTGTTAATTATATTGAGGTTCGTCCAATTTCAGCATACTTCAATCAAGACACAATTATGACTATATAAACAGACGTCTGTCCTTTATAATGTTGATCACATCGAGGCACATCTGTTTTTAGCATATTTTAAACAAGAAACATTGATAGATTTGTACATTTTCTTTTAACTCATTTTGCGTGCACGTTAATGGACTTGATTGTCTAAATAAGGTAATTTTACTACTCAAAAAGCAAAAATAAGTGTAATTAATGCCAAATATGGCAATAAACACTATAAAGATTCAGAATTTATTTTAATGCATTGCAGATTATTCAAACGAAGAATGCATTGGAAGACGTATTTAAATTATATACCCAAATCTCCAGAACAAACGGATGACCTTTGTTCTTTGGAAGAAAATATTAACATTAATAAAATATGTGTAGCTATGTCCAGACTACCAAAAGATAAACCACTAGATCCAAATGGCTTTTCCGTAGAATTCTTTCTCACTTCTCTGGGATTTTGGGGCTGAGATGAATGTCAGTCTTTCAGCACCTTTCAGACAGTGCCCAAGTTCTTTCCTTGAGGCAATGCTATGTCTAATTTCCAGGAAAGATAAAAATTTGTCTTTTTAAAAGAATCACAGACCTATTTTTCTAACTAATATGGCCTGTAAAATGTTTATGAAGATTTTAGCTGTACAAACTAATCAATATATTCCTGGTTTGAATGGTATAGAACAATGCAGCTTTGTTGAAGGTAGATATATTACTGATAACTCTAGAACCCTTATAGACATTATACATAGAGCTTCAAAGGGAACCGTAACATTTGCGGCAATAACAGTTGACGCATTTGATCCCAATGATTGGAATTTTATGTAGAAGGCATTGACGTATTTGATCGCGTTGCTTTGATTTTTGTGTAGAAGGAATTAGAATGGCATGGATTTGGTCCAAGAATATTAAAATATATTGGTTTGATTTATACAGCACCAAGACCTCAGTTTATGTAAATGGATTACAATCTGCTTATTTAAAAAGAGATACAAGGCAAGGTTGCCCTTTATGTCAATTACTTTTCATTTTGTCCCTCAAATCTTTTTTGGGGAAAATTTGTAGATCAAGGGATTTTGTTGGTTAGAAGCATAAGAATATGAAGTTAAGGGGGCATGGCTAAGACGCCGACCGCTATGGCAGCTCACTAGAGAAGCTCCGAGCCGAGATCGCAATGCCAGGGGAAAAATATCCGTCCACTGATCCGTCCCTGCTCAGGACTATACCGTAGTTAAGAGAGCAGACTTTGGTGGCTCGTCTGCCCCTCCCCCCCTCTACACCCATCAACCGGAGGTCTATGCTGGGCATTGGGATTGTAGGCTGGAGAGAGGTGGCAGAGAGCTGCACAGAGTCGCATGAGTGCGAAGCCTGATGGCTTGTGGCTGTGATCAGAGACAACGAGGAGAATAGTCAGGACCCGCACTGGAAGAGCGCCCAACCTGGTGGGTCCCGTATCGTCCAAGTGACGCCGAGAGTAAGGACAGAGGTCCCGCCTGTGGCCGAGAGTGATGAGGGTGCGGCTGAGGCGGGTAGTGGAGGGAGGCCTGAGGCCAGATTTCATGGCCGCCCTGGAGGTGAGAGGCGTGGCCCCAGGGGACTCGCTGCGGCAAAAGCGACTGGGCCGAGCTGGTGGTAACTGGCGGCAGCGGCCCGGCAGAGGCCCGTGGTGCCCGAGCACAGCTGGGGCCCGTGAAAGAAGGAGGTCATAGCAGGGCCCCAGATCGCGCCCACAACAACATAAGGGGCAAACACCTGTAGGGTTCAGGCCAATGGAAATTCTTTGGTGTGTAGGAGGGCAGTTGAAGTAGGAGCGAGCGGGCCGCATGGTGCCACAATGGCCCTACATCTCTTACCTCCTGAAACAAGTGAGACATGAGGCCATAGCTCCAGAGACGTCCAGGTGACCCTGAGAAATACAATTACGCCACATTACCATTGCGCGGGCCAGAGACAGGGACCCGAGGCAACAGCATCCTGAAGAGGCACGAGGGGGGGAAAGCTGATAGTGACAGAGATAGTCCCACTCTAAACCACGGAGGTGACCATGGTTAGCCAAGTGCCAGATGGTGGCCCAATCAAACAAAATGGACAAGTATGCAGTGACTGAGGCTTCGGTGGTGGAAATGGAGAGACAATCGGATCAGGTGGAGCCTGCCGAGCCCACCCTCAGGGCTATTATGGCAGCCATCACAGACTTGAAGGGCACACTTGAGCCTAAACTAGATGCCGTCATGGCAGACGTGAATGTGTTCAGGGCTGACTTCCATAAAATCTCAGACAAAGTGTCCACGGACGAAGTCAATATTGTGCAGCTACAACAATCGTCCAAATGTCTGGAGGAACGAGTGGATCATTTGATCAAGCAGCAAGTGACTCTGGAAGATCAAGAAGGATGAGCGAGACCAAATAGCATCTGTGCGGTGGGAGTCCCAGTAGGGGCCCTGGAGGGGGCGGAAGGACCCAGTGTGGACTTCTTGGAGGTCCTAATTCTTAATCACTTGCGCCCTAGGCGCCTGATGAATTTCTTCACCGTGGAGCGGGCACACAGGGCGCCGGTCCCAAAGCCGAAACATGAGGCTCCTCCCCGCACGATTATTGCCCAGATCCTAAACTACCGGGATAGGGACGCTATTCTGCAGGCGGCACGCTCCAATGGAGGCCTGCAGTATGAAAACACAGTGATCCGCTTTTTTCCAGACTTCACGCTGCAGGTCCAATGCCAGCCACGGAGTTTTGAAGTCGTGAAGAGAGAACTAATCACCAGGGAACTCAAGTACATGATGGTATTCCCAGCACAGCTGCGGGTTGTAGCCGATGGGAAAACGTGGCACTTTAATATGCTGGAGGAAACATGGGAGTGGCTAGATGGCTGGAAGGTGGTGAGGCATCGCTCACCTAAACATGCAAGGAATGAAGGTGCCCCCGGTCGAACGACAGGAGCAAGCTTGCCAGGCGAGGACCAACGGGAAGCCACCGTATCCCAAGATGCAGGATGAAAGCAACCAGCGAACAGTTGGACCAGGGTCCAGGACTGTGAACCTTGTGCCAGACATGGACGCAGAGTACTGAATATATCCTTTTATGTCACTGGATAAGCGTAAGCAGGAGCGGGTCAAGGGTCAGGGGAGGGAGTTAAGTTGTTAAAGTAAGTTAAGAGAATTGCTCGAGCAGGGAACCTAGAGACTGTGCTGCGAACTTTGGTGATCTAACTTGTTCTGAGGGCCGAGGGGTCGAAACTGGCTCACCCTGAAGCGGCCAATGTTAGTAAAAGGGCGACAGGCACTATACGAGTTGGGGCAGTGGGTGGGTTTAGACCCATTATGCACGGCAGCAGGGAGGAGGGAGGAGGGAGTTGCGTATTGGGGACTGTTACAATCAAGTTGTTTTATTATACCTTATAGGCCCTACCTTTGCTCAGGAACTATTGTGACACCGGGACTGGTATCCACATTAATACAAGGGGGGCACCCCCTTTTCCAGCTGCCTAATTAGCCTTGAGGACACAGGACACGACTCCATAGGTATCTACGGACATTATATATACGACTGAGGGATCACACGTGGCACCTTCACTGGGACCACATGGGAGGGCGGCGCTGAAGATTATGTCCTGGAACGTTAACGGGCTGGGAAACAAAATAAAACACACAGTGGAAAGGAACCACTACCAACTGCTAGACCAGTATGGTTATGTCCTACTTGCCCACACAGCTATACCACAGGCTCTAGAGCAGTGGGTGTACTAGCCTGAGCCTCCACTTCATTCATAGCAGGTCAGAAATGGCATGACAACTTGGGCAGATTTGTTGCAGTGACGGGAACGTGGGAGGGGACGACGGTGAATTTCTGTTCGGTTTACGTTCCTCCTAGGCTCCATGGTGATACACTACCGGCAATGAGCACTCTATTGCTGGATGTACCTGTGGGCGTACTGGTCTTGGGGGGCGGAAGGGTGTAATGAATGCGGTCATGGACCCAGAGAGAGGTAGAGCCTTGAGCTCCAGGGAGTGGGTGGGTGCGGAGCCCCTAAAAGGTTTTGTGCAGGTGATGGGACTGCATGACCTGTGGCAAGACGATAACCCTACGCAGCAGCAATACACATATTACTTTGCCTCCCACTGTAGCTCCTCCAGACTCAACTATATCCGCATGCTTCACGTCCTTCTGTTCTGTGACCCATAGGGCGTGAGGAATCTCGGACCACTCTTCAGCAGGGGTACAGCTGTGGGGGCTCCCGATGAGACAATACTCTTCCCCCGAGACTAGAATCCCGGTTTTTAGATCGAGCCTAGCGGCAGCGCACATGCGCTACTCGCTCTGCGAGGCATGCAGTAGTTGAGTATGCTGTGGAAGCCTCGCCTTCTCTCCGCCCATATTTTTGATTGGCTGGTGTCATTGTCCTTGGTAAATGCTGACTTCGGATTGATAATGAGGCTTGTTAGTCCCTCCTTGTTACAGCCATGTCGCCATTTGGTACCTCCCATGAGGACTGGGGGGCAGATTTACAAGCCCCTTGCGACACATTTGCGCTGCCGTTGCGTCACTTCTGTGACGCAGCGGTGTCGTAAACAATACGCCACGTTGCAACATATTTACAACGTGACGCATCTAGGGAGATGCGTCACGTTGTAGAGCCCTGCGCTACATTATACCTGCGTCAGGTATAATGTATGCAGGGTGGGCGTTCCGTCGCAAGAAAGCCTCGTAAAAGTGGCGCAGTGAAATCTACAAGATTTCATTGAGTCACTTTTACGACGCCGCTGCGTCAAAACCTTACGCCTGCTTGAAGCAGGCGTAAGGAGTGATGCAGCATGATAGGTATGGGCCGCCCCTGAGCATTGCTGGAGTTGCGTCGCACTTGTGACACGACTCTAGCAATGCGCTGCCGTTACGACAGAAGATGCGACACGCATCTGTCTATCCTTGCGCCACGGTGCGCCGCATTGTAAATGCGACGCATCCGTGGTGGCGCAAGGATATTTTTGCGTGTCGCATCTTGACTGGCGCATACCTGCTAATATGCAGAGATGCGCCAGTCCTTGTAAATCTGCCCCTGGATCTTTTACTTGTGTCGTTACACGGTCTCCTTCATAAGTCGGTAAGCACTATTTTTTTTATTTGCAGCGCCGTCCGCTTCCACTTTAGCGCCCGAGCTTGTTTACTTAATTAATTTGCCGAGCGGGCCGAAAGGGAGCGTTTCTACTCACTAATCTAACAAGCATTTGCAATGCAATAGGTCTCGCATTTACGCGAGTTTCAGCTATTGACATTGCAAATAACAATGCCTTTTATTTTTGTTTTCGTATTTAAAACATAAATAAAAGGCATTGTCATTTACAATGCCAATAGCTTAAACTCGCGTAAATGCGAGACCTATTGCATTGCAAATGCTTGTGTTTTTTTAAGCAGCACGGCGGCCCCGTAACACTGGCGCCTGCTTTCAATCACTTTAATCCGGCATTATCTCGTGTCTTTTTCAACCCCCCCCCAAGTAAAATGGAATTAGAAATGATTAGCGAATTAAGTCTTGTGAATTCCAGGTAGCACATAATCGTGTGCTAATGGGCTGAAGCTGACAACAGCACATCTGTGTTACATGTCATCTGCACTAAGCCACATGATGGGTTGTTTTCAAAAGCCTGTGTTATTAACAACTCCATCACCACCGATACCTCCACCAGTACCACCACCACCACCAATACCTCCACTACCACCAGTACCACCAGCACCAGTACCACCACTAGCCCAACTAGTACCACCACCACCAGTACCACTACCAGCACCACCACTACCAGTACCACCACTACCAGAACCACCACCACTACTGCCACCACCACCACCACTACCAGTACCACCACCACCACCACCAGTACCACCACCAGTATCACCACCAGTACCACCACTACCAGTACCACCACCACCACTACCAGTACCACCACCACTACCAGTACCACCACTGCCAGTACCACCACCACCACCAGTACCACCACCACCAGTACCACCACAACCAGTACCACCACCACCAGTACCACCACCACCACCAGTACCACCACCACCAGTACCATCACCACCAGTACCAGTACCACCAGTACAACCACCACCAGTACCACCACCACCACCAGTACCACCACCACCAGTACCAGTACCACCACAACCACCAGTACCACCACCACCACCAGCAGTATCACCACCAGTACCACCACCAGTACCACCACCACCAGTACCACCACCACCAGTACCACCACCACCAGTACCACCAACACCAGTACCATCACCAGTACCACCACCACCAGTACCACCACCACCAGTACCACCAGTACCACAACCAGTACCACTACCACCAGTACCACCACCAGTACCACCACCACCAGTACCACCACCACCAGTACCAGTACCACCAGTACAACCACCACCAGTACAACCACCACCAGTACCACCACCACCAGTACCACCACAACCACCAGTACCACCACCAGCAGTATCACCACCAGCACCACCACCAGTACCACCACCACCAGTACCACCAACACCAGTACCAGCACCAGTACCACCAGTCCCACTACCACCAGTACCACCCCCACCAGTACCAGTACCACTAGTACCACCACCACCACCAGTCCCACCACCAGTACCACCACCAGTCCCACTACCAGTACCACCAGCACCAGTACCACCAGCACCAGTACCACCAGTACCACCACCAGTACCACCACCACCAGTACCAGTACCACCACCACCAGTACCAGTACCACCACCACCAGTACCACCACTACTACCAGTACCACCACTACTAGTACCACCACTACCAGTACCACCACCATCACTATCAGTACCACCACCCCCACTATCAGTACCACCACTACCAGTACCACTACCAGTACCACCACCACTACCACTACCAGTACCACCACTACCAGTACCACCACCACCACTACCAGTACCCCCACCAGAACCACCAGTACCACCACCACCAGTACCACCACCACCAGTACCACCACCACCAGTACCACCACCACCACCAGTACCACAGTACCACCAGTATCAGTACTACCACCAGTACCACCAGAATCACCACCACCTGTACCACCACCACCAACAGAGCCACCACCACCAGTACCACCACCAGTACCACCAGTACCAGTACCACCACCACAACCAGTACCACCACCAGTACCACCACCAGTACCACCACCACCAGTACCACTACCACCACCAGTATCATCAGTACCACCACCACCAGTACCAACACCAGTACCAGTACCACCACCAGTACCACCACCACCAGTACTACCACCACCACCAGTACCACCACCACCACCACCACCAGTACCACCACCAGTACCACCAGTACCAGTACCACCACCACAACCAGTACCACCACCAGTACCACCACCAGTACCACCACCACCAGTACCACTACCACCACCAGTATCATCAGTACCACCACCACCAGTACCAACACCAGTACCAGTACCACCACCAGTACCACCACCACCACCAGTACTACCACCACCACCAGTACCACCACCAACACCACCACCAGTACCACCACCAGAACTACCAGTACCACCAAAAGTACCACTACTACCACCAGTACCACCACCAGTATCTCCACCAGTATCAACACCAGTACTATCAGTACCATCACCAGTACCACCACCAGTGCCACCATCATGAGTACCACCACCAGTACCACCAACACCACAAATATCACCACTACCACCACCACCTGTACCACCACCACCTGTACCACCACCAATACCACCACCAGTACCTGTACCACCAGTACTGTACCACCACCACAAGTACCACCACCACCAGTACCACCACCACCAGTACCAACACCACCAACACCAGTACCACCACCACCAGTACCACCACCACCAGTACCCCCACCACCACCACCTGTACCACCACCAGTACCACCACCAGTATCACCACCACCACCAGTACCACCACCAGTACCACCACCACCAGTATCACCAGTACCACCATCAGTACCACCAACACCTGTCCCACCACCACCAGTACCAGCAGTACCACCACCACCAGTACCACCAGTACCAGTACCACTAGTACCACCACCACCAGTACCACCAGTACCAGAACCACCAGTACCACCACCACTAGTACCACCACCAGTACCACCACCAGTACCACCACCAGTACCACCACCACAAGTACCACCACTACTAGTACCACCTCCACCACTACCAGTACCACCGCCACTACCAGTACCACCACCACTACTACAAGTACCACAACCACCACCAGTACCACCACCACCAGTACCAACACCACTTCAACCACCAGAACCACCAGTACCACCACCACAAGTACCAGTACCACAGTAACACCAATACCAGTACCACCAGTATCACCACCGCCAGTATCACCAGTACCTGTACCACCAGTACCACCACCACCAATACCAGAACCACAAGTACCACCATTAGTACCACCACCGCCACCAGTACCACCACCACCAGTACCACCACCACCAGTACCACCACCAGTACAACCACCACCAGTACCACCACCACCACCAGTACCACCACCACCACCAGTACCACCACCACCAGCACCACCAGTACTACAAGTACCACCACCAGTACCACCACCACCACCAGTACCACCACCAGTACCAACACCAGTGCCACCACCATGAGGACCACGACCAGTACCACTACCACCAGTACCACCACCACCACCAGTACCACCACCACTACCAGTACCACCAGTACCACCACCAATACCACCACCAGTACCACCACCAGTACCAGCACCACCAGTACAGTACCATCAGTACCACCACCACCACCAGTACCACCACCACCACCAGTACCACCATCAGTACCACCAACACCTGTCCCACCACCACCACCAGTACCACCACCACCAGTACCACCAGTACCACTAGTACCACCACCAGTACCACCAGTACCAGAACCACCACCACAAGTACCACCACCACTAGTACCACCACCAGTACCACCACCAGTACCACCACCACAAGTACCACCACTACTACCAGTACCACCACTACTAGTACCACCTCCACCACCACCAGTACCACCATCACCACCACCAGTACCAACACCACCTCAACCACCAGAACCACCAGTACCACCACCCCAAGTACCAGTACCACAGTAACACCAGTACCAGTACCACCAGTATCACCACCGCCAGTACCACCAGTATCACCAGTACCTGTACCACCAGTACCACCACCACCAATACCAGAACCACCAGTACCGCCACCAGTACCACCACCGCCACCAGTACCACCACCACCAGTACCACCACCACCACCACCAGTACCACCACCACCAGTACCACCACCAGTACCACCAGTACCACCACCACCAGTACCAGTACCACCACCACCAGAACCACCACCAGTACCACCACCACCACCACCAGTACCACCACCAGTACCACCACCACCAGTACCACCACCACCAGCACCACCAGTACTACCAGTACCACCACCAGTACCACCACTACCACCAGTACCACCACCAGTACCACCAGTACCAACACCAGTGCCACCACCATGAGGACCACGACCAGTACCACTACCACCAGTACCATCACCACCAGTACCACCACCACCACCAGTACCACCACCAATACCACCATCAGTACCACCACCAGTACCAGCACCACCAGTACAGTACCACCAGTACCACTACCACCACCAGTACCACCACCACCATCAGTGCCACCACAACCACCAGTACCAAAACTACCACCAGTACCACCACCACTACCACCAGGACCACCACCACCAGTACCCACACCACCAGTGCTACCACCAGGAGTACTACCACCAGTACCACCCCAGTACCACCACCACCAGTACCATCACCACCAGTACCACCACCACCACCAGTACCACCACCACCAGTACCACCACCATGAGTGCCACCACCAATACCACCACCAGTACCAGTACCACCAGTACAGTACCACCACCAGTACCACCACCACCAGTACCACCACCACCAGTGCCACCACTACCACCAGAACCAACACCACCACGACCAGTACTACCACCACTACCACCAGTACCAGTACCACCACCTGTACCACCACCACCAGTACCTGTACCACCAGTACCACCACCACCACCAGTACCACCAGTACCACCACTAGTACCACCACCGCCACCACTACCACCACCACAAGTACCACCACCACCACCAGTACCACCACCAGTACCACCACCACCAGTATCACCACCACCACCAGTACCACCACCACCACCAGTACCAACACCAGTACCACCAGTACCACCACCACCAGTACCACCACCAGTACCACCACCACCACTACCACCACCCAGTACCACCACCAGTACCACCAGTAACACTAGTACCACCACCAGTACCACCACTAGTACCACCACCAGTGCCACCACCACGAGTACCACCACCACCAGTACCACCACCATCAACAGTACCACCACCACCAGAACCACCACCAATACCACCACCAGTACCACCACCACCAGTACCACAGTACCACCAGTACCAGTACCACCACCAGTATCACCACCACCATCAACAGTACTATCACCACCAGTACCACCAGTACCTGTATCACCAGTACCAGTACCACCAGTACCACCACTAGTACCATCACCGCCAACAGTACCACTGATGGAGCAAGGTCTCGTAAGAAAGAGACTTGCTCGGAGGCAATCCTCTTGTCTAACTTATTAACAAATTACTAACCATGTCTCGTAAATAATAACACGCACCACAGAAACACGTGGGTTAGTGAAGCTTGCTTATGTGTGTGCTAATACAGATAACAATTAAAACAGACTAATACCGCTTTAAATGGGGAAAACTGTTGTGCGCATGCGTCAACTGCATCTACGCAGTAAGACGAAATTAATGCTTGGAGGGAAATTCTAGCGCATGTGCAGAAGGCATTAAAATGGAGTCTTGAAGACTCACGTGCATGGCATCTGCTTAGCCGAAATGAAAACAAGCTAGTTTACTAATGCTAATGCGGGGAAAGTATTAATAAGTAAAGGGGATTAGAGTAGAGATGGGTGGTATACAGTGTGATCATTTATTTGTGAAATTAATATTTGCTCTTTTGACTTTATTATTAGTGCGCATTTGGGCCTTTCACGTTTAGCCGAGTTGAGCTGAGTGATTCAAGTTTGCGCATGCCCACAAGAAAGTTAACCCGGAAGGATGACAGTGGTTTTGAATACAAGCCAAGGACGAGAATGATGTGCCCTGAGAACGGAGGGTGAAGAGTTCAACGAAGAAGATTCTTATTTATGCTTCTTTATAAATTGTTGCAAATAAAGTTTGGACATGTATGGGAACGAAAGAAATGAATAAAGTTTAAGGGGATGGTTTTTCAAACAATAGATTAATAGAATAAAAGTAATATGTATGCATGGTGTGATGATCATCCCCCTTGCCTGACCAATTAGATTTCGTATTTTTACGATATTGAAACTTTAGTGGGTGGTACATGAAGAACGAAAGGTATAATTGAGGTAGCTTTAGTTAGTTAGAGAGAGTTGGAGAGAAGAGGAGTCAGAGTTCGTGTTGCTGAGATGCTGACGCAGGGAGGGATGCTGTGAACTGCCGACGAAGAAGCTGAATGCAGAACCTTCTATCCTAATTTAATTGGGTTAGATAAGAAGGTCGCAGAAGAATCTCGAGGAGGAAGAGAGTGTCAGAGAGGGGTGCGACGCAATCGTCGGTATTTAGAGAGGTCAACTATCCTGTCCTGAATCCTGTCCTGAAGTCTATGTCTCCTGATCTATCCCGGGGGACCCTTACCAGCCCTTTGGCCAGGGGGCTTGGTCTTCACACCATCCTTGGTAAGTGTAATTTTATGTCAGTTTGTAGATGTTCTTTTGTCTCTGTCCTCTCCTTTTCTGTGCTTTGTCAATGAATGAGTCCGAAATATATGCTTGAAGTTTGATTAATTGAATTTTTCTCTTTTAAATGATGGTGAATGCACTGTAATTTTGAGACGGTTCACATGCATTTAATTTAGATAAAGAGTTTTAAACTTCCTGAGTCTGTGATTATTTACTTTTAGAAAGAAAGAATAGTTAAGAGTTATGTTAAATATCACCATCAATTAGTTCAACTAATGGTCCATCGACCAAAGGAAAGAACTTTTTGATCAGTGAAGGGTTAGTTAGGAAAAGTGAAATAACTAATCCTGAGAAATATGAAATTATAAACTAAACCCCAGCGGTCTACTTGATTCTGAGAGTGTGTTTCATATGGGCCCAGGTGAGTATATGGTAGCGGAGTATCTGTTTTTAGTATACCGCTGGATCACCAGTACCACCACCACCAGTACCACCACCACCAGTACCACCACCACCAGTACCAGTACTACCACCAACAGTACCACCACCAGTACCACCACCAGTACCACCACCACCAGTACCACCACCAGTACCACCACCAGTACCACCACCACCACCACCAGTACTATCAGTACCACCACCACCACCACCAACACTACCACCACCAGTACCACCAGTACCAACACGAATACACCCAGTACCACCACCAGTGCCACCACCAGTACCATCACCACCAGTACCACCACCAATACAACCACCAGTACCACCAGTACCACCACCACCAGTACCACCACCACCAGTACCACCACCACCATTAGTGCCACCACCAGTACCACCACCACCAGTACCACCACCACCAGTACCACCAGTACCAGCACCAGTACCACCAGCAGTACCACCACCAGTACCACCAACAGTGCCACCACCATGAGTACTACCAACAATACCACCAGTACCACCACCACCAGTACCACCACCACCACCAGTACCACCACCACCAGTGCCACCACCAATACCACCACCAGTACCAGTACCACCAGTACAGTACTACCACCACCAGTACCACCACCACCAGTACCACCACCACCACCAGTGTCACCACTAACACCAGTACCAACACCACCACCACCAGTACTACCATCACTACCACCAGCACCACCACCACCAGTACCACCACCAGTACCAGTACCACCAACACCACCTGTACCACCACCACCAGTACCACCAGTGCCTGTACCACCAGTACCACCACCATAACCAGTACCAGTACCACCACTAGTACCACCACCACCGCCACCAGTACCACCACCAGTAGCACCACCAGTACCACCACCACCAGTACCTGTACCACCACAACCAGTACCAACACCAGTACCAGTACCACCACCAGTAGCACCACCAGTAGCACCACTAGTACTATCACCACCAGTACCACCACCACCACCAGTACTACCAGTGGCACCACCAGTACCATCACCACCACTACCACCACCAGTGCCACCAGTACCACCACCAGTACCACCACCAGTACCACCACCAGTGCCACCACCACGAGTACCACCACCAGTACCATCACCACCAGTACCATCACCAGTACCACCAGTACCATCACCAGTACCACCAGTACCACCACCAATACCACCACCACCAGTACCACCACCAATTGTACCAGTACCAGTACCACAGTACCACCACCAGTACCACCAGTATCACCACCACCATCAACAGTACCATCACCACCAGTACCACCAGTACCTGTATCACCAGTACCACGACCAGTACCACCAGTACCACCACTAGTACCACCACCGCCACCAGTACCACTGATGGAGCAAGGTCTCGTAAGAGACTTGCTCGGAGGCAATCCTCTCGTCTAACTTATTAACGAATTACTAACCATGTCTCGTAAATAATAACACGCACCACAGAAACACGTGGGTTAGTGAAGCTTGCTTATGTGTGTGCTAATACAGATAACAATGAAAACAGACTAATACCGCTTTAAACGGGGAAAACTGTTGTGCGCATGCGTCAACTGCATCTACGCAGTATGACGAAATTAATGCTTGGAGGGAAATTCTAGCGCATGTGCAGAAGGCATTAAAATGGAGTCTTGAAGACTCACGTGCATGGCATCTGCTTAGCCGAAATGAAAACAAGTAGTTTACTAATGCTAATGTGGGGAAAGAATTAATAAGTAAAGTGGATTAGAGTAGAGATGGGTGGTATACAGTGTGATCATTTATTTGTGAAATTAATATTTGCTCTTTTGACTTTAATTTTTAGTGCGCATTTGGGCCTTTCACGTTTAGCCGAGTTGAGCTGAGTGATTCAAGTTTGCGCATGCCCACAAGAAAGTTAACCCGGAAGGATGACAGTGGTTTTGAATACAAGCCAAGGACGAGAATGATGTGCCCTGAGAACGGAGGGTGAAGAGTTCACCGAAGAAGATTCTTATTCATGCTTCTTTATAAATTGTTGCAAATAAAGTTTGGACATGTATGGGAACGAAAGAAATGAATAAAGTTTAAGGAGATGGTTTTTCGAACAATAGATTAATAGAATAAAAGTAATATGTAAGCATGGTGTGATGATCAACCCCCTTGCCTCACCAATTAGATTTCGTATTTTTACGATATTGAAACTTTAGTGGGTGGTACATGAAGAACGAAAGGTATAATTGAGGTAGCTTTAGTTAGTTAGAGAGAGTTGGAGAGAAGAGGAGTCAGAGTTCGTGTTGCTGAGATGCTGACGCAGGGAGGGATGCTGTGAACTGCCGACGACGAAGCTGAATGCAGAACCTTCTATCCTAATTTAATTGGGTTAGATAAGAAGATCGCGGAAGAATCTCGAGGAGGAAGAGAGTGTCAGAGAGGGGTGCGACGCAATCGTCGGTATTTAGAGAGGTCAACTATCCCGTCCTGAATCCTGTCCTGAAGTCTATGTCTCCTGATTTATTCCGGAGGACCCTTACCAGCCCTTTGGCCAGTGGGCTTGGTCTTCACACCATCCTTGGTAATTGTAATTTTATGTCAGTTTGTAGATGTTCTTTTCTCTCTGTCCTCTCCTTTTCTGCGCATTGTCAATGTATGAGTCCAAATATATGCTTGAAGTTTGATTAATTGAATTTTTCTCTTTTAAATGATGGTGAATGCACTGTAATTTTGAGACGGTTCACATGCATTTAATTTAGATAAAGAGTTTTAAACTTCCTGAGTCTGTGATTATTTACTTTTAGAAAGAAAGAATAGTTAAGAGTTATGTTAAATATCACCATCAATTAATTCAACTAATGGTCCATCGACCAGAGGAAAGAACTTTTTGATCAGTGAAGGGTTAGTTAGGAAAAGTGAAATAACTAATCCTGTGAAATATGAAATTATAAACTAAACCCCAGCGGTCTACTTGATTCTGAGAGTGTGTTTTATATGGGCCCAGGTGAGTATATGGTAGCGGAGTATCTGTTGTTAGTATACCGCTGGATCACCACCACCACCACTACCACCACCACCACCACTACCACCATTACCACCACCACCAGTACCACCACCACCAGTACCACCACCACCAGTACGAGTACTACCAGTACCACCACCAGTACCACCACCACCAGTACCACCAGTACCACCACCAGTACCACAACCAGTACCACCACCAGTACCACCACCACCACCACCACCAGTACTACCAGTACCACCAACAGTACCACCACCACCAACACTACCACCATCAGTACCACCACCAGTACCACCAGTACCAACACCAGTGCCACCACCATGAGGACCACCACCAGTACCACCACCACCACCAGTACCACCACCACCAGTGCCACCACCAATACTACCACCAGTACAGTACCACCACCACCAGTACCACCACCACCACCAGTACCACCGCCACCAGTACCACCACCACCAGTGCCACCACTACCACCAGTACCAACACCACCACCACCAGTACTACCACCACTACCACCAGTACCACCACCACCAGTACCACCACCACCACCTGTACCACCACCACCACCAGTACCTGTACCACCAGTACCACCACTAGTACCACCACCGCCACCAGTACCACCACCACCACCAGTAGCACCACCACCACCACCAGTACCACCACCACCACCAGCACCTGTACCACCACCACCAGTGCCAACACCAGTACCACCACCAGTACCACCACCACCAGTACTATCACCACCAGTACTATCACCACCAGTACCACCACCAGTACCACCACCACCAGTACCACCACCACCAGTACCACCACCACCACCAGTACTACCAGTACCACCACCAGTACCATCACTACCACCACCAGTACCACCACCAGTACCACCACTAGTACCACCACCAGTGCCACCACCACGAATACCACCACCAGTACCATCACCATCAGTACCACCACCATCACCAGTACCACCACCAATACCACCACCACCACCAGTACCACCACCAGTACCACCACCAGTACCACCACTAGTACCACCACCGCCACCAGTACCACCACCAGTACCACTGATGGAGCAAGGTCTCGTAAGAGACTTGCTCGGAGGCAATCCTCTCGTCTAACTTATTAACGAATTACTAACCATGTCTCGTAAATAATAACACGCACCACAGAAACACGTGGGTTAGTGAAGCTTGCTTATGTGTGTGCTAATACAGATAACAATGAAAACAGACTAATACCGCTTTAAACGGGGAAAACTGTTGTGCGCATGCGTCAACTGCATCTACGCAGTATGACGAAATTAATGCTTGGAGGTAAATTCTAGCGCATGTGCAGAAGGCATTAAAATGGAGTCTTGAAGACTCACGTGCATGGCATCTGCTTAGCCGAAATGAAAACAAGCTAGTTTACTAATGCTAATGTGGGGAAAGTATTACTAAGTAAAGGGGATTAGAGTAGAGATGGGTGGTATACAGTGTGATCATTTATTTGTGAAATTAATATTTGCTCTTTTGACTTTATTATTAGTGCGCATTTGGGCCTTTCACGTTTAGCCGAGTTGAGCTGAGTGATTCAAGTTTGCGCATGCCCACAAGAAAGTTAACCCGGAAGGATGACAGTGGTTTTGAATACAAGCCAAGGACGAGAATGATGTGCCCTGAGAACGGAGGGTGAAGAGTACAACGAAGAAGATTCTTATTCATGCTTCTTTATAAATTGTTGCAAATAAAGTTTGGACATGTATGGGAACGAAAGAAATGAATAAAGTTTAAGGGGATGGTTTTTCGAACAATAGATTAATAGAATAAAAGTAATATGTAAGCATGGTGTGATGATCAACCCCCTTGCTTGACCAATTAGATTTCATATTTTTGAAACTTTAGTGGGGGGTACATGAAGAACGATAGGTATAATTGAGGTAGCTTTAGTTAGTTAGAGAGAGTTGGAGAGAAGAGGAGTCAGAGTTCGTGTTGCTGAGATGCTGATGCAGGGAGGGATGCTGTGAACTGCCGACGACGAAGCTGAATGCAGAACCTTCTATCCTAATTTAATTGGGTTAGATAAGAAGATCGTGGAAGAATCTCGTGGAGGAAGAGAGTGTCAGAGAAGGGTGCGACGCAATCGTCGGTATTTAGAGAGGTCAACTATCCTGTCCTGAATCCTGTCCTGAAGTCTGTGTCTCCTGATCTATCCCGGGGGACCCTTACCAGCCCTTTGGCCAGTGGGCTTGGTCTTCACACCATCCTTGGTAATTGTAATTTTATGTCAGTTTGTAGATGTTCTTTTCTCTCTGTCCTCTCCTTTTCTGCGCATTGTCAATGTATGAGTCCGAAATATATGCTTGAAGTTTGATTAATTGAATTTTTCTCTTTTAAATGATGGTGAATGCACTGTAATTTTGAGACGGTTCACATGCATTTCATTTAGATAAAGAGTTTTAAACTTCCCGAGTCTGTGATTATTTACTTTTGGAAAGAAAGAATAGTTAAGAGTTATGTTAAATATCACCATCAATTAATTCAACTAATGGTCCATCGACCAGAGGAAAGAACTTTTTGATCAGTGAAGGGTTAGTTAGGAAAAGTGAAATAACTAATCCTGAGAAATATGAAATTATAAACTAAACCCCAAGGGTCTACTTGATTCTGAGAGTGTGTTTTATATGGGCCCAGGTGAGTATATGGTAGCGGAGTATCTGTTGTTAGTATACCGCTGGATCAGTACCACCACCAGTACCACCACCACTACCACCAGTACCACCACCACCAGTACCACCAGTAGCACCACCACCAGTACCACCAGTAGCACCAGTACCAGTACTACCACCACCAGTACCACCACCACCAGTACCACCACCAGTACCACCACCACCAGTACCACCACCAGTGCCACCACCATGAGGACCACCACCAGTACCACCACCACCACCAGTACCACCACCACCATCAGTGCCACCACAACCACCAGTACCAAAACCACCACCAGTACCACCACCACTACCACCAGTACCACCACCACCAGTACCCACACCACCAGTACCACCAGCAGTACCACCACCAGTACCACCACCAGTGCCACCACCATGAGTACTACCACCAGTACCACCACCACCAGTACCATCACCACCAGTACCACCACCACCACCAGTACCACCACCACGAGTGCCACCACCAATACCACCACCAGTACCACCAGTACAGTACCACCACCAGTACCACCACCACCAGTGCCACCACTACCACCAGTACCAACACCACCACCACCAGTACTACCACCACTACCACCAGTACCACCACCACCAGTACCACCACCAGTACCACCACCACCTGTACCACCACCACCACCACCACCACCACCAGTACCTATACCACCAGTACCACCACCACCACTAGTACCACTACCACCACCACCAGTACCACCACCACCACCAGTACCACCACCACCAGTACCACCACCACCACCAGTACCACCACCAGCCGTACCACCACCACCAGTACCAGTACTACCACCACCAGTACCAATACCAGTACCACCAGTACCACCACCAGTACCACCAGCAGTACCACCACCACCACTACCACCACCAGTACCACCAGTACCACCACCAGTACCACCAGTAACACTAGTACCACCACCAGTACCACCATTAGTACCACCACCAGTGCCACCACCACGAGTACCACCACCACCAGTACCACCACCATCAACAGTACCACCAGTACCACCACCACCAGAACCACCACCAATACCACCACCAGTACCACCACCACCAGTACCACCACCACCAGTACCACAGTACCACCAGTACCAGTACCACCACCAGTATCACCACCACCATCAACAGTACCATCACCACCAGTACCAGTACCAGTACCAGTACCACCAGTACCACCACTAGTACCATCACCGCCAACAGTACCACTGATGGAGCAAGGTCTCGTAAGAAAGAGACTTGCTCGGAGGCAATCCTCTTGTCTAACTTATTAACGAATTACTAACCATGTCTCGTAAATAATAACACGCACCACAGAAACACGTGGGTTAGTGAAGCTTGCTTATGTGTGTGCTAATACAGATAACAATGAAAACAGACTAATACCGCTTTAAACGGGGAAAACTGTTGTGCGCATGCGTCAACTGCATCTACGCAGTACGACGAAATTAATGCTTGGAGGGAAATTCTAGCGCATGTGCAGAAGGCATTAAAATGGAGTCTTGAAGACTCATGTGCATGGCATCTGCTTAGCCGAAATGAAAACAAGCTAGTTTACTAATGCTAATGCGGGGAAAGTATTAATAAGTAAAGGGGATTAGAGTAGAGATGGGTGGTATACAGTGTGATCATTTATTTGTGAAATTAATATTTGCTCTTTTGAATTTATTATTAGTGCGCATTTGGGCCTTTCACATTTAGCCGAGTTGAGCTGAGTGATTTAAGTTTGCGCATGCCCACAAGAAAGTTAACCCGGAAGGATGACAGTGGTTTTGAATACAAGCCAAGGACGAGAATGATGTGCCCTGAGAATGGAGGGTGAAGAGTTCAACGAAGAAGATTCTTATTTATGCTTCTTTATAAATTGTTGCAAATAAAGTTTGGACATGTATGGGAACGAAAGAAATGAATAAAGTTTAAGGGGATGGTTTTTCGAACAATAGATTAATAGAATAAAAGTAATATGTAAGCATGGTGTGATGATCATCCCCCTTGCCTGACCAATTAGATTTCGTATTTTTACGATATTGAAACTTTAGTGGGTGGTACATGAAGAACGAAAGGTATAATTGAGGTAGCTTTAGTTAGTTAGAGAGAGTTGGAGAGAAGAGGAGTCAGAGTTCGTGTTGCTGAGATGCTGACGCAGGGAGGGATGCTGTGAACTGCCGACGAAGAAGCTGAATGCAGAACCTTCTATCCTAATTTAATTGGGTTAGATAAGAAGGTCGCAGAAGAATCTCGAGGAGGAAGAGAGTGTCAGAGAGGGGTGCGACGCAATCGTCGGTATTTAGAGAGGTCAACTATCCTGTCCTGAATCCTGTCCTGAAGTCGATGTCTCCTGATCTTTCCCGGGGGACCCTTACCAGCCCTTTGGCCAGGGGGCTTGGTCTTCACACCATCCTTGGTAAGTGTAATTTTATGTCAGTTTGTAGATGTTCTTTTGTCTCTGTCCTCTCCTTTTCTGTGCTTTGTCAATGAATGAGTCCGAAATATATACTTGAAGTTTGATTAATTGAATTTTTCTCTTTTAAATGATGGTGAATGCACTGTAATTTTGAGACGGTTCACATGCATTTAATTTAGATAAAGAGTTTTAAACTTCCCGAGTCTGTGATTATTTACTTTTGGAAAGAAAGAATAGTTAAGAGTTATGTTAAATATCACCATCAATTAATTCAACTAATGGTCCATCGACCAGAGGAAAGAACTTTTTGATCAGTGAAGGGTTAGTTAGGAAAAGTGAAATAACTAATCCTGAGAAATATGAAATTATAAACTAAACCCCAGGGGTCTACTTGATTCTGAGAGTGTGTTTTATATGGGCCCAGGTGAGTATATGGTAGCGGAGTATCTGTTGCTAGTATACCGCTGGATCCGTACCACCACCAGTACCACCACCACTACCACCAGTACCACCACCACCAGTACCACCAGTACCACCAGTAGCACCACCACCAGTACCACCAGTAGCACCAGTACCAGTACTACCACCACCAGTACCACCACCAGTACCAGTACCACCACCACCAGTACCACCACCACCACCAGTACCACCACCACCACCACCAGTACCACCACCACCAGTACCACCACCAGTGCCACCACCATGAGGACCACCACCAGTACCACCACCACCATCAGTGCCACCACAACCACCAGTACCAAAACCACCACCACTACCACCAGTACCACCACCACCAGTACCCACACCACCAGTACCACCAGCAGTACCACCACCAGTACCACCACCAGTGCCACCACCATGAGTACTACCACCAGTACCACCACCACCAGTACCATCACCACCAGTACCACCACCACCACCAGTACCACCACCACGAGTGCCACCACCAATACCACCACCAGTACCACCAGTACAGTACCACCACCAGTACCACCACCACCAGTACCACCACCACCAGTGCCACCACTACCACCAGTACCAACACCACCACCACCAGTACTACCACCACTACCACCAGTACCACCACCACCAGTACCACCACCAGTACCACCACCACCTGTACCACCACCACCACCAGTACCTATACCACCAGTACCACCACCACCAGTACCACCACTAGTACCACTACCACCAGTACCACCACCACCACCAGTACCACCACCACCAGTACCACCACCACCAGTACCACCACCACCACCACCAGTACCACCACCAGCCGTACCACCACCACCAGTACCACCACCACCAGTACCAGTACCACCACCACCAGTACCAACACCAGTACCACCACCAGTACCACCACCAGTACCACCACAAGTACCACCACCACCACTACCACCACCAGTACCACCAGTACCACCACCAGTACCACCAGTACCACCACCAGTACTACCAGTAACACTAGTACCACCACCAGTACCACCACTAGTACCACCACCAGTGCCACCACCACGAGTACCACCACCACCAGTACCACCACCATCACCAGTACCACCATCACCAGTACCACCACCACCAGAACCACCACCAATACCACCACCAGTACCACCACCACCAGTACCACCACCACCAGTACCACAGTACCACCAGTACCAGTACCACCACCAGTATCACCACCACCATCAACAGTACCATCACCACCAGTACCACCAGTACCTGTATCACCAGTACCACCACTAGTACCATCACCGCCAACAGTACCACTGATGGAGCACGGTCTCGTAAGAAAGAGACTTGCTCGGAGGCAATCCTCTTGTCTAACTTATTGACGAATTACTAACCATGTCTCGTAAATAATAACACGCACCACAGAAACACGTGGGTTAGTGAAGCTTGCTTATGTGTGTGCTAATACAGATAACAATGAAAACAGACTAATACCGCTTTGAACGGGGAAAACTGTTGTGCGCATGCGTCAACTGCATCTACGCAGTATGACGAAATTAATGCTTGGAGGGAAATTCTAGCGCATGTGCAGAAGGCATTAAAATGGAGTCTTGAAGACTCATGTGCATGGCATTTGCTTAGCCGAAATGAAAACAAGCTATTTTATTAATGCTAATGCGGGGAAAGTATTAATAAGTAAAGAGGAATAGAGTAGAGATGGGTGGTATAAAGTGTGATCATTTATTTGTGAAATTAATATTTGCTCTTTTGACTTTATTATTAGTGCGCATTTGGGCCTTTGACGTTTAGCCGAGTTGAGCTGAGTGATTTAAGTTTGCGCATGCCCACAAGAAAGTTAACCCGGAAGGATGACAGTGGTTTTGAATACAAGCCAAGGACGAGAATGATGTGCCCTGAGAACGGAGGGTGAAGAGTTCAACAAAGAAGATTCTTATTTATGCTTCTTTATAAATTGTTGCAAATAAAGTTTGAACATGTATGGGAACGAAAGAAATGAATAAAGTTTAAGGGGATGGTTTTTCGAACAATAGATTAATAGAATAAAAGTAATATGTAAGCATGGTGTGATGATCATCCCCTTGCCTGACCAATTAGATTTCGTATTTTTACGATATTGAAACTTTAGTGGGTGGTACATGAAGAACGAAAGGTATAATTGAGGTAGCTTTAGTTAGTTAGAGAGAGTTGGAGAGAAGAGGAGTCAGAGTTCGTGTTGCTGAGATGCTGACGCAGGGAGGGATGCTGTGAACTGCCGACGAAGAAGCTGAATGCAGAACCTTCTATCCTAATTTAATTGGGTTAGATAAGAAGGTCGCAGAAGAATCTCGAGGAGGAGGAGAGTGTCAGAGAGGGGTGCGACGCAATCGTCGGTATTTAGAGAGGTCAACTATCCTGTCCTGAATCCTGTCCTGAAGTCTATGTCTCCTGATCTTTCCCGGGGGACCCTTACCAGCCCTTTGGCCAGGGGGCTTGGTCTTCACACCATCCTTGGTAAGTGTAATTTTATGTCAGTTTGTAGATGTTCTTTTGTCTCTGTCCTCTCCTTTTCTGTGCTTTGTCAATGAATGAGTCCGAAATATATGCTTGAAGTTTGATTAATTGAATTTTTCTCTTTTAAATGATGGTGAATGCACTTTAATTTTGAGACGGTTCACATGCATTTAATTTAGATAAAGAGTTTTAAACTTCCTGAGTCTGTGATTATTTACTTTTAGAAAGAAAGAATAGTTAAGAGTTATGTTAAATATCACCATCAATTAATTCAACTAATGGTCCATCGACCAGAGGAAAGAACTTTTTGATCAGTGAAGGGTTAGTTAGGAAAAGTGAAATAACTAATCCTGAGAAATATGAAATTATAAACTAAACCCCAGTGGTCTACTTGATTCTGAGAGTGTGTTTTATATGGGCCCAGGTGAGTATATGGTAGCGGAGTATCTGTTGTTAGTATACCGCTGGATCACCACCACCACCACCAGTACCACCACCACCAGTACCACCACCACTACCACCACCACCACTACCACCATTACCACCACCACCAGTACCACCACCACCAGTACCACCACCACCAGTACCACCACCACCACCACCAGTACCACCACCACCAGTACAACCACCACCAGTACCACCACCAGTACCACCACCACCAGTACTACCAGTACCACCAACAGTACCACCACCACCAGTACCACCACCAGTACCACCACCAGTACCAACACCAGTACCAACACCAGTACCACCACCATGAGGACCACCAGTACCACTACCACCAGTACCATCACCACCAGTACCACCACCACCAGAAGTACCACCACCAATACTACCACCAGTACAGTACCACCACCACCACCGCCACCAGTACCACCACCACCAGTGCCACCACTACCACCAGTACCAACACCACCACCAGTACTACCACCACCACCTGTACCACCACCACCAGTACCACCACCACCACCTGTACCACCACCACCAGTACCTGTACCACCAGTACCACCACCAGTACCACCACTAGTACCACCACCGCCACCAGTACCACCACCAGTAGCACCACCACCACCAGTACCACCACCACCACCACCTGTACCACCACCACCAGTGCCAACACTAGTACCAGTACCACCAGTACCACCACCAGTACCACCACCAGTACCACCACCACCAGTACTATCACCACCATTACCACCACCAGTACCACCACCACCAGTACCACCACCACCAGTACCACCTCCACCAGTACCACCACCAGTACCACCACCACCACCAGTACTACCAGTACCACCACCAGTACCATCACCACCACTACCACCACCAGTGCCACCAGTACCACCACCAGTACCACCAGTACCACCACTAGTACCACCACCAGTGCCACCACCATGAGTACCACCACCAGTACCATCACCATCACCAGTACCACCACCAATACCACCACCACCACCAGTACCACCACTAGTACCACCACCGCCACCAGTACCACCACCGCCACCAGTACCACTGATGGAGCAAGGTCTCGTAAGAGACTTGCTCGGAGGCAATCCTCTCGTCTAACTTATTAACGAATTACTAACCATGTCTCGTAAATAATAACACGCACCACAGAAACACGTGGGTTAGTGAAGCTTGCTTATGTGTGTGCTAATACAGATAACAATGAAAACAGACTAATACCGCTTTAAACGGGGAAAACTGTTGTGCGCATGCGTCAACTGCATCTACGCAGTATGACGAAATTAATGCTTGGAGGTAAATTCTAGCGCATGTGCAGAAGGCATTAAAATGGAGTCTTGAAGACTCACGTGCATGGCATCTGCTTAGCCGAAATGAAAACAAGCTAGTTTACTAATGCTAATGCGGGGAAAGTATTACTAAGTAAAGGGGATTAGAGTAGAGATGGGTGGTATACAGTGTGATCATTTATTTGTGAAATTAATATTTGCTCTTTTGACTTTATTATTAGTGCGCATTTGGGCCTTTCACGTTTAGCCGAGTTGAGCTGAGTGATTCAAGTTTGCGCATGCCCACAAGAAAGTTAACCCGGAAGGATGACAGTGGTTTTGAATACAAGCCAAGGACGAGAATGATGTGCCCTGAGAACGGAGGGTGAAGAGTTCAACGAAGAAGATTCTTATTCATGCTTCTTTATAAATTGTTGCAACTAAAGTTTGGACATGTATGGTAACGAAAGAAATGAATAAAGTTTAAGGGGATGGTTTTTCGAACAATAGATTAATAGAATAAAAGTAATATGTAAGCATGGTGTGATGATCAACCCCCTTGCTTGACCAATTAGATTTCATATTTTTGAAACTTTAGTGGGGGGTACATGAAGAACGATAGGTATAATTGAGGTAGCTTTAGTTAGTTAGAGAGAGTTGGAGAGAAGAGGAGTCAGAGTTCGTGTTGCTGAGATGCTGATGCAGGGAGGGATGCTGTGAACTGCCGACGACGAAGCTGAATGCAGAACCTTCTATCCTAATTTAATTGGGTTAGATAAGAAGATCGCGGAAGAATCTCGTGGAGGAAGAGAGTGTCAGAGAAGGGTGCGACGCAATCGTCGGTATTTAGAGAGGTCAACTATCCTGTCCTGAATCCTGTCCTGAAGTCTATGTCTCCTGATCTATCCCGGGGGACCCTTACCAGCCCTTTGGCTAGTGGGCTTGGTCTTCACACCATCCTTGGTAATTGTAATTTTGTCAGTTTGTAGATGTTCTTTTCTCTCTGTCCTCTGCTTTTCTGCGCATTGTCAATGTATGAGTCCGAAATATATGCTTGAAGTTTGATTAATTGAATTTTTCTCTTTTAAATGATGGTGAATGCACTGTAATTTTGAGACGGTTCACATGCATTTAATTTAGATAAAGAGTTTTGAACTTCCCGAGTCTGTGATTATTTACTTTTAGAAAGAAAGAATAGTTAAGAGTTATGTTAAATATCACCATCAATTAATTCAACTAATGGTCCATCGACCAGAGGAAATAACTTTTTGATCAGTGAAGGGTTAGTTAGGAAAAGTGAAATAACTAATCCTGAGAAATATGAAATTATAAACTAAACCCCAGCGGTCTACTTGATTCTGAGAGTGTGTTTTATATGGGCCCAGGTGAGTATATGGTAGCGGAGTATCTGTTGTTAGTATACCGCTGGATCACCACCCCCACCAGTACCACCACCACCACCACCACCACCACCACTACCACCACCACTACCACCAGTACCACCACCACCAGTACCACCACCACCTGTACCACCACCAGTACCTGTACCACCAGTACCACCACCACTAGTACCACCACCACCACCAGTACCACCACCACCAGTACCACCACCAGTAGCACCACCACCAGTATCACCAGTACCACCACCACCACCACCACCTGTACCACCAGCACCTGTACCACCACCAGTGCCAACACCAGTACCACCAGTACTATCACCACCAGTACCACCACCAGTACCACCACCACCAGTACCACCACCACCACCAGTACTACCAGTACCACCACCAGTACCATCACCACCACTACCGCCACCAGTACCACCACTAGTACCACCACCAGTGCCACCACCACGAGTACCACCACCAGTACCATCACCACCATCACCAGTACCACCACCAATACCACCACCAGTACCACCAGTATCACCACCACCACCAACAGTACCATCACCACCAGTACCACCAGTACCACCACCAGTACCAGTACCACCAGTACCACCACTAGTACCACCACCGCCACCAGTACCACTGATGGAGCAAGGTCTCGTAAGAGACTTGCTCAGAGGCAATCCTCTCGTCTAACTTATTAACGAATTACTAACCATGTCTCGTAAATAATAACACGCACCACAGAAACACGTGGGTTAGTGAAGCTTGCTTATGTGTGTGCTAATACAGATAACAATGAAAACAGACTAATACCGCTTTAAACGGGGAAAACTGTTGTGCGCATGCGTCAACTGCATCTACGCAGTATGACGAAATTAATGCTTGGAGGGAAATTCTAGCGCATGTGCAGAAGGCATTAAAATGGAGTCTTGAAGACTCACGTGCATGGCATCTGCTTAGCCGAAATGAAAACAAGCTAGTTTACTAATGCTAATTCGGGGAAAGTTTTAATAAGTAAAGGGGATTAGAGTAGAGATGGGTAGTATACAGTGTGATCATTTATTTGTGAAATTAATATTTGCTCTTTTGACTTTATTATTAGTGCGCATTTGGGCCTTTCACGTTTAGCCGAGTTGAGCTGAGTGATTCAAGTTTGCGCATGCCCACAAGAAAGTTAACCCGGAAGGATGACAGTGGTTTTGAATACAAGCCAAGGACGAGAATGATGTGCCCTGAGAACGGAGGGTGAAGAGTTCAACGAAGAAGATTCTTATTCATGCTTCTTTATAAATTGTTGCAAATAAAGTTTGGACATGTAAGGGAACGAAAGAAATGAATGAAGTTTAAGGGGATGGTTTTTCGAACAATAGATTAATAGAATAAAAGTAATATGTAAGCATGGTGTGATGATCAACCCCCTTGCCTGACCAATTAGATTTCGTAGTTTTTACGATATTGAAACTTTAGTGGGTGGTACATGAAGAACGAAAGGTATAATTGAGGCAGCTTTAGTTAGTTAGAGAGAGTTGGAGAGAAGAGGAGTCAGAGTTCGTGTTGCTGAGATGCTGACGCAGGGAGGGATGCTGTGAACTGCCGACGACGAAGCTGAATGCAGAACCTTCTATCCTAATTTAATTGGGTTAGATAAGAAGATCACGGAAGAATCTCGAGGAGGAAGAGAGTGTCAGAGAGGGGTGCGACGCAATCGTCGGTATTTAGAGAGGTCAACTATCCTGTCCTGAATCCTGTCCTGAAGTCTATGTCTCCTGATCTATCCCGGGGGACCCTTACCAGCCCTTTGGCCAGTGGGCTTGGTCGTCACACCATCCTTGGTAATTGTAATTTTATGTCAGTTTGTAGATGTTCTTTTCTCTCTGTCCTCTCCTTTTCTGCGCATTGTCAATGTATGAGTCTGAAATATATGCTTGAAGTTTGATTAATTGAATTTTTCTCTTTTAAATGATGGTGAATGCACTGTAATTTTGAGACGGTTCACATGCATTTAATTTAGATAAAGAGTTTTAAACTTCCCGAGTCTGTGATTATTTACTTTTAGAAAGAAAGAATAGTTAAGAGTTATGTTAAATATCACCATCAATTAGTTCAACTAATGGTCCATCGACCAGAGGAAAGAACTTTTTGATCAGTGAAGGGTTAGTTAGGAAAAGTGAAATAACTAATCCTGAGAAATATGAAATTATGAACTAAACCCGAGCGGGCTACTTGATTCTGAGAGTGTGTTTAATATGGGCCCAGGTGAGTATATGGTAGCGGAGTATCTGTTGTTAGTATACCGCTGGATCACCACCACCACCAATACCACCACCACCAGTACCACCACCACCACCAGTACTACCACCACCAGTACCACCACCAGTACCACCACCACCACCACCACCACCACCACCAGTACTACCAGTACCACCAACAGTACCACCACCACCAACACTACCACCACCAGTACCAGTACCAACAGTACCACCACCAGTACCAACACCAGTACCACCACCAGTGCCACCACCATGAGGACCACCACCAGTACCACTACCACCAGTACCATCACCACCAGTACCACCACCAATACAACCACCAGTACAGTACCACCAGTACCACCACCAGCACCACCACCAGTGCCACCACCAGTGCCACCACCAGTGCCACCACCACCACCAGTACCACTACCACCAGTACCACCACCAGTACCACTACCACCAGTACCAACACCAGTACCACCAGCAGTACCACCACCAGTGCCACCACCATGAGTACTACCACCAGTACCACCACCAGTACCATCATCACCAGTACCACCACCACCAGTACCATCACCAGTGCCACTACTACCACCAGTACCACCACCACCAGTACCACCACCACTACCACCACCAGTATCACCACCACCAGTACCAACAGTACCACCACCAGTACCAGTACCAACACCAGTACCACCACCAGTGCCACCACCATGAGGACCACCACCAGTACCACTACCACCAGTACCACCACCAGTACAGTACCACCAGTACCACCACCAGTACCACCACCAGTACCACTACCACCAGTACCACCACCAGTACCACTACCACCAGTACCAACACCAGTACCACCAGCAGTACCACCACCAGTGCCACCACCATGAGTACTACCACCAGTACCACCACCAGTACCATCATCACCAGTACCACCACCAATACCACCACCAGTACCAGTACCACCAGTACAGTACCTCCACCACCAGTACCACCACCACCACCAGTACCATCACCAGTGCCACTACTACCACCAGTACCACCACCACCACTACCACCACCAGTATCACCACCACCACCACCTGTACCACCACCAGTACCTGTACCACCAGTACCTGTACCACCACCACCACCAGTACCACCACTAGTACCACCACTGCCACCAGTACCACCACCACCAGTAGCACCACCAGTACCACCACCACCAGTACCACCACCACCACCATTACCACCACCAGTACCACCACCACCAGTGCCAACACCAGTACCACCAGTACCACCACCACCACCAGTACCACCACCAACAGTACCACCACCACCACCAGTGCCACCACCACTACCACCACCACTACCACCAGAACCACCACTAGTACCACCACCAGTGCCACCACCATGAGTACCACCACCAGTACCATCACCACCAGTACCACCACCACCAGAACCACCACCAATACCACCACCAGTACCAAAGCACCACCACCAGTACCATCAGTATCACCACCACCATCAACAGTACCACCAGTACCAGTACCACTAGTACCTGTATCACCAGTACCACCACCAGTACCAGTACCACCACCGCCACCAGTACCACTGATGGAGCAAGGTGTCGTAAGAAAGAGACTTGCTTGGAGGCAATCGTCTCGTCTAACGTATTAACGAATTACTAACCATGTCTCGTAAATAATAACACGCACCACAGAAACACGTGGGTTAGTGAAGCTTGCTTATGTGTGTGCTAATACAGATAACAATGAAAACAGACTAATACCGTTTTAAACCGGGAAATATGTTGTGCGCATGCGTCAACTGCATCTACGCAGTATGACGAAATTAATGCTTGGAGGGAAATTCTAGCGCATGTGCAGAAGGCATTAAAATGGAGTCTTGAAGACTCACGTGCATGGCATCTGCTTAGCCGAAATGAAAACAAGCTAGTTTACTAATGCTAATGCGGGGAAAGTATTAATAAGTAAAGGGGATTAGAGTAGATATGGGTGGTATACAGTGTGATCATTTATTTGTGAAATTAATATTTGCTCTTTTGACTTTATTATTAGTGCGCATTTGGGCCTTTCACGTTTATCCGAGTTGAGCTGAGTGATTCAAGTTTGCGCATGCCCACAAGAAAGTTAACCCGGAAGGATGACAGTGGTTTTGAATACAAGCCAAGGACGAGAATGATGTGCCCTGAGAACGGAGGGTGAAGAGTTCAACGAAGAAGATTCTTATTCATGCTTCTTTATAAATTGTTGCAAATAAAGTTTGGACATGTATGGGAACAAAAGAAATGAATAAAGTTTAAGGGGATGGTTTTTCGAACTATAGATTAATGGAATAAAAGTAATATGTAAGCATGGTGTGATGATCACCCCCCTTGCCTGATCAATTAGATTTCGTATTTTTACGATATTGAAACTTTAGTGGGTGGTACATGAAGAACGAAAGGTATAATTGAGGTAGCTTTAGTTAGTTAGAGAGAGTTGGAGAGAAGAGGGGTCAGAGTTTGTGTTGCTGAGATGCTGATGCAGGGAGGGATGCTGTGAACTGCCGACGAAGAAGCTGAATGCAGAACCTTCTATCCTAATTTAATTGGGTTAGATAAGAAGGTCGCTGAAGAATCTCGAGGAGGAAGAGAGTGTCAGAGAGGGATGCGACGCAATCGTCGGTATTTAGAGAGGTCAACTATCCTGTCCTGAAGTCTATGTCTCCTGATCTATCCCGGGGGGACCCTTACCAGCCCTTTGGCCACGGGGCTTGGTCTTCACACCAGCCTTGGTAATTGCAATTTTATGTCAGTTTGTAGATGTTCTTTTCTCTCTGTCCTCTCCTTTTCTGTGCATTCTCAATGTATGAGTCCTAAATATATGCTTGAAGTTTGATTAATTGAATTTTTCTCTTTTAAATGATGGCGAATGCACTGTAATTTTGAGACGGTTCACATGCATTTAATTTAGATAAAGAGTTTTAAACTTCCCGAGTCTGTGATTATTTACTTTTAGAAAGAAAGAATAGTTAAGAGTTATGTTAAATATCACCATCAATTAATTCAACTAATGGTCCATCGACCAGAGGAAAGAACTTTTTGATCAGTGAAGGATAGTTAGGAAAAGTGAAATAACTAATCCTGAGAAGTATGAAATTATAAACTAAACCCCCGCGGTCTACTTGATTCTGAGAGTGTGTTTTATATGGGCCCAGGTGAGTATATGGTAGCAGAGTATCTGTTGTTAGTATACCGCTGGATCACCACCACCACCACCAGTACCACCACCACCAGTACCACACCACCGGTACCACCACCACCAGTACCAGTACTACCACCACCAGTACCACCACCAGTACCACCACCACCAGTACCACCACCAGTACCACCACCAGTACTACCAGTACCACCACCAACACTACCACCACCAGTGCCCCCACCAGTGCCCCCACCAGTACCACCACCAGTGCCACCACCATGAGTACCACCACCAGTACCACCAGTACCACCGCCACCAGTACCATCACCACCAGTACCACCACCAGTACCACCAATACCACCACCACCACCAGTACCACCACCAATACCACCACCAATACCACCACCAGTACCAGTACCACCAGTTCAGTACCACCACTACCACCAGTACCACTACCACCAGTACCACCAGTGCCACCACTGAAGGAAGTGACCCGAAAAGGGTCACCCGGGTTTCCTACAACCACCTTATAGCCTTCCCCAAAATTAAGAGTCGGTCAGACAGTAGAGAGTACAAAACAATCGTTTATTACCAATACTCTGCAGAGGAGTCCAATCTGACCTGCACCCTAAGATGTCTGCCGAGGGACTGGCCCCCCAACAGTCGGCAACGCATAATCATTCCTCCCAAGGGCCTCCTAACCACGCCCACAATGGAAAGTTACCGGCTTAGGCCGAACATGAACAAAGGAGGCACAGAAGGATGGGCTACCACCTGCCAGATGGGTACACGCTATCACTATCTCAAGGTTGCCGTGCTGGGTTTCGGCGTCTCTTAACATGGGAGCAGAGCTGCACACAAAGATAGGTATGCGAGGGCAAAATGGCCTATTCATTAGTAAGTCAGAAGGAAACCTTGAGCAAAAGGGAAAATAATAACTGAATACAGCGATCTGCTGAGGCAAGCAATACGAATATTGAGGCCTGGTACAGACACAGCCTAATTGGGATTACGAAATGCAAAATGGAGTCACACTTGCTAACTGAAGCTCGCACATTGCATGGATAACTCAGTGGGTTACATAACATGAATACGAATGGTATCTCATTTAGCCGCACACTGCTAACCTAATATAGTGTAAAACAAGTATATAACGAGAATGTGATTTTCAAATCTAACAGACCCTCCTTTTAGCAGGGGAGGCTAAATGCTTTATTGGCTAGCAGGTAGGGTCTTTACAATTCTAAACAGGGAAAATAGAAAATGCATAATGACTGTAATTTCCAAAAGGAATAAGCAACATACGTATTCCAATATTTCTAATACTCAAAAATACCCTCATCTATCTGCATCATATCCTGTAGTTCCTGCATCATCATATTAGAGACTTTATCATTACGGCCTGGCAATTTAGGGGCAGGGGTGAGTTTACTCACACAATAGGTACAGCATGCTGGAAGACAATTGACACATAGGCAGCACGTGAAGATGACACCTGCAATAGCTACTAGGAAAAGAAGTATCTTCCAACCCCAGGATGACATCAGACCCCAAAACCACCCTGTCAAGGACAATGAGCCATTCTCCTGATGAATATCGGATGCAAGCCTGTGTAACTTCTGGATAGCGGAGTATACGTTAGGGGCGTGGTCTGGGATGTAAGCGCAGCAACTGCTGCCTATGACACAACAAGCTCCACCCCTATCTGCAAGGATGATGTCTAAAACCATACGATTTTGAAGAGCAACAAGTCTTGTAGCCTGAAGCTCAGCTGTGATGTTAGTGAGTACGCCTGCTGTAGTGTTGATGACCCCTTCAACAACCCTGGTGAGGCGACGAATGCTGACACTATTATACATAGGTCCCCAGAAAGGCACGATACCCTTCATGGCATCCATGAATTGCTGTAGAGTAGTATCTGTTTGATCAATATCTGCTGTGTCAATAATTCGCCTTATTCGGGACAAGTATGCACTTCTCCGCTGCAGCCTATGGTCTTTGTGATAGTTGGACGGTGCAATGTAAACAGGAGGTAGAAGGAAAGAGACATAACACCGGCCAGACCATACCCTAGGGAGCCACAAACAAAATATACATTAGGGGAGGGGTGAGCAAAGGTGGGCTACTAGTAGTGTTTAGTCGATAGGTATAGTTGCAACTGCTCTGACCCACTGGAATATTCCCAGATCCTTCAACACAGAAACTAGCTGCTGTATGAACCACAGGTACGGGCAAGGCTTTATCTTCAGTGATATTTTGTGCATGGAAACATTTAAAATATTCGGTAACATTGAACCCCTGAAAATCCAACATTTCATTTTGCAGCCATGTGGCATTCTTGTTTCCCTCATAAACATTCATGCAAGCATGTGGATGTAAGGTACCCGCCTGTCCTCCTGTCCCAGGTGTATAACCTTGGTGTACTACTACGTATTCCAACACTGCCTCATAATCAGACTCCGTCATATTCATAGCATCAGTATGATAATGTATATACACCATGGTATACAACAGGAACCATGCCTCACAACTACTTAGATAGGACAGTGGTAAAGACACCAGCAAATCATTCTTGTGCATAACTGAGGGGAGTAATCCACATACACAGCAATTCGTGGCATTCGTTGTATTGTGTACCTGGTGAAGCATTTGCAGAAAGGCATTTTCGACATATGTCTGTCTATGCCTCTGTTTATGTGGGGGCAACGTAACGAACAGATGCTCAGGTGAAGCCGGGGTAGTCCCTATCAAGGTGTGCACAGGATGCTGTTCTTCTAAATACCATACTACTCAAAACAGTGTTATCATTACTATGAGGATGAACACTACCACTACTATCTTACTCTTAATAGACCAGCTAGACCACCCTACCCTGGTGGCGGTGCCGCTAGGGGCTGTTCTTCTTCCATGACAGCACGGCCAAATAGGAACATGAGAAAAGCCTTAAGAACTGGAGCCACAAAAATACAACCGACCAGAGGGGCACAAGTTACCCAGCGTCCTTTTTAGAGCCTCGCTGGCAGTCTCTTATCGTTCATCAACAATGGTGCTTTGAAGCACTCCCTCATGGGGGTCGCGCGGTCGCAGCCCTTGCTGGAAACAAATCCTTCTTCTCGCAGGATAGGGCACCCTCCCTCCTGGGCAAGTACCCTCAACGATCCTGTCCAGTGTCCCAGGCAGTGCACCAGTGTTATTTACCCTAAGCTGACGCAGGCACCACAGACGTAGTACCTATACCCTAATCTCAAGTCCTTTCCTCACTCCTGAACTGTCCCTCTGGCGCACTGACCTTCTTTCGTGGGCGCAAATTGTACCTGTCAACTCCAGGCACTGTTTCATCAACAAAAAGGGGTTGAAACTCAGGCTCAGAAAGGCAGGAGGATTCAGGTGCCTGTGAATCAGATGGGGGAGAAACTGGGGCTGTCCTTGTCTCCGGAGGGACCGCCTCAAGCAGGGCGGCGTCACTCTCTGCTTCCGTCTGCACCCCCCTTAGCTGGGCATCAGAGAAGGGAACAAAGCGGGGCACCCTTTCCCCTTCTTGATCAGCAATGCCGTCTCGCACCCACTTGTCGTAGGGGAGTGGGAGAGGTATCTTTTTACAATGAGTACCATGCACCCAATTTTTCCGGCCGTCGAGTTTCACCGCTGTTCGGGTGGCAAGCAGGACCAACAGGGGCCCCTTCCAGCGGGGCTCCAGGCAGTTCTTCCTCTGGAAGTTCTTGACAAGAACGTAATTTCCGGGCTGTAGCTGATGTCCGGGCCCCTCTGGTACCGGCTGCAGTGTCTCCTGAATCTGTTGGTGTAGAGAACGAAGATCTTTAGTTAACTCATACAGATAGTCTATAAGCAAAGGGTGCTCTATCTCAGAGAAGCGCTTTGGCCTTGGAATGCCCCAGATATTGGCAGGGCGACCAAACACTACCTTATACGGTGACAACCCTGTCATAGAGTGTGCCGTCGCCCTGGTGGACAACAAGGCCAGGGGCAACGCATCTGGCCATCGCAATCCTGTGCTTTCCTGTATCTTTGCTAACTTCAGTTTGAGAGTACCATTGTACTTCTCAACCAGACCTGCTGACTGGGGGTGGTTGGCTGCAAGAAACTTCTGCTTTATGTGCAGACCTTCGCACACCAGTTGGATGACCTTGGAGTTGAAGTGACTTCCGTTGTCACTCCAAATCACACGTGGCAATCCGAAGCGCGGGAAGAACTCTTTTAGGAGTGCCTTCGCCGTCGCCGTAGCAGTATTCTCTTTAGTGGGGTAAGCTTCAATCCATTTACTGAATGCACAAATCACTACCAGCACATACTTCAAATTGTTGACTCGTTCCATTTTGATGAAATCCATCTGGAGGACCTCGAAAGGGAAGGAAGGCGGTGCAAAATTACCAGAGGGTGTAGGAGTACCTTTCCCAGGATTATGTGTCATACACATCATACAGTGTTTCACTAAATGAGTGGCTACCTTGGAAATATTGTCGTTCTGCTACACTGGGTCCAACACCTTGCATATTCCCTTGGCGCTAATGTGGGCTGGGCCATGGTAACCACAGGAAGTACATAAGCATTAGTTAACATCCATCGCTGTTTCTCGGACTTATCAGTGCAGCACCCCTCCTCATCCAGAAGCCCTGTACTCTCCTGCCATATTGCCAATTCATCTAGGGTTGCCTCACTTTGTATCTCTTTGACACTCTCTACTATATCCTCGAACATTCCATTGTCTGGGACCCACCTAGCCGGACCTGCCACAAACATCTTTTTCATCTTTGATTTCGCTGTCTCTTTAGCTGTTTGATCTGCAAACGCATTTCCTCTACCAACATCATCTGTTATTGCTTTGTGGGCACTACATTTTATTATCGCTAACCTTTTGGGAAGTGTTAGGGCTGACAAGAGTCTATGTATCAATGGGCTATTCTGTATTCGTAATCCATGTGATGTTAAGAATCCTCTCTCCGCCCAGAGGCGTCCAAAATTATGGGCGACCCCAAAGGCGTACTTGCTGTCAGTATAAAAATTGACAGCCAGTCCCTCACTCAATTCACAAGCCCTAAGAAGAGCAACCAGCTCCGCAGCTTGGGCTGATTGGTATGGGACACGGAATGTCTCAACTATAGTGTGTAATGTTGTAATTGCATATGCTGCAGTGGTGGTGCCATCTGGTAGTTTGAAGCAAGAGCCATCGACATATAGTTCCCCTTGGGGTTCAGATAGGGGAACATCAGTCAGGTCTACCCATCTTTTAGTTTCCTCTTCCGTTCTGTTTACACAATCATGTGCATCTGTGTCATTGCCCGTCGAAGGGAGGGGTAGGAACGTGGCTGGGTTCAGAGTGGCACATCTTTTGATGGTAATGTGCAGAGCAAACAAGGTTAGTTCATATCCAGTCAGACGTGCACTAGTAAGGTGCTGTGTCTTTGTCTTGTTCAAAAGCGTATCTGCAGCATGAGTTACCATTACTGTGAGATCAGTATCGAGAACAAGCCCCGCCGATTGTCTGATAGAAACTGCCACTGCCGCTGCAGCTCTCAGGCAGCTCGGGAGCGCTCTGGCTATTTTATCCAGCATTGCAGAAAAATAAGCGCGGGGTCTTTGCTTACCACCAAAGCCCTGTTTTAGAACAGAAAGCGCGCAACCGTCTGCCTCATGTACGTAAAGCACAAAAGGCTTCTGGTAATCAGGAGTACCAAGCACAGGAGCAGAGCAAAGCGCAGCCTTTAATTGCTCAAAAGCTTGCTGGCATGCAGATGTCCAAGGCAGGGGTTCATGCACTTCTTTGGTGGTCAGGTAAAGGAGGGGTTTTGTTAGTAAGGAATAATTGGGGATCCAGTGTCGACAATACGAAGTAATGCCAATAAATGCGCGCACTTCACGGTGAGTCTTAGGAACAGGCATATTAGTGATAGCAGCTATGTGCTCAGGTGTTAGCTTGCGACCCTCCTTCGACAGTAGGTGACCTAAGTAGGTGACCTCCTGTTGACAATATTGAAATTTAGAAAGGGACACCTTATGGCCATGATGTGCCAAATGCAACAGGAATTTAACGGTGGCATCTCTGCAACCATCCTCAGTATCAGAGGCCACAAGGAGATCATCAACGTACTGCAATAGCACATTACCAGTGAGAAGCACCAAAAAATCCAATTGACTTTTTAGAGCTTGACTATAGATACTAGGACTTTCTGTATAGCCTTGAGGAGCACGACAGAATCTAAAACTCCTGCCAGCTAAGGCAAATCCAAACAGATATCTGCTATCTGTATGAATTGGAATGCTAAAGAAAGCATTCTTCAAATCAATGACGGAAAATAACTTTGCTGATGGGGGAATCATTGTCAATATGGCTATTCCCATAAACCCATCCATCTCCCTAGCCACCTCCGCAGCGCTGGGATGCCTCCGGGTAGCCATGCGCTATACAAAAGCCCCTTTCATTTCATTTCATTTCAATATCGTGGTAATGTCTGGGACTACAGGATATTGGGGCACAACTATTTTATTGACCTCTCTGAGGTCAATTACAAAGCGATAAACATCCGGGTGAGCATCAGAAGAGTCCAAGGGGGCCCTCTTAAGAATCGGAAGGATAGGGCTGTTACACACATTCGCTACTGTCTCCTCAACCACACCAGACAATCAAATCCTGTATTATTTGCAGCAAAGCCCTTTCTCCTGCTTGTGAAATCTTATACTGGGTAGTACGTGGCAATAAAGCATTATCCTTAACCGTAATAGAGACTGGCTGGATCTGGAGTAACCCTACATCCGTGTCTCCTGCTGCCCATAAACTACGGGGCACCTCCTTGAACTCTGCGGGGAGGGGTGCATCTTTTGCAAAGCATTGTTTTGCGCAAGCCACTTGTGGCCCAACAGTCATGTAAACACCATCTGGAGAACAAAAGATGGTGGCATGTAATCTCTTCAACAAATCCAATCCCATCAAATTCTCCACACAATTTGTCGTTAACAGGAATGGCGAGTCCACCGTAAAGGGACCTATAGTCAAAGCAAGAGGTTTGGAAATGGGGCTAACAACCGGCATGCCTGAAAAACCTACCGAAACATTGTTTTGGCCAGACAGAGCTGCCCCTGGGACCAGCGAACGAGAAACAGAGCTATTCATAGCACCCGTGTCAAGTAAGAACATCTTGGGCGTGCCCTGTAAATCCGCAGTGACATAAGGTCCCTGCTGATCTACAGGCACTGTAACCGGTCCCTGGCTGTCCTAGCTGTGGGACATCCCCGTCACTTCGTCCATGTCATAGTCGTCATGATAGTACTGCCTTCCCCGATGGTCGTCGAAATAGTTCTTGCTCTGCTGATCATAGGATGTATCCTCAAACTGACCCTCTCTGCGGCCACATCTCCTCTACCACATCCTCTAAAACCCCTACCTCTCGGGGCCTCAACTTTCTGCAGCAACTCCGGACACTCACTTCGCCAATGCCCCTCCTTTTTACAGTACGCACATTGGTTGTACCCTACGGGCGCACCCGATGTACTGTTCCGGTCAGACCGGGATCCCCGCTGAGCGGGACCCGAACCCCTTCCTCTACCGTTCCCCCTTGCCACCTGCTGCATCAACACCCTCATCTTCAACTCCTTTGACTTTTTCTCCACCTTCTCTTTGTCCTCATTCTCCCTATGCTCATAGTACTGTGCCATACTCAATATTACTGACGGGGAGGAGGTGGTCCAAGTACTTTCCGCTGCCTGCAACCTAGTCGCAATCTCAGGAAGCAAATTAGTGACAAACCTGTTGACGAACAGACAAACACCACCCTCCAGCGATAGATCCTTACCACTAATATCCAGAAACATCCCTTCATACCTAGTAAAGAAATCTGACACACTTTCATCCTTCTTCTGACGACATGCAGTCAACTTGTCCCAATCCACTCGTCTTGGCAGGATAAGGGAGTGCATGTAAGTGATAATACGTCCCCGCAAGGCCAATAGCTCCGCTTTCGGCTTCTCGCTGGGCTTGCGCTCCTTATCTCATGCCCAGATCTCATCCCATGTTCCACCCAATTCCACCACATGATCCTGCATATGCACCTGTCTCCATATATCTACCGGTACCAACAGACCGAAAAACAACTCTATATCAGCTAATGTCATCACTATGGAGGAGGCCGCCTCCGTCAATTCTTTATAGTACGCTGTTGGATTTTTCTGAGGGTCCGGTAACTGCCCTTTTAGGGATATTACCTCACTCCTCTTCCAAGGAGTGTAAATCCACTGTTCCTGGAAATGGGCCGCCACTCGTGGGCGAGTAACAATATTATTCCCATCTCGCAACTCTGGTATTTCGGGGTGGTAAATGGAATGAACTTCCCTCATGGGGAACTGTGACACTGTTGTCGGGATCTTCTGAAGCAATCTACCCTGATAACCCACCAATGTCGTCACATTACTGAAAACCTAATTTGGGGCCATATCTGTAGTATATACCCTGTCCCGAATGTCATAAATTATCTGCAGTGCAATACCCTTGAAACACTGTTCCCACAATCCTATCAGCGTGGCCGACATATGCTTAAGAGCATGTTGCTGTATAAACGGCTCGTAATCTTTCATCACGCTCCACACATCTTCCACACTATAAATCGGATTACGGGCCCACTGTGCAGCCTGGTCAGCCACCATTCTCTTTTCCTCATCACCCACAGCAGAGCGCACCAACACTTTATCCATGCGTTCACGTGCCGCAGCCCAATTCACTTCATGCACTCCACGCACAGGCGTCTCGGCATTCCGTAATGTTTGAGGTAACACACTCAAAGGGGAAAGAGCAGATGAAGAAATAGGTACCATCGCGCTCAAAGACTGTGCCGCAGGAGTAAGAGGAGGCGTGACCATGGGCACGGGGTCGGGAGACAGAATAGAGGAACGGACGACACCCGCCCCTGTAACTGGCGAGAGTGGGGAAGAAGCGGGCGGGGCCGAGACTGAAGCAGTAGAGCTAGAAACAGAAAGAATAGGAATAACAGAACCAGAGGCCGAGGACTGAGGTGTCGGAATTACGGGATATAGTCGTTCGGGGGCATAGGGAGGTGGGGGTCGAGAATCCAACAACTCCTCAACGAAGACATCACCTTCCTCCCTAGCCACATAACACTTATCACTCTGCAAGCGAAACTTCCTGTCCGCACACTCTATGCCTTTCTCGATCTTTTCTCTATCATAAGCTATTGCCTTCTGCGTTATCGTTTGCGTCTGCCCCCTCCGGGCTTGCTTCTCTGCTCTCATACATCGTTGCTTCGCTTCCTTCTGCCATGTTCTCAGGGAATCAAACATCAACTCTCTGCTCTTTTTGGCGAACAATTTGTCCTGCAAGTAATTCAACTATTGCTCATCAAATGTGCCAGTAAGCGGCCACTGTAGATCGACATTGTCCCTCGTATATTTATTCCACAACGTGCTAAACATAATAGGGCCAATGCCATGCTTGACGTATACATCAAAATTTGGGGTACCCTCTGGAGGCGCCGGCTGCCTTTCTTCCAATCGAGCTTCAGTGGAACAACACCGACATCCAAAACACCCTAACTTACTTAGACAAGGCATCTTAATATAAGACACATACACTGTCCCCAATGGGCAAATAGAACACCAATCCAACAATTGATCCAAGAACCAAATCTAAGCGGTCCAAAGCCGCACAAGACAGTCTGCAGACTATACCAAGACAAGAAGACAGGCTCTAGCCCCAGACCTTTTCAAGAGTAAGCCGAATTTCTAGTTGGCCTGGCAGATTGTTCGCAAACAGCCCCAAACCTTTTCAAGAATGGGCCGAATTTCCAGTTGGCCTGGTAGACCGTTCACAAACACTCTGTGTCTTTCAAGGGTCCGCAAACCCACCAAGTTCAAGACAAGACAGTCCGGAGACTGTACCAGACACAGCCCGTAGGATCGTGCCGTTCAACCATGGCGCCACATTCTCCAAGAATTTAAGTCACTCACCTGGTGCACTCAGGTCAAGCAGTATTATTCTCCACTGCCGACTCATCGGACCAAACTGTCAAATACAAGGTTCCGCCTTCTCAGGACTCCGGCCGGTGACCACTAGACGAGGAGTCGCCCGATCAGACGGGCGGGGCAGCCAAGAGAACCGGGCTCTAATCATGTGGGGATCATCGATCCGCCCCGACCGACCGGACGCCACCTGACCCTACAACCCGATTACGGGCGAGTCGGGTCACCTTGCGCAGTCCCTGTTCGGACGCCAACTGAAGGAAGTGACCCGAAAAGGGTCGTCCGGGTTTCCTACAACCACCTTATAGCCTTCCCCAAAATGAAGAGTCGGTCAGACAGTAGAGAATACAAAACAATCGTTTATTACCAATACTCTGCAGAGGAGTCCAATCTGGCCTGCGCCCTAAGATGTCTGCCAAGGGACTGGCCCCCCAACAGTCAGCAAAGCATAATAATTCCTCCCAAGGGCCTCCTAACCACGCCCACAATGGAAAGTTACCGGCTTAGGCCGAACATGAACAAAGGAGGCACAGAAGGATGGGCTACCACCTGCCAGATGGGTACACGCTATCACTATCTCAAGGTTGCCGTGCTGGGTTTCGGCGTCTCCTAACGTGGGAGCAGAGCTACACACAAAGATAGGTATGCGAGGGCAAAATGGCCTATTCATTAGTAAGTCAGAAGGCAACCTTGAGCAAAAGGGAAAATAATAACTGAATACAGCGTTCTGCTGAGGCAAGCAATACGAATAGTGAGGCCTGGTACAGACACAGCCTAATTGGGATTACGAAATACAAAATGGAGTCACACTTGCTAACTGAAGCTCGCACATTGCATGGATAACTCAGTGGGTTACATAACATGAATACGAATGGTGTCTCATTTAGCCTCACACTGCTAACCTAATATAGTGTAAAACAAGTATATAACGAGAATGGGATTTTCAAATCTAACACCACCACCACCAGTACCAACACCACCAGTACCAACACCAGTACCACCAGTACCTCCACCAGTACCACCACCAGTGCCACCACCATGAGTACCACCACCAGTACCACCACCACCAGTACCATCACCACCAGTACCACCACCACCAGTACCACCACCACCAGCACCACCAATACCACCACCAGTACCAGTACCACCAGTACAGTACCACCAGTACCACCACCACCACCAGTACCACCACCAGTACCACCACCACCAGTACCAACACCACCACCACCAGTACCAACACCACCACCACCAGTACCACCACCACTACCACCAGTACCACCACCAGTAGTACCACCACCACATGTATCACCACCACCACCTGTATCACCACCACCACCACATGTACCACCACCACCAGTACCACCAGTGCCTGTACCACCAGTACCACCACTAGTACCACCACTGCCACCAGTACCACCACCACCAGTACCACCACCACCAGCAGTACCACCACCACCAGTACCACCACCACCAGTACCACCAGTACCACCACCACCAGTACCACCACTACCAGTATCATACCACCACCACCAGTACCATCACCACCAGTATCACCAGTACCACCACCAGTACTATCAGTACCTGTACCACCACCTGTACCACCACCAGTACCACCACCAGTACCACCACCACCACCAGTGCCAGTACTACCACCAGTACCACCACCAGTACTACCAGTACCACCACCACCACCAGTACCACCACCAGTACCACCACCAGTACCACCAGTACCTCCACCAGTACCACCAGTACCACCAGTAACACCACCACCAGTACCATCACCACCAGTACCACCAGGATCACCACCACCAGTAGCACCACCACCAGTACCACAGTACCACCAATACCAGTATCACCACCAGTTCTACCAGTATCACCACCACCAGTACTACCACCATCAACAGTACCATCACCACCAGTTCCACCAGTACCTGTACCACCAGTACCACCACCACCAGCACCACCACTAGTACCACCACCACCAGTACCACCACCACCAGTACCACCACCACCAGTACCACCACCAGTACCACCACAACCAGTACCACCACCACCAGTACCACCAGTACCACCACCACCAGTACCACCGCCACCACCAGTACCAGTACCACCAGTACCACCACCAGTACCACCACCAGTACTACCAGTACCACCACCAGTACCACCACCACCAGTACCACCACCACCACAATCAGTACCACCACCACCAGTACCATCACCACCACAACCAGTACCACCACCACCAGTACTACCAGTACCACCACCACCAACACTACCACCACCAGTACCACCACCAGTACGAAACACCAGTACCACCAGTGCCACCACCAGTGCCACCACCAGTACCACCACCAGTGCCAGCACCACGAGTACCACCACCAGTACCACCACCACCAGTACCATCACCACCACCACCAGTACCACCACCAGTACCAGTACCACCAGTACAGTACCACCATTACCACTACCAGTACCACCACCACCAGTACCACCACCAGTGGCACCAGTACCAACACCACCACCACCACCCATACCACTACCACCAGTACCACCACCACCAGTACCACCACCAGTACCACCACCAGTACCACCACCATGAGTACCACCACCAGTACCACCAGTATCAGACCACCAGCATCATCACCACCAATACCACCACCACCAGTACCACCACCACCAGTACTAGTACCACCAGTACCACTACCAGTACCACCACCACCACCAATACCACCACCACCTGTACCACCACCAGTACCAGTACCACCAGTACCACCACCAGTACCACCAGTACTACCACCACCAGTATCACCACCAGTACTAACACCACCAGTACCACCACCACCACCAGTACCATACCACCACCAGTACCACCACCACCAGTACCACCAGCAGTACCACCAGCACCACCAGTACCACCAGTACCACCACCAATACCACCACCAGTACTACCAGTACCACCACCAGTACCACCACTACCACCACCAGTACCACCACCAGTACCAACACCAGTACCACCAGTACCACCACGAGTACCACCACTAGTACCACCACCAGTGCCACCACCACGAGTACCACCACTAGTACCACCACCACCAGTACCATCACCACCAGTACCACCACCAGTACCACCAGTACCACCACCTCCACCAGTTCCACCACCAATACCAGTACCAGTACCACCAGTACAGTACCACCAACACCAGTACCACCACCAGTACCACCACCACCACCTCCAGTACCACCACCACTACCACCAGTACCACCAGCAGCAGTACCAACACCACCACCACCAGTACCACCACCACTACTACCAGTACCACCACCACCAGTACCACCACCACAACCACCTGTACCACCACCACCACCAGTATCACCACCACCAGTACCACCACCAGTACCACCACCACCAGTACCACCATCACCAGTACCACCAGTGCCACCATCAGTACCACTTCCACTAGTCCCACCACCACCAGTACCACCACCAGCACCAGTACCATCAGTACCACTACCACCAGTACCATTAGTACCACCACCAGTACCACCACCAGTACCACCACCACCAGTATCACCAGTACCACCACCAGTACCACCACCACCACCAGTACTACCAGTACCACCACCAGTACCACCACTACCACCACCAGTACCACCACTAGTACCACCACCAGTGTCACCACCATGAGTATGACCACCAGTACCACCACCACCAATACCATCAACACCAGTACCACCACCAGTACCACCACCACCAGTACCACCACCAATACCACCACCAGTACCACCAGTACAGTACCACCAGTACCACCACCAGTACCACCACCAGTACCACCAGTGCCAACACCACCACCACCAATACCACCACAACAACCACCAGTACCACCACAACCACCAGTACCACCACCACCAGTACCACCACCACCACAACCACCAGTAACACCACAACCACCATTACCACCACCACCAGTACCACCACCAGTACCACCACCAGTACCACCATCACCACAAGTACCACCACCACCAGTCCCACCATCACCACCAGTACCACCACCACCAGTACCACCAGTACTACCATCAGTACCATCACCACCAGTCCCACCACTACCAGTACCACCAGTACCACCACCACCAGTACCACCAGTACCACCATTACCACCACCACCAGTACCACCACCACCAGTACCACCACCAGTACCACCACCAGTCCCACCACCACCAGTACCACCAGTACCACCACCAGTACCACCACCAGCACACCACCACCACCAGTACCACCACCACCAGTACCACCAGTACCACCACCACAAGTACCACCACTACTACCAGTACCACCACTACTAGTACCACCACCACCACTACCAGTACCACCACCAGAACTACCAGTACCACCAATACCACAACCACTACCAGTACCACCACCACCACCACTACCAGTATGACCACCACTACCAGTACCACCACTACCAGTACCACCCCACTACCAGTACCACCACCACCACTACCAGTACCACAACCACCACCACCAGTACCACCACCACCAGTACCACCAGTACTACCACCACCAGTACCACCACCAGTACCACCACCACCATTACCACCACCACCTCTACCACCACCAGTACCAGTACCACAGTACCATCAGTACCAGTACCACCACCAGTACCACCAGTATCACTGCCACCAGTACCACCACCAACAGTACCATTACCACCAGTACCACCACCAGTACCACCACCACCATTACCACCACCACCTCTACCACCACCACCAGTACCACCACCACCAGTACCAGTACCACAGTACCATCAGTACCAGTACAACCACCAGTACCACCAGTATCACTGCCACCAGTACCACCACCAACAGTACCACCACCAACAGTACCATCACCACCAGTACCACCAGTATCACCACTAATACCACCACCGCCACCAGTACCACCACCACCAGTACCTCTACCACCAGTACCACCACCACCAGTACCACTACCAGTACCACCACCACCAGTACCACCACCACCAGTACCACCACCACCAGTACACCACCACCACCACCAGTACCACCACCACCAGTACCACCAGTACCACCACCAGTACCACCACCAGTACCACCATCAGTACCACCACCAGTACCACCACCAGTACCACCACCACCAGTACCACCACCACCAGTACCACCACTAGTACCACCACCACCAGTACCACCACCACCAGTACCACCGCCACCAGTTTCATCACCACCAGTACCACCACCACGAGTACCACCACAAGTACCACCACCAGTACCACCAGTACCACCACCAGTACTACCACCACTAGTACCACCACGAGTACCACCACCACCAGTACCACCACCACCACCAGTCCCACCAGTACAACCACCAAAACCACTACCATCACCAGTACCACCAGTACCACCACCAGTACCAGTATCAGTACCACCAGTACCACCACCACCAATACCACCATCAGTACCACCACCACTAGTACCACCACCACAACCAGTACCACCACAACCAGTACCACCACCACCGGTACCAGCACCACCACCACCAGTACAACCACCAGTATCACCAGTACCACCACCACCAGTACCAGTACCACCAGTACCACCACCACCACCAGTACCACCACCGGTACCATCACCACCAGAGCCACCACCAGTACCACCACCAACACACCAGTACCACCACCACCACCAGTACCACCACAACCACCAATTCCACCACCACTACCACCAATACCACCACCAGTACCACCACCACCACTACCACCACCACCAGTACCACCACCACCAGTACCTTCACCAGTACCCCCACCACCAGTACCACCTCCACCAGTACCGCCACCACCAGTACCATCAGTACCAGTACCACCAGTACCAGTACCACCAGTATCACCAGTACCACCACCAATACCACCAGTATCAGTACCACCACCAGTACCAGTACCACCAATAACCAGTACCAGTACCACTACCAATACCACCATTACCACCACCAATACCACCAGTACCATCACCAATACCAGTACCATCACCAATACCACTAGTACCACCACCAATACCACCACTACCAATACCACCACCACCAGTACCAGTATCACCGGTACCAGTACCACCAGTGCCAGTACCACTAGTACCACTACCACCATTACCAGTACCACTACCACCACCACCACTACCACTACCAGTACCACCAGTACCACCACCAATACCACCAGTACCACCGCCAATTCCACCAGTACCAGTCCCACCACCAATACCACCATTACCAGTACCATCACCAATACCACCAGTACCACCACCAATACCACCACCAATACCACCACCACCAGTACCAGTATCACCAGTACCACTACCACCAGTACCAGTACCACCAGTACCATTACCACCACCACCAGTACCACCACCACCACCACTACCAGTACCACTACCACAACCACCAATACCACCACCACCACCACCACCAATACCACAACCACCACCTCAGGGCCTCTTGCTCACTAGTAATAGCAGGGGCACTGTACGAGGCCGGAGGTGCCGCCAAGACCATCCCTCCTTCCCTCCATGCGTGCCATAAAGCACAGCCCGCCCTGCACCAGGAGGTGAAGCCAGGGCCCTACTACAGCTGGAGTGTTTATTAGGCCAAAGATAGCAATGACATTACGCAATGCCACACTGCACACTCAAATCACAGAGAGGGCAGGAAATAGCCCCCCCTCCCGCTCTTCCTCCTGAGCCGCGATAGTGTAATCACAGTGCGAAAGGTGTTGGAGCGCTTTGTTAGTGTTTATAGCTCGGATCATATGTAACTCTCACTTCACACTTTGTATCTGTATAATTTACAACACTTACACATCTTCTTCACTGCACTATTTATCACTACTTTGAATACGTCGCAGGCCGGTCTCTTCCTCTGATATTTACAATCTAACAAGCAGTCAAGAAGGCCCTTTATTGCAATGCAATAGGTCTCGCATTTGCGAGAGTTTAAGCTATTAGTATTGTAAATGACAATGCCTTTTATTTATGTTTTAAAACCCAAAACAAAAATAAAAGGCATTGTCATTTACAATGGCAATAGCTCAAACTTGCGTGAATGTGAGACCTATTGCATTGCAAATGCTTGTTCAAAGATACCTTTAAGCAAAAGACAGAACTGTACTTTAAAGAGAACGAAGGGACGGTCTCCTTCGCTTGTTCACTGTGGGAAGCATATAAAATGGTCATATGAGGGCAGGCTCAAGCTATGATAGGGGGTAGGTGAAAGGAGCAGCGACTGAAATATGATGAACTCGATTGAGAAATTGGTCGGCTGGAGGCCGCTGCACTGGCTGATGGTGCCGCGACATCATCGATTCCCCACCAGATTAGTTTGAAACAGTGTGAATTGAGGGACCTGGCAGAGGACAGGGTCCAGGTGCAAGCATTGGCGACGCAGAGGGGGATTTATGACGTGGGGGATAAAGCTAATAAAATGATAGCATGGCTTGGGCGGAGGGATCAGGGTAGAAACTGGATCCAGGAGTTGTGGGAGCTAGATGGGCCCATGCATAGGACTGGGGGGGCAATAGAGGGAGCCTTTGCCAATTATTATGAGCAGCTGTATACACCAGTCTCAACGCACACTGCTGAGGACTCTGCGGAACTCCTACGAGACATGTCTCTCCCCGTACTGTCAAGCGACGATAAAAATGCACTAGACCAAGACTTAACAGAAGAAGAGATAGTGGAGGCTATTCAAGACCTGCAGTCGGGCAAGGCTGCGGGCCCCAACGGCTTCCCAGTTGAACATTTTTAAGGGGTGGCAAGCATGGTATCGAAACATGTTAAATATGTTCCGGTCAGCCAGCCAGGGAGGTGGGGTGCATCCCTGAGGATCAACATACGGCTGCCATTTTGGTCATACCTAAATAGGGTAAGCTTCCGGTGGAGTGTAGCTCCTATCGGCCCATATCACTGCTTAACCTAGAGATTAAGGTCCTGGCGAAGGCCCTGGCGTCCCGACTAGGTACAGTAATATCCTCAGTGGTACACCCAGATCAGTCAGGCTTTATGCCTCACAGGAGTACCAAATTGAGCCTCCGATGATTCTATGGGGCACTGCACATGGTTCAGGAAAGGCTTGGGGAAGAGGCCAAGTTGCTCTCTCTCAATGCACGAATGGCGTTTGACAGTATCGAGTGGCCATACATGTTCTCAGTGCTAGACAAGATGGGCTTTGGCCCCGAATGTATTAAATGGATCAGACTTTTATACAGCGACCCGATGGCACGGGTTCGAGTTAATGGTGTACTGTCCACAGCGTTCACATTACGGAGGGGAAAGAGACAGGGGTGCCCGTTGTCCCCTATGATTTCTGCATTGGCGATCGAGTCCTTGGCAGCGTGGGTTCGTGGGGACCACCTAGTGCATGGCATCAAGGGGACGGGTGAGTGGAAAGAGCACATCTCGCTCTATGCTGACAATATACTACTCTTCGTCACCCGACCCTATAGTACAGTGGCTAGGATGCTTCACATATTCTGGCTCTTTGGTAGCTATTCAGGCTATGAGATCAACTGGGACAAGTCCCTTCTACTTCCCTTATCAGGCAACACCCCACCTAGATTGGCAAGAGGCACGCCCCTGATGGTGCAGACTCAATTTAAATAACTTGGTATCCAGGTCTCCAAGGAGCCCAATGACTTCATGGTAGACAATCTCCTCCCACTGATTGAGAAGCTTAAGGTGGATGTGACACATTGGAGAGGCCTCCCAATGTGTTTGATGGGCAGGACGGTCCCGTTTAAAATGATGGCCCTGACCCGTTTCCTTTACGTTCTCCAAAACTCACCTTACAGGGTCCCTCCGGAATTCTTCAGGAAAATCAACAGTGGACTGCGCAAGCGCCTTTGGGATGGCGGAATTCTAGAATCGCGTTATATAGGCTGCAGAGGGGGGTATACGACAGGGGCTTGGCAGTCCCAGACATTAGGGAGGAACTAATGGGCAGTGCAGTTGACCACGTTTAACACGTAGGTGTACGATGACAGAGAGGAGCTGGCTTACCGGAAAGACCCACCAACAGACCTATATATAATAGAGGAGGAAGGAAACAGATCACATTCTCAGATACCTCTGGGTCGAGTAGCGAAGAAGAAAACATAACCAGAGAAGAAAACAATGGGCGGAATAATACAAAGGAATACAGGGTTTTTTTAGATCAGAAACCGAAAAGAGGACAGAGGTACAATGGGAATTAAGGGAGAGGTCAACAAACACGTGGCCCTCCACCTCAAAAATATATGAGGACAAGAAATCAGAGGTACTGGCTTCAGACTGAGCACCAGTAATAAATCTCTCCAGTAGGGACCTTAATAGGATAGAAATTGATGTGCTTGAAAAGGGTTTTAGCTTTGTACCCTCCTCATTTGTTAATACATTTCAACTGGAGAAGGATCTTCGTTCCTTCTTCAGAAAGGTACGATTAAAAAGATTTTTTGAGGGTTGTCCGGCACGAAATTCCACTAATATTTCTGGTCTGAAACCAAAATCCTCATTTACACCATCCTTGGCCCAAGTAGGGAAAAATCTCGAGAGTTTTGAAAAGGTGGTCGAAAGTAGTATACAACAAATTGTTTCTGAAACCCATCAGTTTATACCTTATAATATTAGCAAAGAGGGTAAAGAGGCCATTCAATCACTAAAAATGATCACAATATAACGATTAAACCCGCAGACAAGGGTGGAGGAGTGGTAATTTTTGATACTCAGGACTATGAAAACAGAATGTTCAAAATGCTAGAGGTGGAGGAACATTATGAACTCACACAAGGTAGTTGTCTCATCTCATTGTCTAAAAAATGCCTTAGACTTTTAACCGAAGCCAGAGACGGGTGGATTTGTGAGGAAGAATTTATATTCCTAAATAACGTAAAATTCCAGCACTTTACGGCCTCCCCAAAATACATAAAAACAGTAGAGATCCTCCAATGAGGCCGATAGTCAGCAGCATAGACTCTTTACTCGAACCCCTGAGTAAATACATTGATTGTTTTTTGAGACCCTTAGTGAGTAGGTTGAAATCTTATGTGAGAGATTCCTCTCATATTATTTCCATGCTAGAGGGGAAACCTTTTAATGGAGAGACTCAGTGTCTAGTCACCCTGGACATTGAGTCTCTCTATACGAATATCCCCCAAGAGAACACCATAGAAGTGGTGCGGGGAATTTTGATGGACTCGGATCTTGAAGGGGTTAATAAAGATTTTATTATCGAGTGCACCTCTATGATTCTTAAAAATAATATCTTTCTTTTTAATGATCAACTGTTCAGACTAAAGAAGTGGACCAGCATGGGGGCTACATGCGCCCCGAGTCTGGCTTGCTTATATGTAGGGGAGTTTGAAAGACAACACATTTATAATGAATTGGCCCCGTTTTTCGAAAATGTAGCGGGCTGGTACCGCTACATTGACGACATTTTCTTCATCTGGGAAGGGGAGATGGAAAAGTTGGATGAGTTCCTTGATTGGTTAAACCTGGGTGACATAAATCTGAGATTCACCTCCCAATACAGTAAGACTAGAGTAGACTTTCTGGATATCACGATTAAAGATGTTGATGTGGCACTGGCAGTGGAACTCTACACTAAGCCCATGAATAAGAATACACTGCTTCATTATTCAAGCTTTCATCCCCAATCTCAAAGAGACAATATTCCCTTTAGTCAGTTTCTCCGTCTTCGGAGAAACTGCTCTAACCTTGATGACTTCTATAAACATTCGGAGATATTGAAGGGTAAATTGAGAGACAGAGGCTATCCGAAGAGGCTGATCACGCACTCATTTAAGCATGCGAGATTCTACAATAGAGATTCTATGATTCATAAAACAGGAAAGAAAAATGAGAAAAAGATGGATAGGATTGTTTCGTTAGTCAGTTCTCTAGCGTGAGCAATAAAATAAAAAATGTCATTAATAGAAATAGGCAGATTCTTAATGATGAAGAAGAAAATAAGTTAGATGAACCTCTTTTTGCATTTTAAAAGAAATAGGAATTTAAGGAATGAATTGGTGCATACCTATAGAGAAGCACCTCGAAATATGCACAGAACATTAGACAATTCTGTAGCTAAAGGCAATTCCAGATGTGGGTCATGCAATGTATGTGCACAATGTATGCAAACTAAACAGATTACCCACAATGGAGTAGCATTGGTATCAAAAACGTTGAATAACTGCCGTAGCAAAAATATTGTATATCTCTTGCGTTGCCCATGTGGTCTGAGCTACATTGGAGAGACCAGTAGAGAACTACGTATTAGACTTCTTGAGCATAAGTCAGCTATAACGACCAAGAAAATTAATGCCCCTTTGGTGGCACACTTTGGTGAAGCTGGCCATAATGAACAAGATATAGAATGGTTTATTCTGGAAAAAATTACTATTGATAGAAGAGGAGGCAATATTAATCAGAAACGTAAGGCAAGAGAACAATGGTATATCTCTAAACTAAACACCGTCCGCAATGGGCTAAATTCTAGGGAAGAATGGAAGGACTACTTAGTGTTAACTAGGTATTTGCTCCCTTTGGTTGAGAGGATTCTGTTATTGCCCCTTAAATAGACAATTAAGAAGTCGAAGGTGAGGCAAGAGTGGCCCACCTAGAATAAGGAGAAAAGTCCGTCTTTCTACATCTGCACGAATTCCAGGATCATTTATATATTGGAGGGCATCATCATATACCCGAATAGAAGGTATTGAACAGAGTTAGATATATGGACTGGCCCTTCAAATGGATTCTTTTTAGGAAATATTAGTAAAAAATATATATTTTTTCATCATATTTAGGTACTGGAGTTTTTAATCAAGGTTTTAATTCAGCTTTTATACCACTGTTCATCATGATCCCTGTTAAGGAGACATCTTAAAGAGGTAAAATCCCCTATTTGTAAATGAAAGGAGGAATTGTTGGGGCTTCTACCATTATTTGGTTATTCATCTAGGTGCACCTTTAATCTAATTACAGATTCAAGGGTGCTTAAAAGCTATATTTGCAGTACCATTCTCATATCAGGGAGATTCCTATCAACATTTGGCTGAAGCTGCTTTATGTTTTTATTGAGGTATGTTCCTTACTATGCAGCCAGGAGACTTCTGGTGATAATTAATTTGTTGGGGGAGTCTCTGTCGAGGTGTGATCTATCATATATTCACCTCTCTTCTTGCTCCTGATCGTAGGTTTGAATATATATATATATATATATATATATATATATATATATATATATATATATATATATATATATATATAATCACTGCTGTTGATGGATTCACTGAATCAGTAGAGGCCGAGGTAGTTCCTGGCACACTGTATAATGGATGGTATCTATATTTTAAGGGGTTATGAGTTGAATAATAAGGACAGCTCCTAATTCACCTTTTTGTAGTGACAACCCTGTATGGGTGTTTGTAACTTGGAATGCTAGGTATTGACTGAGTGTGACTACTGAGTTGTATCACCAGGATATGAATGTTTTATTAGGGTGTGTTAATATTTAATGTGTAACAGTGATGTTTATGTTTTTTTATATTGTATTATATAGTGAACAAACTGTGGCTGGGAGATATCTTTTTCCTGAAGAAGGTGGCAGTGATATTGTATGGCCCACCGAAATGCGTCGATGCTCTACTGTGTTGTAGGACGCTAGATCTCTGGGACATTTGTGAGACAAAGAGTTATTGAAGTTTCAACAAGAAACAAATGATCCGACACAGACTAGTGCTGTTTTAATGACACAATGTTTTGTCTGATTTTGTTCTCCCACTGTGTTGTCTTTAATTGTCTTTTAGGAAGTTGAATTGTTTTACCTATCTGTAATGAATTGTGATGCCATATGTTTGTTGCTTATCTGGAAAGTTTTTTTTAATTATGAGCTTATATTTTTAAAACACGTATACTTGATTTATGTATTGTATGTGACATTCAAGATTATTTACACACAATAAATAGGTTTTAATAAATTGACTTATTTTAGCAATATTGTATAAAATTTTGTTTTTACCTTTATATTTTGGTGATATGGGATGTATGGTGGTTGATTGAGTTAACCAAAGAGGAATTTGTTTGACCTTTACCGGGTAGACCGTCAGGCAATGGGAGAGCAGGGCTACCCAGCAGCGCTATACCACAGGAAGGGAATGTGACAGATGCCACTGCACACCCAGACAGTGATACAAATATGGCACGAGGTTCACTGCTATTTGAAGTGCGCAGGCAAACTGACAGAGAAGAACAAGTTACCTACCTTGAGTAACGATGTATCTGTAAGAGACATAGGTTAGTTATAGATTCCTTACCTTAGAATTTCCCCCAGGGGTCAAACTGGATCCAGAGAATCTTTTCTCAGCAGTACCCCTTCGCATCGGTAGGTGGCGTCGGTCAACTCCGCACCCGTCGTGGTCGCCGGGATGACGTCGCAGTGCCTACTTAGACGCCGCCCATGCGCGCTGACGTCAGTTCTGGCACAACTTTCCACGCCAGAAGCACAGACACTGACCACTGGTGCACCACAACTAGAGCCCTGTAAGGGAGTCCCTATCCCTAGAAGTCAGTTCGCAGAGCGGGGAGGATGGGTGGGGGGGTAAGGAATCTATAACTAACCTATGTCTCTTACAGATACATCATTACCGAAAGTAAGTAACTTGTTAATCTGAAAGAGACAGTTAGTTATAGATTCCTTACCTTAGAATACATACCCCAGCAATACCAACGCCAGAGGAGGGTCTGTGAACCAAGTTCACACCAGGAAGTCCTGGATGACCGAATGGGCAAAATTGCCGTCCCTCCGGACTTGGCTGTTCAGGCAGTAATGTCTGGGGAACGTGTGCAAGGATGCCCATGTGGCTGCCTGACAGATGTCAAGAAGTGGAACTCCATGTGCCAGTGCAGTGGTGGCTGCCGTAGTTCTAGTGGGGTGAGCCCGCAGCCCCACTGGAGGTTCCTTTTTCGCCAAAGCGTAACAGAGTTTGATACAAAGGACAATCCATCTAGAGATGGTATGCTTTTGAAAAGCCACCTACATGGCCAACGAAGAGTTGATCATCCACCCGGAAAGCTTTTGTGCAGTCAAGGATAGGACAGGACACGCTCAGGGTCCAGACGGTGGAGTCTCTCCTCCTCCTTGGAAGGGTGCGGACGTGGGAAAAAGGTGGGCAAAGTAATAGTTTGTCCAATGTGAAAAGTTGTAACCACTTTTGGAAGGAACAAGGGCCTCGTTCGAAGCACCACTTTGTCCGGATGCCCAGAGAAGAAAGGGGGCTTGGAAGAAAGAGCTTGAAGCTCACTCACCCTGCGAGCAGAAGTGATGACAATGAGGAAGGCAGTTTTCAAAGTGAGGAGCCTGAGAGGACAGTTATGAAGGGGCTTGAAGGGAGCACAAATGAGATAAGTAAAAACAAGATTCAAGTCCCACTGGGGCATTATGAAAGGAGATGGAGGAAAGAGATGAGAAATGCCCATAAAAAATCTATTTACAATAGAGGACTTGAACAAGGAAGGCTGATCGGGCAGCCGAAGGAAGGCAGAAATAGCCGCAAGATAGCCTTTAAGAGTGCCCAGAGCAGAAGAAAGTATATACAAGAGGACCTCTGAAAGAGGGGCAGAAAGGGGATCCTCAGCCTTTGCTGTGCACCATGCCACAAATGTGTTCCATCTACAGACGTATAAGATTTTAGTGGAGGGATGCCTGGCTGCCAAGATAACATTACAGACTTCGGGTGGAAGGTCAAAAGCTTTCAACTGTCGCTGCTCAATCTCCACGCAAGAAGGTGGAGGCTGGACAGGTTCGGATGAAGAACCCTCCCCTGCTGCTGCAACAGAAGATCCTCCCAAAGGGGCATTCTGAGTGGAGGATCGATGGCCATGCTCAGGAGCTCTGGGTACCAGACTCCTTGTGCCCAGTCCGGAGCCACAAGAATAACTTGGGCCCGGTCGCGCTTGATCTTCTTCAGCACTCTGGGCAGAAGTGGTACAGGCGGAAAGGCATACAGGAGGCCGCAGATCCACTCGCGACGAAAAGCGTTGTCGAGTGAGTGCCACCTTGGAAACACCAATGCACAGAATTGCTGACATGGCACGTTCTCTTCGGTGGTGAACAGATCTAACCAAGGCTCTCCCCACCGCTGAAAGAGAACTTGCCCCACCTCTGAGTGAAGACTCCATTCGTGATCTACCATGCACCGACGGCTGAGTTTGTCCGCCCTGGCGTTCAGAGAACCTGCAAGGTGTTGAACCACCAGGGTCATGCCCTGATGTTCCAGCCATGTCCAGAGGCGAAAAGCCTCCTGACATAGGGTCCTCGACCCCACCCCATCCTGTTTGTTGCAGTACCACATGGCTCTGGTGTTGTCCGTGAACACCTTCACCACCTTCCCTTTGAAAGAGGGAAGAAATGCTTTCAGTGCCAGGTGGATCGCCCGGAGCTCCAGTAGGTTGATATGGAGCCCGGACTCCGCCAGAGACCAGACGCCTCTGATCTTCCTCTCCCAAATGGCCGCCCCATCCCAGGAGTGACTCATCTGTCACTACAGTGAGGTCTGATTGGGGAAGGGAGAGGGATCTGCCTCTGACCCAAGCTTGGTTCGTTAACTACCACTGCAGCTGTTGTGCAGTTTCCTCCGAGATCTGGATGTAGTTGGAAAGATTCCTCTGATGCAGCGCCCACTGAAACTTCAGGTCCCACTGCAGAGCGTGCATATGCCATCTGGCATGATCCACCAGCAGAATGCAGGAGGCCCTGAGGCCCAGCAGCCTCAGGGTCATTCTCACCGAAATCCGGGATAGAGGCTGAAACATCAGTATCATAGCCCGAATATCCCGGACTCACTGCTCGGGAGGATAGGCCTGAAACTGCACTGTGTCCAGAACCACCCTGATGAAAGGGAGCCTCTGAGAGGGAGTCAGGTGTGACTTCGGCATGTTGATAGTGAACCCCAGCGAATGCAGGATGTCCGCTGTAGTCTGGAGGTGGGAGACGACAGGCTGGGGCCTTCAACAGCCAGTTGTCGAGATAGGGGAAGACTGAAACCCCTGATCTGCGCAGATGAGCTGCGACCACCGCCATCACTTTCGTGAACACCCGAGGGACACTGGTAAGGCCAAAGGGGAGCACGGTGAATTGAAAATGCTTGTGGCCTACCATGAACCGTAGGTAGCGTCTGTGGGCTGGCAGGATGGGGATGTGGAAATAGGCATCCTGCAAGTCCAGCACCACCATCCAGTCTCCAGGGTCGAGGGAAGACAGGACCGGAGCCAATGTTAGCATTTTGAACTTCTCCTTTCAGAGAAAGCGATTGAGGGCCCTGAGGTCTAGAATAGGACGCAAACCTTTGTCCTTCTTGGGCACCAGAAAGTAGCGGCAATAGCAACCACGACCTACTTCTGGCGCAGGAACCCTCTTGATTGCTCCCTTGGCCAAGAGAGCTGAGACTTCCTGGCGGAGAAGCGCCAAATGATCCTCCGACATGCGATCGAAAGATGGTGGCATGGAGGGAGGAGTAGTCTTGAAGGGGAGGGAGTAGCCCCTTTGAACTATTTGCAAAACCCACCTGTCCGACGTGATGGTTTGCCAGTGGGGGAGTTGATGGCGAATCCTGCTGCCCTCTGGCTGTTGGTGGCCCTGAAAGGTCAAACTAGGAAAGCTTGGAGGCTGCTGCATTGGCAGAAAGGGTGGACTGGACCGCCCACTGGCTTCCAGACCCACGAGGTCATGGGTCCCACATCCGCGGCCACATAGAGGCTGGACAGCTTGCGTAAACCAGTGGCTGGACCGGGTCAAACGTGGCTCGGCGCCCCTTCCGTAGCCACGAAAGGGGCGAAAAGCAGATTGAGGTGGACGGGAAGACGCAATGAGGCCCAAGGAGCTGGCCGTAGCCCGAGAATCATTAAAGCGCTCCAGCGGCGAGTCTGCTTTGTCGCTGAAAAGGCGACGGCCATGGAAGGGCATGTTCAGCAAAGTTGACTGGACATCCCCCGAAAAGCCAGATGTCCTCAACCAGGCGTAGCGCCTCAGGACTACCGACGTGGCAATCGTTCTGCCTAGTGAGTCGGTGGTATCCAGTCCACATTGAATCGTGAATTTAGCTGCGTCCCTCCCATCTGCCACTGCTTGGGAGAGAACGGCCCGGGCCTACTCCGGGCACTGAGGCAGCACTTGCCGGACCGTATCCCAGATAGTATGGGAGTATCAGCCCAAGAGGCACGCGGTATTCACGGACTGCAGTGCCAAGCTGGAGGATGAGAACATGTGCTTCCCAAGATGATCCAGCTTCTTGGATTCCCTGCCTGGGGCAGCAGAAGGGAATGCACCCTTGGAAGAAGAGGCTAGGACCACCAAGCTCTCGGGGGAAGGGTGTTGGGTGACGAAAACTGGGTCGCCCGGAGCCGGGCAGTGGCGGCGGGCAATCGTCCTTTCTACAGGAGCCCCTGTGCTGGGCTTAGACCAGGTGCCCAGAAGGACGTCAGTGAGGGCTTCGTTGAAGGGCAGAAGGGGTTCGGAGGAGGTTGCCGCAGGCTGAAGGACCTCTGTTAGGAGATTAGTCCTGACTGCCACTGAAGGGAGCTCCAGGCCCAAGGCCCCGGCTGCCCTTTGCACCACCACATCGTAGGACACTCCCTCCTCCATAGCCACAGTAGGGGGAGAAAGCATACCGAGGTCTGGAGAAGTGTCCAAACCACTGGTGTCACCCAGGTCCTCTCTCCAGTCCGGCTCTTCAAGCTGGTCTGCCAAAGGATCTAGCGACCCCTCACAATTTTCATCACCACCTTCTGGGTGATAGGGAACACCAGGGATGAACAGGGGAACAAAGGTACCCTCTGGTGTCGGATTGGACGCCGGTCCTGCTCCGGGTCCACCTCGGGGGTGAAGACAGAGATGGCGTCAGCTGGGGGCATGGCCAACGCTGGGGGCGTCGTCGCCGGGATCAGCGCCGGGGAAGGTAGAGTAAGGTCGACAGGTGTTGATCCGGATCCAGGCCTAGATCCGCGGGGGTCCTCTGGCACCGGGGCCGGAGCCGCCGGCATCGAAAGCCCAGGACCCCCTCCCGGCTCCGCGGGCCCGAAGGTGCACAGGCGGAGTCGGGCTGCCCAAAGATACCGTGGAGGGCTTGGTAAAATGTAGGAAGTTGGGCTGGGGAAGCCCCGGCTCCCTGAAATGGGGGGAGGCGCTGAGTCATCCCTGAAGGAGGCACCAAAGACAGAGCCTTAGAGCAACGACACTCCGGTTCCTGCGTCATGTCAGCCGACCGACGGAGAGAAGGCGAAGAGTGCCTGTATTTCTTTGCCTTCTTATTGTGCTTCAACTTACCGGAGGACTTCGAAGACTTGGAATGGGACGAGGTGTGAGGGCTCTGCGAGCGGTCTCGAGACCTTCCTCCCGAGCGAGACTGGGAGCGATGTGGACCCGACTGCCGGGCCTCCAATAGGTATCGGGACCGCTCCCGCAAAGACTTTGGATTCATGGCCCGGAAGTCAGAGCACGACTTCGGGTCATGGTCGCGCTCCAGACACCAAAGGCAGACGAGGTGCGGGTCCGTCACAGACATCAGCTTGTGACAGGCCTCACAGGGTTTGAAGCCGGTCTGCCAAAACGTCGAAAAAAAGCTTAGTCAAAAAGTGACTAAAGGGGTATCTCTCTCCGGATCTGCTCTAGGCTGGTGCGGAAAAAGAAAGAACTGACGTCAGTGCGAAGAGGTGGCGTCTAAGTAGGCACCGCAATGTCATCCCTGCAACCAGGACGCCGACGACAGACGCGGAGTCGACTGACGCCTCCTACAGACACGCAGAGGTACTGCTAAAAAAAATCCGGATCCAATCTGACACCTGGGGGAAATTCTAAGGTCAGGAATCTATAACTAACTGTCTCTTTCAGATAACCCCCTTTGGGCCATTGACCTACTAAGAGAGGTGGGAAACCTAGGGGGATTCCATAAATGGGAACTCCAGGGGAATACCAAACAGGGAGACATTTGGAGAAATCAGGCACTTTTGCGGACGTGCACGCAGAATACCGTATGGCGGACACAGAAAGGTTCCGCTATTTGCAATTGGGTCTCACACTAAAGAGAGATATCACAAATGGGGAGTAATTAATGGAGTTCATGCCCCTGGAGGATAGGATTTTGCTGCACAGTATGGTATCCAAGGCCATCTCTCTTACATATAAGAAGATCATAAACAATTCACTGGATCCTTTGGGGGCACTGACGGAGACATGGGAGACAAACATTTGACTGCTGGAGGAAGAGGATTGGGCTGAGGCACTGCAGAGTCCAAAGGAGGTAGCCATTAGGTCTCGCTTCCGTTTAGTGCAATTGAGAATACCACACAGATCCTACTCCTCTAGGTCACTTATGTACAAACTGGGACAAAGCAACACTGACAAATGTGCTAGGGGCTGTGGGATTGTGGGATCGTTCTTCCATATATTGTGAGAGTGTCCGCTTATCCAGGGGTACTGGGAAGGGATCACAAGGGTTATGTCTGAAGTCATGGGCCTAGAGATCCCTCTAGAAGCGCGATGGCTTATACTGTATGTAGCAGGCGAAAAGACCTGGCATTAGTGCCAGAAGAAGTGGCTCATGATGTCTGCTATGGTGGCAAAGAGGAACATAGCCAGGGCCTGGAGAGTGGACCTCCCGCCAAGTCTGATAGTATGGATACAAGATTTGGACTGGTGTAGTCATGCCGAGAAAGTTCTATATGAAAGCTGAGGATGTCCGAGGAAGTGTGGAAAAGTATGGGGTATGTGGGAGGAGGAAAGAGGGTATTAGCGGGTGGCCCCGGATGATGAGAGTGACCCCACTATATCACACACAGATCCGGATGGGGTACTACTCTGGTGAGATCTGCCGTTTGGTGCCCTAGAGCTCAAAGTCCAACAAATGTTAGCATGTCCTGTGTTCAATGCAAGATTGGTGAATATGTGTATTGTACCTGAGCAAAATGTTGAATAATCAGAATGTTTAAAAAAAAAAAATACGAAGATTTAATTCACAGCTTATGCCGATGAAATATTATTATATATAGATATTCAATCCCAACACTACTATCCTAGAATTGTTTCCTAGCATTCTTTGAATTATTAGAGGCATATTCAGCTGTATTAGGGTAAACTAAATATTGACAAATTTAAACTTATGCTGCTCAATAAATATTGCTTAAAGATATGTTTTCATGCACGGTAACACTCTTACGTCCTTCCAACAGATGCAAACCGAGTTTCACCTGCATAAATCCCAGTTCCACCGCTACTTGCAACTGCGACATGCTCTAGACCGCCACATCCATCATTTGGAGGCACTTCCTGAGTTCCACCCACTAGAAGGTCGGCTATTAATGGGGGATCTTGGGGCACACAAGATCAGACAAATTTATCAGACGCTAATTACTCACACACATAACACGATACATTAAACTAGGGTGGCATGGGAGGCAGATTTACCGACCCTGGCAGATGATGACTGGACGGAGGCCCTAGCAAGTCCTCAGTATGCGGCGGTCTCCTCACGTTACTGCCTCATTCAGTTTAAGTACCTCCACCGGATATGTTACACCCGCTACCGGTTATGGAAGATGGGAGCTATTCAATCCCCCCACTGCCTTAGATGCACCAGCGAAGAGGGCTCTTTCCTTCATACGGTATGGAGCTGTACGGGGATACAACTATTCTGGACTCAGGTGACATCCTGTCTAGGCCAGGTGCTGGCCTGGACCATTCCACTCGACCCCAGACTATTGCTCCTTCATAGCACTGATGAGATTGGAGGGAATCGCTACAAGCAGCACCTATAGATATAGCGCAGCGATGGAAGGCAATTCCCCTCCTAGTATAGCGGGGTGGAAAAAGGCTATGGATAGGTGTATGGGGGCCGAAATTGCGGACTTTCAGGCGAGGGGATGCCCACAGAAGCACAGAAAAATCTGGTCCCGCTGGGTGACTTATAGGGGCATAGACTTACCCCCATTACCACATCCAGACATTCATGATCCCACTGGGGGATACACAGGTCATTTTCCACTATCATAGTCTGACACAACAGATTGTTAACAGACACGTTTCTACTAACACACAATTGAGACTCTTTGGGTGGGTTCGGTGTGGTTTATTACCTTTTCGGCCTGATCTGCGGGCCATGATGTTTTTGAATGTTAAAACCAGGTACGGTATGTCTTCTACACCATGTGCAATGTTCTTGTAGGGCCACGCCCACTTTGTACCTTTCAAAACGAATAACATTTGTTGTGAGAAAAAAAAAAGATGTTTAAAGATTCTGGCTTTTCATGGATTTCTAAATAAATGAAATATTTGAGTATTATATATTCAAATTATATAACAGACACAACAATGGTAACTTAGAAGAAATTGAGTGCAAAATAAGAATACTATCTAAAAAAAGATCTCCTCTTTTGTTATCCTGGTGCGACAGATTAGATTCTATAAAGATGATGTTACCCATAATTAATTTTTACTTATCCATGGATCAACTCCCACAGAAAATGTTTAAACCAATAGATATTATGTTGATAAAGTTGATGGTTGTACAGATAGATTTGGGACTTTAATGCGAAAATCTAGTTACAGTGGGAAAAGATTTAGATCAAACTTTCCTCATCTCCCTACAGAGTAAAACATGATCTAAGATACACTCAACTTCTCTCTCAGTAAGTACTCTATAAATACTGTTTTCTATACTAGATGACTCCTAACTTCCACTTATATTCATAAAATGACATTTTTTATAGATGACAATTTTTAGTCTTGTAATAAAGAAGACAGTGACGTCTTACATATGTTCTTTGAATGCTTGAATGTAAACCTTTTCTGGATACAGGTCTGGAAAAAGATTACTCACATAATTACTGTTGAAAAAGTGCTGATTTTTCTCAGAGTATCTTCAAATGTTTGCTATGCCGATCCTGTAACTTGGAGGTTTGTGGATTTCTTTACTGCAATTGGTTTACAAGTTGTTACATCACATGGGAAAGATACTGAAAATATTACTTTTGATACATTCTGGAGTATGCTGTGCCACAAACACAGACTGGATAGAAAGAGTAAATCTTTCCTGTACACAAATGATGATTAAGAGAGAAGGTTCATGGTTATCACTGTCTTCTTTTCTATACAGACATAACACAAATATGTTTATGGAAGTTGTAGTGTTTGATCCTACATGTACTTTGGGAATATTTTTCCCTATTTATACATTTGCCTCATATAGTATTGTTAAATGTTATGCTTAGTTAATACTATAATTATCAAAAGTGTATCACATTGATTCATAGTACTGGTAAGGCTCCTCTTTCTCTTTCTTTCCTTTTCCTTTCTTTTTCTTATATTCCTCTCCTTTAGCTTCTATACTTTTAAATCTTTCAACAATTATAAAATGCTGATCTTCTATTCTACATGTAGCCTAAGATACACTTGAAATATTCATTTATTCAAAAGTTCTTTATGCTGAATGCAATATTTATGTATTTTCCATACATTTTCTGTAATTACTATTGGTTTTGTTTTGATGCTGATTTTTCTCTTATTCAATTTTTCTTTTAATAAATCATTCGTAAGCAAAAAAAATAAATAGATTTAATTTTAGGGTCACACAAAATATCAGCAGTAGGGCTGTTCTTTTAGCTCTGAACGCATGGCCACACATTGACCATGTATGATGCGTCACTGTTCTTCTTGTTTTTAAATATATGACATTTGTTTGATATACTACCACTAGGCCGGTGCTTGGAGACTGGTGACCCTCTAGCTCCACACTTCATCTCGCACATTCATGTGACGGTCACACTCTATGGAAGGTGGACTCAGTCAGCACTCATGTGCAGACCCTCCTGTTCATTGCAAGCATTAATTTTCTTTTTATTTAGAGCAAACAGTATTGACCAATTATGTAGATGAGACCAGTTACTGAACTGTCTCTTTCAACCTAAAATAATGTTATTAGCCAGTAAGATGGAAAAGAGAGCTAATGGAAGACTCGGACACCTGCAGTGATTTGCATGGAAGATGCAGCCTTCCATCTATCCGAGTTTGGTCAAAAAAATGCAACATATAAACAAATTTTATCCAAGAGGGCTCAAGTATGGAACCTGCAGTCAGGGCCACTTCTAGTCATGTTCAGAGTGGGCAGTGACACAGGGCCTTCAGTCACTGCATCCCCACTCTGGCTCTGTGTGGGAGACAGAGTCGGAATTAAGGTCTAGGGGACTTTCCACATATTTGTTTTGTAATGATGATTTATTAGTGATTAGTAGAAAAAGAAAGTCTTTGTAGCTCCTTGGTAGTGATGCGAGTGTATAGTTAGGGACTTGAAGTCTTCGTGATTCTTCACTAAATCTTTCATTATTTTTCTCTTCCAGGTCTTCCGGATAGGACAGCCATCGTTGATCCCCATGGTGCAACAGCCCTCCAGGACTGTGATGTACTTCAGAGCGTCCGACGATGGCATCCACCTCTCCTCACGCCAAGCACTGTGATTCGGGTCCTCCTCTTCCTATTCAGTACTTCTGTCTTCCTTTACCATCGTTGAATTCACCTGAGTTGTGGAAAATGGCTCCTTGACCGCGCTTCTACTCTTTGCTTTTACTGTCCATGACCACCTTTTCCTCTCCCGCCCCCTCTTTGCCTGTCCTCTTTCTCTTTCCACCCTTCGATGCAGTTGACATTGTTCGTTCTTTCTTTCCTTCCAGGGACCCTGTGTATGAGAGGACTGGCCCACGTGGGCATCTCGGCCAGATAAGCGATTCCTTTCTTTTAATTGACTGACTTACTCACAATCTGCTACAGTGTTCTGCTCTGCAGTAGAGCAATCCCAGGGGTCGGCTAAGGTGCGTTGGGCAAAAACTAAAGGATGATGCCATACCTGAGCCTTCAGTGAGGTTAGTGTGCAGCAGCAGGCCCAATACAAACTTGCATGCACACATATCAGATCTCCTCCCTCTCACCCACTGCAGATGCTCCTCTCCAGCCTCTTGCTGAAAGTTTGGCTGTGCAGGGGCAGAATCATTCACAAGTCAAGCCTTGCATAAGGCTCTAAATACCATGTAACTGACTGTTTCACACCCTCGTGGGCCTTTCAGAGGGAGAGTAAAAATTGGATGACAAGAGAAGTTAGAAGAGGAAAGATGGTGAGGTGGAAAGACTAGAAAAGAAAAGCATTGACAATACTGAAAAGAAAGTTGCAGCGTATAGGTAGATCCAGATGGTGAAAGTTGAGGCTAGGAAGGAGAGAAAATAAAACAAGAGAAAATGTGAACGAATGTGTGGTGTAAGTAGGAGAGAAAAGGGAGTTGGGGGTGAGGAGTAGTAGTGGGTGAAATATCCCGTTCCTTCTGCGGAATTGGCCAAATTTGGCCAAATTTTGCCACTCCACGTGTTGGACTGAAAACGCGTCTGGCTGACTCCCTGTAGCATTGTGCGAGTTAAGTTAGCATTCGCGGCACCATTTTGTATCCAGCCGCCATTTTGTACCATGATCGAAATGAAGCTTCTGTCTCATACTGTCTGCCTCAGCAGAAAGCAGCCATTATTGTTTCTCTTTAGTGTCCAAGGTTAAGAATCGCTGCACTAATGAATAGATCATTCTGTAACTGCATGCCTTTCCCAGTAGGTAGACCTGCTCCCACTCTCAGAGAGACGAGCACGGGCAGAGTAACCTTGAAACTAAGATAGCGTGTACCTGGTCTCAAGATGATAGCCCATCCTTCTGTACCTCCATTGTTCATCAGTGAGTAGGCTGGAAGATTCCAGCCTGGGCGGGTCTCTAGGGGTGTTGGAAATGTATATCTGACTTTACCTTGTGGACGGGAGTCAGTTCCTCTGGCGCAATCTGAGGAGGCTGTTCAGACCGTACTCCGCTCGAGCGTATACTAATAAAAATACTTTGGTTTGTATTCTTACTGTCTGACCGACTCTTCATTTGTATGGAAGGCTGAGAGGTGGTCGCGAGTGACCTGGGTGGCCCTAAATAGGTCACTTCCTTCAGTTGGTGCCCGAACAGGGACCCCATCGGGTGAGTAACCCTCCCTTGCCCACGGACAGATGAGGGGGACGGGGCCACATCGGGTCGGACGGGCGGACCGGGGATCCCTGCACAAGAGAGTCTAGTACTCGCAGCTGCCCTGTCTGTCTGACCGGGAGGTGCCTCGGCCAGTGGTCATCCCGGTTGGGGTCCTGAATGGCGAAACCCTTGGATCTGACCGTTTGGTCCGAAGAGTCAGCAGTAGAGAATAACTTTGTTTGACCTGTGTGCACCAGGTGAGTTTGCTTCGGTTCTTTGTGGCTATGGCGCCATTTTGGTTTGTGTTTGGTACGGTCTGAGGATCGTTTTTGGACAAGCGCTTGAATTTGTTTGCGTTCTTTGCGAATATGGTATTGCTTTGATCCGGATTTGGGGAGGTCTGAGGACCAACTTTGGCAAGATATTTAGAAATATCTGCTTGGCATAAATAGTGAAAACATTTTTGTTTTGTCTTAGCAAATTATGCTGTGTGAGTTGTCGTTGTTGTTCTACTGATGCTCGATTGGAAGAGAGTCAGCCTGCACCTCCAGAAGGCACCCCAAACTTCGAGATGTATGTCAAACATGGTCTTGGCCCTATTATGTTTAGTACATTATGGCACATATATACGAGGGACAACGCCGAGTTGCAGTGGCCGTTGACGGGCACTCTTGATGAGCAAAAGCATAATTTCCTGCAGGATAAATTGTTTGCGAAAAGGAGTAGGCAGTCAATGTTTGATTCCCTTAGAATGTGGCAAAAGGAAGCTAAACAGAGACGAATGAAAGCAGAAAAGGAGGCCCGAAAGGGAAGGATGAAGACAGTGACTCCGAAAGCTGTTGCATATGATAAAGAGAAGATTGAGAAGGGGATAGAGTGTGCCGATAGGAAGTTTTTATTGCAATGTGAAATGTCTTATGTGTGTCGGGAAGACAATGATACATTTGTGGAGGAATTGTTAGACACCCGACCTCCGCCTCCATACGCCCCGCAGAGAATATACCCTGTTGTGCCACAGTCCCAGTCGTCTGCCTCTTCCGTCCCTGCCGTTTCTGTTTCTTCTGTTACTGACTCAGTTGCTTTATCCGCTGCGCCTCCTGTCAATTCTGTGGCTTCGCCCACCGTGCCTGCGATAACTGCTAGTCTCCCTGCTATGCCTATCGTGCCAATGTATTCCTTTTCTACAGCCCTAATGTCCACAACACAGCCATTAATGACATTGGTGCCTGTTTCTTCTGTTACTACTCCTTCACTCTTCCCTCATTCCCCAACAGTACTGGGTAGTGGGACGCCGGTGCGTGGGACGGGGACTGGGCTACTGCTAGGAAGCGACTGGGACAAATCTTAATACGATCCGATGTGGGGGAGGAAGACAAAAGGGCGGAAGCAAATCAGGCCGCTCAGTGGGCCCGTCAACCCATTTATAGTCCTGAAGATGTGTGGAGTGTGATGAGGGATTATGAGCCATTTGTGCAGCAGCATGCCCTTCAGCACATGTTGGCTACACTGATTGGATTGTGGGAACTGTGCTTCAATGCTATAGCGCCCCAGATTATTTACGATATCAGAGATAATGTATACGCTGCTGGTATGGCACCTGAGGAGGTTTTCGGAAATGTTGCGACATTGGTAGCTCCCCGGGGTAGGCTGTTTGAGAAGAGCCCGAAGACAGTGTCCCAGTTTCCGATGAGGGAAGTCCATCCCATATATCACCCTGAGTTGCCAGAGCTTCGAAATCAGCATGATGCTGTTATTAGACCAAAGGTAGAGGCCCGTTTTCAAGAACAGTGGGTTTATACCCCATGGAAGAGGAGTGGGGTGTTATCCCTTAAGACTCAGTTACCTGATCCTAGGAAAAAGTCTACTGCATACTATAAGGAATTGACAGAAGCTGCTTTATCGACAGTAATGACGCTTGCGGATATTGAAATGTTCTTTGGTCTGCTGGTGCCTGTCGACATTTGGAGGCAGGTCCACACGCAGGACCACGCTGTGGAATTGGGTGGTACATGGGACCAGATTAAAGAATGGGATAAGGAAGGAAGCCTGGGGAAAAGCCTGAGGCCGAGATACTAGCTTTACCTGGCCGAATATTTACCTACATGCACTCCTTTATTCCACCGAGAAGGGTAGATTGGGACAAGTTAACGGCATGTCATCAGAAGAAAGATGAAAGTGTGTCAGATTTTTTCCACATGGTTCGAGGGTGTGTTTTTGGATTTTAGTGGACAGGATTTGTCAGTGGAAGGGGGTGTCCGGTTGTTCGTCAATAGATTTGTTACGAACCTGCTCCCAGAGATTGCAGGTCGGTTGCAGGCTTCGGAGAGCTCTTGGACGACATCCTCCCCTTCAGGTACATTGAGTATGGCGCAGTATTATGAACATAGGGAGAACGAGGAGAAGGAGAAAGTGGAAAAGAAGCATAAGGAGTTGAAGACGAAGGTGTTGTTGCAGCAGGCGTCTAGGGGTAACGGTAGAGGGCGTGGAGCTGGTCCGGCCCGGCAGCTTTCCCATACTAGCAGGGCACTGCGCCTGTGGGGCCGAATCAGTGTGCGTATTGTAAGGAGGAGGGGCACTGGCGTAGCGAGTGTCCGGGTTATTGCAGAAGGTCGCGACACCCAGAGGATGAGGTTCTCGTGGACGGAGCCGTGGAACAGATCAAGCTGGGGTTCGGGAAGATGAGACATCGCAGGGTCGCTCTGACCAGAACTATTTTGATGATCCTCGAGGAAGACACGATGATTATGATCTGGATGAGGTGACCGGGATGTCCCACAGCTAGGACAGGGTGAGGGACCAGTCCAGATACCTGTAGATCAACGCGGTCCTTATGTCACCGCTGATTTGCAAGGCTCAGTTAAGAAATTCTTAGTGGACACAGGTGCAATGAATAGCTCGGTTTCTTGTTCGCTGTTCCCCAGGGCAGCTCTGTCTGGCCAAAATAATGTTTCGGTAGGATTTTCTGGCATACCGGTTGTAAGCCCCATTTCCAAATCTCTTGCTTTGACTATTGGTCCTTTTACTGTGGATTCGCAGTTCTTATTGACATCAAATTGTGGAGAAAACTTAATGGGCTTAGACTTATTAAAGAAGTTACATGCAACCATTTTTTGCTGTCCGGAAGGTGTTTACATGACAATGGGACCGAATGTGATTAGCTCTAAGCAGTGTCTGTCCAAAGATGCGCCCCTTCCTGCTGAGTTTAAGGCTGTGCCGCCCACTTTGTGGGCAACAGGTGACACGGATGTGGGACTATTGCAAATTCCCCCAGTTTCCATTAAAGTTAATGACCATGCCATTTTGCCTCGTATTCCACAGTACAAAATACCACCAGCAGGGGAGCGAGCTCTGTTGCGGATTATACAGGACCTGATTGAGTCAGGGGTTGTTGAAGAGACGACTGCGAATGTGTGTAATAGCCCTATTCTTCCCATTCTTAAAAGGGCACCTTCAGGTTCCTCCGATGATCACCCAGATGTTTATCGCTTTGTGATTGATTTGCGCGCAGTTAATAAAATAGTGGTCCCTCAGTTCCCGGTGGTCCCTGACATTACTGCCATTCTGACAATGAATCCTTCTTCTGCAAAATTCTTCTCTGTCATTGATTTGAAAAATGCCTTCTTTAGCACCCCAATTCACCGTGATAGCCGCCATCTGTTCGGCTTTACCGTGGCCGGCAGAAGCTTTCGATTCTGTCGCGCTCCTCAGGGCTATACTGAAAGCCCTAGTATATATAGCCAAGCTCTGAAAGCTCAATTTGACTCCCTCGCGCTTTCCTCAGGTAATGTATTGCTTCAGTATGTGGATGACGTACTGATAGCTTCCGACAATGAACAGGGATGCAAAGACAGTACGGTTAAGTTGTTGCTACATTTGGCTCATCATCGACATAAAGTGTCCCTTTCTAAATTTCAATATTGTTGGCAGGAGGTCACCTATTTAGGTCACCTACTGTCGAAGGAGGGTAGGAGATTGACCCCTGAGCGCATTAGCGCCATTGTTAAAATGCCTATCCCTAAAACCCAGAGGCATGTGCGCGCTTTTATTGGTATCACTTCCTACTGTCGCCATTGGATCCCTAATTATTCATTACTAATAAAGCCTTTGCTTGCACTAACCACTAAAGATGTGCATGAGCACCTGCCTTGGACGCCTGAATGTCAGCAGTCTTTTGAGCAATTAAAAGTTGCGCTTTGCTCTGCTCCTGTGCTTGGCACGCCTGATTATGGGAAGCCGTTCCTGTTGTATGTACGAGATGGCTGGTTGTGCGCTTTCTGTCTTAACACAGGCCTTTGGAGGTAAGCAACGGCTGTGTGCTTATTTTTCTGCTTTGCTTGACCCTGTCGCAAGAGCCTTCCTGAGCTGTCTAAGAGTGGTCGCGGCTGTGGCCATCTCTATAAGGCAATCGGCTGGGTTCGTACTTGATACTGACCTCACAGTCATGGTCCCCCATGCTGTGGATACCCTATTGAATAAGACCAAGATGCAGCACCTCACAAGTGCACGTCTGACCGGTTATGAGCTAACTCTCTTTGCCCCGCATATCACAATCAAAAGATGTGCCACTCTGAACCCTGCCACGTTACTATCCCTCCCTTCTGAGAGTGAGGAAAGAGACATACATGATTGTCTTTTTCGGACGGAGGAAGAGACGAAGGGACGGGTAGACCGGACTGATGTTCCCTTATCTGACCCCCAAGGGGAACTATATGTCGATGACTCTTGTTTTAAATTACCAGATGGCACCACCACCGCCGCATATGCACTTACTACACTGCATACGGTAGTTGAGACATCACGAGTTCCCTATCAGTCCGCTCAGGCAGCTAAACTAGTCGCCCTTATTAGAGCCTGTGAGTTGAGCGAGGGACTGGCTGTTAATATTTATACCTACAGCCAGGACGCCTTTGGGGTCGCCCATAATTTTGGACGGCTCTGGGCAGAGAGAGGGTTTCTCACCTCCCATGGGACACGCATCCAGAATGGCCCCCTTATACATAGGCTTCTGTCTGCCCTGACACTCCCTAAGAAATTGGCCATAATAAAGTGCAGTGCCCACAAGGCAATTACTGATGATGTTGGAAGAGGAAATGCGTTTGCAGACCAGAGAGCTAAGAAGACAGCTCGAACAAAAATGAAAAAGATGTTTGTAGCGGGTCCTGCCAGGTGGGTGCCCGAGGTCACTATGTTCGAGGACACTCTCTAGGCAATGTGAAAGAAATTCAGAGTGAGGCAACGATTGAGGAGTTAGCGGTATGGCAGGAAAGTACAACACGTTTAGATGAGGATGGGTGTTGGACAAATAAGTCAGAAAAGCAGAAATGGATGTTACCAGACGCATATGTCCTTCCTGTGGTTACTATGGCGCACAGGTCAGCTAACATTAGTGCGAAGGGCATCTGCAAATTATTAGATCCTGTATGGCAGAATGACAATATCCTCAAGGTTGCTGCACACTTAGTAAATTACTGTATGGTATGTATGATGTATAACCCTGGAAAAGGCACCCCTACACCCCCTGGTAATTTTGCACCGCCTTCCTTCCCTTTCGAGGTCCTTCAGATGGATTTTATCGAAATGGAACGAGTCAACAATCTGAAATATGTGTTAGTAGTTGTTTGCACATTCAGTAAATGTGTGGAGGCTTACCCCACTAAAGAGAATACAGCAATGGTGACGACGAAGGCACTCCTAAAGGAGTTCTTCCCACGTTTGGTTTGCCCTCTTTGATTTGGAGTGACAACCGGAGTCACTTCAATGCAAAGGCTATCCAGCTGGTGTGTGACGGCCTGCACATCAAGCAGAAATTTCATGCTGCAAACCACCCCCAGTCAGCAGGCCTGGTTGAGAAGTACAATGGTACTCTCAAACTGAAATTGGCAAAAATCCAAGAGAGCACAGGATTGCGGTGGCCAGATGCTTTGCCATTAGCCCTTTTGTCTACAAGAGCTACGGCTCACTCTAGGACAGGGTTGTCACCTTCTGAGGTCGTGTTCGGGTGCCCCGCGAATGTCTGGGGCGTCCTGCGACCTCGTAGGTTTTCTGAGATTGAATATCCTTTGCTTGTGGACTACCTGTATAAGTTGACTAAAAACCTGTGTTCTATTCACCAACAGATCCATGAAGTCCTGCCACCAGCTCCCGAGGGGCCAGGCCATGATATCTGGCCTGGGGACTACGTCCTGACCAGGCATTTTCAGAGGAAAGGCAGTTTGGAGCCGCGCTGGAGGGGGCCTACTCAAGTCCTCCTCGCTACCCGCTCGGCTGTGAAGGTGGCTGGCAGAAAGAACTGGATACACTCCCAACATTGCAAAAAGGTGCCCCTCTCTTTACCCTACGATCAGTGGGTGCTTGATGGAGGAGGAGATTCTGAAACAGAGCAAGTGCCCCATTTTGTTCCTTTCTTGGATGCTCGGCTGACGTGGGCACAAACGGAGGAGGAAAGCGACGCAGTGTTGAACGAGGCAGTGCCACCTGAGATCAAGGCCATCCAGGAGCCCCAGCCTGCTGGCCGATCTGTGCTTGAGCCCCAGTCCATTGGCCCCTCTGTGTCTGAGCCCTGTTTGTAGACCCTCTGTCCCTGGAGTAGCTAGGCACAATTTGCACCCCCGACGGAGGAACAGTGCACCAAAGGAAAAGTCAGATTAGCAGGGATGGACTCGACAAGTCAGGCCACAGTGGAATAGGGAGAGGTGAAATTGGTGCATTGCTCGGACATTGGACAGGATTGTTCGAGTGTGCTCTTCTGAGGAGGTGAGTGCCATATCCTGTGCGACGTGGGATTTCTTCAAAGAGCTAGGATCGCCTAGCTCCAACGCCGGTGCTCAACAGCGCCAACAATTGATGAACAATAGGAGTCTACCAGCGAGGGTCTGACGGACGCTGGGGACATTTGCCCCTCACTTGTCTTCTTGCTATTGGCTCCATTGAATGTCCTTTCCTCTGGTTAAAATGTACCCATTTGGTCGCCCCATTATGAAGGAGGTACAGCCCTTTGCAGCCCCGCGTTTCAGGCAGGATGGGTCTGGTTGGTCTACTAAGAGTAAAATAGTTTTCGTAGTAATAGTTCTGATCTCTCTGATAACAGTGCTTGGAATAGTGTGGTACCTTGAGGAGAAATATCCGGTGCACTCTTTGATTGGTACAACGCCTGTTCCCCCTGAACACGTTTGTTACTGTTAGAAGGTGGTTCTGACCATCTGAGCCGCCTGGATTTTTCGCTTTTTGAACACCTAATTGTTGAGCTTTTACTGTGGGAGAGCCTCCTAAGTTGGGACTCACCCACAGTGAACTCATGATGAAAGAGACTGCATGTGGATTTTACCGGTGTCCCCCTGGTGAGAGTAGGCCGCTGCGCTGCAGCCGGAGTAAGGGGCACCGGGCTGGTTACATGCAGACACGTGTGTACATGCGTGTGCACACGTGTAGGGGCTGCGCAGGGGAGATTCCTGGCGTGCGCAGCCCAGGAGCAGTTAAAGATTGAATGGTGTGGCAGGAATTATGCAGAGCTGGGTGGTGTCATGGAATAGGCTTTATACAATGGGAAGAAACATGTAAGGGAAAGTCATGTGCTTTACTGTTTTCACTGAAGGACCACTCCATTATTCTCCTATGAGGATGGGGATCACATGGGATAGTTTCACTTCCCTAGGGCCTACAAATTACAGACACGCACTAAAGTCCACTGTAACTTAGGTGAGAAGAGGTATTCTGCTGAATTCAAAACCATATATGTACTGCTTATGGGTCATCCAGAAATGTCATATTCCTCTGACTCAGCTCATAACCAGAGCCTGGCTGGGGCTGACCCTGCCAGGCTGGATTAATGAACTTCCTCCCCAAGCTGTAGCTTCAGAGGACTAGCCCTGCACGACAAGCATTCCAAGGGCTAAGGTCTCCTCTTCAAAAGGGAGAGAAGATGGGTGGAGCTACACGGTTATCCATCAGCAGCTGTCACCTGGTGCTAGGCACCAAGCTGCTCTGGAGAGAAGGCAAAAAGGGGGGAAGGGGCTTTTCAGAGACTATGTGGCATGAGACCCCTGGACGACGCCATTTTGAACTAACCCAGAGGCCTGGGCAGGAAGGAGGGAGCAGGGGCAGAGAGGTGATGTGTAGCTGCTTGATAGGGCAAGCAGAGACTTCCTGCCAGCCCCCTCCAAATTCTTTTAAAAGAGCTTGCACAGGAAGAGAAGCTCTCTCATGGGTGTGGTCTGCTGAGGAAGACTGGTGCTGGAGCCTGGCACATGGGTAGTTGGAAGGAAGAACCCCCTGACTGTCCCAGGATCCTGAATTGGGCCAGAAGGGGAGTCCAGGACCAGGGAGCAGAAGCCTGGGCCTCTGCGCAAGGAGAAGAGAGGCCCAGGAGGAGAGCCAGGTGAAAGGCTGGCGCAGGGAGCCAGTGAAGACAGCTCCCTGCTGAGTTCACCCTCCTTGAGACCAGGAGGGCGAAGGAAAGTGCTCCCAGAGGCTGGGGCGCGCCACCAGGAGCAAAAGGAGGCCAAAATGGCGAAGATCGGTCCCTTGGGGGCTGAGATATGCCCCCCAGAAGGTAGGCGACCTTTGACCTCTGGCCTGACCGACGACGAAGCGCGTGGGGCTCCGCCGCCGGTCTTGAATGGGCCCCTGGGGTGGGTCAGGTCCCGGGGGCTGGCCCCACACGAAGCAAAGTCGTAGAGCGCTGTCGTGCTCGCTGTGAAGGGGCCCAAACGGGGTGCCAGGAGCCCACCCTTTCCCCCGGCGACAACTGAGGGCGGCCCCTGTGAAGATGTCTTTGGGGCCCAGGATCCAACTCCGGGCCCGACGCCCAGAAGTGAAGCCGGGGAGCACCATCGCGCTCCCCGTGAAGACTGCCAAGGGGGGAGGGGCCAGGGATCCCCAACTCCGGGCCCCGGTGTGCCCCGACGGGAGGAAGCTAAGTCGGGGAGCGCCGTCGCGCTCCCCTTGAAGAATTGCCCAGGGGCCCGGGACCCCAACTCCAGGCCCCGAAGAGAAGGAGGAGGATGGGGGAGTGCCGCCGCACTCCCCCAAGGCCCAGCAGGACTGGCGGGAGCCGCCGGGGGTGGGGTCCCCGAGCGGCTCCCCAACGAGGACACAAGGCAGGGTGCCCGGGTGGGACCGGGCCCCCGAACCGAAGGGAACGACGGCCGGGGGTGGGCTCCCCGAGCCGGAACAACTCACCGGTTGGCAGCAGGGGTTCGGGTGGGACCGGATCCCCAATGAAGGGCGGATGCGGTGCCAGGCCGCAGGAACAGGCTGCGAGGCTCTCCCCGACACAGCGGGAGAGCCGCTGTTCTAATATGCGCGCTCGGCTCATCAAGCGACCCATAATGCCTTGCAAGGCATGGGGATTGCATTGTGTATAGGCGCAAGGTGCCCCCCAGAGGAGGGGGTCACCCCCTTTTGTTGAAAGAAGTACAGAGTGAAAGGTTAAACCTGGTTGGTAATCGCGGTAACTCCCCCTAGAGGTGGAAAGGTGAATTTGCACAATGGTGCATCTCCGTGATATTGTTTTTTGTTGGGACTGTAAGTCACATGGGTAATGTGAAGCCATAAGCAAAGTGGGATTATGTTGCTGGACCTTCCTGTAAGGGCATCTGGCTGTATATGCTTAATCCTGTGATTTTAACTGTGATGCCTTCTAGGGGCTTTAATTGCAATGCATTTTAACTGTTATCAACTATGATGAGTACTGTCATTCGAAGTGATGCCGAAACATGTATTCTTGCTACTGCGTTAGGTGAAGAACAACCCAGACTGTTAGCCAATAAGATGTAGAGGTGTATACTGTATGGTCAGTATGAGATGCTCAGTCAGGGTTATGGGTCACCATGGCAGTTTGCCCATTTTAAATGCTTGTTGAGATAATGGGGTGGGGCGCCACTGGGTTGGTGCCAGTGGGCAAGGCCCTCGCTCCAGGTTATGTTCAACCCACTGCATGAGGGGGCAAGATGATGTGCATACATGGGAGTGGTGGTACTAGACCCCACCCCCCCTTCGGGAGGGGTGGGAATGTTATACGTCACAAAGTAATTCCAACAGCTTATGTATATTTGTAAACTGGTGCATAGTATTGAGTAGTGTGTGTGTTAAATAAATGTACTCTTCCTTTTATAAAGCAAAGTACAGACTGGACAATCAATTATTGAGTGTTATTTCTGCGTACTGGTAAATTGCGATTACTAGCCCACACCACCTCCCTTGAGTAAGCCTTCGACTGCTCTGCAACGCTACCCTCTGAGAGTCAAGCGTTACAATGTGGTGTTTGGTTCCCAGTGAAGGACAAATGTTGTCATGTTATTTGTGCAGGCCTCACAGATACTGCCTCGTTTTCCAACAGTTACTTTGGCCCCTCATAAGGGTGAGCACAGAAAAACATACGTAGATAATGTTTTCTTGCAAATGCTCCACCAGGCACATGATACATCTAATGTTACTAATTGCTGGATCTGTGGACTGCTCCCTGCAGTGACCCATAAGAATGATATATTACTGTCCATGCCATTTTCCTATCTTGGGAGCTGTGAGGCCTGGTTTCAACTGTTTACCATGGTATATACTCATTTCCATTCTGATGCTTTGAATATGACATATGCTGATTATGATACTGTGTTAGAATACATACATGTTCACCAAGGGTTTACTCCTGGAGAACAAGAGGCCCCCTGATACATTGTCCCCAACAGCTTGTATTAATGTATATGAGAATGAAAAAAAGGCAACATGGCTTCGAAATGAAATGTTGGATTTCCAGGGGTTCAATGTCATTGAATATTTTAAGTTTTTTCAGATACGCAATATTACCCAAGATGAACAGTGCCGGTAGTCAACACAACAGCTGGGTTTTGTGTTCGGGGTCTTGGGAATGTTAAAGTGGGTGAGAGTAACTGTAATTATACTTACGTGTTGAGCACAAGCAGAAGCCCACCTTTGCTTCCACCCCATAATGTTTATTTTGTTTGCGGGTCCCAGGCTTATGTGTGGCTTCCGAGGGGGTGGTCTGGCATATGTTATCTCTCTTTCCTCATTCCCTCTGTGTATTTAGCACCGTCCAACTACCACAGAGATCACCGATTGCAGCGTAGGGGTGTCCATCTATCACGTATTAGAAGGGTTATAAACACAGAGGACGTAGAACAGACAGATACTACTCTACAGCAGTTTACTGATGCTATGAAGGGTATTATTCCCTTTTGGGGCCCCATGTCCAATAGCTTCAATATTCGGAGGCTCACAAGGGTTGCAGAAGGGGTCATTAATACCACAGCAGGAATACTGACAAATATTACGGCTGAGCTCCAGGCTATGAGACTCGTTACTCTTCAAAACAGGATGGTGTTAGACGTCATCCTTGCTGATCGGGGAGGGGCCTGCCGCGTCATCGGCAGCAGCTGTTGTGTATACATACCGGACCACGCTCCGAATGTATACGCTGCAATACAGAAGTTGCATAGGCTTGCATCTGACATTCACCAAGAGAACGGTACCTGGACTCTTTCTGGTTGGTTCTGGGGTTTAATAGCATCCTGGGGTTGGAAGATTCTTATCTTTCTGATAGTAATTGCAGGTGTTATTTTCAATTGTTGCCTGTGCGTGCATTGCTTTCCTGCCTGTTGTACTTACTGTGTTGGAAAATTGACACCCACACTGAAGGCCCCAATACATGATGCTAAGTCCTCGGCCATGATGATGCAGGCTGTCTACGACCTCATGTTCATTGACGAGGGTATTTTTGAATATTGATAATGTGTGAATGAAAATGTAACAGTGGTAGTTTTCTTACTACATTCTGTAACTGCATGCCTTTCCCAGTAGGTAAACCTGCTCCCACTCTCAGAGAGACGAGCACAGGCAGAGTAACCTTGAAACTAAGATAGTGTGTACCCGGTCTCAAGATGATAGCCCATCCTTCTGTACATCCATTGTTCATCAGTGACCAGGCTGGAAAATTCCAGTCTGGGCGGGTCTCTAGGGGTGTTGGAAATGTATATCTGACTTTACCTTGTGGACGGGAGTCCGTCCCTCTGGCGCAATCTGAGGCTGGTCAGACCGGACTCCGCTCGAGCGTATACTAATAAAAATACTTTGGTTTGTATTCTCTACTGTCTGACTGACTCTTCATTTGTATGGAAGGCTGAGAGGTGGTCGCGAGTGACCCGGATGGCCCTAAACGGGTCACTTCCTTCACACGTTACACTTAAATGCAGAGTTTTGGCCAGATTCAGCCGCATTACGGAATTTTTCTACAGCAATGCTCCAGTGAGAGTGAGAGTGAGATTTGGTGTCCCCTAATGCACCTAGGTTGCCAGTGTTTGCGAGCGGTCGTGGTCAGAGGGCTGCCATTCAAGTAGATATGCTGCCGCCCGAGTAGATTTTCTACTAGAGTGGCAGCAAAATCAACTTGAATGGCTGCACGCTCTTGCGCAACGGATGGTGTCGTTCACACGGAGTTTCAGCGCTGCTTGCACTACTAATGCTAAATTGCAGCGAGTTGCATATTTTCCACCCTGTGGCAGAATTCTACGGAAACCAGTGGAGTTTTTCTGCAACTCTGTGGAATTCCGCAGAGTGAAACTCAGGGATTTCTGCCCACCCCTAGTGAGAGGTAGGGGATCACAAGCAAAAGGTAAGAAGGAAAGAGGGTAAAAGAGCAGAGGCAGGAGCAATAAGGGAGATAAGAATAAATGCTGACATATAAACAGAAATGGGAAGAAGAGTGGGGTGGAAAGAAGAGTCAAAGAAAAAGGAAAGAAAGTGGCACGGAGAGAAGAGGCATAAGGAAGTGGCAGAGGAAACAAGTGGAGAGCAATAAGAAGGGGAAAGAGAAAAACAGGAAAGAAAAACAATGACCTGTGGATAGGAATGAGAGCCCTAACGGACCAGATATAAGGCAAGGATGGAGAAAAGACGGTATATGAGAATATAAGATGATAGCAAGGAGAGAACTGAGAAAGAGGATTCAGGTAGAGAGTCTACTGGTTTGTTTTTAGGTTCATGTCTCTAAAAATGCCCAGTAGGTCTGGAGAAAAGTCAGTCAAATGATAGACTGTGACTGGCGTACCTACTGCTAGTAGGATAGCTCAGTGAGCTGAAACCGCTTTACTCACAAAATACTGTGTTCTGGGGGTTATGAGTTTAAATCCTGTAAGCCTTGCATCTTTCTGTTGTTGGTAAATTAACAATTATGGATTGGGTAATAGTAACATCTGTTATTCACAGCATTTAGAAACAGTAGAATTATGGTATGCAGCTCTACATTAAAAAAACATGCTATGAAGTTATTAAAAGCCTCATTTTAAGAACTGCATCTAATGTGATGGACTTTGTCCTGGACATATAGGCTGTTCAGAAAAAAAGCTTAGGTGTAGCTTTTGAATTACATGAGTTTAATGCAGTGCATGTGCCCTTTAAGGATATACTGAATATAGGTAATTCGTTTAATTAAGCTTTTTATTTATTTATTTTGCAGTCCTGGTTCCCAGGAAAGTTACATTAAACTCAAAAGATGGGAGGATGCTAGCAATAAGGCCATGTCTTTCCTGAACCAAACCACAAGCAACCCCAGATCGGTTTCGCCCTGATCAGGACTCATCAGGCTGGTGCATCTTGGTTCCATTGACACAGTGAGCAAGGGACCCACTATTGGGCATACCCTTGGTCACTTAGGGTTTTACATCAAACACACAAAAGGTGATGTGAGGATGCTTGCAATAAGTTACGCACTGGCAATCACTCGGGTAGCATTCCAAACCATCGTTATTTTGCCCACTGTGCCAACTCAGTTTGGATCCAGGCATATGCAAATCAGTCTTGACCCCGCTCCAATAGGAACAGTCAAGCCTGAACTGCTAGGCCAGTTCCTCCTTGAACCGGAACGAAAACAACCAAAGACTGGTTTCACCCTGCTAGGGGCTTGTCAGTTGGGTGCAGCTTGGTTCCAAGGTCACAGTAAGCAAAGGACCCATGTCTGGGCACATCATTGGCTATTTAGGGCATTACATCAAACACACAAAAGGCGATAGGTAGGAATGCTACCTTGAGTGACAGTGGTTAAGGTTACTGCAAGCATTTCCCCCATCAGCGTTTGTTTTTTGATGTTACACCCAGGAAAGTTACTACAATCATCAAACTTCAATGTTACCAAAGAGGATGAATGGGCAAGTGATGCCACTCTCACACCTCTTCCAGTGGCATGAAGTCATACACAAATTAGAAGGGCTTCTTATTTTCCTGTTTCTGCCATAGGGCCAAATAAAACCTAGGGCCTGACTTGCCTGCAGGTTACACAGATTTCAGGAGCCTTGCTGAACTGAGCAATATCAATACCGGTTACAAGTTTCAAAAAAATTGTCAAAAGAACTCGTCAATACTAAATTGTAATCAAAATGTGCTGTTTAATTTGTTTACATATATTGCCATTACCAAGTGTTAACTGATTTGCTTATACCTTCATTACCAAGTACTTTAATAGTGAACTTCCCCATTGCATTTTGTTTACCTTGGCGTAGCACTGACATTTGTTCTGTATGTATTCATAATGACTATGCCCCCACACAATTCCATCAACCATTTGTTGTTGTTTACCCTATGCCATGGACATGGTGATCTTTCACAGGGCATACGTAATCTGAGCCCAAGGTAGGCATTCCTCCTCCTCCCCCAATATTTAAATACTGGTGGTGGGAGGAGCTGCGGCCTAGTTCGGCTGACCTTGTCACCAGGCTCAAATCACACTTCTCAAATTTGTGAGGGGAGTGGTACAATGCTTGTCCATTTTGTGATCATCAATTTAACAAGCAGGTGAGAAAGCAAGGAAACACACATACTTGCATAGAGTGTTCAATGCTAAACAAAAACAAATCCTCTCATAAATTCAGCAGTGGAACAATAAAACTCATCCCCTCAGAACACTGTGAGACGGAAATGCTCCTGGGCAGGACAAACAAAAGAATAAGGAGAAAGCTGATGAATGAAAAGCAGACACCTGAGATAGACAACAAAGCCAGCCATCGCTTCATGAGCAAGCATTTGACAAAAAAACAAATGTTCAGTATGTTTTTAAGTTTTGGAAACAATAGGTTTTTCTGTCTGTAGCTGAGATCTAATAATGATAATTACTCAAGTCGCTGCCTTGTGCCAGGAAGGCGTTACATGGATGTAGAGTGGGTGTTCCAACGCATCCATCCATGTATTTTTGACGCAGTCCCAGATTTACTAACACTAGTAAACCTGAGAATGCCTCAAAATGGCACACCTTCCCAGGGGAGGCATAACAAGGAGAAATATATGTATTTATCCTCGTTTTGTCCTCTTTCTAAGTGTGCTGCATTCTGCACTAGACTTAGTAAGAGGAGAAATAGCCTCTAAGGATTGTTTTTGTGCAGGCCTAAAACAATCCTGGGTGTAACGCAGGCACCTTTGCACCATGGTACAAGGGTGCCTGCTTTGGTGCTAGGCTGCACTCAGTGTGCCAGTGCAGGAATGCATCATATCTTAGCAGATATGGTGATTTCCTGCCCCCTCCCTGTCGTGGAACACAGTAAGTTGTCTTGCTGCGTTGCACTGCATGACTTTTTGATAAATGTGGCCCCGAGTCTTTAATCCCACATGATCTCCCCGGGTAAGCCTTGGATAGCGCACCTTGCTACTTTCAGATCCAGGTGATTAAGTGCTGTACATTGTGCTCATATAATAGCGGCCACGGTAGGTCATGCCAAAAGATACAGTGGTAAAAGGATTCAACTCCCACGTTTGAGACCCTGTAACTTTTTTGTGTTCTGGGACCTCTAAGGAGATTCGACCAAGCCTGCCCAAATGTGCCAGAAAGCTAGGAACATTACCTCATATCCTATTGTCTAAGCACAGGGATAAAAGACCTTAGAAAAATATACTTGAGACAGGCTTGCTTAAAGAAAGTCCAAGGTCTGGTTTTGCTACCGCCTTTGTGGTATAAGGTGATCAGATGTCTGGCTAGACATTTCGCACAAACATGGTTACATTTACAAATGTGGACCCTGATATGAAAAGCCATTTTGCAATTACATACCCTGCAATTTGCAAAAAGACAGGGTTTTCAACTGAAAAATTGCCTTTTCTATTTATTAAATCAGTTTTGTGAATGAGGAAAGCCTTTCCAACTCTCAAAATTGGGTTTGCAAGCCATTCCAAAAGCAGGTATGAAAGGGACGTTGCCCTCCTAATTGTAAATCACAATGGTAATAATCAATGGTTTACGAATACAAGTGCAGTCACAAACTACAGGTCAGTTAAAGACCCCTCAAAAGAAGAAGGTAACTGATTTGCAACTCTGGGATACCATCCCCTTTGCGAATCCTGATATGTGACCCGAGGGGAACCATGCTCCTTCTGTATACTCAAACAGGAAAACCTATCAATTTCTTTAAAAGCAGCACCAGTTGTTTTAAGGAACAAAAAATGTTTTTGTTCGGGAATGCAAACATCGGCATGGTGGTCTGCTGTACCTTGCAGGGCACCATCCCTGTTTGTAGCAAACTGTCGCACATATTGACCTCCATAATTTTCATTAGGCAGGAAATTTCCTTGTGACTGGAGATTATGCTATGTGATCTATATGCATATTTGTCGAACAGCAAAATCAGGTCATAAAAAGCCAGTGTGGAATTTACGACCACTTTTTGCGGACTGTCTCTTAAAACATTGGGCTCTTGGTCTCATGAACAACATTCACTAGTGAACAGCGCCATCACTGACTTCGCATGTGAAGGCGCCTCTTTATGTTTTATCATCAGGGCTGTGTGTGTTGTATTGAGAAGAAATGGGACCTCTTAGCCCGCGGTGGTGCGCAATACAGTCTTGAGAACTCCTCTGCAAACGTATATCATTCAAAAAGCTTACTTCCTTCTGATCCCACATTTCACAAGAGACTTGCATTTTTTTTATGGAATGCCCATTTTTAATAGATACAATGAATTGCACACTTTGGGCCACATGTATGAAGCCTTTTTGAGGCTGCAAATGGGGCGATTCGCAGAATCGGCCCGTTTGCGAACGCAAAAAAGGCTTTTCACATGTATCAAACCCAAATTGTGATTCGATAACCTGTTACTGAATCGCAATTTGGGTTTGCGATTCAGTATTAGGAAGACTGCGTGTTTAGGGCGTCCCTTCCTAATACCGAATCGCATTGGTATGTACGAATGTTTTGCGACCAAAATGCGGTCGCAAAACATTCACATTTACTACCTATTTCAAGTAGGTGGAACCCATTTGCAAATGGGAAGGGATCCCCAAAGGACCCCTTCCCCTTTGTGAATGTTTGTAAAAGCATTTTTTAAGAACAGGCAGTGGTCCCACGGACCACTACCTGCTCTTAAAAAATGAAAGGAAAACTTTCCATTTTTCTTTTTGTAAAGCATCCTGTTTTTCCTTTAAGGCAAATGGGCTGCTTTACAAAAAAAAAGATTGCTTTATTTAAAAGCAATCACAGACATGGTGGTCTGCTGACCTCAGAAGGCCACCATCCCTGTAATTTTTGCGATCCCTAATGGGTAGCAAATTGCGACCTACCTCATTCATGAGGTAGGTCATTTGCGATCCACTGGGAATTGCGGAGTGTTCAAAACACTTTCATACATGCCGTTTTGCGATTTCCTAATTGCGAATCGCAAGGATTCGCAATTAGGGAATACCCAAACGGTGTCTTCCTACATCTGGCCCTTAGGCCAGTACTCTACTTTACAATAAGATTACATCTGCGGAGCATGGGCTACTGGGCTTCCTTTTTGGGCACTTTTCCATGATGAGTGACGAAAAAATGGGAAAGGCCTCAAGCCGATTACTAGCGTTGGGCCACTATTGGTTTTCACTGCCATCTTGACACCTTGTCTAGTTACCATATTAATGGCAGTACTGTCCTAACCATGGATCAAAAGCGTGTATGTATATGAAGATACCTTTGCTTCTCACTTCACTCATTAGATACTCAGGGAATCTCCAAACCAGGGAAGAGTGTCCTGAAAGAAAGTGATAATGGTTAGAGGACTCTCGCCTGATGTGCATGTTAGTCTCATCCTGGCCCATACCTTCTTGGGAGTTGGAAATGGAATGTCCTGACCCTCTTTCCAAATGTAACTGACATGAAAAAAGTTTTGTTTATTATGTCACAGTTTAAAGTGTCTGTACCCTTTAACATCATTTCCATAACTTTATTATTTGTTATGCTTTGAATTTTAACTGAAACAGTGAGAATTGTGCACTGAGATTGAGAATAATCCATTTTAATATGTCAAAGAAAAGCCAAATTAACTTGCGGATTGTCTACTAAGCAGAATAAATGAAGATGGCCATAGATCTTAAAATGTATACTTTATTGCTATTAAAATAATATATATTTACATCAATGTGTTTCACTGAAAAACATTAATCCAGTTTGTAGCTCCACATCACTTTCTGAATCATCTGAAGAGAGGGGTTTGCAGCTCCTGGTCTCCTTGTTCTTTTTTCGACGGCGAGTGTACACAGGTCCTGTTTTCTGAAACTCTACTGCTGTACCGGAAACACTATTGGTAACACTCAGTGCAGACTGCAAGCAGCTGTAAAACCTGAAAAGACAGAAACAGTTGCCATCTATATTGGTCTGTGGTAACATGGGATTTGGCAGTTTTACCAAGCTCAGGTGTGTTTTACAATACCATACACATCATGCATGTGCTATATTTGACGCAAATTCAATATATATTAGCGAGGAACTAGACCAGCGAACACAATGCCATTGAAGGGATTTGTATTTTCATTGTAGTCACATTAATTCATCCATTCATCTTGCTCACTCACGCAATGCAAGGAAGAGAACAGATATATATCTCTTTTGTATTTTAAGAGAGTGACAAATGTGTGCTGTATTGCGCGCACAGAGGAGGAAAGCTGAATAGAAGAGGGCGTTTAACCTTGAGCAAGATCATGAGAACAGAATAAATTGAGAGTATAGAATGAATCATGAGACTCATATCACTATCACAACAACTGAATCATAAGTGCAGATAAAGTCGAAGTCGGGCAGTTTGGTCTACAAAGTGGTAGATGTCAACTCTGTCCTACCTCTTCAGCTTCCTCATAGTTGGGCAGCCCCAGATCTTCAAGAAGCAAAAAACATAGCCTCCTTCTCGAGCCATACTGTTTCCTAACTTCCCACTCTCAACATCAGTCCTTCACAAGAGCAGCTTCCCCTCTTTGGACACCTCTCCCCAGGCGGAATTAGGGACAGCACACACAATGCCTCCCCACAAGAACCTAAAAGCACTTTATTTAGACTGTATCTGTCTTGTTAAAAAGTATTGCCATTTAAATATCCTGCTTCTGCAATCGACCTTGCCCCTAACTTTCCTCTCCCACTTGGCTCCTCCTTCCTCCCATTTCTTTTACTCACCATTCTATATTCCTCTCCCTTTTCCCCCACTCTTACTCATTCTCATTTGTCACTCATTACTCTTGCCCCCCATCCCACCCTATCACTCTTGTTCTGGTCTGACTTACCACCTTCGACCTCTCCCTCCTACTACCTGTTCATTCCCCCTCTGTATCCCTTTCTCGTACTTATTAGTCCTCACTTCCCTCTCCTTTTCCTACACTACACTGGCTTCCATTCTACAGTCGTTTGCTATGTTGCAACTATTACCAATTCTTTGATTGTTGCATTAACCATCAAATTTGTGTTATCTGTATGACCTTTGCAGCTCTTCTGTTCTCTGTAAAGCGCTCTCAAATACCTTCCGGTACTCAGTGGTATACAAGATTGTTAAATAATAAATAAAACGAAGAATAGAGGATGAGGGGAGAAACAAAACAGCACAGTTTTAGAAAAATATGGATGGAGGATGTAATCTCTGACAAGGAATAGTTTGAAGCTAGTCATTAAACTCACTTGATTCTGGCAAAAAAATGTCTGCGCCTCAACAAGCATTCAATGGGACAGACAGATGGAATGCAAGCTTTGAGAAGCTCCACATCTCAGGATAAACAGGATTGACTTAAAAATGTTGCACTATGTAGTGCCTCTGCTATCTAACAAATTGGATGAGTTTTATTATCCTCAGATTAGTAAAAGTACCAACAAAAATTCTTACACATCAATTAACCTATCCATCTAAAAATCAAAAATGTTAAATCTGCAGGTCTCACTCTGCCACTCACTGAAGATTATATAAACTGCCAACCTGCTAATGTCTCTACTAGTGGACTTGGGTAATCTATAGGCAAGCGGAATTACAGATTTGTTTCTAAATTAAATATCTATCTGGCAGTAGACTAAACTATTAACACCATAACAACACCACATCATATCGTATTGAAACCTGTGGAGACATATAACATTATTTTGGTCAAATATGTATTTGTCTTTACAATATATTTATCATTTATGATCGCACAGTTAATATCTGTTTTGCTTTATTTATGGCAAGTGAAATAGTCAATAGTATCCTTTAACCACCTTTAAAAATCTTTTGGTATGTCTCTAAGTGAACAAATTATTAATAAAAATCTGGATAAAAAAGTGTACCATCGATTTATAAAACAGCACTGTTCAGCCTACCACCGGATTATCATATACAGGAAAGTGAACTGAAAAATATGTAGCCTCTCTGCTTCAACATCACCTCACTTTGCACACCTTCTTAGGTCATATCAATCTGGGTACATTCTCATATCTGATCTAATTCACTATGTCCTGACAGGTGTCTCCAATTTGGCTTTCCATCAAATACATTGTGAGGTTCCCCAGGAATTGATCCTGGTCATCTAACAACAACCTCGAACTCACTTCCTCAAAAATGTAATTCTTCTGCTTTTTATCCTTACAGTATGCTCCCCTGTTTAAACATTTCTAACCTCACTCTCCAAACCTTTTATTTCCCCCACCTTGTTCTCTCACCATTGTGTAGGTTTTATTCTTGAAGCATGTACTCTTTGACTCTGTATGCGATTTGTTTCATTGGGTGATGCCACCTGTTTGTGATCTGTGCAGCATCGTTCGTGGTGGCATAAACAGCAGTAGCATCTTAAATTAGCTAGACAAACAGTCTATTCATGAACTCATCATCTCTTCTTATGTTCCTTATGTGTCAGAACATGACCCAGTTTGTCGGCCAATTTCTGAAAATCATCATAACACCAAGGAATTTTGATATTTCCAATTCAAGGGAATTCCCTGTTTCCATCATCATATGCTATTAATTCAATCTTTGCAAGTTTAATAAAATACCCTATCAGTAAATTAGCATTGTGAGTCTAAGAATCTTATTTTCTCAATAAAAGATATATACCCTGTCTCGTTAAATCGGGTGAGATCACACATTTTCTGGTAAAATCAAGGCTAGATCATGGAGAATTCTAGAATCTATGATGATCTTTGATTATCGAGAAAGCTTTCTAAACCCAATGTTTTGGGCATACTTTCAGCGACAACCCACTAAGCAGTTTTCAATCTGGATTCTGTCCCAAATGCATGACAACATGGCAACTCTTCAAATTCTTGGATTAAATTTTCCACATTTTGGACAACGGGATGCCTGCCTCCTCGTGTTGTTTCATCTGACATAGGCATTCATCAGAATTAGCCACAACACTAAGCTGAATTTCATTTAGAATAGGACCAGAAATCTTCATTTGTATAAAAATTTAAATTCATAAAAATAAACTCCACCTGAACGTATAGCTCTAAATTGAGGTGTTCAGCAAAAATCAATTGTGCCACTAAAACTATTTAAACTCTCTCTGTAGCCAGAGGGTACTATGATTTAAGGCAACATCGCCACTCATCTGTAAGTAGATAACACCAAACCAGAGTTTGCCACTCCTCAAACATCTGATGCTTAAAACACTTCCTATAAAAATGAAGACATTGGATTCATTCTGAAATTAAGACTGAAACAGAATTATTCCACCTATAGTCAACCGAGTCCACCATGTCACAAAAAATGCTGCGAATCCTGGCCCAACTTGGGATCCACCACCACTGGTCCGCTTCACTAAATCAGTAGTTTTTATTGTTGCTCAATTGCACATATGGCCAGACTGACAAGGACCGAGTCCTTCCAGTTACACCTGCTCAAAAAGCTTACATTTTTTATGACTCCTGTGGATTTTATGACTGTTGTAAAAACTAGTGCTCACACATCTAAAACTAGCAATGCACTTTTGGCTAGACTCAATACTGCTGTTGCCTCCATCAAAGCCATTTTACATGTTGAGGAGAGACTCAATTAATGCTCCAGGAAATCAGCTCGTATCCTCAACTTCAAAGAGAACTGCTCTGGCTAGATCATTAAGCCAGAATTATCTTTACAATAGACTCAGTCACCAACAAGTCACCACACAATGCTTATCGTCATACCGCAAAGGTGAACTACAAGTCACAAGAGGTAGGAAAAAAAGCCGACAACAACAATAAGCAAATCCTCAACATCTGGAAACTCTAAAAATAAGAATGACTAAAATACTCAACAAGGCATTCTTCTGCCTAACTTCAAGACTTAAGAATAGCATTTGTAAAAATATCAGCACTAACCCCAATCTACCATCCTTCAGAAAATATCAAAAAGCTCACTTCTTCAAAGTCCACATTCAAGAGCAACATGCTCTTCGGTTGCATTTATACTGCGTCTTCTTTCTTTCCCTGTACTGCAATTGTAGACTGCACATTCTCACTTCCTAATTCTCCAAGTTAAAGACGTAGCTCAACTGTTCAAGAGGCTTGGATAATACTAAATAAATATTGTTAGTAAACACAGAATTAAATACATTCAAACAAAGAATCAGATCAGAGGTTATGAAACTTCCAGTCTTTGACTGGAGTAGGAACTGGCAGTTATTCAAAGCCAGGTTGAGATCTGAAGTCTTTGTGGGAAAATATTCTACAACAATATAAAATGCTAGTATGTGGGGTCAAGGTGATAACACAGATTCCCTCTCCAGATAGGCAGGTATCAGCTCCTCCCCTTTATTTACTTCCTAATTGATGCTCAACCGCAGTAAGGGAAAAGAGGAAATTGCAGTGTTTATACTTTCCACTGAAAGTAAAGGGAAATAAATGAAGACATGAAATATCTTTACAAAAATATACAAATCGCTTTTGAGCCATTTTTATACTTGCATATAAATGAAGATGAGGAGTGGGGAATCCCAGAGGTATTGGCCAATTCGATGATAAAATGGACAAAGGTGGCCAACCAGCTTTTCCATCTAACCTTAGAACACAGACTGAGAGCAAGCAGCGGGTGTGCCAAACCAGCCTGCCCTGCCAAACCAACCTTTAAAAGGGGCGGATTCTAAAGCCAGATAGATTATACTTTTTGGACCTAAGGTTGTGGCTCTTCCTGGGTGCTATAAAGGTTACATTATGCCCTGACTGTGACCATAATGCCTAGGCTTTAGATTTTTCTGTTGATATTTGTTTTATATCACACGAATGTGAAACTGATTCTCGCTCAGTGCCATTGACTCTCACTAACTGTTTTAGGAATGTAAAGGGGGGCAATATAATTAACAAACACTTATTATTAGGCAGAATTTACCAAGCCTTTGTTGACTTTTTTAATCTGCATGCCACAGCGGACTCTGACCGGTGAAATTTTGTCCTGCTTCATTCATATCTTTTTGCCACCTTAAGACCGCTTTTTATTACCTGCTCTAGACGGAAGATAAATCGAAATATATCATGTCCATAGTTCACAAGGGAATGCAGAGTGGAAAAGCAGGGGATGATCAAAGCTTTTAAAAAAGGCGCCATAATTGATCTAACTAATGCTAGAAAGGCTTGTAAGTCAACTCTGATGACAAATAGGAGAGTCTGGGAGGAGGCCCAGAGGGATGAACTAACTGATACACTGCAAAGGAAGGAGATCCTCGCCTTCTGGAGAATCATTGCCTTCGGTAGCCGATCGAGTGGACTCCAACCTGACTTATTTGTTTCAGCTGAACAGTGGGCTGCCCACTTTACCAATCTTTTCAAAGAAAGAGAGACCTGCGTGACAACTCCTTCCGATAGTACTGCGCATAAATCAAATATTCAGGAGTCGCTATTGCCTGAATCTTAATAACTTACATGCATATTCTCACTGAAAGAGACTGAGGCAGCTTTATATTCAATTGAACAGGGAAAAGCAACCTGCCCCAACTGTGTTCCGTTTTGCTCCTCTCTGAGGCCGGCGTCTGGATACTCTATTTGAACACCCTTACTAATGCTGCAGTGGGGGGAGATCATCCCGAGACCTGGAGAGGGTCCATCATAGTCCCCATCCATAAGAAGGGAGCGAGAGATAACCTGGGGAATTATAGACCCATCAGTCTTATAGGCATTACACAAAAGATATTTGCTAGGCAAGTCCTCTCCTGTTCCAGTCCTGTATGAAAGACCATCAGATCTGTCTGACTTTCAGGCAGGATTCTGTGAGAAAATAAGCCCAATGGACCAGGTGTTCAGGTTCTCAGTCATCTGTTGGAAATACATCACATTACGGAATGACCATCTTTATGTGACCTTCATGGATTTGAAGGCTGCATTGACTTAGTTCCTAGGAACCACCTGTGGGAAGTACTTAGACAATATGCTATCCCTGAAGATCTTTTATATATTTTAATTAAATTGCATACAGACACCTATGCCCAAGTCAGCTGGAACAGCTAAGGGGAACTTACCAATAGGATCCTCATCAAATTTGGGGTCAGACAAGGGTGTGTACTAGCTCCTGTTTGTATATCAACGGATTGGTGGGGTGGACGAATACCAGCATGATGCCCTAAAATTATCAAACATCAACACTGTGGTGTTGCTGTTTGCTGATGAAACTTTACTCATGTCACACACCCTTACATGTTTTGCCGGGGAAGTTCCACAAGTTTTGTGAGAATAGGGGACTCAAAATTAATGCGGGAAAAACAAAGTTTATGGCATTAAACTTCCATTGATTATTTAAAAACAAAATGAAGGTGGCTGGGACATCGATTGTGAGGGTTAAGCGTTTTGACTATTTAGGTGTTAGGCTCTCTGACAAACTGTCCTGGAAGCACTAACTTGACAAGAGCAAATCATTGTTGCAGCACAGATCAGCAGCTATTTTGAAAAAGTACAGACGTACTTGAAGTAGGGCAGTATCACCTGTACTTGAGGTCTACAGAGCAGTAGTACTGTGTGGGGTTCTGTATGGGGCTGAACTCTGGGGATAGAGCGATATCAGTCTGCTAACACAAATAGAAAATAAATTCCTAAGGTCACTATTCAATTTACCAAATAGCACCCCCTTGTTATCATTAAGGTGGGACCTGAACATTCAAAGAATTGACCATATCGCCGACTTAAGGATCTTAAATTATTGGATGAGATTATGAGCAACACCGGAGCTGGACTCCTATAGCATGGCCCTGAAGGAGTTGATTGCATTAGCCAAAAACTGTTCCACGCCCTGGTTAAAGGCTGTCAAAGAGCTCTGCCTTAGATTACACTTGCATTTTGGATGGAAAGAACCAGAACATCTAAGAAGAAATGTGGCACCCAGATTAAGAGCCTATATTGGAACCATATTTTTTCAGAAGTATGGCGCGAACCTCGCCCAGAGGGTTTGATTGATAAGTTCTTATCACATAAGTGTACTCCAAAATTTGAAATTTTCATGGATAGGATTACCCCCTACACAGGTAGAACCTTGTACACCCGTTTTTGAATTGGTTCGCTACCCGTAAACATGCTAACTATCAAATGGAATGGGAGAGAAGGTGATACAGGAAATGTCCATTTTGCCCGGTGACTAGGGAAACAGAGGTACACTTTTTATTCTTTTGTCCTAGAAGTACTCTACCAAGTTCCAGGTGGATTATTCTGATCTATCGCCAGTTGGGCTTTGGACATCGTGCCGAGGCACTGCGCATACTTAAATACAATACACATGAACCACTAGTCTTTGCACTATCAGGTTCTTAAATTGGGCTTGGCACATAAGAGCTAGAAGCCTCAACTAGTAAGCTTACCACCTGCCCAGACTTATCCTTGGGGATCGAGGTGCTAATAAGGTGATGCCCCAGAGTTTGGAGGAACTGACATTCCTCAGCCTAGACACTTCCATGTTGGACACATGTTACTTTTACACTGATTGTTTTAACCAAGTGGGTATTGCAGAGACGAGTATTGTTTAAACCCACTCTTCAGGATGAACCACCTGCCACTTTAATATGCTTTCATGATTAGTGTCATGTACTAGCCATTTTTAATCATATTGGAATATCATCTTGGTTTTTGCTTGCTTTTAATTATATATATGGTATTTAAATTCCCCAATGTTGATTTTGTCTATACAAGTTTTCTGACTTCCCCAGGTTAAACCAGGATATGTATTAAGAGCCTGACATCCATTGAAAGCCCCTTGTCTTGTACATAATCATTGTGGTGCTGAGGTTTTAACTAACTGTTTTAAATGTGCTTATGTATTATTTGTGTCTTTTAAATGTACTTTTATGGTTATATTTTATGTAACAAAGGAAAATGTTACTTACCCAGTATGCATCTGTTCTTGGCAAGTAGAGCTGTAGATTCACATGCTTTGCATAGCCTGCCACCTAGTGTTGGGTCTGGATGTTTGCACTTTGTTTTTCTTCGAAGAAGTCTTTTCCAGTCACGAGGTAGGTGACTCCTCCTTTCGGTGATAGTGTGCATGGACATCGACTCCATTGTTAGATTGTTTTCCCGCAGAGGGTGATAATGGAGTTAGTAAGATTAGTAGAATAGAGATGTTCATGTGTATGTATCTAAGTTAAATATCACTGCAACAGGTATAGGTACCCGGGGAGGCGGGTGGGCGCATGTGAATCTACAGCTCTACATGCCAAGAACAGATGCATACTGGGTAAGTAGCATTTTCCGTTCGAGGCATGTGAGCTGTAGATCATATGCTTTGCATAGACTATATAGCAGTAATCTCCCAAAGCAGTGGCTAACCTGTAGCTGTTGCAGTGGTTTGAAAGAGTGTACGTAGAACTGCCTGGCCCACACTAGCTTGCTGTCTTGCTAACACATCAACACAATAGGGTTTTGTGAATGTGTGAGGTGTAGACCATGTTGCAGCTTTGCAAATGTTATCTATGGGGATGCTTCCTAAGTAAGCCATTGAAGCCCCTAGTTTGCGAGTGGAGTGCGCTCTAGGGGGAATAGTTAATGTACGTTTCGCTTTTGCATAGCATGTCTGAATGCATTTGACTATCCACCGTGCAATGCCTGATTTTGAGATGGTATTGCCTTTACGAGGTGGAGCAAAAGCCACAAAAAGTTGTTTCGTTTTACGGAAAGGTTTTGTCCTTTCTATGTAGTAGAGTAATGCTCTCTTAACGTCTAAGGTGTGTAGAGCACGTTCTGCCACAGAATCTGGTTGAGGGAAGAACACAGGCAACTCAACAGATTGGTTGATATGGAAGGCAGAAATCACCTTGGGTAAAAATTTAGGATTAGTCCTAAGAACCACTTTGTTTTGGTGTACTTGTAAAAATGGTTCTTGTATGATTAGTGTTTGAAGCTCACCTACTCTCCTCAGTGATGTAATAGCGATGAGGAAAGAGACTTTCCAAGAGAGGAATTGCAGCTCACATTTGTGCAATGGCTCAAAGGGTGGACCCATCAGTCTGGTGAGGACAATATTGAGATTCCACACTGGGGCAGGTGGAAGTCTTAGGGGAATGACTCTTTTGAGTCCTTCCATAAAAGCCTTAATAACAGGCACTCTGAAGAGAGACAGATGTTGTCTATTTTGAAGGTATGCAGCTATTGCAGCAAAATGTAAGCGTATGGATGTGTACGCCAAATTTGAACGCTGTAGATGCAGTAAATAGCAGATGATGTTCTGAACTGAAGCATCAAGCGGGTTGCTTTGATTGTTATTACAATAAATAACAAACCGCTTCCAATTTGCTGCATAGCAAGCCCTTGTAGTAGGACGTCTAGCCTCTTTGATAATGTTCATGCAGTCTGGCAAAAGATTGAGGTAGCCAAACTCTATGACTTCAGGTGCCAGATCGCAAGGTTGAGATGACCGGGATCTGGATGTCTTATCTCTCCACGGCTCTGAGTGAGGAGATTGGGTATAAGATGTAGTTTTTGGTGATGGACTACTGAGAGCTCCAACAGGGTGGTGAACCACGGTTGACGGGCCCATGTGGGAGCAACTAGGATTAGTGTCAGGGACGGGTGCCTAAGCTTCCGAACCACTAGTGGAATGAGTGGGAGAGGCGGAAAAGCGTAGGCAAATATCCCTGACCAATTCATCCATACTGCATTGCCTCTGGACAATGGGTGTGGATACCTGGATGCGAAGCTTGGGCGTTTTACGTTTTGGTGTGTGGCGAACAGATCTATGTCTGGGAAGCCCCACATCTAAAAGAACGGGAGGAGAACTTGAGGGTAGAGTTCCCACTAGTGGATCTGTTGTCTCTGTCTGCTGAGCAGATCCGCAATTTGATTGTCTACTCCTGGAAGGTGTTCTGCGAGGAGATACATTTTGTGACGTATGGCCCACCTCCAGATGGTCTGTGCTAACTGTGACAGTTGGAGAGTATGTCCCCCCTTGTCTGTGCGTACCTGGACAGTTTTGCGTACCAGGTGAGTTTGAAAGGCTTTGAGCGCTAGAAATATCGCTAGAAGTTTTCGATGATTTATGTGAAGCTGCTTTTGATATAGGCTCCACATCCCCTGAATTGTGTGAGTTTGGAGATGAGCTCCCCAACCAGTGAGTGATGTGTCTGCTGTGAGCACTGTCTGCGGAACCGGGTCGTTGAAGGGCCGCCCTTTGGAAAGGTTTTGTAGATTCCACCACTGCAGAGAGCGATGAGTGCGGCCGTCCACCAACACTAGATCTGATAACTGACCCTGAGACTGATTCCACTGACGTGCTAAGCATTCCTGAAGGGGACACATTTGAAGTCTTGCATGAAGGACTATTAGGATGCAAGATGCCATCATTCCCAGTAACTGCATGAACACTCAAGCTGGCAACGAGTGTTGAGGCTGGAACTGGGAAAGTAGAGTTTGAATGTTGCGGATTCTGGCCGGATTGGGATAGGCCAGATCTTTTTGTGTATCTAGAGTGGCTCCCAAGTACGCTTGCGTGTTGGAGGGTTGGAGATGGGACTTGGACAGATTCACTGAGAATCCAAGATCGTGGAGCAGCTGCACTGTTTTGTGAGTATGTCGTAGACAGTTTGCTTGCGAGCTTGCTTTTATGAGCCAGTCATCTAAGTATGGGAAGACGTGAACGTGGTGTCTTCGTAGATGAGCTGCGACTACTGCCAGGCATTTGGTGAAAACCCTGGGAGCAGTAGTGACTCCGAATGGGAGTACTTTGAATTGGTAATGTTGCCCCCCTACCACAAACCTGAGGTATTTGCGGTGAGCGGGGTGTATTGGGATGTGCAAGCAGGGGTCCTTTAAATCTAAAGTGGACAGAAAGTCGCCTTGCTGAAGGAGCGGAAGTACTTGTTGGAGTGTCACCATATGAAAGTGATCCGAGATTCAGGTCTTGGAGGTCCAGTATAGGTCTGAGAGAGACGTCTTTTTGGGAATCAAGAAGTACAGGGAGTATACACCTGCCCCTTGATATTGTAATGGGACTGGTTCAATAGCTCCTTTTTGTAACAGAGAGAGAACTTCTTGTTTGAGAAGGTTGAGATGTTCTTGTGACATTGCGAGTGATCTTGGAGGAATGTTTTTGGGGGAGTGTCTGTAAGTTCCAGTCAATAACCATATTGGATAATTTGTAAAAACCCATCTGTCTGAGGTGATTGTATTCCAGACGGGTAGAAATTGGGAGAGACGTCCCCCGACAGGAGTGGAATGATCGAGGGGTAGAGGAAGGAAGTCACTGTTTGGTGTTTGCAGGGGAAGTGCGGGTTGAGTTGCCTCTGCCTTGCCGTTGTTCCCTCTAAATACTCCTCTAAAGTAACCTCTTGAGGAGGGCGATTGATTATTGCCCTTGTACGAGGAGGAGGGATTCTCTGAAGTGTTTTTGGAGCCACCCCTGTAAAAGGAGCGACAAAAGGTTCTCTGATTGGAAGGGAGTCGCAAAGCCCCCATGGATTTTGCGACCTTGGTATCTTTCTTCATCTTCTCTAAAGAAGCGTCCACTGTAGGGCCAAAGAGGTGCTCTTTATCAAAGGGTTGGTTCAGAATAGAGGCTTGGACCTCGGGTTTGAACCGCGAAATTCTGAGCCAAGCATGTCTGCATAGCAACACACTGGTGTTGATTGCGCGGGCTGCTGTGTTTGCTGCGTCTAAGGCGCACCTAATAGAAGTATTGGTAATTAATTTTCCTTCCTGAATTAGGTCATTGGCTTTGGTTTTGTGCTCGTCGGGTAAAAACTGCATTAATTTTTCTAGCTCATTATAATGAGCTCTGTCGTAGCGAGCTAAGAGAGCTTGTGCAATTGCAATTCGCCAGTGATTGGCTGCTTGCAATGCTATTCTTTTGCCCGAGGCATCAATTAATTTCGACTCCTTATCAGGAGGAGGGGCATCTCCTGTAGTTTGTGAGTTTGCTCTTTTGCGAGCATTGGAGACTACAAGGGAGTCTAATGGAAGTTGACCCCTAATGTAAGTGGGGTCAGTCGGTGGCTTGTACTTTTTCTCAATTCTGGGCGTGATAATTTTTGCCCGCACAGGGTCTTTAAAAATCTTGTTAGTATGTTTAAGCATTCACTTAAGCATAGGTAGTGTCTGTGTTGATCTCTGAGAGGAACTTAAGGTTTCAAATAAAAAATCCTCTTCAAGAGCCTCTTTATGCAATTCCACCCCATGATATTGAGCAGCCCTATTAAGTAGCTCTATATACCCTATGTTGTCATCAGGTGGTGAGGGTTTGGAAGGGTATAGATCCGGTTCGTTGTCCATGATCTGATCTGTATTATAGTCCTCCGAGGGGTTATTAGTGTCCTGTGTCCTATCTTCATCCCCATCCCCTTCATCTTGTGGATCAGGTGAGTGAGGTTGTGGGGAATTTGTGGGTGTGATGAGCAAATTTGGGTCAATGGGTGAAAGAGATGTAATGGGAGGAGGAGAAGGGTACCCACATTCTTGCGTTTTAAAGGAATGTGATAGTCCTCTTGTAAGCCCATTTTCCTTTTCTCTGGCAGTTTTGCATGAATATGTCCAGTATCTGGATGGATAACCAGTTCTTTTCGGGTCCGTATTTGAAGGCGGAACGTCGAAACGAGACTCTTTGGATGGAACAGCTGTTTTCCCTGTGGGTGCCGTACTTTTCGGCGTCGAAAGTTTCGGCTCCGTAGCTTTCGGCTCTGAAGATTTACTCTTCGGTAGCGAGGGAATGGCCACAACGAAATGCTTCGATTTCGATGCCGAAGGTTTCGGTTTGGCATCGACATGGGGCCGACTCGATCCCGAGCCGGAAGGCTTTGATTTGTGTTTCGGTGCCGGGCCGGAGGGCGGGGCGTCCGAAAGTTTTTCTCGGTGCCGACCTTGGGCCGAGGAAGGACCGGAGCCTTTTTCTTCGACAAATGTTGGGGCAGGGGGGTGTCTGTACTCACGGTACGCTGACCCGGTGTCACTTGCTCTTGTTCTTCCATGTCGGAGTCGGCTTCGGACACAGAGATGTGTTCCCCCTCTTCTTCGGCTCCTTGTGCGTGGAATTCTTCCTGGTCGGAATCTTCACCGAAGATGTCCGGTGCGGAGCCGCTTTGTTGGTTACATTTCTTGACGTCGAGACCGACGGTCATGGAGCGTCTTCTTGGATCGAAACGATCGGCACGCGTCACAGTCTTGTTCGTCGTGTTCCGGGGATAGACAGAGATTGCACACTTCGTGCAAGTCAGTGCGCGGAAACTTACCGCGACACCCGGGACAGAATTTGAATGGAGTCCGTTCCATCGACTGCTAGTGAGCCCGACGCGGGTAGGCCTAACGCCCTTCCACGAATCTCCTGATGGAAGACTTTGACTCGAAACGATACGCGGAGAATAGGAAACCCGATCGAGAACAATACCGTCGAGGGTAGTGGATTGCGCGTCAAGAGGAACCCGAGAAACAGTGTCGAACTGGAGCGCCGCAATTCACACCCGAACCCGATGGCGGAAAAAAACAATATTACAATGGAGTCGATGCCCATGCGCACTATCACCAAAAGGAGGAGTCATCTACCTCGTGACTGGAAAAGACTTCTTTGAAGAAAAACAAAGTGCAAACATCCGGACCCAACACTAGATGGCAGGCTATGCAAAGCATGTGATCTACAGCTCACATGCCTCGAACATAAAGTTATTACTTACTATATAAATCGCTGGTCTTGAGCTATAGCAATTTCATAAGTGTGCTGTCTAATCAGTTTTTATATATAAATAAGTATTACACCGGTTTTATTCTCATTTTCACTATCACCAAGAATCTGTTATGTCAATTGTGTTTAAACGGAACATAGTAATGATCACACAGTACCTTTCAATTCTATGTTTGTTTTCTTCCATCTTTTGGTTGGCAATTTGTACAATGTAGTCAATATATTCGTCGTTCACCATCAGTCTCCCTTTTTTGCTTAGAGGGACCTCCAAACAGTGGGTACTCCGTACGGCCTTTTAAAAGAGGAAGTAAATATATTAATGGTTGCCACATGATATCGATTCCTGCATTCTAGTTTTCCAAGAGGAAACCAAAGTAATCTGATTGGCCCAGTAAACAAACAGGGACAACAAAAAAATCAAACATTACAGCAGAGATTTGGAATGATATTCTGTAAGAGGCTGGTGTGGTAGCATGCGTGGTGCTCAGCAGGACTTCAGTCACATAATAATGTTGCAGATTGTAAGCTACCATTTTCAGCTGGCTGAAACTACACATCCTTATTCATTTCCAAACAATAGCTGTAGGGGGTCTATGATTCATGCAAATTCACACAAATACGATGCTGATGGGTATCCTATATACATTAGATGTTGAATACCCAAAGTTTGCTTCATGATCGCTAACAATTTGGAGTTTCTGGACGTGATTAACCAAATAGATCTGTGCCTCAGAGGTAGCAATAATACTTTGACAAAGTGCAAAGAATTGCCAATTTTGCATCAGATTAGTCCTTGGCAGGAGACTCCAACGTTTTTTTTCAAAATTAATTCCACCTTACTGGTCGGCTAATATTGCATATACTCTTCCAACAGCAAAGGAATTATAAAGGGGAATTGTGAGTCAGAGGCTTATCATCATGAATATAAAGTGAACTATTACATATACAAATGCTTTGTTCTCTAAAAACCATGTAGCTCTTACTTTGCTGTGAGGAGATATTCCTAGATGAATGGTACCAGATGAACTCGAACAAGCTAAACTGCACCAGAGATTACGATCAGTGGGTCTAAATAAATTATGAAGGCCCGGATCCAGTTAAGCACAGGAAGAGGAGAAAGACAGATGGTGGGACAGTAATGTAACTCAAAAATGGATGTGTTGAAACATACAGCACACAAGTTCGCTTGGATCATACTTCCATTGCGAGATTCTTACGATGTAGAATACTGTACTTATACATGACTACTTTTTTTCGCTTTCCCTCTGCCTTAGCCCAAGCTGGTATGCAAGGTAACTTAAGAAGTTCAGCGTGTTGGCTACTGGAGCCTAAAGGAACACTCCAACAGAGACTGGCTCCTTATAAAAGGAAGTGTTGAAATTTGACATGAAGTCTATGAACCTACACTATGTAACAGGAATGATGGTGATCCCGTTCACAACTGCTAACTGGCAGATATCATAATTGAACGTACAAAATAAAAAATCTGTCTTGTGGATATTGATAAAGATGCTTTAATTGTTTTGGATTAACACATATTTGTCTAGTGTCCTGAACATTTTGCATTTAATATCATTTCACTGCACTTTATAAAATCGTCTTTTCCTGTGCCTGGCCAAACTAGGCTCAACCTAGGCAGAACTCCATCTGAAATACAACACATCTGCATGTTGTGTTTTCATTTCTCCTGCTATCGAATGTAGCAAAATGTGGACTAATGAAATGCTCTGTGTTGACATGCTGTTCTCAAAGAACTCCAGAGGAAGCTTTTCTTATCAAATTTAGTTTTTTAAGCCCTTTCCTGCCTATTCTCTGTGGGTCTATTGATTTTCTTTTAGGGATAGTGTTGGGATGATGCTATTCTGTATTATGATTGGTTGAGTAGGGCTACATTTTGTTCATTTTGTGTTGACTGCGCAACTTTTGGTTTGTACTTTATTATAAAAAAGGATCTCAAATTGGAAGTAAGCTAGTCTGGTTTGCCCTGACTCTTGGAGAAAAAGACCCTTGTCGGTGTGTCTCTTGCTTAGGTCTTGGAATATTTTCTCTGAGACTTGACTTTATATCATACTACCTGCTGCATATGTTTGAGCACTAAGCTTCTCTATAATTGATTTATTATACATATTGACTGATCATTATTTTTGTTTTCTGTAATGAACTTCACATTTTAAATACACCTTCATGGTTTCTAATGTATACTAGTCTCGTCTCCAGGGGCTTATTTAATTGATTATGGTGCTTCATTATTTGACAATTTTGCCATCAAAACTTTCAACAATACCAATACATTTTTTCCTGAATTTGTAAGCTTTTCATCTTAGCTGACGGCCTTGGCGTTGCCCAGAAACTTCTCATGTTTCACTGAGAGGGAGAAAACTATATGATAGGAATGAACAGCAACTGCACTTATGACTGTGGTACTAGACAGAGCTCCACATAACTGTACTTCTGTTCTAATACACCAAAATAAACAAACAGGAAGCTACTTGGCCGACATTTTGGAGGCAAAAACTAATAGAGAATTGTATAATGTGTTTTATTTGCACTTCTACATTTTTCAGTGTAATTATGTATTTATCAGTTTGCATGAAATGATGTATATTTAAAAAAAAAGAAAACAATATTTTTACTATGATTGTACAATAAGAACTGTTGCCCATTTTGTGCATACAAGAGTAATTATAAAGAGAGAATGAAAGCAGTGTAGTCTTCTGCTGTAATAGAATGATAAGAGAAGGGTATTTAAGGGTGTGGGATAGGGCTGGAATGAAGGACACAGAAGAGAAAAAGAAATTAGTAGGTAGGATAGTGAAGACACATGAAAAGTGATGTAGGTTACAGAGGGCTTTACCAAATTAAATGACTTACAGGGACTGGCTTCTCTTCACTAGCTGTCCAAACTCTTGGGTGGTTACTCAAAAGCAAGCTAATGTTTGAAGAGATGGATCTTTAACGATTTTGTGGGTGATGAGGGAATCGGGTTGTTGAATACACATAGTGACTGAAATCCAAATCCTTGATCCATATTAGAAGAAGGTCTGAATTCATGTCATTTTCTTTTTTCTCAAGCTTTGCAATGTTACCGCAGCTGATGTTGCATAGCCTACTGGACATCTTGGAACTTTTTTGCCATGTACGGAGAGGAACTTGAGTTTACCTTTTTGAAAATCACGCAGCAGAACCAAACAATGATGTGTGTAGCAAGAGAGACCCAGGGGAATTTCGAGAACGCATGTGATCCTGTCAAACTTCTTCAAGTCTGAGATGAGATAGACAGCAGCATGGAGGATATACTACAAGGGGATTGAATGAGACTCAATGAACCCAACAAGCAGAGTATTGCCTCTGCAGAAGTGTTACAAGATTAGGATGAGCAGGGCAGTTCTGAAGTCTGAGTCAGGAAGAAAAGGATTCACTCTGTGAAGTATACATCGTTGTTGATAAGAGGGTTTCTTCGAATCAAAGTGGGTGTTGGGACACGGGGTTCCGACAGTGGGTTATGAAGCTAGGGGGTGCTATCAAAATGCGATTCCAGGGATTTTAAACTGATGAGTCATAAAATGAAGCCATTGAGGTTCAATGCAGACAGACATTGTTTCAAACTGTTGCAGTTTGGTGCATTATCACTGAAAAGCAGCTACAGGTAGATCGGTCTAGAACCACGTTGATTTTATAAGTGAGGGACGCCGTATTGCTGGCTATTTTGCTTTGCTAAACAGAGGGACAGCAAAGCCCACATTCCCTAGGCCTGAGAAGGTGGGGCCAGGGTCCAGCTGCCTCCCAATGATTATAGTGAGCTATGAGGCACCTGAAGTCCCACCGCGGTGTGGGCCGCGTGTGGGCTGCACCCGGACCAAGGGCAGGCCCGTCTGCGCCTGTCCACGGCCGATCTAGGCTGGGCCGGGCCCCCCCTCTTGGCCTTGAGACACGAGGCCACGGTGCAGAATTTATGGTGAAGACGCTTAAAGTTCCATCGTGGGTAAGAGAAAATTCGATGACCCTATTGTGTCTGCTATGGCTAGTAAGAAACGGCACTCAGCTGGTACAATTACTAGCTTTCTGAGTAACGCAATGGGCATCATTAATACTGAAGTTGAAAATGCAGAAGAGAGGCTGCGAGCTACAAAGAAAGCTTTAACTTTGGCCTCTGCAAGAAGTTCCTCCACAGCGGACATATTGCCCAATAGTGCAAGTGCAGAGAATCCACAGGGTCATCCACACAGGGAAGTGCTGAAGGAGGTGGATGGCTGTCAGAACATCAGTAGTAGTAGGGGAATGAACAATTCATGTGTACATAAAGGTGTACTGGGGATCGTGCAGGAGAATGAGAGTGAACTACGGACTGCGAAAGTCTCAATAGGGTTACCGCCTACTAAGAAGCAGAAAAGTAATGGGAAACACGCTAAATCTGGCATTGGGAACCTGCTGTTGCCGCAAAGCATACTAACACAACTGCAACAGTGGAGACACTGGAAAAAGGGTCCCATACTACTGAATTGAACACTGGTACACCCCGGTCAAAAGTAATCACTCCCCTACAAGATAAGATTGATATCGCTACTCCATCTATAAAAAGTATGGAGTCTGTTCTTGCATAACTGCTCAGCCCAGAAGTCGCAGCTCTGAATGGTATTGAATTAACAGTGAAAGACATCAAAGTGCAACTGGAGGAATTATCTGACAAGTACAGCCCCATGTCCTTGGGAGGGAAGCCTCACCCTGGTAACAAGGCGGAGCAAATAACCAAGCAAAGAGATTGACAAGGGGCAGCGAATGGAGCAAACACCGGTTTAACTATTGTAACAGATACTGGGATAATCCCTGAGCAGACTCTACATTGTACCCCGTTTTACTAACGCTGCACTGTTTTATCAACCAGACGCAATGTCAGTGCCATTAGACCTTCCTCCTGTTGGTAACCAAAGTGCATCATATTCTATTACAAGTCCTACTTTGCAACTACCACTTGAGGCTGCTCCGTTGGGGATTATCGTAAAAAATGTACCTGTACAGTTGCAGGGCCAGGCTGAAAGCGGGAGACAGTTAAACAACAAGGTCATACACTGGCTATGCTCATCGCTAGGCGATTTGAGCAACAACTTTGTATCACATAATATTATCACAGTGCAGACAGTATCATGGTTAGGCAACATGCCATAAAGGGAGAAAGGTGACTGCATCGTTGTTAATTTCACAAATGCCCAATTACTTGGTTCCATTTTGTATAGATGAATTAAACAAACTAATACTGACCGTCTTAACAAGCAGGACCACTGAGTTACTTTTATAGGCCCAATCCCTTGGTGTTACTGGTTACTGTTCCTATGAGACCAACAGTGGGAAGATACCAGGCTGTGCCTTTTACAATTCCTACTTCTAATAGCTTTTCGGCCCTTGCCAATATTGATTAACTGGATAAAACAGATCTCAAAGCCTTTGCTGGGTGTGGTCAGAGGCACACTGATGTTCCTATTTCAAGTCCCCCTGAAATGACATGTAAATCCATGAGCTGCACTGTGAACCAAATATCTGCCAATCCACAGACATTACATCTAACTCAGAGTACTGGTAAAAGTGCCCCCATACTTGTGTGGGATATTTGTGTCTTATTTTGGAATATTGCAGGGATTGCCCAGACAATGCAAGACTCAGATGGATAAATATGATCAGTGAATACCAGATCATTTGTCTACAAGAGACCTGGTCATGTGACAGTCTGCACCTGAATGGGTATCATGCAATATCAACCCCCGCTACGCCAGCAGGTCACAACAGTGGTGGACCTTTGATGCTAAACAGAACAACACTATCTTGTAAAATAATGGAAGTGTTTTTAGACTCCCCCATTTTCAGATTATGTGTCTATCTCTTGTCACAACTTATACTACAATTTTGATCAATTTGTATCATAATAATTTTGACCGTAGTAATACTGTAATTATAGACTCACTGGATTTTGCTCTAAACAGAGCCATAGGAAGACTACAGGGGGATTTTCATATATTGTGGGAGTAGACTTTAATCATAAATTGTGTCCATTTTCCTGTAACTCTGTGTGTGGATTGTTGGAGATCGATTCAGTGGACTTATCTCATTCAACCCACAATTTTTGGGTGACGCGTTAAACACTCTTTTGGTAAGCCACAATCTCATGCTCAATTTCAACTTGGTGAAGGATGAAACTAGTAGACAAGTTTCATTCACAGGGAAAGGCGAAGGCAGCCTAATTGATTTTATAGCAGTTTCAGTGGAGATGAGAGAGAAAAGTTCTAAATACTTAAACATCCCCTGCGACAAGAGTGACCACAATCCACTAGCCCTTCATTTATATCTGGGCCTTGTGGCCTCCGCATCCACTTATACTACTCCATCAATAGAGTATTGAAAGAAACAGGGAATTAGACGTAAGTGGGCAGAGGTAGATTCGGGGGAGCTGCTGAGAAGTATAGTTGGAAGTAGCAAGAGTAAAATTGTGACATGCCTGGACAGTGATGCCAATCCTTCAGATATTTTGGAGGCATATAAAGGGTCATGCAGGTGAAACTTTGAACTCTTAACAGCACCTGGGGCTCACCGCCCAGCAAAGGTCATCAAATGGTTTGATGGACCATGCTCCAAAGAACATAGACAGTAAAAAATGCCCTGAAGAATTCTCCTAGGGATATGGAGGTAGTATGGTCCTGTAGACGCCTGTACAAAGCCATGATTGAGGAAAGGAAAAATGTAAGAAGAAGGGAAGCCTGGGAACAGTTAGACAGGAAATCAACAAGGGGGGGGAAATTCGGACTGATCTTTATCCAGGTCCAGCATACATGTCCGTTAATGAACTTCTACACAAATGGTATGCAGTTCCTAATATTAAAATGCAGGAGGAAGTGTTTTTATCAAGAGCTCCACATGGAGGTGTGGAGTTATAAAAGTGGGGAGAAGAATCCTCTTCTCTTGGAAAAAGACCCTCACACACCCAGCCAGCTAGGTGTCATGCTTCATCATCGGGTCTGCTCCTTATCGGGTCGGCGCAGCAATCCCCGATCGGCACCCGTGATGGGGCCTCCTTGGCGGAGATCTTTATTCCAAATGCCGGTGGGTGAAGTGCGTGTGAGGGCCCTAAAACAGTGTAGGTGGTGTTGATGTGTAGGGAAGTGAAAATAAAAAAGGGGAGGTGGTCCACTCAAGATAATTTTATTGAACGTGGCCCCTACCCTAGTTAAAAAGAAAACAAGACGCGTAACTCCACTCTAAGGATGTCGAGAATAGGCGCTTGAGAAAAAGGTCAACATGTTTCTTGCCCAATAATATATTAATTGGCAATTCCTCAGGACCAAAAAGGATCTACCTACACTTTTTGGTAGGGTCAAGGATGTGCGGCATCAGTACCGGCTGGTGTAGACACTAATGTGTAGTGTCAGTTTATCAGGAACCACGGCGGCGGATGTCCTACCCTCACGCCCGGACCGGCTGCGTGAGGGTAGGACATCCGCCGCCGTGGTTCCTGATAAACTGACACTACACATTAGTGTCTACACCAGCCGGTACTGATGCCGCACATCCTTGACCCTAATGGGGTTGTGTTTTTGATCTACAGGTACCACTTTTTAGGGTGCTGTAATGGTGGTCACTTTTTCACTTTACTGTTGACCACTACCAAAAAGTGTAGGTAGATCCTTTTTGGTCCTGAGGAATTGCCAATTAATATATTATTGGGCAAGAAACATGTTGACCTTTTTCTCAAGCGCCTATTCTCGACATCCTTAGAGTGGAGTTACGCGTCTTGTTTTCTTTTTAACTAGGGTAGGGGCCACGTTCAATAAAATTATCTTGAGTGGACCACCTCCCCTTTTATTTTCACTTCCCTACACATCAACACCACCTACACTGTTTTAGGGCCCTCACACGCACTTCACCCACCGGCATTTGGAATAAAGAACTCCGCCAAGGAGGCCCCATCACGGGTGCCGATCGGGGATTGCAGCGCCCGACCCGATAAGGAGCAGACCCGATGATGAAGCATGACACCTAGCTGGCTGGGTGTGTGAGGGTCTTTTCCAAGAGGAGAGGATTCTTCTCCCCACTTTTATAACTCCACACCTCCATGTGGAGCTCTTGATAAAAACACTTCCTCCTGCATTTTAATATTAGGAACTGCATACCATTTGTGTAACAGTTAGACAGGGCCAGTGAGAAAAAAGACACAATTATGTTTTGGAAAGTGGTGAATTCCTTGTATTTTGCTAGTGGACATAATTCCAGCACGGACATTCTCATTTAGCCATCTACATGGGTGACACATTTTACTAAGGCATTTGAAGATCCACACCCCAGAAGCCGTAGCATGCACTGAAGATTTCAGAGACAGACAAACCATTGATAATTACTCTAAACTAAGTCATTCTAGCAGTGAGTAGACGCCCCGATAATAAAGGACCGGGTCTGGATGGGGTGCAAATCGATCTTTTTAAGAACAACACTGAGCTGTGGGTCCCCATACTAGTCAGCGTCCTAAATAGTGCAATCGTTTGTGGTCCCCCCTTTTCATGGTCAAATGCCATCATAGTGCCAATCTTCAGAAAGGGTGTCAGAGGGCACCCCAAATGCTATCACCCAATTTCGCTTATAGATTGCACAATAAAAATGATGAGCAGGATTCCATTGGAACGTCTGGAAATTTGGGCGACAGAGGAAGGCATTTATCTCCTCTGCAATATGGTTTCAGGTGGGGCCTGGGAATGATCGACCAGTGTCTGAACATTTTTCTCATGCACAGTAAGTAAGTATGGGTCAAGGGGGGCATCTCTACCTTGCTTTCATGGACCTCAGCTAAGTATTTGACAATGTTGACAGAGGTAGAATCTAGTCAAAATTGCTGGCTTTGGGAGTGGAGGCAAGGATAGTACATGTCTTAAGTCAACTGCATGAGGATGTTGTAGGTTGCGTAAGGTATGGCCCTAACTGGGAATGTACTCCCTTCTTTAACATCAAGAAGGTAGTACGCCAAGGCTGCGTACTCGCTCCATTCTTATTTAGTATCTACACAAATGATTTGGAGAAGCATCTAGTGGAGATAGTGGCTGATCTCCTGAGGGCGAGGACAAGAGGCATTCCAGTACTAATGTACGTGGATGACTGTGTGCTCATGCACAGAACAGGTGTGGGCCAGCAGAGATTGCTGGAGGGGTTTGTGGAGTTCATGGACTACTTGGGCCTACAAACAAATAAATCAAAGTCTTCGTGTATGATTTGTGGCCGGCCCACGGTGAAGGCGAGAACATTCCAGATACAAGGCACTAATTTACAGACATTAAACACCGTCATGTGCCCTGGGTTACCCTTTGACAATAAAAGTAATTGGAAACATCTTTGCAAGGTTAGACGCACACAATTTGAACAAAACCAGGCTTCCATCTTTAAGTTTGGCAAAAAACTTAGGATCTTTCCTTTGGGGGTATTACTTAATATATACAAGGCTAGATGCATTTCGGCAGCAACATACGGGGCAGGTATTTGGGGATTCCAGGACCTGGCACAATTACAGACCACAGAAAACAGTTTTCTACGCAAATTACTTTGATTACCTGGGTGTATACCTGCGTCTATATGCCATGATGAATTAGGGTTGACTCACTTGAGCGATATGGTTAAGATAGCTTCGATTATGTTATGGGTCTCTACCTGGTGTCGACCTGAAGAAGTACTCACCAAAGCTGTCATAACTGATTGTCTGAAACTTGAAAAGGCTTGTGATATTCAGTGGCTGCAGTATGTCAAGGCCCAGCTCCACTTGATAGGTCGTGAAGAGCTCTTTGACAACCCCCAAAATAAATCAAGGCATCTAAAATTAGTTGTTAAAAAAGAACTGCTGGGTCACATGATGGGAGAAACAGAGCAGGGGGAGAGGGGCAAGTGGATGGTGAAGACATATAGCATGTTGATGATGACCAAATGTATAGAACCCTACATGCCCACTATTCCTAGTATGCAGCATTTGTTTCTGGTGAGATTCCGCCTTAATATGTCCCATCTGCTGGTCTCTTACCCATCAACAGCTCACTGTGATAATGATCTCGCAGTCTGTCCATGTGAATCGAACTCGTCACAGTCGCAGTTACACTTTTTATTCTTTTGCGGCCTGTACACCGAACCCAGAAAGTCCATACTTGTCCCAGCATAAGTGCTAATCAACGTTCTTGCGAGATCAGAGAGCAGCAGTAGTGGCGAGCAGCAGCAGCACCGACGAGCTCGGTCTGAGCCGCGGGCCCGCGGAGATTCCGAGACGCCGACGCTGACCTACCCGTGGAGCCGGCCCCGCTTAACCCCACCTGACATCGCCGGACACCACCAACCACCAACGCCCGAGGTGGTGCAGCGTCTGCCTGGGGACCTGGTCCTGCCGGCGAGTTTTCCGCTGAGTTTTGGCGCAGTCTGCCCAGATTGAGCGCTCTGGGGAGAGATTGATCTCCTGCTGGCTCGGTGGAGCAAGACGGGTGTGGCTTGTGGCGTGCGGGGGTCTGCACCGAAGCTCACCCCACCCCCACCCCGCTCACCTTGCTCGCTCGCCTCGCCTGAGACTGGGAGTTGGCCACTGGTTCTAGCCACAGTGAGCGTGGCTATGAGCAGCAGCCCCTGAGAGCCCCTGTGAGCCCTGTAGTGGGGGGGCAGGCGGGGGGCCTTTTGAGCAGCTTTTCTATCGGCAACAGCTACTTCCACCAGCGAACCAACGAACCAGCGAGCCAGGTGAGCCTCTGTGAGCCCCTGTAGTGGGGGTGCAGGCGGGGGGCCTGGCGGGGTCTGAACATTGACCTAGAGCTCTGTTCTGTTCCGCCCCGTTCTGGCAACGAGAGGGAGCTGGTGAGCCTCGGGCTGTAGAGAGCCGCAGGTGTGCCGTAGAGCTGCAGAGAGTCGCAGCGGCGGCGCCAAAGGAAAAGCAAGTGGAGCACAGTAGTGCAGTGTGGGCGGACTAGAGTCGTGGAGCACGGGGGGGGGCAGAGGCAAAATCAGTTCGGCCCCGACTACAAAGAGCTGCCCCACGGCCCCATAGCGTCGGAAGAACAGGGCAGAGATGGGTAGAGATGAATAGAGGTTGTGCATTGAGGCGTCAGAGGCGGTAACCTGAACCAAGCTAGAGTGCAGCAGCAGCAAGGACGCCGAGCTAAGCTAGCAGAGAGGATAGCGAATCACACGCATGTGCAAGTAACTCGCACACTTGACACAGTATTCATAGTTTGGAACAAACCGAGACTGCGACAGCGGCAGTGGCAGTCCTGAGAAGGAGCAAACACACACACTATGCCTGCAAAGACGCTGTGGTGGTAGAAGAGTCTCGAAAGCCACGTGAGGGACAATCTAAGAGAAACCCACAAGAAACTCACAGCCCTCAATCCTCTACCCTCAACCCATAACCTACAATCAAATTGTAATTAATTTGAAATCAGAATAAGAGATTGGCAGCCACGGAGGATGAGATCGGGCAAAGTTAGGCGAACCCCGAAACAGCCCCAAAAAACTCAAAAGACCTAGAAAATAATTGGTACCAACCCAGGGGAAAAAAGCCAAAAAACAAATCAGACAACTAAAGGAACAGTTACAAACTTACAGAGTCCACTAATTTCTCCGTTCTTAACCTTGTTTAGGAATCAAGAATCTAGAGGTATAATAGAAAAAAAAAACAACAAAGCCTTCTTCTTCCTTAAAAACCCCGGGGCCACAATTTTCTCAACACCTAGAGACCTGCCAAGCCTTCTTGCACCGCTAACCACTCAAAGGGTGGCACATAATACTGGAACAGAAGTCAACCCAGTGGCTCTGACATCCTCGGGACCAATAGCTCCCATACCGGACCTAACGGACCCAAGCAGCCAAGATCTAAGCCAAGACTTAAGCAAAGACATGTGGCAGGCAAACAAGGAAAAGGAAGAGAGTAGATCAAAAAAAGAAACTACCATGGCAGGGGAGGCCAGAGGGGAAACATCAATGCCAGATGATCACCATCTTGGGACATCCACAGAGGGTCGGGAAAAAAATAGCATTACTGGGTGCAACCACAAGGAAATAGACAAGTTTATGCTTGACAAAGGAAGAGAGCCGAGCGAGGAAAGAAGGAAGCGGACTGCAAGTGTCAGCCTTCCAGATTTAAGCGTCAGCCCGAATGCTGCATCATGCTCTATGTTAAAGTCTGTAATCTCCATCACACCTGTAAAGCCATACGAGTCTAAACAGGCTCTCAGAACGGAAGCTCAGATTCACAGGATAAGCTTAGATGAAGCAAACGACCTGGAAGATCTAGAAAATTCATGGTTGAAGCTCCTAAGCCCAACATTTAATAAGGAGTCATCACAGGACTCAACCAAAATAGAGGGACCAGAGGACAATAAAGCCCCAATGAAAAATGAAGGGGAACTACCTAACCTGGGAAAAAGCCTGGAAAAAAATAAAATAGCAATGATATTTACCCAGAATACCAGTCAAATAACAATCAACAATCATGTGTCAAATACAGAACAACATATGGGCTCTAAGCAAACATTCCACAAGAGAAAGCACCAAGCGACATAATAATCCACCCAGAGCTCCTTATGTCCGTAATAGATTCCCTTCAATCATCCGTAAAGGCACTTAATTTACAATCGGATAAACTTGATATCCAAATAGAACTAATGAACATCATAGCGCTACACATAACAGGGATAGACACCAAATTGGATAAACTTAACAAACTAATAAAAGCAGCTCAATCAAAATATTCGCTAGAGCAAAGTCTGCGCACCTGTGGCCCAATTATAGACAAGCTGAGCCTCCTTCCAACCCTCCTAGAACAAATAATAGCCCTCAGACAGCAATATACGTCAAGCACCAAGCTCAAAGGAGCTGAAAGTAAAACACAATCAGCCCCCTCTAAACAGGAGGACAAGATACAAGATGACAAAGCAAAAAGAATACCAGCCGAGATAAGAGTCACTCCTGTTTTAAAACCGTGCATTTCAACTAAACCAACTAAACTAACAAGAAGACAAAAAAAACGTGAAAGGAAAGCAAGAAATAAACAACTAATAGATAACATGGAACAAGGAACCAAAATGTTTCCAATATTCGGCGTAACTAGAGAAACAGACGATATGTTAAACGCTACAAGGTCTTCAGATGGAACAACAGACACTTCAATTGAGGCCAAAAAGGAGTGGTCCCCAGCAATGCCAGCAAGGGAGGAACAAGAGCTTAATAAACGAAGAGATAACACTGCCAGTAGTATAGCAGAGCCCGGTCGAAGTGGAAAAAAGTAACAAATATTGGGGAGCGTACAGAATCCCTAGTATGGAAAAAGCTAACAACAAGCCCACAGAGCAGCATTCAAACAGAGAGTGACGACGAACTAATCTCAAGAAAAGGCAGCATGGGTAATCAACAAAGAAGAGAACCTTACGAAGTGACACTTCCCCCAAGGACAAAGCAACAAAGAAAAAAGGAAGGGCAAGCGGGAAAATTGACATCGCAGTTGTTCAAAAACAGCACTAAGCACCAGAAGTGGAAGGAAGGGACAAAAGGAACGACTAATGGGAATGAAGGCTCTAACTTACAACAGAGCAAGGAACCAGGGAACACCGACAGGAGCTCGTTGGAAAGGACGGGGAACAAACAAGGCGAAAATGGAAATAACAAGCAAGGGTCTAAGGATAATGCGGAAACAACCCCACGAGGAAAGGAATGCAAGACCACTACTATCCAGCGTGCTAAGAGCTCATCTCCCAGCCCCGCAACAAGGACTATCCTACAATATGGTAACCCTAGATTTAGTGTAAACAACACGGTGAAAGCAGCCCCCTTGGAAAGTATACATGGGAACTGGCCAAGGGCAGCAACCTTTGAAACTGAATTGGGATCCCAAAGAAAGGACCCTGCTGCAAAAGGGAAAGAGAATAACCAGAACACCAGCCCACTGCTAACCACCACAGTTTAAGACATCGAAAAGAGCAATAAGATCAAAGTTGACAATCGTAGAATACAAATATCTACATTGGCGGGATTTGATCAAGAAGTCTGCAATAGCAGCACCACCGGGTGGTCAGAACAACAATCACAACAAATACTACTAATACCAGAGTATGAGTCCCATGGACGACATGACACCCTAAACAGGGGCAACATACTTAAACTGCTTGCAACTATCCCAGGGTTAAAACATTTAAATTCAGCCCATCTACTGTCTGTGGCATTTTGCCAGGAATTAAATGGTAACCTCAATGAACAAACCATTACAACCTGGCAAACGGCGGAGATCGCCCAGTTAATTATGTTCTTCAAACAACAATTTGATACATGGGGCATAAGGCTTTCGAAACCTGCAAAACCACGTTACCCAGATCCACTAGGGGAAAACCCCACAGAGAAGGGAAATTCAGGGCACAGCCTGGTGATAAAGGAACAGGCTTACTCAGTCCTCCGGAATGCAAGGGGAAACAGCCCATTAACAACAAGACGCAATGTGGGCAATGCCGAAAAAAAGGAAATCTTAGAGCCTGTCATTGACTACTGGAGTTGGCTTGTGGGCACACTGAATAAAGCTAAACCTAATTGACCATCACGCAAACAGACAATGAATAACAGCCAAGGAACCCTCCACCTTAACTCGTGGAACATAGCCGGAGCGAAGAAATGGCTAGAAGATGGCAGGCCTTAACATGATTGGGCGATATGCAATATAATCGCATTGCAGGAGACCTGGGCACTGGAGGAGCTGCCTCTCGTTGGTTTCACACACTTTAGTACACCGGCAGAGAAACACAGGAGGCATGGACGCCCAAGAGGCGGGCTAGCGGTTTATGTTTCGACTGCAATCAATATTAAATCGGAACAAATAGCTCCCTACGGACCAAATGTGCAACTAATAAAAGTGTCTCTACCAGCCAAAGAGGAACCTGCATTATTAGTCAACACCTACGTACATCCATCTCCGAAAGAGAAGAAAGCTCACACTGCTCTGCTAACAACCATAATCAACGATATACGAAACATCAATCCCTTCTGGGAAATCATTATAACAGGAGATTTCAATTCAAATTTAATCTACACACCAGAAGAGGACGACAAATTAGCAGCAGACAACAAGTCCTGGGATGTACAACCCCAATATCAGCTCAAGTCGGTTCGTCCCGACCTAGTAGGACAATAACAGGTGAAAACCTTTGAATACCTGGGTTTGAGAATAATAAACAGTAGAACACCAGAAGACTACCCGCCAATGCATACCTACTTCGGAGGGAAAACGCAATCAAGGCTTGACTATACAGCAATATCACTACCACTAATGCCCTTTCTCACCCGGTTTGTTATCGAATTCACCACCAGAAGCGACCACTCGTTCCAACATATTCACTTTAGTCTAAAGCCTCCTAAGCACCAAATTAGTATGACAACTGTAGAAAGCACGTTTTCAATCGATTTGAAACGGCTGAAATGGACAACAGGGAACATCAACGAACTTCAAGCCAAAGTACAGAGGTTCAAAATGGAAAGTGAAACTAGCGAATTGAATAAGATACAAGAGTGGGTAAGCTTCACTTACAAATCAAAAACAATCATGTCTGGCAAATCAAAACAGGCACCGAAATTTAAAAACACCACGTCATTATCAATTGATGCTGTTAAACTTAAGCGAGAATTAAGGAAAACTGTAAGGAAACTGAAAAGAACTGAGCCGACCCGCTCAGACTGGGACTTAATACGGAATCTCAGGAAAGAATACAAAAAGAAACTGTGGGAACACACAAGAACATGCGAGGACAACTTCTGGGCTAAATTATTATACACGGCGAAGAAAATTAATTCAAGTACATTTTGGGAAATAATAAATGGTTTGAATCGGCCTGTCAACTCTATCACCTCAAGTGTACAAGAAAAGGATTAAGTCATGCTACTAACAAAAAGATTTACAGATATCGAACTCTCGAACCATCTAGTAGGTATAGAGAAGGAGCACGTAAACATCGAGGAGCAAGAGGAACAAAGGAGCAATGACAGGACCGATACACAAAACATAAACAGCACCCTAACCTATCCTCAGACCAAAGTGCCAAGTGCAGATGAAGCACAAAGGAATGGAGCCGTAATGAGCGGCAGCAGTTTAGGGATTAAACCTAGAAATTCAGGTTACCGACTAGAAGATGTAAAAAGAGCAATCCTGAAGGGTCGTGGAAAAGGGGCCCCCCAATAATCTTCAAATCGGCTCCAGACTTTTGGACCGGGAGACTAACAAATCTATTTGAAGAAGTGGAGAACGAAAGGCAAATTCCGCCAAGCTGGCAAGGATCAGTAATTACACCGATCTTTAAAGGAGGAGACAGAACGTCCCCGTCCAATTACAGGTCAATAGCGCTTCTGGATGTAGACGCAAAATACTACGCCTCACTGATATTGGAAGAACTGATTGCCTAGACTGACAAGTTAAAATTGATACCACTCAATCAAACAAGATTCAGAAAAGGGACCGGGACAATTACAAACATTCTATCCCTCTCGTTGATTGCCGACAAATACATACAGAGGAAACAACAACTGTACCTCTGCTTTGTAGACTTAAAGGCGGCTTTCGATAGCCTGGACCGCCACATTCCATGGGAAAAACTGTGCGCGTGGAACATCCCAGAAAATACACTCAGAGGAATATTGCTTCTTTACTCCAATACATGGATGAGAGTAAAGCTGGGAGACGGCTCAAGAATATCAAGGAAGGTCATAACCACCAAAGGGCTGAAACAAGGGTGCGTTCTGGCCCCACATCTTTTTAATCTCTTTATGGCAGACCTGGCACAAAAGCTCAACCAGATCAACTCCCATCCACCCAATCTGGGTACTCTGTCTCTATCCCACCTATCATACGCGGACAATGTGGTCCTGATGAGCTTAACTAAGATCGGCCTATGTAGGTCGCTCGCAGGAATGCTGGAATACATAGCCGATAACAAGTTAGAAATAAACGCAGCCAAAAGTAAAACAATGCTGATCAGTAGACACCGGACGGTTAAACAGCACTTCCAATTAGAGGGCAAAAAGCTAGAGGCAGTCTCTAATTACAAGTACCTGGGTTTTTACATCGACAGCAGGCACAATCATCGGGAACAAAAAGCACATATGGTTCAGAGGACAAATGCTCTATCATTTGCCTTCAGGTCCTTAGCAAAAAAACTGAAGGGGCCATCATTCAAACCCTTATTAGCAGTAATATCAGCTAAAATGTTACCGACGTTGTCATACGGCAGTACGGCATTGCATGGGAAAGACGCCGACCTGTTAAATAAATTACAAGTTTCAACATACAAAAGGGTCTTTCAAATCCATTAGTCTGCGTCCCCAGCGCAGGTGAGATTAGAATTTGGGGTAACCAACGAAATGCTGGGGAGAATGTACGCAACCATCAAGCAATGGTACAGATTGAAGCAAGATGCAGTAGAATCGGAACTGAACAAGGCTCCCTGGGAGGAACTAGAGAAGGATGAAAAGTCTCCCTACAACCAATACCTAAAAAAAGCTTTATCAGCAATCTGCACAGGTGAGCTTTAGAAAACTAGCCTGTTCTACTCATCCTTCAAACAAGCTATAAATAAATCAATCAGCAAAATTTCATTCTTTGCTAGTAGACAAAAACATCCTCAGTAAGAGAAAACACGCCTGGATGATAATCTCCAACTATAAAACACTCACCCCACGGCCATATTTAGATATCACATTCTCGGCCTATCGAAAGTTACAACTAATGGCCCTGCGTTTAGGCAAACTGCCATCCATTGCGGACCAGCCATCATGGATCCAAAAGGTCCGAAAGAATGTAGACTATGTGGAAGCAGTAAAGAGGATATTATTCACCTAGTCTGCACATGTCCTAAATTGTTAAATGCACGAGTCACTTTATTAAAAAACGCTATGAACATCAGAAGAATAAGGACGTGCAGATCTGCAAGCATAGCTAGCTTGGATCCAACTGATACCTTACTGAACTGTCAACTAATAAAGTTCCTTACCGTACACGAGCAAGCTCTAAAAATTGAATCTCGAGCTATTGCCCGGTAACATTGAACAAGACTAATTGGCCTTGGAGAGTAATACTGTATATTGAAAACACTGGAAAGCATGTCAAGAACACTTGAAAAGTATTCTCTTTAGTATAGTGGACTGTGGGCCAACTAACGCTTCCGATCTACTAACTGTTAATCATGTATTTTGTAAACATTTGAATATTATTAAGTGATTAATTAATTGTTTAATGGACATTTTATATATTTGAGTATTAATAACTGCTAACAAAGATTTTTAAAATCATAAGGAATTTACAAAAACTTTTTAACTGTCCTTTTTGTTTTTAGAATTTATATTGTTATGGTTTTAATTAACTGAAACAATAAAACATTGAACTTGAACATACTTGTCCCTCTGCTCAGGATTCTAAATATTAGGCAGTGCAGACCTGCTCTGTTGTACCTCCAATTGTTGCAAACCGAACTAGTGTGTCACACAGTTTACAGGTACATCACAGCTTCTGTTAGATTGCCTAAGATTGTGGGGAAATAAATTGTTATTTTTCGCACTCGATCTAAGCTGTCTCAGGGGAATTGTAATAGTTATTTTATTACATGAATAACTTTTTCAGATTGTGTAACCGATTAAAGGTCTTTCACGTTACATATATATTAAACTAGGCAACGATGAGCGGTTTTAAAGTAGAAGCACTTTATAGGTATGACTGGACCTTGGGGTTCTTTCCATGTAGTTATGCTGTCATTTTTTAGCACGACTAGGTCATTACAATGCACATGCACTTACCTGAGGTGAAAAGTATTGCATTAGAATTGTGCCACTGATGCTAAAATTATGCTGCTATTTTATGCAGTTTATAAGGTACTGGAAAGGATAGCCCATTTTAATCTTACTGCCCTTATGTTGCATTTAATGAGCGACTGATTAATATGAATATATGAGTAGAGATGGAACATTGTTAGCCATGGCATCCCTAGTGAGGGAGATGAATGTCATTATTGTTTTATAATCTGTATAAATAGTATATTTGTGCATCTTTTATGGTTTATTTTTAACCGAATAAAGAGTGTTTTACTACTTAGTATAAGTGATCATACCCATAGCTGCCAAGGTTTTAGATTGCTATGTGTGACATTTTCATAATTTCAGAGAAATTATGAGTGACATTTCAACGACTATGAGTGACACTTTCTAGCAAGAAGAATCAAGCAATGAAGATGAGGGACCACCACACTGAAATGCTGTTAGATAACTTGTAGGTACTGAGTTACTGCTTCTAGTTTAAAGGCAGAGCCTAATCCCATCTAAGTGGACATGTTTCTTCTTCTCAAATTCCTTTCCTTCCAGATGAATTTATTCTATAGATTATCCACCTCCCCAAGCACTCATTTATCATTATCATTGTGAATATAATTTAACCTCAAGAACTCTCCCTCTTGTCTCTCACCTGCAAACAAACCATACTGCGTGAACTTAACTTATATTATATACTTGTGAGAGCAGCTTGGAGGCGCTAGTTTGCCATTAAATAATTACCGTGTAAAACTATTGCTTTTACCTTTGTCATTACTACATTTTGTAAAATTATATTGTTTTCTTCTACTTTTATTGTTATTTATAACTACTACTGTTTTTGGAAAACAAAATGCAACCTTTAACTTGCCCTCGAGTGCTTGGGGCAGGGGCACTAAACTGAAATCGTCACTGGGTAATATGGCTAAGTAGGTTCAAGTCCCTTCTGTAAGGATCGGCGTGAAATGTACAGGCCCCATGGATGGATATGGTATTGGTTCTTAATTTTTTTCTGATGTTGATTGTGTGGGATGGTGTGCTGTTATTTATAGTGCTACGAAGCTCCACGGATGGTGAGACGACCTCGAGCACTGTAGAAAAACACATTTGATTATTACTTATATCACAAATCAGTGTCCTCGTTTGTCTGTTGGACTTCAAGGCATGAGTAAAATGTCTTAATTTGTGGATGTTTTCCCTCTTTTTACTGATTTCTTACAAAAGTGTGTTGTGGTTACTATGTGTAAAACGTTGAGATCTGTGCAAAGTATGGCTGCGGGCACAGGGTACATATTGTCACTTATAGCTGCCTTCCTTAAGGGTATCATTTCTTGTTGAAATAAAATTCTGCCTTTTGAACATGATGTAAAGTGGAATGTCTGCTTGAAAGTGTGTGCAAATTGTTTCATGACTTGTTTCCGCTTCTGCAGAGCGCCTTTGACCAGGGAGTGTGGAAGTCGTGACTTGACAACGACAGCAGGCCCCACGCACAACTAGTCCGTGAGGAGAGGCTCACTAGCATTGCTCTGCAGGCCCGAGGGGGGCAGATCACCTTATAGATACCCCACTGGATAGAGCCTGACCTACGCGCCATTAGCAACAAGTACACTTGACTCGGCCCACTTACTTCTTTCGTAGGCGGCAACGACTCATCACGCCGCATGATTCTGCCTCAGCCGGGACCTGAGCAAACACACACTATCTCAGGCGCGGCCGGTTGGGTCCGGTTTCGGGATACTGAGAGGAAGCACTGCAGCGGCGAGCAGCTCTCATCCCATATTGCCAGCGGTAGGGCAGCAGTGTGTGCCAGCAGGTACACGAGCTGCCGGTTGGGTCGGGTCAGTCGCTGAAAACCTGCTGCGAGGGGCGAGCTACGCAGCTGCCATGATTGCCACAGCAGCCCATGACTTTATCAAGAGAGAACTACCGCCCGCTCCTCAGCACGACTTGTGTGTCTGAGAGGGCAGGCCCCGCGGTCCCGGTAATTTTAATTGGGCAGGGGTGAGTCTCGACGTCACATGATGTGGTCAGCGCCGCGGCGGGAATCAGCCAGCACTCTGCAGCTGCCTGCAGTTTTGCAACATTGTAGCTTAGTAGCAAGCATGACAATGAAGCATTTGGGCACGCACGGGCTCTCAGAGCAGCAGGATCCGATGTCAATTACTGTCTCCTGGTCTGCAGGGAGCGAGAGCAGTCAATGTGCACTCAGCACAGAGCAGCCGCCCATGCCCCCCCCCCCCACGCACAGGTCAGAGAGGCACCACTACCAGCCAGGCAGCGCACGCTAGCAGCACCCTGGCTTCAATTTAGCCAGTTTCAGTGCCGCCGCGCGTCAGCAGAGAGTCAGGGGCAAATGCGTGACAATGCATTTCAGTGCGGTGATGCGGAACACCACACTGAAATGCGTTAGCGTCACGCCTGATGTGTGACACTTGGCAGGACTGCATACCTTCTCAACTCCCGACTGAAAATGATAAACATAACACAAGAAATGCAATTTTTTGGCCATTATGGATTGCATTAATAATTTGACCTTGATGAAATGCATTAATAATTTCAACGAAATCCACTGATAGATCAAAATAAATATACATTCCACTCACCATCACAATTTTCCCTTTTCTGCCGACAGTAATCCCGGAGTTCCTGAACCCAGCATTTATAGCCACCGAGTGCTTTAAAGAGAAAATTATATTCGTTGTATATTGAAAATTGATAATTTTGCACTTTTACAGACTCCGTTTCCACAAACAACAAAATATACAATGTGGTGGGAATATCAGCAGGACAGTGTGGGAGATAATCAAAGTTGACAATCTGAAAACGCATTGTCCCGATCGATACTGGATCTGTGTTGGTAAAGTTGTGATACTGATACATACTATTACACAGAAGAAGTGACTTGAGGAAGTAAAACTGTAACACTGCCTTTCAACTCCCTTGGTAATCCCCATGGCCTGAATTAATTTATTTATTAGAAGCTTTAGAGAGCTGTATAGATCTTGTGGCTACTTCAAAGCGCTGAAAATATGCAAATCCGTTCTGAGGAGGTGGAAGTTATAGTTCAATAGCAGAAGGGAGGGCTACTGTCCAATATTTTTTTTTTACCTTAACCCTCTCCATAATTAGGCTTAGTTGTAAGCAGCCCAGAACACAACGTTTTCAGGCTTCTCCTGAATCACAAAGTTTCATTCAGGCCTAAGGTTTGGGTTTAAGGTTCGAAAGACTAGAGCCATGGGCTTGCAGAGTTCTGCCTCCAGGTTTCATGAGCCTGAACGTGTTTGGGAGCTTAGATATGTAGAAGTCTAATGCAGTGTTTATTTATAACATCAGGTTCATCTGTTTGTGAAAATGTTACAACTAAAGGCAATAAAATAGACTGTTGCAGAAGCTCAGGCTTGCGTATCACTTCATTTTAACAGGGCACCATGTTCCCAGACTAGGTATTTTTGTTTGAAAATCATATTATGAATCATGTTGCCAATGGAGACGAGGTAGCAGAGAAGTGTTAGGTAGGATCACCATTAAATAAAAGGTAAACTTGAAGAACTCCCTCCTTCCGCACCCATGAAATATGCAGCATAGCGAAAGACCAAATATTACCAACTCAACTGCAATGTTACATTAGACAGTGACAAGATTTTGGACTGCGGATTTAACAACGTAGGGGTCCACCTTTTGCTGATGAATGGCCCAGACCCATAATGGCTATAAGTCAGAAGGCAGAAACATGTTAACTTCTTAACATAGATCATATGAGGGCTTAATAGACCACCTTAAATCTTCTGTTTTTAACCTTGTGATAGGAGACAACAAAGAATCAAATTAATAAGCCTTCTTTCATTACACTATTTTAACGGACCCGACAGTGTGGAACATTCCCACACTTCACTGTAGCTACAAAAGGTGTACAGGAGGTTGCCTGGGAGCAAGAGTCCTAAGGTAAAATGAACTCAATGAAGAAGCATCCCACATAAATGTGGGCGAGAGTCCAGGGTCCCAATGACAAGGTACATACTTAAAGTGTCAAAGGATCTACATGATTTAAATTAATCCAAATAGCAGGAAGAGGGCTCTAGGCAATGTTTTGAGAGAAATAGGTGTATGCTTGAGGAAAGAGAGACATGTGAGTGCAATTTAGCCTCGAAGAAAGAGAGAGATGGAGGTACTATCAAATACTCTACAGGAGCAGGCACGCAGACTAGACCAAAACAAAATATGAGATTTCTGTCCTCTCAATGACCACCACAAAGAGGTTGGTTTTTGCTTTTATATAAATATTACTCGATTAACAGCTAGATCCAAAAGAGACTATGATGGCCGGGGGAAATCGGCTCCCAACCTGTACCGAAAGACTCGGTCAAGAACCTGGCTGTTAGGTGGGACAAGGACTTAGCCCTATCGGCCCAAGTCAGGCAAGTTTCGGCAGCCTGCTTAGGGAAGATGAGAACCATCAGAACATTTTTGGGCTTCCTGCCAGAAGAAAGCAGAAAGACCACGGTCCATGCCCTGGTGACTTCTCATCTTGATTACGCAAATGGCCTCACCTGGGCCTTTCTGGGTTCTTGACCAAGAGGCTCCAATTGGTACATAACGCAGCAGCCAGGCTAATATGCAAGGCCCCTGTAGGAAAGTAGGATCTGCTTCTTATGATTACCCTCACTTTTTGCTTCATGTGATACTGTTTTTGACTAGTCTGACTGGGATCCTGCTAATCAGGACCCCAGTCTATCTGCTTTCTCCTTAAACTGTTATGTTATGTACTTAGGTACACTCCGGATTGGATACTGGGGTACCCTTGTCAGTCCCTAGTATATGGTACCCATGTACCCAGGGTATAGGTACCCCAGAGGCCTCCCATGGGCTGAAGCATGTATTATGTCACCCATGAGAGGTCATACAAAATGGAACTACAGGCTTACCATTGCAGCCTGTGTAAGATGGTGCATGCACCACTTACTTTAGATATAGGTTTACTATATCTAAGGGTCACTACACTTAAAACCTATAAGTCACCCCTATAGCAGGTCTTGACAATCCTGAAGGCAGGGTGCTTGGTTCTAAGTGAGAGAGTGCCACTGCATGAGCAGGACACCCCTGCAGCCTACAGAGTCCATTCTCCCGGGTTGTTAGTGCTGCAACCATTTACGACATATAGAGTGGCATTATGCAACCGCGTGATGACCAACTCTAAAACGACTGAAAGTAACCCTATCGTGTTTGGTGTCAAACATTGTGGACAGCCCCTCTGCGCCAGCACATTTCCCCACACCTCAAACAACTCCACTGGCTCCCTGTAGCCAAGAGGATTGAATACAAGGCCCTAACATTGGCTTTCCGCGCCTACCATGGACTGGGCCCCGGTTACTTGAGGAATATACTCCGTCCGTACCGCCAAGAGCGGACCTTAAGTTTCAATCTACGACGCTACCTCACTGTCCCAGGCTTCTCCAAGTTCAGGCATGGGGGCAGGTCTTCTCGGTGGGATCAGCCAAACTTTGGAATGACTTCCCTCCCCATTTACGCATGATCAACTCGGAGTCAGAGTTCAGGAAGGCGCTGAAAACCTGGCTCTTTAGGCAACAGGTATAATTGCGCAGATCCCTCTGCTCTGTTGTCTGCCATACTAGGGCCGGGACACCTCGCCTAAGGTAGCAGTGCGTTTTATAAATGCTCGTCATTATTATTATTATTATTTGATCGAGGGATTTTTTTTCTGCTGAAGTTGTATTAGCAGAAATTTGTACTGTTGATATGTGAATTGTAAGAGTGCATGGTAAAAATATGCTGCTGGTCGGTATCTTTTAAATGCAATGTATAATCAAATACCTTCGAGCTGTTTAAAATTTCAATAAAACAGAGTTTAAACATGTATTGTATATAAAATAATATCTTAAGACCGATTTGCATAACTGATGTCCTTACTAGTATCTGTGCATCTTTTAAAAGCTGACATTGTACATGCAGCACAAAAGCTTCAAATTTCAATACAGCATCACCACAGGCGTTCTGAAGAGCTGCTACCTAGAAATACAAAAGTATTTATATTTAAAATAGAAGGACCACAATAATATACTTGAAGAGAATAAATGGCAACACGCAACAGTGCGCAGCATGGTGAAAATAGCACTGCTCTTTTACAGCTTACTTATGCATAGTATGGGCAAAGCTGAGAATCAAACCATTTGAATACACAAAAAAGTTAGACTGAGTACCAAATGATTCCAGGACTGCAATGAAAAGAAGGCAGTTTTTGCGGAAGTTAATTATATTTTTCAGACCACAATTCATTGCAATTGACGGCTAAGAAGATCTGTAATTAGCACCTGTCCCATGCTTTCCCTTTGCAGATAGGCTGTCAGGCTCTGTACAGTCCCAGGCAAATGTTCATTATACTTGCAATATATGCATAATTCATGCAATTTCGCATTATGGAAATTACACAAAATTACGCAAGCGTATAGATTTGCACTCTACTTTTGCTCCGGGGAGTGGATCAAGTACAAAATGTCTTGTGAAAGACTGCTTTTGACAGAAAATGTATCACGGGAGACATTTTCTCCTCAAGTAAGCTTGTTGGTACCTTGAGTGTCTTTTGAATGTGATGGATACCCTCATGTTAAATTTTCACTCGAGATACCTAGAAATGTATTCAGTCAAATGTACGCATACTTTTGCATAATTTCCCTAAATTCCACGTAATTAGAAAACAAAAGGCAATTTTGCATATCAGTAGCTGTGTGCTTTTCCAACTTGTTAGAATGGGCATGAGTTGAAACATGGCAGGTTACACATTTTCTCAGCAATTCTGTGGCTTTGTGCTGCTGTAAAAACTTTGCAGCACTCCGTTGATCATACATTTGCACATGGAGAAGAGATGTACTGAATATATTCAACCTGCAGTTCCCACATACCTATAGACATAAAAGGGAAAATACATTTTTGCTAGTTGTGCAGGGGAGTTGAATATTATAAAATATCTTGCTCAACGGACTAGATGCTTCAGAAATCTATTTGTCCTGTAAAAAAAACACTTCTCCCTTTTGGTGAGAAGTAATGAGGTGACAAATTCTAGCAGCATTCTCCCTTTATTAGAGTTATGATAATAGAATCTCTGATTTGCCATAGCTTATATTGGGCCAGGGTTTGGATTCTAGCAAGGCTCTAATTGTGAGAAATTAGGTTGTTGTTGACTGGGGTGTGAGCCCTGGTCAAGCAACATCTCAATCCCTTGCAGGGTGAACCACAAGCAGTCACTAAATTAACCTGTGCCTAACATTGGGTAGCTTGGCACACAAGACATCAGGCTCAACTTAGAGGCAAGTTGTAAAATATTTATGCAGCACAGTAATAATGCGAAAACACAATACAATGAAAATCCCAAACCTGGTTAGAAAAATAAATGATATTTAAATAAATTATTTGACACTAAAAAGATCAAAATCCAATGAGTAGAACCAGAGTTATGAATTTTTAAATAATTAAGGGAAAATAGCATCAAAAAGCACTAAGCGCCAAAAGGGATATCTGGTTGCGCTCTACCGTTACAAAGTCAAAAGTTCAGGCAAAAGAGATGCAATGAGGGACGGCTACAGGGACCAAATTAGACCCACTGAGTACCTTACTCCGCGTTGCGTTGAGGATCCTGTCGATGACGAAGATGCGGAGTGCAAAGGGGAAATGCGTCGATGTGCATCCATGTGGCGATGTGCTGGTCCTAGCCATGCAACAGCGGCAATGCGGCGATTCTGATAACGGGGTTTCTCCGATGCAGAATCAACATCGTCATTGAGGCTGTCTGCAGCTGAGATACAAGGACTTTTGTTCAGTAGAGCGTTGCGTAGTGGTGTTTTCAAAGTCAGAGGGGAGTCTCCAAGCCACGCCGGTTCTGGTCCACACAACAGAGGTAATGCGCTGGTGCTGGTCCACGCAACAGGGGCAATGCGCTGGTTCTGATTCGCACAATAGCGGCAATGCATCAGTGCTGACTCACGGCAGTGGTAACAATGTGCCGGTTCTCTACTTCGCAGCGGTTGTGATGCGTTGGTTCTGATGGACAAGCACCTGAGGCCCAATTCCAAGGGTCGAGGACTGGGGTGGTACCACATGTCAGGAAAGACTCATAGATGGTCCAGGTGCTGAAGCAGGATGGTTGGAAGTCTTTTATGACCCTGAGACTTCAGATCACGAGGCCAGTCAGCTAGCCATTGGAGTCACTATGGAGGGCAGCAGGCTAGCACAAGAAACCAGTTCTTCCAGAGCAGCAGTCCAGCAGAGTGGCAGTCCTTCAGCAGCACAGGAGTCCTTCTTCTGGCAGAGTATCCACAGTTCCAGAAGTGCACTGAAGTGGTAGGGTCAGAGGTCCAGTTCTTATATCCAGTGGTGCCTTTGAACTGGGGTAGACTTCAAAGAAGGGTCTTTGAAGTGCACAGAGGTCCTGTCTTCCTGCCCTGGCTCCAGACTCACTGTCACTGACTGGGATGAACTCTTCCCCAGGCACTAAACTAGCCAACTCCAGTGTCTTTCCTCCGGTGGAAGGCTGTGCCCTCTTGAGACACTTGGGATCCCCACTGTAGTGCCTATACTCATAGCACTTAGGGGTTTTGTTCTGATTTTAATCAGGGAAGCTCTTTCTCTGGTGGCCAGATTGGGAATGGGACCCTTTCCCTTGAGAAACATTTTGGGGGCCTTGTGAGACTTCAGTCTTTTTATCTTCCCCCTCCTTCCTCTGGTGGGAACCCTGACCACCCTTTTGGGAGCCCCCCCCCCCGATACCTTCTTGGACACTCTGGTGCTGACCCAGAAGTCCACCTCCTCAGCAAGCTACCCGGGGTCAGTCAGCTTGCTATCAACCAGGAGTTGCCGCAGCTCTGTAAAGGAAATATCAAGCATGTGCTCCCTCAAAATCAGGCTGAACAGTCCAGTACAATCTTCTACCTTGCTACCACTCACCCTGCCTTGCTGGAATAATCTAGAAAGTCCATCCAGGTCTGTGTGGGAAGTCTGTGCCTGCCCCTGAACTTCTGTCTATACCCCTCCATCCTGAGCATCAGGGGCATCCATGTCCTCTGCTGGGGTCGATTTGGGCTCTTCTGGGAGCTCAGGACCCTGACCTGGATCCTCCTTCCCCTCTTCCTCTGACAGTACCCCCTCCTCCTTGTTATCTACCTCATCCTCCTCTGAGGTGGCCTACCATCTCTGCACTTCCTCAAAAGCCCTCAAGGCCACCTGGAGATCAAGCATGGTAGCCTTTTCTTGTGACCCCAGTCCCTTCTGCATGCAGTTTCAGCAGCTCAGGCCTGTGGAGGGTGTCAAAGTTGCAGGCATCCATATCCATGGTACAACAAGAAGTTTTAGGGCACTAAAATTTAGAAAAGGAGTGGGGAATAGCAAATTAGAAAAAAACTAAGGAAGAATTGAAAAAGGGGTCACTCTGATGTCAAGTTATTTATCTGGTATTGTGTGTAACCCAAATCACTGTATGGTACTGCACAAACACAAGTCCTGATCCTACCACTGTGATGAATGTGAGGAATTGGATTGTTGGTTGACTGGGGTGTGAGCATTGGCCAAGCAACAGCCGAAATCCCTTGCAGTGTGAATCACAAAAAGTCACTAAATTAACCTGTGCTTAACCCTGGACAGCTTGCACACAAGCAGTCAGGGTTTACTTAGTGGCAATGTGTATTTATGCAGCACACAAACAGCCACAATAAGTAATAAAGTGAAAACACAGCACAATAAAAAAATCCCAAACCAGGTTAGAAATATAAATTATAATTTAATAAATTATTTGACACCAAAATGACCAAAGTTATGAATTTATAAAGAATTAAGTGAAAATAGCTCCAAAAAGCACTAAGCGCCAACAAGGGATATCTGGTAGTGCTGGACTGGGACAAAGTCAAAAGTTCAGGCCGACTGCGATGGAGCGTATTGGCTCCGCTGAGCAAAAGTACCTTAGTCGGGGTAGCGTCGCTGTGAGGATCCTGTCGACGGTGAAGATGCAAAGTGCAGAGAGGTGATGCATCAATGTCGATACGTGTGGCGGTGATGTGCTGGTCCTGGCCATGTAACCGTGGCGATCCGTCGATTCCGATGAGCGGGTTGCTGCAATGCAGAGATTCAATGTTGTCGTCGAGGCTCTCGGTAGCAGAGTAGGAGGACTTTTCTTCTGTAAAGAGTCGCACAGTGGTGGTTCCGCAGGTGAAGTGGAGTCATCGAATCACGCAACAGCAGTGATTTAGGGGTTCTGATCCACGCAACAGGGATGATGCATCGGTGCTGACCCATGCAGTGGTGACGATGCACCGGTTCTGTACTTCGCAGCTGCAGTGATGTATTGGTTCTACTGGACAAGCACCTTAGTCCCACTTTCAAGGGTCCAGGACTGGGGTGGCACCACTTGGCAGGGTAGACTTAAAGACTGCAGAATCCAGGTGCTGAATCAGGATGGCTAGAAGTCTTTTATGTCCCTGAGACTTCAGATCAGGAGGCCAGTCAGCTAGTCCTTGGAGTCACTCTGGGTTCAAGTGATGTCGGTCAAGTCTTTCTCACCCTGGCAAGGAGGGGGGCAGGCATCAGGCCAGCACAGCAAGAAAGCAGTTCTTCCAGAGCAGCAGTCCAGCAGAGTGGGAGTCCTTTAGCAGCACAGGAGTCCTTCTTCCTGGCAGAGTATCCACAGGTCCAGAAGTATACTGAAGAGGTAGGGTCAGCTGTCCAGTTCTTATACCCAGTGGTGCTTTTGAAGTGGGGGGACTTCAAAGAAGGGTCTTTGAAGTGCACAGAGGTCCTCTCCTCCCACCCTAGCTCCAGACTCACTACAGGGGTTAAGCAGTCCTTTCTGTGTGGACAGGACACAACCTGTTCAGGGGTAAGTGCCAGTCTGTGCCCAGCTGCTCCCACTCATGCTTCCAGAATGGCCATCAAGTCACACCTGAGCTCCCATTGTGTGTGGCTGTCTAGGGGGAATACACAAAGACTGTGCTGTCACCCACCCCACACAAGTGACCAAAGACAGGCTGCAGGCACAAAGGGCTAAGAGAAGGAGAATGTCAACTTTCTAAAAGTGGCATTTTCAAAATTGAAATGATAAATTCAGCTTTGCCAGTAAAGAGGATTTATCATTACAATTCCATAGGCACCAAACATGACAGATCAACCTAGGAATTACAGCTTATTAAATGTAATAAGGAATCCCCAAAGTTATCCTATCAGAGTGGTAGGCCTCACAGTAGTGAAAAAAGAATTTGGTAGTTTTTCACTATCAGGACATGTAAAACCTGAAAAGTACATGTCCTACTTTTTATTTACACAGCACCCTGCCACCTAGGACCTACCTTAGGGTGACTTATGTGTAACAAAAGGGGAGATTAAGGCTTGGCAAAGAGTTTTAAATCCCAAGTTGACATGGCAGTGGAACACTGAATTCAGGCTGCAATGGCAGGCCTGGGAAATGTTTTAGGGTGCTTCTTAAGTGGGTGACACTATAAATGATGCAGGCTCACTGGTAGCATTTAATTTACAGGCCCTGGGTATATGGTATACCACTTTACTAGGGACTTACAAGTAAATTAAATAAGCCAATTGGGTATATGCTAAACAAACCACGTTTAGGGGCGAGAGCACAAGCACTTTAGCATTGCTTAGCAATGGTAAAGTGCACAGAGTCCTAAAGCCAACAAAAACGAATTAAGCAAAATTGGAGGCAAGCAGGCAAAAAGTTTGAGGGAAGATCACCCTAAGGCTGACAGGGCTAACACTAATCATACATCTCTCTGATTATACCGGACATCCCAGGCCTCTATTTAGCACAAATCTTTGAATGAATCTTCACAGGCCCTGGAAATGCAGAGGAGCTGTCAAAGATTGCGTTCTATTTAGGTTAGCTTTCTGATTACGATGCGCTCAGCCAGCACTTTTGTTATGTCGAACATCTGAATGTAGCAAAGTTCAGTATATATCATTGCTCTCTTTCTTTCTTTCTTCAGTTTCTGAGTAAGTGTCTGGTGAATAGCTCTAGCAAACTTACTTTTAAGCATTCACTTGTTTTCAAGAAATGTCATTATAAATAAACTCAGATTCTATTGCTGACCCAGTACCTAGGTTGCCACTTGAAGATTTACCCCCAATTTAACAAGTGAAGTAGCACTTGCTCAGTACATTTGTTTTTAATACTGGTGTGCACTGAACATGATAAAATAGATAATCTTAAATTTATCCTTAAAAGTACACTATAGTTTGGTAAAACGTTTTGAAATATTTGTCTGTTTTTGTCCAAGATGGAAATATTTGTGGTACATTGTAGTTTGAAAGCACACAAATTTGCACAAAAGTTTAGAAGAAACGGTCTGCAACCTTCATCCATTTTTATCAAGTTAATATTTTTAATATTTTGTTTGCTATCAAAATAAAATCACCAATCTTGCCTCCATTCTTCTGCATGTATTTGCATAAATTAAAGGAGCACCCTCTGAACATTATTGCTACCCACAAACTGTTACAATTTGCAAACGTGCACAAATTGTTATACTGGAACCACTGGCATTATTTACAGGCTGAACTTACAGCTCACTGTGCACCTTCAAAACATCTTATACATATAGCTGAATATCTTGCGTTAGCAGCAGACATTCCTCTTTCCCACAACAATATTTGTGGTACTTTAAACTGGCATTGACAGTGTTTGTGCTGCAGGGCATTGAGTCCCCATCTCCAGTGTACAAAATAAACATGGATTCTTGTATTTGACCCCTAACAAAATGCCCTGGGTATTGGGTGATAACATTCCACGTTGTAACCTGCTTTCTATTGTACTTCCTCTATCTTCCCCTCCTCCACAAAATCATGAGGTGGGTAGCCAGTTTCACTCTGTAGACTTTCAACTCTTAACAGTCTTCAAGTCCACTGTTAAAATGCAAAAGATGTTTCACTCCCCACAAACCCATCTGGAGAATTTATTCTCTGCTTCCATCGCAAACATATAACTTATTGTTCCTGTAGAAGTCACAGCTTTTACAAGTAATGATTCTGCACCGAACACACCAAAACACCAACTCCATTTGTAGCTAACTCAGGGAAAAATACTATCTTGGCATACCCCAGAATAAAAGAAAATACTGGAAGCCTACTTCTTCCTTGGTGCTTTTCATCAGGTCTCAAAGATGGAGGCAGGTTGGAAAATTCTTAAAACCTATGGTTGGTCCAATCTGGGTAAACATATTTTATTCACATCCCTGATGGATGATAGTATAATCTATTTCTAAGAGATACCTAGTAGGTTCATGGGGTCATTGAAGGTCAGTGGTAGACGCAGAATGATGCAAGCAGAGCCGAAAACAGCCATTAGCAGTTGCATTCGCTTTCTTAGGACAGAGCTCAGTAAAGTTCTCTATCATGTAGACAGACTTAGCTGTGCTGTTGCCTCCAGCAATGTTGCAATCCATGAAGTTCCTTCATAAGAGTTGTTTTTTTCGAAAGAGGTAGTAGGTTCTCCACCTCCTAACTGGTCAACACCGCTCTTCCTAAGAGGGCAGAAGAAATAACTCATTCAGACTAGTCAGCCCGGGCTTTCAAACAATTTCCCTCTCCCTGGTAGTAAATACTCTGCCCAATGATGTTTATGCTGCAGTCGTTCTCCCCTAATTCTGTCTTTTGCTCCCTATCACCCTATCATCTTGGCTGGGTCTGTGATGTTATTCCCAGCTTCATCTTTGCTGAAGCGAGAGTAATAACCAGGTGACCTGAGTTCCTGAAACCTCTTCTTCTTATCCAAACTGCGTTGTTGCCTTTAATGGCGGAAGGCGTGCACGTCTCCTCCATTTCAGTGAATGCCCATCTGAATAACCTTGCCACTAATCCTATCAACCCCTTATCCTCCTGGTCCCGCTCTATCCAACAGTGAGGCACTGAGGGCAACACTGCCATCACCACTATTCATTAGTCAGTAAGTAGCATACTGAGAAAGAAGCCACGGACGACAGCGCAGTGGCTCACAAACTAAAAACCTGCTGAAAGAGTCAGCAATCATTAGAATAATGCCACCCTTGCAGCCTGGCCTCAATGAAGGAGTGAAAACTGCCTTTAGGATTAGGGGTCAACACTGAGAGCTAGTTGCCATGGGAGCTGGTCCCTCAGACACAAAGGTCCATAGTGCATTGTACTAGTGCAAGCGTGGGCTTCCACACTCCCTGACATGCACCACTTATGTTGGTACAGTGAGTGTTAATATCTGCCCTAGACAGGTAAGGACTGAAAGAGGAGGACTTGCCCAGGACTGTACAACAAACTCATTGTCTAAATTTGCTATATTCACCTCTTGACTCCTCATCTTAATCAAGTGCAAAACACTAAGCAGCATGAACAGTGTTCTATGACAGCATAAAACCTGGGTGGGTTATAAAGAGTGCATTAAAAAATTCAGATTAAGAAATCAAACTGCCAAAATTACCATAAGGAAGAAGTTGCAAAACGTGTCCACTGAGGTTTAGTGCAGCTAAGAGAAAGCAAAGGTTTCTTTGACTGTAAAATAAGTTACATATTCAGAGATAAAAATGTTATTAATTACAGAGACAAGCTTTGTCACAAGGTAATAAATACATATATTTCATATAAATTTGGGCTTCCTAGCTTTATGTTGTTTCCTTGCTTAAACCTAGAGTACTGCATTCAGGATAGCATCGGGCAGTTAAATAGACCACAAGTATGTAAAGAAAAGTGATATTTCTTAGCCAAGAAGAACATGTTTTGTTCAATAAATATAAGTAGTAAGGTAGGCTTCGTCTTGGAGTGGTTTTATAACAGCCAGTACAACACGCCAAAGCAAGGACAATGTTTTTAAAAGCACTTAAAATGAAAATCCACCTGGTGGTAGGGTAAGCCGAGACACTCAGCGACAAGCACTAACAGGTTTGACCTTTATGCGGTGTGCAGACTGCACAAATGCATCCACTACAAACGTCAAACATTTCGGTTTTGCAGATTGTTAGAAATGGGGGTCTCTAGTTGGCAGAGGTAGGTACCTTTGTCCAAATAGGGACCCTTGCTTCTATTCAGGGTAAGGGGTATACACACTTTAGATAATCCCTGCTCACCCCCTGGGTAGCTTAGCACGAGCAGACAGACTTATCCCAAGGCAATGTGTAATGTATTTGTACTTAAAAACCACACAGTAATACAGTGATAACACCACAAATGGATACCACACCAGTTTAGAAAAATAAAATATCTTTATCTAAACTTAACAAGACCAAAACAACAAAAATCCAACATACATGCAATAAGAATATGACTTTAAAAAGGTTTCAAAACAACTTGGTCCTTAGAAAACTATGGATGCGTGATTTCTCTCAAAGTACCTGTAGTCGCGACAAAATTCACAAGGCCAAACCGCCACATAGATGGGAAGCGTTGAAAAACAGAGATGCGCCAGTTCCTGAGACCATGGGGGAGGCGATGCGACAGCTCTGCTGCACGCAGGAGAAGTGATGCGTCAAATCCGGTCTGTAGGGGTAACTGGTGCGTCGATTCCGAAACGGTTCTGGTCCGCGGGAGATGCGTCCGGACAACTTGCCGTACATGTACGATGTGTGGAAATACAGGATGTGGCGGCGATCGATGTGGCGGCATTGAGCGGCACTGTGGCAGTTCCTTCAGCGGCGATCCCTTGATGCGCCGGTTCTTGCAGCGGCGACAGGCGCTCCGTAGGTTTCGGCAGCAGCGGTGCGAGGCGTGGAGATTCTTCTCGCACAGCGGTGCTGTGTCGGAAAAACAGCCGCAAGAAGAGCGATGCATTAATTTTCTTAGTTCTTCAGGTCTCTTCCAGCTCCCAACAGCACAAACAACCTCCAGAGGCCCAGAGCGGGAACAGGCACCTCCTGGCAGGCCAGAACTCACAGCAACAGAGTTCAGGGGAGCTGGGGGTTGTCTTTGTTGCCCTGAGACTTCAGAACAGGAGGCCCGCACACACAGGCCCTTGGTGATCTTCTTTAAGCAGGTTCAAAGCAAAGTTCCAGTCTTTGTCCTTTCCTCGGCAGAAACAGCAACTTCAGGCCAACCCCACATAGCACAGGGGCAGTACTCCTCCTCACAGCTCTTCAGCTCTTCTACTTGGCAAAGGTTCCTCTTGAGTCCAGAAGTGATCTAAAGTTCTGGGGTTTTAGGTATAATACTTATACCCCAAAATGTCTTTGTTCTCTTTATGCAAGGGTCTCTGAGCCCAGTCCAAACCAGTTCTGTCCTCACTGGTGCAGGAAGACCACAGAGGGTGGAGACAGCGTTGTGCAAGGGAGACAGGCCCTATTCAGGTGCAAGGAAATCTCCTCCCACTACTCTAAATTCAGCCAAGGTCTAGTCAGCTGAGCTCTGAGTCATCCAGGAAGGGCCAGGCACACCTCAAACCCCCCCTCCCCCAACCCCCAGTGGCTGTCTACAGTGAATACATGTCCCCAGCCTCTGTCACACCAAATCGAGACAGTCAATACACAAATAGGCAGCGGCACACAGAATGGTTAAACAAGAAAATGCCTACTTTCTAAAAGTGGCATTTTCAAACACACAATTTAAAAACCATCTTTGCTAAAAGATGTATTATTAAATTCTGAGTTCAGAGAGCCTAAACTTTATACTTGTAAGATGTTACAAAATATTTCCCATTCTATCCTAAGGGGCAGATAGCCTTTCAATAGTGAAAAACGAAATTGGCAGTATTTCACTATAAGAACATGTCACACACACCAGTCCATGTCCTACCTTTCACTTACCCTGCCCAGGGGGGTACCTTGGGCCTACCATAGGGGTGCTTTACATGTAAGATTAGGGAAGGTTAGGGCCTGGCAAGTGGGTGCACTTGCCAGTTCGACATGGCAGTTAACAAGTTGCCCACAGACACTGCAGTGGGCAGGTCTGAGATACCTTTTCAGGGCTACTCATGTGGGTGGCACAATCAGTGCTGCAGGCCCACTAGTAGCATTTGATTTACAGGCCCTGGCATACTCAGTGCACTTTACTCTGGACTTACCAGTAATTCAAATATGCCAATCAGGAAGAACCAATTGTAACAACAATTTACACAGGGAGCACTTGCACTTTGACACCGATCAGCAGTGGCAAAGTGCCCAAAGCATCTAAGCCAGCAAAAACGAAATCCAGCACAGCATCAAAAATACAGGAGGTAGAGGCAAAAAGTCAGGAGAAACCATGCCAAAGATGCCAAGTCTAACACAGATGCTTGTTTGCATACTAGTTAGTAAGCACAGACAAAAATATCTGAAAAATGGTTGCTACAGAAAAAAGGATTGCGTTCTTTTCTGCAATAACCATTTTTCAGATTAATTTATCAGCACTCACAACACAGTATTTCCTGGCCGCTCGCACATTTATTAAAAATATGGAGGCCGTCTTGGAGCGGTAACTATAACAGAGTATGTAAGTACCATTCCAAGATGTTCACCATGTTTATAATCATTCGGCGAGTGGCACAGCAGCACCGGGGATAGAGCGCTGACAAAGATAACTGAAATATTAATGCTGTAGAAAATAAAACCCTTTTTCTGTAGAATCCATTTTTTCAGATGCTGTTGTCTGAGGCTAATTTTTAACCAATTTGATGTGCCCTAGAACCCCATGTACCACACATTATGAGGTAAACAAAAGTCTGTAAATTTTTACTCCTGCTCAGGCTTTTTCTTGCCCCAAATAAGTTAAAAGCAGTTTCACTTGGGGGACAAATACACTCCCTGTACCAGTCTCCATAGCCCTGGTACACCAAAGGCATCTCTCCCCTTCCATGAGGATAACAAGCAAGGTCACTTTAACTGGGCAGTATAGCAATGCCACCCCAGAACACAACACTCTCGACCCTCACAGGGATCGCGGTAACAGGGCACACCCTTTCGCTCTCTCACTAATACTTGTCCACAATAAGATAACAAGCATTTGCAATGCAATAGGTCTCGCATTTACGCGAGTTTGAGCTATTGACATTGCAAATAACAATGCCTTTTATTTTTGTCACATTTTTGTCACTTTTGTCACACCCCCCCCTTTATGTTGTTGAAAGAATCTCAAAAATCACTCACCCATTTTATGTTGTTGAAAGAATCTCAAAAAAGAGTATTGCAATCGGCTATGCATTGGTTGTCCAAGGAGCAGTGATTTATTACATAGGTAGGTCTAAGGAGTACAGAAAGGCATACAGTATTTGTATATTTTGGAAACTGAATTGTTTGTCTGCAAGATCAGCTTTGTGAGATGGATTGTTTAACAAATTCAAACAGGTTTGAGGAACATCATTAATTTCATGTCACATGCACGATACCTAACTCCCCTGGAACTAATGTAGCAATGATAACCCATAGGTAGGACATTCCCCTACATGATAATTGTAAAGCAGCTGTTTGAAGCTAGATGCGAGCATGTAGGGAATTAGCGAGAATGAGGGCTGACGGCTTGAGTATGTACACTATTTGATTCTCATAGTGCAAAGCCAGGTAGGAATTTAACAGTTCCTTAGCTTTCCCTTTGCAGGGTTTATTTCTTCTTCTTTTCCTTCTGGATTGACCGGCGTCGTCTCTTCTTCTAGCTCCACAATTTCGGGAGTGCCTCAAAGAGAAGAGAGACCGGGGTGAATGGCCTTTTCTTTGCCTGAGGTTATAGCAGTGGTAAGGGGTTGTGAAGGGATAACTACACCTTAACAAAATTGACCTTCACCAATGTGCCCACACGGTTTTGTCACTTGCGAGTCTCCCTTGATTGCGTCCCCTGATCTTTTCGTTTTAGGTGCCCAGCCCGCAGTCAGGCCCTTTAAACGATTTCTTACCTGTGTGAGCCACGCTCCTCCTGGAACGTGGCTGGCCTGTACGTAGTGTTGTTGGCTTCCCTGGTCTCCTCTTCTTTCTCCAGTCGTGGACCGTTGCGTCTCTAGACTTGGCTCGGGAAGCGAAGGCTTTCGGGTCCCGCCCTCGATGATACAAGAAGCGATTCCTCTCTACACGCTGGTCTGCTCCTCGAACACGAAACGCTCCGCTGTCTTCTCCGTAACCTCTCGAGAGTGTAGCTCTTTCGTGGTTCCGTAGTTTAAGCTTCACGTCGCCCGCTCCTGGGCTGTGGTTGGGCCGATAGCTGTGGTGACGTAGTCCTGGTGGGAGGGCATATGCTCCAGGAAGTCCTGATCCTTAAATGTACCGATTCTGTACTCATCATGCAAGAAGGACGCCGTGTTCTGTTGATACGGCTGAATGTAAAAGACAGGTACAGCATAAGGGGAATTGGTCTTCCATTTCGCCAGAGAAGAGACGGCGTGGAGCGTGCGAAAGTGAAAGTGCGGCGGGAGCTTGCGAGACGCCGTGAGCGTGCACATCTGCTGTCCGGCTGCAAGCTGACATCGCCAGACAAGAGACGGCGTGAGCGTGCACATCGGCTGTCTGGGCAAGTGCACATCTCCTGTCCCCTTCGGCAACCAAGTCGACGACAATAGATCTCGCATAGCGAGCAGCGCTTTGCGCTGCGTCGCTAGGCGAGACCTAAAAAAGAGACACAAAGAAAGTTTACAATGTTTATTTAAACTATCATGCTGTAAGATGCAATAATGGCGCCACAATTAGAAAATTAAACATGTCAATAATATCATCAGCATGGTTAATAAACCATATGCGATTAAAAGCCCTGTCATGTTATCTGACAGATCTGCCTAACCTCTCCCATACTACTTAAGCTAAGTGGTTTTATATTATAGATCTCTGGGCTTAGTGGCAGACCCCGTACCTTAGGTGGATGTTCTACATCTCAGCTGATGCATGACTCTTGTCTCAGAGCCTTCGCTCTGTGTGTGTGTTTTTTTCAGAACCAATCACCAGTTATATGACAAAATGTGTGTATTCAAACACAGCAGTTGCGTTCCTTAATTATGTCTAGGTGCTAGTGTCTGACCAGAGAGAATAACAAGGGGCAATGATGTCTGACCTTGCCCAGAATGTTCAGACTAAATCCCAGGAAAAGAATAAAATACAAAAACATGTGCTGATTCCGTTTGAAAATACAATGTGGCACAAAGGCAAGTGTGATATTTAGTAACGTGTGCAAAACCAAAACGGCCTACAACGTGCATGATTAGACTCACATAGGGAAAACAACAATGGGCCATGTTAGAATCACACGACACCCTCACCACCATCATGTAGTAAGAATACTTCTGAGCAGCATTAAACCAGATACTTTACAAGAATAAGGAAGTTATTTGTATTTCTAAAATAAATTATTCATCCAAAAACTGGAATAATTTTTTGCTCTTTTAGTTAGTGCTTGCATAAAACCTAAAAATGCAATAACTCATAATCCCATAAGTATCCTCCTAAATTTTGAACTTTATGTACGAGCGTCTGTGAGAACGCATACAATCTTACATCTTGAAGTTTTTTCTCTGGAAAATACATCAAAGTCCTGAAAGCAGAGAAAGATGATTCACATGTCCAGGAATAGTTTCTACATCAGTGATGGCGAGACGGAGAATACAATTCTTTAATTACTCTGATTCATTATGAATAATTTACTCCAGCCAGAAAATGAACTCATAAACCACTGGATGGAGCTTGCTTATACAATAAACCACTCTTTTCTTAGTAAGATTGCCATGCCCAGTTGCATGCATGTTGACCGAACTCTATGCCTGACTCCAAAATGGCCATCAGAAGGACACTGTTTTGTTCTAAGTAAACCAATGAGTTTTATTCATTGTTGCATTTCTTATGTGAAGTGTGGTAATGTTAAAGGAGGATTTGGACGCTGAGTAAATAAAACTGATACTCCTGTGGTTTGTTCACAGATCTGCAGAAACTAACGAAAAACAAGTGCAATAAGTTTATTCCAAAATGGTGATAAAGATGGAAAGAAGGAGAATAGGTATCTCAATTATTTATATATTGTGTTGGGTTAGTTTTATTGTTTGGTTACTTCGAACTGTACAACAACACAGTACAAAGTGGAATGCATTGACCATAAGATATAAAAAAAAATAATAAAAGAGACAAAATCACAGTCTTATGTGTTAATATCGAACTACAACTTATCAATGCAGTTCCCCAAACAGCCATCAACAACCATGACATATGCGTAAAGAAAGGTTTCCTTTCTCATTAAAACACTTGTGCTTGTCCTCAACAAATACTATTACTGCCGCATACTTCTGATTAGATGAGGCTTTAACACAATAAAACCACTTCTGACCATGAAGAAACATTGCATGGTGTAGAAACTGGTAATAACAATTTAAAACAATTTAAAACACATACTTAAAAAAAAGTGCAGAACACCAGCAAACTGAGTTAAACTCTGCTTGATATTCACAGAGGCTACAACATCTATCTTAGTGGCCCAGGATTCCGACGTAGTAGTTCCCTAACAGCTAAACGTAATAGCCTGTATCTCAATAATAGAAACCTAGTGTTTTTAGTCTACAGTTTTAGAGCATCATATGGGGGGCAAAGTATGCTGCGCTGCAGGCCTGTAATTTATTGAGAGGAAAGCAGTCATAAATATAAGAAAGGGATCAATATACACTAATGATGGTTTATTTAAATAGTGCAAAGCTAATGTTTAGATAGTCCGTTGCCTTTGATATGCAAAGGAAATTAGCTAAAACGTTATTGAACCAATTGAAGCAAAGTGGATCTACCATATCCATTTGCATGAAATAATTATGCTTAGTAAAGAAAAACTGTTTGTGAAAACCTATGCCAAGTACAGAAAAGAATGGAATCTTATAGTTAACATGAACAGCGATTTAGACATTCAAAAGTGTATACTTGTTTAATAGGTTTATTTATCAATAGCAGCAAAGTAGTATGTAGTGCATTTAGAACTACAGATTAATGTAAGACACAAATATGTACAGACTTTTTGGATGGGCAATGCATGTTTTTCACCAACTTCTGTGAGACCCCACGTAAAAATCTAATCCAGACAGGGGCATAGCTACCATTGGTGCAGTGCCACAGGAACCTAGATCCCTGAAGGGTCAATGAAACCTGACAGTTGCTGTATTTACTACCTCAACAGCAGTCAGCTGGGCTATTATACTTGCATGTACTAAGGCACATGGCATCCAGCTACACTATTGAAACCAGAGACAGTACATGCATAAATCAGCACATTTTTCTAATATGCATTCATGGGACGATATGTTGCGAAGTCCAAGGGTCAAAAGGTGAAAATCAAATGGAGCTATTGTTCTGTTGCAGAACAAGCCATTAAATTCACCTTGCTCCATAGTGGAACAGGCTTGTGACCCAGCAATGCAATTATTTCCGTATAAGTAATATTAAAATTTATTTTTCTGAGCTTTCCCATGACAACCGGCACTGATACTGAGTTGATAACAGGAAGGTTACCCTAGCATTTGACCGCAGCAAAAGCGGTGTGTCAAGGTGGATTTATGACACAAAAAGTGCACCTGGTGGCCGAAGAGATCCATATACCTGGGCAAACAAAGGCGGCTTCTGGCTTTTGAGCTCCAGGGAGGCTGGAGTGTGCTAGATAGATTAACAAATTCTCTTGTGTCACAAGAATAGGTTTAGGGTTAAAGAGAGTGAGTGGAATAAAAATAGTGTTTGTGCTTTGAAGGAGTGGTTTGTGAGTGATCTGATTCCCCATAAAGATAGTGCCATAAAAAGAGTGCCAACACTCACAAGATGGGATTTCTCTTAAGAGGTAAGAAACAACACCAGTCAACACACAGAGATAAAATAAAGCCAACTCTGTGCAAGCACTGTACGGACACTGCAGAACTCCCCTGGACCATGCAAGGGACAGGTCCTTAAGAAGAACTAGCCAGGATTATGCAATAAGATGCAAGTGTCAGAGTCCCGGCTAATACAAATCTCCCCATGTCTTTATCGGGGAGCCTTGACGACCTAAAATAATAATTGTGTACATTGATATCACAAGTATGTGTAGGACATGCATTCTGGCGAACAGATAAAACACATCGGAGCTCAGTCTGAGAAAAATTGCAGCAAAGCTATTCCAGGTCAGAAAATACAGACTGATGTTTAAAAAAAAAAAAAACATAAAATGCTTTTGTGATCTGACTGTTTGTGTGTCTTGTAAGAGTATAAATTGGCATGGCTGTCAAGAATTTCTGCAAGATTAAACTGTGAATAAAAAAGATCTTCACTCAGTGTGAGGTCTAGACTACTCGCACAATGTGCAACCAGGGACGTTTTATTGTGCTAACATTTTCGAGTAGAAATACACTGAATTTATTTATTTTGCCAATAAATCAAAAGCTCGGTCATGGTGACTTTCTCTATCAAGTGGTTTCTTTTCTCTAGATGTGTGTTTCACCTTAAAATGTATTGTTATTATGAACCGTACAAAAGTATTTAAGCACAGAGGGAATTGGTTCAGAAAAAATGGATTGTCTGAAACTGTAGATAGATGTTGGATTATTCCACTCTTGTTTCCTATTTGGAGGCGACTAGGACATCCGAAAGAAATATGGGTGAGAATGGTTTATAGTAGAGGCCAAATGAGCCCTTATAGTGAGAAGAAATTGAAAGGTTTTGTTAACACCCTAGACACGATCCACCAGGCTACAGGTACGGATAATGCACATTAATAAGGAAAACTCCAGTACTCATGAAGGGATGCAGGAGGAAGGGGGTTAATAATTTCCACAGCCATACCAAAACCCTCTTGAATAGACTCTAATGTTCCAGCCTAGATGGATAGAGCTATGAATGACTTTAAAAATAATGCCACCCAGAGTAGTGGAACTCAGTTGTCAAAGACAACAAATATATTTTAGAAAGGCCCAGTCACCACAAGAAGGAGCCTCTTGACAAAAAAAATCCAGTTTTTGGTATAGGCGCAGGAAATGTAAAAATAAAAATGACTTAATACAATTGACAATAAACCGAATTCAGAAAGGCATTCGAATCGCATCGCAAGTGTTGAAGCTCCATATAAGAACAAATAATTTTGGAATCAATCGTGTAAAAACAGAGTTGATTAAGGGGAAAGTAGTATATTGTTCAATTTTGCAACACCTCAGGTGACTGACTTTTCCTTTCTGCTTAAGGCGTCGAGTTGCTTGAGATTCGTCAATGCAGCTCAAACTCGGATTTCAAAATGTTCATAAGCATCAGTCCCTCCCATAAAATCTGACTCTTAAAAGCATTTGTGTGTATATTTTCTCTTTCTGGATACCAGTATCCTGGTTCTCCCTAATATAACAAACAGGTTGTTCTGTTTGTTATAGGTTTTACTGCTTTCACTGTTGAAATTTCCATTTGCTTTTGTCATGGAGGACAGTTTCATCCACATACATAGGGTACAATACTTGACTAGCCCGGAAATTGTGGGGCTGCATGTACTGACAACAGTGCTGACCCACATCTGTTGTGTATAGGCAGAACAGTGCAGAAGATAGTAGACAGCCATGCACCAGTCCCTGCAATGTTGTTAATATGGTGGATCTATAATCAGTTCTTTACACCTTTCCCATTTCCTCAACCACTTGATCTGCCTAAACAGACTAGGAAACGCTGTGAAGGTCTGAGAGACCTCTTAGGTTGACGTCCCAGTCTTCCAATGTGAAGCAGTATGTCATGTCACAATGGTGGGTGCAACAATTTGGTGCACCCAAAGTCTGTTCCATTTTACCTCTACACTACGTTCCAAATAGCCTCTCTCTATTTGTGCAAACCTACCTATCTCTCTGTTATTAACAGAAAGCGATACTTGGCTTTTCAGTACAAGGAAAATGGAGCATCTAACACTTGACCTACTTCCAAAATGTGGGAAACTGAATGGCACAACCTATCTACTTGTTAATTTACTAAGAAGGTACTATGACGGAACAAAGAGAACGCCCTGGCTTTCCCATCAAAGCAAAATTAAATGAAAGGAAGGTTAGCCCTTTCAACACTCTTATTTCCTTGTATGCACTAGTGTGCGCTTTTCAGGGAGGTGCCTATTTCCCAACACGTCAAAAATGGGCACCGTTTGTAAGGCTGTTGTTGCCTTTTAATTCGTTTTCTTTTGTGTGTTTTTAGCATTTTCTCCCCTTTCTGTTAGTTTTTATTTAATTTACCAGTATTTGTCTAAGACAAGAGAGCTTGCTCTTCCACTAAAGGGGCTGCTGGACCCCCTTTTTTGTCCTTCTTTTGCCCTCTCAGTTTTACCCCGAGGAACGCTTTCGACACGCCCCCCTCTACCTGCCCCAGATCTTGGGCTTGAGAAACGGCCAAACTGCGCGTCTGCGCGCCAACAACTGAAGGTTAGCCCTTCCAACATTCTAATTTCCTTGTATGCACTAGCGTGCGCTTTTCAGGGAGGTGCGCGGCCCCCAACACTTTGAAAACCAGCGCCATTTTGTAAGGCTCCTGTTGCCTTTTAATTTGTTTTCTATTATTTGTTTTTAGCATTTTTTCCCCTTTCTGTTAGTTTTTATTTAATTTACCAGTATTTGTTTAATACAAGGGAGCTTGATCTTCTTACACAAAAGGAGTTGCTGGACCCCCCATTTAGTCCTTTTGCCCTCACAGTTTTGCGCAACGGAGCGCTGTGGACATGCCCCCCTTTGCCCACCCTTGATGTTGGGCTTGAAAAACAGCCATACCGCGTGTCTACGCAGCAGGTGCACCAAAGGCAAGCCCATCTGCGCCCATCCATGCTCGGATGGCGCTTAGCGCCAGCCACTCTGCCGATTTGTTACCAGAATAGAGACAACCATCTCAGTATACCAGGAATGACCTGCTCACATTGTGTCCCCATGGTAGGAACCAATGCTGCCCCTAGTTCGATCCCTAAACAATGGTCAAGTTGCAGACTTGCTCTAGCTGTTCTATAACTTCAAAGTTAGCACAATCACTAGAGCTGAACAAACTCCATCTAAAACTACGCCCGCCCACCAACTGCTTTGCAGCACTTTTATCAAAGCAAGATCACTTATTAAAAACAAGTTGGAATTCTTCGAATTCCTTCAAGCTCACAACTTAGATCTTGCCTTTGTTACGGAAACCTGGGTCAACAAGAGTTTGGGCCCTGATTTAGTACCAGCCATTCCAGAGGGCTACTCGATGTTCATACTTGACCGCTCTAGTAAGAGAGGTGGTGGATTCGCCATAGAGTATCAAAACTATTTGTCCAGTAGTTTCTCAGCAGCACCCACCTCCACGCAATATGAGGCTTTGAATTTTAAGTTAATTCTGAAGAAACACGCCTCATTCAATGGTCTGCTAATTTACAGACGCCAGGTCCTAGGTCTACATTTTTATACAGCTTCTGCCAATTGCTTGAAGCCAAGGCAGAGACTGCGGATTTCACTGTTCCCAATGATCTTAACTTCCACCTGGAGAACAATGAAGAAAGGGACTCTGAAGGCCCGCTAGATTTAATGAACAGCCTTAGCATGGCTCAGTTAGTTACGTCCCCATCTCATTATGCGGGTCACACACTCAACCGCGTTTTTCTGATATTTCATTATCCTTTTCAATGACTTTGCCATTAACATGGTCAGATCATGCTGCTGTGATGTTTAACCTAAAATCTGAGACCAAGTTATGTAAAACTTCCCCCTCTACCGTTTATAAAAACTGCTGTGTTTGGCATAAAATGTATTCAGTTTTGCTCGATAATAATCTGCGATTATCACCACCCAAGGTCACTAATCATCTTGATTACGTTACTCAGGAGTATCATTATTGGCTTACCCCAGCTGGTCCCCACCAAATCGGTCAGCAACGGGAGATTAACCTCCCAACCATGTTTTTCTGAGAAACTCAGACATCTAAAACAGCTTTGTAGACAAAAGGAGTGTAGTTGGAGGCAACATTACGACCTATATAAAAGCTCTGATTTTTTCTGAACAAGTGGCGTATTTTTCCCAAAAAATACTATCAGCGGAAAATTCATCTAAGAAACTCTTTGCCACTGTCAAAAACTGGCCAAATTCGATGATATTGATAAGCTCAATAGTAGTCAATCATTATAAGATAATATCGCAGCTGCCTTTCAGACGAAGGTTCTTGACATTTATACTATTTTCACTAATAATCTGGTGCGTACCTCCGCGATACCCTCGGAGATCGACGCTAAAGCATCTGGTGTCTTGACCCCTCAAATCCCTGCGGTGACATCTTGATCTCGCCCCACCATCTCCTTCTTTTCTTACAAGGCTTATAGTCCCTCAATTTCAGGACCTAATCTTACACACTGGATCCGGTTCACCCTTGGACCCATGTCCAGCAAAGATCCTGCAGTCTGTTGCCAAGACTATAACCAGCCACCTAACTAATATTTTTAATGAAATGCTCAGTCAAGTTTATATCCCCAAAGTCTGGAAAATTGCTTCCATTTAACCTCTGTTAAAAAAACACATCTTAACCCTTCAGACCCAAGTAATTACAGGCCCATTTCCTGCATCCGTCCAAGATTGTGGAGCAGACAATTAATAGAGAACTCACTTGCTCTTTGGAGTCTAATAAAAGGTTGGATCATACACAATATGGTTTCAGGAGCCAACACAGTATTGAGTCTGCTTTAATAACTGCATCCGAAGAGCTAAGAGCTATCTTGGATGGGGGTAATCCTGCGGCACTGATTTTGCTAGACCTCTTGGCCGCATTCGATATGGTCGATCACAAGGTATTGATCGACCGTATTGATTCTCTGGGAATCAGAGGCTCAGCTCTCACACTGCTTAAATCCTTTCTATCCAAGAGAGAGCAATTAGTAGTTATGGATAGTTACTCTTTCAGCCCATTCTCTCTTCCATGTGGGGTACCCCAAGGCTCTTCATTGAGCCCTACCCGTTTTAACCTAAATGTTATGCCCCTAGCCAACCTTATCTAATCATTCAGGTTGTCTGTGATTAGCTATGAAGATTACACCCAGATTGTTGTCTCCATGGCTGGAAATCAGCAGGAATCAGCTGCCAATTTTTGCAGCTGTATGCAACAGATTAGTCACTGGATGGCTAATAACTGTTTAAAGTTAAACTCCGGCAAATGCTTCTAGGCAACAATACCTCGTTTTGGTCTCCAGACTGGTGGCCGTCAGATACGGGGAACTTACCTGTTCCAGTACCCAAAGTGAAAAACTTGGGGATAGTATTTGACGATCACTTGTCATTTGATAAGTAGACTAATGCAGTGATCTCCTCATCTTTCTTCACCTTAAAGATTCTGAGAAAGGTTTTCTCTTTTATTCCGTTGGAACTTAGGAAATTAGTGGTCACTGCCCTCATTCTTTCACAGTTGGATTACTGCAACACCCTGTACATTAATTTGCAGAAGCGGTTACTTAATTAGTTACAGATTCTGCAGAATGCTGCAGCACGCTTACTGGCAGGAATTCCTAAGCATCAATCTGCCTCTCAGGCCCTAGTCCAACTCCACTGGCTACCGGTGCATAAGTGCATAGATTTCAAGGCATTATGCATTGCTTTTAAGGCCCTGCATGGCATTGGACCCGAATATTGAAAACATAAATGTGTCCGGTATGTTCCACCCAGAACGCTGCGTTCTGCATCAAAGCACAATCTGGTTGTCCCCAAATTTAGGAGGGCCCATTGGGGTGGCAGAAGCTTTGTCTATGGCACCACTAAGCAGTGGAATGCCCGGCCTTTCCATTTGAAGAAATGTACTTCCCGGCCTTCTTTCAGGAAAAATCATAAGACCTGGCTTTTTAATCTTTAGATTAGTCCTTTATCATCTTTTCTTTCCCTTCTGCTGAACTGGATAGCACCAAGACGCCCTCGGGCAGATGTTGCGCTTTACAAAACTTATTTTAAGTTTGCTTCATTTCATTACATATATCTGTTGTGCCACAGGTCAGAATAAACATCTATTTTATACACTCTTGCCCTGTACAACACTCTTACCCTTTACACCTTACATGACTACAGACCCTGATACACAAGGAAAAGACATTTCCAACTGACAATAAATGAGATCCTCACTATTAAGGCATCTAGTAATTATATTGCAAGACGGGAAAATCATATCATGCAGTTTCTTTTTTTCACACAGCACTTAAACACAACTACAATTCCACAGTCCTGTTCACCAAAACTGTTATATTCCATATAGGTACCCTATATAGGCGCAGGTAACACTGCAACCTTTCACCTATATCCTTCCCTACATTTCATACATAACGGTTCATAGGGACTGACCTTTAACCTAGATACGACACTGCATTCAGAACGCAGGTTTTTCCCTGGTTCAATACTCATACATTATGCATGAGGCTTCTTGGAAGCACAGCAGGACTCACAGCAGGACGATTATCTCCTGTATAATATCTATGTTAAAGTTCAGGCCTGACGTCATCCTTTAGGCCGACACAGTAACGCAGCAAGGTAGGACCCCTGGGGAGACCTATGGGTATATATACATCATGTCTTGCTTAAACAGACAGAGGAGACCGTGACTTCCCGGCTGACACACTGACCAGAGACGCTGAGGTTCCTGCATGCAGACGCTCCAGCTAGCATCCCTCACGGGGTGTCCAACTCGAGACCAGGACGGGGTCCCACATTCTCTAACTCTCAGGTAATGGGGTGGACTAGATCCTAGAGGGATTCTTGGCATAACACCTACACAGATGCTAGGTACATTTAGGTACATCTAGTTAGGGAGGCATCGTAGGAGTACGCACTTTTTTTATCATGTGTTTTATCTACTTGTATATAATCCATGATTTCTGCAAGATGGTAGAACTATACCATCCTTTTACTTTCGTAGTATTGCTAATCATATATCTCTGCTACTGTCTAATGGTTGTTGCAGCTCATCTATTATACTCTGGAATAACAACTGTTCAATAAATACTTATTGAAACGCCCAGACTGTTTATTCTGTGTACCTCTCTGAGACAAACTAAGTGAGCACGAGTGACTGAGCGAAAAGTAGTATATTGTTTCCACGATCCTGGGGGATCAGGGTGGTCATGTTCTGAGGTTGCCAAGAACTATTCTCTCCCCGATAAGAGGAGACTCTAGTGGCACTGTGAGCTAGCTAATACAGACAGGCTAACGTATCCGGTGGGGGTGCTCGGAATCTGTCCACCACCAAACCCACAGTTTATGTTATCCAAACGCGCAGATCCTGTATAGGTTATATAGGAACTACATGACATGGCGCCGCCAACGTTGGTTGGGTACTTATTTAACAGTAGAATCTGAGTAGTTCAGTCGTGCTATTCTCAGAGACCCCTACTCACAAAATACCAGAGACGTCTGGAGTGGGTGGGCACAAACTCCGCCACAGCTGAGTAGGCTAAAAATCCTATTTATTGGCTGTTGGTTAATCAAGCTTGAAGGACACAGTGTTCCTAAAATTGTGCATAAAAACCTTATCTTAGTTCCCTTGAGCAAACTTCTTCTTTACAAAAATGACTGAGACAAAAGATAACGTAGTAGTAGAACTATACCTCTCAGGAGGAGAAGATGAAGACGCAATTCCGATTGCAGAAAAAGTCAGACATACAATCACCCTGAAACTGTTAAAAAATGGTTTATCAGCTAGGGGTGGCTTAGCAGTTTTCGTGATTGAGGCACACAAATCAAATAAAACAGAGGTATTTTATTCATGGGTTACATTCCCAGCAGCAAGTGCAAGAACACAGACATTTCACTCTTACACAGAAGGAGATGCACCAGTGGAATATTGTCCGTTCGAGGACATAGAGGTTCCACTCACGTACCAGGAACATTTATACTGATTTAAAGGCGCCCTACCCCACATAAGAAGAAGAGTAAGATTAGGCCCGCTCGGAGGAGGAGGGGCAACATGGCCGATATTAGCGGCCTACACACCACATCCTGACATTGACACAATGCCACCAGGAGACTTACTCATACAACACAAAGATTTAATTAAAATCTATAGAAACATGACGCAATTTGTCATGAGGACATTCACTGTCCAACCAGCAATAGTTGCAACTAATGGAACTCAAGTACAGGGTACAACAACTAAAATCACACCACAAACATTACACGCAGTGATGGGTAAAATGCCCTCTAAACGTGAACAAATGCCATTTTGGGTAGCTCAGAAAATCACACAGCTCGAGGCAGTATTCCCGAATACTACCCCGTATGAAAAACACAGAATGCTAACAATCTGCTTGCCCATGGGGATAACACCACAAGTGGAAGATTGTACCACATGGGGTACAGTCTTTGCTGCCATTTATACCAGGACTCATGGTATTCCTTCATTAGCGGTGGTACCAGACGTATTAAGACAAATACAAAACGAGTACGGAGCAGAACCTGCTCTGAACTTAGGAATGAAGTTACTAGGTAACTATGACCAGGTATCAGCCATAATACTAGCTAATATTAAAGGGGAAGCAGCTTCAGTGGCAATCCGTTAACGCCTAAGGGAGTTTAGTCCGTTAGATCAACAACACGAACTACCCAAAATAATTGAAACTGCATATGCAGAATTAGGCAGAGACAGTTTGGGTGGGAAAGCTTTAAAACCACAAATGATGGGCAGTCCTGAAAAGGACACTTCCAAGCAGACACCTGCTTCTTCTAAAAAGAAGTGGGATAATAAAAAACAACAAAACTTTAAAGGAAATAGATCTCAATCCTGAGGTAGATCTCCTCCACAGGAGCCCTCTGGAAAGAGGTACAACCTTAGGAATAGGGATAACATGAGGAAACCTGACAGGTATCAGGATACTGATACACGTTCCTCTTGTTCCTTTCAGGGTTCATCGAAAAACTCCGAGAGGGAAGGACGGTCAGAAAGACAAGAAGAGCGTACAAAGTCCGGAGACAAGCAGCACGCTCAGGATTACACTTCTAAAAAAGAAGAAAAACCAAAGCAAAAGCCACAGTTCAAAAAGAAGAAAGTTGCAGGTCTAAAGATCAGATATGCCCAGAATTCTGAGGACTCGACTACTGAACGGGGAATGTGCTCTGACGATGCTAGACAGTGCGGCAGAAGTAACAATAGCTCGCCAGAACCTGAAGGAATTTCTGGTGATAGCGGGCTTGAAGGATTATATCACGGTAGAAACACCTGAGAGGTCTCTTTTGGGGGAACCTAACGTTTGGCTATGACATTTTGTTAGCTGAACAAGATTGGCCGCCAGCATTTGTCATGGACTGTCCTAAAGGAGAAACGTAATTATGCCGGCATTCTCAGACGATATTCCCAGGCATTTGCAACACACTTATGCGCAGGAGTGGGCGGTAGCCCAGGTTCCGGCATTATACAAAAACCATGTTGGATGGGATGAGGATTCAACCCACCACATAATTCCTTTGAAAAATACTCCAACTGCACAGAGGCAGTATCCAATAAAGCAAGAAGCTAAAAAAACAGGTCAGGGAGATCTTAGATCAACTTGAATACCAAGGGGTGATTGAAACTTGCACCTCACCAATAAGCAATCCTTTGTTTCCTGTCATGAAACCTGACAATACATATCGTCTAGTTTTAGATTACAGACACTTAAACACTTGCACTAAGACATTTGCAGTCCAAAATGCACACACATTAATGAATAACATTGTGCGGAAAAAATATAAAACAACACTGTATATCTCAAATGGATTTTTCTGCCAAAATATAGCGCCTGAAAGCAGGTATTTAACAGCCTTCTCAGCGCAAGGGACCCAGCGTCAATTTCGGCGACTCCTCCAAGGGTATAAGAACAGCCCGGGGTTGTTTTCGGCCAGAGTAACCGAGTTACTTCAAAAATTAGATGAAGAGGCATTGTCCTATGTGGATGATATTTATCTGACGGACAATGACCTGGAGGAACACTTGAACAGAGTAAATACCATAACTTTGGGATTTGCATCTGAGGGCTACAAATTTAATTTAAAAAAATCAAAAATCGCCCACCTCAGTGTCCTGTTTTTAGGATACGAGCTTTCAAGTAAAGGAAAGAGCCTGGCAGCCAATTTCTTTAGAAAAATGTGCGCTGCTCCAACCTCCGAAATCATTGAAAAATTTACAATCAATACTGGGATTCCTAAATTTTGGTCGAACATACATTTTGGATTACGCAGAAAGAGTAAAACCTTTCTACGACTTAATTAAACCTGATTTCTCAGCCAGAAATTGGACACAGGAACACACAGATACACTTCGTTCCTTACAAGCTGACATGATAGCTTCCAAACACTTACAGACACGCGTAAACGTACGCAACCTGGTGATCCGTATAATTGCGGGTCAATCAGGGTACACCTATCTAACATATAATGAAGGTGAAACAGTACCAATTGCATACAAGTCACATTTGTACACAAATGCTGAGATGCCCTTTGCATCCACGGAAAAGATTCTGACAGCGGTACAGACTGCTGGAGAGAGAGAAAGAGCACTGGCTCAGGGGAAACGAATAATAGTAGTGACCCCAGTTCCAGCCTTAGAGGCTGCGACAAAGGCAAGCGTTCCTAACGCTAAAGCCTTACATCCAAGATGGATACAATGGGCTAATTCTCTCACTGCAACAGATGTAGAATACAGGTACGACTCAAATTTAAAGACACAAGCATTCCTGCAATACGAACAAGAATATCCTCTACCTAACGAAATAATGCCTCTAGATCAGTATGAATATATTATTTACACTGACGGATCTGCTCAACTGGCCATAGGAAGTAAGCAACAATATAGCGCAGCATGTGCAATCGTTAAAGGTCGCATGCGGGATGGAAAGTTCCACCCGAGTTGCACAAAGACGCAGTCCCTAGGAGACTGCACGGCACAGTTGGCAGAATTAAAAGCACTGATACTGGCACTTGTAAATGCGGATCGAGAATTCCCCACACTAATTGTGTGCGATTCCTTTTACTGTGTGCAGTCTTACAATGAATATTTGCAGTACTGGGTTCAAAACGGGTTCAAAGATGCAAAAGGTGGCACAATTAAGCATAAAATGCTATGGGAACAGGTAGTGAGGTTGAAATCCGAACTACCAAGGACTCACGTGATACACACACTGAGTCATCGGCGTGATAGCGTTCATGTTGAAGGGAATTCATTGGCTGATGAAGCCGCAAAGGGGGCTGTTCGCACGGCTTCCGTAGCTGCAATCACTCGTTCTAAAACGAGAATAGACGGTGAGATTATAGTAGCCATTAATGCAACCCGCAAAAACAGCGGAGCAGTACCAAAAACATTTCCACTCAAGTAAACCTACAAGTTAGATGCCAATAACATTCCATTTGCTCAGATTTCTGGAGTGGGGGATAGAGTAATTCCAAACATGGATCGTAGGTTAGGGTTAATAAGGGATAGGTTCTGTACATGCAGGTGTTACGGCGACTGTTTCCTTATTGAAACAACGCTACTGGTGGCCTGGTTTAACAAAGCAGACTAAAGACTATGTCTTGAAATGCGACATCTGTCAGCAGATGAAAGGTTCCACCGTAACACCTCCAGCGCAAATCCCATTATTAGACAGCATTAGATTGTCTGTTTGCGTGCGTCCTGCTCGAGATTCCTATGGGTGTGGCCACAGCGCTCGGCTGACGCTCGAACTGTTATAAAAGATTTGCGAGTCTTCATAGGGCCATACGCAATTGGCACACTACATTCTGACCAGGGCCCTGCGTTTAGCTCACAGGCTTACAAGGAGGCAATGGGAAGTTTGGGTGTAGCATTGCGGTACTCATCTCCGTACCATCCCGAGGGAAATTCGGTAGTGGAGAGAAAAAAACGAGACTTAAAGCAATCTTTAACAGCTAGAGTATAAGGCATGGGTGAAAGTTGGGTAAAACATCTTTATGGGGTCCAGCGGGCCCTTAACAATATGCCAAGAATTTCTCTAGGGGGTGTCACTCCATATGAGGTCCTATTGGGGACAAGAATGTGGGTACCTGATCTTGATTGTGACGGTGCAGTGGAGGATGAAAAACCTTTTGACATCCATGATCGTTTGGCTGTTTTACAGGATCTAAATGAATCCAGGACAAAACAAAGTAACGTCCACCTGAAACAGACCGCCACTGGGGAAGTCAAATCAGTCACGGTAAGACCTGTCTGGATCCCTAAAGTCAGGGATCTGGTCAGAGAGAAAATAGCGGATAAGAAAGAATTTGGGCCATCCTACAGAAAACCTGTACCGGTCCTAGCAATTGAAGGAACAAGAACTGTACTTCTACCGCCTCTTGCCGGAAAAAAGGAGAAAAGATTAGTCTCAATTGACCTAATCAAACCACACTATGTGGCCGATACTAAGCAGTAGGCCACGTGGACTCCAAAGTAGCAGACGCCCTCCTCTCGCTACAATCCAAGAAGTTCAAACGGAAAGACTCATCACGTTCGAAGAGCCTCCAACACGGAATGAAGGACTAAGCAACAATGCTATGGAACTCGTTCCCCTTGAACCTGAAGTTCAAATTCAAACTCAAAATAACGCACAAGTTGCTATTCGACCAAATACAGACGTCTACGTCAACATACCTCGACAAGAGCAAAGAACGATTTCAACAAATCCTGATGCAATTCCAACAATTGATCGAACTGCTTCTGGCTAATTCATGAACTTTGATACGTTTTCTTTGGATCCAAGTGAACCTGAAACGACGCCAGCCCAAAAATCAAGCAAACAGCAAATAAAAGACTTTCTGAACTTTCTTAAAAAGACTTACCTGGTGTCACCCTGGGTAGAACTATGGATAATCACCGGGATACTTTTCTTTCTTTTCTGGGTAGGCTTGGTAATAGTTTTTAGTATGCTTATTAATGGGAAATACATTCGGCAAAGCTCTGCTGTCCAAGAAGTGAACTTACTTTTAAAACCACACCAATCATCTCATTGAGAACAAAGAGACTTGTCATCAGTGAACATTACAGCAGTTCCTATACCTGATGGTATAGTGTGGGACAAGGTTGATTTCGATATATTTGGCCCGACTGAAATTAAAAAAATTCCACATTTATTTAAAATATCATTAAGTGATATCATTACCTCAAGTACATTTTCCGATGATTGGGATTTTGAAACTGTTAATAACATGTTGTCTGATTTGGAAAAATCTGCTGCGTTTTCCAATAGTGAAACATTGGAAGACACCTCAGACTATGAATCAATGTATTGTTATCAGCATTATGGTCATAATTTTTTGCATAAATCTGCTAATCCTAGAAATGTGTTCACATACCACCAGTGGGAACATTGTCCAACACCGCCGAAAGGCAGTTCAAAAACATTTGCACAGAAGTTTCCATATTTTTCAGGGTTTAATATGTCTGACCCAGCCTCATATTTTTATACGGTTGCACCAACATCAGCACCGAAAAATATGTTAACAAACACCAAACAGATTAACTCTGCATCCTTTATTGCCCAGTTGTCTGAACAAGGTTACGACTTATGGAAAGACACCATAGACTTGAAATCAGTCTGGGGTACTAGAGAATGGCAGGTGCAGGGGTTAGAAGCTTTGTTTAGAGCATGTCTCATCCCTCAGCAGATCATGTTTTGGAACGAGACAGTGCAACAGACGTCTTGCCTTGGACTAGCCAAGAACAAAGACTTGAACAAACTGTTTGGAACTTGAGGGTTCCTAAGATGGCCGCAGAGTAGGAGCTCTCCTCTGAGGCTCCCGGGTTAGGGACTACCAGTTCGGTATTTTTCCCTTATTTACACCGCCATCCACCCCCATCCTACGAACAATCCAACGCCTTTATCACCAGACGGTGATAATAGCGTTGCTTACCTAGCGGAGACGACGTGACGCCCGGGCAGATCGACTGCAGAGACGCTCCTTCCCCGGGTTCATGCCCTGCCGCCGCGCTGGGAGAGGCGCTGGACCCGACCCAACGCTGAATGGTCCCCCAAACAGGAAACCGATGCTCGCTCACTCTGGGCTCTCGGCGGTCGTGACTCCGGAGGAAACGCGGTGCCTGTGACCGGGCTCGGACAACAACGGACACCGGGGACTGCTGAATAACAATGCCTGACCCCAAAATGGCAGTTGCGCGGTCAGCGGCCCACAGGTAACACTCCTGCCTCACGAGTGCGTCCGGAGGGGAGATCTCCGCTCGCCAACGAAGGTAAGGCGCTGCATTGGGGGACTAGGACCGGCCACCAAGAGCAGGCAGACACGGATATCGGGGACTGCTGAATAGCAATGCCTGACCCCAAAATGGCTGACGCGCGGCCAGCGGCCCACATTTAACTATCTCGAGGTTGGATCCCCGGGGAGCCAGGCCCCCGCTTGCAGAGTCCAAAGAAAAGCCGCCCGACATCGAGCCGGTAGCTGGGGGCTGACCCCGCCTCCCGCTCGCAGAGGCATCGATGTAAACCCGGATCTATCCCGCCTGCGACCCGCACTGCAGAGGAGCGGTCCGCCTCCCCCCTATTCTGGGATCGGTGGCCGAGAGTCCCTTCCCCTGCACTACTTTGGACTTACCGAGCACGCTGCGGCCGTTCGGCTTCAGGGGCTGCCTGACTCCAAAATGCCGCCCGAGAGCTGCGGGATCGATGCAGCTGGAGAGCGGGAAGAAGACTAACAACCAGAACACCTTAGCGGCCACGAGAAGGTAGGCTATGGATTTCCACTGAACGGACGGTTGCAGCTGGAGGGGTTCACACATTGATCTATAGGGATGACCCAGATTTGCTCCCTGATTATGTGAGAATGACTCTGGAGGCGCCTCGCCTGACCTGCTAATGCCAGTTACCTCTCCCACTGGCGGTTTTTCTCACCATCACTCACCCCCTCTGAAGACATGCGGACACTGGCCCTGTCCTCCCACCGCATCACTGTATAGATTACACCCCATATGCTTTTGAGTCATTGAAAATTTTGGGGACCGACTGAATTTAACACCAAGGTCATAACCCCCTTGCCTGACCTCAAGATGGCCGCCTCAGTATGTCTCTCCACGATGCTTGACCACTCCTGGACAATCGAACTGGTCATCGACCTGTACTTAATCACATCCCTCACCTGACCTTGATCCTGCTCTCCCTCCAGGACATGTTCTCTTTGAACTTTCCCTCGACCATGGAGACCCTGCTATTTGACCGAAGCCCGGTGGAGCTACCTGTTAGCTGAAGAGGAGATGGGCTGTGGATTCCCCCTCGGCCGTCACCTACCCAGCCGGACTTTGGGCAGACTTTTCTTCGTCTCTCGGTCGTATCCCCCTCCTTCCCATTCACCCTTCCCCCTTTACGCTCCTTTCTTCTCGTCTTCTATCCCTTTTCTGTTTTCTGTTGAGACCTAGCTATTTGACCGATGCCCGGTGGAGCTACCTGATAGCTGAAGAGGAGATGGGCTGCGGATTCCATCCCGGCCGTCACCTACCCAGCCGGACCTTGGGCAGACCTTCCCTTCGTCTCTCCGTCGTATCTATACCCTACCCCTTTTTCCCCTACCCCCTTTCCCTGCCTCACTCAATTTTCCTTTTCTTCCATGCTCCTTAAAAGTTTTTACTGGTATCTTTGGTAACTTGTAACTGATGTATGTTTGCAACTATGTGGAACCTTATGTAAAGCGCTCTGATACCTTCGGGTCTAGCCAGCGCTATATAAAACGCTTTAAATAAATAAATAAATAAACACACCTCGAGTGCCAACTCCATCAAACACCGAGGGAAACGAAACAGCACAAACAGGGATTACATTAGATGACATCATACAATACAATAGATCAGACCCCAATGGGAAGAAATGGTTGATTTGGCCCATAGACACAAATGGTTGTCAGAAAAGATTCATGGGTAAAACCGAAGGGTTCACAATCCATAGGCCAGATCTGCGCTATGTACAGAGACAACATCCAGGGGTAGTGACGTCATACAGTGTTGGGAAGTTGTGCCTTAATTGGCTAGAAACCTCAACACTCACAGAGGTGAAACAACACTTATCCTTACTCACACAAGACATGGATCTTAGGGATTTTTTACTAGGTCCCAGGAAACCACGCCAAAAACGCTTCACATATGCTGGCATTTATGCTGCCTACAATGAAAATTGGAAAATATCCCAACAAGAGGCTGCAGAAAGAATATGGGAAATAGACCGTATTAACTTAGAGAAATCTCTAGCAGTGGTAGACAATGGGTTAACAACATTGACCTCCAGGATATATTCCTTAGGCAACATTGTATCTTCTGTGATAGACATTCTAGAACAAGATTTGGCCATATTACAACACGGGCAATCTCAGTTATGTTCTATAATGTTATTGAGCTGGACGCTGCAATCTTTGCATGCAGGCTATGTGCCATGGCGTTATATCAACAGTATGTCTCTGTTTTCTGAATACAATCTAACAGATAAACAGATAGAAATGGCACAAAGGGGAGCAAAATATACAATGCTGCATATCGAAAAACTGGATAGATTACCATTCACAGTGGCGGAATCTCCGTCTACAGAATGGCTAATCCATGGCCACATAACTCTACCGGTCACTACTTTTCAATTTCAATATTGCCTCGAACAAAAGCAGGCAGGCAAATATGAAAAAATGGGTAAGGAGTACATTAAGGAATCTTGGGAATTACCATACAGATTTCGATGCCGGAGTGGGGATCGAGAAGTGTTTCTCAGTGGTACAAGCTGTGAGAGCGCTTTAAGTGGATCACTCATATGCCAGGATATAATGTTGCATGGAGCTTGTAATGGTTATGTAGCAAACCTGTCCTGTCATTTGAAGGGTGCCCCAGCTGCGGTGATTACTCCAGCATTCAGGCTACTTTCAAATGGGAGTTGCAAACTGGGGTGGTGTGGTGAGCAAAAGAATGATGGATTAAACCCAGATCCTTGTGACTGGGGGTGAATGTTTGCATTGTCCAGCATTCCGTCCATCAATTGTTTCTTTTGCATTGATGCTGAACAGTCAAGGCTGCTGTGGCATGCTCCCGGGCATCGCATATCTGGTAACCGTGAGCTCCAGGGTTACTTGTTGTATGCAAGTATTGTTACCACCGACACATCCAGTCAGGGAGGCGCCGTTATGGCCTTCACTGAATGTTTCCTTAATACGGTTTGATACTCTAAGCGGAATGAAAGCCATGGTTCTACAGAAGTCTGTGCCCTTAACCTCCGCTCGAGAGACTTTTGATCTCCAGATCGCAAGGTCTTCAGCTGAGATACAGGCGCTTATTAATACTAACTGCCCTTTCCATTTCGTAGAAATGATGAATCGTATCTTTAACATGTCTGATACGACTGGCATTGTCCACCTATTTAAAACCACAGGTTCTGGACTTCTAAGCACCTTTCAGACGGTACTTGGAGTTATACCAAACTTCATACACTCCGTATTCGGAAGCATCTTTGGAGGACTTCTGCTGATCCTGTTTCTAATAGCAGGTATCCTGATTATCTTCTATCTGCTACGCAATGGACGTCCCAGTCACCTAGGAGATGGAAAGAGCGCTCCTGGAGAGGAGATACCGTGACTGAATGGTACAACACCTAGGCACGCCTCGCCTGACAGAACTAAGTGCGTCTTGGTTCCTGTCATTTCGACCAGTCTGGATGGACTGCATCTTACCTGTCCTCCGATGCCTGTTTTGCGGAGAAGAATGCGTGTTAGACCTTTGTTTGACACTCCCATCATGTGCGCAACCGGACGTGAATGCTCTACTGGACCCGATAACGGCCCATGTTCTGCAGTGTCCTCAGCGCATTCCAATGTTGTTGGCGGCATTCCTTGAGCCACCACAGGTTGTAACTACACCTGTTGGTATGAACACCGGCTCCTCCACTGGCACCCAGGCTTTGGACGGCGCACAGGCTGCCCCAGCCCCGGCTGAGGACAGCGCGGAAGATCATCTGTGTTCAATTGACGTACTCTGCGAGGTGTTACAGGGGCCATCTACTGCGGAAGTAGGCAACGGATATGTTGAGTCTACCAGCCAGGACTCAAACAATTGACTCATTTTGGCTCGTCGTGTGCTGGATAAAAATTCGCCCTTTTTAATAACAAGCTCAATTTGGAACTCAGATACAAAATTGACATTCCTTTTCATTTATTTGGGCATGAATGGCTTTCTAAGGCTTATAGAGTTTTGGACTATAACTACGGACACTTTTAGAGTCTATAGTTTGCAAGCATTTTTTTCGTTACACATTTTAAGGTTTTTTTTAGACTCTTTTTTTTAGATGTTTTTAAACATTTTAGCAAAAGAAATGTTTTTACTTTAGTGGGTACCAATGTCTAGTTAAAATGGTAATACACTTATAAGTTACATATGTCGTCCAGTCAGAAGAGGAGTGGGTGTTATATTCCATATAGGTACCCTATATAGGCGCAGGTAACACTGCAACCTTTCACCTATATCCTTCCCTACATTTCATACATAACGATTCATAGGGACTGACCTTTTACCTAGATACGACACTGCATTCAGAACGCGGGTTTTTCCCTGGTTCAATACTCATACATTATGCATGAGGCTTCTTGGAAGCACAGCAGGACTCACAGCAGGACGAACATCTCCTGTATAATATCTATGTTAAAGTTCAGGCCTGACGTCATCCTTTAGGCCGACACAGTAACGCAGCAAGGTAGGACCCCTGGGGAGACCTATGGGTATATATACATCATGTCTTGCTTAAACAGACAGAGGAGACCGTGACTTCCCGGCTGACACACTGACCAGAGACGCTGAGGTTCCTGCATGCAGATGCTCCAGCTAGCAGTGGTCTAACATCCCTCGCAGGGTGTCCTACTCGAGACCAGGACGGGGTCCCACATTCTCTCTCAGGTAATGGGGTGGACTAGATCCTAGAGGGATTCTTGGCATAACACCTACACAGATGCTAGGTACATTTAGGTATATCTAGTTAGGGAGGCATCGTAGGAGTACGCACTTTTTTATCATGTGTTTTATCTACTTGCATATATCCATGATTTCTGCAAGATGGTAAAACTATACCATCCTTTTACTTTCGTAGTATTGCTAATCATATATCTCTGCTACTGTCTAATGGTTGTTGCAGCTCATCTATTATACACTGGAATAACAACTGTTCAATAAATACTTATTGAAACGCCCAGGCTGTTTGTTCTGTGTATCTCTCTGAGACAAACTAAGTGAGCACGAGTGACTGAGCGAAAAGTAGTATATTGTTTCCACGATCCTGGGGAATCAGGGTTGTCATGTTCTGAGGTTGCCAAGAACTATTCTCTCCCCGATAAGAGGAGACTCTAGTGGCACTGTGAGCTAGCTAATACAGACAGGCTAACGTATCCGGTGGGGGTGCTCGGAATCCGTCCACCACCAAACCCAGTTTATGTTATCCAAACGCACAGATCCTGTATAGGTTATATAGGAACTACACGACAAAACAAGAAATGTAAACACAACACAACAGCATCACATTATAAATAGGGCAGTCCCATGAGTCACTACTGCCTCTTTCCTTGCTGCTGAGATCAGTTTTTTTCTGAGTGGACAGCGGTTATATGTGTTCAATGCTGTGGCTTGAAGAGAGCTTGTTTGGGGATTTCTATTTTGTAGCTGTTTGTTGATTGCTGGTTGTAGACTGTGGGAGTCTTGCATGTGTTCTGAGAGAATAGTTGGTTTATTATTGATGTTCCTTGCAGCTTGGAGGCCATTGTCAGTTTCAGTTTGACTTGAGACCATCGCCAGTTTCAGTCTGACTAGTATCAGTAGGAGACCTGCTTCAAATGCATGGTCAGTTTCAGTCTGACTTGGGAGAGTGTTACTTTGTATGGCACGAGACTAGCTTGAAGGGCACTGTCAGTTTCAATTTGACTTAGAGAGTGTTACTTTATATCAGTGCATATTGTCAGTTTCAGTCTGACTTGGGAGAGTCTTACTCTGTATCTGCACGCATTTGCAGAAACACTGTTCCCTACCATTTGATCTCAGTTACTTTGTATTTTTGTTGAAATAGCTTGTCTACTTTAAACAGGCTTGTTTAAAAACAAAGTGTGTGGACTAGGAGTGAAAGTTCTGGGTTAGCACTCCTTTGAACTTGGGTGCAGGTTGTAAGATTTCCGTGAAATCTGAATTTTCTTATCTTTGCTCCATTTTTATTTTTCAAATGTTTGTGTGTGCTTTCCAGGTCACTATTACTACAGAGCATTACGGTGGTTCAAACTAACCACATTAATTCAGAGATGGTTGCTTTAGACGAGGATGCAGGAGCAGAGGTGGTATGGTGGTTAGACCATTTAGAAGCCGGGAATGGAAGAGCCATCTTCTCCATATTCCTGGATCTTGTTTTAGAGTCAGATGCAAGTCTCTGGGTATGGGGGGAGGGGGAGCGGGGTGAGTCAGCTTCTTGACTGGAGGAGGTAGGTCGGAGAAGGAGTGATCAATGCACATAAACTGTTAAAGCTTCTTGCAGGCTTTGGAGGAACAAGGTCAAAACCTTTAGCGGAGTTGGCCAAAGCCTTGTAGGCTCCAACAAGGTGTATCCTTGATAGCAGAGTATCACCCTGTGTCAGATAACAGGGTGGTGAACTGGTGTTCATGAAGTCTGGATGACAGCAGAGAGTGAAAATTAGATGGGCAGGTGTTCAAAGCTCTGAATGAAGAATGGGGCCATTAGACAGATTTGCTCACTTTCAGACTAATAAATTAGCTGGGCCGGTTTTTCAGCTGGAGGCCAGATCCAGAAACCCTGGTAATGGATGCCTTTCTACAGGATTGGTCTGGGAGGGAATCATTATGCCTTTCCTCCATTTGCCATGATCTGCAGATATTTGTCCCAGATTCGCCAGCAATTCACAGTGGTACTGTTCAAACACTGCCCAATTCATTTTCCAGTATTCCCTCAGCTGTTGAGAAGTCCTTTCGGTCCAGTTACAGCCAAATTGATGTTGGTGTGCACAAACATGCCAGGGCTTTTGGAGTCAGCATCCAACCAGCTTTCTGGGCTAGGGGCACAGTCGAAGTGTATAAATCAGCATGGGAGGCATGGAATGGCTGGTGTGTGGAGCAGGGTTTAGATCTAAGTTCAGCAGGTATTGTAGCAGTTTTGAACTTCTTGGCGTCCCTGATAACAGTACAAAGTTATAGAGGACAATAAATGGGAATAGAGGAGGGGTATTGGCTGGTAATGAAAAGGTTGATGGGAAGCCAATGGGGGAACACCCATTTAATGTGTAAATCAGTAAAATGTGTAAAGTACATGGTCCCTCCTCAGGGGCGGCTGCTGCCAAAATAAAGTGATGTGGCAAATAATATTAAACAAAAAGCACTTACCTGCCACTCCTAGCCGCCTCAGTGCTCCTCTTTTTCCGGAAGTCCATGGACCAGCACAGGCTCCCAGACTCCCTACCCAATCTGGGCGCTGCTCTCATTCCATTACCCAACATGAGAGCAGCACCAGGATTGGTCTGACCGGCCTGGTTAGGAGCTAACTAAGAGACTGAGAGCCTGTGCCTTTTCTCCACCCGGCTGTACAATACTGCAGGGTTGGAGAAATCGAAGTGCGCATGTCTGTTTGGCCATCCTAGGACGGCCAGCCAAACTGAAATGCACACTTACAGTGCTGATGTCTGTCCATGGAGGATAGCCCCTTCCTAGACTCGGTTTTAAAAATGCATAATATGAGCCTTGTAATAAAATTGCAGATTCTCTTAGCCAATTGTGAAGGAGAATCCTGTCTTTATTAAAGACAAGGGAGGTGAGTATTGTCCCACCACTGATATTTTATTTACTTGCCATGGGATTGTTGGTATGAGTGTTTCAATTGAATTTAGTGCAAGCCACAATCAATCAAAAGACGAGCAGAGATGGCCAGATCTCTTTGGGACAAAGATGCTTGTTCCCTGATGAGGAAGACTAAAGCACATATGGAGGAACGCCAGAAGCAAGAGGACCTAATGTGGTTGTTGTTGGATTTTTGTTGTTATTTTTATTATTTGGGTTTACACATGGGCTACATCAAGAAAAGGGGAAGTGACTTGTGAGACTGCCTTATTTATAATGTGATGCTGTATTTCTTTTGTGTTTATTCTTCCTGTCTTGATGAACAGTATTGTGGGAATTGCAACTATGTTTAAGCCATGTCTGAATAAACAGTAAGAAAAGAGACTGCCTAATACTCGCCTTCTTTGCCTTTAATAAAATCAGGACTCTCCTTCACAACTGGCTAGGAGAATCTGAAATTGTATGTCATGGCAGGTGAGCACAGATATACACATGCACATTAGACTATGCAAACACTAAAACAAAATCAAGGGTAACAATCATCATAAAAGTTCATCAGATCTGCCAACCTAATGCAAGAAAATAAATAAACTATAGCAGAAAAACATCAAGGAAAGCAAGATCTACAGACACACAGTAACATCATTATATGGTTTCTCTTGCACCAGCTTCAAATTATCAGCATATTTTTGGTTTGGGTACCTGGATTTATGTGGAATAAATTGTATTTGAGAAATCAGGTACAATGAATGGTGATACTATTTTTGACAAGAGAATTCCATGCAGGCCTTACTAACAGAATAACATTTTTCTAAGATACTTTGCCAAAAACATTTGTGCGCCAGACTAAACAGATGCCAGGAAATGGTTCTGCTGGTAGAAAACATGCATTTATAGCAATCAAAGCGTCTGACCAAAAGGGTTTCTTTGGCAGGACAGCAAACCTAAATCTAGTTATCATTGTGGAATGCTTGCAACGTGCTATAATAAATACATATATAAATGTGTGTTTTCATGAATGCATGCATATTTGTGTAAACGTATATTTAAACTACTTATGAATCCGGGTGTGACCCACAAAAAAAAACATAGTTTGAGAGATCACAATCCTATGCTTTATTACTCTTGGGGAAATGACGGTCGAATGCTTCACGTGAAATAAACAGATTTATTTCGTAACATAAATACACACAAAGCATGTTGAGGAACTTCGATCCCTCAGCTAAGAGGCCGCACCAATTTCACAGTGGTAAGCTCAGAGCTAGGCAAAAATGTAACTCGTCCACATTTATGAAAAAAATGCAGAACCGGTAACTCTCTCAAAGAGACATTATCCAACTAGCAATGCTAGAACCTTTGAATAAATAGGATATTCTTTATGTCTGGGGTGAGTGAGTATCAGCTCTGGCGTGTTGAGGTTCTCAGGCAATACAAGGAAGGGTTGGTATTCACCTAAGTTAATTTGATTTCGAATCAGGCTAGTGCAAAGTGGGAACAGTGCCCAGGGAGGAAATGAGGGCAGGAAGGATTCATAGAAAAAGGAGGATCAGGAGAGAAAGCGGATGATGAAGTAGGAAAAGGAAAATGGGAAAGAGGACTAGATCAACAACCACTGGCAAAGCCAATAGGTCTGGCTTTAGAAGGCTGTACACTGCTTTATCATTATTATGATGTCAAGGAGACAAGAATAAATCACTACATTACCAAGCACTCAAATCACAGGCAGCCACAATGTTGCATAAACACTTTGTAGCTTCAATCACTCCTTAACTTGGCACCCAAAGTGCAAGCAAAATGAATAGTTGGTATTTAAAGTTAATACAAAATACATAAAATAAAATAAACTTTCAAACAGCTTTTTCAGTGAAGAGAAAAGAACCACTTTTATGAGGATGTGAACAATGTGCACATTTTGTGCAGTCACTCAAAGTGAAGGGAGTCAATGGGCAAAAGATGGCTTACCCATTGCTGTATACTATACTGTGTTGGGAGGAAGCAATATTTGAAGGACAATTTAACAGATCAATGGATGAAGCCCTCTGATGAAAAGCCCCTCTAAGTATGAAATGTAAGTATGGCCTTTTTAAAAAAAAAATTTAAGACAAGGCAAGCAATAGTCTGGTGAGCAGCTAAAGCAGTCTGAAAGGCCAGACCTCTAGAGGGAGAAATATTGCAGTAGCAAAGTGAGGAAAATGGGGAAAGAATAAGAGGAAGATAAGAGTGCAACAATAATAAGATGAGAGGAATGATAAGAGAAACAGGAAGAACAAGGAAATGAGAAATGCAAACGAGGAAGGAGCATGAGAAAACGAATTTAAGGGGAGGCAGAGATGAGAAAAGCAAGAGAGATTGGACATGGGGTGAGGAGTGAGAGAAGAACAAATGGGGAAAGAGCACATAAATAAACCTTGTGCAAAATATCTACAAAATCTTCCAAGAGTTTTGTAAATACTTCAAATTGGATTCAAAGTGAGCTTTCTTGATTGAACTTATTCTTTTATATATAACAAACACTGTTCCCAAATCAATAAAACAATCCCCCAAAGAAATGCAAAGACATTTAACACATATTTACTTCATTTCTGAGGGAGATACTAAGGGTTCTTAACTTTGTTGGTCCTGGTAATCTAATGGTCAGCTGAATGGAGTTTTGGCTTCCCTGATTTGTACAATTACCATAATGCTTAGGTCTTGTAGGAAACTGGGGAATCCATATGAATAATGTACTGTTACAGAAATGGGATAATAGGAACGAGGAAGAACTGGAGTAGCTGTTGAAGTGACAACTGATGAGAACAGCCGCCAGATAAACTATATACCGCACCGTAACTAAGCGATCACCAGATGGCGAAACAAAATGTCACTGACAGAAGGCAGCTGACTCCGAGGCCCTCCTGCCGCCGCTGAAAGTGAGCAGTGATCAGATGGAGCTACAAGAGCTGCAAAAGCCACATGAGTCAAAAGTAGGTGTTATTGGCAGCCATGGGGGCAGAAGGCATTGTAGCAGGGTCGGCAGCAGCAAGGGGAAGACCGAAGACATGGGCAGAAGGAGAAGAACGGCAACTGCCAGTAAGCGCCTAACACTCGCTATGCAACCCCAACACAATCTGCTCCTGAATAAAATAGAGTAGATATCAATTGGTCTAAGTGGCCCGAATGGTAAAGAAAGGTCACTAAGGGTGCAATTCAGGCTGCCAAGGATGAAACTGACAGACCTGTTAAGGTGCTGAAAACAAATGCAACATAAATAGAAAAAGCAGTGGGAACTCTCTGCGAGAAATATGGCCTGTTGAAGGTTTTACCAAGACGAGAGCAACTATGGACATGAATAGAATGACCCGAGACAGGGGTTACCATAAAGGGCAGAACAATAAACAGTATTCATGTCAATCTGAAACCCAACAGGGATGGGAATGAACATCCAGCTGCTAGCGGGCAACCCAACAAACATAAAAAATGTGCAGTGAAGGAGGAAGGACCTGTTAGTTCAATATAGCAGTAGAAGGGGGGGGTGACTTGGCCGCGAACAACGATGGGCGCACATTAACAGAGGTCTGCTCTGTTATGAATTTAACCCCATAATCCATCACCATATCTGACGCCGTTGGTACTCTCCGAACAGAGGGATGTCCGAGGACTAAAAAGGGTCTGGTAGGTTCTGGCTCTGGACCAGACATAAGCCCCCAAGTGACGATGGACGTGCTGAGCAGCCAAGTGAGCCCCTGAATGCGGACGTTGCAGCCGGGCTGTTCCTTGGCTAGGCCCCAGGACTGTATGGGCGTTGCTGAGTTGACTGGCGCCGAGCTCCCTGGGGCAGGTTGGATCGTGGAGCGGTGTTGTGCCTGCCCCCCACCCCCTGGGTGAATGATACAGCATCGGCTCTGACGACGGGTGGTCCCCGCAGCAGAGTGAGCGGCGGTGGTGGCATCCGAGCCGGACCCGGTGGCAATGAGACCAGGAGAACACGTCGGTAGGGGCTGTCTGACGCCAGATCGGGACCGCTGGTAGGTGAGGACTTAGGGATGGTCCACGAGGCAGCGATCTGGACGATTGGCAGGCCTGGGGAACTCGCAGTGTACAGCGGAGGAGTGGGTCTCGACATGTGAGCATGGCGGCTCCCCAAAAATCACTTCCCACACACAGCATGGCATTGTAAATTGTGGCGGCGGGATTATGGCTTGCTCAGGAGCGGAGGACCAATGCAGTGAGTGGCTCCTGCCCTCCCGGCAGGGGCAGTTGAAAACCCCTCACGGGGCAGGTCGTGAGAATGACCCGAGGCCAGATGGCACAGTGAACACGTCCGGAGAGATTGACAAGGATGCCCGGCCTTTCGGAGTTGGAAGGGTGTGGGTAGGTCGGTGGCAACGAGCCCCCACCCCTCCCTTACAGGGACACACATGCATAACAGGTTGCAACGGCCTAAAGGTAGAAGAACAGCCACATAACCTGTAGGAAGGCGAGGTCCAGGTACCTGCAGGCGGGCGCCTAGCAGCGAAATGGTAAAGCCAAAAGGCCGGGGAGTTCCCTAGACCAACAAAATGGATAACTATGTGATTCCAAAGACCCCTATGGCAGTGGAAGGGGAGGCGGCAGCGGAACCCACGTCGGGTGCGAATATGGCGGCAATACAGGACGTTAAGAGCCCGCTGGAGCCCAAGATAGATACCGTGACTGTTGAGGTAAAACTGATATGGGCCAATCTACATAAACTAAGCAAAAAAGTCATGACAGCAGCGACCCAGGATCATCCAACTCCAATCCATGATGAAACGCCTTGAATCCCAAGTTCAAAGTCTAACCCAAGAAGCCACGACCAAGGCAGCCAAGCTTGAAGATCAAGAAGGAAGGGCGAAAAGGAACAACATCAGGGTGGTGTGGGTCCCGGAGTGGTGCAGAGGGGCCCAGTTTAGACCTCTTCCTGGAGGACTTCATACTGAACAAATTGAGGCCGAAGAGACTGTCCACCTTTTTTTTCAAGAGAGAGGGTGCATCGCGCCCGGGTGTCCCTCAAGACCGGGGGCCCCCCACGGACAATCATCGCTAGAGTCTTCAACTGCCGAGACCGGGAAGCGATCCTTCAGGCAGCCAGAGCGAAAGGGGATATACATTTTGAGAACACTCTGATTTGCTTTTTCCCCGATTTTACGCTACAGGTGTCAGCTGCCAGGTGGGAGGAAGAGTGCACTTCCTCAACAAGCTCTCCCCTCCTGCTTCTCCACACACAAGGGGCCCTTCCACAGCACTCTACACGCTGGGCTGATAAATAAAGCTCTCCTCGTGCGCCTCCATCTTTGTTTAAACAGAAAGGTATAAGGACAGTCCAGTCCTTTTCCTGCTTCAACAGGGGGCAGCAACTGCAGGCCGTCCCACCCCACACATAACAGGGGCAGCGCTCCTCACACAGCTCTGTTGCATTCCTTTCAGGCAGGTTTCCTTTGAGATCTCGCAAGGATCTTTCCTGAAGTCTTTTGTATCCCTGAGACTTCTAACAGGAGGCCAGCACACACAAGCCCTTTGAGAGTCCTTCACAAGCTGGATTCGACAGCAGGGCAAAAAGAGTCAGTCCTTTTCCTCCACCATAGACAGAAGCAGCAACTGCAGGCCAACCCACCCCTCACTCAGAAAAGGCAGTGCTCCTCACACAGTCCTTCCACTCTTCTTCTTGGCAGGGTGCTCTTGTTCCTTGAAGTAATCTAAAGTCCTGGGGTTTTTGGTGTAATACTTATACCCCCAAATGTCATTGTTCTCTTTGTAGCAGGGTCTCTGAACCCAGTCCAAACCAGTCCTGTCCTCCCTGGTGCAGCATGACCACAGAGGGCGTAGACAGCATTGTGAAAAAGAAGACACAGCCTATTCAGGTGCAAGCAACACTCCTCCCACCACTCTAAATGCAGACCAGTTCTATTCAGCCCTGTGATGAGTCACCCAGACAAGGCAGGGCACACCTCATCCCACTGAGTGACTGTCTAGAGTGAATGCGCATCGTAGCTCCTGTCACTCACACACCAGACGCTGAGTACACAAACAGCTAGAGGCGCACAGAATGGTAAAGTAAGAAAATGCCCACTTTCTAAAAGTGGCATTTTCGAACACAGAATTTAAATAAAAACCACCTTTACGATAAGGTGTGTTAATAAATTCTGAGTTCAGAGAGCCTAAACTCCATTTTTCTATCTTGTCCCTATGGAAATTTACGCATGTAAAAAAATGGTACAGTGCAACACCAATGATACGCCTATGGGACAGACAGCCTTTCAATAGTAACAAACAAAATACACAGTATTTTACTATCAGGACATGTCACACACAGCAGTACATGTCCTACCTTTCAGATACACTGCACCCTGCCCATGGGGGCACCTTGGGTTTACCTTAGGGGTACCTTACATGTGAGGAAAGGGAAGGTTTGGGCCTGGCAAGTGGGTGCACTTGCCAGTACAACATGACAGTTTACAACTGCACATGCAGAAACTACAATGGTAGGTCTGAGACAAATTTACAGGGCTACTCATGTGGCCGGCACAACCAGTGCTGCAAGCCCACTAGTAGCATTTGAAGCACAGGCCCTGGCACACAACGTGCACTTTACTAGGTACTAACCAGTAAATCAAATATGCCAATCATGGAAAACCAATCATATCATAATTTATACAGAGAGCATATGCACTTTAGCACTGATCAGCAGTGGTAAAGTGCCCAGAATACTATAGCCAACGAAAACAGGGTCAGAAAAAAAGGAGGCAAAAGGCAAAAAGTTTGGGGATGACCCCGCGGAAAGGGCCAATTCCAACACTGAAGATTTTGGAAATTTTACAGATGTATGAACAATTGTTCATCAGCATTAAGCCCACATGGGGTCTTCGTGTGTAACTTAATAATGAATCTTGATTTCAGTCGTCGTAATTTCAAAGTTCCGTCTCCCTCTCTTTCATATTTGAGTACATGGGCAATGCCATAATATCTTAAAAGTTCTCCAGTTGTTACCATGGTGTTGTAGATAATGTTTGGCTATGGCATAGCTCATATCTCTGTTTTGGATGGACTTTATGTGTTCTAAAATTCTTAATTTTTAAGGGCACAGATCATACTCCCAATATATTTTAGGCAAGACTCACATTCCAGCGCATAGACCACATAGGTGGTGTTGCAGGTGATCCTATCATTGACCGTAATGATTGCACCTTTGTGGTCTTCAACTTGCTTCTTGTTCTAACTGATCATGCATGCTTTGCACTCCACACATTTCATGAGCCCTTTGTGTTGTCAGTCAAGCTATGTTTCCTGTATTTCTTGTGTAAAGTGGCTCCGCACTAGTTTGTCTTTCAATGCTGGTGCTTCTTTATATGTTATATTTGGTCTAGCTCCCACTGATTTACCAATATCCAGATCCTCACTCATTAATTTCCAATGTTTTCTAAAGATCTGTTAAATTTCTTTGCTCTCTTTGTTATAGGTTAAGATGATTCTTATTTTGGGATCATCCATTTCTTTGGTTGGCTTCTTCTGAACTAATGTTTGTGATCTTTTGATCATTTTTAGGTTTCGCCTGCACAGGGTTTCTGCTGTGCTTGTGAAATCTACTGTTTTTAATATAAACTTAAAAGGGGCTTACATCTCGCCCCCTCTCTTTCCTGGCTTTTCATTGGTCCATGTGCTTGTCACTTACTTTTCCTCCATTTCTACTGGCTGTAGCATATGGCCTTGCCTTCTGTGCAGTAAGGCTGAACTGCCCGTAATGCCCCTGCTCGCCCGACGCTGCTGCGTGCAGTGCATGCTAACCCACATTCCGCACTCCTGGAGACAACTGACAGCTTGCAGTGTAGTGTGTGAAGCGGTAAGGTAATGCTCTGTGAGGGGGTGATGTCATCCCCTCCGCTTGCCTTCATAGGGCCAGGGCATCAAAAGCAAGTGCCCTCCAACACTCTCCTTCAAAGGGATTAGCACTAAGGTAATCTCGTCCCCGTGTCTGACTCATCAGAGGCTGAAGAGAACCCACCGCTCCTTGGAGGCAGATAAATGATCATCTGTGCCACTGATGGCTTCCTAACCACAGTTACTCTAAATATGTACTACTCCTCAACATCGCTTATCATTTTACAGAGTCACATGTGCATTACATTAGATAAGTACATTACAAACGTAGCATGGCTCTTTGTGACCAATTAAGTGCTTAAATCTCTCGTCACGGGTAGAAACTGCTAAATAAAACAATGCAATACAATTAATTCATTCTCTTATCGTAAAGGGCGCGTGGAGCATGCGATGCTCACCCTCAGCTTTTGGATAACTCTTTTTTAACGTAATGTGCATCTCGTCCGAAGTTTTTCTTCTGTCAAATAGAATTCAAGTAGGTCTTTTTCCAGTGATGTGTATTCACAGGTGTGGTGGCTGAATTATTAAATCCACTCACATATTAAGTAAAATCAGGAGCTTTACTTTAAATTCTTTTGAATATGAACCAGACTTGCATTGCATTTAGCTCCTTAGTAAATATTTGGCATTTTAATATATTCAAACCTTTTTGGATATTTTATTTTCAAAATACACAAGTTGTACAGCAAGACAGTAGTTGCTAGACTGTTTATTGTAGGCAATAAACAGACTACGAAACAAAGAAATGTGAATATTCAACTGCCTAATAAATAACATGAGCTAGTCAGGGTACATGATAGCCTAGAACAAATCCCTCTCTTTGTGTACAGGATATTGTATGGGTGAGCTGTGTATGCGTAAAGTATATTGTGTGGATACTATTCATGTACAGGTATTTTGATGCCATGCGTGCATATTGTATAGGACATGTGAAGACTGTGTGCTATACTGCGAGTGCATGTTGTCTGCCCAGTTAATTTTGTGTGCATTACCTGTGCAGTATAGTGTAAGTGCATGTCAGTTTTGTTCAGTTGATTAAGTATATATATATATATATTTTTTTTAAGTTTTATATAGCACGAACTAGACCTGAGAAATCGGGTATCAGAGCGCTTTACATGAGCACCAGTTTTGTTACAGAAGGACACATTCATTTGTGTTAGGCACGGGGAGATTAAGTGATTTGCCCAGAATCACAGGATGTTGAGTGTCATTGCATAGACTCGAACCCGGTTCTCCAGCTTCGAGGTCGACCGCTCTAGCCTTAAGGCTACATCCTCTCCGTGGATAGCATATACCGTAAAACAATATACTTGTGTCCATCCCATGCATGTGTTGTATTGCATGATGTGTATTAGGCGTATTCACACCTTAAAATCTGAGCATGCTGTTTCTACAGTGTCTACTGTGTGCATGGTAAATGTACAAAATAACGTGATTGCATTTTGTGTACAATATATAGCGTCTATGACGTGTGAGCATTACATTGGGTCTGCACCATCGCAACATGTACACCATATACATCTAATACAGATCATAGTTTCTAGCGTACAGTGTATTGCGAAAGTACACCACTCTGCAAACGCGCCTCCTGGCGCACTGCTGCTCGGGGATGAAGTCTACTTTAGTCCTCAGGACTCATGTGGACCTCATCGCCCCACCAGCAGTGCGCCAAGAGACGCATCTGCACAGTGGAGTAAAAAGGGGCGTGGCCTCGGACCACCTCTCAGCAATCCCACTGTATGGGGCTTACTGGAGATACCTGGTGGGCTAGTTGGCCCCTAAGGACACTTAAGGATCTAGGGGACTTAATCCCCCAACCCACAACGCGCTAGGACCCGCGTTTCCAGTGTGCTGCAGGGAGGGGGCGGGGTCTCCGGCGAGATGCCGGCTTTTTTTTACCTTTTTTTTGTGTTACAAGGGGGGCTGTGTGGCCCCCCTTCTCTCCATATTTTCTGGGCCCGGGGGACCCCTTCCCCCAGGGCCTGCCACTTTTTTTTTTTAAACCGGGAAGGGGGCCGAGCCGGGGCGGCCCCCCTCCTGAGGCCTTTTTCGGCCCCGGGGACCCCATCCCCTGGGGCATAGCCTCGGGACGGGGGGGCCGCATGGCCCCCCCTTCCCTGGGCCACTTTTGGCCCCGGGCCTAACCAGCCTTTCTTTTTTTATTTTGTATTTTGGAGGGGGGCCGCGTGGCCACCCTCTTGAGGCCAATCATGGCCCCGGGGACACTTTCCCCTGGGGCCTGGCCAGCCTTTCTTTTTTTATTTTTTATTTTGGGAGGCCAATTATGGCCCCACGGACCACATCCCTCAGGGCCTGGCCTTACGTTGGGGACCGCAGGAGGTCCCAGCCAAAGTCCTAGGAGGTCCGCAGGAGGTCCCAGCTGGCTCCCCGCCTCCTGCGGGAGCCGGCATTGCTTTTGGACAAGGGGAGCTGCTGACATGCAGCTCCCCTTGTCCAAAAGCAATCTGCTTCGCTTCATGGAAGCGAGAGCAGGTTTCCTGCTCTCGCTTTCATGAAGCAAAGCAGGAGTTTGCTATGACAGGGCGGGAGCCGTGCTCCCGCCCTGCCATAGCAAACTGCAATGTCCCGGGGGTGGGCACCCCGGGACATTGCTGGAGACGGCCCTGGGGGGTGGCGGTCCACAGGGCCATGGAGGGCTCCAGGAGAGGGCCGCGCGGCCCCCCTTCCAACGTAAACATAGCCCCGGGGAGGTGGTGGTCCCCGGGGCAGTGTGGGGAGAGGCAGGAGCCCCCCCACACTTCTTTAAATGTATTGGAGCCCCGGGGAGGTGGCGGTCCCCGGAGCTGCGGGGCCCCCGCGGGCCCCTGCTTCATAAATTTGGATTGCCCCCGGGACCTGGCCCACCCGGGGCTTAAGGAAAACGATACGTGGGAGCCCGTGCTTCGTTTTTAAAAAATAAATGTTACCGGATTTGCGCACCCAGCGCGACTCTGGCCGAAATGTTTTTTTTTTTTAATGCTTTTTTTGGGCCTGGGCCCCCTGAGCAGGCCTAGGGGGGTCAGGGTGTTTCTACCCTGCCCCCTTTTCTTGTTTTTTATCTTTTTTTTACTGTTTTCTTGTGACTCGGTTTTCACAAGATGGCTGGCAACACTTCTTGGTTTGAAGTGTTGGCAGCCAATCAGAATCAAGCTCGTGCTCGGGAGGGTTCGCGGATCCACTGCGGTCACCAGATATATAATCAATTTTAAATATTAATTTCTCAGGAACTACTGAACGGATTTACACCATTTAAAGCAAAGAGTGCACTCTGTACCAAGAGCTACCTCTGCCAAATTTGGTGTAATTCCGTTCAGCAGTTCGGGCTGTAGCTGCAACAAAAGTTTCCTATGGAAATTAATATGGAGAAAACGCGTTTTGGGACCCCCCTTTTTTCTCGGCCCCCGCTTGATGAATCACCCCGAAACTTTCAAGACAAGAGCTGACCGCAGCGCCCCATTAGTTTTGAAAATTTCGCGAAGATTCGTCAGACGACGCCAAAGATATTGGCAAATCAAAAAACGCTTTTCCTATGGAAACTATGTCATAACTATAACTACCTACTGGCGACCGCCAGTAGGTAATCTATATATATATGGACATTTCTGAAATCAGTCTTTTATTGTTACGAAAATCAAATTTAGAATATCCCTTTGTTTAGATTGTGGCATTCGGTGGAGCATTTTAAATTAAAAGACACCCACCAGCTCAGCAGCACCTACAACCAATGTGCAACATTTGAAGCCCCTACAAAATAAAGTTATCACTTGCAGTTACAGCGAAGTAAATAAATTTACGCTGCAACTTTGAAATTCATTCAGAATGCATTTTTGTTGAATCATTTCCATCAAGAGCATTATTACTCCAAAAATCCAAATTCAATTTCTTACCACTTCTTTCTTTTTACACTTCTCATGTGTAACGAAGAGCCAGGAACAGTTCTGCTTTTGTACTTCTAAACTCTCTGAACACTATGGATAAAAACAAAGTAAATGCTGTCAAGTAACTGTGGACAATATGTTTTAACAAAGAGATTAACTTGATTGAGTTCTGTAGTTTTCAAAGATAGGATGGCCCATGGGATGGACTACTCAATAATTTGGCACAGGGACATCAAAAGGTTGTGTGACTCTAGTTCCCATTCCCTAACTTCAAATACCATTATTTCATTTTCCGTGATTCTGGACAGACATGGTGATGTACCATAATTTCAAATGCCATAATTTTATTTTTGAATAATTACTTTTTGAGTCCTTAATTTTTCTAAATCTGTGTTTTATAAACGTTAACAACACCTGGATCCTAAAAGGTTTAAGTGCAGTGAAAATTAGCTGTGCATGTCAAGGGCAAGAATTATATTACCATACATAAAGCCAGCCCACGCTGCGCACAGCCAGGGCCACAGGGCCTGGACTACTGTCAGGTCTTGCATCCAACACACCGTGGGCAGCCAACCCCACGCTGAAGGCATTACGTGGCGGCGGGGGGAGAGGACGGCCAAGCAGCCAACCCCATGCCCCACACAGCCTTTTGGCATGCGCAGCATGCATTTGGTCTCGAAGGTCCTGGCTGCACTAAGGTAGATTTACTGACTTTGCCAAAGAGTCACAGCATCAGAATATAAAAAGTGAGCCTACTATCATCTTTATCCAAAAATCACCAATATTTTTAAACTAGTGCATATTTCAGTAATTTACACAATGCAATGTTTAATAATAGTGATTATTATAAAAATGTTTAATAAAGTTTTAAATGCAAAAAAACATGTCTGTGAGTTTCTTTTAACATAGTGTTTTGGTGGAGCCTGCGTACACTCTCGCTTGCGAGACTCATGTGTCTGATAATGGGCTTGAAATCTATCCATGAATTACCATTTGTTTGCATCATTATTGCTATTTTTTGCTGCCTTCTCATTGAGCAGCGCTTGCCATGTGTCACTTCCTTTTCGCTCTGTGGCACATGGACAAAGCACTGATTAATTTACTTTGATTAGTGTCCCTCTGCTGTCCATCCACTGCTTGCTTTGTTTCAGGTACTATTTCTACATACGGAAAGGAGCCTCTAATCTGTGGGAAAGTCTGTGGCAGATGGTCTTTGTATATAATTAGCTGATCTCTGCTGCAGCCTGCGACATCGCCGAGGTTCCAACGCTGCGGTGATGGTTTTTCTTTTTGGCCAACGGTATGAAGGAGAGAGCCTATTTTTTTTTTTAAAGCATTATTTATTTATGCATTTTTTGACCCATACTTTTGTATCGTGTACCACCAGGTAAATTGTTAGGATTATTTGTTTCGATTTTTAATCTGAATAAAAGTCAAACTTGGGTCTGCCTTTTTGAGTCCAAGTCTGAGCACAGTAAAAAGGCCTCATTGCCATGGTTTGCTAAAATACACTGCACCCATCTCATGTTAGTTCTTAAACACTGCAGTCATGCCCCTCAAACTTTAATACTTGGATGTTCCAAAAACCCCTGTACATCTCTTGACTCCTGGGCAGCATACCCTTCCTCACCCACAACCCTAGGTGCTTGTGTCGGGGGTACTGTGTCCTCACCTGCCGTGTTTCTTATTCCTCCCCAACTGACAAAGGGAAAAAAAGCACTGGCCGTTTTATACTGCTTTTTTTTTTAACCATCCAGTTAACTAACACCCGCCCTCCCTTTCTCCACCCCCACCCACTCTCCTGTTATCCCCTCCCATTATCCCCCCCATCCAAATAGCAAAGCCAATACCTCGCACATGGGCGAGACCTATTGGCTAAAGCTTTTGGTTTTGCTAATGGTTGTTATTGTTACATTTTGTGGACTGAAAAATGTTAAAAGAAAGGCTCAGAGACATATTGTTTTTTTTTAACAAAACCAATTTGTCTCTGAGTCTTTCAACATTTTTCAGCCCACAAAATGCAATCATAAAAAAAAACAACCACACGAAGGCCCTGCACTTCAGCTGAAGAGTATAGAACTCCAGCTAGGAGTGATTTCAAAAATATGGTAATTTCTCCTGGGATTGGGTTTTAATGAGCCAGGAGACTTACTGTTTTTCTTCTAATGTTGCTGGGGGGGGCTGCTTCACTTTCTACAGCTCCCCACAACATTAAAAAAAAAAAGGCTTGGCGGTGCCTCTGCCGCTTCTTGGAGTGCACAAAAGGCCAATCCAGTATTCCCAGAATAATCAAAACATCGCTATTATTCCAGATTCCAACTGAATCCCGTGTTGGCCCTTTTACTTACCTGCAGCACCAAAAGCATTAAACTATTATTTATTATAATGTCCTAGGGCATCATGGGGAGCTCCTCCCTAGGAGTAGTAAATAATAAATGTGCTGCTCCTACCGCTCATTTTTTTTTTAATCAAAAAATGTTTATGGTTATATTGGGTGTCCTGGTGCCCATCCAGGAAATCCATGCCTTTTTTTTTTTTTATAAGGGCAGGGGGGTACGCTGCCCCCCTTCCCGAGGCTTTGCAGGCCCCGGGGACCCCATACCACGGGGCCATATATTCATTAATAAGTGGAGGGGGCATGCAGCCCCCTTCTCCGAGCCACAACAGGCCCTGATGGATGGACATTTATTGCCAGTGGACCCCATCCCCGGAGCCTCTGGTCGGTGCCTACCCGGGGCACTCACAAAATATTATGTTGGGGGCTGCGGGGGGAGTCCCGAAACCCCTGTGGCACCATTTGGCTCCCCAGCCAGCACTATACTGGGTGCTGGAGGGGGCCGGCACCACTCCTTTGCTCCTGCCTGGGTGGGAGCAGAATTTCCTAATGCTCCCGCCAAGCGAAAGCAAAGTGGAGTTCACTGCACAGGAGAGTGTGGGTAGGGTATGCCTGCACTCTCCCAGGCAGGGAGCACAGTGCCGGGGGTTGGGTCCCCAGGGCCTAGTAGAGGCTCGGATAGGGGGGCAGCATGCCCCCCTCCCTGCTATCTGAAATTCGGTCCTGGGGGAAGGGGTCCTGGGACTGAATAGAGGTTTGGGGAGAGTACTATATTTTTGTGGGTGGCAACCCCTTGAAACCCTCTCTCTGTTGAAGGCAACAACCTTTAGCTGCACACTTTACTATTTCATCACTTCTCTGTGGCTTATTGGAAATTGACTTATTTCTGCTTAGTGCTGATACACAACGTCAGTGTCAAACTGTACACGCACTGTAAGTCTCAAACAAAGAGTAAGTGAAGATGCATAGAACTAATGGCATGGAATCTTACCAATTCCGCAGTTACTGGCCTTAGTAGCCAGCTGCGAGAGGAGTGAGATCAAAGAATAAGAGAAAATCTTCACATTTAAAAACTTCGCAAAATACGGGTGGTCTGGTAACTCATCTCAAAATCCCTTTATATCACTCATGGCTACTGTCTGTACATGCTTGAAATGACCTTGTTCATTCGGGTGCTCAAGAATACTCCATAGCAACACTGGAATTCTTCAGTTGCTGCTCGTTTGGCAAGGATTGTTCTGTTTTTGTAGCCGGGTTAGGCAATGTTTAAAACTAAGTTTCACCCGATAATATTCGAGACTGAACAAGGGCCACAGTAGACATTGGATACACTTTCTGTCTGTGATGTGGAGCATCCTCAGTTAGGTGCATTCAGCAAAGACAGGGGCAGGGCTCCGGTTTGTGGAAAAAATACACCCTCTCCAACGCAGGAGCAAACTCTAACATTTCAGGAAGTGACTATTGGAGCACAGAGGCAGGGAAACCTTAGCATCCCTCCAGTACTTTTAGAGATGCATTTCTGATTGCCCAGTAAACAGTGTAGACACCTCAAACTCAGTGCTTATATGTGCAGTATTACATTGCGAAGTATAAAAAAGTACTTTCTTTCTATAGACAAAGCAATCATTTGACATACAGTATGTTATTTATGTACTACTGACTTCGCTAACCCGCTTCATTGCCCTGAGAGTCAAGTGCTAAACGATTATTTTTAGTATTGGTTATCAGTCTGGTGGTAGGTCAAGCCACAGGAGAGGCAAACATCTCCACTTGACACAACTGGTACCCAGTAGAAATGGCCCCCTCAGGTCCCAGAACGAGTTCCAACACAAAAGGCATTGGTTGATCAAGACCAACAACCTATGCCATCTCAGACTGAATTCTGCCTGCAGTAGCTGAGTTAAAGATAACAATTCTAAGCAACACTGTATCTTGGTATTTCAGAATCTATTTATGCCATTGGGATCAGTAAAATGTTGTGACAGCTGAAGGATGGAAGTCAATATCTCTTCTAGTCCTGGTACTGCAAGAAGCCTAGTAAATAGTAAGGTAGTAACTGTGATTAGTGCTAGATTTCACTTCTTTGGAAAGAAATGCTTTGAAAGATGAGCTAGCAAGTGTATCATTACTATTATTTTTTAACTATAATTATATTTACTTCCACATATTTAACCCGTCTTCCAGAATAATTCCAGTTTGGTTAAAAAAGTAGGAATATGACTGAATACAACTATCGGGAGATTACGCTACATCGTGAAATAGAAATGGAGTGAGGCAATGGCAGTATCGGATGTCTGTCTAGATGCTATTGGTTGCATCAGTATGACCAGATTTCTTGTTCCATTAAGTATGCTTTAAGGCCCCATTTGAGGTTCAGGAGAGAGGAGGAGGATATGGATCTGATGTAAGCAGGAAGGCTGCTCATCATATTAACTTAAAGTCCTGCGTCTTGAAGAACCACAGGCCTCAGTACAGAGAAGTGGATGAGGCTGGCTTAACGTAGGATGAAAAACAAGATTGTATGTGGGATGTGATTATGGAGAAGAGAACTCCAGTCGTGTTTAGAAGAAAGGTGTGAGGAGTTTGAACTGGGCTATTGTTTTTAATGAAAGGCAGCCAACTTGGTATCCATAGAGGGAGGTGGGTGTGTTTCACTGAAGGTTGAAAAGAGTTCTAGCTAAAGAATTATAACTTTGGTAAGAGAGGAGAAGGTGTTATAGGGGGCTCTTACTACCACATATCACTGGGGAACACTAACAGGAAATGGGGTAAAGGAGAACAGGAAGGGGCCCTGGGAGACAGAACTACTGCAGTCAGAGACATAAGAGACAGACCATTTCAGAACTACACTTTTCATAGCCAAGAAGGTTACATTATGTGGTGGTAGGTGATGTTTGTATGTTGCACATTCGTTAATCGTACCACCCCAAGGTCAAAATGATGAGAAATATGTGTAACTGCCACCAGCAGGCGCGCAACGCCCATAGGGCTAACAGGGCTTCAGCCCCCAATACCCCCCTCCCCACCCCGTCGTATCTCAGCTCGGGCTGCTGCAGCTGGAGCTGCTGTGGGTTCTGCTGGGCAGTGTCTGGAGTCTTATCTCCGGCACACCGGAGTTTTTCCACAGGTCTTTAAAGACCATTTGCCTATTTACATACCTTTGTAAACTGTTTACCGAGGCTTAGTGGTTTTTTTCTGGTTCCAGTACCCCCTGAGCCACCACTCTGCCTATTCCTTACATTTGTATTTTACATTTACTGCTGTAGTGTGAGAATGCATTTCAAGAGGTTTCCAAGATGGCCAATGGGGATAGGAGCTCTTCACGAAGGCTCCAGGGTAAGGGATCGCCATCGGCGTAAATCCCTTCAAATCCTGCCCATCGAACTCCAAGCCTTAACCCTTAAGTTTTTATCTGCTTAAACAAGATTCGTACCTGCGACCTCGATCTCTGGCCCCACATTGCTGATGTTCCTATGCTCGGATCTCTGGCACCAAGGAAGAGGATACTTTGTGACGATTGCAGGCCCCACAGCTAACCATCGATGCATTGCTGCCCGGTTGCTACTGCAAGGATCTTCCCGGGGCTAGCTAGCACCTTCAGGCTGCGGTGTCTCCCTCTGTCCCCACGAACAGCTATACCCAAGAGGACGAGCCGACGCCTGAGGCCTCTGCCCTCCGACAGAGACCCAAGATCTGATGTGGCCCATGGTCTGGTGTCGGACTGTTCGATAGTCGACCCTCCGGAGACAATACAGCACCGGAGGCGACTTCCGAGACCTCTGCCCTCCGATCGGGATCCGAGGGCGTATGAGGTCTTCTGCCATCGAGACTCTCGACAGTCGGCCCTCTGGTGACGAGACAGCACCGGAGGCGACTTCCTAGACCCTGCCCTCCGAACGGGATACAAGGCGGATGAGGCCCCTATGTTGAGGACGTTGTTAGGTGCATGATGAGACCCCCGCCCCGTCTGCTGGGACCTGGGCTGTTCCTACACCGCATCCGACGCTGACAGCGGGACGAGGCTTGGTGCAGGATGGGCCACCTGCCCTGCCCGCGGTGAACAAGGAGGATCTTTACCGAATACAGCTCGCCAGAGCTGCTACGCCGACGCGGATACTGTCATCATGACAAGTTACGGGCGATCCACGGAGTTGGCTGAGCCCCCGCCCCGGCAGCTGGGACCAGGTTGGATCCCCAACGAATCCAGCTCAGCCGAGCTGCATCGCCGCCTATCTAAGAGGCTGGGCCGCTACCTTATTGTAGCAAATTATAAGTAGAGGCATGGTGTGCCTACAGTGCGGGCACACGCATCCAGTTGTGGGCGATTAATTCCTGACCTCCATTTTAATCGCCTCACACTGTTCTACATTTTGATTTATATGCGGCCATCTTAGATTCTCCTCACTCTGGCATCCATCCTAGTTTATATACCCAGCTCCTCAGTTTACTAATGCGGCGGCCATCTTGGAACGATATGGCACAATGCTGATGCCTCCTCGAAACACAAGATCCATCCTGTAAGGTGGGAGTTTATGCTGATGTCCACCTGAGTTCTCATCACATTTAACACTCTTCAGCTCGGAATCACCTCACAACCTCCTTTGAAGTTCCTCATCCTCCTCCTCACTATTGTATCAACCTTGGTTACTATCACAGCTCCACATTATCCCAATGTGTCGTCCATCTTGGAACGGCTAGGGTCATCCCTGACAATTTCGCGAGCTACTCTACTGGGTATTCTCTGCACACCAACAGGATCAAAGTCACCTTCTACTACTGTAACAGCTTTGATCTCTCTACCCAGCTCCTCACTATCCCAATGAGATGACCATCATGGAACGGTTAGAGACACTTTGCTAATCACTCGAGCGTCTCTATGGGTGATGCTCTGCTCCCTCAGCAAGATCAAGCTGCTACCTGCTATCATTGTAAGTTTTCCTACCTCTCGAAGCTCCACTAATTCGACGCAGGTAGTAAGTGAAGCTTCACGCTCTTCTATCCTCCCCGTGAGTCTTTTCTACAGAGATCCCTCCGCCATCATACTAAATCATGGCCTCCTGCGCACAGGGCAGTCCGACTGCCAGGCTTGAGCGGCTAGGTCTGAATAGTTGTATAATTAACTATCCACCCAACCTATCTAAAAATGTGGTTAAATCCCTCAAACGCAGATTGCTTAAATCTAATCCAGAAACCCTTATCTCTGATCCATATTTTTGCCTTAAAAAAGGAGCTATTACATGCGATCTGATCTTCTATACCAAAAGAAGAGCCCAGTGGAGGAAGGCTTTCTACTCACTTCTCAGTATCTCCGCTGCTATGAAATTTCCTCATGGCTTAAGACTCTTGGCAGCCCCCTCTCCCACTTTCAGAGCGACTGGTACCATATCGATTTACAATAATGGGACTATCCTCATTCAAGCCTCTGATCGTAATCTAGGATCATTGATCAAAGCCTCTCCATTTTTAAAAATTCCCTGATTCACAGCGATCTTCCCAAATCTTCTAGGGATTCTAGCCCCTCACCCATTCCTCAGGACCTCCAAGTAGTCTCCTTACATAGCCCCAATCACCTGCTGACTTCCCCTGCTACCTTGAAAAACACAAATTTGTCCACAGCTACGCCGCATACCCGTCAATCCAGACATTCCCTCCTCCATTCTCTGAACCTAACTCCCCTGCCTCCCGAGCTTCATTACCACTCCAAATCATCCTCCCCCCGCTAATCCCATCTGGCCAACACTGCCTGAATTCTTCCTCCAGGGACAGCCCCTCTCCATTTCGTCCCCATTTGTGTGCCATGCCTACCCCCACCCATGTGAACGACTCCTCACCTTCCGTTCCAAGACCCATGTTCCTGAACCCTGTCATGCCTCTAGACTTAAGGGTAATCAACTGGGAGCTTCAAAAATTCAAATCTGACATACAAAAGCTCATAAACATCACCTCTGAGCTGGCTCTTGACTTATCGTCCAACAAGGCTTCGCAGTTGATCCTGCAAGGGACCAACCAACACCCTAAAATACCAACTCAGCCCTCTGAGTTGAGGAGTGTCACTAGGAAGACATCACCCGGACTGAACTGGTGCACCGCTCCTTACCCTATCGTTCCCTCCAGACCCATTAGATACAAGAAAGACCTATCTGACCAGGACATTCTCTCCCCCCAACTAGCTTACAACTCCACTCAATCAGACAACTCAGACACACATGGACCCATTCTACCTATGCCACTAAATCCTCCAGAGCTACTAGACTCAATCAAGTTATATCGGGGCCTATTCAAACTATTCCACTAAACCTGCATAGAGCGCACAGACATAACTCGAATGCCTTAAACACTGCTAATCTTATGCAAGTTCACATTACACAGCCTACTCACACAGATTCCAAAACACACCTGAAATGCATTCGGGTGGATAGCAGGACCCTCGACTCAGGTGGGTTTTCGCCCCGCTGGGGTTGCTGATTGCACTGAAAATAATTTCACGCTCTCACTGTGCTTGAGTGCTTTTTACTGTCGGCTGCAGACTGAAGTACATACTCAGGGGAGCCCATCTGTAGACTGGAGTGCACATTAAGGGAAGCCCATCTGGGTCATTTGTCCTTTGGTTTATTTTGACTGTTTGCTACGCAGCTGTTTTGCACACATTGGGAGCCCATTTTGGGATCTCCTTCCCAGGGGGAGTTGACGGTCACTCGCTGCCTCTACACTAGACAAAATGGCAGCAAAACATATATCTAGGGAGAAAGGACTAACCATGGCCTGGCTTTATTAAGAAAGAGACATAGGACTTCTCCACTAAATCACCTCATAGATAACAAACAAAGGACTACTCAATACAGCTCAAATAAAAACGGAAAGATGACTCCACCCCAAGAAGACCAAGTAATGGAAGGTGTGAGAGGACTCCCTCTCAGGAACAGAGTTATGTAGCAAACGTGGCGGCCATCTTAGAATGACTCATTCAGAATGGCCTGGTGCCTAGAGAACCCAAACAACATCCCCCGATTCCCCACTCATCAAATTCACACGTGAGAGTTTCTACGTCTAACTTAGCTCCTCCTCAACCTTACAGTGCACACTGCCTCACACACTCCCCCGGCCCTCCTCTAACCCCACTAACAAGCCTCAACCCCACTATGGAGCTCACAGGTCTACACACTTATTCCATCAAATATCCCCCAACCTTACAAAAAAAGCATCCAAAGGCTTTAAACATAATCTACTAAAATCACACCCCGAAACCCCAATCTCTGACCCATATTTCTCAACAAACAAAGGACACATAACTAATGACATCATCTTCTACACTAAGAGAAGAGCCCAATGGAGGAAAGCCTTTCTCGCCCTATTCTCGATCTCCTCCACTAGGAAAAGAGCGCATGGTCTCACGATATCTATCATCCCCTCCCCAATCTACAAAGCTGCAGAAACAATCACCATCTATCATAATGGGATCATCCTCATGCAATCATCGGACCGTAACCTAAACCTACTGGATAATATCTTTCCTCTCATCAAGGAAAAAGTGGTAAGACTCCATCCCTCCTCCCCAGCCGAGCATAATCTCAGTTCACTTCCCAACTCCCTGCCTGTCTCCCCACCAAGACACTATCCTCCGGTGACCCATCCAGCATATACACACACCCCAGACCTAACGGACACCCTTGGAGAGGACACACATTCCCCTAACTCCTACTCCACTCCTAGCACCACCAATATTCCCTATGTCCCAATTGCACCCCACATTCATTCCTCCTCACATTCCGCCTTCACACCCGCTCCTTCTCCCCTCACAAATACTCCCACGGTCCCAATAATACCCCACATCTATTCCTCCTCACATCCCGCCCTTCCACCCCCCCTCTACTGATACTCACACAGAAAGATCGCTATACAACGAACCAGATGACGATTCCCCCAAACCACATACATGGCCCAAGCTCACCTCCCTTACCCACAGTTCCTACATTAAGTATGTTACCACCCACTCCTGACCCCAGACTCGATGAGATATTACTATCTCTATCCCAAGTCAAAGAGGACCTCCAAACTCTACATGACCTGATTCTACATCAATCTAAGTTCAAATGCTCCGAACTAGAATCCAGGACATACCTCCACATTAACCACGAGAAACCTATCCAACAGCCACACGCAAGCTCCCTGAAACATTAGCCCCCAAGGTGGAGAACAGTGCCCTACCCCAATGCCTCATCCCGTCCGGTCCGTAGGAAAAATCCTCTATTATCCAAAGATTTAATCTCCCTACTCCATTCCTATGATCCACCCTATCTCACCCTTAATACTGCGCACTCAGACAACTTGCATAAACATTCCTTAATCCAATCCATCCCCTCCAATAATCAGAGTCACAAGACACAACTCTAGAGGTATAGTTGAAAATAACCTCATGCGAGTCCCCCTCATACACGAACCCAACACAACACCCATCAAGGCTCGTCTTAAATGTATACTCCTAAACTGTAGGTCTGCCTCAAGACATGCAGTTGATATAGCCGACCTCATACTCTCTAATGAGCCTGACCTACTAATTCTGACCGAAACATGGCTAAATGAATCTACGCCCATCCTAAACATACTGGTTCCCCCAAACCATGCCATCACAAGACTAGATAGAACTGATAGACCAGGTGGCGGTATTGCTTGCATACATCGGAACAATCTCTCAGTTAATCGCTCCCACTCACCGGTACTGTCCTCCTGTGAATAACTTTGTTTAGACATCACTAGTAATAACAAACCAGTGTGTTCATTGCACACATTCTACCACCCTCCAGGGGATAACCTCACCTTCATTGAACATCTCATGGATATTATATCTACAAATGCCGGACAACAAAACACTCAAATATTCCTTGGTGACCTAAATCTCCATTGGAATGACCTTGACGACTCAGGGGTCAATAGCCTCAAAGCTTTCCTCTTAGACCTTGACCTTACCCAAATCTGTGACAGTCCTACACATGAAAAAGGCTTAACTCTCGATCTAGTCATTTCCAAAGCTGACTCCACTCAGCTTGAAACGATCCTCCCTTGTGACTGGTCCGACCACCACATCATCACTTTCTACATCAATGAATCAGTTAAACTTCTCTCTGCCCAACCAACGAGAACTAAAATTTGGAAGAGGAATCCTTGACATCGTAGTCCCCCCGAGCCACAACATAATCAGACTTGATGGAGCTAAGAGAACTGGTTGAGGCATCGCCTGTAAATACCATAACTGTCTCTCAGCAAAGCAGTCTCCCTCTGAAATTCTCTCATCCTGTGAATATCTGTCTATAGACATCATCAGTAATTACAGACCCTTATGCATCCTGCACATCTTTTACCATCCCCCGGGAGACAACCTCCCTCTGGTCGAACAAACTATGGAAACCATCTCATCCAACTTAAGTCACCATTGTCCCCAGATCTTCCTGGGAGACTTCAATCTTCATTGGAATGACCCGAATGATCAGGCTGTGAATAGTCTTAAAAACTTCCTTGCGGACCTCAACTTGGCTCAATTTTGTGACAGCTCAACGCACAACTTAGGCTAGACCCTTGACCTAATCATCTCCAACCCCTAACTCCATTCAGTTGGGATTGATTACCCCTTGTGACTGGTCGGACCACCACTATATCACCTTCATCATCTTAGAACGTTGGAACACCAAAAGATGCCAACCCAAGAAACAGAGATACTGGAAAAGATCGTTGCAAAATATAAACGTGAACAAGCTCATATCTCGTTGTAATCTGTCCCTGCCTCCTCCTACGGTCATGTCCGACGTCCATGAACTCACTGAACACTACAACAACTCTATGTTGAAAGTTCTGGATGCAATTGTCCCCCTACAACTGAAAAGAGAGTCCAACAAAGATTCCAAACCATGGTTCAATGACATCTTAAACTCAGACAGACACAACCTGAGATTAGCAGAACGAGCATGGAGATCCTCTCCATTGACCAAACTCCTTAAGCTTCTGAGAATGAGAAGGAGTATGTACAACAAACACATCAGAACAGCGAAAGCGTCCTTCTTCAGAAGCCAACTGGACAAAGCCAAAAATCGCCCCAAAATGCTGTTTGATCTGATTAAACATCAATCCAACAACACTACCATCCAATTGACACTCATCTCCATTCCACAACCAAATTGCGAGGACTTTGCTGCCTTCTTCCTTGAAAAATCTAACAAGATCGAATCTGATCTAAGGTCTGCCCTGTTCGATCTACCACTCTTACCAGACTACCCCCTACCCTCGCAGCCCCAGCTTGTTGCAAGTCACTCCCCTAAAAACAATGCCTTTTGGAGTCAATTCCCTCCCTTCAACGACACATCCATTCTCAACATTCTTTCTACCCTTAACCCCTCTAAACACTTCAAGGATCCCCTTCCCTTTAATTTCTTCAAAGAAATGATAAGGTCACTAGTCCCTCTCTGGACCAAGATTATTAATGCCTCCCTTCTTCAAGGTGAGATCCTCGACTGCTTAAAGTCTGGTCTGGTGCTGCCTATTCTCAAAAAACCTACAGCCGACCCAGAGGATCTGAATAACTTCCGACCAATCACAAACATCCCTACTCTGGCCAAACTCCTTGAGAAATGTGTTCAGGTACAACTGTGTAACCACATTGAGGAATTCCAAGTGCTGGATCAATTCCAATCGGGCTTTCGTCAGGGCCACAGCACCCAAACAGCCATCAGGCATATATTTGACGATGCGCTTACAATGCTTGACCAGAACGAATCCTGCCTTTTAATCTTACTCGACCTCTCTTCAGCTTTTGACACTGTCAAACATGACAACCTCCTAAATCTTTTGGAACATAGGATGGGGTCTCTGGCTCAGTACTAAAATGGTTTGCCTCTTTTCTCCATAACAGAACTCAAAGAGTTAAAACCAATTAAACCCTCTCCAATTCCAGTCTGTACACTCTGGGGGTTCCCCAAGGGACCGCTCTCTCTCGCCCACTCTTTTCAACCTATTCATTGAACCTCTTACTGAAATCCTCAAAGCATCTAACATACATTATCACATGTATGCGGATGACACTCAGTTGTACATGAAAATCTCTTCACCGGACGATAGCAAGACACTCAACTAAACCCTGCACAAAACCCAAAACTGGTTAACCTTCAACCATCTCAAACTAAATGCCCTCAAAACAGAATTCCTCCTCATCTCACTGCCCAAGCAAGCCCTCATCGTAGAGAAATATATGAAAAATCTCTCCGGTCTCAACTGCACACCACACATCATAGATTCTACGAGATCCCTGGGAATAGTGCTGGATAAGAACTTGAACAAGCAAGATCACATCAGCGCATCTACCAAAGGAGCGAACTTTCAATTGAGCATCCTTAGGAAACTAAAACCCTTCCTTCCCACCCGATTACTTCAAATCTGCTGTGCAAGCATTAGTCATCTATCGACTGGAATATGGCAGTGCAACCCTCTGTGGTCTACCAAGGTACAGTCTGACCTCTCTCAGGGACTCACTGAATGCTGCTGCTAGGATCATCACAGGCTCCAAGAAAACCAACCACATTTCCCTGGATTTGAAATCTCTAAATTGGCTACCATTCGAGGCAAGGTTACAACTAAAACTTGCCTGCATGACCCACAAAGCACTTCATTTCAACAATCCTCTGTACCTTGCAAGTAAGCTAGTTCTTTCGGGAGGTACCCGCTCCTCCAGGAGCTCCAGTACCTTGTTGCTTAAACCAAAGAAATTAAAAAAAATGAAAACTTACAATCGAGCTTTCTAAGGTATTGCCCCAGGAATCTGGAACTCCCAACCTACGGAAATTAGACTGATTCCATCAACAGAGTCCTTCAAAAGGGAAGTGAAAGCTTTATTTATGAGTACTTTTCTGCGCTAAAAGCTTAGTCTCTGCCGTCCTTGGTTTGCACCTCTGCCTACCTATGCTATTTTGCAATGTCATGGCTCCAATACCCTCCATTATTTTGTCTTTACGTTCCTGTTACTATTGCTGTATATTGCTGTTGCTTTGCCACAATTGTCTCCCCGTTTGTGTGTCGCACCTCTTCTGTAAAGCACTCTGATACCCGCTTGGGTCATGTTCGCGATATACAAAACTTTTTAAATAAATAAAATGAAAAGGAATAGAAAGTGGGTTACCAAAAGAGAAATTCCAGCCATTTGTTGTTTAAAGAGTCGGCAAAGGCCTCGTCTTGACACTAAATAGGATTATAAATAAAATAGTATGTATTCATTTGTAGTGTGACATTTTATGTCTTTGTTCCCTTTAATTATCAGTCATGGATCATTCAGGCAGTCCTAGAACACAATTAAAAATGCTTTCTTTTCATATTTGCTGTTCGAAGTATGCACAGATAAGTGTGAAAATACGGCTTTAGGTGACTGCTTATTTTTGTACCTACTAGGACATCAAAATAATGAGCTGGCAACCCTAATCATAAGAGTGGAAGTCTGTTGCAGGATCAGCACATTATTTATTTCCTCCACCCTCGATCCCTGATTATTGCCATAAAAGCAATAGTTTAACTTATATCTGAAACCCTACGCCGCCGTCAATAACAAGCTGAGTTACTTCAAGTGTCTGGGAATGCACCCTGCATTCAGACAACTCACTCCTTATTCTCGCCGTTCACTTTCTCGCGCACCCTGCACTCACAGCGATCACCATGCTCTCACACCATTCACCCACTCACCCTGCACTCACAGTGAGCACTCTGCACTCACAATGCACTTGCGCTGTTCACCCTGTACCTCACCCTGCAGCCACATGAGCACACTACTCACCCTGCACTCATGTGACACTTTACTCACCTGTCCCCCTCACTACTTGATATGCAATCTCACTCAAGCACATCACTAACCATGAATTCATTTGTCCCACTCTGCACTTACAGCTGCACCCAAATTCATATGGTCACCTCACTCACCCTGCAGTCACTCCTCTTACCCTACTCTCACACTGTCGCATCGCTCACCGTGCACTCACATGGGCACTTCTGCTACCCACACAGCGCTGAGGGTTAATGTGCCTGCTACAAAGAATGTGTACCATGCAGATCACAGAACTGAGTGTGAGTAAACTATGAGTAGCACTATAAAAAAATGAAATGTATGTCAGAAAGTTGCAATAGAGAGATGAGGTGCATTGTTGGTGAGTGGTAGTGAGGGAATTCATGGAGAAGGAGGAATTGGGGAAGGGGGGCCCCAAAAAAGACTGTTGCACAGTGTGCGACCAGTGCTAGGGCCAGCCCTGGCTGGGAGTGTTAGACCCCCGAAGTTCGGGTCTAGTTGCGCCGCTGGCAACCAGACACAAGCATTTCAGTATCTCAGTCATGAGTAGGGCTCTGGTGCACAGGGGCTTGCCCGCTGATCTTATGGAGTGAGCCATGTCCTCCGTGCTCCTTCAAATCCAATCCAATCAGTGGAACAGGAGCACCTCCGTGGGCAGGGTCGTCCCATTTTACAGAACTACTCAAAGGCCTGGCTGAATGAAAGCAAATAGGATAAACAAGTTTTAGGAAGTGACCAAATGCAGATACAAAAATAAGAAAGACTTGTTGCCTCCCGTACGCTGGTTGGTGGGGTAATGGGGTTCTATCACTTCACCTGGAAGCAGTGTTTGAAAAGGAAATTTATATGTGCAGGTACCCCAGAATACCTGCTTGCTACTGAGAAGCGCTGATGCTCTTCCTTTGAAACTAAGGGAGTGCAGGTTCTGAGAGCGCGTGTACATTAAAGCCATGCATGAAAGGATCAAAAAGGGCTAATCTTCCACATTCTGGGGAGAAACACTGGTCTGGCGTACGGTTCCCAAGTGGATATAGGGGCCCTGGCCCCTGGGTGGTAGCTGGATCAGTGCCAGTCACCTCCGAGGATATAATCTCCACAAGGCAACGAGAAGAGGGCCCCCTCTGCCTCTATCTCATGTGACAAATGAACAAAGAGGAATGCACCCAGATCCTTTTTCACAGACTTTGAGCTACTTCGGGCAGCTCACCCACTGAAGAGCTGATGCATTATGTGTAAACCATTTCTGTCACCCTCCTCACCTACCACGCACCTCTTCCCAGGGCACCTGCTGCCTTGGGTCATCCATAGCTCTTATAGCGCTCGAAAAATCTATTACCTTTTCTCTTTGGCGATCTGTTTTGGGGCAGGTCGAACTGCTAGACCCTGAAGGGAGAGGGGTAAGTATAAACTGTACCCTTGTGATTGTTCCTTTTGAAACACGCTGTGGGTGGAAAGCAGTTGTGACAGTGAAGACCATATTCTGGAATATTGGTAGACTGAAGCTTAAATCCACCAATTTTGAGGAAACTGGACAACAGGGGCTATGGCTGCCTGTTATCCTTCAATTTTATTGGGCTCATAAATAATATTGGGGTGAGGTGGAGTTCTGTATTTGCCACGGTGTCCAAATATGTAATGTCTCTCTTTCTTATCTTAGTTTACAAGACATGATCTTGTAAACTACTGGCAGATGGAACATGTTTTCTGTACCCACTCATTTCATTTTACAAAAATCTTACTGCAAATAAACCCAGAATACATTTGCAGTTCACAGCCCGACTCGTCACCTAGACCAGTCACAGTATGAGCTTCTCCCATTAACCACATTGTGTAACTTCATCAAATCACTTCATCTCATGTGCCTCGGTTTGCCACAATTGGAGAATTTAGCAAGAACTATATTAATAAAACGGAGTTTCTACTACCCAACTAGGTGAACTCTGCAATGCTAGGATTTTCATCTGGGGCATATGGTTTTACACTGAATCACTATTATGGAATCTTTAAAATATTGGCATTACTGAACACATGTTATTAAATTATGACTTGGTGAAATGACATTTAAAGGTGAATTTAAAAATTGGATTATAGGTTTTGAAAGGTTATCAACATTGCTGGAAACTTTGAATGTTTTGTAGCAGTAGCAGTATTTTCAAGTGGTCAAAATATTTTTAAATAGATTGGCACTTGATTACTTAACATGGAACAACACCCGTTAGATTCAAAGTTCTCTTTTATTTTGTTGGACTCTGCCCAGCCATTCCAGTGTGCGCAGAATGCCGTTGTCTCAAGCCTGAAACAGAATAGGGACAGAGCAGAAGGGTAGCAGAGAGACCTTTCCTCTCATTTCTAGTGCATGTCTTTTGCAGAACAGGGTCCGTATTTATTTTCAAATTGCGCTCAACTAGAATAAAGAACCCCTTGTGTGCTTCCTCACACATGACATCACACACTGGATACCCAAGAGACTTTTCCACCACATTCGTTCTCAACCATTCGCAACATGTAAAAGTTCAGAGAAAACGCTGAAAGACCACACCAGCGGTAGAAGTCCACTATATAGTGCAAATAACAATACCAATACACAGGGGACTATTTGTGGAGAAGACCCAGGGGTAAGCACCGTGTTGGAGAATGGAGACATATAGGAAGTAGGCGTTGCACCCCATGTGAGTACTCAAACAGGATAAGAAAATGGTACAGTCAACGTGTATATATGAAAGGACAGAGGACCAAGCAGCAGCGTTGAGGTTAAAACTTGTTTGGGGCTGATGAAGGGGGAGGCATGGTCAAGTAAGCGCTCATTCTGTAGCATTCAGAGGAATACAGCTCTATGTCCCTCAAGAAACCGTCACCTAACGCTATTCGTGCCCCCGTTGTGTAAGTTTTGCTTTACACATCTGGTGCCGCTGGATTGGTGGGCAGCTGCAGAGTAGACATGCAGCCTCCTACATGTCTCTCAAACGTAGAGAGAGGTAAAGGGGTCTCCTGACCCACTACCTCTGGTCCAGGCAGCTCAAGGGTGAGACCTTCTTTTCCAACATGGCTATGCATGTCCTTGTGTAAGACAAATTAAAAGTTGGCAAGTGGCTCTGATGGAGCAAGGTCTCGGACATGAGACTTGCTCGGAAGCAATCCTCTCGTTTTAACTTACTAGCGAATTACTAACGACGTGTCTTGTGATTAATAATATGCATTTTCATTACACGCGGGAAAAGAATGAAGCTTGCCTATGTGTTTACTAACTGCAATAACACGGACGTAGGACTAGAACACACTTTAACACGGATCTTTACTGCGCATGCGTCTACTGCATCTACGTAGTATGACGTGCTGACGTTTGGAGGGAAATTCTGGCGCTTGCGCAAAGAGCTATAAAATGGCCGCTTGAAAGCTCACATGCATGGCACCTGCTTTGCTGAAATTAGAAAATGAGTTTATAACTAACGCAAATGCAGAAAGAGAAATAATAAAGGGTATGGGTCAGAGTAGAGGTTGGTGGTATACAGTGAAATCATTTATTTTTGAGTATAACATTTCTCCTTTTGACTTTATTATTAGTGCGTATTTGGGCCTGTTAAAGTTGTCTGAGTCGAGCAGACTGACGTGGTGCAACGCATGCGCCCTGGTACGGAAGCTTGGAGGATGACTAAGGATTTGTCATGCGTCCAAGGTCGGCGGAGATGTGCCCTGGGAACATTAGGGTGAAGAGTTAATATGAAGGAACTTATTCGAGAAAACTGTTACATTTGTATTAATAAAGTTTTAAAGATGTATGGGAAAGGAAGGGCGGAATAAAAGTTTGAGGGGAGGAGTTTGGGAACAATGGTTTAAAGAAATGAATGAAGTATAAGCATGGTGTGATGATCATCCCCCCCCTTGCCTGTCCAATCAGAAGTCAGTATTCCGTAAAAATGAAACATTAATGGGTGGTACATGGCTTATAGAAAGGTATAATTGAGGTAGTTTAGTTAGAGGAATTAGCAAGCTTTGGGGAAGTTTCGAAGAAGCTTTTGGAGCGCGTTGAAGAAGCCTGAGAACGGGGTGTGCTGGGGTGGTGCTGATGCTCTGAAATGCTGATGAAGAAACCGAATGAAGAACCATCTACTTAATTTGGGTGGGTTAGAAAGAAGATCGCGGAAGAACCACGAGGAGGAAGAGAGTGTCAGAGAGGGGTGCGACATAGCCGTCGGTATCTAGAGAGGTGAAGTATCCTGTCCTGATTCCTGTCCTAAAGCCTTTGTCTCCTGATCTGTCCTGGGAGGTCCTTACCAGCCCTTTGGCCAGGGGGTTGGTCTTCACACCATACTTTGGTAATTATGAAATTCATCGTTTGATAAATGCTCTTCTGTCTCTATCCTCTTCCTTCTGAGCATAGTTATTTGTGTGGATCTGAATCTTGATGTTTATCTGAGTTGGAACTCTCGTGAATGAGGGTGTTTGTACTGAAACGCTTTGAGATGGTTCAAAACCCCTAATTTAGATAAAGATTTAAAAACTTACTGAGTCTGTCGTTATTTTATTCTTATTTAGAAATGTATAATAAGTTATGTCAAATTATCGCCATCAACTAGTTCCACCTAACTGGTCCATTGACCAGAGGAAAGAACCGTTTGATCAGAGGAAGGTTTAGTTAAAGAAGCAATAACTAGATCCTGAGGTGTGAGAAACATTATAAACTAAAAAGTTCCAGTGGTCTACTTAGCGCAGAACGGAAGCGAGTTGTATGGGCCCAAGTGAGTATATGGTAGTGGAGTATCTGTTGCTAGTACGCCGCTGGATCAGTTTTCTGGTAGCAGACTAGTTAGTGACTAGTTTGGTGATAAGTATAGATTATTGATTTTTGGTTAATGTTTTAACAAAAGAGTTAGTGTCCTGTTTTTATGTTGTCTGGAAAATTCCCGGGGAATGAATAGCAGGTGGCGATAGAAACCACACTGCAGTGAGGTTACTCGTCTGTTGGAATAACACTGAGAAGCTAGGTAGGGCTGGCAGTGTTAATCTAGGGACTATTTTCTGTACAAAAGTGAGAGTGGTTGAAAGCAAAGAGTTCGCTGGTGAAACTTTAGGCGTTATATCACCTAGTAAGGGTAACCCTGAAGGAGTAGCAGGTTCTAAGCTAGATTGGCAGCAAAAGGAGTTCACTGGTGAAATACCAGTCTCAAAATTCCCATACGGGAGATATCGGAAGAGTAGCAGGTCCTCTGGAGCTTAGGTGAAGAGTAAGCGGAAGGTTTTACTCGCAGTGAAAGAAAATAAACTATCCTTTTGATTTAGTGGAACAGACAGAGTAGCGAATGTTTTTACGTTGTTAATAACAAAGAAGTTTAAAGAATTTTTGAAGAAATAAAATTTCGTATTACCTTGCAAAGGGAGGGTCTGTTGCCGGAGTGGGACTGACGTCACAGAGAGCTGTGCTGGGATTGGTAGATACAGCGGGCGTGTGACAGGAGGAGCTTGGTAAAGGAGGGGTGAGAAATCGCCTGAGTAGGATCGACATCACAGAAGAGCCGCGCTGGGATTGGTAGAAGCAGCGGGCGCGTGACAAGAGCAGCATTGTAAAGGAGGGGTCAGTATTGAGGAGCAGAACTGACGTCAGGAAAAGGCCGCGCTGACATTGGTCAGAGTACGAGTGTGAGCCTGATTTGATTGGACACTTAGTTAGAAGCCGCGCTAGGATTGGAGGAGAGAAGGATTGTATGCGAGATTTTGATTTGACTGTCAATGCAAGACGTACAGGTAGAAGATTTCAAGGGTTTGCGGAATACAATTTCCTACACCGTTCTTCGAGAATGTATGGAGAGAAAAGAAAGATGTCAATTTTTAAGAGAATAAAGAATTTCTTTGTTAAGGATAAGCCTGTGTTGACTAGAGAGGGCATTCCTATTCCGCCACCGAAGACACCAGCATTTTTTATGATGATGGAAAGGGGATATCATACCTGCGTGTGGTTGGAAAACTGGGTAGAGTACACGAAGGATGATGGTGTGTTAGCGTTTCCTAAGGATGGTACGTTTAATGGGAGGATTCTTCAGAATTTGAGATTGAAAATGAATGATTTAGAACCGAGACCTAGGTTAACTCAATATGAGGCATTGGAAGAATGGGAGACTGAGTCATATGAAAGAGAGAAATGCAGAGGTGGAAGATATAGAGGATTCTTTCCGAGACATTTGCATGAGACACGAGAAGTGCAGATGAAACAGTGGAGGAGAGCTATGGTATCAGAAGGGTTGTATCCAGTGTTGATGGCTGAGGAACAATCGGGAGGAAAGTGTAAAGAGAAAACGAAACATATGAATTCGACACGATATGGAGAGTCAGATGACGAATTGTTAGAGGATATTTTAATTAAAAATCCACCACCGTATCAAGAAGCAGCTAGTAAGGTTGTCCCAAGTGCGCCCATAATGGGAATACCATTAACTCCACAGGTTTTACATGAGACATCATACAACAGAGGGTTGGAAGATAATGAAAGAGAAGCTTTGAACAAAACTAGGGAAGAACTAGTTCAAAGGATAAGTCAATTGAATTTAAATACTGAAGCTTTGACAGTACCAGTATCCATTGGTCCAGTAATCCCATTATATGGGGATAATAAGATTTGCCAGAAACCACAACTCATGACAGTTCCATTAAGTGATCCTAGAAAAGAGGTAGTAATCACAGATGATCAAGTTAGTGAAAGTGAGTCGGTCATTTCATTAATGGATCTCCCTATTGTGGAACCTCATGCGGAAACTCAAAAGAGAGTTACGCCTATGAATTTGAGAGAGAGAAGACCTTTGGTTCCGGCTGGGACTTCAGGTACAACAGTAGTTACCTCTGAAGAATTAGAGAGGTGGGCTCAGGAAAGGGATAATCGGAACCCAATACCAAAACTATTGGATATCAGTAGATTGAAAGTGGAATTGGAAGAGATGATGACAGGATGCGTGGGTACGGAAAGATTAAACGTTTACAATGATGAAGAATTATTGTATCTATGAAAGAGTATAACCAGGAGAGCAAGACTATTTCATGAGAGATTAACTGAAGTTGCTTCAGAGATTGGAATAGACATAGGGAAATCAAAATTATTACAGAAGCCCTATCGAGTGGATTTTACTGATAAAGATTTAGAAAGTGTGAATGCTTCAGGAAAAAGGTTACAGATAAAAGAATTAATGAACATTTTGCGAAAATGGGGAGACATTGATAAATGGAGGATTAGATGGATAAGGAAGAAAGAAGAAGTGCAGGCGAGAGAGGCAGCAGCTGCATTTCCAGTAAGAGAATCAGGAAAGGTGGAAAAATTGTGTCCAATGAGAGAGGTTCCTGGAGGAGGATATGTTCATGTCCCTTGGAGTAGACAAGATATTTTATCATTTACAAATGATTTTCCAAAGTTGAGAGAAAAGCCAGTTGAGTGGTACAAACAGGTAGAGAGGTTTGTGAAAGTCTCAAAGGTGTTATTGAAAGACTTGGATGGTCTATTTGACATAGAGGTACCTGCTGATTTATGGACAGAATGTAAGATCACAATTGATTGGCCTAATGAGGAGTATCCTAGAGATGCAAAAACAGGAGCACCATCAGAAGAAGTGATGAAAAAGTATCACCAAGTGATTACATATTTGAAAGGAAAAATCCCTCCTAAAGAAACAGATTGGGTAAAAATAGATAGAACAACACAGGAACCGAATGAATCTGTACATGCGTACTATGAACGATTGTTGCAGGTGTTCAAGCAGTATAGTGGTTTTGAGAATATTGGTGACAAAGATATGGGACATTTTGTGTATCGGTTTGTATATGGCTTGAAACCAAAATTAGTCAGATGATACAGCAGCACATGTTGTGTTTGCAAAGTAAGACAGTGGATGAAATTCTAAAGTACGCGAAATATTGTGGAGATGACATAGAGGCCAGGCGAAGGAAGCTGAAAGAGAAAATGATGTGGGCTCAAGTTAAATTGGCAGAGCAGCAGGAAGAGAAGGCAAATTAGCAAAATAATAATCCAGTAAAAGAACAGAGTCAGAATAATCAAGGAGCGAATGGTAATAAATTTAAGGGGCGAATGGACAGAGAAGAAGCGAAAAAGAAGTTTCCTTGTCATGCGTGCGGAAAGCTTGGACATTGGAAGAACGAGTGTAAGAGTACTCAGAATAATAAGAATAATAATGGGCCAAATCAAAATTTAATCCCACAGATGCAGAATGAAGTACTTATGAATCAGCAGCAACAGGTAGTCACCCCACAATATCAGGTGCCACCAGCTCCTATGCCAAATTTTGTGAACCATCAAAGTTTCAGTGCGAACACCGGATTTCAAGGAGAAAGTGGTAAGAATAATAGAACAATTGCACAATATTTTTTGCAGAATGATGAAGAAGGTTCAGATACTGCACAATGACGGTGCCTGAAGGGGGAGGAAGAGGAGTGCGTGCTTGGCCCATCCTTACCGGTAGATCAGTCAGGTCCATTTGTTGACGGGAAAGTAGAAGGTAAAGACATAACTTTCCTATTGGATACTGGTGCTACCAGGTCTACTGTGAGAACAGCAGACATCCCAAACCTACCCCTCTCGGGAGAAACTATCCAAGTTGTAGGCGTGTCTAACCAACAGATTAGAACCCCTATCACAAAGCCAATGGAGGTGCACATTGGAAACTTCAAAGAAATGCATCGATTTGTAGTTTGCGATTCCAGTCCTGTAAACCTGTTGGGAAGAGATCTTTTGTGCAAGATGAATTGCACGATCTATTGTACACCGGATGGTGTTGCTTTCCAAACTCCCGATGAGGACGTAGTCTACAAAATGATGCTGGCCAAACAGGGAACAGTGGTAGATGAAATGTTTTCATTAATAACCGAGAATGAATTGCCAGAAGGATTAAGAACGACAGTCAATCCAGAAGTGTGGGATTTTACAGGAAAAGATATTGGGCTAATGAAAAATATAGACCCAGTTAAAGTGACAGTGAAGGAAGGTGCAGTGTATCCAAATACCCGACAGTACAAAATGAGTCCAGAAATAAAAGCAGGAATTATTCCAGAAATTGAACGAATGGTTAAACAAGGCATTCTAAAAGAAGTGATGGGTAGTCCCTGTAATTCGCCAATAATGGGACTGAAAAAGCCTAGCGGAAAGTACAGAATAGTGCAAGACCTACGAAAAATAAATAAAATTGTAATTCCGTGTTGTCCAATTGTGCCAAATCCAGCAGTGATCCTTTATCAGATACCATGGAATGCAGGATGGTTCACAGTAATTGATTTATGCCAAGCGTTCTTTTCTATTCCTTTACACCCAGACAGCCAGTATCTTTTTACGTTTAAATTTGAAGATCGTATTTACGCATGGTGTCGTGTTCCTCAAGGGTACACAGAAAGTCCTTCAATCTTTAATCAGATTCTGAAAAAGTGGCTAGAATCATTGATTATGCCTAGAAATTCTGTTCTGGTTCAGTACATTGATGACCTGTTAGTGGCATCAAAAACGCGAGAAGATTGTGTCACAGATACAATTGCGTTGCTGAACCATTTGGCTGAAGGAGGACACAAGGTGTCTCCAGAGAAATTACAGTTCTGTCGACAAGAAGTAAGATATTTAGGGCATAAAATAGAAAGAGGAGTTAGAAAAGTGACACCGGAAAGAATAAAAATAATCAAAGAAATGCAATTGCCACAGACTCAGAGAGAAATGAGAATGTTTCTGGGAGTGGTTGGATACTGCAGACAATGGATAAATGGATTTTCTATGTTAGCGAAACCACTGATACAGATGATTCGGAAACGAGCAAAAGATCCGATTGATTGGAATGATGACTGCCTGGAGGCATTTGTGAGATTGCGAAATTGTCTGTGTGAGGCTCCTGCCTTGGGCATGCCAGACTATACAAAAGACTTTGCTTTGTTTTGTTGCGAAAGAGAAAATTGTGCACTTTCAGTTTTAACACAGAGACATGGATTGAGTCGGCGTCCAGTGGCATATTTTTCAGCCACATTGGACCCGGTGGCTTCAGCATTGCCTGGCTGCTTAAAAGCAGTAGCTGCTACTTGTATGAGTCTGGAGCAAAGTGAGTCGATAGTGATGGGACATCCGGTAAAAGTATTCATTCCACATTCGGTTGAGATTCTTTTGACAAGAACAAGAACACAGCACCTCACACCTAGTCGTTTGACAAAGTACGAAAGAGTGATTTTGGGAGCTGAGAATGTGACCGTGATAAGGTGTACGATTCTGAACCCAGCCACCCTATTGCCAGACCCCTGTGATGAGGAAGTAAAAGATGAAAGTGATCATGATTGCTTAGACGTGACCGAGTTATGCACGAAGCCCCGCCCGGACATAAGAGAGACACCACTAAAAGAAGCAGATCATGAGTTATTTGTAGACGGCTCCTGCCTTAGGACACAAGAAGGAGGTCTAAGTGCTGCATATGCTGTTTGCAAAATTTCGGGGGTAATTGAAGCATCCTGTTTACCTGGGGTCAAGTCTGCACAAGTAGCTGAATTAGTTGCCTTGACAATGGCATGTAAAAAGGGGAAAAATTGGAGAGTAACCATATTTACGGATAGTCAATATGGTTTCGGGATTGTGCATGACTTCGGCCAGCTTTGGATGCAAAGGGGATTTCTGACTTCCTCAGGGTCTCCTATCAGAAACAGCAAAAATGTAAAAGATTTGTTGGAAGCATTACAATTGCCAAAAGAGATAGCAGTTGTAAAATGTGCTGCACATCAGTCAGGAAATGACTATGTGACTGCTGGCAATAATTATGCTGACCAAGTGGCGAAATACTGTGCTAAAAATGCAGTAGCCATAAACAGAAAAATTGAAACGGGGGAAACCAGATGCCAACTTATGTACTTCTCAGTACCAGAAACATGGGATGAGATTAGACAATTGCAGGAAGAAGTTGAGGAAAAGGAAAAAGAAATCTGGATAAAGGCAGCCTGTACCAAGAGACCACATGATGAAGTATGGGTGTATCTAGATGGAAGAAGACCAGTCATGCCAGATTGTTTGCTTTCAGAAATGGCGAGAGTATACCATGGAGCAACACACATAGGGAGAGATTCAATGATCAGACTATTCAGACAGAGTTGGTACAATCCGAAGTTCAGGGTAGTCGCAGAGAGCCTTTGCCAAAGATGCTTAACCTGTCAACAGCAGAACCCAGGTAGAAAGACAGTTGTAAGCTGGGGAAAAATCGGAAAGGCAGAAGGACCCTTCACCAGATTGCAGTTAGATTTCATTGAGTTACCCCCCTGCAACGGATTGAAATACGTACTGGTCATAGTGTGCCTTTTCTCAAGATGGGTGGAAGCCTACCCTACTAGAAGAAATGACAGTCTTACAGTTGCAAAATTGTTGTTGAGGGAGTTGGTGCCACGATTTGGTTTTCCGGTCACTTTGGAATCAGATAGAGGCCCTCATTTTAATAATGAAATAATTCGATTGATCTGTGCTGCGTTTAACATTGAACAAAAACTACACTGTGCTTATCGTCCAGAGGCTTCTGGAGTTGTTGAGCAAATGAATGGCACAATCAAGTCAAGATTGGGAAAGGTGTGTGCATCCACAAAGCTGAAATGGCCAGATGCATTACCTCTTGTATTAATGGCTCTCAGAAGCATTCCAGACAGAAAAACAGGAATGAGTCCACATGAGGTACTCATGGGAAGAGCCATGAGACAGGCGTTTATTCCTGGAAATAAACTAATGAGTATAACTGATGATCTGGTATTGGACTATTGCAAAGGATTGGCTGAAATGATTCGTTCTATCTCTCACCAGGTTGGAGAAGACGCAGTCGAAAGACAGCCAGATCAAGCGCATGATTTGAATCCTGGAGATTTGGTGCTAGTGAAGAAACACGCAAGGAAATCGTGTCTAGCACCAAGGTGGGACAAACCAAGGCAAGTCATACTAGTCACTACCACAGCAGTGAAGTGTGCAGGTTTGCCCAATTGGATTCACGCTAGTCATACCAGAAGAGTACCGAGCCCATTAGATCAACAAGAGCCACCACTGACTGAGCAGGCTGAAGCGTCAGGAGTTGTAAACTGTGAAGTTGAAGGATCTAGAGTGATAGATTCCGAAAGACAACCATATGATGAACAGCCCGACATAAGTCAGGAAGAATGGATCCCAGTGATTGAAATAATTGATGATGCCATTGAGACCAGAAGAAGAACAGAACTGAAAAGACAAGAAAGTAGTCAGGAAGAGACAGGGGAAGAAGAACACACTCAGGTGAAAACAGAAAGAGACACAAACAAACCTGAGGAGGGAAAAATAGAAGAACACGTTCAGGCAGAAGAAGAAAAGTTTGAATTAAGACCTGAACAGGACCAGATAGAGTTAGAAGAACAAACTCAGGCAGAAGAAGAAAGATTTGAAGTAAGACCTGAGCAGGATCAGACAGAATTAGAAGAACAAGCTCAGGAAGAAGTAGAACAAAATACGGTAGAACCTGAGCAGGAAGAAGCAAAAGAAGGTACAAGCACAGAAAACAGAGAAATAGAACAGATTGTGCCCAGAATAAATGAAATAAAAAGAACCTTACAAGGAGATAAGGAAGGTGAAAAAGCAGTACAAATCAAAAGAGTCAGAAAGGGAGACAATTGGCCAACTGGAGTAAAGAAACTAAAATATCACCTGAGAAAATCTGAAAAGAAACCAGAGCAAGTGAACGAAATAACAAGTCAAACAAGACCTAAGCAAAACTTTAACAAAAATAACTCGAAGAAGTCCAAGATTGAGAAATTTAAATAGAAAATCTAAGGCTCCAGAGTGGACAAACGTCATTCTTGAAGAATTTGAGTCCCTGGATTTGTCTGATGAGACAGAAGAAGTCCATATTGCACAAATTGATGAAAGCCAATTGAAACCTCCTTAAGAATAAAAAGAAAAATTAAGACCGAAAAAGGAAAAAGAGAAGAGAAAAGAAATTTTCTCAGCAATAAAATGGCCGACAATGAAGTTAACGGAAAACCAAAATGTAGAGTAAAAAGGAAGTGTCTTAGATTTTGTTTTTGTAGTATTTTATTAGCAGTATTAGGATGGCTATTCCTAACAGTAGGGGTACCTTTGATAATGAAAACAAGTAACGAGAATAATACAGAAACTAATGTTAAGGTAGATAGATTAAGAGAAACTAAATTAGAAATAGGAGTGGAAGATGAAGCAAACTATCACAATGAGTCAGATTATAATACGTCCTCTAATGTGTTTATTAAATTATTATTTCAGTATGTTAGCACTATGCATATTTCAAATTCAAATACATTTTATTGCATGATTAATAAAAATCTTACAATTAGAACAAGCTATAAAACACACCAATTAAAATTTTCAAACGAATACATCTAAAATTCCTGATAATATAATTCAAATAATTTTTTCAAAGGTCCCAGCAGAAAACATTCAGTCCGTTTAACATTTTCCACGTTTTAAATAGTTAATAACAGAAATTATTACATTACTGTTTATAAATTCATTTATATAGGAGAAAAATTGTCCCTAATTATTTTTTTAAATTCCGGATTTATTGTGCTCGGCTCACAAGCGTCCAGTTTCTTTTTTACGATGCAAATTAACAACTGTTACGTATGTATGAAATTACCCTCATCAGTATCAGAAGGGATTACATATCACCATATACCTTTAACCTATGGTGTGTCATGTAGTATTTTATCAAGTTTATTTTACACTACATGGAGATTGCAGTATTTTTATTCTAATTTAGATGTAGTATTTTCTGAACTACCCATTAGAAAGAATATGAATCCAGTAGCTAGTAGTAAAAACGCAGTTTATGGGCGAGTTTTTCATAACAATGAGTTCAATAAATTTAGTCAAGGCACACAAAGATAATTTAACATGTACATTAAGAAAAGAAGAAAAAGATTTTTTAAATTTAGTAGAAGAAAGGAGACAGGATTTAATGAAGAAGGCAATTACACAGAAAACCCATGTACCTCCATGGGTTGGGAAGGAGGGAATCTATGCAAGTGGCAAGGCTCATGCTGCGATATTCCTGGACTTTGTGAAAAGGGGAAAATTCTGCCTCCATAGATTAAAGACAGATTATAACAATAATTACATTGGTTCCAGTGAATGTGAACATAACTTCCTAATATTAGGAGGATGGGGACTAAAAGAGGGAACTGATCCTGTGTTTCCAGGAGTGTATTATGTTTGTGGGAGCAATGCCTATTACAGGTTACCTGCAAGATGGTACGGAAGCTGTTATTTTGGAATAGTTTTTCCAAAAATGTATCATGTAGATAAAATCAGTGGAACCAATGGAAATTCTAATAGACTAACACGAGGACGAAGGGCTAGTTTTTCTGAAATTGTAGGAGATATTTTTAGTGCACTGATACCCTCAGTTGGAGTCATCCTAAATTCGCTGAATATTTGTAAGTTATCAACCATAGTTGATCGTCTTTCTACAGATACTGCAGGAGGATTTTTAATGATTAACACAGAAATGGTTGCAATTAGATCAATGGTTTTACAGAACCGTCTTGCCCTTGATATATTGTTAGCCAAAGAAGGTGGAGTCTGTGGCATGTTGAAAGTTCAACATTGCTGCACCTATATTCCGGACGAGAGCAGAAAAATTAAAGGATATATTGAAAATATTACGGGAATGCATAAAGAATTGACCCAACTGGAGGTTGACAGTGTGTGGGGAAGACTAACAAAAAGTAGAACATCAATAGGGAAATGGGTTTGGGAAAAGTTTTCTAGGTCAAATAATAATACCATTAGTGATGATAATAACTATAGTGATGTTAATAATGATTACATATAGATGTTGTAGAAAAGGTACGAAAGGAAAGGTACACTTGAACAGAAAAGGAAAGGGACAGACACGTAAGAGAAAGTACGAAGAAATACGCTTGGAAGAAATGAAAGGCAGGTTATATAAGAAGATGCGAGATTTAGAAGGAAATGAGATAGTTGACGAAAAGTTGAGAGGACAAATGGAGAAAACTGAGAAGTGTTAAAGTTGGTATCTGGGATGGATGGGAAATTTTATGATGGCTTAATATGCCATCAGAGAGGGGATTGATGGAGCAAGGTCTCGGACATGAGACTTGCTCGGAAGCAATCCTCTCATTTTAACTTACTAGCGAATTACTAACGACGTGTATTGTGATTAATAATATGCATTTTTATTACACGCGGGAAAAGAATGAAGCTTGCCTATGTGTTTACTAACTGCAATAACACGGACGTAGGACTAGAACGCACTTTAACACGGGATCTTTACTGCGCATGCGTCTACTGCATCTACGTAGTATGACGTGCTGCCGCTTGGAGGGAAATTCTGGCGCTTGCGCAAAGAGCTATAAAATGGCCGCTTGAAAGCTCACATGCATGGCACCTGCTTTGCTGAAATTAGAAAATGAGTTTATAACTAACACAAATGCAGAAAGAGAAATAATAAAGGGTATGGGTCAGAGTAGAGGTTGGTGGTATACAGTGAAATCATTTATTTTTTAAAATAACATTTCTCCTTTTGACTTTATTATTAGTGCGTATTTGGGCCTGTTAAAGTTGTCTGAGTCGAGCAGACTGACGTGGTGCAACGCATGCGCCCTGGTACGGAAGCTTGGAGGATGACTACGGATTTGTCACGCGTCCAAGGTTGGCGGAGATGTGCCCTGGGAACATTAGGGTGAAGAGTTCATATGAAGGAACTTATTCGAGAAAACTGTTACATTTTTATTAATAAAGTTTTAAAGATGTATGGGAAAGGAAGGGCGGAATAAAAGTTTGAGGGGAGGAGTTTGGGAACAATGGTTTAAAGAAATGAATGAAGTATAAGCATGGTGTGATGATCATCCCCCCTTGCCTGTCCAATCAGAAGTCAGTATTCCGTAAAAATGAAACATTAATGGGTGGTACATGGCTTATAGAAAGGTATAATTGAGGTAGTTTAGTTAGAGGATTTAGCAAGCTTTGGGGAAGTTTCGAAGAAGCTTTTGGAGCGCGTTGAAGCCTCAGAACGGGGTGTGCTGGGGTGGTGCTGATGCTCTGAAATGCTGATGAAGAAACCGAATGAAGAACCATCTACTTAATTTGGGTGGGTTAGAAAGAAGATCGCGGAAGAACCACGAGGAGGAAGAGAGTGTCAGAGAGGGGTGCGACATAGTCGTCGGTATCTAGAGAGGTGAAGTATCCTGTCCTGATTCCTGTCCTAAAGCCTTTGTCTCCTGATCTGTCCTGGGAGGCCCTTACCAGCCCTTTGGCCAGGGGGTTGGTCTTCACACCATACTTTGGTAATTATGAAATTCATCGTTTGATAAATGCTCTTCTGTCTCTATCCTCTTCCTTCTGAACATAGTTATTTGTGTGGATCTGAATCTTGATGTTTATCTGAGTTGGCACTCTCGTGAATGAGGGTGTTTGTACTGAAACGCTTTGAGATGGTTCAAAACCCCTAATTTAGATAAAGATTTAAAAACTTACTGAGTCTGTCGTTATTTTATTCTTATTTAGAAATGTATAATAAGTTATGTCAAATTATCGCCATCAACTAGTTCCACCTAACTGGTCCATTGACCAGAGGAAAGAACCGTTTGATCAGCGGAAGGTTTAGTTAAAGAAGCAATAACTAGATCTTGAGGTGTGAGAAACATTATAAACTAAAAAGTTCCAGTGGTCTACTTAGCGCAGAACGGAAGCGAGTTGTATGGGCCCAAGTGAGTATATGGTAGTGGAGTATCTGTTGCTAGTACGCCGCTGGATCAGCTCCATGTCAGGTATTACGCTTCAGCCAGTCCCTGCTTTTTATTCACAAGGACTTGGCATACTGGGATTTTTAAAGACATATGCTTAATCAGGGTCACTCTAATTCTGCAGTGTTTTCCCTTGAATACACATTTGCCAAACCTGCTACATACTCCCCTATTTGCCGCTTAGTTTGCATCTTCAAACAAGTACACTTGTTTCTACATAAAATAATTCAAAATGGATTAAGTGCATGTGCATGAACGCTGTACCAAAATTTTGTAAAATAGATGAACTAGACATGTTTCAGCTGTACTCAGCCATTTAAAAAGGGGACACGTTTGCTCCGATGATGTAAACATCCACAACTGATGGATTCTGAGGGAGAAAGGAGTTTGTCCACAGCAGGAACAAAAAACCTTACAGATTTTTATATAATTTAAACAGAAAGATTCCTTCTTTGTCATGAAAATATTTTTTAACCTAGCCATGCCAGTTTATGTTTTCATCAAAGGCACCGTTTTTTTACACACATTTCTTTATTGATACCAATAAGTATCATGCATACCTTAATATCAAAGTACTCTGTCTTATATCTCATTTTCAAACAGAAGTGGTACAAAAACATAACTTTTCAAAACCATGAGCCTCTACATCTTCCCACCAGCTCGCTGTGGCATCAAGACCAATCGCAAGATATACCAGTAATCTCTCTACAAGAGGAGGTAGTGGTGTGGTGCCAGGGGACGACATGAGGAGGATACAGGGCTTTAAGTGGGCCGGGTATCACCGGGTCCGAGCACCGGCAGTTTTTTAAAGGGGGCCTCGAAACGGGTCTCTATCGGGCTCTGTTTTGTGCCCTAGCACAGACGGTCTGTCTTTTTTCCCGGACTGCAGTGACAGCAGCCTGCTGTCACTGCAGTCCGGAAAAAAGTGCCAGGGCACAAAATAGAGCCCGATAGAGACCCGTTTCGAGACAGCAGGCACATCAGGTGCTGCTGACACTGCTCACTTCTCACTAGTGTGCGCTGCTCACTTCTCACTAGTGGAGAAGTTACGGCATGACGTCATGCCAGGTGAGCGTTGTAGGGGAAGGGAAATCCTTTAAAGAGAGTTATTTTCTCTCTGGATTTCCCTTCTCTTTCTGAGACTCAGGAGCAGCAACTTTGTCGCGGTGTCACCAGGGATTTAAGTGGAAGCTTTCTCAATATTATATACAAGCCACAGTTGCTGCTTATTTATCTTTTGCAAATAACAACCATTGACAAAGCCAATAGTCCTGACTTGTAGGTATGATGTTACTAGTTGTATCATATATCTGGATGCAATGACAGAACCAGCAAAATACAAGTCTGGCGGCACACTATGCTAAGCACATATTTTTGGCTCATATGTTTTAAGCCACGCCCATAATTACATTGGCCACGCCCCTTTGAGAGACCCCCCCCAGTTTTTTTATCCCACTTAAAGCCCTGGGAGGATACATGGTTTTATACCCGACTAGCTAATCGGCTAACCTCTAGACGGCAAAAGGCTCAACTCCATGTAAGGGGCTTGCCCCTGCTTACCTGCGTATCAATGAGTAGTATCCGTCCTGAGCAAGAGCTGGTGGTAAAGAAGTGATCGTGGGCATTCAAGTATTGCACTAAGTCTGTGATGGCTGCATCCACGCTACCCTTCTTACTGAAGTCGGCTTTATTTAAGCATTGTTGTTTCCATTTCCTAAACTCTAACGAAAGTGCCATGCTCGCAGTGCATTGTCGACGCAAGTGCGGACAAGTACAGATGACTGCAACCGAGGTACAATTTCCGCGAGCGCTGTTTTACTTCATATTGAAATCTGTAGCTCTCTAATCATGTATTTTGTTCAATAATTCACAAAAACACAATTGTAGGCACTGCACACGGGTCTTACACCCAAACGCTCCGTCAATCAGGCATGCAGAAACATTCTCTGAGCGTCTGAGAATGTGCGCTTTACTGCAATTGGCTGGATGAAATATTAACACGGGTCCCGGGATTGGCTGGTGCAGTTTGCCAGTTTTTACATTGGCTGCACCCCTTTGACCAAAGTGCAAAGATATTGTTAATTCCTTTATTGAGTTGCTCTGAAGAGTCTAGCTGCTTGCTGGAGGAAGAGAGCAGTCAGTCGTGCGAATTGTAGGACTGCTGGTAAGTTGTCTCGTCACAAAGGGTGGCCCAGGCAGCCTGCATGTCTCCGGTATAACGACGTTGCAGCCTCTGTGGCGCACCCCGCTGCTGGGAGCCATCAGGGCTTTACCTTTCACACTCAGTGCGTCACCCCTTGCGCCCCTCTGTCCCCATCTACGCGTGTACCTGTCCTGTTCAGCTGTCAACGCTCCACAGCACAGTTGTGGAGTGAATGTTAGACGTGGCGAAATGTAAATATGCCGGTTTTGATCTGCATTGTAGTTCTACACCGCTACACAATTGTACTGGAACAACATCTTAACGATGTTGCTTTTGCCAGATGAAATGGGAAACAGCGTATGGTTTAGCTGTATATGTAATATGTAATGCAGCCATGCGCGATAACGTCAGGGCCCTAGTTCCCCCGTCACTTCCCAACCTCTTGTATTCGTCCAGGAATAAGCAACGTAATTAAAGCATCCGACACAGTATTAAAAAGTGGTATTGATACAAATAAAATGATGTAGAGTGTAAACTAAAATGACGCTTGGCTCTCAATACACCTGCTTTTGTTGCGCAACGTGATGGTACTACTTTGATTGGCCGTGCAATGATGACAAAGCCCTGCCAAGATTCCGTCCCTTGACGCTTCGGCAAGACAAAATGCACGTGCTTAACTCACAGATCCATATTTTCAAGTGAATGTGACCCCACATAATGTAACTGGTGCACATGTGGGTCGGGTTCGCGATATATATATATATATATATATATATATATATAACACTACAAAAAAACTGTAGGGTGTGTCTTTTTTCGGTTTCACGTAGACGCTTGTAAAATACTTGCTGCATTTTCCGATATGTTTGCTAATTTGCTACATGTTGTCTGGAAACTACTTTAAATTTCTGTGCTTTTCTATCGTAAAATACTATCATTGGATGTGCAAATCCACTTGGTTAGGTGGAGGCAGCTCAGAACTGTAGCCCCTAGAAAACATTATTGTTTTTTAAATAAAAGCGCAAGACCAGAAACATGGGGGGATCGATGTAGGTGATAAGGTACTGTTGACTCAGTGGTTTTAGTTTGCAGGAGAATAGAAGCACAGGGGCCTTGCTTGCACTCTCTTACACATTAAACTGAGTTAGAGATCAGCACAAGTTATTTGCATTGGCTGATGCGCAGTGTTCACTGAACCAGTGAGATCTGTCCGCACTGTCAGCAACTAGGAACAGTGAGAGTAAATCAAATAAAAATAAAACGTGGGGGGTTTAAAGGTTAAACCTACCAGTGCGGCAGTTGAAATGACGGTTGACACTTGCAAAAGTAGGTGAGTTGGGAAGGACGTTCTAGGCGCTCTTCCGTTCCATATGCCACATTAGCCTGTGTAACATTGCTGTTATGAGTGCTCGTATGCGGTCAGCTTGCCGGCTACCACTGCTGGGCGGCATTTTTGTCTGCTTTATTCCTACAATCCTATACCTATGTGCCTGTGCTTCTACCCAGCGACACACACACAGACACACACACGCACACACGCACACACACACACACACACACACACTCACTCACTCACTCACTCGTCTCTGTTTTGGAGGTGTTAAAGCATGGTTATTTTTCAAAATACTCTGGGGCAGATTTACAAGAAAGTGACGCATCTGTAAAGATGCGTCACTTTCCCTGCGCCACCCAAAGAAACCCTTGCGCCACTATGGATGCGCCGTATTTACAATACGGCGCACCATGGCGCAAGGTTTGACAGATGCGTCAGAAATTCTGATGCATCTGTTGACGCAAAAGTCACGCATTGCTGGAGTCGTGTCGCAAACACGGCGCAACTCCAGTAATGCAGGGGGAGGCCTATCTTCATTGTGCTGCGTCACAAGAATTTGACGCAGTGGCGTCCTAGTAGTGGCGCAGTGAAATCTTGTAGATTTCACTGCGTCACTTCTACAAGGCTTTTTTGCGTTGAAACGCCCACCCTGCATACATTATACCTGACGCAGGTATAATGTGACGCAGGGCTTTACAACGTGACTCATCTCCCTAGATGCGTCACGTTGTAAATGGGCCGCATATTTACGCTGCTGCTGCGTCACAAAAAGTGACGCAACGGCGGTGCAAAAATGACGCAAGGGGCTTGTAAATCTGCCCCTCTGTTTTAAGTACCCCTCATAATCCGCACTCTATTCCCTTTCCTTTGGCTCTTAAGACCCCCAATGCGCTGCTTCTCATGTAATGATTAACATGATGTGTCAGCCCGATTGTCGAAAAATCAGAAGCTCACACCCCGCCACCCAGTCTTACTGACCAAGCTACGCCACTGTGTCTGCATTCCGTTGGTTAGGAGCCACATAAAAGAAAGCTGTCCCTCCCATACGAGACTGAAAAATGCAAGGAACTCATGCCATTGTAGCACCAACAGAATGGAGTGTATGCCAGTCAATGTAGTGGGCGATTATGAATCGAAATAAAGTTCAGGGCATGATGTTGCAGGGTTCTGTGATAAATACACAAGGCCTTAAAAATCATTTGCTGTTCTACAGAAGCCTTTGAGGTTCTCTAAGATGGCCTGAAATAGGACAGTGTGGGCGAAAGATATGAGAAGTCGAGTTCCCAGATTTTAAATAAATTGTTTGCTTTGTGTGAGCCTTTTTGCATGGCCATTTCACAGTGAATTGTATAGTCAATACTTAATAAAATACTAGTCGCTTGAACCACAGACTAGTGGGAGACTAATATGAGTAACAGATGAACCTAAAAATTATAGCGAAGCCGGGCAAAAAAGGATGGCGTTTCACTTTAGTGTTGAAGAGGTCGAAAAAGCAATCATATCTACATCTGGAGGAAAGGCTCCGGGCCCCGACGGGGTCCCAGCAGACCTTTACAAAGCTGATCCCAAGGTTTGGGCTAATATCCTGACCAATGTTTTTAATGCTGCATGCTTATATGGGTACCCAGCATCCTGGGGAAAGGCAGTGATCGTCCCTATTTTCAAAAAGGGTGTTAGGGACGAACCCATTTGTTATAGACCAATTTCGCTGCTAGATGCAGCAGCAAAGATACTGGGTAAGGTTGTTCTTAACCGTTTGACAGCTTGGTTGGATCAACGTAATGTAATTTCGGATCTACAGTACGGTTTTAGACCAAGAAAGGGAACTCTGGACCAGTGTTTAAATTTATACCTGGTGATAAATAAGTATACAGTTGCAAAAAAAGGCCCAATATACTTAGCATTCATGGATTTGACACAAGCTTTCGATTGTGTGAACAGATCGAAATTATGGGCAATTTTAAAGGGTATGGGACTAGAAACGGAACTTGTGTCTTTCTTATATACTATCCACGAAAATAATACGGCGGCAGTAAGATATGACAGTGAAGGCGGTTTGACAACATCTTGGGATGTGAAAAGAGGGGTGCGCCAGGGTTGTATCCTGGCCCCCTCTTATTCACATTATATATAAATAAGCTAGGAGATTTTTACAAGCTAGCTGCAAAGACATCCCGAGATTTGGTGAGGCAATGGTCCCGGCACTTTTATATGCGGATGACACCGTTTTATTAGCTAGAACCGCAGTGGGACTTCAATCACTTTTAGATAGTTTTATAACTTTTATGGATTCCTTAGACCTCTCTACAAATTTTAAGAAATCTCATACCATGTCGATTGGCCCTGGAAAACCCCAAAAGATACGTAAATTTTATTGTAAAGGGGTGGAATTAACGAGAGTCCCGACCTTCCCTTATCTGGGGGTTCTTTTTGATGATAGGTGAACGTGGTGCCCACAACTGACACAAAAAAAGAATACTCTCATTAGGGCAACGAGGGCCACACTAAATTTCGCCAAGAGAGTAGGGACTAAACCAATTCCCGCCCTGATGAAAATATACAAAGAGAAATGTATCCCCATGGCAACTTATGGCAGTGATATATGGGGGTATAAGGAAGGTAGGGATATGCAGCGTGAGGAAGATGTTTTTACGCAAGATTTTGGCTGTTCCGCATTCCACCCCCGCTTACATTTTACATGAAGAGCTGGGAGTGGGTTATATATCTGATCAAATTGCGGTAGCTCCTCTCCTTCGCTGGTTAAGAGTTTGGGCTAACCCTACTATTAATCTGAATCAGAAAATAATCACTGACTGTTTGGCATTGGATAAAGGTCACAGTATTTCGTGGCTAAAATATATAAAGGAGACGGTAAAATGGTTAGGAAGACCTGAGTTATTTACTAGTTTAAATTCCCTGGGTGAAACCGAAATCAGAAAGGTAAAATATCAATTTCTGTACAAACGCCAGGGACTCAGAGAAGAGAAGGAGCTGGCAAAATTTACAGTGAGAAGATACATAACGTTAACCTTGGATAACCAAATCCAGCCGTATCTTCATATTGTCAGCAATCCCTTCCATCGATATGTCTTAACTAGATTTCGTTTGCATATGATTCCCTGGCTTTTGGCGGTTCCCCAAGGATTTTCAAAACCAGGATCATTAAAACCTTGTCCTTGTGACAACTTCTCTGATCAAGATATTCTTCATTTTATCTTTTTTTGTGATTACTATGTGCTTTTACGAAAAAGGTTCATATTGCCATTAATCAGAGACTGTCACTTTACCCAAGTTAGGCCAGCTTTACTGTACCTCCAAATGTTATCCTCGCCTATGGTTTGTTTTGGGATTGCGAGCTTTCTAACAGGAGCCATTAGACATAGAAAAAAAATTGGTCTCTAAACTCTTTAATTTTTATAGGATTTTTATATTTAGGATTTTCGTCCTTTTTAGCTGTTATGAAGCCCGCTGTACGGATATTATTTTGTTTTCTAGCACATTGCATTTGCATTTTATATGATGTATTTGTTCTAACTGTATTTTAGAATGACAGTATAGAGGTCATTTCTTTTTAAATTGTGAGTCTTATTCCCAGGGTTTCTTAATATTTTCATTGTTTCTATCTGTATATTGCATTTTGCACTTTATAAGATGTATTTGCACTAAAATGCACATTGCACTTTATCAGGGCTCTGATGTATTTGCATCATAAGTATTTTAGAAATTTGGCCGCTGATTGCTATCATGGATGTGGTGTTCGTTCTTCATTTTAATTATAAGGCTCTCTTCTAAGGAAAAGGCAAATGAAATGTAAATGTATTTTCCTTGTCTTATACGTGCACATTTATGGCATTAAGTTGCCGAATAAAGTTTTCTGACTGACTGAGTAACAGAATTGTCACACATAGCACACCTTGTTAATAAAACCAGGAAGCGGTGAGGGGATTCATTTGTTTCATATTAAATGTTTTTGTACTCATATTGACAACCACTCAAATGTATTAATTCATTTGTATTTCCGTTTAACTTGACCATAGCTAATGTAGACCTGCATTTTAAAAGGACGTCTTTAATAAATGTGTGTGCTTTCTTATTTCTAAGATAAGCTGAAGTGTAATTTAATGAACACGATGTTGCCTAGCTTTCTTTATCATATGAATTATTTTCCTTGCGTGATAACACTAGAATGTTTCAATTAATTATAATTGTGCACCTGCAGAGAATACAGGCTGTCCAATGTATCTTGTTTGCTGCTGACAATTGTAAGTTTGAAGGTCGCTTAGAGACTCTTCATTTTAATTGATGCTGAGAAACTAAGGAGGGTCTCTGTACCTTCACCTGATTGGAGTGTTTTATGGCAACTATGTGTAGATGTAACAATGTTAGACATTTTGTGATGTAAGCTTGTGCAAGAGACCTGAGAAGCAGACATTTTTCCTTACTTATCAGAGTACACTTGCAGAATTTTCCAGAATGCCTATGCACATGCTTTTGTCCACTTCCTAGACAACTTAGAGCAGAGTAGGGTGCTCTCTTTATGGAAGAACTGATTTACTTAACCATATTCCTTTAAGACCGCCTTATACAAATTTTGCCCTCTTGCATATATGACTATTGATGAAGCAGATAAACTGCTGAGCCCTTTAACTGACGCATAAATCCAATTGTGACACATTTGAGAGAAAAATGACTGACATGCACCAATTGTGCTATCTATACGTTCAAGAATCATAAGGGAAAAATCAATCATGAGAAGACTTAGTTACTGCATCATAAAAGTATGCAGATAAATTGTAGGATAGATGGAAACATGTACATTACATAGTATAGGTTCATAGTTTAACCCATTTCAATTGCTGATTTGTATCAAAAGGTAAATGTGATGTAATTAGGTGTTGTAAGAATTCTAACCATTCTTAACAAAATAATGTGTGTGTGAAGAATTTAATGAAATTTAACATGATTTAGTGATATTTACATATGATATTGTAAGGTTTCATTCTAAACTCCATATTTTGCATTTGTGAAAATGTGCACCAAGTAGAACGTTTATACTAAAACCACGTTTATACTAAAACTAAATGTTATGTTAATTATATTTAATATAGCGCACGACTCGCCAATGGGAATCTTAGCGCTGTCAGCAGTTGCAGCAAGAATCGGCAAAGATTGGTAATTTTAAAATAGGTAGGCTTTCAACAATTTCCTAAATTGGCAATAGTTCAAGCAGGTACGAACATGCAGCGGGAGCTTATTCCAATAGGAAGGGGTCAAGTAAGAGAAAGCTCTCCCCCACCATCTAGTCAAACGGATGCGGGGGACACACAGAAGGGCTTTATTATAGGATCTTAAGCTTCTGCTGGGTACATACAAATTAATTTTCAGTTGCAGATAGCTGAGGCCTTTGACCTTTAAGGCGTTGTGGGTGAGACAGCAAATCTTAAAAACGCTCCTTTTTTTCACTGTCAACCAGTGTAGATCCTTTAACAGAGGGGCCAACAGAGTGCCAGGAGGAAGATTGAGAACAAGCCTGGCTGCCGTGTTTTGGACTACCTGCAGTTTAGCTACCAGCATCTCATTTACTGCCGCCAGTAGAGCATTGTCGTAGTCTAGTCTGCTTACTACCAGGGCTTGAACTAACATTCTTCTGGCAGATATTGGAAGGTAAGGAAATATTCTGCGCAGAAGACGCATATTCTAATAGCATAGTCCAGTGGTAGCCAAAATATGATCTTTCATCGAGGGGGGGCTTGGTCAATTTTTATACCATGGTTCTTCACGGATTGTTTGGGCAAAGGGATTGAACCCAGTTGGGGGGGCCACCACTCATCGGAACACAAAGACGTGGCCTTGCCAAACCGCACCATCTCCGTCTTATCTACGTTTAATTGTAGATAATTGTCATTCATCCAACTAGAAATGGCTAACATTTCCTTGGCAAAATGTTTTTTTGTTGTGGCCAGATCTGATTCAAATGTGAACATCAACTGGGTCTCGTCTGCATAAGAGATTATTCCAAAGCCATAAGGCTCTACAAACTTAGCAAGGGGTGCCACATAAATGTTAAGGTAAGGCTCAAACAAGGGCCCTGTGGGACACCCCTGTCCAGTCGCATTTTGCACGAGATATAAGGGCCGAGGGTAACCGTTTGGTATCTGTCTTCCAAGAAATGATGCTGCATTTAAGAGTGGAGCCTTGTATATCAATCGCTCGCAGCCTCTCTAGCAACCTGACATGGGAAACCGTGTCGAAGGCTGCAGAGAGATCTAACAGCATGAGCATGACAGGAGTTCCTGCCTCAAGTGCGGTCGCAGAGAATCGGTAACTGCCAGCAGAGCCGTTTCGGTGCTGTGGCCTGGTCTAAATCCGGACTGCGAAGGGTCCAGGATTTGATTCTCTTTCAGGTAGGCTGTTAATTGTTGATTGATTAAGCCTTCGAGCAGTTTACCCAAAAGGGGTAACAAAGATATGGGGAGATAATTAGCGAAAGTATTCCGGTCCAGATTAGCATTTTTTAAGATAGGTAAAACATAAGTGGCTTTCCATGCAGATGGGATGGTGCCTGTTAAACAGTAAGGTTAAATATCTCTTGGACCGCCAGAGCATGACATTTGGATAGAGATGACACCACTTTAGGAGGGCAAATGTCCAGAGAAGAACCTGATTTTGCTGCGTCCAGGGATCTCTGGATCTCCTCCAAAGTGAAGGGTTCAAACCTGTTTAGGATGGGAGTCTTGTCTGCTATCAAATCGGCCAAATTGCTAGTGTCGCCAGTAATTGTAGTGGATGGATGTAAAAGTTTAAATAAATCTGGGAGATTTTCTCCTGAAAGAAATTGGCAAGGGAGTCGCATAGTTCCTGTGACCCCAAGGGGAGTTGGGCACACGCCAGAGGGCTAGTGAAATCTTGAATAATTTTAAAAAGCACTTTGGGAGCATTGCCTGCCTGTTCAATTTGATTTGTGATGAAGTTTCATCAGGAGATGTTGATGTTTAAGTGATATCTAGATAATGCTAGTTTGTTTTAGTCCTTGTCATGCAGCTTTTTAGTTCTCAGCCATCTTCTCTCTAAGTTTTTGCAAGCAGGTTTTTCTATTTTTAGCTCTGTAGTATACCAAAGGGCTGACGGTCACAATTTAGATAAACTTCGTTATTTTTGGGGCACTGTTAAATCCAGAGCCTCTGTTAGAGTAGTGTTACAATTGTCTAAAATGTCATTAACATCTGAGTTATTTGCTGGGAAACTGAAGCGAAATGATTCCCTGAAAGCATCAGGAGATAGTAAGTGCCAGGGCCTACTTGTTGTTTTTTCCGTTCTGCAATTATCCATCATATTGGATGTTTGAGAAGATTGGACATAGAAGGGAATCATGAAGTGGTCAGTCCAAGTTAGAGGCCTAGGTGCCTCACATACAATAGATTCAGAGTTAGTAAATAATAAATCAAGGGAATGGCCAGCTTGATGAGTAGGGCCATTGTTTCGTTGATACAAACCAAGCGTTTCCATGTCTGCTATAAGCTTCGCCACTTCTGAGTTGGTATGATCTTCTCCATGGTAGTTAAAATCACCCAGGAGAAGAAATGTTTTAGTGGCTAGTGCTTGGGTGGCTATGAAACTCTGAAACATTTAGGGAATAATCTTCGTTCATGTACTAATATGAATCACCAGAAAAGATATTAATAATTTATGTTTTGAAATCATTTTACACATTGGTACTTTGAAAATGCTGTAATATGTCATAGTTACACGTGCTATTTACAACAAAACTAAAATGCTTATGAGTGCAAATAAGTTGAAAGAAATATATAAGGACCCAATGGTTATAGATGAAATTTATATTTCCATTATTTTATATTCTGTATTTCATTAACCAAATTCAATTTAGGCCTGCATTTTCCTTACTTTGCTTGATTCTGTTCTCATGGAATGGATTTGTAAACTTGCAATGTGAAGAGACACTATGTCTCAGAGGGAGAGTTCTCATCCCCTACGAGGACAGCTTGCAACAGTTACGTTACTTTGGGAACATCTGCCATGAGAAACTGTCCTCTTGAACTCACTCGTGGTTTTGCAAAAGGACTATTGTTTGAAAGTTATGCACACTGGATGGTTCGACAACGTATGTGATGATCTCCACCTTTTTGCTATAATATGTGTCTTCTTTATGCTGCATGACAATCGCCCTATGCGAACTGACCAATGGACTGAGTGGTCTGGCCAGATGAGGTGACCCAGAAGGTGTCACCCCGGAACTTGAGCATTATATTATGCGTTTATGTGACGGAGAGAAAAGGGGAAATATTCTTTGGACTTACTCTTCACCTTTTGGGCAGAGCTTTTTGGAACTTCCTTGCGGACTCTATTGGTTTTCCTTTGGACTGACACATACTCTGTGTGCACTATTCTCAGACTTCTTTCCCTCTCATGGGAGAGTACTTTTGAGCTGTCATGGCTCATGTCCCTTCCTCAACTGTCCCAGAGCTTTGGTAATTAATGGCAAACTCAAATTTTGATTTGACTATCTTGTACTCTTCGGTCTTAGATGCGTAACTCTAACTAAATCCTGTTTCTGTCTCTCCATGATTTGTCTCCAATATTCGATTGTGCATTCCAATTGAGTTATTGATGGTTGAAGGGAATTCTAATAGAGAGATCTCTGAACAGCAGATACTAATGTCATTATTCTTCATAGCTCTAACCCATTTATTGGATAGTATGATCTTGGTTCAACTGAATTTCTTCAGGAGATTTGGTCTAGCAGTGATAATGCTTTACTTGTATAGCTTAGTTCTGATAGTTATATACATGAATCTAATTACGAGTTTGTAGGTCAGTTACCCAATTCCTGGTCCTCATTGGTTAACTGGAGTTGGATCCCCTATGTCCAACCCCTCTTGGCATGAAGCAAGAACTAATTCTGGTAGCGTGTCGGATGGTTTATCTGTCCGATTAAGTTAGGAAATGGGAGAAGGGGTCCATACTGAGATCCCTATTGAAATCCCCTGTCCAAAGATTGCCCACCCCAGCTCAAGCTCAAAACTCATGTTCAGTTGAAGGAGACCAAGTGCCAGTACTGACAGAAGAGTACAACAAAGACGGTTTAAAGCAGTGGTGTGAGTATCAATAGGGTTGCGCGTTGCAAATGCTTAAGCTTAGATTGCGGTAATGTGAAATGGCTGTATGAGGTTCTGCAAAGTGGTTCGAGTCCACATTTGAGTGATGCGCTTTTTACAGAAAAGTTGAAGTTGTTATCTGGTCCGTCGTGACCTAAGATGCCGGGATATACACCTACTGGTAGTCTAAGTGTGGCATGCGCTGAGTAACTTGTCTGCTGCGTTTTGAAGGTGCTGTTCGTGAGATGTCGTCGTCATTACCACCAAGAAGTGAAACTTTCTTTGTGTGAGTGAGGGATACTGTTGTTACGGTTGCTCTCAGTGCACGGGGAAAAATCATGACACCCTCCGTGAGATCGCGCTGGCTGAAGTCTCACTTGAAGTGTATTGGAAAATAGATTTGATCATTGTATTTGGTTAGACTTCTTGTGTGAAAGGATCTATCGTTTCTTTAATGGAGCAGACCGCTTGAAATAGCTTGCATTGTGTAAAGAATTTTGCTTAGAGAAAACGCGCATGAAGTATTGTAAAGGAGGGGTAGCCACTGCGAGGAGTGAGATTGACATCACAGTGTGCTGCGCTAGTATTGGTTGGTGTAACTCTGCGTTGTGATAGGGTAACTACGTCGCCGCGCTGGTATTAGTTGTGAAGGAGCTAAACAAAGAAGTGTAGAGAATTATTTGTAAAGGGCAAAATTTGCGAGAAAATGAAAATTTTAAGGAGCTTAATGCAGGGGGATGCAGCCGTACCTACTCGAGGAGGGGTACCAACACCACCTGAGGGTACACCAGCAATGTATATGTCCCAAGAGAGAGGATATCACTTGTGTATATGGCTTGAAAATTTGATGAAATACACTGAATATGATGGACCATTAGCTTTCCCCCGATATGGAAACATTTAATGTTAGAATTCTTGAAAATTTGAGGTGACAACTATATGAGATTAAACCGCCTCCTAGGCCTATGCAGTTCGAGGAGCTTAGTGAATGGGAACATATCACCCATCAAAAAGATAAACGGAAATGTCAGGCAAGGTACAAGAATACTTTAAACTGATATGTCGAGGCTACATGGGATGCTCCACAGAAGGCTTGTAGAACAGATATAGCAGAGGGAACCAGAATGTATCCTGTAATAGTTGCAGAGAAAGAGCAAAAGGGGAACTGTAAGGAGAAGAAAAGGCATCTTGAAGAGCCAAAAACACTAGCTCCGGATGGAGACAGTGCTCACGAATTTGATGATGAATTCTTAAATTAATTATTACTGACCCATCCACTACCTTATAATAAAGATCAACCGCAGAGTTTAACAAATTCTTATTTGGGGAAAATTCTTGTTGCACCTGCCATGCCCATAGATCCAGTCCCACACCTCCTTCACACCAGTGGGTGGAAACGAAGGAATGCCTGATGTGAATATTCAGACCGTTTTGAATCCACCAGAGGCTTTGAATGTCCCCGTAACCATAGGTCCTGTAGTTCCTTTATATCAGCCAGGGAATAGAGGACAAAATATACATGCATGCATACATTGTCTGTCCCTACTGGGATAAATGGTTCAACTTCTACTCCTGCAGATTTGAGATTGAGACAGCCTACTCAGATGCCTTTAATTACAACCCCAGGTGATATTACTTGTGGAGCTAGCGCTGCTTCGAATGTGCATTCCACTCGATTAAATTCTTCCAGCGGAAGGTCAGGGCAGGACCGGCAAAGACTTTCTATGTACCTGAGAATGGTATGGTAACTCCTCAGGAAACCTTCTTCTGATGAGAACGCCAGACTCTGACGTGTCCCTTTTACATTCTACTCCTATTGCAAGAATGGAAGGTCAGCATGAGTATTTACTAGGGAACACAGCAGAAGGGCAAACAGGTCCTACCTCTCAAGAATTTGATGATTGGCTTAAAGGTATAGTTACTCCTGCAAATGATACAGGTGTTGGAATTGGTGGAACAAATGCCCTGGGAATGAAAAATATATAGGTCCCTTGGTGTAGCGAGACACGAGGCGGAATGTAAAATGATTATAGGAACCATAAGCCCTGCTACGATAGTTGCTTATCAGGATGATGAATTCTTGTTCATCTGTGAAGACATTACCAGACGTCCTTGAAATACACATGAAAAGTTATCTGAATTGGCATAGAAGTATGGAGTGGATGTGCAAAAGTGGAAAACATGACAAAAACCCTATAGAATAGATTTCAGGGATATTGAAAACATGAGACCTTCAAGAAGGAGGATGCAGATTAAAGAATTACTGGCTTTCCTTAAGAAAGGGTAAGAGCTGGAAAAATGGGAAGGTCAATGGGCCAAGAAGAAGGAGACAAAAAAAGTTGCCATGTAAATGTTCCCGGTCATCGAAGAAGATGGGGGTGAGGGAGCGAGGATGCTCCCTATGAGAGAGGTACCTGGAGGAGAATATGTACATGTCTCTTAGACTAGACCAGACATATTTTGCTTTACAAATGACTTTCCAACATTGAGAGAATGTCCTGTATAATAGTACAAACAACTTGAACGGTCTGTTAAGGTTTCAAAGGTTTTGCTGAAAGATTTAGATACCTAATTTGAAATTGTGGTCCCAAGTGACTTGTGGGCTAAATGTAAAATTGCTGTCAATTGGCCTGAAACCGAACCAGTTACAAATGCTCGCACAGGTGCACCATCTCCTGAGGTGATGAAGAAATATAACCAAGCCATTACCTATTTTAAAGGAAAAATGTCTCCTAAAGAAATTGATTGGGTAAAAATTGACAGGACGACTCAAGAATTGAAGGAAACTATGAGAGGTTATTGCAGGCATTCAAGCAATACAGTTGAATGGAGAATGTGTCCGAAAAAGATATGGAACATTTTGTTTATCAGTTTGTGTATGGACTGAGACCTGAGATTAGCAGCCTGATCCAGCAGAACTTAATTTGCTGGCAGAGTAAGCCTGTAGATGAAATACTCCGTTATGCAAAATATGGTGGAGACTAAATTGAAACAAAACACAAGAAGCTCAAGGAAAAGCCAATGATTGCCCAAATGAAGGCAGTTCAGAAGAGTCCAGGTGGAACATGTGTTGATTCCATGTTTGTTGTGCAGGGAGGTTATCAGCAGACCCCAACGATGCAAGGGGTAAGTGGAGGACAACAGCAGGGTATGGAGCCCCAAGGTAGAGGTTGAGGTGTTTCAATTCACGGGGAGCCAGGAACCGCGAGCCGCATCAGGAGCCGCGAGCAGCCGCAGGGAGCCGCGGGGAACCAGGAGCCGCGGGGAGCTGAGGGAGAGCCGCAAGCCGCGCCATGCTGAGAGATGAGCGGGCACTAGAGCTGGAAATTACCGAGAACTGCCGAGAATTACCGAGAACTGAGACCTGAGATCTGACAGAACAACGCCCAGCCCAGCACAGCGGTACAGCGGCACAGCGGCGCAGCAATCAGTGAGCGGTGAGGGGGCTACAGCACAATGCACCGGGTGAGGTGAGTGGGTGAGTGAGAAAAACTGAAAAGCCTGAACGCTCACCACCCCTACCCTCACATCCCTCATACCCCCCTCATATCCCCCACGTAGCCCGGACCCTGCTCAGCCCCACCAATACCGCTGAGGAAAAAGAGAAAGGGGAGAGACTCTCACCAGGAGCGCAGGATACCTGGCTAGTGGTGGTGGCTATCGGTTGGGGGTTTGGAGTGAGCAGCGTGGCAAGAGAGCAAGTGGGAGTGCCCGCATGCAAAGGGACAAAGGCGCATAGGCAGCGCAACAACGGAGAAGGCTGTAGGAGTCAAGGCATTTCACTTTTGGCTTAGCCTAACTACGTGGCAAGGAGAGTGGCCTAGGCAGCGCATGTAGAAGAGTGCTCACAGGAAACAGTCCAAAAAACTAAGGGAGTGATTTTCACGAATCCCAAAACACCTTCAAACACCTTCTCCTGGTGTGGGGAGGACAATGCTTAAGGGAAAACTGATTAAACCAAAGAGGATGGACGTTGACTCTGATAAAGAAGCCCACAAGGGCCAAACAACTAGGGTCACAAGGAGTACGGCTCAGAACTTTAGACAAGAGTCGCACACCGTGAGCCCCCTTTTACAATCTTTTCAACAAGGGCTCATCACCCATTATTTTCAGACGCCGGGCAGTTCGCCACCCACTGGTATCCCTGCCGGGGGGACGGAAGAGCCGGAAGAGGTTACTGCGAGTAACCCCCAAGCATCTCGACCCGGCCAGGCACTCGTCAAGCAGCTAGATATAAAAAAAAAAAAATCTGGGGGAGGAAGCCATCTCCTGCCCAATGAAGGGGACCAGGACCAGGTCCAGGCACGGGATACATGGGCACAGGGAGATCAAAACTCATCCCCTTCTAGCAGGTGCAAAGTACAAGACGCAGAGGAAAATAGCATAATATATAAAGAAAGGATTGGCGACTCTGACCCCGGGAGGCTCACAATAGTCGCTGGGATTGGAATGAAGCCCATTGACTTGATACACAGCCTTTCACCAATCAAAGCCTTGATCCATCGGCCCCAGGAGGAAGACATGCCGGAAGTCATCGAGGGCAAAGATCCAACGCATACCAGTCCACGAGACATCTCACGATTAAGTTCAATGGTTTCATCTACTGGACGCCGACACTTTGACTCACCAGAGATAGGAGATTTCACCAACTCCTTTTTACAAAAATTAGAGCAGACAATTGAAAGGACTTTGGACCTTACCCCCCCTCCTTATCGGGAGAGGGGACGTGGCAGAAAATCAGGGCAAAGAACGAGTAGGGATGTCCCTATCGACAGGCCTGAAGGATCGAGATGAACAAGACGAGCAAGAAGACACCTCCCTTCTGACAACCATCAGAGAAGCAAAGAAGTCAATAGCCAAGGCCCTAATATGGCAAGCAACTAAAATGGAGGTCCAAGTTGACCTTCTACAATCAATAGCCCAGTGCCTAGAGAAGCAGGGCCGCAAACTGGACGAATTGGAGGTAACAGTCAAATATAATCAGGCAATGATAGTTCGGACAAGCTCAAGTGCCGACATAATAGAAAAGTGGGCCGAATTGCCAGAAATATTGGGGGATATAGTGGCACTAACCAAGAGCAGAGGCGAATCGTTAAAAATACCAGGAACAATTGAATCGCTGGAAAAGGGCAAGCTCAAAGTGGCCTTCAAGGGCGAACACGGCCGAGCGAGGGAAATGGAAATAAAAGCCTTAGAATGAGAAGAACAGCCAAGAGACTCTGGCACCCCCGACAAAGAGTGATACAGAGGAAGCTCTGGCAAGATCTGTTATAAAGGAAGCCGAAGAGCAGAAAATGACCATGGAGGGGGAAACTGAAGCCAGAACAGAAGGACCCCTAACAAGGAGGGCGAAGAAAAAGCTGAAGAAACAGCTGAAGAGATCAAAAATGAAAAGAAGATCCATCTTGCCGGCAATGTTGAACAACCATAGACCTGAGGAGAAAAGCAACTCACTTCCACTCTACCCGATTTTTAATCCCAAACAGAAGATCAAGAGCCAGCGCCCACCGGCAGACATAGAAAAGGCCAAAGAAAGAGAAAGGGACGGTGTAACACAACAAGGCAGGGTTCAAGAAAACCAGGCGGACCAGGCTGACCTACCACACCCAGCAGTGTTATCATCAACGGCCGCCCAGGCGACAACAAACGGGGCCAGCATGGGCAAGGAGGACGCTGCCACACAAATAAGGCTCTATGACCTATTGGAACTGGAGGGTCATAAAGGCCCTATGGAGCATACTACATCCCCACCGATGGAGCAAAAGCATATAGCTAGCACGCTGGGAAATAACAACAGGGCGGAAGATGAACAACATTGGCGAACCTTGATCGAACCCCCCCACAGTTTGAGATCAAGCAGCAAGTGCAATGGGGGGGGCCACACAAACAATAAATCTTGCAGAACCATCTACATTATACGAGGTGGCGCTCACCCCCAGGTACCACATGGAAGGGCCTCACGACATCTTAAACAGAACTAATATCCTCCGACTTTTTGGCCATGTCAAATCACTGTCTCAGATCACTTCGGAAAACATAGAGTGGGTAAAATTCAAAAGGTCACAAGGAGACAGCCATGGCGATTCAACCCTCCTGGGCTTTTGCGAGCATTCCCTCCAACGGGCAGTCCTCGGTGAAGCCCAACAATTCGCAAGTTGGGGCATAGAAGTAACAGAACCCACTCAACCTAATTATCCCTTCATCCTCATACCTCAAACAGACGGGCCGGGGCCTACATCAATCCTGAAAGACACCACCCACAACAGGAAACGAGGAGAATACATTAATGAACGCCCTAAAACACCAATAAATGTTTCTATCTTTCAAAGAGACAATCTGCGAAGAGTGCTAATGGGTCAAATGAAACAGGCTGCAAGAGGCGACAGCTGGCAACAGCACCCCTAGCCAAAATCAACTCCTCGTTAGAGAAGGTAGGGTAACGCTGGTGCGGGAAGATCAATACCAAGGCCAAAACTCGGACCTCCCCCAAGAATTAACCCTCATATCATGGAACATCGCAGGGTTAAACAAAAAAGCAGGGACCAAGGAAGTACAGGACTACTTTACAAAAGGGGACATAATTTGCTGTCAAGAAACTTGGTCAATGACATCAACACCCATAGTGGGCTTTCATGAACATCGGATTAATGCAACAAAAAAAACATCTTCATAAGCCATGCGAGAAAACTCAAGCCCACAGAAATAAGAGTAAACTCCCCAGACCTGCAAGCAATGACAATCGTTGGGTTAAGGGAGGGCCACCTGCCGATTAATCTGCTGCTCATAAACTGTTACATCAACCCTGCACTGACTACTGCCAGTATGGCATCTCTCACCAACACGCTGGAAGATGTATTAATAAAATATGAGCACTACAATGTAATCATCGTAGGAGACTTTAACTTGAGAGGTTTGGAAAGTGCCCCGGGAAAACAAAACAAAGGGCACACGGCAGGCCCATTGCTCTGTCTTCTTAAAAATGTTAAACTCTACTCAACCCACTTCCTGATGAAACTACGATCACCCTTGTGGTGCTCAAACCATCGTTTCGGAATATATCCTCTATAGACTATATCTTAATCAACGAGAAAACGGCTGATAGGTTGGAAGAATTCCAGTTCGATGATAGAGGGGAAAGTGACCATAGGCCTCTATGCGCAAGATTTAACTTAGGAATGGAAGCAGCAGATCTCCAGAAAATGATGGGAGAAACCACAGGGGACGAACGTTTCAGAGCCATTAAAAGAATAAAATGGACAACCTCTCTCAAAGGGAAAATGCAGGAGTGGGTATTAACGTGGCAGGCTCGAGGACCACGGGAGACCGACTCAGAGGTGATTGGTCTCTGGGAAGAACTGACAGAAGACCTGTGGCGGAAGTTGGGCAAAAATCACCACAAAAAACCTTTGTCATTAGGCCCATTCGGTAAAGAACCCACAGACACCGAAGAGCCTGAGACAATGTAAAGGAGCGCTAATGAAGGCACTTAGAAGAAGGAAGAAAAGAGGAACATCAGCAGAGGGGGCCTCTATAGTTGCATTGAGAGCCACCTTCAGGAGGAAAGTAGGTGAGCAGAAGAGGAAAGAGATGGAACAAAAAAGGCTCACGGTCTTTGCCCTGCTAAAGGAAAAGAACAACGCTAAGTTATGGAGGTATATCAACCGCCTGAGCTCTCAACCTAGGAGCAAGGAGAACAACATTGCAAGCAACGAGTGGGAAGTGTACGTAAGGGGATTATATATCAGAGGTACATCAGCTACTGAGCAAGCCTCTCCGAAGAACATCCGGGAAACAGGCACCTACATAGCCACTCTCCCCAAGCATACAGACGAAGCAGGACAAACGACGCTTGAGGGCAATGGATTTACGGAAGCTGAAATAACGATGGAGATTAGGAAAATGAGGAATGACGGGGCGCCATGCCCAAACGGCATTCCAGCCATGGCTTTTAAAACGGCTCAAACATTCTTTTCCACAGTCCTCACCCCTTATACAACTTTTCATATGCAACGGCAATAATTCCACACTCCTGGAAAGGGTCTATCCTCTTCCCTATTCACAAGAAAGGCGACCACTCCAACCCCGCAAACTACAGACTAGTGGCCTTGCTGGATGTAGAAGCCAAAGCTTTTTGCCAAACTACTATTGAGAGATCTAGAGGACTGGGCTAATAACGAAATACTACCATTCTACCAGGCCGGCTTCAGGAAAAACAGCGCAACAACAGACAACATCATGGCCCTGGCCTACCTCTCAAAACGTGCTGTGAAAGTCAGGCACCTGCCGTTGTTCTGCTATTTTATTGATTACAGCACGGCTTTTGATAAAGTCGACAGGGGCAAACTCTGGGGAAAACTGTCATCCTGGGGGGTACCTCCCAAGCTATTGAAAGCCATCATATCCCTTCATGAGGGGACCTGGGTACAAGTTAAGATCAGCCCCACAGCTCTATCAGCAAAAGTTGAAACCAACAACGGACTGAAGCAGGGCTGCGTCCTGGCCCCCCTACTATTTAATCTTTACACAGCAGACATGGGGGGAGCCCTGAAAGAGGCAAGTCTAGTTCCACCGAGACTGGGCACGACGAGAATGGCAATTCTTCAGTACGCAGATGACACCGTAGTGATGGACCACACAAGGGTGGGCCTCCAAAGAGCACTTAAAGAGCTGGGGAAGTACAACAAGGAAAATCACCTGACAGTTAATCAAGGCAAAACAAAGATAATGATATTTGGCAGATACCCGCATAAAAAACCAGCAGTCTGGAAGCTGGGAGGTCACCAAATTGGGACCACCGCAGCCTATAACTATCTTGGTGTTTGGCTAAACTAGAGGGCAACATCTGCAGCTCATACAAAACATCTAACTGCTAAAATCAACAGTGTAATTTTATCAATGAGACGCCTAAGTCAAAGCTTGACTAGCCCCACAGCAGACCCCATGCTGAAGGTCCTTAGGGCAAAACTAATTCCGGCCATTAACTACGGTCACTTGGCATTTCCAGGAGCTTTAGACAAACTTATAGCAGCAGCGCAGGTCAAAGCCCACAAGATCGTGCTGCAAGTACCCAGGAACGCAAGGAACACGAGATTACGGCTGGAATTAGGGCTCGGCAGACCCGAACTGGCCCTCCAGGGAGATCTAATAAAGTATTATATTAGAGTCCTTAAAGCACCGCACAGCTCTCTCAAACATCATCTTGTAACAATTTTCAGAGAAGAGGACTCCCCCTGGCACACCAAGCTGGGCAAAGCAATAGAGACCCTAAACATAGATCCCAACAGTCTGTCCCTAACAGATATCCTGCATAAGGCTTGGTCGAACATCATGAGATGGCCGGTCCGCTCCATTTCGTACGAAAAGGATCTAACTGCACTCTGACATAACACCTATACGAAGGCATTGGACGATTCTTACATCTTGGGGAAAGCCCAACCATACCTAAGGGAAGCACTAGGGGCCCAGGCACGTAAGAAAATCCTTTTTATGAGGCTAACGGCCCTTAGAATTGGGGACTTCAATCCAGCATGGGCACGAACAGACGGAGCCGTTTCATGCCGCCTATGCAACTACCAATGGGAATCTTGGCTCCATTTACTATGCTGTTGCCCCAAATTTACCAGCGAACGACAGAGGCTGCTTCGTCCCATTTTAAGAGCCCTTGGCATTAGAACTTGCAAGGAGGCATCAGACTGGTGCTTCTCGGAAATAAAAACACACCACCTTGCAAGAGCGGCAAAATTTACTTACCAGATTGGACAAGCTCTAGACGCTAGAGTATAATTTGATTTTCCTCAAGCTCTTGAAATTCAGAGTCAGATTAATGCGCCAACAAGGTGTTTCTATAACATCCATGGGCAAAGAAGATCTTGCCCGCCACTTCAAGTGCTTTGACTGGAACATTGCCGCATTAAAATTAAGTTCCCGGATTGAAAGCAGAAAGGACCCTGCAACACAAGATTGACTGTCGGAAACGGGGTTTTAATTCTCACAGGAGGCCCTGGGAGGGGGGTGGAATGGGTGGGTGGGCAAGGGGGGTTGGGTTCTAATTTTAGCTTTTTACTGTAATGGTTTTAAATAATCGAACGGTTAACAATAAATCAATCAATCAATTCATGTGTTGAAGAGGACAAATCTGTGTCACATTGGCAGCAAGTTAGGGCATTGGAAGCACGACTGTCGATTTTAATCGAGGAAATAGGGGACCGATTCAGAACATTGGAAATGCACAGTCACAGGGAGTTGGCCTGGTACAGACTCAACGGGTTCACAGGCAAAGAAATCCAACTCAAAATGTGCCCCGAGCCTCGATGTCCCAAATGAATGGCCAGATTCAGAAATACAATTTGAATAAAGGATTTCATACAGATGCAAAATCTCATGCAAATCAGAATGTGTCTCAGCAATACTCTTTGATTCAAATAAATGATGCAGACTCAGACCTGTCACAATGACGGTGCCTGAGAGAGGAGAAGGAATGCATGCTTGGCACATCTTAGAGGTAGACCAGAGTGGACCCTACATGGACGGCAAGGTAAATGGGACTCCTATCTCTTTCTTTCTTTATTCGGTCAAAATACATTCGACCATAAAAGCACAATAGACATAAACAAACATATATATATAATACATAATATAAAACATTATCAATCCTATTTCATATCACCAACTCATATATGTAATACAGAGTACCAAATGCTAATAAATCATATTTCAATCTTAAAAACAATTCATTCCATACCAGCCTAAAAATCAATTATATTGGCTTATGACCATTAAAAAGTATAAGATCGTGGAACAAAGTACAGGAGGGTAAGAACCTCAGATCACAGATCTGGGTCCGCCATACGATCCTGTTCCACTTGCCCAATCTAATACCTAATTGTTAAAATTACATATGAAGCATCAATAGCTAGTATTTTCTTTAAGTGGATGGACCTTTCTTCCTGGCATAAAAAACACTCCATAAAAAGGATGACATTCTTAAACAGATGTCGATTGTAGGTAAGGACTGTAGGAATAGATAGGCCGGACGGCATTGATTGAAGTCTAAGTGCTTTAAGTAACTTAGTATATAAAGTTTCCTCCACTTCTTATAGAATTTGCAAAATAGTACGACATGCATTGTCGTCTGTGTTGAAACATTATCACAAGGGCAGTTTGATAAATTAGGGGACCAGTCATTTGGTTCAGGAAAGGTAACCATACGATGGAAAGTGTCCATTCTAAAACGAGTTAAAACATATCTGTGCTTTTGATGTGGAACATGTCTAAGATATAATTGCATGTTGTAACTAGTTAAAATAAGCTGGTTTCTTAGGACAGAGGGTTTTAACAGTTCGGCAGACATCATAATGTTCTCGAGATGAGCCACACAGTTGGCCTTTAGGTCTTTCCTGTTTAATTTGACTAAACATTCAGGGTTGGTAAAATATTCTGGGTGCCCCAGGTCCTGACAGAAGCACTCTTCGTATTTTAACAAGGGAATTTGTGCATATATGGTTGAATTTAAACAGTTATTCACAACTAGGAGCCAAGGGGGTGAAAAAGAACAGGTCGCCCCCCACTCACAAGGTTCAATACAAAAAAAGGCCTGTTCTATCAGCTGTCTGGACTCCTATGGGCGTCCACCATATGTTTTCTCAGGCACACAATATTGTGTGACACGGCAGTGGATCAGTATCTCCCATCTGCCAAAGAGTGACTAAGATCACTACTTTTAAAACCTAGTGTTTCGTACTGTATCTACTGGTGTGACCCCCCTACAAGCGTAACAAGGAGGAGGGGTGAAAAGAAGTGGGAAAAAGAAGGCAGTGCCTCACAGGAGTAACACCATGGGAGTTTACAGACTGGTACTCGCCTGTATCCTCAGGTTCTCATCATTAGCAACTGCCAACTTATAAGTCAAATAAAGAGTGAGGAAAAAAGAAGAAGAACGAAAACTGTTTGTGTTCAGTGCAGAATAAGTGAACCCTATAAAGGAAACCGGTTTAAAAGTAGTGATCTTAGTCACTCTTTGGCAGATGGGAGATACTGATCCACTGCTGTGTCACACAAACAGTCCCTGATGACAAGCCGATTTAGAGCAGTATACTCTGGCGACCATATTTTATGCCAGAGCAGGATCGGTTGGGTTTTAATTAGATCCACAAGAAACAATACTCCCAGCTCTGCATGACAGACAAAAGTTGGGGCGGACTGGGGAGTGGCAAGTAGATATCTTAAGAATTCATTCTCCACTAGTTGTATTGCCATACAATTTACATGACCCCACATGCCCGCCCACTCCTATCTCATTTCATGTCGATACAGGTGCTACCCGTTCCACTGTAAGAAGAGTGGAAATTCCAAACCTACCCCTCTCAGGGCAAAGAATCCAAGTTGTGGGAGTTGCGAATCGACAAATGTCAAACCGGGTGGCAAAACCCATACCTGTGAAAATAGGTTCTTTTGAGGATTTGGACAAATTTGTTGTGTCTGATTCAAGTCCAGTAAACTTACTGGGATGAGACTTGTTGTGCAAACTTAATTGCTCAATTTTTTGTACTCTAAAGGGAATGGAGTATCACACAACTGATGAGGATCTTGTCTTTAAATTGGCTAAACAGAATTTAGAGGTCAAAGGATTGTTCCCCATGTTAACCAGAGATGACCTGCCTCTAGAATTGAGAGACACTGCATTTCCAGATGTTTAGGACTTGATAGGAAAAGATATTGGTTTAGTCAAAAGTGGGGCTCCAGTAACAATTACTGTGAAGCCTAATGTTGAATTCCCATGAATCCCGCAATACAATTTGAGTCCAGAAACCATTGCAGGGATTTCTCCTCTGATTGATTTGATGTTTGAGCAAGGAATCCTGAAACAAATAATGGGAAGTCTCTGTAACTCTCCTTTTATGGGTTTGCAGAAACCCAATGGTAAATACCGCGTTGTTCAGAATTGGTGCAAAATTAATCAGATTGTAGTCCCATGTTGTCACGTGGTACCAAATCCAGCAGTGATTTTTATTCCAGATTCCATGTGAAGCTGAGTGGTTTTCTGTCACTGATTTTGTGTCAAGTCTAATTTGCCATCCCGTTGCACGACAGTCAGAAACTTTTTGCTTTCCGGTTCAGCAATCATGTTTTGGCATGGTGCCGAGTTCCACAAGGGTATATGGAAAGCCCCTCCATATTTAATCAGATTTTAAAGAAAAATTTGGAGTCTTTCGAGAGGCCTAATTATTCTGTTCTCGTTCAGTACATTGACAACTTGTTGGTAGCGTCAAGTACTCAGGAGGCTTGCACTCGCGATACCATCACTTTTCTGAATCATTTGGCTGTGAATGGACATAAGGTGTCACTGTCCTAATTGCAATTTTGCCAGAGAGATGTTCTGTATCTTAGACATCATATTGAGAAAGGACCAAGGAAAGTGTCCCAAGACAGAATCACTGTGATTCTAAACATGAGTCCGCCAAGTACTCAAAAGGAAGTTTGCATGTTTTTAGGAATGGTTGGCTTCTGTCGACTATGAATTCCCAATTTTTCTCTGACAGCCAAACCTCTTCAGAGGCTGACACACAAAGACGCGTGAGACCCTATACCTTGGGATGATGATTGCATGTGCTCTTTTACGGAACTGCGAGAGAGTCTTTGTCGAACTCCAGTTTTGGGAATGCCAGATTATAACGAGCTTTACTCTGTTTTGCAGTGAGCGCGAGTGCTGCGCATTCTCAGTACTAGCTCAAATGCATGGTACTGCGCGCAGACCTGTAGCATATTTTTCGGCAGCTCTTGACCCTGTTGATATCGCATTACCTGGATGTATGAAATCTGTTGCTACAACATGTGTGAGTTTGGAGCAGAGTGAGAGCATTGTGATGGGACATCCGCTTAAGGTGTATGTGCCACATTCAGTTGAGGTCTTGCTTGCTCGTACTCGAATGCAACACCTCACAAACAGCCGCATTTACAAGGTATGAGCAGATAATCGTGAGAGCTGAGAATGTGACTGATGCAATGCACAAGTTTGAACCCTGCAACTTTGATGCCCCTTTCTGGAAATGAGGTTTTGATTGATGAAGCTGATCATGATTGCCTGGACGTGACTGAGCTGTGTACAAAGCCAAGACCAGATATCCTTTACACCCCTGTGCCTGAATCAGATCATGTGCTGTTTGTTGACGGATCTTGTTTGCGAGATGCAGAAGGAATTCTAAAGGCTGCATATGTCGTACGTGCAGTTGCGGGTGTGCTTGAAGCTTCATGGTTGCAAGGTGTGTTTTCTGCTCAAGTGGCCGTGTTGGTGGCCTTGCCGTAAGCCTGTAACATCTCTGACCAATTCCAAGTTACCATCTTCACTGTCAATCAGTACGAATTTGATGTCGTACATGACTTTGGGCAATTGTGGTCACAGCGGTGGTTCATGACCTCGTTACGGTCCCCTATCCGTAATGGAGAGAGTGTTAGAAACCTCTTGCTGCCACTAAAATTGCCTATGCAATTTGGCGTGGTGAAGTGTACTGCCTATTAACAGGGAAATGATTGTCACAGTTGGAAACCGCTATGCAGATGAGACTGTGCGTTATTGCACTTTAAAGTCTTACACCTTCAATGGAGATCCCCTGAGAGAGAACACTGATGTCACAGATTGCAAACTGTTGTTTTCCACTGTAGATACATGGGAGGAAGTGAAAGCATAACAGGATGAGGTACCAGATGCTGAGAAACAATGATGGATCAGAGCTGGTTGCATTAGAAAGCAAGAAGATGAGGTGTGGGTGTACACTGATGGGAGACCTGAATTACCAGATAGTTTGCTGCCTCCTGTGGCGCAATACTATCATGATCATGCACAAGTTGGGAGAGAAGCTATGATGCGTCTCTTTTGCCAGACATGGTTTAACCCACGGTTCAGATCGGTGCCAGAAGCTTTGTGTCGCTGCTGCATGGTGTGTCAACAACAAAATGTGGGTGAAAGAACACCAGTCACAATGAGTCAAGTAGGGAGGTCAGGAGGCCCTTTTAATGGAATGCAGCTTGAATTTGTCGAGATGCCCATGTTCAATGACTTAAAATACATTCTTGTAATTGTTTGTATATTCTTGAGGTAGGTAGAAGCTTACCCAACAAGACAAAATGACAGTCCAACTTTAGCCAAGTTACTGTTGAGGGAGTTGATATTGTGTTTTGGATTCCCAACTTCTTTGGAGTCAGACCGAGAAACCCATTTTAACAATGAGGTCCTAAAGATGTTATGCGCAGCATTCCAAATTGACCAAAAGCTCCATTGTGCCTATTGCCCAGGAGCCTCTGGAATTGCGGAGCAGATAAACGGAATACTGAAATCTAGGTTGGCAAAAGAGTTTTCTTCAACTTCTCTAAAATGGCCTGATGCATTGCCTCTAGTGTTGATGAGTTTGAGAAGTACCCCAGACAGAAAAATTGGACTATCTCCTCATGAAGTAATTATGGGGAGGGCTATGAGACAGCCTGCGGTTCCTTCCAATGCATTGGTGAATAATACAGATGATTTGGTGCTTGATTACTGTAAAGGACTGGCTGACGTGGTACGTTCTGTGTCTCAGCAGGTTGAGGAAGCTGTTACTTCACCCTAACAGGAGCAGTGCCACCACCTCAGTCCTGGTGATTGGGTCCTGGTGAAGATACACGTACGCAAGGCGTGTTCGGAACCTCGTTGGCATGGGTTGTTCCAGGTGATCCTGGTAACCGCAACTGCTGTTAAGTGTGGTGGTCTTCCAAATTGGGTGCAAGCCGCCTATACTTGCAGAGTCCCATGTCTTCTTGAAGATACAGCACCTTTTTCGGATGTGCCGGTGGTTACAGAGACAACCGACTCAGGTTAGTCAAGCTATAGAGTGGGCTCCAGGTACTGGAACTCCGTGCACTGATCTTGAGGAAGGTTCAAGAGAGTCGGCTCTTGTAGGTACTAAAGAGTCACGAGAGGAAGGGCTGACTAGGTGTAATTTTGACCTCACCGAAGGGAGCAGTACACCTGAAATGTGAGTAGCACCCGGAGACCGTTGGCCCAGAAGACAAGATAGATTGAGAGGCATTTTGGCAGGAGGAAGAGTACCACGAACAATTGCAGAAGTCTCTAATCAGTCTGAACAAAGCGACAGCGATGATGAAGGACCATCAGTGAGAAGCTCCAAAAGAGCTAAGATACCAAGTAAAAAATATGCTGCACCTGAATGGACTTACTTAGCACTGAATGACTGGGAAAAAGCATATCACACCTTTTACTACAACAATCCAAGTTTGCATAAGCCACCTTGAGAGAACTCTGTGTTCCAACTAAAATTCTTGAAATAGATTTCCAAATAAATCAACTGAGTCAATTTGTGTTGAAGAAATTTTACAATAAACAAAGGACTGTGTCTTTACTGACAACCTGTATTTACAAGACTGTAAAGAAACGTAGCTGAAGCCTTGCAAAGAACAAGCTTCCTGAATCTCACTTGTGCTTCTAGCGCTATTAACATCTAATCCAAATTTTATCAAAAAGTTGTCGGGTCTGATTCCAAGTAAAGCATGGATCCAAATGCGATATCATCAAAACGCAAATGTATAAGCGCATGTATACTTGCTATATTTTCTGTAGCGCTTGTAGTATTTCTTAAAGTTTTGAATTTGCCCCATCATATATATATGTATGTATGTATGTATGTGTATATATATGTATATCAAAACCTGAGCCTACTTCTGTGCCTAAAATTAACTTCGCAAATAACAATGGACTAAGCATTTCAGATGATAAGATGTTGCACGGAGATCAGTCTACTGGTGATTTTGAAAATTAATCTATTTTCAAAGCTTTTGTATGAGTATGTTGAAATCCTGGATGATAGAGATAGATTGTTATGTATGCTTGCAATTGCCTACATCAGTTTTTGAGGGAGTGACCTATCACCATTTGCCTGTCACATATGGAATTTCTTGTAGTGCATTAACAAGTCTATTTTATGGTGAAGGACTGTTTCATTATTACTATTCTAACTATGATTTCATCTTTTCCGAAGTGATTGTGAGCAAATATATAAATCCTGTGCCCGATACTAAAACAGCTGAAATGATGGGAGAATTCTACGCAAAATCTAGAAACTGCTTATGCACACCAACACAACCTAACCTGCCTATTACATAATGTAGAAAAGGAATTTGTAGAATCGATAGAGGGTAGAGTAAGAGAGATCATGGTTAAGGTTGCAAATCATACTAGGATACCATCTTGGGCACTTGAGGAACCAGATCTCAAAACAATGGGAAACCAAGCTGCTATTGCTTTATATTGGCAACATAGAGGAAAGCTGTGTATATTAAGGCGTAGAACTGAAACTGATACAAACTTTGTTGTTTCCAGCGAATGTGACCATACGTTCCAAGTTCTGGGAAATTGGGGATTATTTCTGGGAGGTGTTGATTCTGTATTCCTGGGAATTCATTACATCTGTGGGAAAAATGGCTATTGTAGGTTGCCTAAAAAATGGTATTGGATCTTGTTACATGGCCATAGTCTTTCCAAAAATTTATCATGTGGGTCAATCTGATGAAACCAACGAAGTGACACACCGAAGACTTAAGAGAGGTACAAGTATTGGAGAGCTAGAGGGAGAGATTTTTGGAGCCATAATACCATCTGATGGGGTGATACTAAATTCTTTCAAGATACGAAAACTCTACTGTGGTAGACAAGCTGTCTATTGACACTGCTGGAGGATTTTTAGCAACAGATACTTAAATGATTGCCATGAGGTTTATGGTTCTTCAAAACCATCTTGCTTTAGATGTTCTTCTCGCAAAAGAAGGCAGAGTCTGCCGGATGCTAAAGGCGCAACATTGTTGCACTTACATTCCAGATAAAAGCAAAGACTTGAAAAGATACATTAAGAACATTACACATCTTGAAAGGGACTTGATTGATTTAAAAGCTGATGGTGCTTGGGAATCAATTGGGAAAGAATTTTCTTCAATGGCTATATGGTTTGTAAACATAGGAAATGGATAGTTGGAAAAAATCTTGAAGTTCATCTTGACAATTGCTATCTGTATAATGACCTTGATTAGCATCTTCAAGGTTTATAGACGTTTGAAAACTAAGAAAGAAACTAGAGGAATAAAAAGGAAAAGAGCTAAAATAGAATTGGAAAATAGACAAAGTGACTATTATGATGAAACGAAGGCTTTAGAAAAATCTAAATTAAAAACAACGAAGACCACAGAGTTGTAATGTGTGACATCAGATTAGATCATTTAGTGATGGCTTAATTCGTAACCAAATAGGGGATTGATGAAGCAGATAAACTGCTGAGCCCTTTAACTGACACACAAGACGGATTATGACACATAAGAGAGAAAAATGACAGACGTGCACCAACTGTGCTAACTATATGTGGAATAATGAGGAAAAAATCATGAGAAGACTTAGTTACTGCATCATAAAAGCATGTAGATCAATTATAGGATAGATGGAAACATATATATTAAGTAATATAGGTTCATAGTTTAACCCGTTTCAGTTGCTGGTTCAATGTGTATCGAAAAGGTAAATGTGATGTATCTAGGTGTTATAAGAATTCTAACCATTCTTATCAAAATAATGATGTGTGTGAAGAACTGAGTGAAATCTAACATGATTTAGAGATATTTACGTGTGATATTGAAAGGTTTCATTTTAAGCTCCATATTTTGCATTTGTGAAATTGTGCACCAAGTAAAAAGGAGAAAGTGGGCTGGCTGTTTATACTAAAACCAAATTCTCTGACACTTTTAGGGAATAATTTTCATGCCTGTACTAATATGAATCACCAGAAATGATATAAAAAATGTATGTTTTGAAATAATTTTACATGTCGGTACTTTGAAAATGCAGTAATATGTTACACGTGCTATTTACAACTAAACTAGGATGCTTTGAGTGCAAATAAGTTGAAAGAAATATATATGGTCCCAAAGGTTATTAATGAAATGTATATTTCCATTATTTTATATTCTGTATTTCATGAACCAAATTCAATTTAGACCTGCATTTTCCTTACTTTGCTTGATTCTGTTCTCATGAAAAGGTTCCATAAACTTGTAATGTGAAGAAAAACTATTTCTCATAGGGAGAGTCCTCAGTCGCATACGAGGACTGCTTGCAACAATTTCATTACTTTGGGAACATCTGCCATGAGAAACTGTCCTCTTGAACTCTCTCATGTGTCTTTGCACACACACTGGATGGTTCGACAACTTACATGACGATGACAACCTTTTTGCTATAATATTTGTCTTCTTTATGCTACATGACAATCACCCTATACAAACTGACCAATGGACTGAGTGGTCTGACCAGATGAGGTGACCCTGGAGGTGTCACCCCGGAACTTGAGGATTATATTATATGTTGATGTGACCGAGAGAGAAGGGGAAATTTTCTTTGGACTTACTCTTCACATTTTGGACCGAGCTTTTTAGAACTTCCTTGCAGACTCTATTGGCTTTCCTTTCAACTGAAGTATATTCTGCGTACACTATTCTGGGACTTCTTTCCCTCGCATGGGAGAGTACTTTTGAGTTGTCATGGCTCATGTCGCTTCCTGACCTGTCCCAGAGGTTTGGTAATTAATGGCAAGCTCAAATTTTGATTTGACTATCTTGTACTCTGTTCCTATCTTGTAGCATGTTCCTTTAAATTGCCGCGAGCGACATTTTATTTTTAGAAGATGCCGTTTTTAAAAATCCACTTAGAAGCAGCCCTGCTCTCCCCTCCTCCTGCACCCGCATGCAGATGCCATTATTAAAACAAGAGGCAAGCCCGTTATTTGTTCCCTCTATGTGAGCTAGGTAATTATACATTGAGCAACACTACTGTCCATTAAATCAAACACAAGAGGTGTTTGTGCTGCACACACCTAGAACTCCCGTGTGTCAAGGCGCTTCAATAAGGAATAATGAAAAAAGAGAAGAAATTGAAATTAAAAAAATGACATAGAATCAAACAATTTGGTTCAACAGGGAAGCCAGGATAGATTCTAGGTTTTCCTATTTCACATTGTGCAATTCAGCCACTAGATGGATATTTCTTCTATCCCACCTCAGATGTCACTGCTGTGACTTCAAATATTGGCATATGAAGTTATAGGGGCAGGGTGCGAGGCAGAAGCCACCTGAAGATTTGACTCATTTGGGGTTCAAGCTGAGCTCGAGCAAGGCATCTGGCTACAAACTTCCGTGGCTCTCTTAACTCTAGGGCTGAGGCAGTTGTATAACAACCTTTACACCCTACCACTTTCTAAAGCCACCAGCCGCCACTGTCCTAGGGGTGCGAGTATCGGTAGGGTTATGCAGTTTGGATTTTGAGCTGTTGAGTTGCAGTGTTTGCAGTTTTTTTTTAATCTTGTTTTTAGAGTGGTTGGTCGAATTTCGGTCCAAGAGGGCTCTGAGATGAAACTGAAGTGCTTTTTCGCGTTTATTTTGTGCCTATGACTAGTAATGTGTTTGCTGCAGAGTTGAAGTTGGTTTTCCTGCTTCGTCATAATCCAAGATCCCGGGATAGATACAGAAATATATTACGAGGTATTTGACTTGTATGTTAAGGTTGAGGTGCTGGATCATGAGGCACCATCGGCCACTCCAAGTTAGGACTTATTAAACTTCTATTGTGAGATTATAGTAATTGAGATTAGTGTCTGGTTGATCCTTCATATGCAGGATCAGACTGCATTAGTCTGAGTGAGTTCGGGCTGGTTGAGAACTTCCTCTGTGTGTTTGATAGTACCAGAAGGATGTTATTGCCCATTGCGCTAGAGCGGTTGATGGTTCTATATTTCTTTAGGTAAACAGGCGGGAGTTATTGTTGTATTTTGATATTTTTTCTTATGCGAAGCTGATTGGAGCAAAGTGAGAGCTACTGTGTCCTGCTACGAGTTCCTTCATTAGGTGTCACGCTGGGATTGGTTGTTTAGTGTGTGTACCGCACTGGGATTGGTCGTTACATCATTGAGTGTTGCTCTACGAGTGGTCAGTTCAGTGATGTCTCACTAGGACTGGATGCTTATGTCGTCGAGTCTTGAATTGTGATTTGTTCTGAACTGGCGGTTGTTTCAATTTGGAGTTTACAAATCATGTGTTGCTGTGTGTAAAGATCAAGGATGCAATCTTTAAGATAATAAGAGCTGTGTTGAGAAATGATGTGAGAATACCTGTCCATGTTGGCGAGGAGGCTCCTCCAGATGGCAAACCTGCACACTGTATGGCTACCAAGGTTGGTGTTTACAGTTGTATCTGGATCAAACAATGGAATAAAATCACAGCAAACGAAGGATGCTTGCAATTTCCCATACATGGCACTTTCAATTTGAGAATAATTGAGACCTTGAGTCGAGTGTTATATGAAATGAAGCCCACACCAAAACCTGCTCAGTATGAAGCATTAAATGCATGGGGATGTGCTCCACATGCCAGTGAGAAGGAGAAATATAAAATCCAACTGAGAACGGCTCCCTGTCATTGATTTGTGTCAAGCATTCCTTTTTATTCCGGTACATGAGGATAGTTCCTTTTTGCCTTTAGGTGGTTAGGAAGGACCCTTATGTGGCACCGTTTTAATTTGATACTGAAGAAGAATCTGGAGATCCAACAGTTACCATGCAACTAATTTCTTTTCCAATACACTGACTACCTATTGGTGGCTTCAATAACGCAAGATGCATCCAAGCAAAACACTATTACTTTACTGAACCATTTGGCAGAAAACAGACGTAAGGTGTCCCCTACAAAATTACAGTACTGTCAGAGGAAGATTCTGAATCTGGGACATCACATCAAGAAAGGAGCTAGGAAAGTGTCTCAGGAATGTATCTCTACAATGCTCAGAATAGCACCCCCCACCCCGACAGCACAGAGAAGTCAAAATGTTTCTGATAATAGTGGGCTACTTTCGCCAGTGGATTTCCTACTTTTGCAGGTGGATTTCCAACTTTTCCCTAGTGGTGAAGCCTCTACAGAGACTTATACACAATGATGTGTCTGATTCATTATCCTTGGACAATTAATGCAGGAGTGCCTTCCTAGAGCTCAGAGAGAAACTCTGTCACACAAAAGCCCTAGAAATATCTGATTATAAGAAGGATTTTGTGTTGTACTGTCACAAGCCTGACTGGTGTGTGTTGTCTGTGTTGCCACAGACCCATGGTGAAGCCAAACGACTAATGGCTTATTTCTCTGCCACACTTGATCAAGTAGCTGCGGGTTGCTTCAGAGCCTAAAAGTGGTGGCCCGCAATGGGTTCCAGTATTCTGCAGTGTGAGGGCATTGTTATGGGCTGTTCGCTTATTGTAATGGTTCCACATTAAGTCAAAATCTTGTTGACCCATACTCGAACACTGCACATGACACAGGAAACTTACTAAATATGATTTTAGCTGCAGAGAATGTTTGTTTAAAACGCTGTAATGTTCTAAACCCTGCTACTGTTGTGCTACTTCCAGAAAATAATTCAGATGATGATGGGATAGATCATGACTGTCCAGATGTCACTGAATTGTGTACCAATCCAAGACCTGACTTTTGAGATGTCCCCTTGGAGGAGCCCGATTTTACTTTGTTTGTGGACAGCTCTTGTCTAAGAGATGGACGAGCAGTTCTGAAAGCAACTAATGCTGTGTACACCTCGGAAGGTGTTGTGTAAGCCTCCTATTTGTGCAATGCAATTTTCGCACAGGTGGCAGAGTGTCACCATTTATACTGATAGTCAGTATGGTTTTGGCGTGGTCCATAATTTCAGACAGTTGTGATGTTAGAGGTGTTTCATGACTTCCTTTGATTTTCCCCCATTCGAAATAGAAATTATGTTGTGGACTTGCTTAATGCTGTGCAATTGCCTAGAGAAGTAGCTATTGTAAAACGTGAACCACAGAAGAGCAGATGAGATTTTGTGACTGCTGGAAACTGCTAAATGGATGAAATGGCAAGATAGTGTGCTCTTGAGTAATGTACATTCAATTAGAAAGACCCATGTAAATCTGAAAATGTTGTTCCAAACATGTTGCTGGGTAATGTTGATACTTGGAAAGAGTACCACCAGCTATGAAGCCTAGAACCTCAGTGAAGAGTACATGAATAAAGACCACTTCAAACTCAAGAATCAAAAACTAAAATACTCCCAGGCGGCCCACCAAATGTACTGCAATGATTTGCCAGTTGCTTTACCTTATGCAAACTTCAAGTGAGTGTTGCCACCACTCTAGGAAATCTACAAAACTACTCCAAGAGTATCTTAAACTTTTCTTCTTTAATCAGAGTGGATAACATTTTACAAGTTATCCAGATAATGGTACCCAGGAAAATTATTCTCGTCCTCTTTTATTGTGCCTACAGCATATTGTAACAAGCATTTTAGCAACGAACATAACCATACTAATGTTTCCGACCCCATCTTCCAAGACTGCCAGGCCTTAATAAAACAAACAGTGGGAATGTCAATTGTCTGCCATTTAAGTGAAAACGTGAGGGCGACCTATTTGCTTTGCCAGTGTTTGTTTATTTTGTGGCATGTGCTTCCAATAAAGTCATTATTGCATTAGCTTTCAAAGACCAGACCTATTAGCTTTGCCAGTTCTTGTTTCTTTACCTCAGCTGTGGTACAATATATTTCTTTCACTCTTACAAGTTTTTAATACTTGATGAAAATGTAGCTCACTATTGTCACTGAACTAATTTGAATATTGGAACACAACTTAACAGTACCCCCCCTAAGTGTCCCTCATGGGCCATCTTGGTAAGCTTGTAACTCAACCCTGCTGGAGGAACCAATTTCTCAACTCTGAGTAACAAGCTGTCTTCCACCGACAGATCATCTGCTAATTTCCAAAAAGGTTGGCATGCTACCTCAACAGATTTCTCATGAGGCCATCCTTTCATGACATACTTGATGGTTTGTTTAATGAGCTCATCAACTACAACTACCACCCTCCATTCTGCTTCAGTTATAGCACTCATCTCCTCCAGATTAATTGCTGCAATCAAATAACATTGCTCGCACCCTTCATCATCCACATCATCATTTTCTTTTGAGGAGCATCTAGACAAGAAATCCGCTCGTTCTTTTTTTGCACCTTGAATGTGAACAATGTTGAAATAAAATTGGCCACCTAGCTATGTAAGGGGTTTGATCTTTTACCTTCTCTCCACTTAATATTGTCACCAAAGGCTTGTGGTCTGTCTTTACAGTAAACTTGATTCCCCACACATAGGGCTCACATTTTTTAATAGCCCACCAACAAGCCAAACGTTATTTCTCAATGGTGGAGAAGTGTGTCACGGGCTCCCTGAGTGCCTTGGATGCATATCCAATAGTATTTTCTACACTTGCCTCACTCTGAGTAAGTACAGCCCCCAAACCATGGTTACTGGCATCATCAGTTATCCAGCAAATCAGTTTGGGGTAAAAGGTTTTTAGAACTTTGGAACTTGCTAACTGTCTTTTAATCCATTCAAACGCCTCCTGACAGTTGATATCCCAATCAAACAGCGCATTTGTTTTAAACAATCCAGTCAAAGCTTTAACGTGAGAGACATAATCTGGAATAAATCTGGCATAAAATTCACATAAACCCATAAATGACTTTAGAGTGTTTTATTTTTGGGTGCCACTGCATTGATAATGGCGTCAACTAAACCTGGCCTTGGTTCAATGCCATCTTCTGATACAGCATGGCCTAAATACTCCACTCTGTCTTTGAGCAATTCACACTTTTCCATTTTAAGCACCACCCCTTTTTCCTGAAAAATGGACAGCATTTGGTCAAGAATACTGTCATGTTCTTCTATGGGTGCTACAAAGATCAATATGTCATCCTGAATTGCCGCCACTCCTTTCATTCCCTTAAAACGTTTGTACGTTACCATCTGGAATACTGGGGAGGCTGAAGCCAACCCAAACTACATTCTGCAGTACTGTAAGGTGCCAAACGGTGAGACAAAAGCTGTATAGTGCCTAGATTCGGGTTCTAAGACCACCTGATGGTATGCTGAGGCTAAGTCCAACTTGCTGAATGACTTAGCTCCAGCAATAAGTGCCACCAGGTCAGAAATCTTTGGGAGTGGATGGGAATCCACCTTTATTGCTTTGTTTAGACTACACAAATCTATGCAAACCCTCAATTTCCAATTCCATTTGTGTGCAGCCAACAACTGAGACAACCAAAGAGATGATTGAATGGGCTCTATTATATGTTTGTCTCACAATTCTCTCAACTCTTTCTCTAGTTCATCTCTAACTGAAAATGGGACACAGCGAAGTTTGTGTTTTATGGGAATGGACCCCTCTTTATCATTTATCTTACGACAAAAACCTTTCATGGTGCCTACTTTCTCTGAAAATTCTAAAGAATATTTGGATCCTGCTTCTTCCATGTGATCTACACAAATGACAGAGACTTGGTCTTTTTATTCCCGGCCTCAAAATCATTTTGAAAATTCTTTGGTGGAACCAACACTCAATGCACAAACTTTTGATTGCCACATATATTTTTCCAAAATGTTTCCTCCTCATGAAAGCCAAAGTTTCTTCAACATCTGGCTAACTCAATTTTACCCTTGTATGAGACAGGGGCACGATCCAGGGGCTCTAAAACTTTGCCAGGCCATTTCTCTTGGAACAGTTCTTCAGTAATCATTGTGATCCTGGCTCATGAATCAACCAGTAATTTGATTATTTTATCACCCGCCAATACAGCAATGCATGGGTCAACGTATTCTGATGGATCACTTGCCCTGACCTCACCCTCATTGATTACTATAACCATGTTTTACAAATTGTTCTGTATTTGGTCGAAACTGCAGTTGGACCCTTCTCCTGATCCTTAAATGACCATATTTATTCCTTTGCCTGGATTTCTCTTTGTCCCCTGACACACCTTGGCAATATGTGCCAATTTGTTTCAATTTCTGCATGTGAACAATTTTGTCGGACACACTCTCCCTCCTTTCAGAGGAGTTAGGTTTCCACACCTGAAGCAAAAATGTGTTTGATTGAAAAAATTACCTTTACTCAATCTCCCCGGTTCTCTACTTTCTTTAGCTTTAACATCTTTGCAACATTGCTGTCTCCGAGTTTTACAACATTCACAGTGTAATTTGTTTCCTTCCAGTTCTTTTGCAGAGATCTGAGACATTTCTATACTTTTAGCAAAGTGTAATGTCTCATCCAACGTCGGATTGCCTAAGGACAACAATATTTGATGGATTGCTTTGTTAATTCAATGACTAATAAATTGGTCGCAGACCAACTGCGATGTAGACTTTTTAAGTTGCGTTCTGCCACTAATCTCCTAAGTGCTGAGACCTTGGTATCAACATTTTCACCAGTAAGTTGCTTTCTCATAAAACCATTTGTGGTGCAGTACTACAATGCTCAGTTGTACATCAAACCTAGCCTCCAATTTTTTTATGGCCTCGATATATTCATCAATCACCTCACCTTCTGCTCTTGCCACATCAAGTAAGTGTTTTAAAATAGAACGACCTTCAAAGCCAATAGAATGTAAGAGAAGGTCTCTCCTTGTTTCTGAGCGAAATCTTGATGCACCAATGGCACCCAAGTAAGTTTGGAATTCATCCAACCAGCTCCTCCACTTAACGGGAATCACCAGGGGATTCCAGGAAAGGAGATGGTGGATTCACTGATTGCATGTTCTTTCACAATAGAACTTCTTTAAACATGTACCAATTACTGACTGACGTCTGAGACACAGTTGAGGGAACAACAAAAGTAGGAAGCTATAAATATGATACCAGTACTGACATGCTTGTAAATGAGTAAGCGCATCAATTGTTGTAGACACTTGCTAGTGTCGATTCTAATCAAGTGTGCATATCACTGACTGTTGGCATGCTTGGACTGAGTGTGCGTACCACTTATTATGGACACACCTGTAAGTGTACTTTTAAAAAACAAATATATAGATATGCACATCGCTGACCGTTGAGTCGCATGAGAGTTTGAGTAGTGTATTGTCTTCATAAATTTGACGATATGTCTAACAATACAACAGGATGAAGGTCAACCTGAGCGTGATCTGCATGATATGTGAGGCAATTCACAGGCGGGCATCACACTACCCTAATAGGCATTTTACTGAGAGAGCATTCCGATCAACAGTGGATCAAAATTGTGCATCTTTAGAAAGAAGCTGGGTGGGAAACATGTGGAGGTAGGACGAGTCACTTTGTGGAATCAACTTCCTATCACTGTATACTGTCAGTAGATAGTATACTTTTTAGAGGTGAGTGAACCTTAATTTTGTAGGGGTGCCGATGATGGTTGATACCATAGTGAATTGTGCATCTGATATATATATATATATATATATATAGTAGGAGAGTAGGATCTGCTTCTTATAGTTACCCCCACTTTTTGCTGATGTTTCACTGTTTTCGACTTAGTTTGGCTGGGATCCTGCTATTCAGGACCCCAGCCTATCTGCTTTCTCCTCTAAATTGATTGCATGTACTTTAGGTACACTCCAGATTGGATTCTGGGGTACCCTTATGAGTCCCTAGTATATGGTATACTATATACCCAGGGCATAGGTACCCCAGAGGCCTCCCAGGGGCTGCAGCATGTATTATGACACCCCTGAGAGGCCATTCAAAATGACACAACAGGTCTGCTACTGCAACCTGTGTAAGTGGGTGCATGCACCCCTTACTTAGATATAGGTTCACTATATCTATCCTGATCACTGCACATATAAGCCTATCAGTCACCCCTATAGCAGGCCTTATCAATCCTGAAGGCAGGGTGCTGGGTTTTATGTGAGAGGGTGCCCATGCATGAGCAGAGCCCCTCTGCAGCCTTCGGAACCACTATTCCGGGGTTGTCTGTGATGCAGCCAACCATATACTCTTAAGTGCATTATAACCTCGTGGTAAATGCTAACTTTAAAATGGCTGCAAGGAATTATGTCGTGTTTGGTGTCAAACACCTTGGAATCATACCTCCACACCAGTAACTGGTGTGGGAGGTATGATTCCTCCCTCCTAGAGGGAGAAATAGGACAGCACCGGTACACCCGGTACCAGCTTCACAGAGCCCTGGCATCACAAAATGGATGCTGCCAGCCACAGACACGAGTGTGCCCTCCTGCTGCTGGACGAAACTCCGGCAGGGGAAGGCTTGACAATAGGTTTCCTGTCACAGGGAGGTGTGACCACCTCCCAGACAGGCTTTAGTGTATTGGGGCTGGGAGGGTGCACTCCAAGAGTGCTTTGATGTCTGCACTGGGGGCACATTTGGTGTCCCTTTGCATAGTCCAGCTCAAACCGGTTGCAGGGGCACTCAGCCCCTGCTCTGGCGCGAAACTGGACAAAGGACATGGGTGTAGCCACCCCTCTGTCCTGACCCTCCCTAGGTGGGTCCCCAGAGTTTGTCCCACCCCTTCCTTGGGTATAAAGTAGGAACCCCTGGCTACAGGACTTTAGATTACACTTGGACTAAACTCTGCTACAGAAACCAAGTACTTCGACGATCTACACTACGCTGGATGACTGAAGAATCTCCCTTGGAGTAAAGGAGTTACTCCCCTGCAAGGCAGGCACCTTAAACGCATCTGACCGGTTTGCATCGCCGAAGCTCCCGAGGACTCCGAAGAATATTGCAACACAGGAGGTGGGTTCCCGAGGTCTCTGAGGTCGATCTGTGCCCACAGCAAGTCTGAGGCCCGTATCCCTCGTGGTGACCGTGCAACCTGAACCCCTGGACACCGCGTCGATTTGCAGAAGCATCAGATTTCCGGCGACCCCTGAGGCTGAGCTTTGGGTTACTTGTAGCCCTGACCCCGAGCAGTAATTCCACCAAAGATTGCGGGCCTACACTCCACGAGTGTTCCGTGGGCCGGCATTTTGTGATTCCTCTCGAGGTCCCTTCGCGATCCCTGGTCCGTCGACCTGTGGGTCCCTGAGAAGGGTACTTTAACTTTCAGTGGGCATCCCTGGTTGCTCCAGGCGTGCCCTGACTCTCCATCGCTTGGGGAGTCCCCAGGACCTTGCTGGTCCCCACCGAAGCATAATTACTCTGACCGCGTGGGTTGCCGTTGCCAAGGCTTGTTGGTGTTCAATGCGAGCACTGACCCCCCCAGCACTCGACATCCTTCGTGGGACAGCTCATCTGCTGACTCTGGTCGTCGTCGACATCTCCTGGTCCCCGTGGCTGCAGAGTCAAGCTTCACCTCTTCGCACCTGAAGCACCCGACATCGGTGGGTATTCGTCTATCGTGCCCCTGGTCACTGGCAAGTGACCCAGACTTTGTCCCCTCTGCTTTCAGGTTCTTCACATCTTCGATCCAGGCTTGGATCACACCGGACACTTTTCTTCTCCACGGCAGCAGCTCTTCTTCGCAACACACCATAGAAAACGATGAGGGTTTCCGACACCACTTGACCCCTATGCACCTGGCTTCCCTGGGCTAGGTAACACGGGTACCTCGGTACTCACAAGGGTGCTGGCCTTTGAACCTTCTAAGTTTAGCTGGGTTTGCTTGAAGTCCTCTCTGAAGTGTCCTTAAACTCTAAAATTCCAACCGCCACTTTCCCATAGAGTTGTACGGATCTCGCGTCTGTGTTCCCACACTGCACCTGTCCTCCGTGGGTCCCCTGTGTCACTACCTTGGGTGGTTCCTTGGGGTCCCAGCGATTCTACGTGCTCTAGGCACTGTGTCTAGTCAAGTCGTGGTTCTTATACCACTTTCTTAGTATATGGTTTGGTCTCCCCCTGGAGCCCACTGTGTATTGTGCTATTTACTGTCGTTCTAGTACTGTGTAATTGTGTGCCTTGTTCTCTAATCTAATAAAGAGGTTAGTAGAGAGTGTTTAGTAATAAATACATATATTTTATATATACCTGGTGTGGTTCTCCTTTCATTTGGTCATTCAAGAGGTTATATACTGGTAAAACAAGCTGCTTTACATTCCTTCAAGACTTAGCCTGAAGGCTGCTCTCCACAGCTACCCCTAGGATAGCTTTCTATAAAGGTTGTCTTTAACCTAATCATCAATAAGGGTCGTTTGGACTGGTACAAGGTGCCCACTTTAATTAGTGGACAGCATATACCAGACCAACTTCTCACATTGGTGTGCAGCGGTTGGGATTCAAGCTTGCTATTGTTTTACCAGATAATCTCAGTGAGTGACTAACTGAAAACCACTAAAGGTACTTGGGTACATATAAATCAAGTCTAGAATAAAGTAAGTTCTACTGAACTTAGAGTTGGGTGTCAAGGGCCTAGCACACCCTTTCTCCAACTCAAGAGAGTTTAGTAGTTCCCACTAGAGTAGGTAGGTGCATACACCACACCACACTAGAATGTCTTCAAGGCCTGAAGTCAGTGACTCCTTGCCAACTAAGTATGTCCCTCTCACATTCCAAGAATTGAGAAACATGTGTGCATCAAGGAAACTGAAGACAGGGAAAAACCCAAACACCCAAAAGCTCATAGTGACTTTGCTTTTAGATGACCTCAGAAAGACCCCAGGGTCTGATGAGGCAGGCAAAGGGGGTGGGACAGCAGAAGAGGAAAGGCCAGGGAGTGAATACCTCAATGACCAGGACTCTAATGCTGGCCAGGAGGATCAAAATGATTCTAACCTGGAAAATCCAATTCTTCCTGAAGGTGAGGAAGGAGACCCCAGTGGGGCTCTCTTTACCCCACCTGGAAGGGTTAACAGTTTACCAAGAAGATCTAGATCTCCTTCTGTGGAATCGAATCATTCTAGTACATCTGTAGGGAGCTCTGTTTCTCATAGGACTTCTTCTCATAAAAGGGAGTCCTCTTATGAGAAGAAGTGCCAACTGCTTGAGTTTGAGAGAGCTAAGCTCAGGATCAAGAGAGAGCAATTGGCCTTAGACAGGGAATCCCTGGAGCTTCAGTGAGCTTCTCAGAAGCTGGGACTAGAGTCCCATGGTGGCAGCCACAGTGTCCCTAGAGGTAGAGATCATACTCAAGACCATAGGAACCTGAACAAAATTGTCCCTCCCTACCAGAGTGGGGATGACATCCACAAATGGATAACTGCACTTGAGAGGGCCTTTAAGGTACAGAGGGTCCCTCAGGAACAGTGGGCAGCAATCTTGTGGCTCTCCTTTGCAGACAAAGGTAGAGACAAGCTCCTCACTTTAAGAGAAGAGGATGCTGATAATTACAAAGTCCTGAAGAGTGCTCTGATTGATGGGTTTGGCCTAACCACTGAACAATACAGGTTAAAGTTCAGAGATACCCAAAAGGCACAGACTCAGGACTGGGTTGACTTTGTTGATTGTGCTACTAAGGCTCTGGAAGGCTGGTTACTTGGAAGTAAGGTGTGTGATTTCAAAGGATTGTATAATTTAATCATGAGAGAGCAGATCCTTAATATCTGTCAAAATCAACTGTTGCATCAGTACCTGCCGGACTCTGATCTGACCTCTCCCCAAGAATTGGGCCAGAAGGCAGACAAATGGGTCAGAACCAGGGTGAAGCAGAAGGTTCAGAACCAAGGTGGTGACTCCAAGAAGCAAGATTCTAAAAAACTCTGATAAGGGTGGGGAGAAGGATAAAGATCAAAAGTCTTCTCAAGGGCCCCAAAAATCTGCATCTGGTGGGGAGTCACAATCCAACAAGGGAAAAGGCAAGAAGAAACCATGGTGTCAAATCTGTAAACAGAAGACCCATTGGACAAGTGATTGTACCAAGTCCAAGGACTCAACTCCAACCACCACTGCCCCTAAGGCAACTGTTCCCCCTAGTTCAGCTCCAAGTGGTGGTGTTCCAAATAAGGGTGTAGTAGGGTTAACCCTGGGATCTGAGATGGGCTCTGGCCTAGTCAGAGTTCCAACTCAGGCTATGTTGATCTGTGATGGAGGCATGGATATGGCCTCCTTATTTGTAAGCCCCAGTAATCTGGGCAAATACAGACAACAGCCTATAATCAATGGAAAATAGGCCTTGGCTTTCAGGGACACAGGAGCAAGTGTCACAATGGTGACAAAAGATCTTGTGGCTCCTGAGCAAATCATACTTGGTGAGATGTACCAAGTGACCAATGCTAGCAATGTCAGGACAGACCATTCCTTGGCAGTTGTTAATTTCTCCTGGGCAGGGGTAACTGGCCCTAAGAAGGTTGTGGTAAGTGCAGACCTCCCTGTTGAATGATTGTTTATTTTAATTTTATTTTTTTATTTCAAAAGTTTTATATAGCGCTGGCTAGACCCAGAGGTATCAGAGCGCTTTACATGAGTAAGATGATATAAAGCCTACATGGCATACAAGTAGATAAAAGATAATGAAACAACATGCGAAATATACAAATCAAAATAGTTAAACAGGTGCAAGAGCTATACACTTCAAGTAATTAGGTAGGTGATGTTAAGGAAATGGACAAATATAACATGGTGATTGGAGATCAAGTGCAGGTCACAGGTTAGGACCCCCAATAATAATTGGGCCAACATGGCATACAAGTAGATAAGGAATAATGAAATTGTTGGGCAATGATTTAGAAACTTCAGCTTGGGCTGAAGTGGAACTCAGGACTCATGCAGAAATGTTGGGTATCCCTGCAGATGTGTTTGCTGTGACCAGGTCACAGGCAAAAATGTCTAACACTGAACAGGTCCTGGATCCTGGAAAAATGGACCAGGCAACTTCCAAGAGGAGGAGCAGTAGGGTTAAGGCAGTGTCTTCCCCCCTGCCTCAGAATCCAGATCAGTCTCTTGAGGGAGCTGATCTTAGTCCTGAAGAAGGAACTGTCCCAGATGAGCTTGAGCCTGATCAGGTTGAGTTCTTGGGGACGGGGGGCCCTTCCAGGGCAGATCTGAGCCAGGAGCAACTGAGCTGCCCCTCTCTTGAACCCCTCAGACAGCAAGCTGCTGCTGAGGCTGCTGGGAGTGCTAGTGGGTCCCATAGGATCTACTGGGATGATGGACTCCTTTACTCAGAGAGTAGAGACCCCAAGCCTGGAGCCACCAGGAGGTTGGTTATACCTCTGAAGTTTAGGAGTTCCCTCTTGACCCTAGCACACGATATCCCATTGGCAGGTCACCTAGGCCAAAACAAGACTTGGGACAGAATTGTCCCTCACTTTCATTGGCCTCATATGTCTGAAGACACCAAGGAGTTTTGTCGCTCCTGTGTCACCTGTCAAGCAAGTGGTAAGGCAGGTAGTACTACAAAGGCCCCCCTGATACCACTACCTGTGGTGGGGGTTCCCTTTGAGAGGGTAGGGATTGACATTGTTGGTCCCCTGGATCCTCAAACTGCATCTGGGCACAGATTTATACTGGTGGTGGTGGACCATGCCACTAGGTATCCAGAGGCGATGCCCCTCGGGACCACCACAGCTCCTGTGGTGGCAAGGGCCCTCCTGGGAATCTTTTCCAGGGTGGGTTTTCCTAAGGAGGTAGTATCAGATAGAGATGCAAACTTCATGTCTAGTTACTTAACTGCTATGTGGAAGGAGTGTGGTGTAAATTATAAATTTACCACCCCTTATCACCCACAATGCAATGGTTTAGTTGAAAGGTTCAACAAAACCTTGAAGGGCATGATTAAAGGTCTCCCAGAAAAGCTTAGGCGCAGATGGGACATACTTTTGCCCTGCCTTCTCTTTGCCTACAGAGAGGTTCCACAGAAGGGGGTTGGTTACAGCCCATTTGAGCTTCTGTTTGGACATCCAGTTAGGGGTCCATTGTGTCTAGTGAAGGAGGGATGGGAGTTACCTCTCAAACCCCCTAAACAGGATATTGTGGACTATGTACTTGGTCTCCTCTCCAGGATGGCTGAGTACATGAAGAAGGCAACTAAAAACCTTGAGGCTAGCCAGGAATTGCAAAAGGCCTGGCATGACCAAAAGGCTGTGTTGACTGTTTATCAGCCAGGACAGAAAGTATGGGTTTTGGAGCCTGTGGCCCCAGCAGCCCTCCAAGATAAGTGGAGTGGCCCCCATACCATAATTGAGCAAAAGGGAGAGGTTACCTACCTGGTGGACCTAGGAACTCCCAGGAGCCCCCATAGGGTGCTCCATGTCAACAGGCTCAAACCATATGTTGACAGGGCAGACATGGGCTTGCTCATGGCTACTGATGAGGGACAGGAGGAAGAGAGTGATCCACTCCCTGACCTGCTCTCACAGAACCCTGATGATGGTTCAGTAGATGGTGTAGCCTTGGCAGGCAGCCTCACTGACCAGCAGCAAACTGATTGCAGAAAAGTTCTCAACCAGTTTAGACATATGTTCTCACTGACTCCAAGTCAGACTACCTGGTGCACTCATGAAGTGGACACTGGGGACAGTCTGCCTGTTAAAAATAAGATTTACAGGCAACCTGACCATGTCAGGGACTGCATCAGGACTGAAGTCCAGAAGATGTTGGATTTGGGTGTGATTGAACCCTCAGATAGCCCTTGGGCTAGTCCAGTAGTCTTGGTACCTAAACCTCACCCCCAGGGTGGTAAGAGAGAGATGAGGTTTTGTGTAGACTACAGAGGTCTCAATGCAGTCACTAGGACTGATGCCCATCCAATCCCTAGGGCAGATGAGCTTATAGACACTTTGGCCTCAGCCAAGTTTCTGAGCACATTTGACCTGACAGCTGGCTACTGGCAGATCAGACTAGCTGAGGATGCAAAAGCCAAAACAGCATTCTCAACCCCTAGTGGGCACTACCAATTTGTGGTGATGCCCTTTGGTTTGAAGAATGCACCTGCCACTTTTCAAAGGTTGGTGGACAAAGTCCTTACAGGCCTGGAAGCCTATAGTGCAGCATATCTAGATGATATTGCTGTCTTTAGCTCCACCTGGGAGGATAACCTGGTCTACCTGAGAAATGTTTTGGAGGCCCTGCAGAAAGCAGGCCTCACTATCAAGGCCACCAAGTGCCAGATAGGGCAGAGCCAAGTTGTATACCTGGGCCACCTTGTGGGAGGAGGCCAGGTTCAACCATTGCAGAGCAAAATCCAGACCATCATGGACTGGGTTCCTACAACCACCCAGACTCAGGTCAGAGCTTTCTTGGGCCTGACTGGGTACTATAGGAGGTTTGTCAAAGGGTATGGATCCATAGTGACCCCTTTGAATGACTTAACTTCCAAGAGAATGCCAAAGAAAGTTCAGTGGACAGTCAGCTGTCAAAAGGCTCCCATTCTGCAGAGTCCTGACTACTCCAAACAATTCATTGTCCAAACAGATGCATCTGAGATGGTGGTAGGGGCTGTGTTATCACAATTGAATGATGGTCAGGATCAGCCAGTAGCTTTTATTAGCAGAAGGCTGACACCCAGAGAGAAACTTTGGTCAGCCATTGAGAGGGAAGCCTTTGCTGTGGTTTGGGCTCTGAAGAAGCTGGGGCCATACTTGTTTGGCACTCACTTCATTGTTCAGACAGACCATAAGCCCCTCTTATGGCTAAAACAGATGAAGGGTGAAAACCCCAAACTTTTGAGGTGGTCCATTTCCCTACAGGGGCTGGACTATACAGTGGAACATAGACCTGGGAGTAACCATGCCAATGCAGATGGACTCTCAAGATATTTCCACTTAGAACATGAAGACTCAACTGGTCAAGGTTAGTTTAATGTCCTGACGTTTGGGGGGGAGGGGGGTTGTGTAGGAGAGTAGGATCTGCTTCTTATAGTTACCCCCACTTTTTGCTGATGTTTCACTGTTTTCGACTTAGTTTGGCTGGGATCCTGCTATTCAGGACCCCCGCCTATCTGCTTTCTCCTCTAAATTGATTGCATGTACTTTAGGTACACTCCAGATTGGATTCTGGGGTACCCTTATGAGTCCCTAGTATATGGTATACTATGTACCCAGGGCATAGGTACCCCAGAGGCCTCCCAGGGGCTGCAGCATGTATTATGCCACCCCTGAGAGGCCATTCAAAATTACACAACAGGTCTGCTACTGCAACCTGTGTAAGGTGGTGCATGCACCCCTTACTTAGATATAGGTTCACTATATCTATCCTGATCACTGCACATATAAGCCTATCAGTCACCCCTATGGAAGGCCTTATCAATCCTGAAGGCAGGGTGCTGGGTTTTATGTGAGAGGGTGCCCATGCATGAGCAGAGCCCCTCTGCAGCCTTCGGAACCACTATTCCGGGGTTGTCTGTGATGCAGCCAACCATATACTCTTAAGTGCATTATAACCTCGCGGTAAATGCTAACTTTAAAATGGCTGCAAGGAATTATGTTGTGTTTGGTGTCAAACACCTTGGAATCATACCTCCACACCAGTAACTGGTGTGGGAGGTATGATTCCTCCCTCCTAGAGGGAGAAATATGACAGCACTGGTACCCCCGGTACCAGCTTCACAGAGCCGTGGCATCACAAAATGGATGCTGCCAGCCACAGACGCGAGTCTGCCCTCCTGCTGCTGGACGAAACTCCGGCAGGGGAAGGCTTTACAATAGGTTTCCTGTCACAGGGAGGTGTGACCACCTCCCAGACAGGCTTTAGTGTATTGGGGCTGGGTGGGTGCACTCCAAGAGTGCTTTGATGTCTGCACTGGGGGCACATTTGGTGTCCCTGTGCATAGTCCAGCTCAAACCGGTTGCAGGGGCACTCAGCCCCTGCTCTGGCGCGAAACTGGACAAAGGACATGGGTGTAGCCACCCCTCTGTCCTGACCCTCCCATAGGTGGGTCCCCAGAGTTTGTCCCACCCCTTCCTTGGGTATAAAGTAGGAACCCCTGGCTACAGGACTTTAGATTACACCTGGACTAAACTCTGCTACAGAAACCAAGTACTTCGACGATCTACACTACGCTGGATGACTGAAGAATCTCCCTTGGAGTAAAGGAGTTACTCCCCTGCAAGGCAGGCACCTTAAACGCATCTGACCGGTTTGCATCTCCGAAGCTCCCGAGGACTCCGAAGAATATTGCAACACAGGAGGTGGGTTCCCGAGGTCTCTGAGGTTGATCTGTGCCCACAGCAAGTCTGAGGCCCGTATCCCTCGTGGTGACCGTGCAACCCGAATCCCTGGACACAGCGTCGATTTGCAGAAGCATCAGCTTTCCGGCGACCCCTGAGGCTGAGCTTTGGGTTACTTGTAGCCCTGACCCCGAGCAGTAATTCCACCAAAGATTGCGGGCCTACACTCCACGAGTGTTCCGTGGGCCGGCATTTTGTGATTCCTCTCGAGGTCCCTTCGCGATCCCTGGTCCGTCAACCTGTGGGTCCCTGAGAAGGGCACTTTAACTTTCAGTGGGCTTCCCTGGTTGCTCCAGGCGTGCCCTGACTCTCCATCGCTTGGGGAGTCCCCAGGACCTTGCTGGTCCCCACAGAAGCATAATTACTCTGACCGCGTGGGTTGCCGTTGCCAAGGCTTGTTGGTGTTCAATCCGAGCACTGACCCCCCAGCACTCGACATCCTTCGTGGGACAGCTCATCTGCGGACTCTGGTCGTCGTTGACGTCTCCTGGTCCCCGTGGCTGCAGAGTCAAGCTTCACCTCTTCGCACCTGAAGCACCCGACATCGGTGGGCATTCGTCTATCGTGCCCCTGGTCACTGGCAAGTGATCCAGACTTTGTCCCCTCTGCTTTCAGGTTCTTCACATCTTCGATCCAGGCTTGGATCACACCGGACACTTTTCTTCTCCACGGCAGCAGCTCTTCTTCGCAACACGCCATAGAAAACGACGAGGGTTTCCGACACCACTTGACCCCTATGCACCCGGCTAACCCTGGGCTAGGTAACACGGGTACCTCGGTACTCACAAGGGTGCTGGCCATTGAATCTTCTAAGTTTAGATGGGCTTGCTTGAAGTCCTCTCCGAAGTGTCCTTAAACTCTAAAATTCCAACCGCGACTTTCCCATAGAGTTGTACGGAGCTCGCGTCTGTGTTCCCACACTGCACCCGTCCTCCATGGGTCCCCTGTGTCACTACCTTGGGTGGTTCCTTGGGGTCCCAGCGATTCTACGTGCTCTAGGCACTGTGTCTAGTCAAGTCGTGGTTCTTATACCACTTTCTTAGTATATGGTTTGGTCTCCCCCTGGAGCCCACTGTGTATTGTGCTATTTACTGTCGTTCTAGTACTGTGTAATTGTGTGCCTTGTTCTCTAATCTCATAAAGAGGTTAGTAGAGAGTGTTTAGTAATAAATACATATATTTTATATATACCTGGTGTGGTTCTCCTTTCATTTGGTCATTCAAGAGGTTATATAGTGGTAAAACAAGCTGCTTTACATTCCTTCAAGACTTAGCCTGAAGGCTGCTCTCCACAGCTACCACTAGGATAGCTTTTTCTATAAAGGTTGTCTTTAACCTAATAATCAATAAGGGTCGTTTGGACTGGTGCAAGGTGCCCACTTTAATTAGTGGACAGCATATACCAGGCCAAATATATATATATATATATATATATATATATATATATATATATATATATATATATATCCTACTGGTGGTCTCCAGTAGATATAATTTGGATCCAGTTTCCAAAGGAATAGCATTCTTGTTTTGCTAATAACTTTGGCAACATTTGACAAAACTTTGCAGAATTTTCGAAGCTACTGTGCAACTCACTCTAGCTGCTGTCTGGAAAGTTTTGGGATGCTTTGTCATGCTGGCGATGAGAAAAAGGGGGGTCCAAAAAACGCATTTTCCCCATGCAATTTCCCATAGGGATCTGTTCAGTAGTTTTGGAGTTTTTGAAGTAAAAAGATTTATGTATATCTAGAGACGCGAATCCTGGCGGATTCAAGGTTCCACACACCAACAGCAATGCTGTGATTGGCTGGCCGCAAACTGAGAGGAAGGTTGTGCCTTCCCAGCAGGAAAAATAACATTTAAAAGTGAAATAAGGGGTCAAGGTAGAGGTTTCCTGACCCCATGGGACTGATGGAGGAGGTTGGTCTGTGAGATACCCCTAATGGGTAAGAAATTGTCCAAAAATGTTTTTTTAGCGCACAAGTACCCTCTGATGCTCTCGAATTCTCACTAATTCGGGTGGATCTCCGGATCCAGACCGCAATTAAAAAAAATAAAAACACATACACCCACTCACAGACCCACACAACCACTCGTCCTCCCATACACCCACTCACACATCCACTCACAGACCCACACACCCACTCGCACACTCACTCCACATCCACAAAACCACTTGCACACCCACAAAGCTATTCACACACATACTTAGCCACTCCCACTCCTAGACCCACACAGCCAGTCTCACACACACTCTCACTCACCACATACTTACACACCCACACAACCACTTACACCCTCCCACACACACACACCCATGTAACAGGGACGTTGTAGTTAGGAAATAGCATAACAAAAACATAGAAATTCAGTGAAAAAAAACAAAGGTTACAGGGACGTTATAGTTGGGTTCAGATTTTACACACACAAAACCATAGAAATTCAGCAGTAATAGTTATCTCTAGTAACTAGAACTTATGCCCTAAGGTAACGATAACTCGCGTCCTCACCATGCACTGCTAATTACCCCACATATTACATCACTCATGAAATCTTCTATGACATCATTGATAATATCACTGCAACATTTGCAGTGAAATCATTAATGAGAAAACTGTGCATGGCGGGGACGTGAGTTATACTTGCCTTAGGTCACGAGTATATACTTGAGGTAAGTATAACTGCTGAATTTCTAGGGTTTTATGTCTGTAAATTCTGAACCCTACTATAACGTCACTGTAACCTTTGTTTTTTTAGTGAATAATCTGTGATGTTTGACTCCTCAAAGCTAAGTCCTGGCAATTGGTTGTGCATTATAAATATAATAAAACCAACTCTTCTCGCTGAAGCACCCTTTATGTCTATGCCATCTCACACTGTCTTGATTACCTTTTGTTTGTGCCAAGTCGGTTTCTAGCCTGTACACCCTTTCATCAAAAACATTTAACTTTCTAGACCACACATCTTTGTCCTCCGTTTATTTCCGTTTCTGAAACTTCAGTTAATTTGAGAATAGGTCATGGAAATAGCATGGATGTGTTTCTTGTATATTTCCGTGACATTTGCCTTGTACAATGCAGTAGGTTCTGTACTAGCTGTAGTAGGTTCTGACTGACACTGTCTAAGCTGTTTTGTCTAACATTTTGGGAATTCAGTTATGATTGTGATGAATTTTTAAAATGTTTTTGTTTTTCCCCTGTTAAGAGCACCATGGCAACTTCCAGAATGCTGATGCGTGCTGTCAGAGTGCTTGAATTCGGTGGCCCTGATGTGCTTAAACTCCAGTCAAATGTTGCAGTACCTAATCCAGAAGACTATCAGGTGGAAATGATTACTTACAAATACATATAATTGCTCTGAATGCTGATTTATAACAGATGAGTCGATTCTGAATCGAAAGCAGACCCTGAATCCTTAGGAGGCAGGCGGCCCCAGTCCTGCAGCTGTCAGAGTCCATTACTGCCACTGCAGCCTAATATGACGAGATTTACCCACCACTCCATCTGGGATGGAATAAATTGCCTGCAGACACTGTGCTGAGTTGATATCTTCATTTTAACTCCATGTCGGGTAGTTCAAAATGCACGCCTGCTTCTTTATGTTCTTGCTAGTTATTCTATTAAAAAATATCACTTTTAAAACCGTAATGCTACCCGCTGTTAGTGATATTGCTTTATATTTTGGTGTTGCTCCACTGAGGCGTTTATTTCAGTAGACATACCATTAAATGAACATCTGAGGCTCTAGCTTCTGAGGTCTCCAGGGGCTTCACTTCTTTAATGGAGTTACACGGAAAACAAGGAGTCGCAGCGAGGATGGGTCATTTGCGAGGCTAGTTTGTCAATGTCCTTTTTTTAATTGGGTAAATTCATAGTTTAGAAATAATCGAGAAAGGGGAAACTGATTTAAAAGGGGATCCAGTTTTCTGTCCATATACACTTTTGGCATATTTCTCACATACTTAAAACTCAGTCGTCCCCAGCACAGATCACCCCCACCCTCCAGCACGGGTCTACTGTCTAGATGGTTGAGGACATAATTTAGGCGTTAAAGGCGCTTGTTTTGGGCTGAGGAGGTCGTAAGCCAGAAGAAGATTTTAAACCATGTTAACAAATAATACAATGTACCAGTGTTCCAGATCTGACAAAATCCAATCTCTCTTAGGTTCTGATTAAAGTTCATGCTTGTGGTGTGAACCCGGTTGACACATATATACGTGCAGGTGTCTATGCTAGAAAGCCAACGTTACCTTACACACCTGGCTCTGATGTCGCTGGAGTCATTGAAGCTACAGGAAAAGGTGTGACTAAATTCAAGGTATGGTGTATATATATATATATATATTACTGATGATGTATACAGTGGTAGAGTGTGCTGATTCTGCAGTTAGGGAGGGGCACAAGCCTTCAGACAAGGAGAGAATTCACATATGACTTAAATACCCTCTTTACTAATTTCACCCTCACCGAAGCACGAGATGGTATAGGGCCTGTGGCCCGATGAACTTCCATGTGGGCTGGTCTTTGAATGCAGCCAAGTGTATGCTTTGTTTTTATATATTTTCTGCGAATCAAAGCTCTTGACAGAGTTTGGGGGAACTCCCATAGATAAACCTGTAGACCAAGATACACTACCTTATAGTCCAGGAAACAGTGTATTTTTCGACATTATGGGCTGAATGTACCTAAAGAATTAACTGTATTTTGGCTTCTCGTCCTCTTATTAGTAATGTACATAAGGCATGCTGTAGTGTCCTCAGACAGGTAATCCTGTTTCTTGTTGGCCATTTATATAGAAACTCAATATCTGTTCATTAATGGCACTAACACCCCACTTAAGGAAGTTAGAAGGTAGGCAGAGGTGTAAAGGGACCTAGAATGGTGTATACAGCCAAGTTGGACTGCTCTGGATATTACATTTATATTGATATTATTTAAACAAGCATTTTCAATGCAATAGGTCTCGCATTTGCGAGCGTTTAAGCTATTGGCATCGTAAATGACAATGCCTTTTATTTATGTGTTTTTAAAAGCAACACATATATAAAAGGCACTGTTATTTTTAATGCCAAGAGCTCAAACTCTTGCGAATGCGAGAGCACTTTAATGTTGCCCACGCCCCTTTTTTTAGACGCTGCTCGCATATTCAGGTTACAGTGAGCAGTGTCTAAACAAAGGGGTGCGGCCAACATTAAAGTGAAAGCACCTATGGTGCTAGCACCCAAAGTGATAAAAAAAATAGTAAATTGAAAAGCTTCTGTAGCACGGCTGCTAAAGTGAAAGCGGCCGCGCTGGTAATTAAATAAGCGCGGCCACTAAAATGAAAGCGGACCGTGCCGTATATTAAATAATTAAATAGGCACGGCCGCTAAAGTGAAAGTGGACCGTTGCGTATATTAAATAATTAAATAAGCGTGGCCGCTATAGTTAAAGCGGACTGCGCTGTAATTTGACTAAAAACATTACTATTAAAATAAAAGCGGGCGGGTGCTACGATGTCGTGGGTGGAATAGGGGAAGAGCATTAAAAAAAATAGTGCTCACCAACTTATATAGCAGACCATGTAACAACACCAGTAAAAGGTCCAGTCGATATGGGAGGTAACAAATGCAGACAAGGCGGTACCATGAATGGACTAACAAGCCTAATAACGAATCAGAAGCCAGCGTTTACGAAGGACAATGACACAAACCAATTAAATATGGACGGAGAGTGGGCGGGGCTTCAAAGCCATACTCCACTACTGCATGTCTTGCAGCGTCGCATGCGCTGCCCAGGCTTGACCTAAAAACACACTTTCCAATGCTTATAATATGTGTCATTAAGAAATTCAAATTGCAGTCAATCTTACTATCTGCTACAAATTCCACATAATAATTAAAGCAAATGAATACCACCACTCTCCTCCTGAAACCAACATCGCAACTTTTCAGCAGAAATGAATACCAATATATGACGTAGGACAATATTAAATGCACTACATTCAACATTGTTAAGACAGTACCGGGTTAAAATTTGATGGAATGTCTCTTCACGCCTGAGGCGGTATCTTAAAAGTGTTCTGAAGTGCAATGGTGTGTTCCTGGTTTTATGGCTCCTACGCCACCCATTTAATACAAAAGATGCTACAGACTTAGTGTAGCCCCTTCTAAAATATCCCCTGCATGGCTTTAAAGTTAGTACCCAGCCAATGGAAGCCCAGCATTCTCGCTTTTGCATAGAGGTGTGCCCCATGAAAATGCAGGAACATTTTTGTCCCGAGTATCTGAACATATTACAGGCTTGCGTGCAAAAGGGCCACAAAGTATTCTCCAGTGAACAATGTTTCACACCTTATCAAAGGGCTAGGTACTACCAGTGGAGGGAAGATAGAGCCCAACAAAACTGAATTAATTACTGTCCAGGTTTTCAGCCAGAGGTGTGCATGTTTGTTATATAAATGATATTTGCAATAAATTAGACACAAATCCATGTTTACCAATGCATTGGATGTTTGATAAACCTTGTAACCGGGCACAGAGTTTGTCTGAAGCTTTTTCCTAGCCTGGCCAATAGAAAATTCGATTATATTAGACTAGACTAGAAGCTTTTACTGTACGAAGACTGACAAGGTGATCTTTGTATCCTTTCACTGCAGTAACACACATTAGGCCTGTGCTACTTTTGGCCATTTACCACCCAGACCTTGTGGGCTTAAAGGTATCACATTTAGGTGATTTAGCTTATGTAAAAAATAAAGCTTTTATATATATCTAAATGCTTTCCTTTGACGTGTGTCTTCTGCAGCATGCTCACGTCATTGCTTGCCTGCAGTGGGAGTCCTGGAGTCTTATTTTTAAAGTGGCTCATGTGGAAGTTAATATTTGTGTCATTGGTGATGTTTCCACATCATGAAACCATGCCATACCTAAAATTTAGGCAAATCGGTTACCATGTTAAGGAGACAGACAGTTCAGCAGCATCTGACAGCCCAGAGGCAAAGTGTACCAGCAAAATAATTGTTCTAAAACCAGAAAATCAATGGAGACCACACAGATGGTGAAATCACTAGAACAAGTTCTTCATAATCTAAAAGCTGGAACATAGTTGAAGTAAACGCATTCAGGATGTGAACTAAGTTGTATTTGCCATTGTTGGTGAGCAAGTGTGCAGCATAAAATCTGTATTGACTTTGTTTTTGCAGATGGGGGACAGAGTCTTTACTTGTAAAACGATAACGGGTGGATATGCAGAATACGCCATTGCATCTGCAGATGAAGTTTTCCACCTTCCCGAAAAACTAAGCTTTAAGCAAGGAGCAGCGATTTCAGTGCCATATTTTACTGCATACCGGGCACTCTTCTACAAGTAAGTTATAGATTCTATGAAGATTGAAAGCCAAATGGAAAACTAGAATGGAATATGGTGTCATATACTGTAAATGTTAATCCAAGATGATTATTAATTACACTAAGAGCTAGCAACCCTGGATGGAGCTCTTATCTTGCGTGATGGATGTTGGTTGCATTAAAATTGTGATAGTCACTATTCTCTCATCTGTTTTAATTCTATTTCTGTACAAAATGGAGATTGAAATTCATAGTTATAACACCTCTACTCTCATATACTGATCCGTTGTCATACCTAGCTTTGGTTAGACGGGCATGCGCGTCCTCTCATCTTTAGGGATACCAACCCGAGTGACAAAATTTCCACACAAAGTTATCTTTACGTTTTTGTTTTGTCTGTTTTCAGTGAAAGCATGATTTCATTTATTCAACGCTCTTATTCCTATGCTTTTGAATATGTTAAGTATGCCTTTTTCGTTGCTAGGATTGCTCAGTCACCTACTGAAAGGGTTTCCTAATTACAGCATTTACTGCTTTTTGTATGCCTCCCCAGACCTGTAGTTATTATTAAATCCAAGCAAGAGATTATTTTCTAACATTACTCCCAACACGCTCGAACATCCTCTAGCCATATGGACATGTGCTTCTCTGGGAAGTTTCAGTAGTGTATGTTACGGTGGTACTCCTGAAAGGAACTTTGGCTTGATTGAGACCAAGGGTGCTGGGCAGTTAAAGGTGGGTGCCTCTGTGGGACCACACCTTCATGCTGAAATGACCCAACCGCTAACGCATGAATCATTTCTCACTGTGAAAATTGAGAAAAGCATGTGCAGTATAGTCATTTCACCTGTAATTTGCTGGGCTTTTTCCAGCCCTAGCACGTTTACTGGGATAAAGAAAATGTTCACAAGGATTCACATGTGCGGAATGAAAAACAATTTGCCAGAGGATAACACCATAAGAGGGCTGCACCAGCAGATAGCTGTGCTGCCACAGAGCTATGCCTTCACAGTAGCACGCCACCAAAAGACAAAGACATTGATCCAGCGCAACGGTCAATACCTGATCAGAGATCAATACTCAATAATATCACAGAACAATGGCCCATACACATTCACCCAAATCCCTGATGCGCTGGGGTCAATTTATATATTTTCAATTCTTTTCCTTCTAAAATCCATATGACATTTTAAATTACTTATCTAATTTATACATCAACTTTCCTTCTTCTTGGTCGATGAACCAATTAGTTGAATAGTTGATGGTAATGATACTTCTATCTAACTAACTATTCAATCAGCTTAAATAAACACAGACTCTCGTTGAAGTTAATAAAGCTTTATCTCAAATTAAATGGTAAAAATACTCAATGCATACGGTCACAAGTGCAAACAATCAACTCAAAAGAGGGAGAAAAACATCCGCAATTTCAGATAGACATACTCATCAATCAAATAATGACATTGTGCATGAAGGAGTGGATAGATGAAGAGACAAAATTTTCAGAGACAAATATACATTTGCAGGTAATTTTGCAAGAACGAGTCAGAATAATACAAAACCGAAGGATCTGTAGAAAACCACCCCTCCGGCCAAAGTGATGGTGTGGGTCCCCTGAAATAGACTCAGGGAACAAAGATTACAGGGACAGGGACAGGACAGGAACAGCTAGGCCTCTCTGCAAACCGACGGACAGCGACGCATCTCCCCTCTCTCTCTCTCTGTAGCCAGCCTAACCTAACCACACCCCTAAAGGCACCCCAGTTATACCCTAAATCCTACATGTCCGTCTCACATCAGTTGAAACATTTTATGAAACTAAGCAGATGATTGGTGAATTTTAGAGGTGGATCGTCACACCACTGTGACTTTTCTCAAAATTTGGGCTTGTTCATTGTTCTACACCCATTCCCATGATTTCATAATAGTTATGTTCACACGATTTAATCTATGTTACAATGGTACATAAATTTAAGGAAATGTCTGTGGAAGGAGTCTTTCTGTCCCACGGTTAGTCACATCGCTTGGCAGACGATCATCACATTGGCCTTCAACTCCTGCATCTCTTCTGCTGTGCTCAGCGCTTCAGCGTGCCTTTGAGAGATCAGTTTTACTCGTTTATCTTGCCCCTCCTTTATTCGGCTAACTTAAGGGAAAATGGCCTCTCATCCAGCTCACTATAGCAAATGGAAAATGAACATTCATTAATTATATGATAATGTAGTTTTCACTGTTTACCACCCACCTTTGCACTATTCCTTGTTAGCATTTTTCCTAGCATAGTTTTATGCGAAAAGTGGTATTATTTATAATTTCAAAGCAGGCTGCAACATGCAAACTACAAAATGCACATGCGGCCTAGTCATGCATTATTTCTCGTTTCTTCCAAAACACAATGTAAATATGGTTTTAGTTCTTTCATGCGTTATCTCATGTTAGTGCTTGTATGCACAAAGCAGTTTTCCCTTGTGTTTATGTAAGGTGCACGTTAGTTTCTATTACTACTTACTGTTAGTATGTATTATCGGGGTATTCATTCGAGCAGGTTTCTTTTTGCGAAATCCTGCTCCATCAATCCTCCCTTTGATGGCTTCCTGGAGCCATCATAAAAATACCTACCATACCGAGTGCCATCTTCATTTTTCTAAAACTCAGTATTTTTCTCCCTTTTTATGGCACTCTCATCTATATATTTCATCATATTATTATAGTATTCTTCTAGCTCTATTTCCTCTCTTTTTCTTTTTCTCACTCTTTGTTTATTCTCTGATTCTGTCACTTCCTTTTTCCCACTCTTACACTTACAACATTTATATGTTGTTATTATCACTAAGGCTACTATGGCTACTGAAATAAGTGGCATTATTATTTTCCCTAATAAACTACTCCCAAAGGTAGAAAACCATTTACCTACAGAGGAGAAACTTTTACCTAGTTTTTCCCAGACACCGTCAACCTCCAGTTGGGTCAAATCTTCATGTAAATTCATAATATTCTTTATATATCCCTCAATTCCTTTACTTTTGTCAGGGATATAGGTACAGCAGTGTTGAATTTTCAACATGCCACAGACTCCACCCTCTTTTGCCAATAAGATATCAAGGGCAAGTCGATTTTGCAAAACCATTGATCTGATTGCAACCATCTCTGTGTCAATCATTAAGAAACCTCCAGCAGTATCTGTTGATAAACGATCAACCACTGTGGATAACTTCCGAATTTTGTGCGAATTTAGAACGACTCCAACTGAGGGTATCAGTGCACCAAAAATATCACCTGTTATTTCTGAGAAACTTGCTCTCTTGTTACGTGTTAGTCCTTGTTTTATTTCACTTAGTCTGTTGTTGTTTCCGTCCATATGGAGACCTTGGGGAAAACGATAGCAAAATAACAACTACCATACCAATGTGCAGGCAACCTATAGTAAGCTTTCTTACCACACACATAATGGACTCCTGAAAAGACAGGATCAGTTCCACCCTTCAATTCCCAACCTCCAGTAATTTGGAAAGTATGCTCACATTCACTAGTACCAATGAAATAATTGTTATAGTTAGTTTTCATTCTAAGCAAACATATTTTTCCTTTCTGATGCCAGTCCAGGGACATTGCAGCGTATGTTTCGCCTTTCTCATAATTTCCTTCCCTGAAAGCCCATGGTGGTATCTGTGACTTCTGTTCAGTAGCTTTTCTTTGAAAACTTTCCCTTCTACTTTCTACCATTTCTATAAATACTTTTTCTTCAACCTGTAAACTACATGTTAAATTGTTTTTATATGCATATTCTATATCTAAAGTTTTGGTAATATGGAAGAACTCTCCCATATAACGTGCATTTTTACTACTCAAAACCTTATTTAGTTCCTTAATAACAGGTATCTCTGAAAACACTAAATCTATATTGGAATAATAATATTCGAGCTTCCCCGTCACGTAAAACAAACTTGTTAAGACACTGCAAAACACACCATATGTTAAAGGAAGGTGATGATACGTCACCCCCTCTGAGACAGACGAAGGTAATTGCATGCACACAACAATCACTCACATTCGTCGTATCTATGTATTCATATAGTAATTTCGTAAATACATTTAATGAGAAATCACTAATTGATTTATCATGATGGAGAATGCTTCCATCCATTTGTTCTATATTAGTACTTGGTATTCCTTTAGTGACCTCATTCACCCTCACACTTGTTACATCATCAGTATTATTTCTGTTGTTGGTTACCATTAGAATAGGTACAAGGACAGTTAGTAATATCCACATAGATGTTACTAACAAGATACTACACAAGCAAGTTTTAATACATCTACGTTTTAGACTAGATTTTGGATGTTCAGTCACTTCTATTTCAGCCATTTTGTATCCTATAAAAATAAAAATCTATCTAGACCTATAACTCTAATTTACTCAAAAAGAAAAGATAATAGTGTAATCCTACACTTCAAGGCTTTCTTCTTTACCCCCTTCTTTTATTTATTTCTTCGGGTCTTCTGAATCTTTTAATTTGTTTTCTTTCGGTTGGCAAGGTTGACTTTAACCTATCACAGTTCTCTTAAGGCGGTCTTAATTTGCTTTCATCAACTTGCTCAGTTCCAGAACTGTCCTTTTCTTCACTTGGATCAGAACTTTCAAATTCTTCCAAAATGACGTAGGTCCATTCTGGTGCTTTGTATTTTCTGCTTGGAATTCTTATTCTCCTTGTTTTTCGGACTAATTCTTCTCCTGACTCTTCGGGTTCTGTTTGACTTGAGACCTCATTACTTTGCTCTGGTCTTTTCTTTGATTTTCTTCTCACAAGAGTGTATTTCAGTCTTTTCAATCCAGCTGGCCAATTATCACCGTTTCTTGGTTTGAACTACCCTTTCACCTTCTCCATCTGGTTCACAGGTTCTTTTGTTTGGCCTTTCTTCTATCTGTTCTTCTTCTTCTGGATTTTCAGTAACTTCTGTTTCCGCTGATTCAACAGCAATTTCACTTTCTCCTGGTTTAACCTTGAACCCACTTTTTTCTGGTTCAACAGCAGTTTCACCTTCCTCTGGTTCAACAGCAGTCTCACCTTCCTCTGGTTCAACAGCAGTGTCACGAGACCCAGTAGCTGGTGCCCACTTTACTTGACTTGTGCTTGGCTGTTCGTCATTAGTTTGTTCTTCAGAATCTGTTACTCTAGATCAGAGTTCTTCAATCTGTGGGGCGCGCCCCCCCGGGGGGGCGCGACACCATCTCAGGGGGGGCGCGCACTCCACCCTAAGATCTTACCTTTGTTCGTCTCACTGTCTCGCCTCGCAAGTCTTCACCCATTTCAAATGGGGTTTCTTTTTCTTGTAGAACTCCGGTAACAGAGGGTTGGAGGGGGAGGGAGGGTAAATTGACGAGGCACTACGTGCCCGTGCTTTTGTCATGTTAAGAGCAGACGCATTAACCGTCCCAGGAGGGGTTAATTCGTAGAGCTGAAATGCTTCAGCTGCAGTGGGAGGCAGGAAGTCTCTCTCCTCTGCTAAAACCGAAAGCAAACGAACAGACAGTCCTGTTCCTTTGCGTTCGATTTCATAGCAGAGGAGACTCCTTGCCTCCCACTGCAGCTGAAGCATTTCAGCTCTACGAATTAATGAATGGTGTACAGTATAACACTGGAACAAATATAATAAACATTAATAGGTACTTATTGTCTGTGTGACTAAAAAAGTGGGATTTTTGAACTATTAATGTGTGCCTATAGTCAGTGTAGCTAAAAAGGAAGGATCATCTGTGGCATCAACTCGAGCATGGGTAGGGGAGAAAAGGAAGGAGTCATTGAGTTAAGAATGTTATTAAAGTCGCACAATACAGAGCACATGGGGAGCTAAATCCAGTATGGATGTGTTCTGGAAAAACGTTATGGGTTTTATATACTCAGGGTGGGCTCAACTTGAGCTATATAGATAAAGCAAAATCATGAGTTGCTTGCAGGTTTGGGGGTTGTACGTCTTCAGAAAACTAAATGGCTGCTTCAAGTCCTGCCTGTGAAAGGGGACCAAAATTTTAAAGCAGGAGTTTCAAAGTTGATGCTGACCTTTCCAGACTTTAACTTCTCTGTAGGAATGTTTTCAAGTTACACTGCAGCTGAAATGAGTCAGTTCCTTGTTTTCAGTTTTAGCAGAGGAGACATCCTGCCTCCAGGGTTGGACTGGGAATGAAAATCGGCCCGGGCACGCTACAAAAAAGTGGCCCACATTTGCATATTGCCTTCCAAACACTGCTTCGGCGAAATTTTATTAAAAAAAGGGGAGGGGGGAGAGGTTTAAAAAAATGCACGGATTAGTTTACACTGGTGAAACTCCTGAAAACAAGTGAGACCACTTTTGCTCAGGCCCCCTGTCCCGCTCAATATGTATATATTAAAGGGCCGGCCCAGCGAGAGAAAGGGAGTGACACCTCTGCCGTTGATAAAAGGGAGGTAACGGACACCCATCTACCTCCCAAAATGCCACTCAGGCACCCACTGGGCCACTGGCGGCATCGAACAATGCAAAAACTGCCCAAATCGGCCCCCCAGGCTGCTCAAAAAAAGCAGCCCACAGCTGGGATTCGGATACCGGCCCCTCGGGAATTGCCCGAGTGCCCACGTTACCAATCCGACGCTGCCTGCCTCCCACTGTAGCTGAAGCATTTCAGCTTTACGAATTTAACCCCATCCTGGGAGGGTTAGGTCTTCCCAGAAAGGAGACAAAGTTTTTTTTTTAAATTACACAAGCAAACGCGCAACGCCCACCGGGCTAAAAGGGCTTCAAGTTGCCAAAAGAAGAATGCCAGCCATGTGTTTAAACAACCTGCAAATTGCTTGTCTTGACACTAAATACGGTTATAAATAAAGAAGTATGTATTCATTAGTAATGTGACTTTTCTATCTTTGTTCCCTTTTATTATCAGTCATGGATCATTCAGGCTGCCCTAGAACACAATTAAAAGTGCTTTCTATTTATATTTGCTGTTCAAAGTATGCACAAACAAGTGCTGACAATACAGCTTTAGGTGACTGCTTATATTTGTACCGCCTGGGACATCAAAATAATGAGCTGGCAACCCTAATCATAAAACTGGAAGTTTGTTGCAAGATCAGCACATTTATTTCCTCCACCCTCGATCCCTGGTTAATGCCATAATAGCAATAGTTTAACATATCTGAAACCCTACGCTGCCGTCAATAACATGCTGAGTTACTTCAAGTGTCTGGGAATGCACCATGCATTCAGACAACTCACTCCTCATTCTCGCCCTTCACTTTCACGCTCACCATGCACTCACACTGATCACCATGCACTCACACCATTCACCCGCTCACCCTGCACTCACAGCAATCACAATGTACTTGCAATGATCACCATGCACTCACACTGATCGCCCGCTCACCCTGCACACACAGTGATCACTCTGCACTCACAATGCACTTGCGCTGTTCACCCTTTACCTCATCCTGCAGTCACACGAGCACACTACTCACCCAGCACTCATGGGATACTTCACTCACCTGTCCCCCTCACTGCTCCATCTGCAACTCACTCAAACAAGCCCATCACTAACCATCCATTCATTCGGCCCACTCTGCACTTACATCTGCACCCAAATTCATATGGTCACCTCACGCACCCTGCAGTCACTCCTCTTACCCTACTCTCAAACTGTTGCATGGCTCAACGTGCACTCACATGGGCACTTCTGCCACCCACACAGTGCAGAAGTTTAATGTGCCTGCTACAAAGAACATGTACCATGCAGATCAAAGAACTGAGTGTGAGTAAACAATGAGTAGTGCTATAAAAAAATGAAATGTTTGCCAGATAGGTGCTATAGAGAGAATGGGTGTATTGTTGGTGAGTGGTAGTGAGGAAATTCATGGAGAAGGAGGAAATAGGGGAGGGGGCGCCAAAAAAGACTTGCACTGTGTGCGACCAGTGCTAGGACCAGCCCTGGCTGGGAGTGTTAGCCCCCACCTGAAGTTTGGGTCTAGTTGCGTCCCTGTACACAAGTATGGGCATGTCGTGCCCCATCAAGGTTTTTGTCCTAAATTACAAAAGTACACATTTACATGCACTGCAATTCAGCCTTTCAGAGGGCCCCTTGATAGAGACAGCTCTGTTTTTGCCCTGATGGCCTGGAATAATTCTTGTAAATACCGTTTTGTTTCATTTCTTTTTTATGTGATTGATGTGAGAGAGTCTATTACTATTTGCAGAGAATTGTGTTTGTTTCATGCAACAACCATAAAAAAGTTTATTTTAGATCAAAACGGGTCCTCACATATGAGAAATTGGAGGATATCACCGATATTATTCGCTGTAAAATTAGTGGGCTGCTGCTTTGTTACAACAGTGAAAACACACATCACTATCTATGAATATTAGATGTAAACATTTTTAGAATTTCGACCATAGTGCCTGTGCACCGTTAGTAGCCTGGCTAAAGAGGGTATGGCAGAGCTGAAAGTGAATCATTTAAACTCAAAGCTGTTCTGAACAGGGGCCCCCAAAATAGTTTTGGCCCAGGTCACCCAAAATCCTTAACATGTCCCTGCCACCACAAAGTCTGTCAGACAACATTGCTCTGAAGTAAAATAGGCAACATCATTAATTTATTATTAGTTCTATTTTTTTTTAAACGTAAGCCCGACGTGTACTAAACTCCCACTGCTTCAGGCAAGCAACTTATCGTACCACTAAGGAATTCTCAATTAGGTGTTCGTTCAGCGCCCTCTCTGTGGATTTTCACCTTTGTCTTCGGATCCATAACTGGTTGGTGGGCAATTATCCCATTATAATGCTGCCTAAAATGTTTGTTAATGGTTTCTAGAGAAGAATTGTTTCTCGTGTACGAGCTCTGAGCTAAGGAGTGCTCGAAAAATCTGATAACACTGTCTCTCTTACAGTTACTGTTTTGGCTGAAAATGTCTGCAGAATATTCAGCTTTGAGAGAAACTGCGATCAAAACTCTCTTGCCTTTCAGCTCGTCCTATTTATGTGAGATTGGGTTCTCAGCACTTGAGGTATTAAAGACTAAGTACCGTTCAAGACTGGATGTGGAGCACAACCTGAGGATGGCAGTAGCAAAAATCCATCCACAGATTGACCGTCTCTGTGGCGAAAAACAGGCACCCCCGTCACATTTATGTTGGTGGTGTTATTATCAATCTATGCCATGTGTAAAGCAAAGCATCCTAGTAAAAATAATTTGCGCACATTTTATCTTGGAAAATTATGTTTTGAGCTGTGTAATAAGCCTCTGTCATTTCACCACACCCACTCACAAACCTGCAGTTTACTAAACACTCTTATTGTGTTGAACATTATTTGCCAGATATGGCCCGGGATATGCGCGTGGCGGTCGATTATGTAGTGTACCAGATTCCAGAAATTTCTGTCAGGTGGTGGGGGGGCCCAACATCTAAAAAAATTCAGCTGGGGTGGCTCAACCTACAAAAGTTTGAAGACCTCTGCTCTAGATTCTTCAGCTTCACACACTTCAACCTCTGACTTTGGTTTACCAGTTGCTGTTCTTCTTGTCTTTCAAGTGGACTTGGGACTCGTCTGTTATGGCTTGCATGAATCCAGTTTGGCAAACCACCACACTTCACTGCTGTCGTCGTCACCAGAATAACTTGGTAAGGACCACTCCACCTGGGTTCTAAACACGATTTCCTCACATGTTTCTTGACAAGAACCCATTCACCAGGACTCAGAACATGAGCTTGATTCGGCTGTGTTGTGGTGGCGTTTTCTCCAACCTGGTGAGACACAGAACGCACCAGATCAGCCAATCCTCTGCAATAATCAAGCACTAGATCATCAGATATACTCATCAGTTTGTTCGCTGGTATGTATGCTTGTCTCATTGCTCTTCCCATCAGAATTTTGTGTGGACTCAATCCCGTCTTTTTGTCAGGTATACTTCTAAGACTCATCAATACAAGGGGTAAAGCGTCAGGCCATTTCAGTGTTGTGGATGCCCACGCTTTTCCTAGCCTAGATTTTATAGTGCCATTGATCTGCTCAACCACTCCGGATGCTTCAGGTCGATAGGCACAATGCAGCTTCTGTTCAATTTGTAATGTTGCACAAATCATCCGAATGATCTCATTATTGAAATGTGTTCCTCTATCTGTCTCTAAAGTGACTGAAAATCCAAACCTAGGAATCAGTTCTCTTAAAAGCAGTTTTGCTACAGTTAGGCTGTCATTTCTCCTCGTGGGATAGGCCTCCACCCAACGAGGGAACAAGCAGACGACAACCAACACATACTTCAGCCCATTACATGGGGGAAGTTCGACAAAATCCAATTGGAGACGGGTAAATGGTCCTCCTGCTCTTCCAATTCGTCCCCAACTAACAACTGTCTTTCTACCTGGATTTTGCTTCTGACAAGTGATACACCTCTGGCAAAGGCTCTCTGCAATGACCCTGAACTGTGGGCTATACCATGTCTGCTTGAAGAGTCTGATCATTGCATCTCTTCCAACATGTGCAATTCCATGGTAAACCCTGTCCATATGGGAAAGTAAGGAATCTGGCATGACTGGTCTTTCATCAAAATATACCCACACTTCGTCTTCTGCTCGCTTTCTACAACCTGTATTTCTCCAAATTTCCTTTTCTTCATCACTTGCTTCTTCCTGCATCTGTCTCACTTCATCCCAAGTTTTAAATGTGGTTGTAAACATAAGATGGCATTCGGTATTTTCCTTCTCAATTGCTCTGTTTAAGGCCATTAAATTTCGTGCACAGAAACGCGCTATTTGTCGGCGTATCTGTTGCCCTTTGTCACATAATCATCTCCTGATTTATGTGCTACACATTTGACCACTGCGATTCTTTTGGGCAATTGTAAAGCATCCAATAATTCTTTTACAGTTTTGCTGTTACGGATAGGGGAACCTGAAGAAGTCAGAAATCCCCTTTGCATCCATAGCTGGCCAAAATCATGGACAACCCCAAACCCATATTGGCTATCAGTGAATATGGTCACCGTTGGGCTTTTGGCAATTTTGCATGCTCTAATTAGAGCAATCAATTCAGCAATTTGGGCAGAGTTTACCACTTTTAGACATGATGCTTCTAGAACTCCTGCTATGGTGCAAACAGCATAGGCAGTGCATAATTCACCTTTTTCATTTCTTAGGCATGACCCATCCACAAATATCTCACAGTCTGGTTCTTCCAAAGGAACATCCTCTATGTCAGGCCTGGGTTTGGTGCACAGTTCTGTCACATCCAAACAATCATGATCCACTTCCTCTCTCACCTCCTCACAACGAGAAGTTGGTAGTAAGGTTGCCGGATTTACAGTTGTGCACCTCACCACAGTCACATTTTCAGCACCCAGTATCACTCTCTCGTACTTAGTCAGCCGACTAGAGGTCATATACTGGGTCCGGGTTCGAGTTAAAAGAATCTCAACAGAATGTGGCACATACACCTTGACTGGATATCCCATTACAATCGCTTCACTTTGTTCAAGACTCACACAAGTGGCGGCTACTGCTTTTAAACAGCTTGGTAACGCTGCAGCCACTGAATCCAAAGTAGCAGAAAAATATGCTACTGGACGTGGTGCCATACCATGTTTCTGAGTTAGGACTGAAAGTGCACACCCATCTCTTTCACAGCAGTACAACGCAAATTCTTTTGCATAATCAGGCATTCCCAATGCAGGTGCTCGACAAAGACTATTTCTCAATTTCGTAATGGCCTCCATACCTTCATCATCCAGCACAATCGGATCTTTCACATCTTTTCGTGTCATCCTCTGTAGAGGTTTTGCAATCAGTGAAAAGCCACTGATCCATTGCCTACAGTATCCAACCATTCCCAAAAACATTCGTACTTCCTTCTGAGTTTTAGGTGGACTCATCTGTTTGATCGCATCGATTCTTTTTGGTGTCACCTTTCTGACTCCCTTTTCTATTTTGTGTCCTAGGTACTGGACTTCTTGTTTACAAAATTGTAATTTTGCTGGGGACACTTTGTGTCCTCCTTCTGCCAAATGGTTCAGTAGGGCAATTGTATCTGTTACGCATGCCTCTCGTGTCTTTGATGCCACCAAGAGGTCATCAATATACTGAACAAAGACTGAATTTCCTGGCATGACCAAAGTCTCCAGACATTTTTTCAAGATCTGGTTAAAGATGGAGGGACTCTCGGTGTACCCTTTGATGCCACCAAGAGGTCATCAATATACTGAACCAAGACTGAATTTCCTGGCATGACCAAAGTCTCCAGACATTTTTTCAAGATCTGGTTAAAGATTGAGGGACTCTCGGTGTACCCTTGAGGAACTCTGCACCATGCCAAAACACGGTCTCCGAACCGGAATGCAAACAAATATTGGCTTTCCGGATGTAAAGGAATCGGAAAAAAATGCTTGCCACAAATCAATTACTGTGTACCATTCAGCATCACAGGGAATTTGATAAAGTATCACTGCTGGATTTGGCACTATTGGACAACAGGGTACTACAATTTTATTTTTCGTAAATCCTGCACTATTCTGTACTTCCCATTGGGCTTTTTGATACCTATAATAGGTGAATTACAAGGACTGCTCAGTATTTCCTTTGAAATTCCCTGTTCAATGATTTGGTCGATCAGAGGAGTGACTCCTGCAATTACTTCCGGACTCATTTTGTACTGAGGTGTGTTTGGATATACAGCACCCTCTTTCACTGTTACCTGAATCGGATCTACATTTGACATTAGGCCAATTTCTTTTCCTGTAAAATCCCACACATCTGATCTCACTGCACTTTTTAACTCTTCCGGCAAATTTTCTTCTGTGAGAAGTGAAAACAACTCATCCACTTCTGTCCCTTCCTTCGCTAGCATCATTTTAAATTCGACATCCTCATCAGGTGTCTGAAATGCAATACCATCTGGTGTACAATAGATGGTGCAGTTCATTTTGCATAATAAATGTCTACCTAAGAGATGTACTGGACTCAAGTCACATACCACAAACCGATGCATGTCTCTGAAGTTTCCAATATGAACTTCTATTGGGTTTGTGACTGGAGTTCTAATATGTTTATTTGAGACTCCTACAACTTGGATAGTTTCTCCCGAGAGGGGTAGGTTTGGAATTTCTGCTGCTCTCACAGTAGAATGGGTAGCACCAGTGTCCACTAAGAATGTAATGTAATTCCCTTCTACCTGTCCGTCAACAAATGGACCTGACTGATCTACCGCCAAGGATGCGCCAAGTACGCACTCTTCCTCCCCCCTCAGGCACCGTTATTGAGATGAGTCTGAATCACTCCCATTGCACTGCAACCAATATTGCGGAATCATTTGCACAGTTTGATTCTTACCACCTTGGTCACCTCCGTGAAATCCAGTATTTGCACCGTACCTCTGCACTTGAGCATTCACATTGTTTGGCATGGGAGCTTGTGGCACCTGTAACTGTGGAGTAACTATCTGCTGCTGCTGATTTACACCCACCTCATTCTGCATCTGTGGAATTCAATTTTGATTTGCCCCATTATTCTTTTTAACAGATCTACACTCATTCTTCCAATGTCCATGCTTTCCGCACACATGACAAGGAAATTTCTTCATAGCTTCCTCTCTACTCATTTTACTTCTTCCTCTACCCCCACTGGGTACTTGACCAGTTTGATTTTGACCATTCATCTGGTAACCAGCTTGAGGACTATTATTTGCCTCTTGCTGCTCTGCCACTTTCACTTGTGCCCACATCATTTTCTCTCTTAACTTTTTATGTCTTGATTCAATGTCATCACTACAATACTTTGCATACCTCAGAATTTCATCTATTGTTTTGCTCTGCCAGCAAATCAAATGTTGCTGAATCATATTACTAATTTCCGGTTTCAATCCAAACACAAAACGATATACAAAATGTCCCATATCTTTTTCTCCAATATTCTCAAACCCACTATATTGTTTAAATGCCTGCAATAACCTTTCATAGTGTGCATGGACTGACTCTTTTGGTTCTTGGGTCGTTCTATCAATTTTCACCCAATCTGTTTCTTTCGGAGATATTGTCCCTTTCAAGAAGTTGATTACCTGATTATACTTTTTCATCACCTCCTCAGATGGTGTACCTGTTTTTGGATCTCTAGGATATTCTTCTTTTGGCCAGTCAACGTTGATCTTAGATTCTGTCCATAAATCTGCTGGAACAACAATCTCAAACAACCCATCTAAATCCTTCAACAAAACCTTCGAAACTTTCACAAACCTCTCTACTTGTTTATACCATTCAACCAGTTTCTCTCTTAACCTGTGAAAATCATTCGTAAAAGACAATATATCCTGCCTTGACCATGGAACGTGAACATATCCACCACCTGGAACTTCTCTCATCGGACACACCCTTTCAATTTGTTCTGTTTCTTTTAACGGAAACATAGACACTCCTTTACTAGCTGCTTCTTCCTTCTTTCTCGTCCATCTATTTTTCCATTGATCTACATCTCCCCATTTCTTCAGAATGTTCATCAATTCTTTTATCTGCAATCTTTTTCCTGACGCATTCAAACTCTCTAAATCCTTATCAGTGAAAGCCAACCTGTATGATTTTTGCAACACCTTCGATTTTTCTATATCTATTCCATACTCGCTAGCAGCTTTGGATATTTTCTCGTGAATATTCTTTGCCCTCCATGTAATGCTTTTACACAAAAACAACAGTTCATCATCTCTGTAAGTCCCTAATCTATCTGGACTTATTGTGCCAATAATCATCTCTTCCAAATCCACTTTCAATTGACTCACGTTTATACTCTGTGGTTGCGGTTTTGGTTTTGTCATTTCCTTTATCCAATTATTCAATTCCTCCGGTGAAGGACCTGCTGAACTCCCTGCTATTGGAGTGACATCCGGTCCTATTCTCCTTGGGTCTATTTGTAAGCCTCTTGTAGGGATTTCCGTTATCAACTCACAAACCGGAAGATCCAACAATGTAGTATTCAGATCAGCCGGTCTACTCTCATTCATTACCGTCACCATTTCACCCCTGACACTGCTTCTCCGAACGGCCAACGTATGTACTTTTGACGGATTTAGCCTTTCTCCATTCAACGGGACCACGGGACCAATTGTCACAGGTACCGTCAATGCCTCCGCATTCAGACTTAACTGATTCATTTTCTGAACCTGCTCTTCTAGTCTTGCCTTATTCAACAAATTCACTTAATTTTCTCGCACTATCCTAGCTAGTTCAGTGACTTGTGGAGTTAATGGGGTTCTCATTTGTGGGGCACTTTGAGTCACCTCTCCTGAGTTTTCCTCATATGGCGGAGGTCTTTTGGTCATAATATCCTCTAACAACTCATCATCAGATTCGTTCGGACCATCTCTTAAACTTTAAGTTCTTTAATATTTTTCTTTTTCTCTTTACACTTGCCTCCTGTCTGATCATCAGCAACTAGTACGGGTACAAGCCCTCTGTTACCACAGCTCTCCTCCATCTTTTCAACTTATCTTCTCTATTCTCAAAAGGATATCCAAACATCAAATTTCTGTATCTTCTGTTACTTCTATATTTCTCTCTCTCAAATGCCTCAACTTCCCATTCCTCTAAGGCTTCGTACTGAGTTAATCTGGGATTCGGCTCTAGTGAATTCATTCGATTTCTCAAATTTTGCAATATCCTGACATTAAACGAACCATGTTGTGGGAAAGCAATAACACCATCATCCTTCGTATATTCCACCCAGTTTTCTAACCACATACACGTATTGTATCCTCGCTCCAACATCATATAGGAAGCAGGCGTTCTTGGAGGTGGAATAGGAATTCCCTCTCTAGTCACAATCGGTTTATCTTTTATAAAGAAATTCTTTATTTTTTTTAAGCAACTTCATTTTTCTGAGTCTTTACGCTAGTATATCTCAACAAAATAAACACAGAGACCTTTCCGAAATTCTACTTATTCTATTTGTCAGCTCTTGTCCTATACCAGCGCGACACACACTAACTATCCAATCAGAGCACTGCTACGTAAGCAAAGTCTCAACCAATACTAGCGCGGCTCACACCAACCAACCAATCACAGCTCAATACACGCCCGCTGCCTGACCAATGCCAGCGCGGCTATTTCTGACGTCAGTATTACTCCTTCTACTGACCCTCCCTTTACAAAGTAATACGGCAATATATTTCTAAGTATATTTAATCAAAAGTTTGATTAATAACAACACAAAACAATGCTACCTTGTCTGTTCCACTAATAGACAGTTTTCACTTTTCCAAGAGGTTTTCTTCACTACGAGTCCTAATAACGACCAGCGCTATTTTAATCTTCAAACAAGCTTCCGGGAGGACCTGGTACTCCTCTAGGGATAAGGCCAAAAATTCACAAGAGGAGTTTTTGGTGTGAAAAGAGGTCTTGTTACTCTCCTGGGGATAAGGCTAGAGTTTCGGAAGTGGACCCTTCGCTATTTCAGACACTCTACTCTCATACAAAATTTCCTAAATATAACACCTTCAGCCCTCCATAGCTTCGGTATTATTACAACAGACAAAGTACTTCTGCAGAGTGATTTCTTTACCACACTCTTCTTCTGCCTGTTTCAGGCTAAATTCCATTCCCGGGATTCCTCAGATATTTCCGTACCTGTACTTCTAGACGACATAGAACAGGACACTAACGTTTTCGTGTTAAGAACATATAATCAATAATCATTACCAAACTAATCAATAATTAAACCGTCCTCTGCTACCAAGATACTGATCCAGCGCAACGGTCAATACCTGATCAGAGATCAATACTTAATAATATCACAGAACAATGGCCCATACACATTCACCCAAATCCCTGATGCGCTGGGTGCAATTTATATATTTTCAATTCTTTTCCTTCTAAAATCCCTATATGACATTTTAAATTACTTATCTAATTTATACATCAACTTTCCTTCTACTTGGTCGAAGAACCAATTAGTTGAATAGTTGATGGTAATGATACTTCTATCTAACTAACTGTTCAATCAGCTTAAATAAACACAGACTCTCGTTGAAGTTAATAAAGCTTCATCTCAAATTAAATGGTAAAAATGCTCAATGCATACGGTCACAAGTGCAAACAATCAACTTACAAGAGGGAGAAAAACATCAGCAATTTCAGATAGAGACAAACTCATCAATCAAATAATGACATTGTGCATGAACGAGTGGATAGATGAAGAGACAAATATACATTTGCAGATAATTTTGCAAGAACGAGTCAGAATAATACAAACCCGAAGGATCTGTAGAAAACCACCCCTCCGGCCAAAGTGATGGTGGGGGTCCCCTGAAATAGACTCAGGGAACAAAGATTACAGGGACAGGAACGGGACAGGACAGGAACAGCAAGGCCTCTCTGCAAACCGACGGACTGCGACGCATCTCCCCTCTCTCTCTCTGTAGCCACCCTAACCACACCCCTAAAGGCACCCCAGTTATACCCTAAATCCTACATGTCCGTCCCACATCAGTTGAAACATTTTACGAAACTAAGCAGATGATTGGTGAATTTTAGAGGTGGATCGTCACACCACTGACTTTTCTCACAATTTGGGCTTGTTCATTGTTCTACACCCATTCCCATGATTTCATAATAGTTATGTTCACACAATTTAATCTATGTTACAATTGTACGTAAATTTAAGCAAATGTTTGCGGAAGGACCGGGTTCGAGTCTTGGCAACGACGCTCGAAATCCTGTGATTCTGGGCACCTCACTTAATCTCCCCGTGCCTAACAAAAATGAATGTGTCCTTGTGTAACGAAACTGGTGCTATGTAAAGCGCTTTGATACCCGATATCTTCGGGTATAGTTTGCGCTATATAAAACAAAAAAGAAGTCTTTCTGTCCCACGGTTAGTCACATCGCTTGGCAGACGATCATCACATTGGCCTTCAACTCCTGCATCTCTTCTGCTGTGCTCAGCGCTTCAGCGTGCCTTTGACAGATCAGTTTTACTCGTTTATCTTGCCCCTCCTTTATTCAGCTAACTTAAGGGAAAATGGCCTCTCATCCAGCTCACTATAGCAAATGGAAAATGAGCATTCATTAATTATATGATAATGTAGTTTTCACGGTTTACCACCCACCTTTGCACTACTCCCTGTTAGCATTTTTCCTAGCATAGTTTTATGCGAAAAGCGGTATTATTTATAATTTCAAAGCAAGCTGCAACATGCAAACTACGAAATGCACATGCGACCTAGTCCTGCATTATTTCTCGTTTCTTCCAAAACACAATGTAAATATGGTTTTAGTTCTTTCATGCGTTATCTCACGTTAGTGCATGTATGCACAAAGCAGTTTTCCCTTGTGTTTATGTTAGGTGCACGTTAGTTTCTATTACTACTTACTGTTAGTACGTATTATGGGGGTATTCATTCGAGCAGGTTTCTTTTTGCGAAATCCTGCTACATCAACTTATCCCAAATGCCAGAGAGGAATGTGCCACCTTTTGTCAGCATGAAAACCATTGACTTTGAGATGGTTGTTAAGCCGTGAGGTCTCATTCTGTAAGATGACCCTGGTACTAATGAGTATGAGACCGAAAAGCCCTGTAAGTCTCTTCAAGTCATAAGAGCCTGTAAGCTAGCAGAGGCCTGGTTTGTTGGGGCACCAGAAAAAGCTGTGGTGTTCGATCACCCCAATTACCAGAAAGGGCTATGACATCAGCAGGCTTTGTTATAGCAGAAACATTTCTTTATGTACTTGTAATGTCCAGGATCACTGTGATAGCAATGGAATTGGTCTTGAAGACAGTTCTGGCAGTTGAGCATGCCTAGACTCACAAAGAAACAAGGATGTTGTGATAATATACTTAATAGCCACCCTACATAAGTACTTGTCACTGTAAAATGTTCCTGAATTCCATTAAAAATTCACTGATTACTAGCAAGTAAAGGGGATCTTTTGATTAGATCTCAATCAACAATCTGCTCCACTGATCTCTATTGATTTGTAAGGAGTTGAATGAATAAAGGAACTCTTTTATTTGTGTGGTTACTTAAAACCATTTCAATGTACAACATTAAAAACTTATAACAAACAAAATGCAGGATATTGTTAAAATCTTTTTTTTTTAAAGAGGCTATGTAATGTTAGAGACCGAACCGTCAAAGTGATATGTGCACGGGTGATGTAGTCTTGATGGGTTTTTTTTTGTTTTTGGTTAATACATAGAACGTCGGGACGGGAGTAAGGCTCGAAGAGCCCTGTGATGAATCACTTGTTCAGTAGTGACCGGACCTCTGGGGCGGGGACCCTGATGTTGAGGGGCATCTGGGCCGTTTGTCACACTCTGCCTGTGAAGACTTGTCCTTCAATAGTGTGCGAGTATGGTATACAAATTTCCCAAAATTAGCCATGTACTTCACAATGTCCAAAGTATAGAGCGTTTGGACGGCCTCCTTTGCTGTGCGGGTGCCCAGTTGAAGAAGAATAGGTCTAAGGTGTATACTGCGAACTTGCCGCAAAGCAGGACAGCGAAATAAAATATGTGCCAGGGACTCCTTTGTAATTGCAAAGACGACACTCCGTGATACCCAGCCGTGCTTTCTAGGATGAATATAATTATTTTAAGGGAAGCGGGTGTAGTCTTGCTGCTAAAATTCGATGTAATGCCTGTCTGCGTGAGGTGGAGCTTGTGACTAAGCAGAGTGTGAGGGAGACATTGGGTTTCATGAAAGTCTCTGGCTGCCAGGGATTCCATGTCCAGACTGCAAGAGCATAAACGTAGTTGCTTTTTTATTGTTATTTTAATGGTAGCGTAGTTGATTGTGCTGGGGTCCCAGTTCTCTGTCGCTAATTGCAGAAGATCTTTGGCTGTGGCGAGGCTGGCAGACCAAGGGTTACTTGGTAGTAGAAAGATGGATTTTATGGCGGCTTCCATGGTGTTGTCCGGAGCCGCAGTTGTTAGATAGAAATATTTTGTCAAAGTGGCCAGCTCTTCTAATTTTTGTTGATTAAGGTCAAATTCAAGGCAAATCAAGGTGTTTCTAGTGCATGCTGGTAAGCGAAATATCTTTTTATACGCTGCGCAATGGATATTTTCCAAGTCCTGTGCAAACCTCCCTGGGAATGCCTGTTGCGCGTAATTGAGATGGTAGTAGTTTAGCCCTCAATACTCTTTGAATGGCCGTAGTTGTTGGGCTAGCTAAGGTGGCATATAATTTACAGGGGGTGTGTGTGTGACCATTTTTCCTTTCTGCCGCAGTTTTTGGAGATGAACCCGGGGGTGGCCCGTCTCGCTAAGCCAGGCCCCAAGATAGTTATAGTTTGTACGCAGTCCAAAATAAGGGGACCCAGCTTCCACTTAGTAAGTTTTTTCTTCGGGTGGTGGCCAAAAATCACTATTTTGGACTTACTTGGGTTGGCGACTAGTTTGTTTTCAGCATTGTATTCAGACAAGGCGGTAAGGGCTTTTTTTTGTAGTCCTATTTTGGTGTGGTCCAAAAGAACGAGGTCATCCGCGTATTGCATCAGCTGGATCTTTGTGTGGCCGATCTTGGGAGTGGCTAGAGATGCTCCGTGCAGTGCTCGGCCCATATCGGTGGTGTACAAGCTAAAAAGCATCGGTGCCAGGACGCACCCCTGTTTTAGCCCCCGGTCTGTGGCAATTTTCTCTGTGGCAGACTCCCTGGAAAGTTTGACCCTTACCAAAGTTCGAGTATACAGCGATCTAATTGCTTGTAGCCGTGACAGGCTGATGTTCCACTGTGTTAATTTCTGCCACAGAATGCTGCGGTCAACCCCGTCGAAGGCTGCTGAGTAGTCAATAAAGCAGGCGAAGAGCAGAGGGGAGTGATGGGCCACCGCTTGTTGGGCTAAGTATGACAGGGCTGTGATGTTGCGGGGCCCAGTGTTCAAAGCTGCGGGGCCCGGTGTTTTGAAACTGCGGCTCGTTACTGCCCGGTGTTCAAAGCTGCGTGGCCCGGTGTTTGAAGCTGCGGCTCATTACTGCTCGATACTGCAGCTCCGCGACTGGCCGCTCGCCGTCGTCAGCCCTCGCAGCAACCCGGAAGTTTCCAGCGGAAGTCAAGCACAGTCAGGCAGTACAGTGGCGGTGTACGTGAACGTCTAGAGAGTGGCAGAAGGTAAGGAGTTACATTAACATTTTAAAGATTATAATAACCTGCATCTCCTGTAAAGGAACCTCACTGGTGCAATAGTGACTTATTTATTTCTCCTACTTAGTATCAGTGTTTGCTGTGAAGCCACAAAGAGAAAGTTCTTGCATTTCTATAGGACCCCATAGTCACTCAACTTTTGACATAACAATACCGTAATATTGTTAGACGTCAGGTTCCCTGTACCCTATTCCAGGTATAATTCCAGAAACTACATCTCCCATAATGCCTCAGAAAGGTGTGTTGCTTTGTGCCTTCCCATGCTGCACAGGGACTGATCAGCTGACAAACTCGGCTTATAAGCCGTGAGCACCCAATCTATGATGCTTGGCTTCACTTCCAGTTGGGACCTTGCCCTTTGCCTGTTTGGATTTCCTCGGACCTTCCTGTTCCCGGTAACCACAATCTGCCTCTTCGTGGAATCACCTTTGTGACCGCCAGTGCTAGGAAGCGCGGTGCACAACCTCTGCGGATCGCTACTGTCAGCGCCTGGACTCGCTACCCTCACCTGGTTCTAATCACAGAAGCCAGCGCGAGCCCGCGCTGTTCCCTTCACCACTCTCCCACCATCTCGAGGAAGCGTGGTGCTCAACCTCTACGGATCGCTTCTATCAGCGCCTTGACTCGCTACTCTCACCTGGTTCTAATTACAGAAGCCAGCGCGAGCCCGCGCTGTTTCCTTCACCGCTCTCCCACCATCTCGAGGAAGAGCTGTTTTTTGTCTTTCCCTTTCTGTTTATTTTTGATTCCTTAACCACAAAACGCGAGGAAGCGTTGTCATACTTCAATTATTTTGTTGTTTCCTATTTTACGGAGTGAAGGGACTCTCACGCCTCCCCTTAAAACGAAACCTTCGTCGCAGTGCTCGGACGCGCTGCTCCTGATTTTACGGAGGTAGAGCAACGTGAGTACTTTTAAATTGTTGAAGTGACTTTTGCCAAAACAGAGGTGGCGACGGCTTGTGCCTTGGTGGAGAAACTAGTGGCACATCAAACTCCTCCTGTCTCTTGAAGGCTTGATTTATCTGCTTTCTGCTGTTTGGAATTGGGTATAAAAGCCACGAACAAGTTCCCTGACAATAACCCCCTCGTGAGTATGTGAGAGCACAATGAACACACCTAAGTCTGATAGAAGATATTAGTGGGGAAAGTATAGAGTTTTCCTTAACCTGTTCTTTCTCATTTTCTATTACTGCAGGTTCTTTCATATCTACTGAGACGTCCCCTCTACCTCTGTGTCTTGATTTGGAAGCCCCTGGTGGTCCCTCCCTGTTTCCTCGCTCCCTGGGGATACTGCTCTACCGCTCTGAGTCTATGAATAGACGGAGACAGTATCTCAGGGGAGAGGAGAGATTCTATCTTCGCTCCCGTGGATATTGGTAATTCCGATTTGGGCTCCTAGACCGCGACAGAAAGCCAAGCCCACGGTTATATTATCCCCTGAGCGAAGATGAACACGGGAGCCTCATTTGATACCCTTATGGATGACTCCCTATCCCTTGAGACATCTTTACCCACTATGAATGAGTTAGCGGCAGCAGTTATAAACTTACAAACAGAGCTTAGAGTAATGAAAGGGAAAATCAGCGTCTGGTTTCTGAGTTAGATGGAATGAAAACACAAAGACAGACTGAAGTCAGAGAGGCTGCCACCTATCCCAAGTTCAAAAAGAGTTACATACAGCCTGCGCATTTCCAAGGCTCCGCTTCTGCCTCTACCTCAGATTCAGTAGTCTCTCCCCTTCTCCTGTTAGTGTGACAGTTGTAACACCTCCACTGACCCCTTTAGCAATGCCTGAGAGATTCAGTGGAGACACTAGCAAGTACGGAGTATTTATGAACCAGTGTCACCTCCAGTTTTTATGTAGAGCTTCCTCATTTCCAGATGACGCGGCAAAGATAGCTTTTATTATCTCCTATCTCAGTGGGAATGCTGCTCTGTGGGCGGTGCCTCTTGTACAAAATGACGACCCCATTTTGTACAACCTCCCACAATTCAAAGAAAGAATGAGAAGCCTCTTTGCCCGTCACTCTTATATGCAGGCTAGTGACAATGAACTGTTGAGTCTTAAACAAAGTTCAGGGGATCTGTTAACATATATCACCACTTTCAACCGACTAGTGACTGAAACACAATGGCCTGAAGAGAAGAGAACTTCTTTATTCTACAGAGGATTAAAAGACGAACTAAAGGATATATTGTCTCAAATAGTGAACCCGCCTGAAGATTGTCCTTCATTTATAGACCTAGTGGTCAAACTAGACCATAGATTAAGGGAAAGAAAAGGAGAAAAGTCCAAGGGGGAATACACCCGTCTTTTTTTTGCCAAAAGCGAGAAGAAAGAGTTAAAGGACACAAGTGAGCCCATGCAGATAGGAGGAGTTAGAGGACCAATAACGGTAGAAGAACGTGAAAAACGACGGAAATTGAACCTCTGTCTTTACTGTGGCAAGGGTGGCCATTTTGCTAGAGAATGTCTTGTCAAACCAAGATCACCTCTGAAGACCCCAGCTAGCAGAATGGGTGCAACCATGTATCCGGAAAACTAAAAGACTTGGAGAGTACCGAGGTCGCTCTTCCAAGTCCTTCTCCCATGCAGATCTCACACTTCTTGGCTAACACGATGATTTTAGTGCCTAAACACTTCACCATCACCGTGGTAGTTATATTGCCGTCACAACATAGAAAGACTATGCCCATACTATTAGATTCTGGAGCAACCGGAAACTTCCTAGACATCTCATTGGCCAAGAAACTCGGGATTGAATTTGTTCCTAAAACGCGACCTGAAAAGGTGAGAGCTGTTGATGGAACTGAATTGTCATCTGGTTTAATCACCTATCATACCCCTGAACTTGTAATGATGTGTGATAACGGTCATGTTGAATCTATTTCATTTGATCTCATTAACACCCCCAACTTTGGTGCCATTCTTGGAGTCCCGTGGCTACAGCTACATAATCCGCTCATTGATTGGGTCTCTAGGAAAGTTACGCTCCGCTCTTCGTATTGTCTAAAGCATTGTTACCATGAGACAGCCCTATGGCACACTCCTCTAAGTTGTGCAGTATCATTACCGGACTCGACGCCGTTGCCCCCTGAGTATCATGAGTTTGCAGGAGTATTTGATGAAATAAAAGCCGTGGCCCTACCCCCTCACAGATCCTACGACTGCAGGATTGATCTAACGCCGGGTGCAGTACTTCCTGTCAGTAGGATATATGCTCTTACGGAACCTGAGACAAAATATCTCCATGAGTACCTTCAAGACATGTTAAAAAAGGGGTTCATACGCCATTCGACTTCCCCTGTCTCTTCCCCTATTTTTTTTATTCCCAAACGTGAAGGTGGCTTAAGGGCGTGCCTGGACTATCGGGCCTTGAATAAGGTGACGATAAAAAATAAATACCCTCTTCCACTCATCTCCAGTCTCTTGGATCAGGTGCGTAAGGCTAAAATCTTTACTAAGCTGGACCTGAGGGGAGCCTATCACTTGATCCGAGTCAGAGAAGGAGATGAGTGGAAGACGGCTTTCCGCACTAAGTTCGGACTCTATGAGTATTGCGTCATGCCCTTTGGATTATGCAATGCCCCCGCGGCATTTCAATTCTTTGTAAATGAGATCTTAAGTGAATATTTAGATATTTTCGTTATTGTCTATATTGACGATATTTTAATCTATTCTCAGACTGAAAACGAACATGTGGAACATGTCAAATTGATTTTACAGCGACTACAAGACCACCATCTGTTTGCTAAATTAGACAAATGTCTCTTTCATGCCCAAAAGGTGGAATTCTTAGGGTTTGTCATCTCTCCTGAAGGTATACATATGGATCCTGCCAAGGTCTCAGCCATAACTGAGTGGAAAAGTCCTAAGACTGTCAGAGAGGTGCAATCCTTTTTAGGATTTGCAAATTTCTACCGGCGATTTATCAATCGTTTTTCTGATCTGGTCACTCCCATCACCAGATTATTGAAAAAAGGAATATCTTTTGAATGGAATGATATTTCCGAGCAGTCTTTTCAAACGCTGAAGAATAGTTTCACTTCCGCTCCCATTATCAGACATGCGGACGAAAATCAGCCATACTATGTAGAGGCCGATGCCTCTCAATATGCAGTTGGGGGATTCTTTCACAACGTGATTCACAATCAGGAACACTCCATCCAGTGGCCTATTTTTCTAGAACTCTTTCTCAAGCTGAGCAAAATTATACCATCGGAGAAAGAGAACTCCTAGCCATTAAAATGGCTTTTCAAGAATGGCGCCATTATCTTTTGGGTTCACCTCATACCATCACTATTTACTCAGACCATAGGAATCTTCAGTTTTTTAGGTCTGCCCGTGCCCTTACTCCTCGACAAATGAGATGGGTATCCTTTTTTTCTGAATATGATTTTGTTATCACTTTTCGCCCTGGCTCAAAACACGGTAAAGCAGACGCTCTTTCCCGCTTAGGAAAAGATCAGAAATACACAGTGGAAACTCCCTTACCTATTATACCTGAGGATAAAATCATATCCATTAGCGAAAAAACCGACACTTTTGTTTCACAACTAAATCATGCCTTTTTGGCGCTTGATCGTGAGAAGTGGTTGACAGATCCTGTGAACAAAATAGTGAGCGATTTGTTTTATCATGAGGATCGTTTGTTTATCCCTACAAAAGAAACCCAAGACTTGATAATACGATGGTGTCATGCCTTGCCATTGGCTGGTCATCCTGGAGGAGAAAAGACTATTCAAATATGTCAGAGATGGTTCTGGTGGAAAGGCATGACTCAAGATATACTCAATTTTGTCAAAGCGTGTCCAACTTGTGCCCGTCAGAAATCATCACATTGTGCTCCTGCTGGTCTTTTACAGCCTCTGCCCGTCCCAGATATACCCTGGTCATCCATCAGCATGGATTTTATCACAGATCTACCCACCATAAGAGGATTCACCACTATATTGGTGGTGGTGGATATGTTGTCCAAAATGGCCCATTTCATCCCTCTTAAGAAACTACCTAGCGCCAAAGAACTCGTAGACACATTCATTGAAAGCATAGTCAGGCTACATGGGTTGCCCTCAGTCATTTTCTCCGATAGAGGACCACAGTTTGTGTCTAAATTCTGGCAAGGATTATGTAAAATTCTTCATATAGACCATCGTCTCTCCTCGGCTTACCATCCGCAAACGGATGGTCAAACCGAAAGAACGAACCAGACTCTGGAACAATATCTCCGATGTTTAATCAGCACTACTACTAGTGATTGGCTCCAGGCTCTTCCTTTGGCTGAATTCGCGTATAATAATTCCACCCATTCTGCTTCCAAGGTTTCACCCTTTTTCTTCACCACAGGATATCATCCAAAATTTCTTCCCCTCTCTTTCCCTCTCTCAGATGTCCCCGCAGTCACAGACCACTACACTCATCTTTTATCTATATGGGAACAAGCCAAATTAGAACTAACGGAAGCCAAAAACTCCATGAAGTCAGATGCAGATAAACATAGACGTCCTGCCCCAGATTACAAAGAAGGTGGACAGGCATGGCTGTCCACGAAAAACCTCAGGTTACCAGGCCCTCGTAAATTACAACCCAGATATGTAGGGCCTTTCACTATTGTAAGAACGATCAACCCAGTTACAGTAAAGCTAGATCTCCCACCTGAAATGAGGATACATCCCGTTTTCCATACTTCCTTGCTCAAGGAGTATATCCCTCCCTCCTGCCCTGAACCTCCACCCCTCCTATCGTCGTAGAAGGAGAGTTAGAATATGAGGTGAAAAGCATCTTAGATTCCAGACTCTTTAACGGAGAATTGCAGTACCTCATAGATTGGGTGGGGTATGCCCCTGAAGACAGAACTTGGGAGTCTGCAGAGAATGTACATGCTCCTGTGTTATTGAGAAGGTTTCACGCTCTACACCCCTCTAAACCTAGACCGGTGTATAGACCGTTAGGGAGGAGAACTGTTAGACGTCAGGTTCCCTGTACCCTATTCCAGGTATAATTCCAGAAACTACATCTCCCATAATGCCTCAGAAAGGTGTGTTGCTTTGTGCCTTCCCATGCTGCACAGGGACTGATCAGCTGACAAACTCGGCTTATAAGCCGTGAGCACCCAATCTATGATGCTTGGCTTCACTTCCAGTTGGGACCTTGCCCTTTGCCTGTTTGGATTTCCTCGGACCTTCCTGTTCCCGGTAACCACAATCTGCCTCTTCGTGGAATCACCTTTGTGACCGCCAGTGCTAGGAAGCGCGGTGCACAACCTCTGCGGATCGCTACTGTCAGCGCCTGGACTCGCTACCCTCACCTGGTTCTAATCACAGAAGCCAGCGCGAGCCCGCGCTGTTCCCTTCACCACTCTCCCACCATCTCGAGGAAGCGTGGTGCTCAACCTCTACGGATCGCTTCTATCAGCGCCTTGACTCGCTACTCTCACCTGGTTCTAATTACAGAAGCCAGCGCGAGCCCGCGCTGTTTCCTTCACCGCTCTCCCACCATCTCGAGGAAGAGCTGTTTTTTGTCTTTCCCTTTCTGTTTATTTTTGATTCCTTAACCACAAAACGCGAGGAAGCGTTGTCATACTTCAATTATTTTGTTGTTTCCTATTTTACGGAGTGAAGGGACTCTCACGCCTCCCCCTTAAAACGAAACCTTCGTCGCAGTGCTCGGACGCGCTGCTCCTGATTTTACGGAGGTAGAGCAACGTGAGTACTTTTAAATTGTTGAAGTGACTTTTGCCAAAACAGAGGTGGCGACGGCTTGTGCCTTGGTGGAGAAACTAGTGGCACATCAAACTCCTCCTGTCTCTTGAAGGCTTGATTTATCTGCTTTCTGCTGTTTGGAATTGGGTATAAAAGCCACGAACAAGTTCCCTGACAATAACCCCCTCGTGAGTATGTGAGAGCACAATGAACACACCTAAGTCTGATAGAAGATATTAGTGGGGAAAGTATAGAGTTTTCCTTAACCTGTTCTTTCTCATTTTCTATTACTGCAGGTTCTTTCATATCTACTGAGACGTCCCCTCTACCTCTGTGTCTTGATTTGGAAGCCCCTGGTGGTCCCTCCCTGTTTCCTCGCTCCCTGGGGATACTGCTCTACCGCTCTGAGTCTATGAATAGACGGAGACAGTATCTCAGGGGAGAGGAGAGATTCTATCTTCGCTCCCGTGGATATTGGTAATTCCGATTTGGGCTCCTAGACCGCGACAAATATCTTACTCCCATGCAGACCTTTGTACAGCAAAAGTCACTCACAAGCTTCATTTCATTTCACTGAACTTATACTTGGTGCTTTTCCCTGACTTTACACTATTGATGGCACATCCCGAGAGTTAACCACTTCGGTGCTCATGGCGAGACCAGCTCGTCATGAGTCACAGTGGAGCTGTGCTCATGACGAGCTGGTCTCGTCATAACGGCTGCGCTCCGCCCACGTGGGATTAATTCCCCACCTGTGCGGGAGAATTAATCAGTGGGCGGGGTCGTGACGAGACCAGCTCGTCATGAGCACAGCTCCACCGTGACTCATGACGAGTTGGTCTCGTCACGAGCACCGCGGCGCCGCGCTCACCCCCCGCACCCGTGGGGGAATTACCCCCGCAGGGAAGGGGTTAAGATTAAGTTTTCACCAGAAATCATTAACATTAAGGGGCCGATTCTGATGCGGTTTGGAAAAGCTTCCCGACCGAATCGGTTGGGAAATGGTGTCCGACCCACTCGGATCGGGAAAGTCCGACCGGCGGAGTAGGATGCATCCGGATGCTTCCAGATACGATTTGGTTGAACTCCCATTGACTTCAATGGGAACATTTGTTCCTAACCGCATCAGAATTGGGCCCTCGGTCGGGAAGACACGTTCCCGATCCGATTTGGAAGGAGCAAATGCCGTTAGGAGGCCTTCCTAACCGCATCAGAATCAGGCCCTCGGTCGGGAAGCTTTTCCAACCCGCATCAGAATCGGGCCCTAAGTGTACACCACTACTACGAAAGTGAGCTTTAGATCTGACTAATATTAATGTATTTCAGAGTTGGATAGCGATCTGGCTATCCCTAGGGTTACACAAAGATAGCTCTGTGCTATCTGCTTATCGCTTATAATAGGATTTGCCAGAACCATTTCGACAGATCGAAAGTGACATGTCTAATTCTTGATCATTTTATCAAGGCTTGTCTAGGCATAGGAGTAAGGTAGAAATACAGCTGACTGTACATTAATACAGAATCATCCCAATCTGTCTGGCTTCAAAATGTTCATGATGCTTGAACTCCATTGTATTGAGTAAACACTGATGATTTGAACAAGGATCATATGTTCTACTTGTATTGGACGGCTATTCTCCCTGCTTCTGGTATTTGGTAGGGTTGTTAATAGACTCACATGTTGGGTAGTATAGTCGATACTACTGAGAAAACTGCCCCTAGTTTTTATAAGGTTCTGCAGATTGTTTTGCTGTGTTGTAGTGAGGTGAGATATGTCAAGACACTTGTTCTTTTGGGTCTCTGTGAAACCATGCCATCTACTTCCTTCTTTTGTGGATTATCAGACTTGAGAAAATGGTTGTTGCAGGTTACAGATATTTTTAAGGAAATGTACATGATTTACTTCCTGGGAAACATGGTTAGTTACTAGAGCCACTAGTTCCAACAAAGGACATGGTCTATACCACTGTGGTAATAGTTTATTTTCTATGGTGCATAACAATACTAAGACTTGCAAAAAGGTGTGCACTTTATCACTGCTAACCAGTGCTAAAGTGCTTGTGCTCTCTCCCTAAATCATGAAAAATTGGTCTGAAAATCACTAGTAAAGCGGTGTACCATATACCTAGTAGCCCGTAAATTAAATGCTACTAGTGGGCCTGAGGCATTTATTGTGCCACCCACTTAAGTAGCTCTTTAAAACATGTCTCAGGCCTGCCATTGCAGCCTGTGTGCAGTTTTAAACTGCCAGTTTGACCTGGCAAAATAAACCACTTGCCAGGCCTAAATGTCCGATTTTAATACATGTAAGTCACTCCTAAGGTTGGCCCTAAACAGCCCGTGGAGCAGGGTGCAGTGTATTTAAAAGGTTGGACATGTACTTTTAAGCTTTACATGCACTGGTAGTGAAAACTCACAAATTCGATTTTCACTAAGGCGAGGCCTATCTCTCCTATAGGATAACATTGGGTTACCTTATTACATTTAATAAGTGATAACTTTTGTTTGGGAGCAGGTAAAAATTGTATTTTTGGTGTCTAAGGAATTGTAATTTAAAATCCTCTTTAATGGTAAAGTCAGATTTTAAGTCAAAATCCAGAAAATGCCACTTTTAGAAGTTGGCATTTTCGTGTCCTAACCATTTGGTGCCTGCAGCCTGTTTCCTGGATCACATGACATGGTGTAGTTGGTAGTTGGCCTTTGTGTATTCCTCCCAGACAGCCACACAATAGGAGGACTGCTTGTTGTTGTTGGGGGGGGGGGGTGGGGGAGGGAAGGTGGTTGTGTGTGTGTGTGTGTGTGTGTGTGTGTGTGTGTCACCGAGCTGTGCACTGCCCTACTTGCACTTCGAAGCAGCTGCCTTAGCATACACACAACAAACTTCACATAACCCTTTTGTGACTTCATAGATCCTGGGACCAGGGCTGGAAGACAGAAATTTCCAGATGCTTCTGTTGGGGGGTGGGGGCGACTCTGGAAGTTTCTTCCACTTCAATGCTGGCATTGAGTATTAAAATTAGGATCCCCAGACCCACTCCTCAGTTCACTTCTGGACATGTGGTTGATTCTGAGAACTGGCCTGTCTGTGGCTTGCTGTGTACTTCAGAGAACTGTCTAGCTGCACCATGAGAACTGGCCTGGTGCCTGAAATCTTCCCTCTGCCCTCCAAGGACTGCCCTGCTGCTTGAGACCTGCTTTTCTGCTTGAACCCAGGACTGCCAGAGTTACTCCAAGGGCTAGTTGGATAGCCTTCTGATCAGAGCCTCAGGGACAGAAAAGGCTCCAAACATCTTGAACCCACTCCTGGACTCACCCTTAGTGGGTCCTGACTCTCCAAGTGGTGCCCCTCCAGTGATGGATCCTTGGAAGTTCTGCTAAAGATGCCCAGATAGCCCAAATCCAAAATGTGGTATGTAGACAATATTCAGCCAAAAAGTGCTCTGCGAACCGAGAGGAGACCGGGACCTGCCAGCTCCCCAGTTGGCTTCACTTATCGGCTACAGCTTGCAGCTTCATCCCTGCTGGGAATTTTCAACTTCCATAAAAGAGACTAAGTCCAAACATAGAATTGTTCACCGTGATTTCGTCCAGCGGTTTCCTGACGACGCCTCCTCCTTGGACACCGCCAGCTACCTTGCCCCGCTGGACATTACCTTCTGAGACATATTTTTACAAATTTCTTTTAAGTCCAAAGGTAAGTGGAGACTGAGCCCAATCCACTTTGTGTATTCAAACCACGTTCCATTGCAGTTGACCATACCTTCCGACTTTGCCCTGGTCTCGTGCTACTAGATGCCCACGGTGCTTTTATCTTTTAGGTGCTGTTTTTCACCTTAAACTTTAAAAAATCATAACTCCTGTCCTATTGATTAGATTTTTGTCAATTTGATGTCCAATAATTTATTAAAATATACTCTGTTTGTCTAAATTGGTGTGGGATTTTTTTTGTCTTGTATTGTCACTCTATTAGTGTTTGTGTGATGCATAAATTCTTCACACATTGCCTCTAAGTTAAGCCTGTCTACTTTTGTGCCAAGCTACCAGAAGAGTTAAGAACAGTTTCATTTAGTGACTTTTTGTGGTTCACCTTGACAAGAATCATGGCTGTTGCTTGAGACGGGCTTGCACCTCCCTCAACCCACAAATTAATTTCTCACACTAGTTAATGTTGGAAGGGAACTCTTAAACTTGTATATTAAATCATGACCATCAATTTGATTTCACTTCTGGAAGAGTTAACCAACATCAGCAACATCTTTCTTGTTATTTCTGACCTCATGATCTCATAATCTCACAGTTGTGTTTTTGTGCTCTGTCTAAGGGCTTTAGGCATCCATCTATAACCATTCTTATACACCGGAATGGAGCATGCAGTGTTGGCAGAACCAGCAAAGGGTCTCTGGAAATGGGCCCTTTTGTTTTCTATTTCAAGCGAAGAGTTTGTCACTGGGCTCAGTACCTATTTAAGGTTGCATGTACTTCTGTCCAAAAGAATCGTAGCATTTCTTTTAATTTCATTTTTAATTTCGTTACCTTGACTCATTCAGTCAGATTGTTTTTGGCAGGAACACTTCATTCCTGAAGGAATGGGGAACTATTAATAATATTGATAGTATCAATGTGGGCTTTACTGATCTTTATACAATCCAGTAGCTCAGTCCTTTTTGTATCTAAAAACATGGCACTTGAGGTGGAGGTTCATTGTTTTGTGTAGCTGGACATGTTGCAAAGGCTCTTGTCCTTCTCTTGTGTAGGGAACATATCTCCTTTAGTATCGCAATTGGCACTTGCAGTTTTTCCACTGTGGTCACCTACAGGTAGGCCGTTTTGGTCCATCTCTTCTTTCCTTGTTATGCATTTATCCTTTTCCCATTCCTGTATTTCCACTGTGTAAAAGGGCCCTCTCTCAACAGGCGCCCAACTGCCCCCTTTTCACTAAAAGGCCCAAACGGTTGGGTATGTCAACCCTGCATACATTTGTTCCCAGAGCAACAGGATCTGGTTGGTTAGGGAGCACTCCAGCCTTTGTGTGAATTGTGAGGACCCCTATATGCAAGGGGTATGGGTATTGTAGGAAATTGGGTTTTTGATTGAGGGGGTGTAGACCCTTCCTGAGCAACAAACACAGTCCTTGTTAGGGTGAACCACAAAAGTCATTAAATTAACCTGTGCTTAACCCTCTGGTAGCTTGGCACAAAAGCAGTCAGGCTTAACTTAGAGGCAAATTGTTAAGTATTTACACAGCACTCAAACAGTAATAATGTGACAACATAACACAAGAAAAAGCCCACACTAATTTAGAAAAATAGAGACCATTTTAATAAATAATTTGACACCAAAATTAATTGAATCCAATCAGTAGAACCGGAGTTATGAATTTGTAAAATTTAGAGAAGCGTCTTAAAGAGCAAAGCGCCACCCGCATGCATCTAGTGGTGCGAGACTGGGACAAAGTCAAAAAGTATGGTCGACCCCGATGGAGTGCGGTTTGGACACAAGAGGTGGATTGGGTTCGGTCTCAGCTTATCTTCAAATTTAGAATAAGTTTGAAGAAAAGTTGCTGATAAGGTAAAGTTGAGCAGGGCAAGGTAGGTTGTCGTCTGGGAACCGCTGGATGAAGTCATGGTGAAGATTTCTATGTTCGGGCTTTGTCACCTGTTTTGAAGTCGAAAATCTCCAGTGGGACGAAGTTGCAGGACTTAGCCACCAAGGGCTTCATGAGGTTGGATACCCCTTCCGAGAAGAGCTGCTGAACAGAATGTGCTGCTGTGGAGAAGAAAATAGCAGGAGCTACCATAAAGTCAAGCTGCCTGTGATGCACCTTGGGTGAATCAGTGAGCGGGTAGGTACCGGTCTCCTGTTGGTTCTCAGTCCACTTTTCGGTGGGAAATTTTAAAAGTCCAAGGTTTCAGTTTTTGACTGTTTGGGCACCGTTTGCACCTCTTCCAAGGGTCCAAGACTGGTGGGGCACCACTTGGAGGGCAGAATTCACTTCAGGCAGGGTCCAGGTGTGGGTTCAAGGTTGTTAGAGCTTTTTCTCTTGTAGCTCAGAACAGGAGCCCAACCGACTAGCCCTTTGAGTCACTCTGGTGGTTCTGGGATCAAGCAGCAAGGCAGTCCTCAAGCAGCAGGGCGGTCCTCGGAGGGTATGAGGCAGGCTTCAATCAGCAGGGCAGTTATCTGGTAGCAGAAGCGCAGTCCTTTGAGGTACAAAGCAGGTTTCAAGCAGCAGTGTACTCATCAGAAGTACAAGGTAGTACTTAAGGGGGTCCTCCACACATCCAGGAGTAAACTGAAGAGTTAAACTGAGGGTCCAATATTTATATCTGGTGCCAGCCTTTGAAGTGGGAGAAACTTCTAGGCTCTCACCCTATCTGGTTCTGGAAATGACCTTCCTTCCCTACCCAGGCTCCAAGAGGTCTGAGGTGACAAAGGGCTGGTGTCAAGTTCATTGTGAAAGTGCTGGAGGAAGCCCTTTGAAATGTAATTGGGGAAGGGAACTGCTCCGCTCCACCCATCCTGGCAGGATGGCCTACCCTGCCAACACCTAGCCCCTCCTGTTTCTCATTGTCTGGGAAGAATACACAAAGGCCAACTGCCAATTATTCACAGTCATTTGATACAGGCTGCAGGCATCAAATGGTTAGGACAAGAAAATAACTTTCTAAAAGTGGCATTTTCAGAATTGTGACTTGAAATCCGAGTTTACCATCAAAAAGGATTGAAATGTACAATTCTTTTGCGACCAAACCTAATATTTCTACCTGTACCCAGTCAAAAGTAAGCACTAATTAAATGCAAAAATGTAACCCAATGTTATCCTATGGGAGAGTTTGGCCTCATAGAAGTGAAGAGTGAATTTAGGAGGTATTCACTATCAGGACATATATAACTTGAAAACGCATGTCCTACCAGTTAAATACAACGTGCCCTGCTCTATGGCCTGTTTATGGCCTAACACTTACAACAGGAGGATTAGGCCTGGTTAAAGGTTTATTTTGCCAGATCGAATTGGCAGTTTAAACCTGCACAAAGGCTGCAATGGCAGAACTGAGACCTGTTTAAAAGCGTAAGTGGATGGCACAATAAGTGCTTCAGACCCACTAGTAGTATTTAATTTACAGGCCCTGGGTGCATGTTGTACCACTTTACTTGAGACGTATAAGTAAATTAAATGTGCCAATCGGGAATAAGTCAATTTTACCATGCTTTAAGGAGTAGGCACATGCACTTTAGCAATGGTTAGCAGTGGTAAAGTGCACAGAGTTCTATGGCCAAAAAATTAAATTCCAGCAAACAGAAGGGGAGAAGGTAAAATGTTTGGGGAAAGACCACAGCAACGGCTGTCCGGTCTAACAGGTATGTTTCCTTATTCTCAGTAGTATGTATTCTGTGACTCTCGTGGTATTTCCATCCACTGTGACTTCACAGGTATATGACTGTTGGGAGGCACACTCTTAATAGTCAAAACATTTGTAACTGTGAGGAGTGAGACACTATTACCATTTTCTCAGTAGACCCTTCATTCCTTCCTGAGTCCTTACCCAGTGTAGTCCAGTTCCATTTTCTGTGACCTGAAACATTGGGATCCTTAACTGATCTGCAAACATACTAAGCCAGACTGGCATGCAGCCATCCCTCTTTCCATGGAATCACTAGCAGAACTTTGCCAGCCTCCCCCACTCTAAAAGTACATATAGTATTCCCATTTCAGCTCAGGACATATGTCATAAAGTGGTCATCCAAGGGCAGTCAAAGGGTGCAGCCAAGGCAGAGTTTGCACAGGTCCTCTGATCTTCCTCTGTCGCAGTCGCTGGAACACCATTCTACGGGCACCATTGCTCTGTCCATGGGTGCCGCTGTCTCGGTACACCGGCACTCTTGGATGGATTCTACTGGCTTCTCTGGTTGTATTCAAACCACACTCATGGACAATCCCTTTGATGTCAAGCAGCTGTTTGGAGAGATATCTGACTCCTACCTGTAATGCTTCAAAAACAGCTAACCACAGCTAACATGCTGGGCTTAGCCTATTGAACCAATTCTACCAACAATAATACACTTTGTGGTTACTTCAGGACGGTATAGCCTTGGCAAAGACAACCTTTTCAGCTTGCCCAGAAATGCCAACAGCAGTACCCCTCCTTTTGTGGCAGTGGTGGATCTTGGAGACCAAAGCAACAGCAGCAGATGCAGTCTAAACCATCCTCTTCCACCTCTGCTGCGACAAACCCCCTCTGACATCCACCCTTCAAGCCATCATTTGCTGGTGGTGATAGGGTCTCCTTTTTTCCACCAATTGGGAGGCAATCACTATTTGTCATGGGTCATCCAGCTAATTTGCTCGAGCTATGCTCTTTCCTGTCCTTTTCTCTGGACCCCCCTTCTTCCACCAAAATGTGCTCTCTTCACCTTTTTGCTTTTTTTTTTTTTTTATTATTATTTTTTGGCAGGACAAATTCAAGATGCTATCCCTGAGCCATCGACTAACGGCCATGAATGCAGGAGACTGCATGGCGTCAAATGTTCTTCAGGGAACCTGTGTACAGTTTCCAATTCTTCCTGACCACAAACATGACCTGAGATTCACAACTGGATCCCAGCATGATCAGTTCACAGTTCTACAGTTTGGTCTGATGACCTCTCCTCAAGCCTTCATAGAAGTGCTGGTGGCTGTAGCTCCTACACTGCAACGATCAGGAGTCCAGGTGTTTCCATACATGGACAACTGGCTGGTGAAAGCGGAATCCCCAGTGATGGTGAGGGATCACCTTTAGCGGACAAGAACTTTTTAATGACTTTTGCCTAACCATTAACAACCAAATGTCCCACATCCATCACAGAGGCCTACCTTCATATGGGCTGTACTGGACACAACCCACATAAAGGCTTGTCTTCCTTCTTAGAGGATGGTGGATATTTGGGAGATGACTCTGAGCTTTCTGAATCAAGCTCTAATCCCAGTTCTGCTGATCATGATTCTGCGTGGCCTCCTGCCCTTGTGCATCTTGTTGATGCCTCGTGGTGGATAAACATTATGGTAGCTACATAGGCTCAGGGAAACCCATTTATTTAAAGAAAAATATATATATATAACCACCATACAGTGACTCAGTCATAGGATTGTGTTACTCATTGCAACAATAAAAAGAACAGAAAACAGGAATTGTGTAAACTGTGAAAATAATAAGGGGCCCACAATAAGTACTCGTAAAATACTTTTTATTACTGAAAATATTTTTTGTATAACATGAATAATACAAAATCCAATACAAACAAACAGTTGGTGCTCACAGGGTTACACATAACAAACATGTAATAATACAAATCACAGTGTAAACCAAAAACACACACGATGGCAGAGGAAAAGACTACAATTATTTGTCTATTTTATAACAGGATCAATAGTGCAACATATGCTTGCTCTTGGCTTGCCAAAGGAGAACGTCGACGGTGTTTTGATAAAACCGACAAAGACTTCTTTCTTTTTTCCTCCATCATGTATGGTTATTGTTTGCACTGTGAATATTATTAATATATGTTTGTTTTGTGTAACCTTGTGAGCCCCAACTGTATGTTTGCATTGAATTTTGTTTTATTCATATTCAACAAAAAATATTTTCATTAACAAAAAGTTTTTTACGCGAATTTATTGTGGGTACCTTATTATTTTCCCAATTTCCGTTTTCTGTTCTTTTTAGTGTTGCACCATCCTTTGACTCAGTCACTGTATGGTGGGTTTATATTTTTTTGTTCCTTAAAAAAGATTCTTTCCATGAAGCATTGTAGCTGCCATATTGTTTATTGGCCTCAGGTTCTGGGGAATAGGGCTGCCCCTTTTGCTTGTAATCGTGGTGAATAAAGGCCCTTTGCTTGTGTCTAAGGTCTCAGTGGCTCCAACAACAGGAGCCTTGTGACTCAGGTGCAGACACTGTTCATCTAGATCTGCACTGGTGGATGGACCTTTCAACCTTTTGGTAAGTCATCCCTTCAGCCCTATACAATCTCAGGCTACCATGGTCAAAGACGTCTCCTCGATCTTGGGTGCCCATCAGGGCCACATGATTGGCACAGGCACTTTGGTCGGCATCCAAGCAGCACCTGCACACCCTGCACATAAATGTGTTCAAGCTGCTTGTCATACATCTTGCATGGAAGGCATTTCTCCCATCTATCCTGGAGAATAACCTTCAAATTCTGTCGGACAGCCTCACTATTGTCCATTTTATTAACAGACATCGGGCTGTGGACCCTATGTTGAGAGGTAATTTACCTGTTGAAGTATGCGCAGCAGGGGGATATTTTACAGGTAGCGGCATCTCTAGAAGGTTGCCTCAATGCGAGTGCCAATGTTTTCAGCCATCTGTCACTGGAAAACAATGAATGACACCTGCACTCTGAAGTGACGTAGGTCCTCTTCTTCAGATTGAGGTTTCCATTCATTGAGCTTTATTGCCATTGCCCAGAACAGGAAGTGTCATCAGTTTTGTGCCATGCTTTCCTCGGAATGGCGTCCTGAAGGATACCTTTGGGCTTAACTAGTCTCAAGACCTTATGTATGCATTTCTACAGATTACACTTGTGTGAAGAGTGCTGCAGAAGATTTGGCAGGATTCAGCATAGTTGACTCTGATTTCCCCAAACTGTGCTTGTAGGATTTGTTATGCCAGTCTCCTGCCACTTAGAATTCAGCTGCCCCTTCCTCTCAACTGCGGAGGAGACCTGCCCTTGCAGCATGATGGTGAGGTTCTCCAACCCATTCAGCTACGTCTGCAGATGTGGAAATTGAGCAATGCCAGTTCTAGTCCTTTTGGCATCCTGATGAAAGTGAGCATATAAGCGGGAGGCCCACCTCCAAATCCTTCCACACAGGTTGCTGGGCTCGATTAATCCAGTGGTGCAAATAGAAAGGCCAATCTACTCTGCCTGGTAAAAACAAATATGGGTGCAACTGTGGGTTAGCCATGTTTAATCTCTAACAAAGCATAAACTCTGGGTGGAATAATTCCGGTGTAATGAAAAGTAATCTACTTTCAAGGATTTCCACCAGGATTTTTCGTCTCTGTTCAAAGGCGAAATAGAATTTGACTAACGATAACCTTATGCCATCTTTCCTCATTATGTGGAGGCAGTGTGGATGCCAACCAGAGATTTGACATTTGTTCCTCTTCCTGTCTAGCTCCGGCAAATGTATTCACCATCACTCTTGATACGGAGCTAGTTATTTAATTTGTTTGTTTTTATATAATGCTATGGGTATCCCATCTAGTTACGGAGCTTTTCCTGATTGTTGTTGTTTAGTTGTTGTCTCCATCTCTTTCAGTCCCAATCTAGCCTGCACCCTCAAACTGGTTAAAACTGGTACATTCAGCCACAAACCTTTCCAAATGTTTACGCCTCTTCCCCTGTTCTGAATTCATTAAAGGCTTAGAATTAACCTGTGATTGTCCCCAACACTTCTTCATCTTCCATTATAGACATACCATCTTCTGCTTGTATTACAAGTGTACCAACCTCTCTTTTACTTATCTATGCAGTCATATTCTCGTGCCTTGTTGCCTATATAATATATCCATCTCTGTGCTCTCTGGCGCATGACCCGAGGCAAGCCATTTATCAGAGCTATATATTCCTTTCACTTAACTTGCAGTCTCCTCTGCAGATTTTCTCCTGACTACATGAACTTTTTCTAATTGTACTATGTCCCACTTGTCATTACTAGAACAACTGTATTGACTGTGTGACTGTATCAGGAGGAAGTAAAAAAAAAAAGATCTACGACGCTAAACAAAGTCTGGACTCTTTATTGAAGCGATGTATATAAGGATTGAAAACTGTTTTGTGTACCTGCTATGTTCACATCTGATAGTGTCAGTTTGATAAAAATGCTTTGCTCCTTTGTACATGGATTGCACCACTATTAATTTTTGATATAGTTTGGGCTAGGGTCAACGGATTGTTCTGGGATCTTGCTGAGACATGTCTTGGCAACAGATGTGACAATAGTGTGTGAGCACCAAAAATATTGTGATTACTAGGCTTTAAAGGTGGGGATGTGCGACACTCGCACAACAGTTGCCTTTTTTGTTCATGAATAATGCAAACTAACCCGGAATAATAATAACTGAAATCTTTAGCTGAGTCAGTCAACAAGAATTCCTGCTGTCTAGTCAACGCAAATTCCTCAGTAATAAACTTGCCATCATTATTGTCCTTAGCACAGACTCGTGTCCATCAGCTTGGCGCACTGGGTCATGTCCCTTGCTGGAGCCATGATCAGTGTCCTTCCTGATTCTGCATGAAAGCTCGGGACCTTATGCTCAGTGGACCATGTTTTTGTTTCTGCCTTCATGGCCAGACTCCTTTCTGTCCTTTAAAGGGGCATGTTCTATCCATCCTCATTGCTCCACTTTTGTCCCTGTGTTTCCTTTGCCTCCAAGGCAATTAAAATCTTGACTCTTGTTTTCTACTCTAGCATGATTTCTGACACCTTTTTCTCTTGACAGCTCTTCTCTCAGAGAAGGTTCAATAAATTGAGGCCAAATCTGTATTCTGTACTCTGCTGGAAGAGGGTCACCAGCTCCCTCCTTCGGCCTATACCAAAGGAAAGCATATTTTTCCAGTTTATGTTGTTGGGGTAATCTGGCTCTTCTTTCATGTTCCATCTGTTTCAACTTGTTTTCCCAAATTATGCTGATCTTGACAGGGCTACCTCAATTTTGCTCCCATGTGTAAATCTCACCATCAGGTTTATCAACTGTATTGTTTCAAGCTCTCAAACTCAGTTTGTGAATGGGTTTAGTTATGGGGAAAAGTAAACTCTGAGTTGACTATTCGGTGTAAGTCGTGCGTTACCTTTGGCTCAAGTGCTAGGGAATCGCCATCACCAATCTAGATGCCAGTGGTTGTAACCTTCTGAGTGACTGTATTCAGTCAGCACCCACTTTGACAACTGTCCTATTCAGGTTGCTGCTGTTGGCCTGTCGACTTGGCTTTGTCCATACATCACAGCACAGTGGTCCAATTTGAAGGTATCACCCTGCTCCCCAAACCACTATATGCTATATAATCTATTTTGCAGCCTCTCTTCAGCCTAGAAGGAAGTGATGGAATTTATGTGCCTTTATATGTAAGTATCCTTTTGTGGTGCCCCTGCATGATCATGTTGCTTGTTTCGCTGCTGCCCCTCCAGTTTTGCTGATTATTTATTCAGCCTTTGGCCTGGTTTCTGCACAGGCTTAGCCTCCCAAAACTGCAGGATTTGTGATTACTTAGTAGTCTTCCGCTGGGCATCTGTCCAAAAGAGAAGTTGGGGCAAGCACTATCACCTTCCAAGCCGCTTTGCTTGTTGACTCCTTCAATACAGGCCCAGCCTGTCACTGCTGGGTTGTGCTGCAGGTCGCATATAAAAAGTAGCTGTGATCCCAGCTTCACTTATCAGGATGTCTCTGCGCCTAAAACCAGAGAGCGGGCTGCTGCTTCTCAAGTCAGCAGGTGCCCCTACACACTCAGCCCAGCCACTACAAATGATCAGGAAGATGGAGTAGACGGGGATGAAAATCCTCTAATCAGACGCAATATATCTCCCTGTGGGTCTCGCCAGCTAAGATTTAGCCTGTTAGATGCTCAAATGGTCCCTTTAGCTTCCGCCTGAGATACAAATCGGATACAAAGTGTTTTAAAAATATACTTCAGAGTTATGTTGGAGTGGAATAAGGAGTTTTTACAAGCTGCAGCAATCTTTCCCCCTAGCCTTTTCTCCCTCTTTGTAAATCTTTACATTTAAAGCAAAGGATCATCTAACTTATTATAACCCAATCATATCCTAGCCTGACTGATCTAAGTCAGTCCTTCACTACTGATTTGTCGAAAAAAATTCAAATCTTTGTTTTTTGTGTATTAAATAATATTCCTGAGGTTCAAAAGCGCCTCAAAGAGGTGGGAGTTGGCATAAGTTACTGGTATATTTTAAGGACACACTCATCCTACTTTTTAATTGCTGTTGACCACATAGGCTGATACCACCTATTTCTTACTCTGTATGCTTGATTATTCACCTGCTAATGACTGCAGACTGTTTAATTATTATATGTGCTCGATCATCTTTCTCGCAAATGACCATCAAAATGTATACCTCCAGCCTGCGCTTTCATTGTATAGAGAAAGCCATGCCTAGCCTCTGCTCAGATATTGCTCAAACATCTTCTATCCTCGCTTCCAATCTTGACTGCAAAGCCCCTGTCACCCTCAGGAGTTTAACGGTGCTATTTAAAAAAACATTAAATAATTTTTTTTAAAAAGACCTTCTCATGATTTCTGTAGGAGATTAAAGATGGCTAACCAACAATTGCACCCATATTTTTATTTACCAGGCAGAGTACAGAAAAGAATACTCTCAGCTTTATGAACTCATTCAACAGTGTATGAAGATAATCCCTAATCAAAGACAGGAGGAGAAGCTTGTTGAAGGTTACCAGCAACCATGGTATATCAGTGAGTTAAAAAAAATATGGAGTATGTAGGCCTAGCTTAAGGTGCCAGGCATCTGCACCAATTCGTTCTTCTGATATCAATGAAGTACTTTTTGAGAAGGACGGAAAGCAATGTCACTTGCAGGGGCGAAAAGAGTTTTCCATTCCATTTTTTGGTCAAGCCTAGGCAGCACACATGTGCTGTTTGCAAGTCCTGTTGTAAGAACAAAACGACTTTTGTCCCGCCTGCTGCTTACCTGCTGCTGACGATGGGTTGAGTCCACTGTCGCTCTTTTTTGCTGGCTCTTTGCTGGCTCCTTGCTGCCTCCTAACTGGTTGACGCAGCCGATACGTCACTTCCGTTGAAGACCGAGGAGAACCGGGTAAGTACAGTTTTCTTACACGTTAAGGGTTTCTGTTGTTTGGTAGAACTGTTTTTCCTCTGCTGCCCTTCCAGGAGCATGGGCCTGTTTACATAATGAAACCTAGGTTGACAAGAGCCTAAACTGAAATATACTTCACATCCGGTACGTGCACTGAAAATGGGCAGCTGCTATAAAAAAAACAAGCATTGGCATAGTCAATAGGTTTCGCCTTTGGGACCTTATAAGTGTTTAGTTATCCAGCACAATATCCTTAGTGCAACAACATCAACTGTTGCATGGCTAAACACTTATAAGGTCCCAAAGGCGAGACCTATTGGCTATGCCAATGCTTGTTTACAGCTTGTTGCGGTCTTACTGCAAACTATTAGCCAGTCGCCCCTGGTGAAACAATTGAAGATTTTTTTCAAACTTACCCAGAAAGAAATCAAACAGTACAAGAAGAAGCCTAAAAATGGGTTCCGACAATTTAGCAAAGCTGTATCAAGCCACGCTTCTTTAGCCTCAATATGTCCACATCTGCAAAACTCGCACCCGATAGGTGGATAGGTTTATATGTAAAAAGATTCCTTTTACTGGTTTATTGACCTCGGAGAAAGAAGTGGAGGCTCGGCATTGAACTTAAAATGCAGCTTGCAGTCCAACTGAGCTGGGTGATATAGTAACTCATCCGTTACGCTAACATAACCCTGCTGTGAAGTTTCAGGAAAAGGCATAAACCCCTTCCACACCTCCAGATGAGGGCATCACCTTACCTTTATTCTCGTCACATCCGGGGATTTCCTGGTTTTCTACCTCGAAATGACAGAAAGGGAACTTTGAAAATTTCGGGTGCTGTAAGACCAGATGTTAGCATGAGGAGAGTGTGCAGTGAATGGTTAGTTGAGTTCTAGCGTGTAAGTTGGTGAACACTAGTTTTTCTAGGCACTATGAAACGTTCGGGCGCTGTAAGATCAGACGTTGGCGTGAGCAGAGGGTGCAGTGAATGGCTTTTCTAGGCACTTTGAAAAGTTTCGGCGCTGTAAGATCAGATGTTAGCATGAGCAGAGGGTGCAGTGAATGGTTAGTTGAGATCTAGGGAGCAAGTTGGTGAACGCTAGCTTTTCTAGGCACTATGAAACGTTCGGGCGCTCTAAGGCCGGACGTTAGCGTGAGCAGAGGGTGCAGTGAATGGCTTTTCTAGGCACTTTGAAAAGTTTCGGCGCTGTAAGATCAGACGTGAGCAGAGGGTGCAGTGGTTAGTTAAATTCAAGGGTGTAAGTTTAAACGCTAGCTGTTCTAGGCACCTTGAAAAGAAGAAGCTTTGCAAGCCTGGACGTTAGCGTGAGCAGACGGTGGTCACCACATGGTGTCACCACGGTGGAATGGAATCATTTTGAGTTGATGTCAAAGGGGAACCAAGAGAGACCTTTGAAGCCACAACAGGCCAAGGGAAAAATAACTTTTATAAATGGGGACAAGAGAGAGTCGGAGAGGCAGAAGAATGATTTGTTTATTTGAGTATAGGAGAGTTCACGAAGTGGGGGTGGGTGGGGTGGGAAGGGTGGTGTTGGACCTGGAATGGCTTTGAGTGCATGAACAAATGAAGGTGGGAGTGGAAGTAAAAACGTGGAGGACTGGAGAAGAAGATGGCGGGAGGTTGTTGGAAGTTAAGATGCGGAGCACAGATGAGGTCAGAGGTTGTGCAGTCTTCATTAGACACACACATGCCCCACCCAGATGTACGGATTCATATTTCATACTTTGTGTGAACAGAAAAGCTCTGCTGTGGCCACAAGCAACACGTTTCGCTTTAAATAAACACCGTGAACAGCCAGTATCGGTAAGGCCAATAGGTTGCGCCTATTAGAGCTATTATCCTTGCCAATGCTTTTTTGCTGATGCTAAGCAAAATCTGAAAAAAGAACACAGGAAAGAAAAAAAGGCGGAATGACATGAAAGTATGCATGAGCACGTCTTCATCATGAAGCTGCTACCGGCCATGCAATTCCATAGTCACATACATGTGGATAACTATGCACGCACATGCATCACCATAATGCGCGTGAGAGAGAGGGGGAGCAGGAGGTGAGCCCGGGAGTGGTGCGTGCGTGCGCGCGCGCAGTCTGATCTTTTTGGAAGCACTGCACTCGTGCTTGTGGCGCGCCCCTGCTCGCTCCCGCAAGCTGGATGCCGCCACAAGCACAAGTGTGTGCTTCCAAAAAGAGCAGAGCGACGGCTAAAGGTCCTCCTATGCAGCGCTTGCGCGCTGCGTAGGCGAGACCTAACAAGTTCTCGCACTGATATCCGAAAAAATGCGCCAACGCTAGAGTCTCGTGGTGAAATATGATTTTTTGCTTCTGGTCAGGCAGTCCTTGCCACTTGTGCTGTTCATATGATAATATGAGGAACACCTTTTGGTGTGCGCACACCACCGGTTTCACTTCCGAAACCCACGGTTTGACTGTAAGACCCAGGGCTGGGTGTGCCACGGTTTCTGGGTACAGGCGTCGGGGCTGGACCAGGGGTCCTAGCACAGGTGAGGCACCAGAGTTGGCGGGCGGTGTGAGCTGAGGACGCTGCTGGAGCTTGCTTGGGTCACTTGAAGGAAGCAGCTTCTTTGCCCCAGGAAGGGTTTCTACCAGAAAAAAAAGAAGCCGCAAGACTCTCACTGTGTGCATGCTTGTGATAAACAGGCATGAGCAGAAGAGTTATTAAATGTCACAACACGCTGTATTCTCCTCATTACCTATCCTTGGGCATGGCGACTAAAAAAAACCTACTAACCCTCTTCCTCCTCGCTGCCCCTCCTCCCACACTTTCCCAAAAACTATCAATACTTTATTTTTACATTTCACTTTGCTCCATAACAATTGTTTGACCTCTTGCCTCACGCGAGTCACATACATTCTAGGGCCTAATTCAGGAGCCATGTTTCTGCTAATGAATAAGCAATTGGAGCGGGTGAATTAATGACTGGTGGTGTAGCCGCCGAGTCCCCGAAAAAATATTAAAATCCGGCGCAGGCGGGATCGATACTCACTCAGCACCCAGCAAGAGTGGCCTTGGCATTTCTTCTGTGCCTACAAACAAAGGCCCATAGTGCAGGAAGTGGGATCCCTGGTCAGCCCTTGCCACAGAACTGCTAAAACACCATGCAAGGAACAAACATGGCCGACATGATGGAGCAGTACATCGAAGTCCTGCTTCTCTGTGGTTAAGTTGTCTTCTTTGGAACCACAAGACCTATGTCTATTCCTAGTGTCCAAATCATGTTTGCTCTGTGCTGTATGGCAATTCTTACAGGGCAAACATTTGAGGACTTATAAGCATGCTAAAATTGCAGTATGAATCCCTACTTAAAAATGCACCGTCCTATAATTTTCATCCGCCATTTTATTCTGGAAGCATTTTCAGGTCAAGTCATATTAGAAACTTTTCGGTACAATCACCATGGGTCTTTAAGTTTCATAGTTTTGTACTTGCTATATGTTCATATTTTCTTTCAGCGCACTGTGCAGGTGCAGCGAGAGTCTCGTGACTTGTCTTTATGCGCCAGCATTGTTGTGTGTCATTTCTTGTTTGCCTGTTCGTTTTTTTTCCCCTCAGGGACTGTTTTGTATTTCGGGTTGTTAACGATTACATTAGTAGTTCATGTCAACATATGTTCCGTGAATTGTTAGCGTTCTGTATTTGTGATTTGAGCATCTACGTTATTTTGTGCTTACATGTACGCTTGCTAATCTAAGTTTAAGTGGTTGTTTTATGGGAAGCGTTGTGGGTAGGGGTGTGGCGAGGGATGTGGGTGACAATCCTGTAAAGCTGTTTAATTTAGTACTTTTACCACTTTTGGTTGAAATAGATGGATGACAAAGGCTGGCATTTTGCTTTATATTTTGTTTCTTTTTTTAGGCCTTGTTGGTGTTTTATGTTTGAGTGCGCTACTGCTTACTTGTTTTTAGTTGAGAATTGTGGTTAATGCTGTAGTGGAGGAAGTACAGTTGTCTCCTTTCACCAAGCTAACAAGGGTGGTGGAAATGGCTTTACAGAGTGCCTAATCCCAGTGACTTCACAAGACGTTTGACTCTGAAGGCAGCCTAATCTACCTCCGTTCTTTAATAATCTTCACGACAAAGCAAGTATGCAGTACGTTTGCCCAACTCTCAGGAGCTATAAGGAAATCAACAAGGGATGAAAGCTTTGAATGCTGAAAGTATTACCCCAGCAACTCCTAAATGAGTTGTACTGTGAAACAAGCACATGATAATGCGGGGAGTAGGACCGCTAAGCTCCCTGTGTTCGTTTTGGCTCACTCTCCGTGGTTCAACTTTCTTCCTCCGCTTACTCTCAGCCAGCCAGTAAGTACATCGGTCCAGGACTCCAAGTGGCCACAATAGGAAAGGTCGTACACATGTTAGGGCTAACCAGACAAAGCTGCAATCTTCTATAAAACTTTAACAGGCCTTACAAACAGTGGCGGCTCCTCCGCTATGGCGGAGGAGCATCGCCCCACTGCTTTCAAGTAGTGCGAGAAGAGAAAACATAAAATGATAATAACTTTCAGTTATTATCATTTTATGTGTTTTGTGCAGCTTTGCGGGCGGGTGGTGCTGCTCTGCTCTCGGAGCAGGTCAGCGTAGGAGTGGCTTGCCCACTCCTAAGTGCGCAATGACCGTTTGGTCAGCCCTCTCGGGCCACCCAAACCAGTCATGCGCACTCTCCCCCTTCTCCATGCAGGCTGCATTACAGCCTGCATGGAGAGCATGCCCAGGCCCCCATTCCCTGGTTGAGCGTCAAACCAGGATGCTCAAAACCAATTACAACGCTGCATTGCAGCGTTGTGATTGGTCTGGGGAACCTGGGTGCCTACCAATCACAACGTTGCTTTGCAGTGTTGTGATTGGTCAGTGGGGCCTGGTTGTGCTTACTGATTCCTGAGGCGTGGGGCAGGGACGCAGGACCTGGCGGGAAAGTAAGTTAATTTAAAAAAAAGTTTTTTTTGTTTTGCGCATCCTCGCCACTTTCAGTTCTTGTAGCTACTCAAGTGTGAGGGTGGCAAACAGAATGGGAAGTGCCCTACGGTTTTCCTCTGTAAGAAATTGGAATGCAGCCCCTGCGTGCAAATCCAACCAGTGCCACATAACAAATGGAATAGCCTATATCATTAAATGCTAAACATGCCGCCTATGCCTAAAAAGGTTTTCGCCTAATATCCTCTTGGTAACTGATGTGTCATGCATAACAGTCACAATCCCAAGCCCCAGAAACATAAGCCACACTGAAGGCAAAAGCCAGCGAAGCTGCTCCAGGTTAGCTGTTACTGTCAGTCTTGAACTGGGTCTGATAGGCATATAGGGCAATAAGGCAGTGCTTGATGGGCTGGTCTGACAGTTCATTGTGTATGCTCCTTCTTGGCTGTTTATGCACCTGTATTATGGTCTACTCTACCATTTGCATATCCTGCTCCGGTATCACGCTCACTCCTGTCATGCATTACCCCCAACCCTTTACAGCAACTCTTTCCCTATATTTTTATTTCCTTTTTCCATTGGTGCCACTTATTTTCCATCTCCCCTCCCTCGTAACCCATTTCCCATTTTCTGGTTCTCCAGCGCCGCAAGGTCATACGAATGACAACAGCACTATGCAAATATGATCACTCCACTGCAAACAAAAAAACGAAAATAAAAAACATTGTCATTTACAACTCCAATAGGATGAACTTTTACAAATGCTTGTTATTTTTTTACACACTAGTTGAACATGTGATCCTGTTTTATGTATTTATCATTTGCATCTTAGGGTTTTTCCTGCCATAGTTTACCTTTACAGATTGAATTAATAATCACGTTTGTGTTATTTCAAAGCTTCATTTCATGTGTGAAAGAGGTATCATGCATGTTAGTTGTTTGCATTCAGTTACTACAGTATCATTCTGATCTTTCAAATGCATAATGCAAGAACTAATATTGTTTTATTTGCAAACCTTCTTCTCACATTTTAGGGCAGGTGCTAGACCTGGAGAAAGTGTGCTGGTGCATGGTGCCAGTGGAGGAGTAAGTATTTTCAAACTATTCATACTACTTGGAAAAAAAATCATAGTAATCTGAAAATAATGGAGAAGCTGGAAGAGACTAAAAGTTTAAACAATTGTTTTGGACACTAAAGTGTGTGCATGTGTGTAGGAGAGTAGGATCTGCCTCTTATGTTGCCCCCACTTTTTTTCTGATGTTACACTGGTTTCTGGCTATAGTCAGGCTGGATCCCTGCCAATCAGGGCCCCAGCCTCTCTGTTCTCTCTAAACGATTTGGAGTGCACTCTAGGTGCACTAGTGATTGGATGCTGTGGTGCCTTATGAGTCCCTAGTATATGGTACCTTAGGTGCCAAGGGCATAGGTACTTCACAGGCCTACCAGGGGCTGAAGCATGTATTATGCCACCCCTGGGAAGCAGACTAAATCTGACACCACAGGTCTGCTACTGCAGCCTGGGTGAGGTGGTGCTAGCACTCCTCACTGAGATATAGGTTCCCTATATCTCTCACACACACACATATAACCCTATCAGTCACCCCTAAGGCAGGCCCTATCAATCCTGAGGGCAGGGTGCTTGGCTTCTATGTGAGGGGGTGCCTCTGCCTGAGCAGGGCCCCTCTGCAGCTCTCAGAGTCCATTCTCTGGTGCTGTTTGTGGATGCGGTTAAACCATATACTTTTAAGTGCATTATATCCTCGCGGTAAAATGCTAACTTTGGTATGGCTGCATCAAAACATGTCGTGTTTGGTGTCAAACATCTTGGAATACTACCCCCCCGCCAGTCCTGGCGGCGGGGGTAGCATTCCACCCTTCTAGAGGGATAGACATGTACCCACTGTGGAAACACAGTAGAATCCTGAAGAGCCCTGGCATCACAAAATGGATGCCACCAGTCACAGACACGGGGCTGCCCTCCTGCTGATGACCGAAACTCACAGTGGAGGGAGCCCAACAAAAGGTATCCTGTCACAGGGAGGTGTAACCACCTCCCAGACAGGGTTTATTGTATTGGGGCTGGGTGGGTGCACTCTTAGAGTGCTTTGAAGTCCTGCACTGGGGGAGCAGAAGGCTCCTCTGTGCATATGCCAGTTCAAACCGGCTCAGGGGCTACCTGCCCCTGCTCTGGCGCGAAACTGGACAAAGGGAAGTGGGTGTAGCCACCCACTCCCCTGACCCTCCCATAGGTGGGGTCATAGAGCTAGTCCCTCCCTTCTTTACAGTATAAGATAGGGAACCCTTGAACTTGTAAGTTAGATATCCCTGGACGACGCTCCGAAGAAGAATCCTGGCCCTTCGACGTTCCACTACCTTTGGAAGACAGAAAAATCTCCCTTGGAGTCAAGGAGTGACTCCCCTGCTTGGCAGGCACCAAAAACTACAACGACGGTCGCAAACTACGCCGCTCCCGCCGGAGCCCGAAGTCCCTGCAGCCCAAGAAGTGGATTTCCTGACTTCTCCAAGGCCATCGTGAGTCCCCAGCGAAGCTGAGGCAAGTGGACCCCACGAGTGACGAGGAACCGCGACCCCTGGGTACCGTGCACTATTGTCGAGTGCAACCCCTTCACAACGTTCTAAGAACCTGTGCTTTGGACCACGTGTGGTCCCAGCCTCCAGCAGGAATCCCTCCGAAGATCAGCAGCCTACACCGTCCCGAGTGACCGTGGGCCCCTGTGGAGCGAATCCGACCGAGGCGTCTTCGCGATCCCTTGCCAGCCGGCTCGTGGGTCCCCTGAAGACTTTTGCAAGAAACCAAAGGGCTCCCCTGGTTGCTCCAGGCCTGCCCTGACTTACCCTTGCTGGGTGAGTCCCTCAGACCTTGCTGGTCTGCGCCACTGCCTTTTCACACTTTGCACGAGACTTGCTGTTACCAAGGCCTGTTGGCTCCAATCGAGTTGCCGACACCAAAGTAAGCTGCAGACATCGTGGGACACGCCGAATCCAGCTCCTGGTCGTGCGTCGACGCCTCCTGGACCTCGTGGCTGAAGAGTCAAGGCAACCGTGAACGACCTGAATCCTGCAACGACGGTGGGCATTCATCTTCCTTGCCCCGAGTCACTGCCAAGTGACTTTGAACACTGTCCCCTCTGCTTTCAGGTCATCCTTCCACCGAATCCAGGCTTGGATTCCACCGGACACTTCTTCAAATCATCACAAGCAGCAAGTCTTCTTTGTTCGCCATTGAAAACGACACAGCGACCCGACACCAAAGGACACCTGTGCACCCGGCTTCCCTGGGTGAGGTAACTCCAGCACTACGGTGCTCCTGTAGGTGTGGGCCCTAGAACTACTTACCCTGTAAGTGACTTGCTTGTAGGTTCACCAGAAGTATCCTAAAACTCTTATTTTCCCCGTGCGATTCTCGCACTGACTCGTACAGGGTTCGCAGCTGTGTTAGACACACCGCGTCCAACTCCCTAGTAAATCTACCAGTAACCGCGTCCTTCGACTCGTACTGACCGATCGGTGTGTTCGCCTCGAACACGCCAGGGGCCTGTAACATTGATAACTCAATCGCGTCCGCTTACATAGACTCGTACAGGACTCGCACTAGTGACTGAACACCGCGTCCGTCCCCTGTGGGTCTCCTACAACTACCTGGGTGGTTCTCTGGGGGTCCCTCGATTCTATGTGCCCTAGACCCCGGTCTAGCCAAGATAACATTGTTATATTTGCTGTGCTAACTTATTTTGATAACAATTGACTTGTACATATGTTCCTGACTTCTAATCTCATAAAGAGATTAGTAGAGAGTGTTTATTAATAAATACATATATATTTGATATATATACCTGTGTGGTGTCTTTTCATTTGGTGATTCAAGAGATTGTGTGGTAAAACAAGCTGCTTTACATTCCTTCAAGACTTAGCCTGAAGGCTGCTCTCCACAGCTACCACTAGGATAGCTTTCTATAAAGGTTGTCTTAAACCTATCTACCATAAGAGTCGAATTGTACTGGTGCAAGGTGTCCACTTTAATTAGTGAACAGCATATACCAGGCCAACTTCTCACAATGTACTCCATGGTTTCTGTCCATTTCATATTTTATCCCATTACACATAAACGTGTTCCCTTTTTAACAGTATCAAACCTACAAGATTAAGTTTTTTGTGAAAATGGACCTACTCCATCACTGGAATGTCAGCTTGGTCAAAATACTTGATGCTCCCAGGCACCACTTTGGAGAATTTCTAATCACTTATACAAAACGTGCTGGGAGTGCATGGCGTAGCATTCCAGTCCATTGTCCTTTTGCCCACCATGCCACCTCAGTTTGGAACCAGCCATGTGCAAATCGGTCTTGACCCTGCTCCAATTGGAACAGTCCAGGCTGAACTGCCAGGCCAGGTTTTCCTGAACCGGATCACAAGCAGCCCTGATTGGAGCTCTTCAGTCAGGAGGTTCTTTGTTCCAGTGGCACAGTGAGCACCCAACCCATATCTGGGCATACCCTTCCCACTGAGGGAGGTACATCAAACACACAAAAAGTGGTAGGAGGAATGCTTGCAATAAGTCTAAGCCGTGACGGTCGTTCAGGATACAATTGCTATTGGAGCAGGGTCAAGACTGTTTTGCATGGCTGGGTCCAAAATGAGGTGGCATGGTGGGCAAGAGAACGATGGTCTGGGGTCAGACTTGCCAGAGGTTAGACTTATTGCTATCTTCCTATTATCACCTTTGGAGTGTTTCATGAAGTTTTAATGTCTGCCATATATTAGAATAGTTCAGGAGAATATATTTTCTTTTAAAAACTCACAATCTTAGATGAAAACATCACATTTCTGCCCTCTCTCTGCTTTCTGAGGTCACATGTTGACAAAACTGGTTGTGACAACAGGAAAACTCTAAAGTAGCATTTCCTTATTGTACTACTTTTATAGTTGTAATACGATGATGGTGACAAGAACCTTGCTTTGTTTTATTCCTTCACATGATGATCCTTTTCTCTCTGCCTCATACAAGGTAAGGCAGCAGCTACTAAAAGCAGTGTATATGCCTTTAATGGTGACAGTAGCTCTTTACCAATAGGATAATAGTTCTCGGCTAGAGTCCTCCCTTGTCTTCAGAATCTTATTGTCTGTCCATGTGCTCAGAATGATGTTCTTTGGATGTGGACTCTATTGAAATGAGCAAGTGTTTTGAGTTGAAACCAGTCTTAACATTTACTCCTTTTTCCCGTACTGCTAAGGACAAATCCAGCTCTTACCAATTTGAAAGATAAAAAATGCCCACTTCAGCTAAGATTGATTCAGTACATTTATAAAATGATTTAATTGATAAAGCTCTGTAGATTCTATCCTTCATCCAGAATACACAGTGGAGCATTAGGATGCATATTTCATATATGAATATTTCATGCTTGGAAACACTCTGCCGTCTTACAAGATGGGCCAATGCTAGTTTTGGAGCAGCTTCTTTACTAGAAAAGTTTAAGCTCCACCTTCGAGGCTATGGTCGAGACAGAAGTGTCCAGTACCCAATGACAAAAGATAAAGATCAAACCATGTTTTCAGGATAACCATTAGGCATGTGATTAACGACCAACATTCTAGAACTGTCACATGTAAATGTTTCGAATTTGGGCATCTTAAATATTTGACTTTGAGTCTGCCATCATGGAGACCAATTGGACGCTCCTGGACTATAAAGTATCAAAAGCTTTGTTGTCCCAGCCAAAAGTGGATCAAATAAAATACTGTAATCGGAACTTCAAAGTTCCAACAGGGTGTCGGCCCTGGACAAGGTTTTAGGTTCTTGCTTATACTAATCAAGTTCGTACATCTTAAAAGGTGTTGCACTTTGTGTAGAGTTTATTGATTAACAAAAGTAATTTGATGGAGTAGAAATGGATATGCTGAGGAAAACTCTCTAAACTGCAGTAATGATGTCATAATTAGCAACATCAATACTTGGACTCCAATGTTGAACCTGTGCAGATGTTTACTTTAGTTTTGGGCACACCTAATAGTCCTTTCCCAATTGCAAAGGTAGCACCTTAAAGGTATGTACTTTTACCATCATTAGTTAACCTCTTTACTAATTAACTGGTATATTAAAAGACCAGCAATTAATTCTAAATACCCCAAAAATTGATGCAAAAAAGTAATTCCTCCTCCCAGCTGATCCAATGAAAATATAATTCAGGATATAAAGCATGTTGTCCTTTTAATAACTTGGACATTTGTTTGTTTCAACCTAGATCACAAAATCCCCAATTAAATAAAAGTGTGATTATCCTTGGCCTAAAGCTATTTATATAATACAGGGGTGTTATGGTATATTCTGGGGACTGCTATGCCAAATTATTACCAACTTCTCTTTATAAATCAGAGCCATAGGGATTTTCAAATGCCTCCTCCATGACTAGCTTGGAAGATCTATCCTAACCAGTTGTATTCAGTTTGCCTCCATCGACATGCACAATTTCTTGTCACTTTGCTTGTCAAAAGGCTAACAAAATTGTTGTCCAAGAAAACAAGCCTGTAAATTATTTTTGTAGGCACCCCACATGGTACCTGCATATTTTCATTAATAAAATGATGAGCTTAAAGGCAGTTCAACCACATAAGGTTCTACATGAGAATCTGGAATTGATGTGTTCTTGTTTGGGGTGCATATAACACGTGCATTTTTCTTGTACATTTCAAGCTGTATTGTTGACAAGCATGACAGTAACCATAAAACCATTAAGTGAGACTCCATTTAAAGCTTCAGAAAATGCATTTGTGATGGTTACATGAACAGCTCTATGGAACAAAAATTGGATAGGATGGTCCAGAATTACCATCTCTTTTACTAGGAGGAGATGAATATTGGGAAATAGTTGATATAAGTTCATTTTTTTCTACATCAGTTAAATTTATTTTTCCTAAAAAGGCAAATATAGGTGACAGATTTGCAGTTAATAGTCACTTTATCGGGCTGCATTTTTCTTTTTTGTTTTATCAAGAAAGGAAGTAATCACCCAGCGCTCCCAGTTAATCAAAATATTTCAGTCTTTAGAAATGTATTGGTGGGGGCAGGTGCTGGCCATGAGGAAGATGGCCAACTGTAAATGAGCCCTGCCATTGTCCACTGTAAACTGGCCTTGAAAGCCGGATTGGTTGTTTTTTTCAGCTGTAAGCAATACAATATGGGAGCTCGATGGGGAAGTGGCCCCTGCTGCAAGCATCAAACATTTTCTAGCATTCATGAACAAGTATTTTAAATTCTATTAATGACACGGAGGTGAAGATTATGCATTCTCCTCTTTGCTTTATTTTTAACAGCAGCCATGTAAACATGTACAAACCATACGGATGCCATAAACTACAAATCCCAGCGTTCCAGCACAACCACCCATGTCATAACAGAATGTCCAGTGACCAGTCCGCAGACCCATCAATGTATAAACCGTCTGAACCATCTTAATTCTTAACTCAACCTTTGGTAGCTTGGCTGCGAACTGGCAGGCTGAACTTCAGAGACCGGTATGTAAAGCATTTAAAAACACAAATTCAGTGAATAATTGAAACACAGCACACAATAAAATCCAACACCAATTTATAAAAATAGGAAATATTTTTATCCTTTAAATGACACCAAAACGAAAAGAATCCACTGTAGGGAACCAAAGATATGGATTTTTAAAGATTAAACACTTTCTAGTGCTTAGAAACCAATAGTGCCACTTCTGGACATTTGATCGCCTCTGACCGGGATAAAGTCAACGTTTCAGGCCGACAACGATGGAGCCCTGGTCAGATATACTTAGCAGGAGGCCCCGGTCAAGGTTTTACCTTCACACTTAGAAACTTTTCTAGAGGATTTCTCACCATACGTCGTGCAGCTTCCTCCAGCAGGCCTTATTCAGTGAGGGTTCAAAGTGTCCAAAACACAATCCAAGGGTCTGGAATCTCCAAGATGGTCCTTGAAAGGTTGGGCCACAATTCCCACAATGCACCTGGACAACACCCTTAAAAGTCCACTGGATACACACCAGACAGGGGACGCTTGGTGGAGTTGATGGGGGTCAGCTCTGTTAACCTGTAGCTTGCAGGGAGCCCTCTCTTTATTCCCGTCAGTGCAGGGCACCTAGAGGACCCCCGTTTTTTGACGGTTTGAAATCTACCATATTGGATTGGGCTGGGGAATGCCTGATGACAACACTGGGTCCATAATGAGGAAGTGAATTTGCTTAAGAGCAGAGAAAGGGCACCACCTGGTGGAGGTCTTTGCTAATAGCTGATGTTTGCTCAGAAGGTCACACTGATTATTTCCTCCTATTTCCGTTGCTACAACCTGCTGTTTCCTGATGTCACCTACAAATATCACTCCTCGGGAACTGTAAATATACGTGAACACCCATGGTTTAGCAATTAACACTCCTTTGACTACATTCATAGACCTGCTAGATAACTTACTTTCTTGGAGGCCGATGGGGCATGGCTGCCCACCAACCAAGATGGCCGCACTCTGAGACAGCTCCGTAGCTGCCGATAATCAAATCCCTATAAATCCATCATCATCCGTAAAGTGTCAACACGGCTCAATCCCCTGACTGCAGCGGAGGATCTAACGCACCCCCAGTGGGAGCCGTGGCTGCTCAGGTCCGATTGTTGACATTAATGTAGTCGGCGGAGAGAGTGAGCCTCCCGACTACATGAAGCCTGGGCCTCGATGAGCTAGGTCGGGAGAGAGCAGCGAAGAAGACGTAATTGGGCATAGAGACCTGGCGGCTCAAGAGCTCTGGTGCCCTGAGATTGAGAGGGATTGAGAACGAGCGAGGTTGGAGGGAATCCGGGACGACAGATGGGAACTGCCCATACGCGGTGAGGAACAGTGCGGGACGAGCCTGGGGGGAAGCCAACTTGTGGCCCGAAGGGAGAGTGTCCCGGGGACTGGTGGAGGCGCTCGCCCTCCGCTCCGGCGTTCAGATAGGGGAAGGTGCTCCAAAGTGCTGCGGCCTGACGGAGAGATAATGGAGAGGGACGGCCCGCCGGAAACTGGGCGCCCAGGCAAGTCCCGTGCTGAGGAACAGGCCGTGGATCGACTGGCGGCTGGAGGAACATCCCGTGAGGGAGGCAGGCCGCAACGGCTCTCCTGTGCTGGAGGCCACCCGACACGGCATAATCCGAGGGAGGAAGCACCGGGACATCGCAGGACGAGCAGGAACGGGCCCGACGTGAGGAACATTGAGGCGCGCAGGAACAGATGCCTACTGCATGCAGTGTGACGCCGGGAGCTGAGGAGGCTGAATTCCCGAGGGCTCGTATCCGGTGGTGGTGAAAGGTGAGAGAGACTTCCCACCTTTGGCCTTTACACCAGCGCAGGGCGTACAGATGGGGGGGGGGGGGAAGGCCCGCCTGTGGTGTAGGTCGACCGGTAGCAGCGGCCTGACCTCGGGAGAGGACTTTGCCGGGCCTGGCTGCAGTGGGTGGCGATCGGGTGAAGAGAAGAAGCCACACAGTGGGGGCTGTGCATTTTGACTGATCTGCTGGTTGCAGGGGAGGAAAATTCCTAGGGAGTTTGGACAAAATACACAGCCTCCCCTAACGGAAATGAGCCAGCTCCCCGGGGGGGGGGGGGTCGGGAAAGAGCGGAGGAGCCCAGCTACAGCTCAAAAAGATACCCAAGGGACAGGAGGAGTAGGAGGCCTCAGCGGGCACTGGCGGCTCCCCAGCTAGCGGGACGCTATAACGTGGGCTATAACGTTGTGACATTGGGCCCAGAATAGAGGAGAAAGGGGCGGGTCGCTGACTGCGTCGGAGCTGCCTGACTTGACAGTGGAGGGCAGTGGGGTCCTCTTAAGCGCACTCTCACTGACCCCTGGTACGGAACCTCGGAGAAGTGGTCACACACTGAGGGTTCACCACGTCTGACCTAGTCAGAAATTGTGGGCCTAGACCCACGCAAACGAATAAGCTCGATAAGTACACAGTGAACATGTCATGTATCCTGAGTTGGAGTGGTTGAGGGGGGACAAGATGCTCAGCTTGAAGAGGAACCCTCGTTACATGAGATAATGGTGACCATTAGGGACCTAGAGCCAAAGCTAGACGCTGTAACTATAGATGTAAATCTATTGAGAGCAGATGTCCGTAACATCTCAGATAAAGTTAAAATGAACGAAACTCAGATTGCCGGGCTTCAATCCATGTCTAAGAGTCTGGAAGAGCAGGTCCAGATATTGATGAAGCAAAATGCCATCCTCGCAGCAAAGGTCGAAGATCAAGAGGGGAGATCATGCAGAAACAACTTCAGAGTGGTGGGGGTCCCAGAAGGACTGGAGGGGCCCCGTGTTGATCTATTACTTGCAGATTTAATCCTTAACACCTTGCGCCCTAAGAGACTGTCCACGTATTTTTCAATTGAAAGGGCCCACAGGGCATTGGACCCGCGACCGAAACCAGGTGCACCTCCAAGAACAATAATCGCAAGAGTATTTAATTACAGGGATCGAGATGCGATCCTACAGATGGCGCAAGCACATGGAGAACTGCATATCGAGAATGCGACAGTCCAGCTGTTTCCAGACTTCACCCTACAAGTGCAGAAACAACGGTGGAGCTTTGAAGCGGTTAAAAAAGTATTGAGGGACAAGGACATTAAATATATGATGATATTCCCAGCTAAATTACGCATTATTTCTGAAGGCAAGTCGTGGCACTTTACCTCCCCAGAAGAGGCATGGGATTGGGTGGAGGGATGGAGGCCTGTGACTTACATAGGGAGGAAGAAGGCAGCTGGAAGGGGCCAGGACCCAAGAGATGAATCGCTGAACCCGGAACATACTGAGGGGCCGCACTCCGCGGAGTCCCGAGAGAGATCCTGAGAGATTCAGGATTATGTCCTGAAAGAGATGCGCACCTACCAGTGAAGAATATGGTGGGACTTGTATTATTGGACGTAATGGTTGGTAAGAAATAGGGGGGTGGAAGACTTGTAACTTGAAAGTAAATACCGACCTGTCGGGGGGATGGGCTCTTGAGACATCAACAGACGACCCCTATAGAGAGGCCTTTCATAAGGGATTGATAAGTTATGTTATCCTACTAATATTGGTTATGGCGGCAAGCGCAGCCAACCCACGTTTCATCATGTTAGTTCTGGGGCGACAGGCACTCTGCAGGTTGGGGGGTGGGGATATTCAATTCCACTCAGCAGGGTAGCAGAGAGGGGGGAGTTTAAGGGGGTGGTTCTAGGTACGGTTTTCTTAGTTACGTTACTGTATCACTGCAACACAGCACCAAGGGGGAGGGAATGGATACGGGAGTCGTCTGGAGCCCACTGCGAATTAATTCATCTCCTCCCCATCCTGGAAAATGTTGTGGGGGCGCATATCGCACATCATGGTAGGCTCGAGAGGGGGAGCTTTGAACATCCGTCCCTGGAATGTTAATAGTCTGTGGAATAAAATTAAGCGAACACTTGTATTACAACTAATAAAGCAGCATTCCCTAGATGTATTGTAATTGCATTTATATAGCGCTTACTACCCCTGACGAGGCGTCGAAGGGCTTTTTCGGCGAGTAGCACGCTACTCCGGGACCCATAGAGGATTAGTGTTGAATTAGTATAGTGAAACATGCAAGTACATTTTAAGTGGTGGATAGGTTAGTCAGTTATTTGGATTTGGATTTGGAATGATAGCAGAAGGATAGAGGAGGAAAAAAAGGTTTGTATTTATATAGCGCTTGTTACCCCTGATGGGGTGTTGAAGCACGCTACTCCGGAAGCCCATAAAGGATTAGTGGTGAATTAATATGGTGAAATATGAAAGTAATTTCAGTGGTGGATATTAGTCAGTTATTTGGAGTGAGAAGGATAGCGGAGGGATAAAAAAAGGGAAGAAAGGTTTGCATTCATATAGCACTTGTTACCCCTGATGGGTGTTGAAGCGCTTTTCTGGCGAGTAGCACGCCACTCCGGAACCCATTAAGGATTAGATGTGGTCCTGCTCCAGGAAGCGCACCTTAGAGGTACACGATATAAGGCGCTGGATCGCTTCGGCTACATGATGATAGACCATTCCGGATTCACCACTGGTTTTAGAGGTGTGGGAATACTGCTCTAAAAATCGGTGCCATATATAGTACACTCCACATGGAATGATTCGCAAGGGACATACGTGGCAGTAACCAGAACTTGGGAGGGTCAGCCGCTCCAGTTTTGTTCCGTTTATACCCCACCTCGCCTACATGCGATGACCCTACCGGAGGTGAGCTCCATACTCCTGGCAATGCCATCCGAAACGTTGGTTTTGGGAGGAGACATGAATGATGTGATGGACCCAGAGGCAGACAGAATGAGGGGGGCGGCCCATAGGGGTGGGAGGGGCCCATTGGTTTCCTTTGCTGATGCCATGGGCCTATTAGACATTTGGAGGCTGCACAATCCGACACATAGGCAATACACTCACCTCGCTTCAGCACATAACAGCTACTCTCGCCTGGACTATACAGGGCTCGAAAAATCCAAAACATTTTACTAGACCTGCAGATCTAGTGACTTAAATAATCTACTCGACCTAATTATAATGCTCTTGACCCATAAACTGGTTTCAAATTATGTGATCCTGGGCAAGTATTTTAATTCACTGAGACGTCATTTTCTTCTTTATCACATATGAGAGCACCTTCAAATATGGACGTTCAGCACGTCTGCTGTACAGAAAACGCTTTTGTTTGATTTAATAGACTAAACATTAGCTCCATATAGAATGCAAATCTAGCCACATGTAAGATACACTTGACTGCAGACTTGCCTCATAATTCATTAAATGCATTGTCATCAGGGCTTGGCCAGAAATGTCTCTCACATCATGTTTAAAAACTATCACTTTTAATAAATACATAGCAAAAGCATAAATTAGCAGCCCAGTGTAATTTGCAATCAGCAGATTTTACATTTAAAATGGCCACCGAATTTGTCACTGACGTGGTTTTAAAACTATATAGTGTACTTGGTAATGTGCAAATGACAAATATTTGCAGAAACTTTATTTCCAAACATTGGAAAGTGTCCTGATTTGTTTTCCTCCAAGTTAAATCTTTGTTTGCATCACACTTCTGAATTACAAAAAAAAGTTATTTCATAATTTCTGATCTACTTGTACTATTCATTTACAAGCTGTTCAAATGTTGTTTTAGAGAAAAAACGGACATTTTACTGCATTTTGTTTCACAATTATTGTCAAATAGCTCACTTGACAAAAAGCATTAACTGTAAAGAGAGAAAAAGTAAACCCCATTTTCCAGGAACACATGAGCAACAATTAGTAAAAAGACAAACTGACATTTGACCTCTGTCCTTGAGCAGTTGGCAAATGTGTCAAGATAAAACAAGATTTAAAGGCGTTTTAATTGCTCATTCACTTTCTGAACAAAAAGAACCCCTTTTTCTTCCAGCATAAGTTTACTCGCCAGCAGGGTCGAGTAAGTGCTAAAAATAGCTCGACCTGCTAAAATTTGCTGCAATTGGGAGGGGGCGAGTGGATTTTTCGAGGCCTGCTATATTTTCACGCATACTGCAACAGCAGGGAGGCCAAACATTATGCAAGCAGGATTTCTGACCATTCCCCAATAGGAGTTCTTCCCTAGGGAATTTCTAAGAATTCCCCCAATAGACACCTGGTTCCTCCGAGACAAGGACATGAGGGAAAAGATACAGGAAGGAACCAAGCTGTATTTTACAGAAAACCAGGGCTTAGTGGAATTGGCCTCCGTCATCTGGGAAGCGTTTAAGACCGTTCTCCGAGTTCAGGTACAGTCCTTGATAGGGGGGAAAAAGAAGAAACAAAGATTAGAGTGCGACTCGGCTGACAGAGAAGTTTGGGCCCTGGAAGAAAGGGTGATAGCGGAAGGCATGCCTGCCCTGGTCCATCTATTGAGACTTAAGCAGCACGAATTCAGGGCTCTAGTGGAGAATAAGGCCAGGAGCCATGCTCTGGCAACACATCATCACCTATACGATGTAGGCGATAAGGCCGGTAAATTGCTGACCTGGCTAGAAAGAATGGATCAGACCAGTTCCTGGGTGCTGGAGGTAATCGACAAAGAGGGGGCGCTCCAGACATCCAATGCCCGAATAGCAGAGACGTTTGCAGGATACTACGAAGAAGGATATACCTCGGATGCGGCCAAGACGGATGATGAGTGCAAGACCTTTCTTCAGGAAATAGGCCTATGTACAATTGAGGGAGAGGACAGGGAGAGACTGGACCTCTATCTAACAGAAGAAGAAGCGATAGCGGACATCTATAACATGCAATCCGGCAAGGCGGCAGGTCCAAATGGACTGGCGATAGAACTGTATAAACTCTGAGCAACCAAGGTGGCCAAACCAATGCTAGATGTGTACCAAGCGGCGGACACAGAGGGATGCCTCCCCAGGGACCAAAGAACAGCCACAATAGTGGTGATCCACAAAGCTGACAAGCCTCCAATGGAGTGCAGCTCCTACAGGTCAATATCACTCTTAAAGGTTGAGGCCAAAGTACTGACTAAGATTCCAGCAAATAGGCTTCGTACGGTGATCACCTCCCTGGTACACCCCGATCAGTTGGGTTTCATGCCTCACAGAAGCACCCGATTGAACCTGCGGTGCCTATATGGGGTACTCCACATGACAGACTCTACGGATGTGAGGCCAACGGCCCTACTGGCTTTAGACGCTAAGATGGTGTTTGACAATATAGAATGGAACTTCATGTTAGCGGTGCTGGCCAGGATAGGTATTGGCCCTAAATTCTGTTTGTGGATCTGCCTCCTTTATAGATCTCCCCTGGCACGGGTTCGGGATAATGGAGTAGAATCCAGGGAATTTGCATTAAGTAAGGGAATGAGACAAGGTTGTCCCCTTTCACCTATGATATTTGCACTGGCGTTGGAACCACAGAGTGGGTCTGAATAGACCCACTAATAAAAGGCATACAGGCACTGGGGGTATTGGTGGAGCATATCTCACTCTACGCAGATGACATCCTGCTTTATGTTTCACGGCCCTATAGTTCCGTCATCAGAATACTACTGGAGGGGAACCTCGGCTCCTGTCCGACTGTGGCTGAGGTGGTACACAACAGCTTCAAATATCTAGGTATACATGTCACCTGGGACCCACAAGAATTTCTGGGTTTAAACGTGACCGCGCAGCTGGGTAGGTTGAGAGATGATGTAGCCCATTGGAGCTCTTTACCTATCTCCTTGATGGGAAGATCAGCCATTTTTAAAATGATGACACTTCCAAGGCTGCTATAAGTCTTCCAGAACACTCCAATCAAGATCCCCTCAGACACATTCCGGAGAATACACAGGGAAGTTTCCACATTACTATGGCAGGGTTCAATCTCAAGAATAGCACTACAAAAGCTTCAAAGGGGGGTCTGTGAGGGAGGGCTGGGAGTCCCAGATGTTAGACTATATTACTGGGTGACACAATTACAGGTGGTAAACAACTGGGCATTCTCTGACCAGGTGGAGCCAGCCTACTGAATAGACAGATGTGCAATGAGCCAGGGTAGATATGAGGAAATACTATATTAAAAAGCAACAGCGCGCAGCCTGCCGACGCACACTTGATCGGTGACACAGGCCTGGAGCGAGGCAACACACTTCCTGGCGTGGACCGGCAGGATAACAGCCCAAACTCCGCTATGGCACAGCGATATGCTGAGCGAGATGGGAGGTTTGAAGGGATTTGCTAGTTTGGGAATTAATTGGCATAGAACATATGGCGGACATATGGAGAGGACAGTCCTTGATGTCCTTCGCAGACCTTCGTCAAGAATTTGACATGGCCGAAACAGAACATTTTAAATACCTACAATTGGGGCATGCACTAAGAAAGCACATAATAGAAGGAGAACAACTTCCTGAGGCGTCCCCATTAGAAGACCCCGCTTATTGGCGGACCCTATGCCTGAAAATAGTTTTTCTCTTATTTATAAAAAAAAACTGTTAAACCACTCCCAAGACCAATTGGTGGGGCTAAGAGAGACATGGGGGAACGACCTAGGGGAGATGGATGACGATGAATGGGTAGAGGCAATACAAAGCCAGAAAGAGGTTACCATTAGATCCCGCTTCCGCCTGGTACAGCTCCACTTTTTGCACAGATCATACTACTCCAGGACTGTCTTCTGCAAGATGGGAAGGGTGGAGACACCACAGTGTCTGTGTGGGTGTAACCAGGAGGGGACCTTTTTTTCATGCTCTCTGGGAATGTCAGAAGATTCAAGAGTATTGGGCGCAGGTTGTAGGGGTAATGACTCGGGTAAGGGCGCCATCGGTCCCATTAGACGCTAAGAAGCTCCTCCTGAATATTAGTGGTGAAGAACCGTGGCCTAAATGTCAAAATATTTGGCTTTCGTTGGCGGCGATAGTGGCCAAGAGAAATATAGCAAGGGCATGGGGTAGAGCAGTCCTCCCAACAAGGGATGAGTGGGAATCGGACATGGATTGGTGCCAAAGAGCAGAATGGGTAGTGTATAAAAGTAGGGGGTGTCCCGGGAAGTGGGAGAAGGTGCGGGGGGATTGGCGGGCATATAGGGGTTTCTGACAATAGGAAATGCGGAAGAACATAGGAGGTGGGAAGGTAGCTAGGAGTCCTCCTGGATATTGCCCACTTTCTCTCTCCCCCCTCCCTCTCACATCGAGGTGGGGGTTAACCACTAAATTGATGAATAGGCCATAAAAGCGCCGACAATGTGGAATACCTCCAAAATGTAAGCTATTAGATATCTGTAACAGATAGTATCTGCTGAATGCCAAATTGTCATTCAATATACCGTACATGTTGTATGATACAAATGTTAATAAAAAGTTACAATAAAAAAAATTCAAAAAAATACATGAGCAAGACTTGAATTCCACAGGCATTCCATCTGTCACATTGGACTCTCTGATTTCGGAACTTAAAAGTATAAAAACCTCAATTACCATAGTGGAACTTGCCACCACAGACTTGAACAAAGAACTCAAAACCATTTCTAATGAACTGGCAACATAAATGACACAAGTCAACAAGACTGAATGTCAGGTCGATGAGATTGAGACTAAGTTACTTGAAACTCCAGAGTGTGGTGATGAACTTTGGAATCCAAAACAAAAGTCACAGAATTAGAGGACTGGTCTAGGAGAGCCAATATTAAAAATGTTGGTATTCCGGAAACTGAAGAAGGGGCTGAGATGATCAAAATCCTAACCTCCTTCATAATGTAATTACTCTCGATAGACTTCGGACCACCCTAGGAATTCCAAAGGGCGTACAGGTTGCAACAGAGACAACAGCTCAGTTGTATCTGCACCCAACCTATCATAGCCTGCCTTCTGCAACACCTGCATACTTTGCAAATACTACGAGTGCTTAGAAAACACGATACCTATATCAATAGAGGTCAAACAATTTGGGGTGCCACTGACTTCTCATTTGATACAAATGTCATCCACCTCCTGCTCATAGATAATGATACCTGCTATGGTCTTCTAGATCCAGTATCCTTGATAACAAAGTTTGGTGGCAAAACCAGATATTGAATGACCCAGACGAACTACAACAGATTGTGAGGGACTAGATCTAAACCCTAATGAATGTGAGACCATTTCTGGAAGATGACAGACTTCTACACACCAGCGATTTCCGTTAGGACATGGTTTTACTAACCGGAGTTTCTCATACATTGCATGCCCACCACAGAGAAATTGCTAAGAATCATGCTATTGATACATTGCCTTCCAGAGATGGAAATAAACCTGTTACCCCCAAGGCGTGATGACAACATCCCCAACACTTTTAATTTTTTTATTTTTTATTAATCTTTTTATTAGTTTCGATTCGCAGTTATGCATACATTCGTAATCAACATTTTAGCAAGCATTTAATACAGCAATACATTAGCATGGGGAGAAGGTCACTTCTACATCTTGTCCATTGCTCGATTTCTATTTCGCCTCATCTCAAGCTCTAACATTGGGGAAATACAGTTAGTCCCTCGATAGACATTCCACTTGCCCCATTTTTTATCCCACTTCTTTGGGCATCCCGGGTTATAAAGACTTCCTTTTCTGCAATCATGCATTTATCAACTTCCTTCAACCATGCCTGCGTGGCTGGAGGACTTGCCACCCCAGCCTCTAGCTATTTCTCTTTTGACTAGGGTGTATCCCAGCGTGGCTAGTTGTTGTTCCACCTCTGTGAGATCTGTTGCCGCCCACACATTGAGTAGACCCAGCCCTGGTGTAAGAGTCAGTGTCTTTCCCAAAGCGGTTTGGATATGAGACGTGGCCCCTTCCCATATTTGTAGAAGCCGCGGGCACTCCCATATCGTATGATAAAAAGTAGCCGTGTGGCCGCAGCCTCTAAGACAAAGTGGATCAGCTCTGGCCCCTATCTTTGCCAATGTCACTCCCGTTAAATATGACCTATGGAGGATTTTGAATTGTATCAGCCTGAAACGGAGGGTGATGGCCGCCTCCCTGGGGGACATCAGGGCAGCCTGCCAGTCCTCATCGTCAAGAGATCCCAGGTCTTTTCCCACTACTCCTTAAGCTTATGTAGCGTGTCAGGTATGTTATTGCACAATTTTTTATAGGTCAATGAAATGGCTTTAGAATGTAGTGGTCCATCTAGTAAGCGATCCTCTAATGGTGATGACTCTGGTATTTCTGTGGGGTCTGGAAAAGCTGTTGTGAGGGCATGCCGGATTTGCATATATCTAAATTGTTCCCCTTGCGCCATTTTGTATTGGTCTTGAAGCTCCTTAAAGCTGAGGATCGACCCTTTTTAACCATGTCTCCGACCACAGATATCCCGATGGTGTCCCACTTATCAAAGCCAGGTTGCTGGCAGAGAAAACCCAACTTTTGGGCATACCAAAGTGGCGTTGCTTTTGTGAGGACTTTTGACCATCCAAGCCGGGAGTTAGCCTGATGCCAGATAGCTACAGTATGGGAGAGAGGCCCAAAATATCGCCCTCTCTTCACTTTAGAATAAAGCGCTCCCAAGTAGCCAGATCGTCCGGTCTGATATCTGTCAAGCATGTATGCGGGATCATTGGGAGAGCGGTATATCCACTGGTTTATCACCACTAGTTGCGAGGCCCAGTAATAAAGTTTAAGGTCTGGGAGAGCTATTCCTCCGTCGAACCAGCCTTTCGTCAGCTTTTTGGTGGCAATGCGGGGGCCCTTCCATCCCAGAGCAGAGTCCTGACCTCACCTTCTACCGCTGAGAAATACTTGTCTGGAACCTGATATGGACAATTCTGGAGGATATATAGAAAGCGGGAAGTGCCAGCATCTTGAACAATGCAGCACGGCCCACCAGCGACAGGGGCAAGGATCTCCAATGTTGAACGTCTGTTTTGAGCCGGGCCAGTGGGGGGCCAGGTTGCGATCATAAAAAGGGCAGGGTCCGGCGTAGCAAAGATTCCTAAGTACCGAAACCCCTCGACGGCCACCTCAATTGTACAATTTGGCGGGAGGCAGGGGACCTGCCCCGGAGCATGAACAATACAGATTTGCTCCAGTTTATTTGGTAGCCTGAGTATTTCCCAAAGTTCGTGAAGATGTTCAGAACACCACGGATGGATTTATATGGAGAGGCTAGGTACAGCAAGATGTCATCTGCGTACAGGGATATTCGATCTTCCTGGCCCTCTGCCCATTTCAGGCCCCTCACCATCACTGCCTGGCGAATCCAGGCGGCCAATGGTTCTAATATCCGTGAGAATATCATCGGGGACAGGGGACAGCCCTGCCTGGTTCCCCTTCGCAGTGTGAAGATTCGTGAGGTATAGTTATTGACCCTCACTTGGCCCTGTATGTCTGTGTACAGTAGTTTAATCCATCCTAGAAAGTTTGGGCCAAATCCCATCCTCACCAGGACTTCGAAAAGGTATGGCCATTCTATGGAATCAAACGCCATGGAGGCATCTAGAGATAGCACCACTGCGTCTTCCTCCAGGAACGCCCTCCGCGCCAGCACGTTGTTAAGTCTACGGATGCTTAATGCTGTATTTCTCCCCGGCATAAACCCAGACTGGTCAGGATGTACCAGTGATGAGATAACCGGTGCCAGTCGGGTGGCGCGAACTTTGGCTAGGATCTTAGCTTCCGCGTTGATCAGCGAAATCGGTCGGTAGGAACCGCACTGGTCACCAGGCTTCCCTGGCTTACGGATTACAACTATTGATGCTATTCGTTGATCACTAGGCAGCTTCCCTTGCTTATAGCTTTCATTATACATGGCGCGTAAATGAGGGGCAACATGGGAGGCCGCAACTTTTAAGAATTCAATGGGGATCCCGTTGGGCCCCATGGCCTTCCCAGAGTGGATTTGGCTTATGGCCGTTTGAATCTCTACATCCGTCAACTCCCCCTCCAGAGTTTCTTTGTCCGTTTCGGAGAGAGTCATCACATTGCTATCAGCAAGGAGTTGGCGAGAGTCCTCCGTAGTATATGTAGTGGAGGGAGAGTAGATCTGCTCTAAGTGACCAGCAAAAGCCTCCGCTATATCCTTAGGGCGTGTAATGGTATTGCCGTCGGGCATGCTCAGGCCGGCCACCCACCTCTCCCCTTGTTCTCTCCTCTCTAACCAGGCCAGCGTCTTTCCAGCCCTGGCCCCGAGTTCATATAGACGGTGTTGCATATGGAGGTGTCTGGTCATCATTTGTTCCCTTGCCTTGACCTTATACTCCTCTTGTTTCATTGCCAGGCGATGCAACGTGTCTTCCGAGGCGTATTTGTATTGTCGAGCTCAAGTTGGCGAAGCTCGTCTTCCAATTGGGCAAACTGGCTATGTTTTTTTTTTATGTAACCCACTTTTAGAGACAGTGCATGCCCCTTTAAGACCACTTTAAAGGCCTCCCACAGAGTTTGTGCTGATATTACCGAGCCGACATTTTCGGCGAAATAGTTACAGGTTTGCTGACAGAGTTCTGTTTTTATGTCCGGAATTTTCAATAACCATGGGTTTAGAATTATAGTGGATCGTGGCTGCCTCTCCCATTGTGTAAGTTCAATTATAACCGGTGAATGATCCGAGATGCCTCTCGGCAGGACATGGGGATTCTGGAAATTGCTAATGGAGGCTGCGTATGTTAAAAAGTAGTCAATACGAGATGAGCTCCTATGTGCATTTGAGTAGTAAGTGTATTGGATATCTCTGGGTTTCAAGGTGCGCCATACATCTGTTAGGCCCATGGCTGTAGTGAATTCTTTCATTTGCACATTGGGGCGTGTCCCCGCCCGTCGGGGGTACCTATCTGTATCGTCATCCATGGTCATGTTGTAGTCCCCTCCCAGGACCAGAGTGCCCACCGGAAGGTCGGTCAGTATTTTGCCAAGAGCTGTCAATGCTTCCTTACCCAGCGCAGGAGGCAGGTATACTGAAACTATATTAAGTGCTCTCCCTTCCCATTGGGCCTCTAGGACAGCAAATCTACCCCTGGATCTGCCCAGGTACGCTTTACAATAATGGCTAGGTTTTTCTTGACAAGAATCCCAGTTCCCCTGGATCCCGTGGTGAAGTCAGCGTGCACCAGGAGTTTGTAACCCCATCTTGTGAGGGCTTTACTTTTGTTTCCAGTCATGTGGGTCTCCTGCAACAGCACTATGTCCGGGGCCTGTCTCTTCAGGTATTGTTGGACGATACCTCTTTTGATTTTATCACCCAGTCCGTTTACGTTCCAGGTGAGTATTGAAATCGACGAATCCATTCTACCCCCCATCATCCGACACATGGACAGTAACAGTGCGACAGTTTAACAGAAGTGTATGATTGACAATTCCCCTTTCTAGTATAAGCAAGGCGTGACCTGATTCTTCCTCCCAACAATTAAGAGCAAGTGTAAGCGCTGTATGTGGCAGTATGCATAGATAACTTTGTAAGTCAAACTTTCCTAAAAACAATAATCCCCCATCCCTCCACCCCCTCACCACCCCCTCCCTGCCTCCCTGCCCGTGGATTTCGAACTACCCACTCCCCAACTAGGCAGAGTGCCTCTACCCCGTTCAAAAATACCAAAAGGTGTGGGTTTGCGGTCCCCCATCCCCCTACAGCTATTGGCGGTATACCTCCGTTCTTTTAGCTCCCAGCCTGATCTTGTGATAACAAACTAATACATTACATAGGTGAGTCATTACAAACGGTAATAGTGCTGCGGCAAGTGCCCTCCGGACCAGTAAGTCACTATTATAATAGGAACGTTCTCACCAATGCCCTGCATGGAGGTAGAGTTCTACACTTTTAATTTTTAATGCATTTTTTGGCCGCCTCCCCGCCCCTAGCAGATTCATACAAAAGGAGCCTACTATTTTTAGACCTCATGTGCCCAAGAGTGTCGGCAAGTGTGTGTTCAACTCGGCATGCCTGTTTAAAAGTCTTGATACCTATATAGGAAAAAGCACATACTTATACTGCCTTTAGTTGTCACTGGTGCCGATTGTTATATCTTTGACGACAAGGATTCGATATCGTCACACAATATAGAGCACTAAGATGGTAACGGACTGCTCCATCTCTTTACACATCTGATAACTGCCTAGCTCCCACCCCCCTCCTTTTATGGAACAAGAAGATCGTGATCTCTTCTTGCTTCAGGACCTGTTTACTACAGCATATACTTTTTGTTTTTCACTACTGCAAGACCTACCTTTCCCGTAGGATACTATTTCATAAGTGCTAACTTGAAATTAGGAAAAGGAACAAATGATGGATGGAATGCTGAACAATGCAAACATTCGCCCCCAGTCATAAAGATCTGGGTTTAATCCATTGTTCTTTTGCTTACCACACTACCCTAGTTTGGACCCAGCCATATGCAAATCAGTCTTGACCCTGTTCATCATGGGAACAGTCCAGCCCGAACTGCCAAGCCAGGTCTTCCCTGGATCGGAAACAAGCATCTTCTGACTGGTTTCGGGGCATCACCCCTCATCAGCCAGGCTAGCTTGAATCCAGTGTCCCAGTAAACACGGGACCCACGTCTGGGCACACCCTTCCTACTTAGGGTGACAAAAGCAAAAGGAACGAATGATGGACGGAATGCTGAACAATGCAAACATTAGGCCCTAGTGACAGAGATCGGGGTTTAATCCATTGTTCTTTTGCTCACCACGCCACCCCAGTTTGGACCCAGCCATATGCAAATCAGTCATGGCCCTGTTTATCATGGGAACAGTCCAGCTCAAACTGCCAAGCCAAGTCCTCCCTGGAGCAGAAACAAGCATCCTGGGACCAGTTTCGGGTCATCACCCAACATCAGCCAGGCTAGCTTGAATCCAGTGGTGCAGGGGACACAGGACCCACGTCTGGGCATACCCTTCTCATTTAGGGCAACAAAAGCAAAAGGAACAAATGATGGACGGTATGCTGAACAATGCAAATATTCGCCCCCAGGGACAATGATCTGGGTTGAATCCACTGTTCTTTTGCTCACCACTCAACCCCTGTTTGGACCCAGCCATAGGCAAATTAGTCTTGAACCTGCACGCCATTCCTGTTTGGACCCAGCCATAGGCAAATTAGTCTTGAACCTGTTCATCATGGTAACAATCCAGCCCGAACTGCTAAGCCAGGTCCTCCCTGGACCGGAAACAAGCATCTTGGGACTGGTTTCAGGCCCAGATCTCTGTACTGGGGTGAATGTTTGACATTATTCAGCATTCTGTCCATCAGTTGTTCTTTTTGACCTTGAAATTGAGAGCAGGTCGTACTGTCCAGTTTGGTGTCTAAAGAGCTGTAATTTAAAACCTTTTTAACTGTAAAATCGGATTTTAAGTTACAATTCTGAAAATGCCACTTTTTGAAAGTTCTAAACAACACCAGAATTGCCAATACTGACATACATTCACAAACTCACTTATGTCCAGGATCACACAAACTGAATCGCTGTGATCACCATTTATTTGACAATTATTTTGAAAACTACTTTTAGAGTTCATTTAACAAATTATGGAACAATTTCACATATTTTTACATATACAGCACAAACATAATCCACATAATCCTAAATGTGCATAGTCCATACAACCCATGCAAAACAAAGACATGGCTTGGTTTACTTTTATCACTATACATGGCTCCTAACTCAATGGGCTGTAATCAAACAGTGCCTATAAAGGACTCGGGGAGAATTTACTGCTCCTGTCGCATTACAAACGCTAGCATCACTGATCTCCAGTAATAGTTATTTCAAATGCACTTGTTTGGTGAAACTACTGCCGGCACGTTTCAAACCCTTGTCTTTTTATTGACACTCGTCAGGACTCAGAACTTTTGAGTACTACAAAAATAATAATAAACAAACAATTAAAAAAACCTCATTAACATTCTCTACACATACCATTGCATGATATACCACATACTGTGATCACACACACATCATTTTACCTCTTTTGCTTTAATTCATTCACATGCCAATGTCCATGGCAGGACCAAACATCACTCTGGATTACTCCTACACCCAAACATCACTCTGGGTGACTTCTACAACAACAGAAATGTAGCCAGATTAATCCAAACCTGTTTTTTTAATGACCAATTAAAAAAGCTTTCAACAACGATTCCGAACAACTCTCATCAATTGGTGGAGTCTTGGCGGTTGGTTGAAAGAGAAGCCCATTTAATTGTCCGGTTCAATACGGCAATTGATGGGTTAAGTGAAATGGCTGAGCTGCAAAATTTATAATCCTGCGTGATGGCATCCATACAGTCAAAACATTAGCCAACCCAGAGAATTGTAAAACTACTACTCCCAGAATGCTATGCATTAGGTTTAATAATTCTCGGTTGCACCAGCCAAGTGGACTGTTTGCATTCAGAGCAGATTCCATTTCAAAGCGTTCAATATGTTACTACCCCAAAAGGCTATCAGTGCCCTGAGGCATACGAATGTGGATTATGTTTGTGCTGTACATGTAAAAATATGTGAAATTGTTCCATATTTTGATAAATGAACTCTAAAAGTAATTTTCAAAATAATTGTTCAAATAGATGGTGATCACAGTGATTCAGTTTGTGTGATCATGGACATAAGTGAGTTTGTGAAAGTGTGTCAGTACTGGCAATTCTGGTGTTGTTTGAGATGGGAGTGGCCCAGCCTTACCGACTAAGGCCCCAACCCTGTATTGTTTGTGCACTTTTAAAAAGTTGACATTTTCTTGTCCTAACCATTTGGTGCCTGCAGCCTGTATCCTGGGTCAGATTTGTTCATTTATTTTATAGTATTTGTAGAGCGCTCAATCCTCCCCTAAGGGATATCTTGGCACTAGACCTCAAACTGTATAGTCTCCATAGATCCCCAAAAAAGCCATTCAAGCGGAAAAAGCCAAGTCTTCAACATCCTCCGTAAAAGATATAAAATCAGAAGTCAGCCATACATTGAGAGGAGGGGCATTCCTGTGTGAAGCTGCCAAGTAATTGAAGTAGTGGTCGCCCATCTAGATCTCTTAATACGTCTGCGTTGAATGAAAGCCTGCTTAGCACAGCGAAGAGCATCTGATGGCTTTTAAAATGCAACTCTGCCACTCAAGATCGCTGGACCGGTGTCATAAAGCACTCTGTATGCATGGCAAAGTAACTTAAAGATGGCTTTCTTATGAACTGAAAGCCAGTGAAGAGAATTTAAACATTCTGTGACCGGTCTCCTGATGGGAATTTTGCAACTCATTCTTTCTGTCGCGTTGTGAATCAATTGGAGGCAAGTAAATAAATAATCAGCCATTCCAACATACAGATCATTACTGTAGTCTAATCTGCTCACAATCAAAGCTTGTATAGTGGTCTTATGCCACACCACCGGGATCCACTGAAATAGTCTGTGAAGAGTCCCTAGGAGCCCTAAGCAGCACCCAAAGACTGCATTCACCTGGCCCTGCATGGAGAGAGATTCGTCTATCAGAAAACCCAGATTCTTAACTAAACCTTTAGGCCTGAGGTCAGAGCTTAACAAAGAGGGCCACCAAGAGTCAGTCCAAACACTACGTGCCCCACCAAAGAGCAGAATTTCACTCTTGTGCAGACAGGCTTTGAGTTTGACAGTGTGACGGTATCCACTTTGCCACATCCATAAGGCAGCTCACTATATTTCCTCACGTCTCCGCATTCCTACCATTGATGGAAATAATGAGCTGGTTATCATCGGCATAGGTAGGTATCTCAAACCCCAAAGCTTTAACAATACCCTCCAGAGGTGACACATAAACATTAATCAAAGTGGGGCTCAGGGAAGACCCCTGTGGAACCTCATAATATGTCAACCATGAGCTGGATTTGAAAGGGGTCAGCTGTACCGTTTAAAATCTATTGCTCAGAAACTAGCAAAACATTGTAAAGTACTGGAATGCAGGCTGATTTCATGTAGCCTACGTTAGAATAGGTGGTGGGGCACGGTGTCGAAAGCAGTAGACTGGTCCAGGAGGATGACGGCAGCAGATTTATGCTCATCGGCCAGGGACCTGATGCTGTCCAGCACTGCTAACAGAGTGGATTCAGTACTGCTTTTGGTCTTGAACCCAGTTTGGGAGAAGTCCAGCAGGTTGTTGCTCTCCAAATAGGCGGAAAGTTGATTGTTGGCTAATCTTTCCAATACCTTCACCTCATATGACCGGAGAGAAATGGGGTGATAGTTGGACAAATTCTAGATATCTGCCCCAGCTTTCTTCACCAACGGCAAGACCAGGGTGTGCTTTCAGGCTGAGGGATACTCGGCTTCCTTCCATGATTTGTTCAAAAGTACTTAGATGTGAGCTTAAAATAGGGGCCAGACGGGTGTAAGTAAAATGGGGCATGGATCTAATAGCGATCCTGATTTCATCTTGAACATAGTCTTTTATGCTATCTGATTGGTTAATTCAGAAACCCTAACCCAATTGGACAAAGCCACGGGATGAGGGCTGGTATTTATGGAGTGGTCCTCCTCCATTGTGGGTTGGTTTACAAAGGCTGAATAATTATGACTAGGTGTAGCTGGTAGTTGTCCTTTATGTGTTGCTCCCCGACAGTGAGATAAAGGGAGAATAGGTGTTGGCAGAATGGGCCATCTCTGACTTGATAGGGGGCGGAGCGGCCACACTACCGGGATCCACTGAAATAGTCTATGAAGAGTCCCTACGAGCCCAAAGCAGCACCCAAAGACTGCATTCACCTGGCCCTGCATGGAGAGAGATTCGTCTATCAGAAAACCCAGATTCTTAACTAAACCTTTAGGCCTGAGGTCAGAGCTTAACAAAGAGGGCCACCAAGAGCCAGTCCAAACACTACGTGCCCCACCAAAGAGCAGAATTTCAGTCTTGTGCAGACAGGCTTTGAGTTTGACAGTGTGACGGCATCCACTTTGCCACATCCATAAGGCAGCTCACTATATTTCCTCACGTCTCCGCATTCCTACCATTGTTGGAAATAATGAGCTGGTTATCATCGGCATAGGTAGGTATCTCAAACCCCAAAGCTTTAACAATACCCTCCAGAGGTGACACATAAACATTAATCAAAGTGGGGCTCAGGGAAGACCCCTGTGGAACCTCATAATATGTCAACCTTGAGCTGGATTTGAAAGGGGTCAGCTGTACCGTTTAAAATCTATTGCTCAGAAACTAGCAAAACATTGTAAAGTACTGGAATGCAGGCTGATTTCATGTAGCCTACGTAAGAATAGGTGGTGGGGCACGGTGTCGAAAGCAGTAGACTGGTCCAGGAGGATGACGGCAGCAGATTTATGCTCATCGACCAGGGACCTGGTGCTGTCCAGCACCGCTAACAGAGTGGATTCAGGACTGCTTTTGGTCCTGAACCCAGTTTGGGAGAAGTCCAGCAGGTTGTTACTCTCCAAATAGGGGGAAAGTTGATTGTTCGCTAATCTTTCCAATACCTTCACCTCATATGACAGGAGAGAAATGGGGCGATAGTTGAACAGATTCTACATATCTGCCCCAGCTTTCTTCACCAACGGCAAGACCAGGGTGTGCTTTCAGGCTGAGGGATACTCGGCTTCCTTCCATGATTTGTTCAAAAGTACTGTTAGATGTGAGCTTAAAATAGGGGCCAGACAGGTGTAAATAAAATGGGGCATGGATCTAATGGCGATCCTGATTTCATCTTGAACATAGTCTTTTATGCCATCTGATTGGTTAATTCAGAAAACCTAACCCAATTGGACAAAGTTACGGGATGAGGGCTGGTATTTATGGAGTGGTCCTCCTCCATCGAGGGTTGGTTTACAAAGGCTGAATAATTATGACTTGGTGTAGCTGGTAGTTGTCCTTTGTGTGTTGCTCCCAGACAGTGAGACAAAGGGAGAATAGGTGTTGGCAGAATGGGCCATCTCTGACTTGATAGGGGGCGGAGCGGTCACCTACTATACCTGAACATCACAAAGCCTCTGTCTGAGCACTCTCACAAAGGATTTGACACTAGTCTTTTGTCCCCCCAGACAAGCTGTGGCCAGGGCAGGGAGGCAGGAAATTCCAAACACCTCTGAGGTGGAAAACGTCAGAACCTTCTCCTACTTCAAAGCTGGCACCAGGTATAAATATTGGACCTTCATACCCAGCTCTTCAGTACACTTCTAGACCTGTGGAAGACTCAAAAGGACTGCTGTGCTGCTCTGCAAGAAGGACTGCTTCCCTGTTACCTGAGAGAAAAGGACTGGAGCTGCATCTTGAACCCAGAACCACCAGAGCGACTCCAAAGGCTAGTTGGCTGGCCTCCTGATCAGAACCTCAGAGACAAAAAAGGCTTCAACCACCTTGAACCCAGCACCTGGACTCTGAACGCTGTGAGTTGCTTCCTCCAAGTGGTGTTACCTCAGTCCTGGACCCTTGGAAGTGGGCCTCAAGGTGCTCTGTCAGCCCAGCTGTGGTCCTGTGGGCAGAACTGATGCTGCGTGACACGTCTCCTCGCAGCTCTGCTTTGAAACCGTTGCTGCACTATGCATCCCAGGAATAGGACCTCACATCGCAGCCCACAGCTCCTTCAAACTGCCACTATGCAATGCATCCTCAATGCAGAATTCTGCATCGCAAGCCCCTTATCAATGTCATCCTTGATGATGACACAGGACTTCGCCTCGCAGCCTGCAACTCCTTGGAACTGACGCTGTTACACACCCTTGACACAGGACTTTGCATCGCAAGCCCTTCATCAATAGCATCCTCGACAATGACCCAGGACCTCGCATTGCAGCCCCGCTTCTTCCTCTATACCCGCCACATTTACAAATCTCTGGCACTCTGCCACCTCTTGCTCCTCCCCATGTCCTGCTCCCTCCCTTTTTGGTCTTTCTTCTCCATTGCTTATCCATCCTTTCCGATATCCTGAAATCTTTGCCATTCCCTTGCACTTTCACATTGCCTTGTCTCCTTGTTTCTGCCTACTATTGTTCTTCTCTGCCCTTTGTAGCTTTTATTTGTTCTTGACTGGGCGGGTTATGACTTTTGTCCCAGCCTTGGGTGGGAATTTGTTGTTGGACATGTTACGCTTTCTCCTTAGTTTTGCTCTCAAAAACAGCACAGATGGTACTATTATGTTGGGGTGCAGGGCCCACACACAGCAAGCTAACATGGGTTATCCAGACATGGCATTTAACCTTCACGAAATCCACCTTCAAGGCACGGGGGCTCTGGTAGGGATCTTTGCTCTTCTCCAACTGACGTCATGCCCCACTTTACCACATACAATTTTATAATCTGGAATATCCAGGGGATGGGTCTCCTAGCTAAACATCAGATTTACTAATACCTCACCAGACACCAGACTGGGAACTTCAACTGTGTGCTTGACCCCACGCTGGACAGATCCCACCCCCCCTTTGCCGGGTGCGAAGTCGCAGAATATGGCCGATAGCATGACAGATTGGGCCATAACAGAAACTTATATGACACGTAGCATAGGGCACACACATTAGTTTGGAAATACTCACATTTCAAGCATACACACACAATGCATCCCCTCACCTGGCCAGCGCAGTGCATATTGCAGAGCTTTTAGCCAAACACATTTAGACCATTGTCCTCTCTTGGTGTCCTGGCAGTGTGGGCCATCTTGAGCAAAGGTCCCCACTTTGTGGTTGGATTGCATGGCACTCTTAGACCGTGCTTTCCACGGCACGATAGAGGGAGACATTTTGCAACTACTTTAATGTCAAAAAAGCAACGGCTTCTGACCCTCTATTGGTATAGGACGCATTCAAAGTTTACATCCTTAAAATTTGCATAAAGACTACCGTGGTGGTGCAAGCATATTTGCACGACCACCTGACGTGGCCCGAATGGGAGTTGTGCTCCCTGGAGCTCTGCGCAGAGTCAAAGGTGGAGGCTTGCCAGACATTGATGCAGACATGGCGATAGCATGCTGATTTGAGCTCCCAAAAGGCTAGTCACAATTTCAAAAGTATAGCCACGTGGAGGGTGATAGAGCAGGGAGACTTCTCGTGGGTCTTTTCCAGGCCGTACACAAATTTTTCCACTTCACAGCCATACGACATACAGACAGTCTCTGTGTCCACAGATAAGACAACATCAAACCCATGTTCACCAACTATCACAAGGCCCTGTACACCCCCCCCCCTCCCTAAATCCCCCATCGATGTGGACACAGCCCTATTGGACATATATCTACAGGACAACCCCCGACTGTGGTTATACCAGAGGCCAGGCTGAAAATGTTAGGCCCTGTGGAAGAGCTCAAAATTAAGGTCTCACTCAAGCTGCTGGCCTTGGGCAACACAGAGGGTAGAGACCGCCTCTTGTTAGAATTTTACAAAAGCTTTCAAGTGGACATTATCCCAGGTTGGCTCAGATGTATAAGTCTGCATTGGAGGCAGGGATGCTGCCACTATCTACCCACGAAGCCCTCATAGTAATGCTTCCCAAAAAGGAAGGGGATGTGTTAGAAAGAGGTGCGTATCGTCCGCTATCTCTCCTCAACTTAGATTGCAAGATCCTGGGCAAAATCCTGGTGAACCGAATCCAACCGTACTTAAATTCACTGATCCACCAGGACCAAAATGGGTTTGTACTGGGAAGAAGCACATCCCCGAACATCAGGCAGTTCTTTTACATCCTGGATGGCCTACCACCTGAGATGTTGCGGGCTGTAGCAGTCTGTCGACATGGAAAAGGCCTTTGACAGCCTCTCCTGGCCGTACCTTTTTGTGATGCTGCTTTGCATGGGGTTCCGCGCAGAGATGCTTTCTTGAATTAAGGTGCTCTATGCAAACCCAATTGCTCGAGTTCACCTCAGACAGGAGTACTCTGACCCATAAAGTATTCATCGAGGCACCAGACATGGGTGCCCATTGTTGCCCTTGCTCTTTGCCCTCGCAATAGAGCCAGATGTGCCAGGAAGTCTCCAGACACTGAATCCTGACACTCACTCTCACTCTCATCATATGGCTAAATGTGGATGATGTATGAATATATCTGAGAAATGGGGATGATGGATTGGACCAGGCAATGGAGGTGGTGCACTCCTTTGGGGAATTCTCGGGCCTTCGGGTCAGAGTGGCCAAATCCTGGGTGTTCCCGCTCATGGAGGCCTGTACGCTCTTCATGTCAAAGGGTGCACCGATGGCGGTTCGGATTACACAAAATACATTCAAGTACCAGGGTGTCCATGTCTATAGAATATAGGTTGCTGTCTGTGAGGGCAACCTCAATAGGCAGCTGGCAGCCTTAAGGCAGTCCTCTGTGTTCTGGCAGCACTTGCCGCTGTCCCCGATGGGGAGGGTAGCATTGTCAAAGTTGGTAGCTCTTCCTCGCCTACTGTACCTGTTTGCCATTCTTCCATTGATCCTTCACGGTTTGGTGATTCAGGAACTTAACTCCTGGCTATCCAGCCTAATAAGGGTGAGAGGTTGACGCAGGGTAGCCTTAGACAAACTATTTCCCCACCTCGAGGCAAGCAGATTGGGAGCGCAAGGCTTCAAAGCATACTACCTAGCAGCTCAGCTGCAGTGGCTGATGACCTGGTATCGCTGGGGACTCAGTGCCTCAGGCCTAGAGTCTCCCACATGGAGGTCCTAAAAGGTGCTCTGGGACATGTTCCACAAGAGAATCTGATTCCTCTGCTGTAACGCATAGTTCAACACTGTTGGTCCATATACCTTAGTCACAAATGATGTAAATTCGCATGTTCACCAATTTTGCCTATTTAGTGCCTATGGAGATGCGCTGAACTGAGAGCCAAAACCACTCAGAGAGATGGCACTGAGTGGGGGTGGACACTCTCGGATACCTGCATGAATCCGGGAAACCACTCCAGTCCGAAAAGCTCTGTGCAACGGAGGCTGTCCTGTCTGGGCAGTTCCTAACTCACGCTGCCATCAGGAAAGCATTGGCTGATGCTTGGAGTGCCCCAGACACAGAGCCTCCCACTGACCCGGCCCTTCATATACTCTTGACCTGGAACACCTACACACATAGGATTACTACCATGGATGGGGTACTGCACGCAGGCGCTATGCTGCGGCTGCTGGCCCTCCGGCTCCACTGTAGCCAGGACCTCCAAATTGAACTGACTGACAAGGATTGGTCCCATAACCTGAGCGGCATTCACATAGTTTCCAGAATTGCACGACTGAAACTACTCCAATTTAACTATGTACACTGCACAGGCTATTCCTTGCAGTTTCAGACAACTGCCCTAGATGTGACGCTGAGCATGCCGAATTCTTCCACATTACTTGGCAGTGCCCTGCACTGGGGCTTTTCTGGGTGGAGATCTGCCCATTCCTCAGCGCATTATAGGCAGACACCACCTCAACACCCAGAAGTCTTGCTGGGAGGGCCTTATGTCCAGGGTCGAATTGGTAAGGCGGGCACTCAGGAAATGGCCGAAGGGCCGGTAGCCAAGTTTCCAGCTGTGGGCTGCTTTTTGGGGCAGCCTGGGGGCTGTCTGTGCTGTTAGGATGCCGCCAGCGGCCCAGTGGGTCCCTGAGTGGCCTTTCTAGAGGCAGATGGGCGGAGGAGTCACTCCCTTTCTCTCACTGGGCCGGCCCATTAATGTATGATTGAGCGGGGGCAGGAGGCCTGAGCAGAAGTGGTCCTACTTGCATTCATGTGTGGCTCAGCAGTGTGAACTAATCCGTGCATTTTTTTTTATCTAAGTGAAGTTAATAAAACATGCCCCCCACCCCCTTTCTTTTCATAAAAGTTCGCTGAAGCAGTGTTTTGCGGAAAGGCAATATACAAATGTGGGCCACTTTTTTTGGTGTGTCCGGGCCGATTTTTGATCCCAATCCAACCCTGCTTATGTCACGCCCCAACAGACAGAGAGGGGTTCAAGTTCATTGATGTGGCGCTTGCACTAGTGTGCTGAGAAATCTCGAAGAACTGAAAGGCGGTGAATGCACCATCCACCCAGTCCTGGAAACTCATACTCTGGGAATGGGCAATGACTGAAGATGACGTTACCAGGCAGCTGTGATTCAGGGGCGGGAAGGTCCCGCGGATCACTGGGTGGAATACAATACAGTTGGAGCTGGGCTCCGGCCACCATAGACGGGGGTGCAGGCACACCGCTTGCTAAACACAGAGTGACTTCTCCACGGGACCCAACATCATCACGATCATATGCCACTGTGCCACCTACTTCAACTAGGGTGACCAACCGTCCGTAAATTTCACGGACCGTCCGTGAGGGTCCCTTTTATGGATGCCTTTTGTCCGTAATTTTGAGCCTTGAAGGGAGCAGAGCTGTTCCCCTCGTAGGGGCCTCAGCTCCCTGATGGGGCTGCCTCGCACTTATCCTCGGAGCACAAGAGCAGCCCCACCCGCCTATTGTCATTCTGTATGCCGGATGATTGCCACATACAGAATGACAATGGGCCAGTTTGGGCTTTTACAGCATGTGGTGGGCCTCCTCCTGCCACGGTCTAGGGCAGGGCATTCTGTTAGGGTTAGATGGAATAAATGTACAAAACAAATGTACAAAGTTAAAAAGAAGAGGTTATAGTTCTTACACAGTCTCCTCATTTTAGAGCTGAAGTATTTTTAATATTATAACAACGAAGCCATAGTTGCTGCTTTTTTATTTATTTTATGCAACTAACATCAATTGACAAAGCCAATAGTCATGGCTTATTGTAGGTCTAATGTTACTGGATGCAATGATAGAAACAGTAAAATACCAGTCAGGCGGCACTTTATGCTCAGCACCTATTTTTAGCTTAGGTTAATTAAGCCACGGCCTTAATTACATCAGTCATGCCCCTTGGAGAGACCCCCAGTTTTTTCATCCCACTTAAAGCCCTGGAAACAACACCATGTCAGTCACCTCCTGGCACTGTGCATCATGCATGACTCATGACTTCCAAGTTTTCAGATTGCCTATGTGCAGGGGCATAGTGAACCCTCCCCCACCCCACCCCTTGCTTTAGGAACTACAGCGAGGGTGAAGTTCTTGATGTGCCTCTTCTGTCTGCAACTGGATGAGTGGGTGGATGGAAGGATAGGTGGCTAAGTGAAAGGGGAATGGATAGAGAAAGGGAGGATGGATGGATGAGTGAAAGCATGGATGAATAATGGGTGAATGGGTGCATGGATGAGTGAAAAGAAGAATGTAAAGATGGATTAGTGAAAGAATGCATACATGAGTGAAAGGGGGGTGGAGAGCTGGAAGGATGGATGGATGAGTGAAAGGGTGAATGGGTAGACGGATGAGTGACTGGATGGATGGATGAGGAAGTGAAAGGATGGCTGGATGGGTGAAAGGGTAAATGGTTGGATGGATGGGTGGAAGAGTGGATGGATGAGTGAAAGAATGGCTTGGGTGAAAAGGGTAAGTGGTTGGATGGATGAGTGAGTGGGTGGAAGAGTGGATGGATGAATGGAAGGATGGATTGGGTGAAAGAGTGGATGGATAGATGAGTGGAAGGGTGGATGAAGGGATGGATGAGTGAAATGATGGATGGAAGGATAGATGATGGATAGGTTTGCAAATGATTGAAAAGGTTTGAATATGGATGGGCACACAGATGGAACGACAGAATGAATGGTGAAAGACTGAATGATGGATGAAAGAATTAATAGATTACAGAATGTACATTTGAAATGGTGGATATCAGGGGTTTGATGGAAGGATGAATGGATAGATCCTTGGACAAGAGAGCTCTTCTGGGGAGGATTGTGATTACTTACTTTGCTTTCTTGGTGCCATAAGAGCTTTAGTTCAAAGTGGGAGGTATTTAAATGTTCTGGCTACTCCCTTGCCTATGTGTTACTATTCTCTATTTGCTGTGTGCTTATGTGTGGGATCTATACATCATGCATATGACATTTTGAGTGACAATCAACTGCTACTTCGATGTTTCACTAGTAATTGTAAATGTTTGCATGTTTTGTTTTAGGCAAGGTTTTAGGGAGAGCCTCAGAGTGCCATGAGCTGTGCTTGAGATCTATATTGTGTTTGTAGCAATAGGCAAGGCGTCAAAAATAAACTATGTAATAATGTATAGACAGTGCCTTCTTTAAGAAAGCTGCAGGGAAAAGCACATTTGTGACTTCCGTCAGCTTGTGCAACTCTCTGCAAAGCCTCCATAAGCAAAGTCAGATTCCATAGTTGAAGTTCCACTTGCTGGAATACCCATAATGCGTTCCCTATAGTGGGTTCATCACAGCAATCCTCCCTTTAGTTCACTTATGCGTGCCGCTTTACATCTCCCAATGGCACTCAGATATGAGATGCTAGTAACAAAGTCCATCCGAGCAGATCTTCCTGACCACTTCTCCCACCAAACATGCCTTCTCAGGACCATGAGTTGTAAACAAAATGTCAGACTGGACAACCCAGTGCAGTAACCATTTAAATAGATTATTATCATATGAAATACCACAAAAAGACATGCACAGTTGCACAAAGCTGCACGCTTACCGGAAAACCGTGAAGTGCACGATTGTCTCAACCTAATATAAACCTATTTTGACTTGTACTTAAGTGTTTGTCTATTTACTTACTTTTATACTATCGCGCAACCTCCTCTGATGTGTCTGTAAAACTTACCTTTTGTCCCGAGGTTTTGTCCTGAATTTTGACCTTCTGTCCTGAATTTTTGTCCTGAATTTTTACCCTTTGTCCTGAATTTTTACACTTACTGTCCTGAATTTGTACCCATGCCATTTGGTCACACTAACTTGAACTCCCCCCAACATGGATGGGGTAACCCCACAGGGACACTGACTGCGGAGTTTGCGAACCCCTCCTCACTTTTGTTGTTTCACCTACAAAGATTAGAATGTTTCCTTTGTTTTTTCTGTACTTAACATGAAGACTTTCAATAAAGAGCAATAAAAAATATATATGTTTTTGGCATGATTCCTCTGAATATACCCCTAAAAAAGCTTCTAAGTCTCTATTATACAATCAGACGGTATGTTTGGGGAAACATGCCGCCTAGAATAGTGACAACAAACCTCTGAGCAGCAACAACCGAACTTAGAACTTTATTGCACAGCACATCATTTATCCTGAATGGTATATTGTTTCACCTCTGAGCTAGAAGTGCCTGACTGGATCCCAGTAGAGGAGCATATACAAAAAATTCCTTGGGGCAACAAATACTCTACAGGAGACAAAAGGTTAGTAGGGACCCAAACAACCCTATCATCCATTGAATGATGTGTCTAGAGACATACACAAACAATTTGGCTCTAATGGTTTCTTGCACTCTTAGGCTCCTATTCGGAAAACTGCAGATCTGCTTATCTATAATCCGCCTTTTCAAAATAGTAATTGGGCCTCTAAGAGCATTGCAGTATTAGAGAAATTATTAGGCGAGGGCTAATTTAAAACATTCCCTCAGACTTTGATCTGGATTGGAATTAACACTGGAGATATCAACAACTGAAAGACTGTCTCACACAAAAACTGGAAAGGTTGTCCCAAAATCTTTCAGACTGTATGACGCACAGCTACTTGACCAAATGGAGCAGCTTTAGGAAGAAAATTAATGGACTCTATAAAACATTGGTAGGTGAACTATACTCGACAAGCATCATTCTTAAGACCAAGTATGGTTTTACAGCACCTGTAAAAGGAATATACAACAGAAGACCATGCAGACCTACTGCAATCGCATGACAAAAGTAGCAGATGAGCTAGGCCGAAGTTCATCTTTTTCAGAATCCTCCATGACTGATATGGGTCCCAAAGCAAACTTCATAAAGCGAACCTCTGCCCCATCTCTTGCTGCTGGATATGTAGTCACCCCTGGTGGGGGGGACTGGGGGAGGGGCTTGGTTTGATGGGAGGGAGGGGCGTGACATGCTTCATATGTGATGGCAATGGCCAGTCATACCTTTCTGGACTTCTGTGTGGAATGCACCAATGGAAACAAGCAGTTTAACCATGATACCCTCCATGTATGGAGGTGGGGAAATTACTGTATTGATCGAACCATATGTTGTGAACAAGCTTGTAGGTGATCTCTTTAAATTACATAGTATTGCCTAGCCCAGCTAGATCTGTTTACAGTCGTGGATAATGTCAATCATGACCTCCTTGTATTCTGCCTTCACATCTGAGTCCATGGACATATGCTTGACTTAAATCAAATATTTTTAATTAACTGCCTTCAGCAATTTGTTTTGTCACCATCAATGCCAAGACTTAATAGTGTTGGCATTCCCCAGAGCTTAGTGCACTACCCACTTTTTTAAATCATTAGTTCAATATTGATATTGATATATATTGATATTGAGAGATTTGTAGAGAGCACGAATGCCAGAGGCGTCTTGGCGCTAATATTCACTGCACAAAACTGAAGGATAAACCTAGGTTAAAAGACAAATTGTCCTCAGAAAGAACCTCTAGCTGACTGCACATCAAGAAAAGAAACAGATTCTCAGGGTTAACTGCTGATTACATTGGGCAGGAGAATAGCCATGTGTTAAACTAATCACTTGTCTCACCTGGTCCGGTAATTTCGATTCTTTTTTTATTTATATGTAAGCTGATGGCATAGCTATTTCTGAAAATTGGGTTAAAACATTGAAGCAACTATTAGTCTTTTTCATAGATTGTATCCACATGATGGGATCCTATTATGGTCCAATCACGTTTGGCCCAGCACCATAGGGTAACCTACTGAGGTGGCCCCAGTTGTGGCAAATTTAGTGTTTAAAATAGTCGTTAACTGTCTTTGAACCTTCGATTAATACTGTGATGGTATTTTTTCCCTCCCTCTTTATGTAGTTGGGTACATATTACATGGCTTTGTCTTTCTACAAAAAGATGATGTTGTCACTGGTAATCTTGTTTTGCCTTGATGTATGCAAGTTCGTTTATGTTGTTCTAAGATTAACATTTTTAAACTGCAGTTAAGTCGAAATGCAGCTCCTAGAATATTAGTAAAGCTACAGACAACATATTTCACCTTCTTTGGACTCCTTACATTGACTCCATGTTCTGAAATGCCTTAAATATAAAGCATTTTGTCTAGTTTCTGAAGTTCTTTCTATTGAAATATTGAAACCTTGTGGGTTAGGCTACACCTTCTGGTCTGCTGCCTTAGATCTTGAGATTTAATAAGATTACAAGAGTCAAAGGTGAAGGTAGTTTACCTGGGAGGCAGGCTTTTCTCTACAGCAGTTACACAGCTCTGCAATTCCTCCCCTGAGGACATGTGGAGGTAAAAGGGCCTTTTGAAGTTCAAAACACTTCCGAACATGGTTTTAGTCCTACTAAAACCATACTAATCTGGTTGCTGGATGTGTATTTACTGAGTTGAAAACAGAGGCAAGGTGTATCTGCATTGTTATAAATTGGGGTCTCTAGTTGGCAGAGGCAGGTACCTTCGTCCAAGTAGGGCCCCCTCTTCCTCATCAGGATAAGGGGGATACACTCCTGAAATACCCCTGCTCACCCCCTTGGTTGCTTGGCACGAGCAGTCAGGCTATCTCTGAGGCAGTGTGTAAAGCGTTTGCACATAACCAACAGTAATACAGTGAAAACACTACAAACTGACACCACACCAGTTTAGAAAAATATCCAATACTTTATATATTTTAAACAAGACCAAAACGATAAAAATTCAACATACAGTGCTTAAAAATATGCACTTTGCAAGAATACTTTAAAAGTGCAGTTCCTTGAAGTCGGTAGCTCTGTCCGGTGCTACCGCGGTACTGAAAACAACAGAATCCAATTGTTCCGTTTGACCACGTCAGTCGGGGAGGTCGGCAGACTCGTAAACAGTACCTTTTGTGTTGCAGCCGCCACGGTGCAGGCCAGTTGTGGCAACCGTCGCGGTTGCGGTGTGATGCGGAGTGGTGCGGCGTGCAGTGCCCTCAAGTCGTGGTGCAGGCAGCAGCTCGGTGACTGTCGTCCAGTGGCATCGGTGAGACCAGGGCTGTGGTGCGGAGTGAAGGCAGTGCTCAATGCGGTGCTGACAGATCACGGTGCAGGCGACAGAGCCGGTTGCGGGTAGCTGGCGTCGGTCAGTCCGGACTGCGGTGTGGGACAAGGCGGTGCGTCATGAGACTTATGAGTGGTGCCCCCGAGCCATGATGCGGTCACGGAAGTCGCGGTAGCGTGCGGCAACGGTGTTGGTGAGACCAGGGTGGCAAAGTGAAGCGAGGCGGTGCGGAGTGCGGTGCCCACAGGTCACGGTGCAAGCAGCGGCTCGGTGGTGGTGGTGGCGGCGTCGGTCGTCGTCATCGGTGAGACCAGGGTTGCGGTGCGAGATGCAGACGGTGCCCTCTGCGGTGCCTTCAGAACACAGAGTCGGTTGCTTTCCCCCCTCTGTGGCAACTGAAACCACGGTTCCAGAGGCGGTACCCAGAGGTTGGTGAAGACTTTGCGGTCCCTGATACTTCCGAACAGGAGGCAAGCTCTACTACAAGCCCTTGGAGATACTCAGGACAAGTAAAGAAAGTTCAGTTCAGTCCTTTCCCTGCCCAAGGCAGAAGCAGGCCAACCTAACAAAGCAACACACCGCAAAGGGGCAGTACTCCTCCTAGCAGTTCTTCCAGCTCTTCTTGGCAGGTTCCTTGATTCCAGCGAGTTCTCAAGTTCTGGGGTTTGGGCCCCAATATTTATACTGCATTTCCCTTTGTTCTCTGGGGCAGAGAGTGTCTGTGCCCACCCCAAACCAGTTCTGTCCTCTCTGGCTCGGCTTCCTGGCCGGAGGTAGCATTGTCCAAGGCATACCAGGCTCATTCAGGTGCAAGGAAATCTTCTCCCACTACTCTAAATGCAGCCCAGGTCTATTCAGCCCAGCCCTGACTCCTCCAGGAAAGGCAGGACATACCTCAACCCCCCCAGTGGTTGTCTGAAGTGAATGCACATCCCCAGTCCCTGTCACTCCAAAGCCAAAGAGTCAATCCACAAACCCATCAGAGGCACACAGGATAGCTAGGCAAGAAAATACCTACTTTCTAAAAGTGGTATTTTCAAACACAGAACATAAAAATCATCTTTACTAAAAGATGCATTTTTATATTCTGAGTTCAGGCATACTAAACCCCATTTCCCTATCTTGTCCCAATGGGAAGATATGCTTATAAGATGTTATAAGCAAGCTCCCATTCTATCCTATGGGACAGATAGCCTTTCCATAGTGAAAAACGAAAAATGCACGGTAATTCACTACCAGGACATGTCACAAGGGAAAATTAGGGCCTGGTAAGTGGGTGCACTTACCAAGTCAACATGGCAGTTACAAACTCCGCGCAGACACTGCAGTGGCAGGTCTGAGAACCCTTTACAGGGCTGCTTATGTGGGTGGCACAACCATGCTGCAGGCCCACTAGCAGCACTTGATTTACAGGCCCTGGCACCCTCAGTGCACTTTACAAGGGACTTACTAGTAAATCTAATATGCCAATCATGGAAACACCAATCCATAACATAATTTACATTAGGAGCACTTGCACTTTAACACTGATCAGCACTGAGAAAGTGCGCAGAAACACTAAACCAGCCAAAAACAGAGTAAAAAACGGGAACTCAGAAAGCAAAAAGACAGGGGAAACACGCCAAAAGATGCCAGGTCTAACATGCATACATTGTTGTTCAGTTGTAAACAGGTTGAGACTATGAATCCCTCCTGTATCGTAGTCCATGCTACTTCTTATCATGGAAGCTTTTGGATGGTAAAATGTATTAATATGCATGTGTAGATGGCAGGGTTAATTCATAGAATTCTTTTATTTGCTATTTTATAATAGATGATGAAATGCTAATAAAGTAAACTTTAAGTTGTTTAACATAAAGTTAATATTTTTCAATCAGTGTTCTAAAAACCTTATTCATATTGATATTTAGGTTGGTATAGCTGCATGTCAGATTGCCAGAGCTTATGGTCTGAAGGTCCTCGGCACAGCTGGTTCTCAGGACGGACTGGATTTAGTTTTAGAAAATGGAGCTCATGAAGCTTTTAATCACAAAGAAGAGGATTACATCAATAAAATTAAGGTATTTTATACATATTTTGTTTTTAAACAATTGTGTTCAATGTGCACTTCTCTCCCACCAACTTCTGATATTGTTATATGCAATACCACTACATTCTTGTTTTCTGATGCACTTGTTGTATCAAAACATGCAAACATACATGTTGTTTCGCATTTTGTAAAGTATTTCAATCATTTACATTATTTTCATTTTCCAAACGCTGAAAACACTACACGTTGTTTAGTCTACAAATATGACCAAACCACTTTGTAGTAGTTATAACTCTTTAGATTATGACATTTACTAAATTGCTGTCAGTTTGCTCCTTTCCCCCGTACTACATTTGATTCACTAAATCACTTTAAACAAATTATTTTAAAGCAAGCAAAGATACAAAGCTGTTGTACCCCAAACTGAGCGAGCCAAAGTTTGTGAAAGAAAGTAAGTTTTAAGTTCATGATGACTAGTCTCTTGTTACACCTATCAAGTGCCCTTCTATCAAATAATCAGAAAACTATCTGGATTAGGGGGGCAGATCCCTTTAGTTTTTCCCGCCTCAAATTTTTCGTATGTTACCCGTGGAGTGAAACCTGGCTGCATTTTAGAAGAGTATCTATCTGGAATATACATGGACCCTTGATCTCTATGTGTCTTCATTATATGCTCCTTCACTTTAGAACCCTGAAAAAGCCAAGGGTGATACAGGCATAGCCCCAGATCTGGGGGCCTGAAGATGGATGCAATGCATGTCCATCATAGTAGACTCATTGCTGAGTCTGTCCTTTTTCAGTCTTCTGAATGGAGTACTCATCCCTTCTCAGACACTTCACTCAGCCACTCACAATGTCTCAGTGCGTCTGCTGACCCCAGATTCTACACAATAATGCGGAGGATGGTCATCAGTGTATAATACTGATCTGGCATCTTCTTTGTTTTACAGACCATCAGTTGACAATCCCCTTAGATCTCTTGCGACCAAGGCAATCCTGTACAGGTTTTATTTTTGCCGTTTTGCTTCTTTTTCACGCAAGGAGTTTTATCTCTCATCGCTCCCTCTGTCTCTGCTACTGGCTTGAATTTGCAGTTTTTGGGGCGAGTAGCTAAGGCATCTTGCCTTGGAGATATATATTTCTGAAATAAATTTTGGGCAACTCATGGCCCTTTTGTTTGGGTGACACAGTGGCAGGGTGAAGGCATATGGCCAATAGCACTACTTCAACTCGAATGTTTCTAAGAAGAATCAAAGTGACAGCATTCAATTTCCCCATTAGCTTCATGCCAACTTAAGCCAGTATATGATCGCCAAACAGGGCTGGGTTAGTTTGAAACTCGGTTTGGGGAATGTAATCGGCCACAGCCACCCCTTTTTACAGCTGTAAATTCATAGTAACTATCTGTGTGTTCCTGTGCAGCAGGTATTTCACTGGGTTTTCTGGATTGGTGTATCATTTGTACGATGGCTAAGACTTGTAGGGCTCATTCATTTTAAATACTTTTCAAAACACTATTATTCCCCTACTACGTGACAGTTTCCCAGAAATTGTTAACCCCTAGTTTCATAATTTAAGATCTTCAACTAAAATAGCAGCAGTTGGTCATGGTTCGACTCCACTAGCTCTGATGTCAGAGAGTACCAGGATTGGTATTGGTGCAAGAGGTCACAAACCACAGATCTAGTCTTGTGTCCTGGAAGTCACAGCAACAGCCTTCCACTCCTTAGAGGAAGTACCTAAATTACTTCACCTTGTGAAAGAAAAAAGAGCACACTGGGTCCATAGGATTGTGACCATCTGTGTGGTGGCACCTGCTATGTTTCACATACAAAAATATTCAAGAAAAGTATTTTATCATGTGGAAGAGATGATACCCTACTGTCTCACAACCCACAGCAACAAACATTCATCAGACCCTCCCACATATATAGAGAGTATAGTTACAAGGATGTAACGAGATCCCTATCGTCTCCTGTCCCACAACAGCATGGGGTCCTAGCTAGCTTTGATTTGACTGATGTGACTCCAAACCTCCAATTATATCATGGTGCAGCATATATTCCTTAAACAAGACAATTGTACACTACAAAACACCTCACAGATGGTTTGTAAACCATCAAGCCTGGGCCTCGCTCCGCCCCCAAGTATCCTCAAAGATGGATGTAGGGCCACACATGCCCCAACCCCCCAAATGCGAGCCTTGGGGAGGTCTGTGAACTTATATAAAGTGGCAGCATCTGGCACTGGGGCATATAGGAAGTATTGTTAAATAAAGGTGGGTTCTGGTCTGGAAATGTCCTCATCTGGGAAGTAAAGCCTTTAGCGGTGAGACATGTAAGGGGTAGATCTACAAAGTAACTGTGTCACTGGTGCTGAGTGATAGCTATAATCCATGCTGTAACCATGAGAGGTGTGAAAGAGAATTGTCTCCTCAGAATTGTATCTCGGTAAGTGTTTGCTCTTAGATGATTGTTTACTGCTCCAAGGTACTCTTTGATATAGCCAGTTAAGGAAAGTCGCCTGGTTCTCGTTATAATAGATAAGAAAATATGAAAAGAACATTGGTTGAATAAAGTGATCAAGCAAGGTGCTTTTAATGTATATTTTTTAAGTTATGTGGTTCTTGTCCATATAATTGTATAATTCATAGATAACAAAAAACTTTACACAGCTTTTTAATTTCATCTGTTGCATATTATTACACTGTTTCTATCCCATCTCCCCCTGTGTTTTTTTTGCCCATTTCATTTGTTGTAGGTATTTTTCTAAACACGTTTGTATAAATTATCTATAGTTATAGCATTGTGAAAGTAAGAAAAGAATAAGCAACATTAAGTTGATGAAAAAAATGTGCTCAGAAATCCATGTCTAAGAATACTTGCATCTACAGGCAGCTTGGAGGAGGGTAGGTCGAGTGATAATGTCCCGTGTCCGCCAATTGTCTTGCAGTTATACCGGGTCCCTCCACCTTGCCTAAGGGGCTATTTCCTAAACACCTTTGGGTGGAATCAGTTTGCTGTAACCAATCAGGTGCAGTATTGTACTTGTAAAACTGCTACCCTTCACTTGAAAGGGGGCTCCTTGCCCCAAAAAGGGTAGGATTTAACTGTTATTTTTGGTCTGGATGAAATGCCGACTGACCCTTAGGGCAATTTAGGAATGAAACATGTCGACCCCACTCTAACCTACAGCAATAAAAGTACATTGTTACTAGAGGATAGCACCACTGTTTTTACTTAGTCCGGGTACCTCCACCCTATAAACACATACTTTTGGGTACCTGAGTCTATTTTAGACGCAATCCACCCTATCTGCACAGTCCTCTCTCATGCATTCACCTAACAGCATTTACGGATCAAAAGATCTCCGATAAAGAGCCCCCAGGCCCGTCAGGCATTGCAGCGCCTGCCTGACGAGGGGCACCCTATGATGAAGCATGACACCCTACCAAGTGAGTGAGGGCATTAAGATTTGACCATTTGGTTCCCCTGTGACCCAGTTGGTCAGCTTTGTGATTTCACCTCCCTGCGACCCCTTTACTTACGAGGAACTACTCCTGTCTTTATGGTTAGTCTAAGAATACTTGCATGCATTAGTGTAAGGAGGTGAACTTAGCCTTTAATTTGGATGAGACAAGGTACATGCCAGGGTCTAGGGAAAGCCCTAATTAATGTATTATTGATTGTGTATGCTGCCACATCTTGTAGCCAGGTCCCAGTTTTCCAAAACTTTGTCATGAGATATAAAGGGCTGCATGTATCAAAAATCTGTTTGGCATTCCTTAAATAGCGAGCTTTAGGTAATCGCTATTTAAGGAATGCAAAATGGTATGTAAGAAAATAGTGATTACCTAATAGCGATTCCTAAATATTCGCAATCACAATTAGGTAATCGCTGTTAGGTAATACTACTCCATTCGTACCTATGATCCTAAGGCCCATAGGTGCGAATGGTTTTGCATTATCTAATTTGTGATTACCTTACTGGTAATCACAAATTAGGTAATGCAATACCAAGGGTGCATTTTTGAAAATTTTCACATGGTTGCAATCGACTTGGAGTCGGTGGTAATAGCATTTCCTTAATGCACAGTTTGTATTTAGAGAATGCTTGGTACATGTGCCAAGGGAATCGCAAATTGTGATTCTGTCATATTGGGTTTAGCTAACCCTGGCTAGGCCAAGACCTTTGTGACCTCATAACATTCTCATGATGTCACCTCAGGTTCTGGTGGGGCCAATGTCCGTTATTCGGTTGGAGGTCGTTGGCTGCGCCTGACTTGTGCTGTTGGAATTTACCTGATCTCTGACAAATAAAATACTCTTCTTACTGATCTACACAAGTGTTACGCTTTGTTACTACATTTTTGGCGAGGATCCAGGCCACGCGTGGTGTTCCCAGAGATCAGGAAACACGTAGAGGAACTCACGCACTTATTCCCTAAGAGCGTGCGAGGAGAGGCATTGTTGAAGGCATGAAGGGCGTTTGAGAAGAAGTGCCGTGTAAATATTGACGTCTCAGGCATTTTGGGAAGGCGAGAAGGCACCGATAAAGGGGGTGTTTCCGCTACATGGTGTGAAGGGCCATAACACCCACTTGAGGTATGTGACTTATGCGCGCGGCGGAGCTGCACTTCATAATTGTTTCAACATTGCAGCAGTGAAAGAAGAATTAAAATACCTGTTTTCACTGGTTAGCGATTTCCTCAGGCACGTACGAAGATTCTTGGCATATTTAGGCTTGCGCTGCCCACACATCGCACGAGCAGCCTCCAGCACGCATGATTTTCCTCAGGCGGGCTGACTGACCTATTACATTGTAAAAGGCCATTGCATCGCTTCCGCCTTCCATGTGGTGCGTGTTCAAGATACACCACATATTTTTTCAGAGTCACTTGGGTAGCATCTAATGGGCGAAAGTGGTACTGCAAGTGCAGTGCTTCTTTGAAGCATTTGCCTCACTGTTGGTACAAAAGAATTTCTCCAGAGTTTTGCACACTTCTGTACAATTGGCACATTCCATATAAAGTGCAGGTCGGCATTTGTTAAGTGCTCAGCGATTTGCATGCTAATGTGGACTGCAGGTCAGCATTTGTGTAGATCTTCAATGATTTGCACGCCATTGTGTTGGGTGTAAATGTGTTTAATTTAAAAATAAAGGAACACACACACACCAGTTAAGTTCAAGGAAAAATATGAATCTGGGGAATGCGATAACTGCTTCCCCACCATTCTTAATGTCTGCCGGTGATCCACCCATTGAATCGGAAGATTGGATAGACTGTTTTGAAAACTATTTGGCAGCATTGAATTGTACTAGGTTTCATGCAATACGTAAGAAAGCTTTATTGCTAGGTGCTTTGGGCAAGGAGGGACAGCATGTTTTTAAATATCTACCACAATTTATAGAAGAGGTGGATGATGTATACAAAGACGCGATTGTCCGGTTAAGAACGAGGATTGCCGGGCAGGAAAATGTGGTTATGCACAGACACAAGTTTTATACTCCGCCTCAAAGGGTTACAGAAACGGTCGATGAATTTGTGTCCAGAGTTTGGGCCAATGACTGATGAGATGGTGAGAGACCAACTAATAGTTAAAAAAAAAACAAGAACGGCTGTGGGCTGCGAAGAATCCTACTCTGAAGGAGGCCATTGAAATTGCTAAAGTGGTTGAGGAATCGGAGAAGTGTATGAAAGAAATGAAAATCATTTCTCAAGAAAAAGGAACAGAAGTGGCACTTTTGCAAGACAAGACTGAATTGGTAAATGTTGTAAAGGCTAAAACACAGGACGAGCAAGCTATAGTAAAGATAATAATACTAAAGGGATGGTCAACATCTCTGGTAGAGTTGGGCACGTATTTGTCACATGTGTGGCAGCAAATTCCATTTGGCAGACTCAAGAAATTGTTTTGCACAGACCAAGGATTTTCACAAATGTGGGAGGAAAGGGCATTATGCACGCATGTGCAAAGCTAGTGAAAAGAAAGTAGCTTGTGTAGAGGAGGAAGAGAATGAACATAGGGTATTGATCGTCAAAGAAGAAGATGAGGAGGAGGAAATGGAAATGAAAATGGAGAAAAAATGAAAATGACCGAAGGCTGACTTTGACATTGATGGAAAGATAGTGTCTTTGATGGTTGACACTGGTTCTCTCTATAGTATAATACCTAAGTGGTTATATGATGTAACGTGGCAAGGGGGAGCTGGTACCTTTTGAAGTTGTGTTGAAGGGTTATCAAGGGTCGAGTATTGGAGTGTTGGGGTACATCATGGCGGCCATTAAGTTTGCAGGAAGGTGCACGAAAGGTAAGGTGTATGTTGCTCCTGATGGGCCACCTATTTTGGGTTGAGCGCATCAATACGAGTTGCATATAAAGGTAGATCCTAGAGCAGAAAATCAAGTTATGGTGGTCGAAGGAGGCGAGTTAATGAGCAACCTAAATGACTATGCAAGGGTATTTGAGAAGAAGTTGGGGGAGGCAAAGGGTTTCCTGCATAAAATCAAACTCAGGCGCAATGCTATCCCAGCTAAACATGTGGCAAGGAGGATACCAGTGGCAGCACGTGCCCAAGTCAAAGAGATAATACAACAAATGTTGGACGAGGAGGTTATAGAGGCAGTGCAGGCCACGGAATGGCTAGTTCCGGTGGTGATTACGAAGAAGACTGATGGGTCTCTTTGTTTCTTTGTTGACATGCGCAGCGTAAATGAAAGTGATTATGGACAGTTTTCCGTTGCCTAACATAAATGAGATTGTTATGATGCTATCAGGAGGACCTGGCATCTTTTGGCGTGTTTCCCCTGTCTTTTTGCTTTCTGACCTCCTGGTTTTGACTCGGTTTTAGCTGGTTTTGTGTCTCTGCGCACTTTCTCACTGCTGTCCAGTGTTAAAGTGCAACTGCCCCTATTGTAAATTGTATTATGGATTGGTGTTTCCATGATTGGTATATTTGATTTACTGGTAAGTCCCTAGTAAAGTGCACTGAGAGTGCCAGGGCCTGTAAATCAAATGCTGCTAGTGGGCCTGCAGCACTGATTGTGCCACCCATACGAAGAGCCTTTGAAAGGGTTCTCAGACCTTCCAGTGCGCGCAGTTTTTACTGCCATGTCGACTTGGCAAGTGCACCTACTTGCCAAGCCCTAACCTTCCCTTTCATTGCATGTAAGTCACCCCTAAGGTAGGCCCAAGGTACCCCTATGGGCAGGGTGCAGTGCATGTGAAAGGTAGCACATATGTGTGTAACATGTCCTGATAGTGAAATACAGTGCAATTTGTTTTCACTGCTGAAAGGCTATCTGTCCCATAGGGTAGAATGGGGAATACTTTGTAAACATTTTACGAGTATAACTTCCCATTGGGACAAGATAGAGAAATGGAGTTTAGTATGCCTGAACTCAGAATGCAGAAATGCATCATTTAGTAAAGATGATTTTAATGTTCTGTGTTTGAAAATACCACTTTTAGAAAGTAGTTATTTTCTTGCTTAGCCATCCTGTGTGCCTCTGCAGGGTTGTGGATTGACTGTCTGGCTTTGGAGCGACAGGGGCTGGGGATGTGCATTCTCTTCAGACAACCACTGGGGGGAGTCGAGGTGTGTCCTTCCTTTCCTGGATGAGTAAGGGTTGGGCTGAATAGACCTGGGCTGCATTGAGAGTAGTGGGAGGAGATTTCCTTGCACCTGAATGGGCCTGGTCTGCCTTGGACAATGCTGTCTCCACCTCCTGTCGGGAAGCTGGGCCAGAGAGGACCAACTGGTTTGGACTGAACACATACACTCTTTGCCCAAGAGAACAAAGAGAAACTGAGTATAAATATAGGGGCCCGGACCCCAGAACTTTAGAACTCACTTAGATCAAGGAACCTGCTGAGAAGAAGAGCTGGAAGAACTGCTACGAGGAGTACTGCCCCTTTGCTGTTTTGCTGCTTTGTTGGTTGGCCTGCAGTCGTTTTTTCTGCCTTGGGCAGTGAAATGACTGGACTGAACTTTCTTCACTTGTCGCTAAGTATCTCCAAGGGTTTGAAATAGAGCTTGCTTCCTGTTCACGAAGTCTCCGGGAGGGCAAAGACTTCATTTACCTCTGGGTACTGCCTCTGGGACCGTGGGTTTCAGTTGCCACGGAGGGGGAAAGCAGCTGACACCGACACCACAGCTGACTCCTTGTCCTGAAGGCACTGCAGAAGGCACTGCCACACTTTGCACCGCAACCCTGGTCTCACCGACAACAACGACCACCACCGCTACTTGCACTGCGACCTGTGGGCACCGCACTCTGCACCGCCTCGCTGCACTCTGCCGCCCTGGTCTCACCGCCAATGTCACTGCACGCTGACCTTGACACCCGAGACTGCACCGCGGTTTGGGGGCACCGCTTGTAAGTCACACGACTCAACACCCCATCACACACCGCAGTATGGGCCGATCGACGCCAGCTCCCATCATCTGGCACTGTCGCTTGCACCGTGACCTGTCAGCACCGCTACGAGCACCTCCTCACTACGCACCGCAGCCCTGGTCTCACCGACGCCGCTGGACTACCATCACCGAGCCGTTGCCTGCACCGCGACCTGAGGGCACCGCACGCCGCACCGCTACGCTTCACATAGCAAACGCGATGGTTTCCACGACCGACCCACACCGACGCGGTCGGCTGGAACCAAAGGTACTGTTTACGAGTCTACTGACACTAACACCGGTCTGCACGGACGCGGTCGGCCGGAACTGTTGGATTCTGTTGTTTTCAGCACCGCGGTAGCCCCAGACGGAGCTACCGGCCTTTAAGGTACTGCATTTTTAAGTAATCCTTGCAAAGTGCATATTTTTGATTACTGTATATTGGTCTTTTATTGTTTTGGTCTTGTTTGCACAGATAAATACTGGTTATTTTTCTAAAACTGGTGTGGTGTGCTTTTGTAGTGTTTTCACTGTATTACTGTGTGTTATGTGCAAATGCTTTACACATCCCCTCTGAGATAAGCCTGACTGCTTGTGCCAAGCTACCAAGGGGGTGAAAAGGGGTTATTTCAGTAGTGCTTCCACCTTATCCTGACTAGAAGGAAGGGTCACTATTTCGACAAAGGGGCAAACCATTTCCAACTCGAGACCCCCATTTCTAACACCTACTGTATTAGTGGCTTGCTTTATCTTTGGGTCTCATCCATATTCCAGGGTGCACTTTGGATATTTTCTCTGCCAGGATCTTATAAGAGTTAAAAAAATGCCCTGATCAACCCAGGTATCCGTTTAATAGCGGATGTTCAGGTATGCATAAAATCAGAAACATATGAGGGATATAATGACCCTACACCCTCTTTCTTTAGTCAGTAGTCAGTATGGGAGACCCTTATGTGTTGTAGTGATAATCTTATTCCCCCACCAACCCCACGTTCCTCCCAAACACAAGATAATTATACTAAAAGGAACATTTTTGTTGTGAAACGACTCATGTTAGATCTTTCATCGACTCAGCCAAGAACCAGCCTAACAACATTTGGAACAGGTTAAAACTGCTAATGCCCCCCGTTGCCCATTAGATTTGATGACCCAGCCACAAATTCAAAGATTTTGTGTCTAAAGTAAAATCGATGAAACATTTCCTGATTATCTTTCCAAATGACCAATCCAGCCTGATCACTCCAGATAAATCCAAGAACATTTGGCAGCTTTTTGACACCATTGGGGAGGAAGAACTACTGACAACCATCATGAAGACTAAACCCTCAAATCATTTTGTGGAACATATTCCTGGCAACATTGCCAAAGACATTTACACACATATCTTCCCCTAGGGGATGAAACTAGTGAATCTCTCGCTCAGCCAGAGAGTAATAGAAATTGGGTTTCTGGTTGGCTAGGGTATGCACCTAAGCCAGGCAGAGCCCACCACTCTAGTCAGAGCAAGGAAGTTATACACTGAAGATAACCCCTGCTCACCCCCTTGGTAGCTTGGAAGAGCAGTCCGGCTTATCCCAGAGGCAATGTGTAAAGCGTTTGCGCAACATACTCACACAGCAGTGACACACTAGCACACCACAAATGAAACTCCACACAAGGTTATATAAAAATAGCCTTTGTATTATCCATAAAAAATACATTAGAACCCAATCACATATATCACATTGTGCCACTGGCACTTGTCATGACTTCACAGGGATTACATAAATCACTAAGCCAATCGGGCCACTGTCTGTATAATCACAGATCACATAACCCAAACACTCATCTTGCCACAAGGCATTGGTCATAAACCTCACAGTACCCCAAGGAAAAGACTCCCGAGACTGCACTTGTCCCAGAAACGTTGTGAAACCATTTAACACCATCATGGGGCATGACTAGCCATTTGTGCTACAAATAACTGGTAAGGTTGCAGACATTCTGACACATCCTCTAGACAGTAATCATGTTTGCATATAGGTCATTAGAGAAACAGCAGGCCTAAATAATGCTGATCATAATATGTAGAGCCCCACTAGCCTGGCTCAGGCCGCAGGGAGGCCTGCATGCCTATTACCATCAATAAGGTACAAGTGGGGCCCCCTATGCCCCAAAGGCATGTACTCAGCCAGCTGCCCGCATTCGCACAGTGCAGCCGTGGGTGAGACCACAGAACACGTTGGAGACCTCTCCCGGTCTGGGGGCAGGGCCAGTATCTCGGCTCCCCTTTGGCTGTGCAGAGCCACTGCAGTGTGCGCCCACCTGGGAGAACAAGAGCCGAAGGGGGGGCCTCGCTCAGTCCTCCCCCACGTCCCCGGAGTTCGGCTGGTCTGCTGCACCTCCGGTCCCCAGGTAAGGGCAAGACAAGGAGGGGAGGCGCCCACCCTGGCCACGCTGGCGGGGAGACCTCCCCTAGCATTCAAGCAGGATGTCCGCGAGGCTCCGTCTTCCCCGTGTGGGAGGGCCCTGCCTTCAGAGCCACATCAGCTTCCTTTGTCGACAACCATGCCGCCCGCACAGCAATGCGGGACGGCGGTGGAGTTCCTTACTTCTCCCCCAGCTGGTGAGGCATGCAGTGGGCTCTCGGCCGCCTTCTTCCTACCCACCGAGGCGGCGGTGGCGGCAGATGGGAGCCCGTGAGGCTCCTGCTCACTTTTGCGGTTGGGCCCTTGCCTCCCCTGACACACCAATGCGGGGTAGGCGCCCTCCTGGAACTTCCTCCCCGTTCAGTAACGCAACGTCTTCCAGCTGGGGGCACGTCCACAGACCCCTGCCGGAAACCAGTATGTGGGACAAGGCGTAAAGGAGAGTGCCCCTTAGCCCTCAGCTCCCCCCTCGAAGACCACCAGCAAAGTATAGCACTCCTCTCGCGCTGGGCTCCTTTTAAGCAATGGGGCATTTAGTTCTAGGGAAACAGGTAGCAGGCCAGCACACAGGGTCCTGGGGCATAGATGCAGCTCCTCCAGCAGATCAGCAAACAAAACAAAGACCCTGTGGCGGCCTTTGTTTCAAGTCCTTCCAAGCCAAAAAACATGAAGTCACAGCCCCAGTACTTATAGTCACACACAGTCTGTGTTCTCCCCTGGCACAGGGCTCTGAGCCCAGTCCAAACCAGTTCTGGGGGCACTTCAAAATATTTTTAAAAGTGCACAACACCCCCCATTCACAGTGTAAGGCTTGGCTCCAGACATACCACAGGGGGGCGGAGCCATCATTGTGGAAGGCAGGCACAGCCCTATTCAGGTGCAGGTGCAACTCCTCCCACCACTCCCAATGCTGACCAGGCCTATTCAACCTAGTGCTGAGTCGCCAAGGCAGGGCAGGACAAACCTTACCCCCCCCCCCCACCACCCAGGGACTGGCTGGAGTGAATGCACATCCCCTCTCCCCTGTCAGTCAGAACCAGACAGTCAATACACATCTGGCAGGCACAAAGACCCATAACACACAGAAATGCCCACTTCTAAAAGTATCTAGTTGCCATATTTTTTTGACTGCTCAAAAACAAAGGTATCAATGTTCTGATTTCATTAGCCCTTGTGGTTTATTTCACTTTTCTTTTTCAGATTTTTTTTTTCTATATTATAGCATGTCTTTTTCAAGGACAACACTTAATTTGTGAAACACAAAGTACAAACATACATTAAACCACATTTGTATATACATGAATTGCCAAACAACATATAATGACAAACTAGCATATTCTTGTACAGAATAACAACGTCAAGTGTGTGGCCTTTCTTTGACCAGTCCTTCATTAACACATTAACACTGGGCGGATAGTTCACTTTCTATTGTGTATAGTGTATCCTGCCAATGTGTATTGCCTTGGGTTCGCTGACTTTAAGTGTTATCAAGGGGAGAGTTGCTACAATTCTAAATCTCTCTCAGACAATATCTAAGCGAATGTTCTTTCCCCAAAGGCATGGGTCAACGCGTTTCAAGCCCCTAATTGTTCCAGGCGTTCTCCTCAGGACCTGGACTCGGTCATATCTGTTAAAGGTAAAATAAACTGGTATATGTTAAGAAGTGTTGATTCTAAATTAGCCCTGTTACTTTACTCCACTCTTTCATTGATTTTTCAGCATACCTTTAGTCGTTTCGGTATAGAATCCTCCAATGTAGAGTATCACCACAAAGGGTACTTGTGGGAAAGCGAGTTCCTATAAGAGGAATGTACCATGTTCAGTATGTCGATATTCGCATGTGCGGATTCAGTGACTTTAATCTGAGTACCGAATACAGTAGGGAAATGCCAGTATTTCTATTGCACTCGCCTTTTGATTCAGAGAACGCTGTTCTTCTGCCTTTGAGCCTTCCCTGCTCGACTGTACGCCTAGGAAATGAAAGCCATTTGTAAGAGGCAAGTTGGTTTCACGCGCTTGTGATTCAACCAAATGGCGTTTGCTCAGTGTACAAATCCGCTGCTTGTGTAATGCTTTCTATTTGCAATGCATGTTGTATTAAGGCGCTTATAGTTAAAACCACGTTTACTCAGTGATTCCTTTTGTTTATAATACTTTGACTTGCCTTCAATGATCCGTGAAGTTCCTTTTTAGGTCTCGCCTACGCAGCGCGCATGCGCTGCATAGGCAAAAGACCTTTTGCCATCGATTCGGCTTTTCAGCCTAAAACGTGCACGCGTTCCATTGCCTTCAATGGCAACGCGTGCACGTTTGGCGATTCACTTGCGGGAGCGAGCAGCTGGCGCCATTATGGTAGCAATTATCGCTCCTGGCGCCGCTCGCTCCCGCAAGTGAATCGCGCAGGCTCCCTCCTCTCCCCCCTCCCCCTGCTGCCATGCGAGGCGCGCGCGCTTGTTTGCGTTTGCTTCTGTGAAGCATCTTGCTGTGTACTTAAAACTTGGTGAGATTGAAAGAACGGCTCATGGGCACTTTTGTAATTAGCTGCATCTCATTGGGGAAATCTGCTGTTGCACATAAAACCTTGGAGCAGATACAGAAAAAATCTATCTTCAGAGAAAAGGAAGTTGGAGCCGATGGCGCCAGCACACGTCTGAAGAACGCCACGCGGAAACTCAAAATGCTTCTTCGTGGTGCATGGATCGCTGCATCTCACTTACCAGCGTACCTGCCTTTTAAATAAAGCGCTACATGTCACCAGACTCCACAGGCCGTGTCAAGACAGACGCAATTTCTACTTGGGGACTTGAGTGCCACGTATACATATTAGGTGAAATATTATTGGTAAAAACGTAATCTCCTGTGGGCAGTCTGGAATTATGTTCCTGAGATGAAGTTGAGGAAACCCTTACCATTGGATATATATTTCTGCGTACAGAGTGGTCACATTTTATACTTGTGTCTGATTTAGGACGTACCCCCACCCCAAAAAAAAAGTGAAATAAAACCATCTGATAATGTCAATGTACTTTTTGCGATGTATATCTCAGTCCGTACGTGTAGATGTATTTCCGCAGGATGCCCGATACTGATTGTTGCAACTGTTCCTCATTATGTTTACAGTGTTCAAAAGTGCCCTGTTGGGAAAGGTGCATTACATGTTATACCAACATCTAAATAAATAGATTTGTACAAAGGCACAAGGTGCTAACGTTTTATTCTTTTAATCTTTTTTTTTAGTTCTATTATGGTGCAAACAGATTAAGTGACGTAAAAATGTCATTAGAAAAAAATTGATCGAAGTTCACCACTAATTTTCTGCTCCTCATCGAGTACGTTACTTGACAATTTTCACATCTTATATTGCAGAATACATACTCCTGATCATAAAGGTGCCTTGTTCGTGATATTTTTTTTAAACACATTAATTGAGATTTCTGTGCACATTAATAGCCTTCAGAGGTCAAGCATGTTCGAGTGCACTGCCCTGCTTATTAATGGAGGAGATCAAAACATGATACATATTACTCATCGAGACCTGAGCCACAAATAGAACATTGAATTCCTCTTTATATTTTCATGGTGTCAATGAAATATGGATGTGTGTGCAAGAAACCAAGTCAATAAATCCAAGGCACTCCTCACTGTGATAAATGATTTATTGCCACGATGTCAAAGATGCCGGTAAGAGCTGGGAAGTTGACCATAGCTGGGAAGTGGCCGAGTGGCGCCCAGCTGAAGAAGGCCCGGCGAGCATACGGGTGAAAGTGCTGACAATGACGTACAATATATGCAGGTTCCATGTTCTAGCAGACTCCTGGCGGCAGAATTCTGCCGCATGTACTGCTCGTTAAGTTTTATTATTTATAACGCGTCATATACTCGCAGCGCTCCGAAGGTGGGAAGAAACCCCGTTTTCTGCTGCGGTTCCAAAATATCACTGGGGGGGGGGGGGGGGGGCTGATTTACGTCACAGTTCTGTTTATAAAGTGAGGCCTTCCTCCTTGGTGGGATATTGATGCAGCGCCATATCTCAGGCGTCATGCGTGGAACAACCTTTATTCGTTTAGATCCTCTTTTTTCGTAGTTAGTAGATGGGAGTTTGGTCTCCTGCTTCAGCAATCTCGCCAGCCTCATGTTTTCCAAAAAGTTATAATAAAAATATATAAATACAGGTACTTTTGGTCAGCGCTCTCATCTGTGTTTTCTGTCAAGCTGTCATTTTCCCTCCGTCTGCCACAGCCAATAGTATGCGTCAGTAGGCCAGCTCACTTCATCCATTGGCTGACTTGCACTGTGACTGGCAGCATTGTGCCTGGTTGCAAGTGCACAGCCCCCTGAAAAGGAGTGCACTTCAGTGCTAGGGCTGCTCTGCCACTCATCTATCTGTACATCTTTGTCTATTATTACACATGTTTACATCAATTGAAAAATATAAAAGCATTGCACGCCCACTATGACTAAACCCACCAGTTTGACCAATACTTGTTCGGTCTGGCTTGATAGTACAGCTGTCTGCTGATCTATTCTTACCAATCCTATAATACACCTACAGTGGGCTTTAATCTCTCCAAGAGGAATATTTCTCTTCCACCCCATGCCATGGACTGTTCAATGCGTGTTCCGCCTCCTATGAAGTACTTGCATTGAAATGCATGAAGGACTATTTTATGTCTGCAGTTACTGGTTATTTTACTACAACACTGATGGTGCGCCTCAGTGTTGCGCTTGGGATATTTAATTAATGACACACTCAGCAGCAGGCATTCTACACACTGAGCTACCTTGCTCACTGGTGGTGCAATATATATGTATCTTTATCTTTTTCTAAAGCACACCTTTCCTGTGAGATTGTGGGTGTTATGCTCTTGTTTTATTAAGCAGTTTGGGCCCTCTTTACATGTGGCTATGGCCTGCTTACAGCAGAGGGTGCACAACCTTTCGGGTATCTCACTCAGTGGTGGCGCATGTCGTGAGACTTCATAACTTACAAACCTATAAATTGATATTTATCTGTATAACATTGATGGTGTGCATCACTGCTGCGCTTGGGATATTTTTTCATTTATGGCACTTTCTCAGGCAGCCGACGGTTTAGACACTGAGCTACCTCGCTGACTGATGGTGCAATGTATACCTGGGTATATCTTTTTTTAAGCACACCTAGATCTTGAGTGTTATGCTCTCATTTTGTCATGAGTCTCCTGCATGGCTCATTGTAGTTCTCCCTAGGTTGTTTAGCCATGCAACAGTTGATGTTGTTGCACCAAGGATATTGTGCTGCATAACTAAATACTTATAAGGTCCCAAAGGCGAGACCTATTGGCTATGCCAATGCTTGTTATTCCTTATGCACGCTTGCTTCATTCTTGTGGCTGCTCGATTGTGGATTGCTCGACTGGCTGTGATGTTCATCAAGGATATTGAATAAATTACCGAAACTGACTTAAGAGGATCGGATTATTCTTGGAGTTGCATGATGGATATTGAAGTCCCAAACTTTGTATTGGAAAACGTTGAAAAATGTTTATTCTTGGTTCAAAGTCTACTAATTTCCGTCAATTCAGTTAAGCCTCTCGTGGCTGTATTAAACTTCATGATCAGGTAAGCCTCCTTTCTCACTAACAGAGTTTCTGGATCTCCGCCTCTAGGGCTCGGTGTGATTGTACTGAGTATGTTCCCCTTAAAGTCTCTTTCTGTATGGCCCTTCTCCACGAAGTGATTGACCATGGGGGCTGTGAGGATTTTATTTGTAATCTAGAGCAATGTTGTACAATCCTTTGTTTGACCTCCTGGTTTGTTTTGCCTATGTATATTTTCTGGCAAGGACAAATTATAGCATAGACCACATTTTTTGTTTTGCAGTTTGTAAACTCATTGTGCCTCCATTGTATTTGACCATCCATGATGATGGAACCCTTGATGGTGGAGTTGCACACTGTGCAGTTTCCGCATCTGTGGTGGCGCTGAATATGTTTCAAGTTAAAAATGGTACGTAAATTGTCTGATCTTTTCGCTTGAACATCCCCTGAGCAAATTATTTGTTGTCCGAGGTTTGTGGTTTTTTTCAATGCAAATAGGGGTGGCCCTATGTTTTGAACTGATCCTTCAATCAGATGCCAATTGCTACGTACAATTTTCTTGAATGAGTTGGTATGTGACCCATATGTTGTTACACAAACAAGACGTTCCGCAGATCGCTTGCACTTTTTTGTTAGTAAATGCTCTCTGGGTGTAAACCACGCCCTCTTCATGCAGTGTTTTAACAATTTGATGTTTTCAATGTTTTCCGATTAGTAGACCCTGAACCAAGAATAAACATTTTTCAGCATTTTCCAATACAAAGTTTGAGACCACTATATCCATCATGCAACTCCAAGAACAAGAAAAACGAATCCGATCCTCTTAAGTCAGTTTCGGTAATTGATTCAATATCCTTGATGAACATCGCAGCCAGTCAAGCAATCCACAATCGAGCAGCCACAAGATTGAAGCAAGCGTGCGTAAGGAATGAAAGGAACTTCATGGATCATTGAAGGCATGTCAAACTATTATAAACAAAAGGAATCACCGATAAAACGTTGTTTAACTATAAGCGTGTTAAAATAACTTGCATTGCAAATAGAACGCATTACCCAAGCGGCGGATTTGTACACTGAGCAAACGCCGTTTCGTTGAATCACAAGCGCGTGAAACCAACTTGCCTCTAACAAACGGCTTTCATTTCCTAGGCGTACAGTCGAGCAAGGAAGGCTCAAAGGCAGAAGAACAGCGTTCTCTGAATCAAAAGGCAAGTGCAATAGAAATACTGGTATTTCCCTACTGTTTTCGTTACTCATATCAAAGTCACTGAATCCGCACATGCGAATATCCACATACTGAACATGGTACAGTCCTCTTATAAGAACTCGCTTTCCCACAAGTACCCTTTGTGGTGATACTCTACATTGGAGGATTCTATGCCGAAACGACTAAAGGTATGCTGAAAAATCAAAGAGTGGAGTAAACTAACAGGGCTAATTTAGAATCAACACTTCTTAACATATACCCGTTTATTTGACCTTTAACAGATATGACCGAGTCCAGGTCCTGAGAAGAACCCCTGGAACAATTAGGGGCTTGAAACGCGTTGACCCATGCCTTTGGGGAAAGAACATTCGCTTAGTGTCTGAGAGAGATTTAGAATTGTAGCAACTCTCCCATTGACAACACTTAAAGTCAGCGAATTCAAGGCAATACACATTGGCAGGATACACTACATAATAGGAAGTGAACTATCCACCCAGTGTTAATGTGTTAATGAAGGACTGGTCAAAGAAAGGCCACACACTTGATGTTGTTATTATGTACAAGAATATGTTAGTTTGTCATTATATGTTGTTTGGTAATTCATGTATATACAAATGTGGTTTAATGTATGTTTGTACTTTGTGTTTCACAAACTAAGTGTTGCCCTTGAAAAAGACATGCTATAATGTAAAAAAACATTTTTCTGAAAAAGAAAAGTGAAATAAACTACAAGGGCTAATGAAATCAGATCATTGGTATCTTAATTTTTGAGCAGTCAAAAAAATCTGGCAACTAGATACTTTGTCAGTTTATACAATAGAAGTGGTCCAATCTACTTTGTGCAAGGACCCAAGCCTCCCTTTAGCAACCACTTCTAAAAGTGGCATTTCTAAAATAGTAATAATAAATCCGCTTTCACCAATAAGCAGGATTTATCGCTACTATTCTAAACATACCAAACTTGATCACGCTAACCCTCTCATGTCAGGTTTGCATGGGGATTCCCTAATATGTACTTCATCGGTAATTCCTAAGAGAGGGCAGCCTCACAGCAGTGAGAAACCAAATAGGCTGTTTGTCACTACCAGGACATGCCACAGAGTTAAGGCACATATCCCACCTTTTACTTACACAGCATCCTGCCCATAGGGCTAGCTAGGGCCTACCTTAGGGGTAACTTATATGCAGTAAAAGGGGAGTTGCAGGCGTGGCAACTACTTTATATGCCACCTCACGGCGGCAATAAACTGTGCACGCAGGCCCCGCAGTGGCAGAGGCCTGAGACAGGTTTGAAAGGCTACTTTGATGGGTGGCGCAAGCAGCGCTGCAAGCCCACCAGTAGCATTTAATTTACAGTCCTTGGGTATATGGTATACCACTGTACAAGGGACTTACAGGTAAATTAAATATGCCAAACAGGTGTAGACCGATCTTACCAAGTTTACCATAGAGAGCACATGCACTTTAGCACTGAACACCAGTGCTAAAGTGCCCAGAGTCATAAAACCACCACCAACAGGTAAAAAAATAAATACAGGAGGAAGACAAAAAGTTCCGGAATGACCGTGAATAAAGGGCCAAGCCCAACAGGGAGTGATTCCAGAGTTCCTCAAGAGTCTACAAGTAACCCCACTCCTCAAAAACTCTCGCAGGCACAAATGATCTCAACAATTTTTGTCCCATTTCCAACATCAAAAGATGTGTACTGAGTCAACTTATCCAACACATCGAAGACAACAACCTCCGAGACAAATACCAATTGGCTTTCAAACAAGGTTGCAGCACTGAAACAACACTGCTTCAGATGGTCGATGATGCGTTTTGCATTCTGGATTCAGGCAACACCTGCCTTCTTATTTTTCTTGACCTATCGGCGTCCATTGATACAGTAAATCACTGAATGTTTCTTGACATTCTCAAAAAAATGGTTGGGCATTGATGGTGTGGTCCTCAACAGGTTTGAATCATATCTCATGGCTAGGTCGCAGAGGCTAAAAATTGATGCATGCTTCTCAAAACCAGTAATCTTAACTTAACTGGTTCCTCAAGGATCTATCCTCAGCCTGACCTTGTTTAACCTTTATATTGAAGCCCTTGGAGCCTTAATGGAAAATGTGGGGATCCTTTATCATCAGTAAGATGATGATACCCAACTGCACTTAAAGGTCTTCTCTCCAGGTGATATCTCACACCTTGTCTACACTCTAAACACTGTTTGAGATGGGATGACTTCAATCATTTAAAACTGAACCCATCCAAAATGTAATTCATCCTCATGTCCTCTTCTAAATCATCAATACGAAGTACAACCCTGAATTGACTAATTCAGCATCCTCAGCAGCAAACCTACTATTGTCAACAATGTCAAAATCTTGGGAATCATCCTAGACCAAAGACTCATTTTACAATCCCAAGCCAATACCATGGCCAGAAATGTAAGCTTTAAATTGCATCTTGTCTGGGGAATTTGCTGTTTTGTCCTAGAGCAAGATCGAAAATATCTGGTTCGATCACTGGTGCTATCTAGAATCAACTACTGTTATTCTCTCCTGGCTGTTTTTTCCAAGATTTATCTCACTGCACTTAAAGTATTCCTCCTTATGCCAGCATGTTTAGTCTCTGGGTCCAAAAGGAATGACCATATTTCACCGATTCTGGTAACTCTTTACTGATGTTGCATTGAAACCAGGGCTACGCACAAAACATCATGTATCATTCACAAGACTCTGCACACATCCTATGCACATTACCTAACCGACAATCTTAAGTTATCCGATGGTACTAAACCATCCCAGAATGCTGAACCTACACTGCTATGACCCCCCCGACTTTTCAAAAGGAACGACTAATGACTCAGTCCTTTTTAGGTCTTGCCTGAGCCAGCGCTTGCGCTGCTCTCGGCGAGAGATTTAGTAAATGGGTTTTGAAAGTGCTAACCCAGTGGCTTTTGCTGGCCTCCAGCTTGCGTTCACGATGGCGTGCACGCGCACAGCTGCCATCCATTCCTCGCATCGCTGAGGCGCCACCTGGCTTTCCTCCCCCTCCCTCACCCGCTCCTCCCCCTCCCTCACCAGAGAGCGCGTCTCGCGGCCGCGCGTCTTTTTTTTTTTACTTTTAGCGCAGGCGCGCGCGCTTCTCGGTCTCCCTTGTTGTTTCTTCTTTTGTACCAACCAATTTCTGTTAGTGCCCATATATAATCCAAATCGAACATTATCAATTAAAAAGCTGCACCTTCAGTCACTGAAAACCAGGTCGGATTGTCAGATCACACCAACTAAAAAGTACATTCGCCCTGGGTTACCAAAAGTTAAGAAAGTCACTTCTTTCAATCATGCCACAACTAACCGCTTATTATGGCCGAGCAATTTCCCTACGCAACTAATAAAGGAATTAAGTAACCCTTTATCCCACGAGCAAGGCGGCAACTGAACACTTCCTGTGGGTTGGGGCTTTAATCAGACCATATTGCACCTTGATTCTCCCTCCTAGCAGGCCACCGCTCCACCCACAGAACAATATACTGCTTCCGGGCGCTTTCAAGCGAGCAAGCAGCGCATATCTGCATTTTCTACAGTCAATATATATTAACTGGCTACCGGGTCTAAGTAACAATTGACTGATACTTAATTGGTCAATATAAATTCTGCTGCGGCATCTTATTTGAAGAATGCTTCGTCGGAACCTAGCTACCAGCGTTACCACAAATTATTAGACCAGTGCATTAAAACGTATTGAGCATTTAACATCAATAAGAAAAAAAATCATTATTAAGGTGCCCCCTACAGTACTAAATCGAAAATTACTTGTTGTCACTCTTACCCTATAATAGGAGCAAGGTGATGTTTTGGTTTTATTCAATTTTAGACCTTTTGATTGTTTGAAACATACAAAGTATCATTCCATGGGTTTGCTTAATAGGATTTTTTTCAATTCAACGTGACATTTGAAGCGTCACTGGTCATTGCTGAACGTTCTTAAATAACATTTGATCCCGATTAATCATTATTTTCACTGTCCAACAGGTCAATTTGAGATTTGTTTTGTACAGTGCAATACTCTAGAATTTGACACTTTTTTCTCTAGAGCGCAGCGCTCTGCCCACGTGCCCTCTTAAGAGACTAGCTTTTTGGGGGTGGATGGTGGGGCGGGATGATCAACATCTGCCCTGCAATTAAAACGCATGTATTTTGCAGTGGCTCCGTCATCACAGGCGCCAGACCTCCAGGGCACGCTGCTTCCCAGCCTGACGTATGTTGACATTTCGAAAGTGGCCGAGGTCACGCTGACTCCTAGGGCTTAGTTTATGGCCGCCCCGCCCTGAGGTAATACTTGCTGTGCTCTCGTCTGAGCCATAAAAGCCCCTTAGCACAGTAGGGTTGTGCCAGGGGACACATTTGTTTACTTTGCGAGTGCATTTAATGTGGAGAATGCTCACTTAACTGGAATCGGCATGGGAATAGAGAACGCGCATTAGTAAGGTCAGCGGCTTGTCTTAATGCACTGTGTAAAACACACATTAAAGAACACACGTAATCGCCTGTTCCGGGAAGGGCGTGATTGTGGGTTTACCATGACGGTTATGAAGAGACAGCTTTCTATATACATGCACAAGAATGCTGAGTAAAGCAAAGCACCGGCCACATATACCCCGCCGAGCAACTACGCGACAAGTATGTGCAGAGAAATGAGAATGTGCACAGCTGTACATTTATGCGTCATCATGCGGCACTGAACGCTCACTTTAAATGTTGCCTTTCTCTCTAGCTTGTAAACACATCACATGGCGCCTTCACAATTAGCCAAATAATATTTGCCATACGTTTGTGTACATTTTTCTATACCATGATGCTTTTCCGGATGCTGCCCGAAATTCCTTTTCATAGGAAAACATAACAAGCATTGGCATAGCCAATAGGTCTCGCCTTTGGGACCTTATAAGTGTTTAGCCATGCAACAGTTGATGTTGTTGCACCAAGGATATTGTGTCGCATAACTAAATACTTATATGGTCCCAAAGGCGAGACCTATTGGCTATGCCAATGCTTATTATGAAGTGCCACCAAAGTCTGGAACTCCTTACCTCCGAACTTATGCTCCCCTATCTCGCTGGATACCTTTAAATCCTAACTGAAAGCCCTTCCTTTTGGAAGACATTATAGCTAATCTCTCTTCTCCATTCTACACCAAGTTGGCTTAGTGTGTTGACTTTCGCTTAACACACGGGGGCCGATTCCGATTTGGGCCGGAAATCTCTCCGACCGAGCCGGACCCGGAGAGATTTCTGACCGAATCAGACCCGTGCAGCCCGACCGAACGAGTACGATGCGTCCGTATGCAATCGTACTCGAGTCGGTCGGACTCCCATTGAAGTCAATGGGAGCCGGTCGTACAACGCGTACGCGGGCTCCCATTGCCTCAATGGGTGCGAGGCAAACAAGGGCGCCCCCTACAGCGGGTACGCGGCGAAGCGACTCGCGCCGTACACGCATAGGTACGGGGGACCCATGGGTCCCCCCTGTGTGCGACTCGCGCGGCTACGCGTACAGGGAGGTCCGACACGGACCCCCGAAGTACGGCTCAGACTGCTCTTTCGAGCAGGACGGCGCGTGTCGGTCGGACTGCTCGCGGCGCGCATCGTACTTACCCGGCCGGGGAACGTCTCCATTGCGCGGTGCGAGTCGTGTCCGAGCGAGTCGGTCGGTCGGTGCGGTTTGACCCGGGAACGTGTCGGTCGGAGCGGTTGGGACGCCCGAACGAGTCGGTCGGCGATTTCGCATCGTACTCGCTCGTCCGGACGCACGTACGAATCGATCGGGAAATAGGGCTCCGAATCGGATCCGGTTAAGCCGAATCCGATTCGGAGCCCTACAGGCCGAGATCGGAATCGGCCCCACGGTGTTAAATCGTGCATTGCACGTTCGTGTTCCCCTGGCTCAGTGATGACCTGACAGCACTCGGGGCCACCTTCCTCTTCGTATTCTTGAATCACCACAAACATGAATGGCCTTTGTCGTTTTTTCAGTGTAAATGGAAGGTTTGCCACAGACACTTGTAGTGCAGCATGATTGATAAGCTAAGGCAGAAAGTAGGGAGCATTTGGATAGCGACAAAATTATTCATAATCTATGAAGTTTAGCTTTGCATAGTCTCCACAAGATATAGAGGCATAGTAACAACTGAGCACGCCAGACAGTAGCACCCTTGCAGCCCTCACGTAGGGCACCCAACACTTCCCAAGTGGGACAAATTGTGAACATAGACTTTCCCAACCATTTATATAAAGCTGGGTAGTCTTTTACCTGACAGTGTCATTCTTTTCTTCAGGGCCACACGACTGGTACAAAATATTATACAAATGCTACAGTGGCCGCCAATGAGTCACGATACATGTGTGCGCCTCGGAGGCCATCGTGAATGGCTTTTTTTTTTTTTTAACAGAAAACCCATTCCAAAATGTCCAGCCATGCACTCTCATGTTTGAGCATGTAGTATGATACATACAATGCAATGCACTGGTGGCCATTTTTGGTATGTTAATGCAATTGAAAAAAAAGCATTGGCAAGATCAATAGCTGTCTTCTATGTGTGTTACCTATCATATTGGCTTTGCCGCTGCTTGTTTAAACTCGCCATTCGGCAGCCAGAAGTAAGTGATTTCCTATCTACTTTAAGGGTATATCGATATACCATGAGAAAAAAAAATTAGGACCCATAACTAAGACCTTATATCAGTGAAAGAGTTAATGAAGTTGATGATCCTTCAGAGTTTGCTAGATCACGGTTGTTTTGATTTCAAAAGTCATTTAATTCATAATTGTACAATGCTTTACATTTTTCTTTCAGGAATCATCGGGTGAGCAGGGGATTAATGTGATAATAGAGATGCTATCTAACGTTAATCTCGGCAATGATCTAAAACTTCTGTCATCGGGAGGAAGAGTTATTGTAAGTTTTTTGTTGTGCAGCTGTGATTGGAGTTGACAATTGGGTTGTGCAATTACATTGGTGATACTAATTTGATTTCTCGTGTGTCAGAACAGTCAGTGCTAATTCATGCAAGGGAGGGCGGTGCTTAGGCATGCAATGGAGGGCGTGGCTTAGACATGCAACAGAGATTACATGCTAACCTGCACTACAAATGTGTTGCTACAACAATCGCAGAGTGATAGTTGAAATTGTGGTCTTTGGAAACCAGCATCAAATGTATTGCTTCGGAGAGGGAAAAAAATGTTTTGTGTGGGCTTTTGATTTTGTGCTAGAGTGAAGTGAAGAAATTCTGCCATCTTTGTGATACCTCTTTTGAACTTCATGCTTCATCCTTTGGCTGGTGCAACTGGGCAGTAATAAAATAAAAAGACCGGACACTTCTAGATTGACCTAATTCTCACATTTTTCGACAGAGTTCTTTCATTGGAAAAAAATGGTGCAGTCTAGACAAATCACTATGAGCTGTGGTGTCATTTTTGAAATAGTACCTCAACTGCAGGATTCCAGTTCTTTTTAAGCTGAGTAGGGCATACATTATGTGACTCCCTTAAGCAAGCTGTGTTGGGCATGTGTAACTGCAAATATGGTATGATGGAGGGGAGGAGTTCTATTTTATCAGGTATACTTGGAGGAAATTTGATTGACCAAAAGAAATGTGTTTTTGTCGCAGAGCCGCCGAGGTTAGACTAAAGTTCCCAACACATGCAGCCAAGCCCGGAGATTTGCTAAGCTTTCTGAGATGGAACTTTGTAACTCAAGCTGCTCTTTGCAAATACTGTAGGTGCATGGGATTTGAAATGGTGTATTTTTAATTTCTTGCACTCGATTGAAATGAATGTTTCAATTTTGTGTTCTGTAACAGATCGTAGGCTGTAGGGGCTCAATCGAAATAAACCCCAGGGACACCATGGCGAAAGAAACCAGCATTATTGGTGTTTCTCTGTTCAGTCAAACCAAGGTAAGAAAAAGTAGGCTTGATTATGCCAAAAAAGGTGAATGTTTGTTTCTGATTGAATAGTATTAGGTTACAGCCATTGGCCAAACACAGCATGTAGCGTGCTAATCAGTTCAGAAGACTTCATTTCCATTCCCAGCCCCTCTACTGGGGGATACAGGAGGATTTTGCACCACTCTTTATCCTGACCACCCACAGTTAGATTGCCTACCAAGGACATGAGCCAGTGATTGATTATGGTGCTCAATGCAAATATTGTAAATTGATATATATTGTAATAGGTTTCTGAACACATCTCATCAGATTTGGTGATTCTATCTAATGTTATGCGGCATTTTGTTATTTGTGTGAACCATCACCAAGAGTGGCATCTTGTTGCTAAATAAACAGTGACTAAAAGATTTAATTCAATCTGGGTTTTTTTATGGGACGTGGATAATGTTCAATAATCACTTTCCATAAGGCACGTTATTGTAAACAGGTGAATATTCAGTAGCAGTATGTCAAATTATAATTTCACCAGTAAAGTTTTTTTGTGAGAAACGTTGCAGCTTGGTACAATTTTGAGTATGGAGAAAAGTTTTAACCCAAAAACGTTTTGCAGAATTTTCATGCTAGAAAAGCAACCACCTACAAATGGAATTTTGAAGTGGTTTTTCCCAACAGGCCCTACTTTTTTTGTAAATTCTTATATGAATTCAATAGAAGTATTTGCTTCCATTGTGAACGTCACAAAGTGAAGTGAGAATGAGTTTGACTCTGGAAGGGCGCTGCCGTCTGTTTCTCCAGGGGCTCCTCTTCTGCTAAGATAGGCTAGCTTTCTTGTGGCACCAAATGAGCTGAGTGAGTAGGATTTGTTGGTTGGCTAAAATTCATGAGGCATAGAGCTTGCCATTGTGGACTAAGTTACATGACTATTTTTCACTAATTAATATATAAACATAAGTTTTTTTCCAAGGTATATATTTGCTGCAACAATACACAGTGCCTCTGTCACTTCCCTCATGATCTTAGTCTCATAGTGCAGCCCTCATCTCTCGCCCTTTACTTCCTTCCCTGTTTAGCATACAGTTCTATCCTTCGGCACCTACACGTTATTTCTTCATTAAGTTTCAACTTCAGACAATTTTTCTCCAGATGCTAGATTTCTATGCAATAAATAGTGCACTTCAATGTGTATTAATACATTGAAGGCAAAAACTGTGCTGAGACAAAGAGTTTCCTGAAAAAGGTCAAATGATAGGGTGAAGGTTGGTAGGCCCAGACCCATCAAGGGAACATCTTCAACATGTGTGAATACATTGGGCCAAATTTATGTTGAAATATATTATAGGCATAACGTGATTCCTAAACTTGTCTCATTTGGCTAGTTTCAGAATGAGCTTAAAAGGTGACTAAACAGATATTTCATTTTGCAGCCTGTGCAGTTTGGGATTGGTGCAAAATGGTTATGGAAATATTTGTGAATCATTCAAAAAGTAAGTATTTTGCCTACAGGCTTCGTCAGGACTCCCAATTAGTGAATTTGATCTGACAAACTGCCAGGGAAAAAAAAATGATATGGTTACGCTGTTCATAGTGCTCAACAAGCACGAAGTGGCTGGGGGTAGACATAGGGCGAGCTTGTTTCTGATTTCAGATTACAAACCAAAACCATTTATTTCAATTTGGTGGAGTTCAATTCTGACTGCTGCTTTGTTGGAAAAGGTCCAAGGGTTTGCTCCTGTTTATTGAAACAGCAACTCTCTTCATGCAAGTAAGGTCTTCTGTCGGTGAAAACCTATCCTTAGCTATTTGTTAAATTCTCCCATTTTGTAAACTCTCAAGGAGGGGGTAACTTTTAGATCTGGCAACAGCACACCTTAGCTATTTGCCAGAGCCCATGTCAACAACACTAACAAAACATACATACAGGGGACCCCCTCCCCCCCCTTCCGCAATTGCATAACTAAAGATTCTGTCACATTTGGATTACTCCACAGGATTATTGTGCAGTCATACGTTTTTCCTCAGGTATTTGCATAGGTCAACAGTCAAAAGGAGTTCTCCCAGCCACAGCCTACACTGCTTCAGAGATCGCTCAGCATGCCTTCAGGCTCGGCGCCCCAGTCATAACCTCCAGTCACCTTGGCAGCAGCTCTGTTGGTCCCAGCTTCCCCCTCACCCTGAGCACTGCAGCCCCAGGGTTTCAGAGCCAAACATCCTGCCACATCCTCACATCCTGAGTGCAGGCTGGACTGCATGCAGGGCACCTAGCATCTCCCTGGTGTCTCCTAATTGCAGCCTGAATGCCTTTTCAGAGCTAGCTCTGCACTCCTTTAGCCCCAGATTCCCAGGCACAGTCTCTAGCGCACCTGGCACCCTGGCAGACAGTGATACATTTGTGCCTGAATGTTTTGAAGTAGTCAGAAATGTTGACCATTAGAGATTTAAAAGTTGAGAATTGTTTCCCTGTATTGATACCTTACCCAACGTAGCATTGAGACGAGCAGTTCTGAAGTATAGAATTGTGATGAATCAATTTATTTTGTGTTCAATAGAAAAGAATGACATTTTATAACCATAGTAACTTCACATGTGGTTTGAATCTAAGTAATTCGCTACATATTTAATTAGATTGTATGTGGTTACTGCTGGTACAAAAAGTTTTTAAAGCTAAGTCTCATTATGTATGGAATATAAGATCGAAGAGAAGCTGTAGAATTTTTTAAGGACATGAGGTATTTGGATGTGACCTGTGCAATAGGAAGGTTATAATAGCTATGAACGACTTTATTAAATATTTTTTAACTGGTTTTATTGGTTTATAAAGAGCACATGTTCATATATTGTGGATGAATGCAGTTTCAAAGACTGAGCTAACTAAACTTATTTTGACAGACTGATTAAACAGCACAGTCAGACGGTTTCTGTTGTATGTAGGCATTACTGTTAAACACTGTAATATCATGAGTGTACAAGAGCAGAACAGTTGCTGATACACTGTGTAGTTTATTCATCTATAGTAGTTCTTATTGTCGCTTTTTACAGTATTGGAGGCAAGAAGAAAACAAATTGAGGCCCAAAAGTGAAAAAGTATAAAAATACGAGCAGAGATTTAAATCTCCGGCTGAGCGTGCTTTCTATAAACATTCCAAGCAGTATGCCTGTGAAAACTGCGCCAAGCACAGATTTCCCGGGGTGCTACTGGGAATGTCATCGTGTGACAATTTCGTCAGGCTTATATTCCTGCAGTCGGTAGTTCTCCGTCGTGGAGAACTTTGTACAGGGGAAAGGACCCTCTTGTACAAATGCATCTATTTCCTCTGTTGGGGAAAATGATTTACGACGGGAGTGGTCCATTTCCCTTCCGCTCATGTAAAGTGCCCTTGACTGGAGTAAATCTCTGACTATTCTCGGGGTGGAAAGGAGTTTAGAAATACCCCGAAACATGCAGGTTTGTGGGTTTTCCCAAGCACGCTTTGGAACTCCCACTCCTTGAATGGTCATTAACTACTGTGGGTTTCTTGTCGGTGCACTCCACAGTAGTTAATGCATCTGTGCCCGTCAGAGTCCCTTTCCGGATCCCTGGTGAATTTGCGAGCATGAAGAAACTATCTGCGGGTAGCATGTGAATACCCACAATGTATGTGTGTGAGTGTACACGCCTACTTATGCAGACAGGATTACGCAAGCATACACACCAACTCTCCCATAATAGTACATTTGCATTCATGTAATTTCCAGTACATTGGTGCTGATTGCCACATTTGCAAGTGCACTGTGTGTGGGGTGGAGGGAGAGGGGAGAGGGGGGGGGGAGGGTGTCACCACTTTATATTCTGTGAATCCAGATGAGTATTTTGCCTTGTAAAGCCGGTCCACACAAAGAAAATGGCCCCCGGTGCGTCTTGTGTCTGCGTGTTTTAGTAAGTCGGGCTTGTCTGGCTCGTGCACCAGTGCCATGTGTAAGACTGCCTCTGCCTGTCAATTTGAGACCAGGGAAAGGTTTCTGGATTAGGGACAAGTAAACTCCCGTGGCAGAATGAGAGTGGTGTGGGGTCATCTTGAATATTTGACTATTGGAGCCTGGCAGTTGTTTTGTTTGTGAATGACATCAGAGCCTGAGGTCGATGTATTTTGTTGAACCAATACACCATTAATATTGGCAATGTAGCACGAGGCGAACGTTACGTTTTCTGAGTATTATAGACAACAGGTGCGAGTTAAACTATTGTACATAGAAACTCTTCTGATTATTATAGCTATCTTTTGTTAAAAAAAGAAATGTTTAAAGGCAAATGATTGGCTGTACTAAGTAAAACATAACAGTGTGAGGCTGGGAACTGCTGCCGTCACACAGTAAATAAATATCACCAACTTGAGAGGGGTGTTAGGCATTTCCGTGCTTGTGCACAAATGTGCTAATGAGAGCACAACACCGCTGTCTGTTACATCTAATCCTCACGTGCTTACAACGGGTATAAACGTGCTCTTCATAAAAGCGAGACATCAGTGAGTGTCTCTAAATCTAAAATGTAAGTCCTTTGAGTGTATTTTCCCACATGTCAAGGGGGTTAAGATTTTCAGTTTAGCAAAATGCAGTGTCCGGTTTTCACCTTCGGCGTCATCTCATAAGCTGTGTCTGGCTACGCTAGCTGTACTGCCGGGTTTGACACGTGTCACTTGGACGTGAAAGTATCCTTCCCAAAAATACATATTTTCCCATGAGGATTTGTAGCACTCTCTGTCTCAAACGGGCCTTTATATAATTAATAATTGTCTCGTACACAGGCGTTTACACGGTGAATTCTGGTTTGCTTTTCTCCTCTTGCCACCAGCTGTACATTAGGTTGCTTGTTGCCTACTTGCAGCCTTTGCAATGCACGTGACGCCCCCTCTAGCGTGTCACCGTGATCACTCCGTGTGCATCATAGATAAGGCGACAGCGCCATCCAGTGTTTTAAAGGAGCGTAAATGAGAAATAACCATTGAAAATTAAATTGTTTATTTCTATTTTACATTATTTTTTCATGTAAGATTTGCTTGTCTCTGTAAGTAATAGTAATTAATAATACTCATTCTGATTTTTCCCATTTCTAATAGATCCTTGAATGTTTTCTCCTAATTTCATTTGTATTTGAGTGACTGGTTAAGTGCAGCTTTTGAATTGAGTCTATGTGGTCATATAGAGTTTTTAGTGAACCCTTCAGGGCGTTTTTTGTGTGTTCTTTTTCAGGCTTGAGTACGGCCTCCATTCTTATCTATCACAATGCGATGCTCTGAATGCCAAACGCCCATGCTTAACGGGTGATTGGTGGGCTATACAAATCAACATAACATAACCTATCGTCAGGTGAAGGCAAAATGTCTTCTTAAATACTGATTTTTTAAGACAAGCTGGAGAAGCCCGAATCTTAACTGTCAACCGGTATGGGCCCCATGGCATGGTGATAACTTTCAGCAACCTGTGGCTATTTAGCCAACCGCCTATGTAGGATATAGGGCAGGCGGGGGCGGTCCATTAGGGTTGAGGGGCCACGCCCCTCACCTTTTGCCCCTCAAGAGCAGTGTCTGTCAGGCTGGCAAAGTTCAGCCTGACAGACACTATTCATTTTCAGGTCAGGCAGCCAGGAGCTAGACATGCGTGAAATGCACAGGCTCCTGGCTGCATCTCCTGTGGGCATGACCTCAGCTCAGCAAAGGCCCTTAAGGCCCTCCCCCTCAGTTATGAGGGGTAGCGTTACTCATTGCCTCGCACCTGGGAGCTTCAGTTTTAAGCCCTGAAACGCACAGGGTCGAGTGTCAATCATTGACACTTCATCACATAGTGAGGTGGGGTCAGCAGTCTCACTGACCTCATCCCAATCTGTGACGACGTAGGGACTGCTGCCTTCCCTCACTGGCTGACCAGGTCAGCTAGTGAGGTAAGGCAGCAGTCCCAAGCCACTTGGGACCTCCGAGGCAGAGCTGCAGGTAAGTGTGATTTTTTTAAATTAATGTTTGGTGCGTGCGTGTATGTTTGAATATTTGGTAATGAGTATTGTGAATGGATGTGTGTGTGCATGGTTGTGAGTGTGTATATGTGCGTGTGTCCCATCCGCCCTCCTCCCTCCCAAAACCCCACTGATATAGGGGTTGCTTTCAGGCCTGAGGGGAGACTTTTGCAGGATTCTGCAGGAAGTTCTCTTGGAGGGTGACCAGATTTGGAAAACTAAAAATCGCAGACCTAGACAAAGGACTACAATTTTAAATCGACGCGCAGAATGACAACGCTCATCAACATAAAAACTCAGAAGAGGCACTAAGAAAATAAATAAGAATGCAATTTTTATACCCAGTATTAATACCTGTTAATTAAATTGCTTTCTTATAAAAGGTGCTAACTAGCCCTGCTTTGGAACACATAATGTACCTCCCACTGTCTTCAGTTCACCCTCTCAAAAAACCGGGACATGAGACAAATTTACCGAAATCTGCCAGCACAGCTGGTGAAAACTGGGACTTTTCTGGCAAATCTGAGATGTCTGGTCACCCTATTCTCTAGAAACTTAGAGGGCGCAACAGGAGCATGGTGGTTGGGAGCTATGTTTGGGCCTAAGGGAAAGGGGGGGGGATGCCAGAGAAGGCTAGAGGGATTGACGTTCTAAAGCAGATTTGAACAGAATTAGCCTCATTAGCTTGTAAGGAGGAAGTGCAAGTATTAATCTGGAGTGCTGACAGAGAAGTCCTGTAACAGAGAGAGGCTGCTTCTCATAGCTTCTTCTTACTGCAAATTTCTCACCTTAAGTATATCTTCCAAGGCTCTTGACCGTGTCTTTGAATAAGATGAGACCTTTATCCCTTTGTCAGAGGAAAGAGACTGTTTTGAAGTGTCCTTATGGGACTGACCTAAGAACAATTAGGGCTCATGCTCCCTGATTGCATTTTTATGCATGGAAATACAGAAGTCACAGGCTTTGGGGACATAATTGGTACCCACAAACCTGATGCAGATGTTGTGGGAATTTGGCAGACATCTAATTAGGATACCGTCAACTGGGTTTGAACCCTGGGATCCTACATGGTTACATCTACCCTTGTCATTTTAGAAATTGCTGACAAATTTTTGGTTGACTCAAAGAAGAGCTTTGGACCAACGGTAATGCTGGGAAAAACAGGAACTGATACCAGTGCACCAGACTGCACCTTATGAAGGCTGGTGTTGGGACATCCTGTGTGGGTGGAGCAGCGAATGGAGAGACGTGTTATGCTGTCTACTCGTAGGTGCTGTTTCTTTGCTTTGGACCAAATCTAAAAGTTACTATAAGTGTCTGTAATGATCACAGGAGCCTCTACTAAGAGCACAACATTTATGACCATGTCGCCTTATCTTTCACAGAATGCCTCAACTGCCCTACTCCCAACCACTCCCAATCTCCCAACATTCTAAAATACAGCATGCAACAGTTTGCATGCACAGACACACAAGGATGGAGCGAGAGGAATTGGTGAGACCAACAATGATAATACAAGGAGAGAATAATGAATAATAAACATGAGGTATTACTTCTCAGCTGTGTAAGATGATATTGCATCTTCTCCCTCTCATTGAGGATGTCAGTTCTTTACATAATCTTTGGATCAATCCATCAATCAATCAGGGTTTGTAAAGTGCAGCTACTCACCCATGAGGGTCTCAAGGCACTGTGGAAGGGGGGAGGGGGTGCAGTGGATCAGACTAAGTGCTGAGTTCATCTGAAGAGCCAGGTCTTGAGGTCCTTCCTGAATTGCGTCAGCAAGGGTAATTTCCTGAGGTGGATGGGCAGGGTGTTCCATGTCTTGGAGGGGAGGTAGGAGAAAGACATTCCTCCGGTGCTGGTCTTGCGGATTTGTGGGACGGTAGCCAGGGAAATCTGGGGGGTGCGGAGTTGTCTGTTAGGTACATGGAATGTGAGGCAGTGATTCAGGTTTGCGGGTCCGGTGTTGTGAAGGGCCTTGTATGTGTAGGTGAGGAATTTGAAGGTTATTCTTCTGGCGACTGGGAGCCAGTGGAGGTTGCGGAGGTGTTGAGTGATGTGGCTGTGACAGGGGATGTTTTGGATTAGTCTTGCTGCAGCGTTCTGGACATTCTGGAGTCTTCGGAGGACTTTCTGGGTGACGCTATCGTAGAGTGCGTTGCCGTAGTCGAGTCTGCTGCTGATGAGGGTATGTAGATGTTGAAGAGGGTGGGGCTGAGGGAGGAGCCCTGGGGAACTTCGCAGCTGATCTCTGTTGGTTTTGAGAGGTACAGTGGGAGTCTAACCCACTGTGTTCTGCCGGTGAGGAAGGAGCGGATCCAGTTGAGGGCCTTGTCTCGGATACCAGCGTCGTGTAGTCTTGTGGCTAGGGTTCGATGGAGACGGTGTTGAAGGCCACCGAAAGGTTCAATAGGACGAGGGCCGTGGTTTTGCCCTGGTCAAGGAGGGAGCAGATGTCATCGGTGTTGGCGAGGAGGGCGGTCTCGGTGCTATGAAAGCTTCGGAATCCAGATTGGGAGATGTCCAGAACGTGGTTGGTTTTGATAAAGTCGGTGAGCTGGGCGTTGATGGCTTTTTCAATGACTTTAGCTGGGAAGGGGAGGAGGGAGATGGGCAAAAAGTTCTTGAGGTCCATCAGGTCCGCGGAGGGTTTCTTCAGGACTGGGTTGATTTCGGCGTGTTTCCAGTCGTCTGGGAAGGTGGCGGTCTCGAGGGAGCAGTTGATGGTTCAGCATAGCTCGGGTGCGATGGCGGAGGTGGCTCTGTGGAGCATGGAGTGCGGGCAGGGGTCCGAAGGTGCTCCGGAGTGGATGCTTTTCATGGTCTTCATGGTGTTGTTCGTGGTGAGTGGGGACCAGCTGTGCAGAGTCAGTCGGGGGGTCGGCGTCGGTTGTGGTGGTTGCTGGCACGGTGGGGTTGTCCTGGGTGTCCAAGTTGTTGTACATAGTCTTCATCTTGTGGTATAAGAAGGTGCTGAGTCTGTTGCAGAGGTCTTGGGAGGGTGGGACGTCTGTGGCCTCGCTGTTGGATTTGGCGAACTCCTTGATGATGCTGAAGAGTTCTTTGCTATTGTGGGCGTTGTTGGTGATTCTGTCTTGGAGGGCCTTCTTCCTTGTGGCTGGATGAGGTGGTGGTGTGTGGGGTTGGCTGCTTTGAAGGTGGCGTGAGCTCCTGGGTTTTTCTTGTTCCTCCATGTCTTCTAGAGCCGTCTGCAGGTGCGTCTGGACTCTTGATGCGCGAGGTTGAAACTGCTCACTTTTTTGACATGTTGTTTGCCAGTGGCCTTCTTGAGGGGGGCAAGGATGTCGGTGCAGTTTGCGATCCATTGGTGGTTGAATCTAACAGGCATGCCGACATAACACGAAGATTGGACACTCAGTTTATTCTGATCGTAGGATCTTGAGCATAGTCACACTGGGTGGTGGGGTCTAGTCACGCATGAGTTTCATTGTGTGGAGGTATTGCTAGGGCCACACTCCACAGGTCCATCATCTCTGGTATTAAAAGGAAGTCTAGGTGGAACATTTTGGAGTGGTATCCACACAGTATGTGAAACACTCCACCAATTCCCATTCTGTAGCATCAAGGCAGAACTTGAGGTTTTAATTACTCCAATGGGACAACCAAATTTGTCACCACTGAGTTTATTTGGGCATCTGATTCTGACCACACCCGCAACACATATTCTCCCTTGGATCACTGCCTCTCTTTGATCATAATACTGCTTCATACTAGATGACATTTTTTTTAACAATACCACACATCGCTTCCTTCTCTTAAGCTTTATTATAAGAACACACTTTGCCCCTCTTTTGAACCAATGGAGCTGTTAGCTTGGTTGAGGGAAGCCTACCAAGTCTCTCAATAATTTATTTTGGGGTTTTGCCCTTCACACTATGAGGAGTGGTACAGTATGCTCAGAGGGCATTAAAAAAAAATGTATTCATAACTGTTTGGAATACAGCAGAAGCTGAATTGAACCCAAAGGGTATGCGGCAAAATGTAAATGCAGACTTGAGAGTAATGAGTTTAGTGAGACCGTGTGAATGTTTGTGCAATGCAATTTGGAGATTGGGGGCTGTGAAGTTAAGTGTAGAAAACACCTTTGCATTGCCCAAGGTGATCATCATTTCATGCACACGGGGCAAGGGTTGATTTTCAATTACCATTTGCTGGTTTAATTGATGTAAGTCTATACACAGTCTAATACCGCCATATTTCTTCTTAGCTATTATGACCACCGACAATCAATCAGTGGTTTATAGAGCGCGCTACTCACCCGTGAGGGTCTCGAGGCGCGGGGGGAGCAGCTCCGGGTCAGTCGAAGAGCCAGGTCTTGAGGTCCTTCCTGAACGTGTGGAGGGTTGGGGAGCATCTGATGTTGACCGGGAGCTCGTTCCAGGATTTGGCTGCTATGTAGGAGAAGGCTCTCCCGCCTGTTCTGTTTCTGCGGATGCGGGGGACCTCTGCCAGGGCGAGGTCAGCGGAGCAGTGGTTCCTCTTGGGTACGTGGAAACAAACTCGATATTTGAGGTATTTGGGTCCGATGTTGTTGAGGGATTTGTAGGCGTGGGTGAGGAGTTTGAAGGTGATCCTCTTCTCGACGGGGAGCCAGTGGAGGCTTCGAAGGTGTTGGGTCATATGTTCGTGGTGTGGTGTCCCTAGAATGAGCCTGGCTGCGGCGTTCTGGATGGTTTGAAGTTTGTGTAGAAGAGTTTTGTTGATTCCGGCGTAGAGGGCGTTGCCGTAGTCTAGTCTGCTGGTTATGAGAGCTTGGGTGACGGTCTTTCTGCAGTCAGGTGGGATCCATTTGAAGGTCTTGCGGAGGATGCGGAGGATGCGGAGGCAGTTGAAGCTGGTGGACGCGACAGCGTTGATCTGGCGGTTCATGGAGAGGGAGGAGTCGAGGATTATGCCGAGGTTCCGAGCGTGGTCTGTCGGGGTGGGTGGGCTCCCGAGGGCGGAGGGCCACTAGGTATTGTCCCAGGCAGAGGTGCAGGGTCCGAGGATGAGGACCTCGGTCTTCTCAGAGTTCTTCATCCAGGCGGCTACGTTTCTCATTTCTTCCTGGAAGCTGAGTCTGGTGATTTCAGGGTTCTTGGTGAGGGAGAGGATGAGTTGTGTGTCGTCAGCGTAGGATATGATGCTGAGCCTGTGCTGTCTGACGATGGCGGCGATGGGGGCCATGTAGATGTTGAAGAGCGTCGGGCTTAGTGAAGATCCCTGAGGTACTCCGCAGATGATGTCAGTGGGGTAGGAGAGGAAGGGGGGGGGAGTCTGATCCTCTGGGTTCTGCCGGAGAGGAAGGATTGGATCCAGTCCAGGGCGGATCCCTGTATTCCTGCGTTGTGGAGTCTGGCGGCTAGCGAGCGATGTGAGACGGTGTCGAAGGCTGCGGAGAGTTCTAGGAGGATGAGGGCTGCGGTGTGTCCCTGGTCTAGCAGCATGCGGATGTCGTTGGTGGCGGCGAGGAGGGCGATCTCGGTGCTGTGGTTGCTGCGGAAGCCAGACTGGGATGCGTCTAGGATGGAGTTTTCTTCGATGAAGGCGGTCAGCTGGGCGTTCACGAGTCTTTCGGTTACTTTGGATGCGAAGGGGAGGAGAGAGATGGGCCTGTAGTTCTTCAGGTCAGTTGGGTCGGCCATTGGTTTCTTGAGGAGGGGTTTTACCTCTGCACGCTTCCAGTCATCTGGGCAGATGCCAGATAAGAGGGAGGAGTTGATTGTTCGTCCTAGTTCGGGTGCGATGACTGCGGCGGCCTTGTGGAAGATGTGAGGGGGCAAGGGTCCGTTGGGGCTCCTGAGTGCGTCTTCTTCATGGTTGAGGAGATGAGTTCGATTGACGCGGGTGCCCAGGAGGTGAGGATCGGTTTCTCGGCGGTGGTGGGTGATGTGGTGCTGTTTCCTGTTGGCTCGCTGAAGTTGTCGTAGAGGGCCTTGATCTTCAGGTGGAAGTAGGAGCTGAGTGTGTCGCAGAGTTCCTGGGAGGGTGTGATGTCAGTGGCTTCGCAGGTGAGTTTTGCGAACTGCTGAATGACGTTGAACAGTTCCTTGACGTTGGATGAGTTGGTCTTGACTTTGTCTCTGATGAAGGTCCTTTTGGTGTCCCTTATACGCTGGTGGTAGTCCTTCAGGGCGCTCTTGTGGTTGTTCCGTGCTTCCGTGGTCTTCTGGCTCCTGCAGGTTTTCTCCAGGCGTCTGCAGGCGCGTCTGGCTTCTTGGAGTTCGGTGGTGAACCAGGCGGCCCTCAGAGGGCGTTGTTTGGCGGTGCGGCCGAGAGGTGCCAGCTTGTCGGCGCAGCCGGCGACCCAGCGGTGGAATTCCCTGGCTGCGGAGTTGGTGTCGGTTTTCGGCCTTGGGGGGGTCTTGGAAGAGGGCGGAGTTAAGGTGCTCCTCGGTGACCTTGCTCCAGTTCCGTCGCGGTGGGCGTGGGGCCGGCTTGGGTGCGGTGGTGGTGTTGAAAGTGAAATGAACGCAGTGGTGGTCCGTCCAGAGGGGCTGGGTGGTGTGGCTGAAGCGGATGTTTGATCCTCCCGCGAAGATGGGGTCGAGGGTGTGGCCAGCTCTGTGGGTGGGAGTACTGACGAGCTGTTTCAGTCCTAGGATGGCGAGGTTCTCGAGGAGTGTGGTGAAGTCGGGGTCCTGGCTGTTTTCGAGGTGGAAGTTCAGGTCCCCGAGCAGGATGTAGTCCGTGGAGGTGATGGCGTGGGGTGCGGCGAGCTCGGCGATGGTGGTTGCGGGCTGGGCGCGGGGTCCTGGCGGTCTGTAGATGAGGGTGCCGCGTAGCGTGGTGCTGGGGCTGGTCTGGATCCGGAAGTGGAGGTGTTCCATGTTGGAGTGGGGGTCGCTCGTGCTGGATGTGGAGAGTCGGTGGGGGGTCTTGTGCGCGATGGCGATTCCTCCTCCCAGACGGTGTGGGCGGTCCTTTCTCTGGATTTTGTAGCCGTCAGGGATTGCTGTGGTGATGTCTGGGCCGGAGGTGGCTTTGGTCCAGGTTTCCGTGAAGAATGCGACGTCGGGCGAGAGGGTCCCAAATCTCTACGGCGTGTCGGTGTAAGGAGCGCACGTTGAGGAGGATGCAAGTCAGGGTTTCAGTGGGTTGTTCAGTCGGTGGTCCTTCGGTGGCTGTGGGCGTCTTGTCGATGGTGAAAGATCTTTGGCAGTGTCCGCAGGAAGAACTGTCCATGGGTCGTGTTGGGCGAGGATCTTACGCAGACGGCGTGGCCTCCGGGGTTGTGAGCGTGGAGGGTGGCTGAGTCGTATCGGTGGGTACCAGGAGGACCAGGGTCCCTGGCGCTTGACGTGGTTGGGTCGCGGACGGGCACAGACGGGCTTGCCTTAGGCGCGCCAGCGGCGCGCCCGCTGCGTGCGCCGCGCATCGGTCGCCATTATGTAGAGGAGGGGGGCGGGAGTAGAGGTGGAGGCGGGAGTGGGGCTGAGTCAGGGGGCAGGGCGTGTGAAAGAGCAGAACAAAGCGGGAAGCGCTGAGGCACTATATAACAGTAAAGCCCCAGAATTACAAAAACACGCTATATAACCGTAATGCCCCAGAAATTACAAAACACGCAATTACACAGCTATTCAGAAAAGAAACACAAGGACCTGAGGCAGAATCGGGCGCGAGGCTCGAACTCTGCTTGTGACGGACTGCGGGCGTGAGATCAGCTGGCGGAGCTGCCGGGGAGAGTGCTGCCTGGACCGGAGGTCAAGGCTTTACACGCGCTCCCCCGCAGCGGTCGCCATTATGTAGGGGAGGGGGGCGGGAGTAGAGGTGGAGGCGGGAGTGGGGCTGGGTCAGGGGGTGGGGCGTGTGAAAGAGCAGGACCCGGCGGGAAGCGCTGAGGCGCTATATAACAGTAAAGCCCCAGAATTACAAAAACATGCTATATAACAGTAATGCCCCAGAAATGACAAAACACGCAATTACACAGCTATTCAGAAAAGAAACACAAGGACCTGAGGCAGAGTCGGGCGCGAGGCTCGAACTCTGCTCGTGGCGGACTGCGGGCGTGAGATCAGCTGGCTGAGCTGCCGGGGAGAGTGCTGCCTGGACCGAAGGTCAAGGCTTTACACGCGCTCCCCCGCAGCAGTCTCCATTATGTAGGGGGGGGGGCGGGAGTAGAGGTGGAGGCAGGAGTGGGGCTGGGTCAGGGGGCGGGGCGTGTGAAAGAGCAGGACCCGGCGAAAAGCGGGAAGCGCTGAGGCGCTATATAACAGTAAAGCCCCAGAATTACAAAAACACGCTATATAACAGTAATGCCCCAGAAATTACAAAACACGCAATTACACAGCTATTCAGAAAAGAAACACAAGGACCTGAGGCAGAATCGGGCGCGAAGCTCAAACTCTGCTCGTGACGGACTGCGGGCGTGAGATCAGCTGGCTGAGCTGCCGGGGAGAGTGCTGCCTGGACCGGAGGTCAAGGCTTTACACGCGCTCCCCCGCAGCGGTCGCCATTATGTAGGGGAGGGGGGCGGGAGTAGAGGTGGAGGCGGGATGGGGCTGGGTCAGGGGGCGGGGCGTGTGAAAGAGCAGGACACAGCGGGAAGCGCTGAGGCGCTACATAACAGTAAAGCCCCAGAATTACAAAAACACGCTATATAATAGTAATGCCCCAGAAATTACAAAACACGCAATTACACAGCTATTCAGAAAAGAAACGCAAGGACCTGAGGCAGAGTCGGGCGCGAGGCTCGAACTCTGCTCGTGACGGACTGCGGGCGTGAGATCAGCTGGCGGAGCTGCCGGGGAGAGTGCTGCCTGGACCGGAGGTCAAGGCTTTACATGCGCTCCCCCCGCAGCGGTCGCCATTATGTAGGGGAGGGGGGCAGGAGTAGAGGTGGAGGCGGGAGTGGGGCTGGGTCAGGGGGCGGAGCGTGTGAAAGAGCAGGACACGGCGGAAAGTGGGAAGCGCTGAGGCGCTATATAACAATCATGATGTTGATACAGGTTCAGTTGTTCCTTCTTTCAGCCATTTGTTCAATACTTCGTCAACCTGCTTGCTTGCAAAAAGCAATACTTCATGTACCTTCTGCCTAATGGGCAAAGCTTTCTCCTTCAGTTTGATGAAATATTGGAAATCTTTCCATCGTCCCACTTTTTCAGTAAAGACAGATCCATATTCTTGCAGAATATGGTCAGGATAGGCGTTGGAGACACTAAATACTTAAGGTGCTTTACATGAGTTTACCAACATATGGAGATTCTGCTGTTCAGAACAACCCAAGACACTGACTCCATAGTTGACAACATATACCTTGGCTCCACCTGGTCTAACTTTAAAACTCAGGTTGGCATTAAAGGCACCTTCAAAGCTGATTTTGTATCCCAAATATGCACCCAGTGTGATGCGGCTAGGTTGCAGTGTCTTATTTGACTGCTTGTCATATTCTTCCTTAGAGAGAATAGTGATACATCAGACAATACTGACTAGAATCGCCACATCCTGCTAGTTTAATTGTGCAGTGCACTTTAGTTGATCACTTGCATTGCATTTGTACAGGATGGCCCCTATTAAAACAAGATCATCCCATTGTTTGCTGATGTCAGTGATCTCATTGTCGTCTTCTTAGATTGCGAACACTTTCTTCTGGTGACTAGTAGCCAAAATCAAATTTGGCTACTAGTCACCAGAAGAAAGTGTTCACATTGGAATTTGACTAGTAGCCAACACACTTTGTCAAAAATGCAGAAGAAGTGACTATTTTGCCTGTCTTTGCCAAGTGCTGGGCACAATCTGTATGTTGCTACATGATTGTTACATCCACAATGGTAGCCTTCATTCCTGCTACTCTCCTCATTATGCACATGGAATGCATGACCTCTTGGTCGCGTATCATTTCGTCTCAGTTGTTGAATGCACATGTGGACACCAACATGTGTAATGTTTCAAAGGACGCCTCAGTGGGTTCCTCTGGTGCCTGATATCTATAATAAAAATTATGACGTTCCATAATAATACTGGTGTAGTGTAAAAATGTTCTATTTTTTGTTTGTTTGTTTTTGCTTCTATGTTTTGATCTCAGGCTTCTTCTCCTTCAGGTTTCTCCATGTGTGTCACTTTATCAAATAGTTGTCTTCCTTCAGCCCTCCAGGCAATTGTATAAGATAGCTTTTTAGATTGTGCATTCTACTCCGTTGTGTCAACTGCTACAAAGTGCATCTCAAAGCTTTATCTCCATTGGCTCCATTTCTCTCTAGGGGCCCTGGTAGTTCCATAAAGGTGGCTCACATTGCCACTGCTTTCATCATTCCTGCCATGGCAGACAGAAATGTGTAGTCAAGGTAATAGTGGAAACACACCAGTCAATAGGTAAAGTATGTCAGGAATGCAGGAATGGATTGCAAACGTAAGACTAAACAAGAAAAGAACACTGGCGATCACAAAATGTCTAATATTTAGAGGTAGAGGCTAAGGTACCCAGTAACCGTGGGCAATCATGTTCAATGTGGCCAGTAGATGTCAGTGCAGTATCAAGTTCCTAATGTGTGACAAAAGCTTACAATTTCAGCTCTGAGTGGGATAACCACTTGGACAGCCTTCCCCAACAAGCCATAACACAGTAGCACTAAAAGGCTCAGCCTGCCGGGCATTGGAAAAGGCACAGCTCCGTTTAGAGGCATGGTTACCATGGTTGCCAGGCGATGCCTGAGAGAAGCAAAGCTAGACTCCACCTGCGTCTAGTGGAATTAAGCAATAGAGAAGGGTAGCAGAACAGGCATGTGCACAAGTACTGAAGAGGGAAGCACGACGCAGAGCTGATGCAACAACAGCAAGATGCGAATTAAGGGGCCATAGACCTACCAACAGAATATGCTTAGAGCAATCAGTAGCCTTCAGGCACGACACAATCCTGTGTTCATCACCAGTTGAGGCCTGTAATGATCACAAGAGCCTCAGGTAAGGGCACGATGTTCAATAACCACAGGGCACATTATCTTCCACCGAATACCTTACCCACCCCGCTCCCAACTGCTCCCAGTCTCTCAAAAGTCTAAAATAGAGCGTGTGACAATTCACACGCACATGCACAAGAGGATGGAGGGAGGTGAAGAGGGGAGGCCAAGAAGGAACATAATACAAGGAGAGAACGATAAAAAATATACATTGGAGTTTACATCTCAAGTCTGTGTAAGACAATATCACAGTGTCTCTCAAGGTGACATGCAGAAGACTTGAAGCTCACGTATAAGCACACAGCAGGCATTACGATATGAGATAAGAAGGCTGAAAAATTGGCATTTCTAGAAAAAGATCTTTGTATACATTTGATGGCATGAGATTCTGCTGCAGCCCTGAAAGCACGTTCCTCGCATAGAGCATGTTTATTTTCAATCTCTAAAGTTCGTGTGTCATGGCATGCATATGAGGCTCTGAAACTCTCTTCAATTACTGCCTGTGACCTTCAAGAAACTTAATCTAATATTTGTCTGTTTGAAAAACGGTTAGCTGAATGCCATCATGGTGATACATCAGTGAAGTGTCCTGCCTTGGCTTTTGGAAAAACCTACTCCTGTCTGAAACTTTTGATGCTTGCTTCATTGAGAACTCTTTACCAATCGGTCTGTGGCTGTGGAATTGGCATCAGACATAACCTAACCTTAGAACTCCTATAGCTTGAAGGAATTTAGCTTCACAACTTCTTCCATGTCTGAAACAACACCTGTTCGTGCAGCCAGATCCCTATTTCATTTCAACATAAGCTTGTTGGAGCATTAGGTTGTACTTCTCTGTTTGAGGGAGCAGCGCAGTGCGGATCGGAGCGGAGACGCTTGGAGCTGAGTGGAGCTGCCGAGGGCCAGGGGAGAGACCGTAAAGGTTGCTGAGGTTACTGAGTGTGGTGCCCCCCTCCCTCGACTGGCCTGCTCGAATCAAGTACCATCACAGCACAGCAGGGGTCAGCTGTGTGGTGAGGCAGCGGTGAGCAAAAAGACGGAGTATGGAGCACGGGGGGCGGAACTGGCTATCTCCTTGCGGCGGAGCCACCACTGTCACTGGTGGGAGACAGTGGTTCACGGCTTGAGGCCCACCCCACGCGCTAGGCTTGATACCCCCCCCCCCTGTCATGTCCAAAGACAGCCCGTGGGGATTGGGGCGCATCGGCTCAAACTGCGTTAACCACAACTCCTGGGGACCATCTCGGCAGCAGGAGGCGAGCGGCGGCGGCCGTAGAAGCTGCCGCGAGAGTGAGCCCAAGGGCCAAGGCCCCCTGCGGAGGCAGCACGGCTAGCGCTGGGTGCGGCTTACGGGGGTGCCTGAAGTGCCCCGCTCGCTGTACTTAACAATCCTGCAAATGCTCTAGTCCGCTCTTGCAACAAAAATAAATAAATAAAGATAGCTGCCCACCGACCTTGCCGGTCGAGCTCACCCATTGCCCAAGCCTTAATCCCAGGGGCGTCGCAACTAAGCCCACTCGTTTGCCACGCCACACCAGACCTGTTGTTGCCGCAGCCTATAGAGCACACCCCATTTCACAGTAACAGCGCAAGATCACTCTCCGCACGCACGTACAGGGGGATCACTGCATAGCACAAAGCTCAGCGTAGCAGCAACGAATAACTTAAACAACACAACAAAAAATAACCTACCCCCCCAGATCAATGCAGCGCCACCTGGATGAGAGGCCAAGCAGTGGGAGGACCAAGAAGGATAGGGGAATTGAAATTGGAGTTGAACCGCACAAGTAGAGGAAGGCATCATCCAAGGCACCAAGACATGTAATAAGACCCCTAAACTAAGACCCTCTGAGGGCAGCTACCATTAGAACTGTCAAAGTCCACTGTTTTGGGGGTTGGACATTTTTTAACAGGCTCCTCACAAGCAGGGCGATCGCTAAGATGCCAAAGAAAAGGACGCGGTAGGCAGCAGCTAGGCCAAAGCATAGAACAAAGCTTAAACTTGAAACCACGATAACAAACGGGGACAACAGAAGCTCAGACAATCAATCAATCAATCATGTCACTTATAAAGCGCACTACATACCCGCGAGGGTCTCAAGGCGCTGGGGGAAGAGGGGGTGGTGCTGCTACTGATCGAAGAGCCAGGTCTTGAGGAGTCTTCTGAAGGCCAGTAGGTCTTGGGTCTGTCGGAGGTTGGTGGGGAGGGTGTTCCAGGTCTTGGCGGCGAGGTGGGAGAAGGATCTGCCGCCGGCGGTCATTTTCCGGATGCGGGGGACTGTGGCGAGGGCGAGGCTGGTCGAGCGGAGCTGGCGGGTGGGGGTGTAGAAGCTGAGTCGTCTGTTGAGGTAGGCTGGTCCGGAGTTGTGGAGTGCTTTGTGTGCGTGGGTGAGGAGCTTGAAGGTTATCCTCTTGTTGACAGGGAGCCAGTGCAGGTCTCTCAGGTGGGGTGTGATGTGGCTGCGTCGGGGGATGTCGAGGATAAGACGTGCAGAGGCGTTCTGGATGCGTTGCAGCCGTCTCAGGAGCTTAGCCGTCGTTCCTGCGTAGAGGGCGTTTCCGTAGTCCAGCCTGCTGGTGACGAGGGCCTGGGTGACTGTTTTTCTTGTTTCGGTGGGGATCCACTTGAAGATCCTGCGGAGCATTCGGAGGATGTTGAAGCAGGATGAGGAAACGGCGTTGACCTGCTTAGTCATGGAGAGGGTGGGGTCGAGGATGACCCCTAGGTTGCGTACGTGGTCGGTGGGTGGCGGGGCTGTTCCCAGTGATGTTGGCCACCAGGAGTCGTCCCAGGCTGAAGGGTTGGAACCAAGGATGAGGACCTCCGTCTTGTCCGAGTTCAGCTTCAGGCGGCTGGTCCTCATCCATTCGGCGACGGCCTTCATTCCTTCATGGAGGTGGGCTTTGGCGGTGTGAGGGTCTTTGGTGAGGAGAGGATCAGCTGGGTGTCGTCGGGCGTAGGAGATGATGTTGAGGTTGTGCTGTCGGGCGACGTGGGCGAGGGGTGCCATGTAGATGTTGAACAGCGTTGGGCTGAGGGAGGAGCCTTGGGGTACGCCGCAGATGATCTTGGTGGCCTTGGATCGGAAGGGGGCGAGGCGGACGCTTTGTGTTCTGCCGGAAAGGAAGGATGTGGTCCAGTCCAGGGCCTTCTCTTGGATCCCGGCGTCATGAAGGCGTGTTCGTAGTGTGTGGTGGCAGACCGTGTCGAAGGCGGCTGATAGGTCCAGGAGGATGAGGGCTGCTGTTTCTCCGTTGTCTAGCAGGGTCCTGATGTCATCGGTGGCGGCGATGAGGGCGGTTTCGGTGCTGTGGTTGCTGCGGAAGCCGGACTGGGAAGGGTCCAGGATGTTGTTCTCCTCGAGGTAGCGGGTCAGTTGTTTGTTGACGATTTTCTCGGTGACCTTCGCGGGGAACGGGAGCAGAGAGATGGGTCGGAAGTTCTTGAGGTCCTTGGGGTGTGCCTTGGGTTTCTTGAGTAAGGCGGTGATCTCGGCGTGCTTCCAGCTTTCCGGGAAGGTTGCTGTCTCGAAGGAGATGTTGATTATTTTCCGGAGATGGGGCGCGATGGCTGTACTGGCTTTGTTGAAGATGTGGTGAGGGCACGGGTCTAGCGGTGAACCGGAGTGGATGGTGTCTCATGATCTCGCTGGTGTCCTCGTCGTTGATGTTGGTCCAGGAGAGCAAGCGGTTGGTGGTTGTGGGGGCAGTGGTCTCGGTGGTTGCCGGGGCGGTCGTGGTGTTGAAGCTGTCGTGGATGTCGGCGATTTTGCGGTGGAAGAAGGTGGCCAGTGAGTCGCACAGGTCTCGCGACGGCTGGATGTCGTTGGTGTTGGAGCTGGGGTTGGAGAGTTCCTTCACGATGTTGAAGACCTCTTTGCTGTTGTGTGCGTTGTTGTCTAGGCGGTCTTTGAGTGAGGCCCTTTTGGCAGATCTGATGAGGTGATGGTGACTGCGGGTGGCGCTCTTGTGGGCGGCGTAGCTGTCCGCTGTCCGTTCGTGGAGCCAGATCTTCTCCAGTTTTCGGCATGTTCGTCTGGAGGCCTGGAGGTCTTCGGTGAACCAGGTGGCTTTCTTGCTGGTGTGGCTGTTGGGCGGATTCTTGAGCGGGGCGAGGGTGTTGGCGCAGTCGTCGATCCACTGTCTGAGGTTGCGGGCGGCGGTGTCGGGGTCGGAGGGTTCGGCGGGTGGGCTCAGGGCGAGGGTTGTGGTTAGCTGGTCTTCCGTGACTCTGCTCCAGCAGCGGCGAGGCATTTGTTCGGTGCGGTGGTGCGTGGTGGGCTTCCTGTAGGTGAAGTGGATGCAGTGGTGGTCAGTCCAGTGGGGTTCGGAGGTGTGGTTGAAGGAGACGTGTGGGCTTGCGGAAAATATGGAGTCTAGCGTGTGGCCGGCGGCGTGGGTGGGTGTAGTCACGAGCTGTCTGAGTCCGAGGGTGGCGAGGTTGTCGATCAGGGTGGTGGAGTTGGTGTCCTTGTTGTTCTCGAGGTGGAAGTTCAGGTCCCCGAGGAGGATGTAGTCCGTGGAGGCGATGGCGTGTGTGCTGACGAAGTCAGCGATGGAATCGCTGAACTGTGGTCGGGGTCCGGGGGTCTGTAGATGAGGGTTCCTCTGAGGGTGGTGTTGGGATCGGTGTGGATCTGGAAGTGCATGTGTTCGGCGGTGCTGAGGGTGTCGTCGGTGTTGGTTGAGACTCTGAGGGTGTTCCTGTGGACGATGGCGATGCCTCCTCCGACTCCGTTGGTGTGGTCCCTGCGGGTGATCTTGTATCCGTCCGGGATGGCAATGGCGATGTCGGGGGCTGAAGCGGGATTCAGCCAGGTCTCCGTCAGGAATGCGACGTCTGGGGAGGTTGAGTCGAGAAGGTCCCAGAGTTCGATGGCGTGTTTGCGGGCGGAGCGGGTGTTGAGGAGGATGCATCTGAGGTAGTTGGGTTCTTTCCTGGGCGGTGGTTTGGCGGGGCGGGTGCTGGTGAAGCTGCAGTTCCGGCAGGTGAAGGGCCCTTGGGTGCGCTTCGGGGTGGCCTGGTAGCAGGCGTGATCTTTTCCGGGGGTTGAGTGCGTGGAGGGTGCTGGCGTCGTATCGGCGTCTGTTGATGTGGCGGGCGCGGGGGATGCCCGGACCAGGGGGTCTGGCGCTGGGCGCGGTCACGGCGCGGACGGGTGCAGACGGGCTTGCCTTAGGCGCGCCTCCGGCGCGCCAGTGGCGCGGCCGCGCAGCGCCGCCATAAATGGGGAGGTGGGAGGGAGGAGCAGGGAATGGGGCAGCGAATGGGCAGTGAGGGGCGGGGCCGCAGGGGCGCAGCGGCGGGAAACAGGCACAGAAAGGAAAAACGATCACAATCAGGGGCAGCAAGGGGGCACAGAAAGGAAAAAAGCGAGCACAATCAGGGGCAGCAAGGGGGCACAGAAAGGAAAAACGATCACAATCAGGGGCAGCAAGGGGGCACAGAAAGGAAAAACAGAGCACAATCAGGGGCAGCAAGGGGGCACAGAAAGGAAAAACGAGCACAATCAGGGGCAGCAAGGGGGCACAGAAAGGAAAAACGATCACAATCAGGGGCAGCAAGGGGGCACAGAAAGGAAAAAACGAGCACAATCAGGGGCAGCAAGGGGGCACAGAAAGGAAAAAACGAGCACAATCAGGGGCAGCAAGGGGGCACAGAAAGGAAAAAACGATCACAATCAGGGGCAGCAAGGGGGCACAGAAAGGAAAAAAACGATCACAATCAGGGGCAGCAAGGGGGCACAGAAAGGAAAAAACGAGCACAATCAGGGGCAGCAAGGGGGCACAGAAAGGAAAAACGATCACAATCAGGGGCAGCAAGGGGGCACAGAAAGGAAAAACGAGCACAATCAGGGGCAGCAAGGGGGCACAGAAAGGAAAAAGACAGAGCACAATCAGGGGCAGCAAGGGGGCACAGAAAGGAAAAAACGATCACAATCAGGGGCAGCAAGGGGGCACAGAAAGGAAAAAAACGATCACAATCAGGGGCAGCAAGGGGCACAGAAAGGAAAAAACGATCACAATCAGGGGCAGCAGCAGGGCACACAGACGGAGCTGTGTGGTGGGGGAGCGACCTACCAGTCAAGGTCAAGCAAACCATGGTGCAGAACTACAAGCAAACCATGGTGCAGGACTTAAGGAGTTGGGCCCAGACGTTAAGGCCAACTTCCACAGAGAGCAGGACAAAGCCCGGCCACACAAGCTGCCTTCACAACCGGGAAGACCAAGGTGCATGGATCAAGGCCTACTTCAAAACAATAGATCAAGGTCCGTAGCAAGGCACAGGCCCCGGATCACCGACAATAAAGTCATCCCATTCAACACTCACACAATCAGCACCCAGTTGCTCAAGTGAAGTTAGTATACTCTGGGGGGAGGGGGGGAAGGAATCAATCTTGCATGAACTTAGGAGATTCCAGTGAATCAAAATCAATTATTGAACTTTCTTCAACCTCACTGGACCCCACAACTAATCCCCAAGTTAGCCCACCTGTTGCATTAACAATCACTCCAGACATTCCCGAAACACAAAGAAAAGTAGTCAGGGCTCAGCTGCATCAGGAATTGCACGCAAGTAAAGGCAATGAGGGAACAAACATCTCCCCAGATTCCCCCTTTGAGCCTGAGTTAAGTTGCTCGCTGAAGAGGTCGCCTTCACTTCTGCCACTTGGACTTTCGTATGCACAGGACAACCTGTGACGGCAGCCATAAATGCCTTAAAATGGCAATCTGAAAAGTTTTAAATGCAGATGGAAACTCTCCAAGTAATGGCACTCACAATGGCTGACATAGCTAGAAAGGCCGATAAGATTACAGAGGTCAGCAACAGCGTGACCCCTACACTGGCCTGCCTGTGCCCAGAGATAGTGGACAAACTGGTCCACTGCATCCCACAGTACTGACCTCATTGGTGGAAGAATTGAAACACATAAATAACAGCGGCCATGGCGCTCAGACTCTTGAACCGGTGATGATCAATGTATCATGAGTGACCACTGAACCAAACCTGGAACCAGATTACTCAAAAAGTCACACCTTCTCACAGATGAGACCAAAAGAAGATCTGTCACTACAACCTGCACCCACTGCAGGGCCCAGCAATCAATTGTAGGGACTGTGGACAACAACGGGGGGCAATGAGATGGGAGTTACCTTCCACACTGTACTACCATTGACTCGTAGAGAAAAGAAACGCCTAAGAAAAACAGCAGAAGCACTCAAAATGACAGTCAACAAAATCAGCATCTATGAAATTATGCAACATGGCAGGCAATAAGGAATCAGCAAAACAAACAAACTCCATAATAACTAGTGGTCCAACCATAGCACTCTACCCCATATTTCACACGAGCGCACAATACCAGGATCCATCAAAAGAAGAACACATGATTTCCAAAACACCAAATAAGCGATCATATACCCAGGGGGCCACCACCGGCCAGCCGACTATAGTCCCACAAAGAGACAAAACACCACAGAATAGGAAGGAAACATCTCTGATAGACAATAGCCAAAGGGACCACTTACAGTACACAACACAGAGATGCCCTACTCAAGGAAACGCACTTTATAACACTGCCAGCAGTCCGAAGTTAACCATGCAAAGCCAGCAGCCTGATACATTCCAGCCCATTTCCAACTGAGCCTCACCTTTTGGCCTCATAGGGTGTTTGTTGAAAAAAGCTAGCGCTGCCGGCAATACACAGTGACTTTCCACTAACCAGAGATGCACCATAAATATAGACCTAACTCTAACAACAACAGGGGTATTAAACAACCCAGGACAACAAACACCATATCAAGGAAACCCAGTAAATGAAGGTAGAACAGAGGAAGAGCATCACGGGCCCTTGTTATATCCCAGGCTCACAGAACAAGTAGGCCCATCACAAGGGACAGAATCTCGCCCTCATGGACACCAACACGATCCAAATGGTAACCAATTATATGCACCTACAATCCAATCAATACAATGGCCCCTTACAGCATAACTTGCCCAAGGCCAAGCCACTATACCCCAGGAAATGTCCAATCTTCAAAAACGAGTATGACTCTGTTGTACACATCTAAAGGTAAAATGGACATTTTAAATAGAGCAAACATTCTGAAACTCCTGCAACACATTCAATCACTGTCTCATATTACTATCAGGAATATTACCAGGGTACAGTTTGAACCCCCGGATTCAGACGCAGGGAGAGAACTGATCATCGTAACATGGCAAGACGCTATCATATCAGCAAAGGTATATGTTGAAAAAGGGCAATTTCCCGATTGGAGGATTGACATACCGATGATAGACAAGAAAAAGTATACATTCATCTTACAAGCATCTCCTAACAAGCATTTGCAATGCAATAGGTCTCACATTTGCGAGAGTTTGAGCTATTGGCATTGTAAATGACAATGCCTTTATTGATGTGTTTTGAAAACCTGCAACCGATGCGTAAACACGAACTTTGTACCTATAGTCATTGCTTACGAGAAGCAAGGCTGGCAGTAACTGTGCCTCTTTTACTGCCAGCCTTGCTCTTCATAAGCAAGGACTATAAGTACAAAGTGCGTGTTTACGCACTGCTTGCAGGTTTTCAAAACACATAAATAAAAGGCATTGTTATTTACAATCCCAATAGCTCAAACTCTCGTAAATGGGAGACCTAATGCATTGCAAATGCTTCTTTTAATATAGCGCTTTATACTCTAATAATGCCAGTAATTAGGGGCATAATGGGGTTAAAATAGACCCAAAGATAATTGTTTCATATAAAGTTCTATTTTTTCTACACAAGCAGCTGGGAAATAGTCTGCTGCATCAAGAAAAGTGTTGCTTCTGCTAATTGTCACCTTATTCAGTGGCTAATTCCTTTTTCAAAAAGTGACATTATCCAGCTAAAAAGCACATCTAACATCTGAGACGCTAATCCCCAGAGGAGCTCTAGTTTTTTTTTTTTTTGTGGGAGTTTTATATAGCGCGAACTAGACCCGAAGGTGTCAGAGCGCTTTACATGAGCACCAGTTACGTTACAGACGGACACATTCAGTTTTGTTAGGCACAGGGAGATTAAGTAATTTGCCCAGAATCACAGAATGTTGAGCGTCCCTGCCGAGACTCGAACCCGGTTCCCCGGCTCCGAGGTCGACCGCCCTAGCCCTTAGGCCACATTCTAGTTTTGCTTTGGTTTTACCATAATCTAAAACTAAATACAAAATACTTTAGAAGAGGCCATATGAATCAATGCACTAGGAGCACATCTTCGAGAGAAAGATTGTTAACTGGTGCCGCAGGCGGAAATAGTTTAGGGTTGTGTTCTACTGTTGAAAGATGAACTTCGAGGAAAGGACTACAGCAGTGAACTTTCCTGCAGGGGAACGTAAAATTACAACCAGCGTGATATTGGAAAAAAATCAGCTTTCCTTTCAAGTTGAAGATGAAGGAGGTGAAGGGTAGAGAAGTGCACTGTCAGACACATAAGCCTTGACTTGTTTCTCTCAGGAAGAGTCAGGATGTGGGGATGACAATATTTGCTTCCTTATTGTTACAAGTAAGCTTACGTCAGCAGTAATGGCGGTCTGATCTTCTGAGGCTGTTCCCGGGCAGCTAATATGGTACAAAACAGCGTAGTGGTCAGCTGGTTGGCACAAGAAGCTAATCAAATGAAACTACCTAGTGTACTGAAAGCTAAAATAATCTCTTCTGATAGAGTTTCGAAAGCTGCAGCAAAGGGAACCAACTGTGAGCCAGGCACTGTTCTCAAAAACTCTACAGCACCAAGAAGCCTGGGTTAAAGAGCAAATACGGGAGACCTGGAAGCGCGGCCCTTTAAAGACCGGTGCCTCCGCAGACAGAGCGCTGCAGCTACAGCTACACGCGCTTAGTAAATGTGCCCAAAACAGTTTAAAAAAAACAGTAAAAAGTAACATTTGGAAGTGACACAGAAATGTAGAAAGCATTCTTGTAAAATAAACACATATCAACACACTACAAAAATAAATAGTTTACCCATCCAACTTGATTTAGTTCCACCTTGATAGTCAATCTCGTGAGTGCACTATGGATCGTGACATAATGCAGGTGGTCTAGGATCTAAGTTCACACAGAAGATAAAGTAGCGGGCTAGGCACATGATTGCTTTTGACTCAGATGTTTAAGGCGATCATGCGCCTCTTCTTGGTTTGAGCAATGAAAGGTAAGATGGGATGGGGCACGAGTCCGGCACTTTCGTTCTGGTTGCTATGCGTGTTTCCCCCTGACACAAAGAAAGAAGCCCATCCTCTGTATATTGCCACAGCTCTTTCAGACAACGTGAGGGAGCAGGAGCAAAGTCAACATGAACAATGGGCGGCGTTTGGAGCAGAGCTCCAAACACAAGCAGAGCTCCAAACACAAGCAGCAAGAAGCGAAGAAAATTAGCCAAGGCAAAAGAAAAAGAGTGCGCTGACACTATGTATGGCCGCTCCTGAAATAATCCACGTAACAGGGCCAGTCTGTAGGGTGGTAACTAAGCAGCCAGAAGGTGGGACAAAGTTAAGGATTTACATACCAAACCAAACGAATTTTGAAAGCCTGGCCAATGACCCTATGAAAGGGATGGGCGTGTGATGGGCGTGGTGAAAGCCCAGAGAGAGAGATACACCATGTAGAGCGACGGCGCATGCGCTGCCTAGGCTTGACCTAAAAACACCTCCATGACGTGCATCCTGAAGGGAACGAGGCAAGTTGGGACCCCAGTGGACTATGGGAACCTGAACATCGGGTGCAGGCTGACTGACAGAACAGGGGTAGGCAAGTGATTACTACCACAAGCAGTGCATCCTCTTGCCCACCCCACTAACCCAACTCAGCCTACTGGGTTTGGGTCTCCTCCAGTCTGGCCAAAAAGATGCAGTCATGCCACTAGCACAGGGCATCCCTGCCCCAACGGCATGGAAGACAGAATTCAACCCTTTAACATTATGACATGAAACATCTTAGGCATCACCAAGACTCTTCAAAGTTTGGCTAAGACTACATTTCTCGAGGTGGCAGATCTTATCTGCATACAAGAAACATGGGCGTTAACACCAACCCCACTACTGGGAGTACACAGAATTTCATAAACCTGCCAGGAAAATCCATCTATTTGGGATGCCTTCGGGAGGCATTTCCATATAAAACACTCAACAAAGTTGAGCTTCGTTGAACTAAAAAACACCTCTGATATGTTCCTAGTAGACATTTTAAAAGGCCTAAGAAGCCCGGCAGGCCGTCTACCTATACTAATAGTTAACATATACTATAATCCCAAGGCCCTCAGATAAGCTGGACCAATTAATCAAACAAATTGAGACCTTAATAGCACAGCATGCGTCCTTGGAAATCATTATACTTGGAGATTTTAATATGCACCATCTGGGAGAATGGAACACACACTGCATGGTTGCCGGTGATTCGGCGAGATTTAAAAAATTTTCTCCATGCCCCATAATTTAGGGCCAGCACAGTTTGCATCAATACAGGCTAAACCTGGGTCGGCTTATTTACCTACCTTCAAAATGCAGACAACTATTGATCTCATCTTCCAGAGCCAGCGCATAAGTAAAGCCAAGCTAAGCTACGATGTCTTCCAACAGGACGCAAGCGATCAAGCAGCCATGCTGGTCCATTTGGACGTAACATCTGAAATCGGCCATACCCTTTCCCACCTAGGATGTGCCAAAGGCGAGGAACAGTACAGACTCTTGCGGAGAATAAAGTGGTCACAAATGTCCATCTATAAATTTGAAAGCTGGAAATCGACCTTGGAGGATTGGCCATTAGTGACGAACAAACCTGACATCATAGAGGCCTAGGACAAGCTCACATTGGAACTGGGCATGCTGCTCCGAGGGAAGTGGCCGAGAATAAAAACAAATAATGTAATTCATACATTAGGTATAGTCCCAGAGCTCAAACAAAGCATTCTGTTGTTAAGAACAAAACAAAGCGCACACAGGAAAATAAAAAGTGCAACTTCCAAAAAAGCAGCTAAGTTTGGCAGCCAAGCAACATAAACCACTCATTTGGAAATACAAAACGAAAGCACAGGAGGATAAATGGTTAACAAAACTTTGAGCTGCTGGCCCCCAATAAAACCCAACATTTTTGGCAATATCTGAACAACCGAACCTACGGGGCTTCCAATAGAGGAAACTCGGTCCCAGCCGAGATATGGATTGCACACGTGAAATCACTCTATCCTAGAGACCAGGACAACACTGGCCTAAACGAATATGATCCGAAGAGAATATCCAAAGAAACAGGAGCGGAGGTGCCCACGTCCCCAGCAGTACACGCAGGCCCAAGCAAAACAGCAGTACGCATCATCCTAAAAGCATCAGAAAAGACAGTGCCCCAGGTCCAAATGGGCTGCCAGGTTTCTTATTCAGAGAGGACACGCAGTTTTGGGCCTCAACCCTTACACCGTTGTAAGCAGAATATAGGTTCCTGGAAGAAGTGCCAAATTCATGGAGGGACTCCTTTCTGCAGCCCATATTTAAGAAAGGTGCAAACACTGACCCCAAAAATTACCGCATGATAGCCCTATTTCCCATTGAGGGCACGGCTTATGACAGCACTCTCCTGCTGGAATTAGCGGATTGGGTACACACTGAAGGGCTCCTACCATTCTATCAGACGGGGTTTCGATCAGGGGTCTCGACAGTTGATAACATCACAGTCCTCTCGTACTTAGCCCAGCAAACAATATCTCGCAATTCCCCCCATCCCCAGTTTTCACCTGTTTTATTGACTACTCAACTGCCTTTGATGGGGTACTCCGAAACATCTTCTGGCGGAAACTGAAGGAGTGGAACATCTGCCCAAAACGACTGTGAGCTATTAGGTCACTCTACTCCATGACCTGGGTAAGGATCAAACTCAGCGGGGAGTCCGCCACCGCAAAAATTGCCACAGACTGAGGGCTAATACACAGATGACCTAGTCCTCCTGGACCACATCAAAGTAGGCCTACAAAAAGCTCTCAATGCTTTGACAAAATACAACTCACAGAATGAGCTGGTCGCCAACGCAAGTAAATCCAAAATACTGATTTTTGGTAGCCACCCAAAAAAAAGGCTCACTAAATGGTGGTTGGGATCATTGAGCCTTTAATGTGTACAAGACTACAACTACCTGGGTGCTTGATTGTCCGAATCAGGACGACCCTCGCTCCAGCTACAAAAAATGAGGTTGAAAGGGAAGATGGTTACGTGTGCCCTTTGTAAGCTAAATGCCACCCTTGATAGTCCAATGACAACGGTTATACGAAGGGTGATATGGGACAAACTGCTTCCGTCGGTCAACTATGCGCGGCAGGCATTCCCTGGCATGCTAGCAGCAGACTTGGAAAAAATACAGTGTTTAGCCTACAAGAAATTATTCCACCTTCCCCCTTGTACAAGGAATATCCTGATCTGCCTAGAATTCGATCGCATTCAACAAAAATTAGAAGGGCTGGCTGCTTTGGCAAAGTACTTTTTAGGTTGAGCCTAGCGCAGCGCACATGCGCTGCTCTATGGGAGGCTTCTTGTGAGCACTCCAAACTTCCCCGAGACTTCTCCGTGTGGGTCTGGCAACTCCCACACGTTCCATTGGCCTTTGCGTGTGGCTTTCAATAATGAAAGCACACAATTGGCCAAAGACGGGTGCATGTCCCGCCTTTTCTCTAAACGTTCACTCCCATGGCGTTTGGGTCTCAGGAGCGAGCAGCGGCGCGCAGGGTGCCAGCTGCATTCCTCCCTTGTTGTTGTGGATCATGTTACCAATTAACACAGCGCGGTCGCTTTCACTTTCGCGACCGCGCTTGTGTTAACACAGTCCTGATAATGCTCCCCGTGCCCTCACCTAACTGTTTCGAAAGCAGTCTTCTTCACAGCTAGTCAGCCGATCAATAGTGCAGCCTAAGCTTATAATCGATTGTATTGATGGGGGCAATTGATTGTAAAATGCTTTTTGCATCCTGTGCGTGCACCTGTAGGCATGTTGTGTGTGCCGCCTCCACACCCTCATCTGTGTGCTTGCACAACATGACCGCTCGCTTCTGGCACCGGGGATGTCTTTAACTCTCTCTGGGGGGGGGGGGGTCTCTTATCTCTGGTAATTGATAATCGGCGTTCATAGATGTCCAGCTCAATGGTCATCATTTTATCGCCTAGAAAGGATAAAAAGCATGTGAATCTGCTGGGATTCGAACCCGTGCCCGTAGCTTCCAGCCCAGATGCCTGCGAAGGCTCAGCGGATGCATGCATCTGTAGCTATGCAGCCACTTGAAACTGGTTACCCCATGGCATGCATTTCAGATGAAGGTTCACTCATTAATGGCGGAGCCTCCTACCCGTTCAAGTAGGCAGGCATTACCGGCAGCAGTGATCTGTCTGGTGAATGGCCCGGAAGTATACCCCTTGACTTGCAGAGTTTCAGGAGCGCAGTGTCGGGTGTTAGTGGGAGGTGATCCCAATGAACTCAGAGTGCCCCTGAACATGTAGTGTCTCACAGGCAGGTGAACTCTCATGTTAGTCGTAATCTCTGCCACTGGCTATAGCTCATGCGCATTTGAGACCATCCTTTTTGAGCACGGTGCATTCCCATCCCACTCTGGCATAATGGAAGCAATGCTCGAATTCTTCTTAGCCACTTTTTGGTTTTCCTTAGTCCAGCGGCCTAAGTTTGATGGGTATTGCCAGAAGTGGACACTACTCAGTGTGCCATAGTACTCCATTCTTCTCTCACTCCCATCCCCGTCGGCGGCCCTGGGCGGGCATCGACACGGGCACACGCATGGTGACTTCAAACCCAACCTGAGAGACTTTGGCCAGGTGAGACGGCTGCGTCCAAAATTCCTAGTGCTGGCGCGCATTTGTTAAAATGTCTGTCATGAATCACGATTTGCACTACTCTCTTTCCACACTGACCAGTTTACCTCCCTTTTTTCTACCAATTGCATCCTAACACTATCAAACTAGTGGTAAATGTAAATTCTTATAGCTTCAGTTTTAAATTTTTTTTACTTAGAAGGTCCCAAAGGCGAGACCTATTGGCTATGCCAATGCTTGTTTCTTTTGGCAATCGCGTCCCCAGATAATTCTATGAAGGCTCTCATAAAAACCATTTTCACTAGACCGAATCCCTCACGGTAGCAAAGGAATCCTTGCAACTGGCTATGGAGAACCTTGACCCAAATATAATTGATTATACATCCACTCTCAAGTTTATAAAGAAATTTATGATATTTATTATTATTGTTTTTGCATGATCAAGACTTCATGAATTTAAAAGCAATTGCTTTACCCGACAGAACCATTTGTAGCTTGTTATATACATACCCAGGTTCTGAGGGACACGGGGTCACCCCATTGACTCTTGCCATTAAATCAAATCTGAGCAGCAAGGCTGTCCCCGCTCCCCTTAAGAGCGCTGTACCCAACCTGGAAGTCCCTTGGATGCATCATAGAGTGCAGACTGTGCAAATACAAAAGGGAATCATTGACAGATGACGGAATAGGTATAATTAAGTAAGTAAATAATATCTATTCCGTCGTCCTTCGGCTCCCCCCTGCCGCGCCCTGCCTCACCAGGCTTAACTGAACCGGCCGTTACAGGTGACTAGAGGCTTCACAACAAAACTGTAATAATAAAATGAGAGGTGGGCTTTTATATAGAGCTTGCAGGCTCTCACCTACTACATATTATAAATATATACATATAAAAACGTTTTCATATGTACCTTGGTTTGGATGTTAGAATTGTTATTTTTTACTGTTTTGTATGGGTTTTTTTTTAGCCTTAAATCCCCCGGCAATTTTTGTGATGTCCAGGCTCTAATTTGGTCAGTATGCGAAAGGGAGAGAAGGGATACTTTGAAAGCCTTTGCCAAACCTCTTTTTGTTAATAGCTAAAATTCAGTGTTGTGAAAGGTATAGTTGAGCGTCTTAAGCTTCGAAGTTTTGCCACCCCCACATGATTCCAAAATGTCTACACTCCTCTATTTGAGTAAAACCATTGTTAGAGGCAATACATTATGAAGGACACAATTTAACAAGCATTTGCAATGCAATAGGTCTCGTATTTGTGCGAGACCTATTGCATTGTAAATGGTAGAGTTCAAAGTGGAGAAAGAAGAGGTGTCCTGTGCTACTCTGTGTGGGGACAGTGTGTCCTCATCATGATGCCCTCACACACCCCGAAGGATGTCATGCTTCATCATTGGGCTTTTTGCTCCTCATCGGGCCGGCGCTGCAATGCCCTACGGGTCCCCCGAAGGGTCTCTTTTTCGGAGATCTTTTGATGAAACAAGCCTTTAGGTGCGTGCGTGTGAGTGGAAGTGAGGTCTCAACTAGTGTGTTAAAAAATGACTGGAGGGAGAGTGGCTATTATTTATTAAAGTGGTCCCTCTGTCATTAGTAAAAGGTGTGTGGTGCTGCTAGTGGGATATTATGTCCCTCAGTAGCTAGATATGAGTCCTTAGTGGGTGTCTCTAGTGGTCGACATGTTTCGCGCTATCTGTGGCCTCTGGAGGAGACAGAGAGAGGCATGCAGGTGGAGCAGCACAGCTGAATGGGAGAACCTTCCCATCGGCCCTCACTGATCTCATGAGGCCATAATTATAGAAATAAGGGAGACGCTACTCCTTTCCATCAACCTGGCAGCACTGAAAAATTTAGGCCGCTAGTGATGCTTTATTTAAACTCACCTTGGTCCTGAAGAAGCGCTTTGGATCTCCTCCAGAGGCCACAGATAGCGCGAAACATGTCGACCACTAGAGACACCCACTAAGGACTCATATCTAGCTACTGAGGGACATAATATCCCACTAGCAGCACCACACACCTTTTACTAATGACAATGGGACCACTTTAATAAATAATAGCCACTCTCCCTCCAGTCATTTTTTAACACACTAGTTGAGACCTCACTTCCACTCACACGCACGCACCTAACGGCTTGTTTCATCAAAAGATCTCCGAAAAGAGACCCTTCGGGGACCCGTAGGGCATTGCAGCGCCGGCCCAACGAGGAGCAAATAGCCCAATGATGAAGCATGACATCCTTCGGGGTGTGTGAGGGCATCATGATGAGGACACACTGTCCCCACACATAGAGTAGCACAGGACACCTTTTCCCTTTTTCTTTCTCCACTTTGAACTCTCCTCTTAAGGAACAGTGACCCCCCTTTATATACCAGTTACCAATCGGGAGCAAGGGTCACTGGACCTAACAATCAGCTCCCACCGTCCCCCCCTCTCTTTTTGATAAATAGGAATTGTAAATGGTAGGCATCACGGACAACGGGAGGGCAGGCGGGGGGGAAGAAGAAGGCACGGACAACGGGAGGGAGGGCGGGCGGGGGCGAGAAGGCATGGACAACAGGAGGGCGGAAGGCACGGACAATGGGAGGGAGAGCGGGGTGGGGGGTAAGAAGGCACCAAAGCATGTTGTGCCTGCAGTAGGAGTACCTCATTAAAGAAAAGAGTGCTCACAGTCTAAATAACAGGTACCATGTAACAACTGAAGTAAATGGGCCAGTCGCCATGGGAGGTGACAAATGAAGCGGAGGCGGTACTAAGGAGGGACTAACAAGCCTATTGATGAATCAGAAGCCAGCATTTAGGAGGACAATGACACAAGCCAATGGCAAATGTGGGTGGAGAGTGGGCGAGGCTTCTATTCCCTACTCCTCTACAATAAGTCTCACAGAGCAGCGCATGGGCGCTGCCTCTAGGCTCGACCTTAAAAGTAGTACATGAGATTATAAGAAGTTTAAAGAGATTATGTTGACCCTATTTTTTATTATAGGAAATTTATGAGTGACATAATTATATTTTCTGAACCTGTGCTAAATATCTTCTAATACATTTTCTGTTCAATATTATGTCTTTCTGATCCAGGCAGAGAGAGATGAGTCTGCTGCAGCTCTTTTTGCTGGGATGGAATCAGGTTGGCTGAAGCCGGTAACTGGTCCTGAGTATCCACTGGAGAAAGTATCCCAAGCTCATGAAGATATCATCAATAGCAAGGGGGCCCTAGGGAAGATGGTTTTGATCATGTGAAAAAGTAATGCGGGTTGAAACTGTACTATTTTGTTTAAGAAATCGTTAATGGCAAGTTTCATCCAAAACACATTTACCGAAATAGCGTTGGTTAAAATCTGCTTGAATGTTTCAAATTTTTCATGTTAATTTTACTGTATAGAAATATTATGTACATTTGTTGCATTGCTTTGCAAACTGTTTTATCACGTCTTTCATGTTATGAAACAATTTCTTCTGGTCTGTAAATTGTACTTCAGGTTTAATTTGAAATATTATTGCATTAAATGATGGTACTTGGTTTAGTCCCACTCTCTTCTGTCCCAGACACATCCACCAAGGTCATATTACCCTGTCAGTATTAGTCTTGGCTTCTTACTTGAATAGCCTATTATCAGGATTTTGCACACCTGCATTGTTTGATGTCCAGTTAATCATTTTTATCAGTACTGTGAGTGCAGTTATGTGGCCAAAGCCAAACTGAAGACCTTCATTTTCAAAAACGGTCAAGGACCTGCAAAAGGCATTCTATGATTTGAGAGTGGGGAGTCTACATTGCCCTGACCCTCTTCGTAATATCTCATGACTTTGTCGATACTGTATTACTCTTTTTCCCGCTTAAGGACATCAGCTGTTTATTTCCTTTCTTCATAGGCTTCAAACTAATATATCTTTTGCTGAGGTTTTTCTTCTTGATTCTGCAAATTGAGGCATCAATTGAACCCCCTGCAGTTCTGGACATTGAGTTTTGTACTGGCTTGAAACTCTGCAACGTTGCATAATGGTGTAATTTCGGGAATTTCAGGTAATGCGAAATCCTGGAGATTACACCTGCATAACGAAAATTTCTCCCGGGCCTAATAAATGCTGATTTCTCAGATTTTGTGAATGTGTCTGATTGCTTTTGCTTACAAGGAGTAAATCGTGCAGCTATTAAGCAGCAAGAATTCACAAGAAAGGCCAAGTGTTACCTTGGTCTAAAATCTGCATCCTTCCGGCCTTCTGTGGAGCGGATTATGCAGATAGAAAACAACTGTATGCATGTCATAATCTGCGTTCTCAACACTTTCCCTCTCCCCAGCCCTGAAAACAACCTCCTCCCCAACCCTGAAAAAAAAAAAAACTCCCTAGCCCTGAAAACAAACCCCCTCTCTCCCAAGCCCTGAAAACGACCCTCGACCCCCCCCAGCCCTGTAACTACCCCCAAAACCATACAAACTACCCCCAAACCTAGCCCTACTTACCTCACCACGTCCTCCGCCAAGGTCCAAGGTCTTCCTGCTTTCGAGTTCCGCCCAGCAGGGGCAGCAGCTAGACTGCCCACTGCCTTAACCACGCATATGCGTGGTTAAGGCAAGCGTGGTTACACTTGCGTAGGCGGAACTCGCGTGGCTCTGCCAGCATTGTTCTGGCTGTTCCCCGACTGGCGGTGGTGCACTAGATTAGAGTTCTCTGGTTGGCCAGTAGTATGTGACACATCGCTTCAGTTATTCCATCCCTGTTCATTTGGTGATGGCTGGTTTATTAAGTGCTACACAACTGGGAGATTGACAAGATTCATAGCATACATATGAGTGTTAGATGATTAACCTATAGTTGGTGGCTGAGTGTATTGGTATTAGTGTGGACCAGAAGTGGTGTATGTAAATTGACATTACTATACAATACCCCAGCCAACCATAGGTAAGCCTTTCTTGGCTAATCTGGATATAGAGAGTGGTGTGCTGGGTAAGTTGTTCTATATCTGTGGGTTGTAAACTGTAGATTGAAGTTGAAAGTGTGATTATCTTTCCAGTTTTGGTTCCAGGGTTGTGGGATGATCTAGTTATCTTGGAAATAGCCATGTTTCTAACTGGCGTCTGCAGTGTACATATTCCTGCATGCTTTGCATTTTGGCTGGCAATGAGTTCCAGAGCTTGGCAGCTTGTACTGTGAAAGCAGTGCTTGCTAAGGATTTCTTATGGCAAAATAGCATGATTATTTGTGATGAAAGCTTGGAACGCAGTGCAGTGGTGTGAGAAATTGGGTTACTGGTTCACTGGGATGTGACCCCTGGTCAAGCAGCAACCACAATATTTGTGAGGGCAAGGCACAAGCAAACCCCAAATTATCCTGTGCTCCACCCTCTGGTAGCTTGGCACAGAGCAGTGAGGCTTCATTTACAGGCAATGTATAAAATATTTGTGCAACACATAAAAAAGTAAAAACACCACACAACAAGATCCCAAGGTAGAAAGATAGAGCAGAATGTATTAAATAAAACAAGATCAAAACAACAAAAATCAAATCAGTAGAACCGGAGATATGAATTTTAAAATTAATTTAGTGAAAATAGCACCAAAAAGCACAAAGTGCCCACTTGGGGCATCTACTCGTGCTAGACGATAGAACGCAGTTTGGATACAGTCACCAGGTTAGGCCCGCTGAAGTTTACCTCCTCAAGTTCTTGCCAAGAGTCCTGTTCGCATTGAAGAGGGCCGCAAGGTGCAGGGAGAGTGTCGCGGTAGGCTGTTGGCAAAGTGTGAGCAGCTGGCCAGCGTCACAGGCGTTGCCGGAGGTTTGCATTGGCAGTCCCCGCGAGGGGTCGATGCTGCAGTGTGAAAAATCAGGCTGATGGAGCTTTGCGCTGATTTGCGGTGCAAGCAAGAAAGTCTTGGTGCGAATGGGCCTGTTTCCGGTCAAGAACAGCTTGATTTCAGTGCTCTGAAGCCAGACAAAGGGTTCAGGACCTGAGAGGTCAAAAACTCACTGTAGCTGAGTACAGGAGCTGGTTCAGGATGCTGGGTAGTGTTTTATGTCCCTAAGGCTCAGATCAGGAGGCCAGCAGACTACCAATCTTGGGTTTTGTCTTCAAGATAAAGTTGCAGGTCCAATTCTTCTTCCCCAGGCAAGAGGGCAGCAGGTCAGCACAGCAGGGCAGCACTTCTTTCAGAGCAGCAGTCCTGCAGAGTGGCAGTCCTTTCAGCAGCACAGCACTACTTCTTTCTGGCAGAGTATCCACAGGTTCAGAAGTGAACTAAACATATGATGTCTGTGGTCCAGTATTTATACCCAGTTGTGCCTTTAAAGTGGGGAGAAGCTTCTAGAGGCATGCCTTTTGAAGTCCACAGATGTCCTGCCTTCCTGGCCCTTGCTCCAGACTAACTACAGGGGGTATGCAGCCCTTTGTGTAAAGACAGGACACAGCCTATTAATAATAATAATAAGAAAGTTGTTTATAGAGCACCTGGTTACTTCAGTTGAAGTGTATCTGCGCTAAAACGTCACACCCGGGCAACACCTATGAGGCTAGCTTCAACATGGTATTAAGCCAATCCAAATAACCAGGTTTTAAGTCTCCTTGGAAAGACCAATTCAGAGCTTTCTTGTCTGTGTACCAGGGGCAAGGCATTCCACTGTTTAGAAGCCAGCCAGCTAAAGGAGCAGCCTCCCATATGAGCTCTTTTCACAGTGGGGATAATGGCTAGAAAGGCCCTGTGGACCTAAGCCTCCTACCAGGTAATTGGTTTTTACAAGATACCGAGGCCCTTTTCCTTTCAAAATTCTATAGCAGTAGCACAAAGCTTTAAAGGACATTCTCTTGCCCAATGGCATCCAATGTAATCTGGCCAAGGAAGGTTAAGCAACAAACGCGCAGCCGCATTCTGCACCCTCTGCAGTCTCTTTAGTCCATATTGTGAGACCCCCAGATACAGCACATTGCAGTACTCCAGCCTTGATGTTATCAAAGCCTCAACTACTGACTTTCTCGTGACTTCTGGTAGAAATGGCAGGATCTTTTTCGGAATTTTTAAAAACCCAAAACATTTTTCCACTAGACTAGCGATCTGATTGTCGAATGAGACTTGCATCAAACCAAATGCTAAGGTTCTTAACTTTCGCCTTGGGATCAGGTAGTGGTCCAAATGCATCAGGCCACCAGGCAGAAGACCAGATAGATGGTTGCTTTCCTAGAATAAGAGCCTCAGTTTTTCCGGCTTTTAGTTTAAGGCAACTGTGGTTGATCTACTCAGCCAGTTCTGACAGAAATGACCTTAAGAGAGCTGCAGTGCCTCTTTCATCCTGGGTCAGGGTAATAATAAGCTGCGTATTGTCGGTGTATGACACGATGTTAAAGTCATAGCATTCGACAATATCAGCTAGGGGGCACATATAGAGGTTGAATAGAGTGGGGCTCAATGCTGAGCCCTGTGGTACCCCCTGTCGCAATGGAAAGATCTCAGAATGGAAAAGTTTTTGAGACACCTGAAAGGTTCGATTCTGCAGGAAAGAGGCCAACCACCACAAGGCCTTTTCTCCAATACCATAGTTCCACAGCCGTTCAAGCAAAAGGCTGTGGGACAAGGTATCGAAAGCCACACTGAGATCCAGCATTATCAGTGCTGCAATATTTCCCCCATCCACAACCTGCCAGAGGGATTCCGAAGCTCACAGCAATGCAGATTCTGCACTAAACTGTGGTCTGAACCCCGACTGGGTCTCGTGGAGCAGTTGCCTGGCCTCGATAAAGCTCGACAGCTGTTTATTACTGTATTTCTCAGCCACTTTAGAAACTAGCATTGGAAATGCAATCGGTCTTGCATTTGTTTGAGTTAGAGCTATTGGCATTGTAAATGGCAATTTCTTTTATCTGTGTGTTATGGAGTGTATGAATGTGGTGTGTAGTGGAATTATGTGGTTTGGATTGGATTAGTAAGCTGTGTAATTGTGTGTTGTGTAATTGTGTGGTGGATTTGTGTAGTGGAATTATGTGGCATGGTGTGCTGTGGAATTATTTGGATAGTAATTATGTGGTATTGAGTACTGGAATTATGTGGAGTGGGATTGTGTGTTATGGAGTGTGATTATATGGAATTTTATTTTTGTTGTTGAGCAGTATGTATTGGAGTTTAATTATGTGGTGTGCTGTTGAATTTTGTGGCTCGATGTGGAATTGTGTGGTGTGGATTGGATGTATGTGGTGTGTTGTGTAATTGTGTTGTTGAGTTGTATTATGTGGTTTGGTGTGGAATTATGTGGTGTGGATTTGAAATGTGTGGAGATTAATTGTGTGGCGTGGAAGTGCTTGGATAGCTTTGCGTTTTTGGTGATGAAAAAGAACAAATAGGTAGGAACCAAGCTCCAGATCTGTGTGTTTGGGTGTTTAAAAAAGTTTGAGGTATTGGCGCTGTAAATGTATTTTAACTTTGTGTTAGGAATTGGAGTGGATGTATGCGGTGTATAGTGGAATTATGTGGGTTGGATTGGAATTGTTAGTTGTGGCATTGTGTGGTGTGGAATTGTGTGGAGTGGATTTGTAGTGTTGAATTATGTGGCATGGTGTGCAGTTGTATTATGTGGATAGTAATTATGTGTTTAGGGTGTTTTGGAATTATGTGGAGTGGGATTGTGTGTAATGTAGTGTAATTATGTGGAATGGTATTTTGTGTTGTGGATGGTTATATAGTGGAGTATTTGTGGTGTGCTGTTGAATTTTGTGGTATGATGTTGAGTTATGTGTTGTAATTGAATATATGTGGTGTGTAGTGGAATTGTGTTGTAGAATGAAATAATGTGGTTTTGTGTTGAATTATGTGGTGTGGAATCGATTAGTGTGCATGCACAGTAAGAATGCTAGATTTATCAGTGGGTTCTCAAAGTTTTCTTTCCAGATTCCATCGCTGCCCTACCTAACTCCAAATCAGCAATTTCAATGCTCCCAACTCAGCACGCCTCTGTTCATCCATAGCCAGTGAATGACAGGTCAACTTCCATTTCCATGAAAGGCCCATCCTCTTACCCCCAAGGTAAGGGTGTTGGTTTCACACAAACATTTCAAAATGTAATTTTAGCACACTCATAATTTTTAAAAGTCAACTATGAGTAAACCAATAATTTAATCAGAACCTTCTTTTAAGCAACTTGTCTGATATGAACTCCAAACGATAGCTTCTAAATCCAAAAACAACTAACGATGGCAACTTAAAAAAATAATTCCACAAAACAATTGGCCAATCATATATGTAGGTCCACACAAATCATGTCCACCACCCACTGCCTAAATCAAACACTAGCAATTGGTGGGCCTCTCACAGTTGTCGCGTGAAAACCAGAGAGTTCCGAACGTCAAGTTAGTGGCTTTCCCAGGCATACCTTTCTATCCTTCTGATGCTTGAAGTCCAGAATTTATGTGAAAAGATTTACTACAGACCAGGAATTAAAGAACAAAGTCAGATATAGTTAACTAACCTCCCCAAATAACTGGCCATCACTATCTAATGTCCCGCTTCTGTCCTCCATTTCTATTTATTGGGACTTTATGGACAGAACATCAACTTTACATCGCCGAATCTCAATTGTCTTAAACCGCAGCTCCTTGGTCTAGGAGGGCAGGATATGTGCTTTCAAGCATCCAGAAACTCATGTTTACGGTGTTTATTTATTTTGAATACCATAATCATGCAATACTTCAGTTCAATTCAGTTGATGTTAACTAAGACTGCAGCTCCCAGAAAGCTGTCGTTACTGGAAGGGTTGCACTGGCCTACCATAGGTAAGATAAAAGAAAACATGAAGTCGGGCCATATTAGATGCCCACATGCCATAATGCTGCACCTACTGTCTTACCTGCCCTGTGATATCGGTGATGAGTGCTACATTCCTGGGCTTTCCGTTGCCCCTTGGGGAACCGCTGACTGCAGACTTGGATTTCTTGTTCTGGGCCATGATGGGTGGGCTGTCGGAGCATTAGTGGATGGCACAGGTGTTGTGCGTGCAGGAGAGGAAGCAAAATGTAGGCTGGAATTTAATTAACTATTTCCGCATCATGGCGGTGGGACTGATGAAAGCCAAGCCTTCTAGTGAAGCACACGTAGCAGGATGGGCATAGGTGGTGCCACTCCGGGCCTCAGGTGCGCCAGGAGTGGGGCAATCAGGAGAGCTATGGAGCCATGCACCTAGCACAGGCTCTGCTGCTTCTTCCAGATTAAAAAGAGCCACTCCAACCAGCGACAGCACATGATACTGTCATGAAGGGGACAACACTTCCGGATTGGCGGGAGCAGCTCACGGACGCCGCATGGTCCTGCCTCTGGCACTGTAAACAGGGGGAGACACCGAGGTGGGCAGCTCTCTCTGCAGCTCTACTGACATTCCCTGCTAGCTACTTAGAAAATCCTATCCTGTAGCTGTGAGTGGTAGGAGGGAGGGGTTTATTCTCATGTATTGGAGTTTGCACCAGATACAACTGTAGTACTTTGTGCATTTGTGAATTCCTTTAAATTCGCACAGAAACGAGAGAGAAACTGGGAATGCGACACTATTAGATGACCTTCACAGCCGATTGCAAAGAGACGCGATGCGGTCCGTTTCTGTGCGAACTTTAAAGGAAGCAACTCTTTTTACCGCTTTGTGAAACTTGCAGTGGAGCAGCGCTGTTCAAGCTATATATGTTCAGCTATTGAACCGACTGAGCTGAAAGGAAGCATCAAATAAAACCTCGCCGGCATGGCGAAAGTCGTCAAACCAAAGTACAACTAGGTTTCCATTTAACCGACAGCAAGCATTCTTATACCTTTTGTAAAAGCACCACCCGTCTGGCGCAAATCGTGCCATCCACATTTTAACCTGCCTCTTCTTGCCTGCAACGTGCAAATTTATTTCTCTATTCAATCGGATAAACCAGTCCACGCCCTGAAGAGAATCCCACAAACCACCTTGGGAATCGAAACGCGTCGGCATTACACAACGTGGGGACTTTCGCTTTTAATTAGGTTTCCCCAGTAGAAATGTTATTTGAATTGTCTCACTACTGGGCCTAATGTCTCTTTTCCCCGTGGGTAGCAGCTTCTTGAATTTGTTACACAATGTGGATGCTAAAGGTTGTCCTAGTAGCTGCTCCGTTTGTGAACTAAGACTTTTGATATAATGTTTAGATAATTGTTGTTATGTATCATGTTTCATGTATTGTTTGTTATATCACATTACTTCATCACAAAGCCTGTATGTCTGTTTTATTTGTTGTCTTAATATGTATAATTTGCTCTAATTTGCTCTTGACTGAAACGTATCCGCGCTTACCTGACCCATGATTAAATGTGGAGTAAAGTGTACAGAACGAAGTAGCAAATAAATGCTTCAAGCCCATATCAATTGAATTGATGGCCTTTAGTCTGTTAAATTGGTTTAGCAGCATTTGAATGTGACGGCTAGGACACCCCCCCCCCCTTTTTTCTTAGTTCACTACGGCCCCGTCCTGGGGCCAAACCCCTTGTTGCTATTAAACTTTCTAAAAGTGACATTTTCAGAATTGCAATTTAAAATCAGACTTCACCATAAGTTAGGATTTTAAATTGTTATTCCAGAGACAATAAACATGAACAGGATACCTTTTCCCATTTGGAAAGTACACTTTTAAAATGTAATAAGGTAACTCTGATGTTATCCTATGGGAGAGGTAGGCCTTACAGTAGTGAAAAACAAATGTAAGTGTTTGCCACTACCAGGACATGTAAAACTTTAAAGTACATATCCTTCTTTTTAAATACATTGCACCCTGCCCTCTAGGTTGTCCAGGGCTTACCCGAGGGGTGACTTGTATGTATTAAAAAGGAAGGTTTGGGCCTGGCACAAGGTTTATTTTGCCAAGTCAAAATGGCAATATAAATCTGCACACACACAGGCTTCAATGGCAGGCCTGAGATATGTTTAAAGGGCTATTTAAGTGGGTGGCACAATCAGTGCTGCAGGCTCACTAGTAGCGTTTAATTTACAGTCCATGGGCACATGTAGTACAATTTTACTAGAGAGTTATAAGCAAATTAAATATGCCAATTGGGTATAAGCCAATGCTACCATGTTTTAAACCGAGAGCACAAGCACTTTAGCGCTAGTTAGCAGTGGTAGAGTGAGCTGAGTCCTAAGACCAACAAAAACAAAGTCAGCAAAAACAGGAGGTCTGAAGGCAAAAGGTTAGGGGGAAACCACGTCAAGGGTGCCAGGTCTATCAACTGGTTTGTTTGTATTGCTTGAATTTAATGTGTAAGTATAGTGGTCCTTTTCCCTGGGATGTTCTGTGGAAAATGCAGAGTCCCTTGAACTTTGCCCTTCTAGCTAAAGGTAGTGTGAGAAATTGAGTTGTTGGTTGACTGGAGTGTGAGCTCTGGTCAAGCAACAGCCACAATCGCTTGCAAGGTGAACTACAAAAGTCACTAAATTGACCTGTGCTTAACCCTGGGTAGCTTGGCACAAAAAAGCAGTCACTGAGACTTTGTGGTGGAGGGGGGGGAGCGCCCCTCTCAGTGGACACTTCGTGGGGGCCTGCAGACTCGTGTACCCCCCCCCCCACGACTCTGCATTCTACAGCCGCTATCAAATATGAGCCATTTGGGTTTGGCTACAGGGCTTACATGGGCTAGCGGCCCCACCAGACTCATCACAGCTGTTTCGGGTGTTCTCTGGGCTGAGGAGGTGTGCTTCATGGAACTAGCGCCCTCTTTCTCATCTCTGCTGTGGGGGTCTGTGGACTGGTCGACCCCTCGCCCCAATATCTCAAGGTGCGCTTGACCTTCAGTGTTCGTTGCTGGCCCCCCTCCCTATTAGACTTTTGAGGTGAACTGAGTTTGGGGCAATGAGCCCTTTGCTGTTATTTCATGGTGGGGCAGCACGCGCCGCAGTGACTTTAGAGGGATGCCCTTTGGGTGTCTGGAGATTTTTCCTCCCTATCGTTGCTGGTCTGCCTGGAGGTGGGGGACTGTCATGTTCATTCACGGGGTGCTTGCCTCACTTCATTGCTGCTGGCCTGATATCCTTCCTAGTTTGTGGTCCCCTACCCTCCACTTCGGAGCCCTGGGCCTCTGCTGATTTATCCCACTTTTGTGCCACTGGGGGAGTTGGTGTCCTTTGCTTCGGCTCTGCTTCTTGCACTCCCTGAGGGCCCTTGTCCTATCTTGGTGCCGTTATGGGGCGCACCCAATGTTCTAAGGGCGACGTGGCTCCGGGCCCCCCTGCAGGGGATTAAGCAGGCGCTGGAGGTGGAGACATGGCATATATGGACGACAGGTTTGATAAACTTGTAGCCGCCATTGACGCTTCTGGGGAACGGTTGGAGGGCAAAATTGACTCCCTTTCCATTGAGCTGGGACTTATCCGTGAGGATTCTCAGAATGTTTTAGAGAGGGTTGCTACCCTGGAGGCTACGATGCAGACCCTGATGCCAGCAGTTCAGTCAGCAGATCATGGCATCTCAGCTCTTGAGGCGCAGACTCAGCGCCTGGCTGCCCACTTGGATGAACAGGAGGGTCGGGCTCGGGGTAATAACATTTGCATTGTCGGGTGACCTAAGCATGCAGAGGGGATTATCTGTTGGCTTTCTTTGAGACCTGGCTCCAGGAGGTAGTGGCCCCAGAGGGTCTCTCCAGCTGCTATGCCTTAGAACAAGCAAACCGGGTACTGGCACGGAGCTCTGTCCCGGACCTCTGCCATGTCCTGTGCTGGCCCGCCTTCTGCATTTCAGGGATCAGGTTAATCTCCTACAGCAGGCTCCGCACACGGCCCATTTGTGGTGGACAATCCCAAGGTGTCTCTGTTCCCTGACTTTACTCTTTAGGTTCAAACGCAGAGCGCATACTTTTTGGCAGTAAAGAAGAAGCTCTGTGATATGGGACTCCTGTACTTCTTGATCTTCCCTGCTCGCCTGAGGGTCCATTCTGAGGCATAAGGTACATTTTTTCACAGATACGTCTGTGGCCTGGGACTGGATTGAACTCTACAATAAGGGCATGTTGTGACCCCAGACATATGGCCTTACCATTCTTCATGCCGCAAGCCCCAATGTTCTCGGCGGTGAGGGGCGGCATGCCCTGCTAAAATTCTGGTGGCTCTGGAACAGTCGAGGGTGGTTGAGATTGCTGCCACTCTGGGATCTGGCGGGGACCCCGTGCGATCCACGTCTCCAGTGAGCCATTCCTCTGCTTCGGATTCTGAGGACTCCACTACTCCTGGCCTTGAAGACATTCTGCTGAGGGTCACTGCTGGGTCTGTGGACAAACTGGTTTAAAGTTCTCCGATGGGCTTGTTTTGGGTGTTTTGCCTTGTTTATACACAGTGTTTATGAGACAGTTTGGTTAATTGGCTGTTTATTCATGTTTTATTTTCTTTGCTTCTATGTCAGGGGTTTGGATGGAGGGATCCTGGCCGGTGGGGGGAGGGGGCACGTTCTATTGCTCTTTTGTCTCCCTGGTGAGTTGGTTGTCCACCGCTTGTTGGCAGCTCCCTCACCACATATATTCTTTAGTTAAGGATCTAGTTGGCATTCTGGCCTTTAGTTGGTTCCTATCTTGGGCCTGTGTGTGTGGTTGTTTTGACAGGATGGTTGAATGTCTCAGTCCTTGGGAGGTATTGGGGAGGTATTGGGGATAAGGTTGGGGTTTTGTGTTTTGTTGTGTGTTTGTTTGTTTGTTTGTTTGCCGGCGGTGGTATTTATGATGTGATGTGTTTGGTACAGTGGGGGCTACCTGGGTCCATGAGTTTTTTTCCCCAGAGGGATCTCTTTGCGGCTCTTTTTATTTCTGGTTTGTGACTCATGACTACACAAATTAAGTTGCTTACATGGAATGTGCGGGGACTCTCTTCCCCCTCTAAGCATTATATTGTGTTGTCTTACTTGAAATGACGGGGGTGGGTCCATGTTGCGTTTCTCCAGGGGACCCACCTTATGGAGACTGAGGGCCATGCCCTTCAGGGACACTGGCAGGGCCAGCTCTATGCTACATCCTAACCTCCCTTCTCACGGGAGCTCTTATTTGGATTCGACCTGAGGTCCCTTTCCGCTTGCATAGTGGTTACAGACCCGGACGGTCGTTATGTCCTACTTTCTGAGGAGTCTGAATGGTAGGGATGTTGCCCTCCTAAATATTTATGCTCTAAATGTGGCTCAGTAAATCTTCCTGACTAATTTGGCACCCCTTCTGTCACTTATGGTCCTTTATTGGAGGGAGGTGGGGGGCGATTTTAACTTTGTTGAGGATTTAAGTCTGGATCGGTCTCATCCACCCCTACGTGGTGCGTCCCCAGGCAGGCTTCCAGCAGCATCCCGTTTGTGGTCTGAACAGTGGGATTAAATTGATTGTTGGAGAGTCCGCCACCTGGAGGCTCGTGTGTACTTCTACCACTCAAGACTACATGATCTTGAGGTTCGACTTGACAGGCTTTATACTTGTAGGGCGCCGTATGGCCGAGTGGCAGGGCTGGAATATGTAGCAAAAACGTATGCGGATGCTCCCATGTTGAGCACGTTGCAATGGTGCTCAGCTAGGCCTAGGGTGCCTACCTGGCGCTTTGACCCAGCACTTTTGGACGATCAGGCCCTCTGAGTTTTATTGGGGGAGCACATCTCAGTACTAGAATGATAACGCTGGCTCGCCCTCGTCAATGGGGATGGAATGGGAAGCCATGAAGGTGGTGGTTCAGGGGTATTCTATATCTAGCAGAGTGGGGGTTCACACTCACTCAGCTCCTTTCAGATATTCAACAGCAGGTGGCGGTGTTGCATGGTCTTCCGGGTGGGCTCGAAGGTACTCCGGATGGTAGGGGACTTTTGTAAGAGCTGGAGAGGCTGTTTGAGCTCGGGGAGTGCCTTTGGCACTTTGGCTATAAGGCGTATGCTACTAGGGTACACGCAGAGCAGGATAAGTCTGGCAGGATGTTGACATGGCGTTTGCGAGATGTGAGGGGAGGTCACTCTATTTTGCAGTTACACAGCACCTTCGGGAAGTGATGATTTCAAGGAGCAGGAGATCAATGCGGTGTTACTGCAGCATTATCGTGAGCTGTACTCCTTGTGGGTGGCCAGTGATGAATTATATTGCAGATGCTTCTCCAGTGTCCCTTGAGTCACTGGTGGCAGATCAACTGGGTGTGGATATTACCAAGCAGGAGGTTTGGGAAGCAATTAAGGAGATGACGAGTGGTAAGGTACCTGGCCTCTATGGATTTCCAATAGAATTTTTAGCAGCTGTTAGAAATTGGGTCCCTAGTTGGAAGAGGATTTGCACTCCATCCAAGTAAGGAACCACAGTCCTAGCCAGGGTAAGTCAGATCCACAACCTAAATTGACCTCTGCTCACCCTATGGCAGTTTGGCACTGAGCAGTCAGGCTTAACTTAAGAGGCAATTTGTAAAGTATTTGTACAAACTTTAATTTGTCACACAGTGAAAATACCACAAAACAACACCACACCAGTTTAGAAAAATAAAGAATATATTTATGAATAAAAACAAGATCAAAATGACAGAAATCCATTAAGTAGAACTTGAGATATGAATTTTTAAAGAATAAACTGCAATATAGTCCTTAAAAGCAAATAGCGCTTAAGGGCTTACTTGAGGTCATGCTGGACCCAGGTAAATCCAAAGTCCAGGCCAACCACGATGGAGGGCAGGCTGCCTACAGGACCCACACAGGTCCGCTGAAAAAGTAAACACAAGGAGATGATGGAAGGAGCGCTGAAACTCACTCCCAGTCACTATTAGATCTGGGTTGGCAGTTCGGGCTGGACTGTTCCCATGAGGTACAGGGTAAAGACTAATTTGCATATGGCTGGATCTGAACTGGGGTGACGAAGTGAGCTAAAGAACGATGATGGGTTCAACACTGCTCTGTGACTGGGGGTGAGTGTCTGAAAAGTTTCAGCGCTCCGTCCATCTCCTTGTGTTTGCTTAGTTCTCCCTAATTTGGCAGGGTATGCCCGGACGTGGGTCCCTTGCTCACTTTGCCGCTGGATTCAAGCTAGCCTGGCTGAAGAGGGGTGTTACCCCGAAACCGGTCCCAGGATGCTTGTTTCCGATTTAGGGAAGACTTGGCTCGGCAGTTCGGGATGGACTGTTCCCATGAGGAACAGGGTCAAGACTGATTTGCATATGGCTGGGTCTGAACTGGGGTGGCGAAGTGAGCTAAAGAACGGTGATGGATTCAACCCAGATCTGTGACTGGGGATGAGTGTCTGAAAAGTTTCAGCGCTTCATCCATCATCTCCTTGTGTTTGCTTTGTTCGCCGTAAGTTGGCAGGGTATGCCCAGACATGGGTCCCTTGCTCACTTTGCCACTGGATTCAAGCTAGCCTGGCTGATGAGGGGTGTTACCCCGAAACCGGTCCCAGGATGCTTGTTTCCAGTCCTGGAAAGACCTGGCTTGGCAGTTTGGGCTGGACAGTTCGAATGAGGAACAGGGTCAAGGCTGATTTGCATATGGCTGGGTCTGAACTGGGGTGGTGAAGTGAGCTAAAGAACGATGATGTATTCAACCCAGATCTGTGACTGGGGGTGAGTGTCTGAAAAGTTTCACCGCTCCGTCCATCATCTCCTTGTGTTTGCTTTGTTCGCCCATGGAAAAAGTACCTTGGATGGAGCAAGCGTCAATGTTGAAGCCATGATGCGTCAGTCCCGATCCATGCAGTCGGATAGATGCATCGTCATCAAGCCTTGCAGTCGGGTCCCCTTATGATGCAGACGATGCGTCCTCATTGAGCCTCGCAATCAGGTCCTGTGCCGTTGAGCCGCGCAGGGATATTCTCGAAGCGGCACTGCGTCAGCGTCGAAGGGCACTGCGTTGGTTCTGATTGCCGCAAAGTTTTCACTGTGTTGATTTTTGCAGAAAAACAGCTGCAGAACCCATTTTCAAGGCCCAGGACTGGATTGGCACCTCTTGGCAGGGTGGAACTCAGAGTTGGCAAAGGCTAGCAGCTGAGGCAGATTTGAAGGAAGTATTTGATGGCCCTGAAACTTCAAAACAGGAGGCAAGCCCTTAAAGTTACTTAAGTTCTTGGAGGATGTAGAGATGCAGGTCCAGTCCTTCTCACTCCCATGCAAGAGGCATCCGGCAGCAGGCCAGCACAGCAACGCAGTACAGCAGAGTGGCAGTCCCTCCTGGCAGCACATCAGTCCTCCTTCCTGGAAGAATGTCCTCACATCCAGAAGAGTACTGAGTTGGTGGTGTCAGGCATCCAGTACTTTTACCCAGTTGTACCTTTGAAGTGGGGGAGCCTTTCCTGCCCTGGCTACAGACTCACTACAGTGGAGTAATCAGCCTGTTGTGTGGTGGCAAGACCTCTTCTATTCAGGTGCAGGTGTCAGTCCCTCTCTCCCTTCCTCTCATGAAGAATCATCAGAATGCAGATGAGTGCTCAGACAGACCAAACCTTTGTCTGTTTATGGCGTCTAGAGGGAATGCACAAAGCCCCCCTGGCAACCAACCCAGATGTGTATTCATAGACCGGCAGAGACACAGAATGGTTAAAGTAAGAAAATGCCAACTTTCTAAAAGTGGCATTTTCAGACAGGCAACTTAAAATCCAACGTTACCATGAGTTGGGATTTGAAATTGTGAGTCCAGAGACACCAAACTCCAAATGTCCATCTTTTCCAAAATGGAAATTACACTAAAAGGATGTTTTAAGGCAATTCCAATGTTAACCTAAGGAAGTTATAGGTCTTGCAGTACTGAACAAGAATTTGAGTATTTCACTACCAGGACATGTAAAACCTAAAAGTACATGTCCTACTTTTTAAATACACCACATCCTGCCCTCAGGGCGGTCTAAGCCCTATCTTAGAGGTAACAAATGTAATAAAAACGAAGGTTTAGGCCTGGGAAGAAGGGTAACTTGCCAGGTCGAAATGGCAATTTAAAACTACACCAACAGGCTCTGCAGTGGCAAGCCTGAGACATGTTTAAGGGCTACTGATGTGGGTGCCACAATCTGCTGCTGGTCCACTAGTAGCATTTAATTGACAGGCCCTAGGCATATATAGTGCACTTTACTAGGGACTTATAAGTAAATCAAATATACTAATTGTGGATAAGCCAATATTACCATGTTTAGAGTACAGAGCACATGCACTTTAGCACTGGCTAGCAGTGGTAAAGTGCTCAGAATCGTAAAGCCAGCAAAAATGAAGTCAGCAGAACAGGAGGTCAGAAGGCAAAAAGTCAGGAGAAACCACACCAAGGATGCCAGGTCTAACATTGGCCTTCACGTCGGACCTTGTTTCTAGACTCATATCACTTTTCAATGATTCCCGACAGCGTAGTCAGTTTCCGACCCCATTGCATGAAGCAGCCATTGTGTCACTCCCTAAGAAAGATAAGGACCCAGTTCTTCTTGACTCTTATCGTTCCCTCCCCATGGTTAATGCAGATTATAAAATCTTAAGTAAAATCCTAGCAACTCGGTTACTTCCTCATATGTGTTCTTTAGTCCATCTGGATCGAACAGGCTTCATTCACTATGCCTAACATCCGGCAATTGTTCCTGGACTTAGATCATCAGGAGCTCCTTCCGCCGGAGGCACTGACTATTTCTTTTGACATTAAGAAGGTGTTCGACTCTCTCTGCTGGGAATTCCTATATGCTACTATGCTTAACATAGGTTTGGGTTTGCCCTTCCTCAAGTGGAAAAAGCTTCTTTACACTGGCCCCCTGGCCAGGATCCATACTGGTACTTTCATATTGGAGGCCTTTGTGGTGGAACGGGGTACTCAGCAGGGTTGCTCCCTACCGCCTTTGTTATTTGCATTGGCCATGGAGCCCTTTGCCTGCAAGGTTCACAGGGGACTACACTATCTGGGTCTGATCATTGCCTCTAACTAATCCGTGTTTATCTCTCTTTCTATGTGGATAACATGTTATTGTATCTTAGAGGGAGGGACATTGGCTCTTGGAGGCGGTGGTGGCATTATCACATTTCTGGGTTTACTCTGGACTTGAGGTCAACTGGAACAAGTCATGTGTTTATCCCTTGAGGGAGTATTCCCCTGAGTGTGTTCCTATCCCCACAGCACAACCTTGATGTGGGAACGAGATATGGTTTGGTACCTTGGAGTGGCTGTTTACCACTCCTGTTGTATGAGGGGGACTTCGGGCATGTATTGGCTCGCCTGCATTGCTCCATTGTCTTCAGACCTAAATTGCCTCTATCGGTCAGTGGCTGTTTCCAAATGATTATTTTGCCATGTCTTCTTTATTTGTGTGCAGCTCTCCCACTGGAGTTGCCCCCAAAATGTTCGAGAGCTGGATGGTTTGCTTCTCTCACTTTATTGGGGCATCTCGCGTTGCCATGTAGCCCTTTGGAAGTTGCGTCTACTCATGGCCGAGGGGGGCTTAGCTGCTCCCGAGTTGAAACTGTATTATTTAGCGGTGCATGTTCAGTGGGTGGCATGTTGGTGTCCCTCTCTCTGGCCTGTTGAATTTTCTACTGAAGCCAATGCCTGCTTCCAGAGTGCGGTCCTCGAATATCCTGATTAGAACTGATTGGAACTGCACGTTATGTTTGGTCTTGTGGCTTGCTGCGGGCTCATAACCTGACACCATACTCCTGTGAGGTTCCTCTTTTGGCAATTCGACACTGGAGTTGCCCAGGTCTCTGCGAGTGGCCATCTGCGGGGATTGATGTTCTGGGTGACCTTTTTGTGGGGGTAGAATTGTGTCCTTTTCCAGATCTTCAGGAGTCTTATGATATCCTGGTGGGCCACTTCATCCTTAATGCAGCCCTGACTTGCAAGATATGGGAATATTGGGGCGCAGGCATGGCAGAACCTCCGGAGCATGACTGCCTGTGTCATCTCTTCCTTATAACAAGTCGCATGAAAGTGTTCACATTACTTTACTGGGCTTTGTTGGAGGGGTTGCAACCGGCTCTCACAATCCTCCAGTTACGTTGGGACTCAGACCTGGGGAAGCCTCTCACGGAACTCTCTTGGAGGAATATCCTGGAATCCAGCTCTAAAGTACCTTGAAATGCCAGCTTCAAACTCATACAGGTTTTTTTTAACCTTCATCAGGCCTATTTGACTCCCCGATGGATACGCGCTATGTTCCCGGCCATGACCTCGGAGTGTGATCGGTGCACTGTTGAGGACACAGATTTTTTTCCATATGGTCTGGTCTTGTCCTATCGTATTACTATATTGGATGACTGTCCTCCAGGTGGTTTGGGGCCATGGATACAGACTTTCCTCTGAGTACTCTACTGTGCTTGCTAGGCCTCCATGAACGATCCGTGGCTAGGAAGGCTACTGTTTTTAGATCTGGCCTTGATCCTTGCCCACAGGCAACTGTCCATGAGTTAGTAGTCTGTCCAAGCTTCTGATGTCTACCGCTGGTGGTTAGAGTTGATGAAGTGGGCGGACTGCGAAAGGGAGGCAATTTGTAGGGAGGAAGCTCGGAGGTACCGATATTACCCGCATGGAATGCCATCTTGCTGGCTTGTCCACCAATGGATTGAGGGGGCCAGGTGCTCATGGAGGGTTCTGTTTCTGGCAGACCCATGTAGCCTCGGATGCTGGAGCACTGAGTCTCACCCCGGTTGATGCTCCTTAGTGGCCTTCACCCCTCTGTGTTTCATTGCTTTGCTTATCCCCGACTGTTAGGAGTGGGGGACCTTGGGATCTGTACATGGCGGGTATGTTGGGAGGGGGCGGTCTTGTTCGACTTCTTCTACATTTTGTACATCTTATTCCTATGGCCCCCAACTTTTCGGTAGTGGTGCCTTCCCTGTGCTGGGCATGCTGTTACCATTCATGCTATTAACTGTACCTTCAAAATGATATCCAACTATTGCTATTCTGTCTCTGAGTTAAGCCTGCAGGCATTTATGTTCTTATGCACATTGGTTTGTTAAAATGTGTTGTAAAAATGTAATAAACCTATTTAACAACAAATAAAAGTTTCTAATAAAGTGGTATACCACATCCCCGTGGCTGGTAAATTAAATGCTACTAGTGGACCTGCAGCACTTATTGTGCCACCCTCTTAAGTAGTCCTTTAGAACATGTCCTAGGCCTGCCATTGCAGTCTGTATGCAGTTTTAAATTGCCAGTTCAACAGGGCAAAATACTCCCCTTACCAGGCTTAAATTCCCTTTTAGTTACATATGTCACCCCTAAAGTAGGCATATAACAGCCCATAGAGCAGAGTACAATGTATTTAAAAATGTTGGACATGTATTTTTAAGTTTTACATGTCCTGGTAGTGAAAAACTCCTAAATGTATTTATTCACTACTGTGAGGCCTACCTCTCTTACAGAATAGCATTGGGTTACCTTATTACATTTAATAAGTGATAATGTTTGTTTGGGAGCAGGTAGAAATGTCATGTTTGGTGTCTATGTAAAGCCGAATTTTAATTTTTAGAAAGTTGTCATTTTTTTGTCCTAACAATTTGGTGCCTGCAGCCTATTTCCTGGGTCACATGACTAGGTGTAGCGCGTAGATAGTCTTTGTATACTACTCAAAGGCAGTGAGATAATGAGGGAATAGGTATTGGCAGAATGGGCTATCTCTGACTGTGTGAAGGAAGAAGCTCTAACCTCCCACATTTGCACATCACAAAGGATCTGCCTCTGCACACTCACTAAGGGTTTTACACTAGTTTTTGTGGACCCATACGTGATCTGGCCAGGGAGGCAGGAAATTCCAGACACGTCTGGGGGGAAACCTCCAGAATGTTCTTCTACTTCAAAGCTGGCACCAAGTATAAATGTCGGACCCTCAGGCCCAACTCTTCGGTATGCCCTTGGATCTGTGGAAGATTCAGAAAGACCGCTGTGCTGAGCTGCTGAAAGAAGTACTGCTACTCTGGTGCCCTGCTGTCTGCTGCCCTGTAGTCTGAGTGAAGAGGACTGGAACTGCATATTGAACCCAGGACTACCGTAGTGACTCCAAGGGCTAGTTGGCTGGCCTCTTGATCAGAGCCTCAGGGACAAAAAAGGTTCCAACTACCATGAATCCAGCACCTGGACTCTGCCTGCTGTGAGCCTTGCCCCTCCCAAGTGGTGCTACCCTACTCCTGGAACCTTGTAAGTGGGCCTGAAAGTGTGCTGCCAGCTAAGCTGTAGTCTCTTGGGCAGAACCGATGCAAGGCAATGCATCCCTGACGCAGGACCTTGTGTCACAGGTTACAGCTTCTTGGAACCACCGCTGTGTCTAGGACTAGGAGTTGTTGGCAGTTGGCCATTGGGTATTCATCCCAGACAGCCCCACAATAAAGGGATTGGTTGTTGGCAGGATGGGTCATCCAAAGCAGGATGGGGGCAGAGCTGTGCACAGCTCTACTTGCACTTTAAAGACACTGCCTCTGCTCACACACACAAAAAATATACACTAGTCCATTGTGGCAGCAGACAGACTGGGACCAGGGCTAGAACGCAGGAAATTCTAGACACTTCCATGGGGGGGGGGGGACTTTAGAAGGTTCTTCCACTTCAAAACTGGCATCAGCTATAAAAATAGGACCCTCAGAGCCACTTTCAGTTTACTTCTGGACCTGTGGAAGGGCTGTCAGAGGACTGCCCTGTTGCCTGCTGTGTACTTCAGAGAACTGCCCTGCTGCACCAAGAGGACTGCTGTGCTGCTGAGGACCTGTTCTCCGGCTTGAACCCAAGGCTTTCAGAGTGACTCCAAGGGCTAGTTGAATGGCCTCCTGATCAGCGTTTCGAGGACAGAAAACCTGCATCTGGACGCAGCCTGAGTGAGTCCTGCCACTACAAGTGGTGCCCCTCCAGTCCTGCGCCCGTGGAAGGGGTGGTAAAGGTGCTCAGAATCTCAAAATCCAAAACTTGGGACTTGGAAAACTTTCTGCCAAAAAGTGCTCTGAGAACTGAGAGGAGACCAGGACTTACCTGCTCGCCGATCCGCCCAAGGTGCATTTCGGGTCAGCCTGACTTCACTGTAGCTCCCGCTCATGTTTTTCTCCACAGCAGCAAACCCAGTTCAGATGTGCCTCGCAGAAGGGGTACCCAGCCTCATGTGGCCCTCATTGACTACACCCTGCACTTTTGTCCCGCTAGAGATTTTCGACTTCCAAAAGAGAGTCTAAGACCAAATGAAGAAATCGTCACAGTAACCTCGTCCAGCGGCTCCCTGACGGTGACACCTCTTTCTCAGACGCCACCGGCTGCCTTACCCTGCTGAACTTTAACTTCTCAGACATTTCTCTCCAACATTTCTTCTAATTCCGAAGGTAAGCAGAGACTGGGCCCATTCCACTTAGTGTATCCAACACATGCTACATTGCGGTCAGCCATAACTTTTGACTATGCCCCGGTTTTGCGCGGCTACATGTCTTGGATTGTGGAGTTGATCTTTTAGGCGCTATTTTTCCTCTTTAAACTTTTCAAATTCATAACTCAGGTTCGACTAATTGGATTTTTGTTGTTTTGTTCTCAGAAAATGTATTACATTTTATTCTAGTTTTCTAAATAGGTGTGAGATTTTTCTTGTGTTGCGTTGCTGCCCTATTACTGTTTCAGTGCTTCATAAATACTTTACACATTGCCTCTAACTTAAGCCAGACTTATTTTGTCCCAAGCTACCAGAGGATTAAGCACAGGTTAATTTAGTGACTTTTTTTGTTTCACCCTGGCAAGGTTTATGGCTGTTGCTTGAGTAGTGTTTCAGCCACCCCTACCCCCCCAACGCCCGCCCTCTCAACAACCCAATTTCTCATAGAGGGCTTTCTAGAGGGCTTTTATGATAGTCAAGGTAAGATGTTGATATGTTATGTGTTCAGATACAGAGTTCTGAGGATCTAGGGCCTATGATTGAAAGTCTCTTAAACTTGCCCTGGACCCTTTCAGTTTGTTCTGTGAGGAGCTGTGTAGCTGTAACATTGTTAGTGCTGTGATTATTATTCTTGTTTTTTTCTAAAAAAAAACGTGTTAATAGTTTTACATTTTTGAACAGTGGGATATTGACAAGTCTATCATTGGATTTACACACGGTTTGCTTTGAAGAGAGTTCTGCTTTTTAGGGTAGATTGACAGTAGAAGGTCTTGGATTTAGTAATAAAGATCTTTACTTTTTTCAGATTCTGCATTTGATACATAAACGTCTCCGATATACAGGTGACAGAGTTTGAGTTTTGTGGATTGCTGTATTTTTGGGGCTATAGAGACCAACATTGATTTTCAGAGTGTTAATGAGAGGTTCCTTGAGTGGCTTGACATTGATTCTAGCTAGTAGCAGTGGTTTCCCCTGCTAACTCATACAGGTTGTACCAGAACCAAGCAAGATTCAACTCTGCGCTTGGTAGCCTATTGCTTTGAAAACCCAAGTGAAGATGTCATAAAGGTTCTGAAGACGAATATGAGACAGGAAGGTATAACACTTTTAATTGGCTACAATGGGGTAAAATGTTCGCCAAATAGAAGAATCCAGTCTTAGGCAGTATCTAAGTGATTGATGACCTCTAAAGTTTCATGGGCAGAGGTTGTTAATTGGGCTTTGTTATGCTGGATCTTCCAGCAGCCAAGCAGGAGTTTGAGGAGTTGCATTGCAGAGGTTATCTTGATCCCTGGAGAAAGCGGATAACAATGTAGTCCCATTTGCTGCGGGAGGGTACAATCAGTTTTTGGGTTGTGCAAGAGTTGTCATGTTCACTGCATTTTATCAATATATTTTTGACTTAGTAAGCATTGCATCATAAGCAGTACCAGCATGGAAAACAAGCACTGATACACAGTCAGTTGTCCATAACATTGTATATTGCCTTAATCATGAATGGATAATCCTAGTATCTGCACCTTGTTCTAGATACAGTCCCCCACCTAAGCTTACATCATCTATTCTGTTAGTGTACATTTTGATTTTCCCAATTGATTATAGTAGCACTCATGGACATTAGCTATGCTTTTGTCTTCTACTTTAACTTTTGACCCTATATTATTGTCCTGGTCATGTGACTTATTCATGGGGCTCTGGTATCTGGTGTGTCTGTTAAACATCTAAACATTCCTACCCATTCAGCAATCTCATCGGTCACTCTTTCATCATCTTGTGTGGCTTTGATATGCTAATCTTCAGTCGCCTGCTCCAATAGCTATCCTCCAGACCTCCACCCTCTGCGCCCTTTCTTTAGTCCAGTGGATTACTATTGTACACTTTGCTAGCACAGTTACCAGCACCACAAACAGGTGTCTCATTTTATGTCTTTCTCTTGCAGATAATTAATACCCAACAGACTATATATAGTAAACGTCTCTGGTAGCGTACCTGTTTCTTTACCAGGGTCGTGACTGCTGTATCCCAGAATCCTTTTATGCTGGGGCTGTCCCAAACCATATGTGATGTGAGTTAGGTTTTATGGAGATTTTAACGTTTTTTCCATAGCCACTCCATCAGTTGGTCAGGCCAGTCTGCTGAATATTGTTCGCTTACTCTTGTAGCGTCTCTCTGTCTATCTTGTCTCAATGAGGAGTAAAGATGTTTTTATCCATTTTGTGCCTCCTCATAAAAGTCAGGATAATTGTCATTGTGTCTGTATTGGTGGGGGGGTCTAGGAAAGTTGTTGGAATCTCTCTTACCGTATGTGATATCACTGTTAATGTGTATGCACCCCAATATGCAAATTAAATGCAAATCCGTATTGGTCCAAGGTCGCTCTGAAATACCATCCATTATCTTATTATGGCGGGTGAAGGGAGGAAAATTGGTTGCAGCAGAAGCAGCAGTACTGGGTGATAAATGGTTGTTCTAAGGATACATAGCAGTTGGGAATGCACACACCAATGCCAAGGTTAGGTTAGCTGAGAGAAACTAGCAAGTATGGGGGTGTAGGCCTCAGCTGACCACAAGCATAGAAAGGCAGGGCTTCCATGTACAATGCATAAGATGCTTCCCATTTTTCTTGAGTCTCAGAGACAGAGTGTCCTGTCTCCAAGGCTGATGTAGGAGCATTAGTGCTACTAGGGAGTGTACGGCGACTAAAATTCTGCTGTTCTTTTATTCTCAACTATTTGAGTGGAATTTGTCCTAACAAGTCCCCACCCTTTTAGCTTATCCAATCTCTATCAATCATACAACGTTTCAGCATTATATCCATTGCCCTTCTGGGATAAAGAACTGTGCAGACAGCGTGTACTCCTTGTAGTTTGGGACCTCTGTCTGTACTATTGCTTACATTTGTATGTTGCTGATTACTCTCCCATAGTGTTATTCATCACTATTTTCTCATCCACAGGTAATCCGTCTTCTTGCTCTTCAGTTATTAAACATATATAGCTCATAATTACATGAGTAACCAGTTGCTGGTTTTATTTGCACAAAATGTAAGGGTTGATGTGTTCCCTAGTTGTAGTTACTTTCACCTTTAAAGGCAGTCGAAGCTGGGCCTTGCAAAAATGGTCTACATGCTCCAACATCTCTGATCAGAAGCTATCCCAAGTTAAGGAAATTGGTGTATCACAGAAGTGGGAAGACCTTGTAATTACCCTTAAAATCATGTGGTTCTAAGTTACATATAGGTAAAGATTTCCTGTTGTTCCTGGCCAAGACCATCTGGATTTAAGGTGTTTCCTCTAATTAGGCTAAATATAGCCCTTTTTGATGTTAGTAATTATTTTCCTGTCCCCCCAATCGACTGGTTGTGTGAAGTAATCAAGAAGCAATTTCCACTCCCTTCTCAAATACACACATCCCACCTGACCCCTGACTGCCTCTACTGAGATTTATTTCCAATTCTGGACCTCATTCACCCCTACTGGAGCTGCAATTCTACCTCTTCGGCATGTCATTTTGGATAAATGTGTGACGGCCATGAGGGAACTATTCTATCCTCCTCCACACCTCTATTGTGCATAATGTGGGGTCTGTAGGGCTGAGCCGGCGTCCTACCACTGTAACAGTGTCCAGACCAATTATGCCTACTAGGAAAAGCCCTCATGATGAGAAGGGTGTATTATGTAATCCCCAGCAATACCCAATGGATCTCTGTACACATAATTAACTGATGTAATAATTTGTGTTTTCAGAGCACGTCATACCACACTTCTGAGGTTTCTAGGCACTGTAAATAACTGTGTTAATGTTACCTAATATTAGGTACTCAGTCAGCCAATAATCTTTATTCAGTCATTACAAAGGCCATAAAAGCATAAAATAAAATACATACAATCACCAGGTTTAAGAGAAATTCAATTTTCATAAAGCATATCTCCTTCTTAATTTGATAGCAGCAGAATATAAGTAAAAACAGCAAAACAGATTTCTGGAGAAGATAAACATTTTACAAAAATCTATCCCTTCTTGATGAGATGTAAAATGCTCAGACAAGAAAGTTGGGCGTAAAAAGCGAACTCTCAAAGTGCGGTATAAAGTGCAAAATAGCATAAAATGCGTAGTAGTTTGAGTAGAAGAAGCATGGTAGAGGTATAAACCAAGACCCAGTGCAAGGGAAAGCAACTAGGAAATGGATTGTATTTATTCTGAACCTTGTTAGGTAAAATCTAGGTACTCAATTTACCATCCTATGGAAGACTACAGACACTATGGGGCCGATTCCGATCTCGGCCGGTAGGGCACCGAATCGGATTCGGCTGAACCGGATCCGATTCGGAGCCCTTATTCCCGACCGATTCGTACGTGCGTCCGGCCGAGCGAGTACGATGCGAGCACGTGCGAATTCGCCGACCGACTCGTTTGCGGGTCCCAACCGCACCGACCGACTCGCACGGATGTGCTGCGCACCTCGCAATGGAGACGTTCCCCGGCCGGGCAAGTACGATGCGCGCCGCGAGCAGTCCGACCGACTCGCGCCGTCCGGCTCGAAGAAGCAGTCGGAGCCGTACTTTGGGGGGTCCGACTGTACGCGTAGCCGCGCGAGTCGCACACAGGGGGGACCCATGGGTCCCCCCTACCTGTGCGTGTACGGCGCGAGTCGCTTCGCCGCGTACACGCTGTAGGGGGCGCCCTTGTCCGCCTCGCATCAATCAATCAATCAATCAATCATGTCACTTATAAAGCGCACTACATACCCGCGAGGGTCTCAAGGCATCCATTGAGTCAATGGGAGCCCGCGTACGCGTTGTACGACAGGTTCCCATTGACTTCAATGGGAGTCCGACCGACTCGAGTCCGATGGCATACGTGCGCATCGTACTCGTTCGGTCGGGCTGCTAGGGTCCGATTCGGTCAGAAATCTCTCCGGGTCCGGCTCGGTCGGAGAGATTTCCGACCCAATTCGGAATCGGCCCCTCAGTAGGAAGCCGGGGGCCTGGCCTGAATATCACTTCCTGTTTCAGCTGCCAACGTAAATCAGCATCTGCAATTTTGACCTACGAATGTGCAATCCATAAAATAACCTCACCTCTAAGTCCATGAAGTGTTGCATGCTTATTTGTACAGAGGGTTATATCCACTCATACGAACGGATGCTTTTCTTGTGGTCAGTTTAGTGATTAAGTCATGCTGAAACTTTGATGTATGTTCCTATGCAGAGCAACTTTTCAGCTCGTGCCTGAAAGTCACCAGTTGCCATAACCTGTGATTGGTTCGCTCACTAGAAAAGTAAGACATCAGAAACAAAAAAATGGCAGTGTATACAGAGTTCAAAGAAATACATCTTTCAGCTAATATACTTTTAATTTGTCAATAAGACACTGCTGCTGAACTTTCTGTCAAAGCGAGCATGCCCTTGGAGAGGAGAGATAATGATAAACTGCGGGATGTGATGGGAGATAAAATCCCGCCGCAATGATGGTGTGCACTCTGGTATTACTCCTTGACTGTGACAGGCAGATTCACGTTTTAGTCTCGATTTATTGCTTTGTGCTGAGAACCCATAGAAATCCAACAACAAGGAGCTGGGTGAAAGTACGCCGATGCCCGTCATTGTCCCTGATGGAGAAGCAGTCCCTAGTACCAAGGCCGCACTTTATTGCACCTAAATGATATAATTCCGGACGTTTTATTGGCAAAAGGACAGGTTACTCCGATAGATGTCGAAGGAAGAGCTGGGACAAGTGACAGATTAATTATTAAATTCGGTGCTTTGCCTTTTGAATTTCTGGACTTCAAAACTGAGTATGTAAAATGCAAAATCCAATTTAAAGAGAATTTATGAACCATTCGCATATTTTAGAAAGTACAGCCTGGTGTAGCGCATATGAGGATGATAATTCAAATACTTGCATATGAATGACTGGATAGCAGTTGATGCTGGTGCAGTGCAATATGATTCATCGTAAATCACTCTGAACAGGACTGATAGCAACATTTGCCTGGTTTAGTGACTGGGTGAGCATTTCTCGAGGGTTTTGGCTGTTTGGCGGTACAGCCTGTGTTTTATGGTTGTTGTTGTGCAGAATGTTCCTGTACCAGCCAGAGCCCAAGGCTTCAGTGTTAGCATCCTTCCAATGTCGGAGCTGGTGCTAGAGGTGAAGGAGAATGATGATTCTCCAGTTTCTATGAGAAGAGACTCTGGATTTCATTAAGGACACAGAGGCTAGCATTATGCATAAACTCTCTTTAATGCCACTCCTGCAGCACTTTAAATGTGAGCATGATATTATAAATCAAACAATTTCCAGAATTAGAACACATGCAGTGGCTGAACAGCTCAGAATCCTATTCCAAAGTGCACGACTCAAGGAATCCCTAGGCCCCAAAGGCAATGCACATTTCACCTACTCTTTACCATTTCTTTCCTCTTAAGGACAGATTTTCTAAGAAGAGAAAGAAAAATAGTACAGTAAGTCCATCCATAAACAATCTTTTCTTTCTGCCATCATTGGCAAAGGCAGAAAAACCTCCATCGCTCGTCAGTTAAATATAACCTTTCATTAAACCCCTGTCAGAACCCCTTTCAGAAGGTCAAGGGGCAAACACGAGTCACTGGGCTGAACTGTGGGGGTTGAGGCTTCTTACTGCTGATGTCCTAGGCCCGACCTACTATGGATCCTGAATAATTGGGCCAAGTACTACCCTTTCAGCACTTGACTCTCTGTGGTATTGCAGCTCGAGGGAGAGGTAGATGTGACGCATAGACAGACTCAAGACTCAATGTACAAACAGTAACCACAATAAGGTGATTGTCCAATCAAATACTTACTTTTGTTAAACAAGCATTGGCAAAGCCAATTGGTCTCGCCTATGCAAGACCGTTTAGATTTGCCAATGTGTTTAAGCCATGTTATACACCAGCGTGGCTGCTGTTCACCATGGCTAAAAGTTAGTGGCGAAGAGGAGAGTGGTGCAGAGTGTCATAGAGTGAAATGGCAAAGAGTGTTGTGTATTGGAGTGGCATAGTGTGGAATCGCATAGAGTGGCATACACTGGAGTGGACTGTTGTAGAGTGCCTTTGTGTAGAGTGTTGCAGAGAATAGTGATGTATAGTGCAGTGGCATTGAATTCAGTGGCGTACAATGCAGCATCATAGAACGCAATAGAGTAGATTAGAGTGGTGCTTTTTAGAGTGTAGTGGCGCAGTGGCATGGAGTGGAGTAGAGTGGCGTAGAGTGCAGTGACATAGGGTAGAGTGGTGCAGTGTGGAGTGGCGTAGAGTAGTGCAGCGTGGAGTGGCGCAGAGTTGAGTCATGCAGAGGGCAGTGGTGCAGAGTAGAGTCGAGTGGCATAGAGTGCAGTGGCATGGAGTGTGGAGTAGAGTTCAGTGGCGTAGAGTGGTACAGAGTAGAGTGACATAGAATGTTGCAGAGTAGAGTATAGTGCCATAGAGTGCATTGGCATAGAGTGCAATGGCGTAGACTAGAGTGGAGTAGTGCAAAGTAGTGTGATGTAGAGTTCAGTGGCAGAGTGCAGTGTTGCAGAGTAGAGTGTCCGAGTGCAGTGGAGTAGAGTGGCGTAGAGAGCAGTGGCATAGAGTATAGTGATGCAGGGTAGAGTGCAGTGGCATAGAGTTCAATGATTAAGATTAGAGTGGCGTAGAGTGCAGTGGCACAGATTGTTTCAGCGTAGAGTGAAGTGGTGTAGAGTGGAGTGGTGCAGAGTGGAGTGGTGCAGGGTAGAATGCAGTTGCATAGAGTGTCATAGAGTGTAATGGCATAGAGTAAAGTGGTGTAGAGTGCAGTGGCATAGACCCCACTGATGCAGAGTAGTTTAGAGGGGCATACAGTGGATTGGCGTAGAGTGCAGGAGCATAGAGTTGAGTGTTACTGAGTAAAGTGGATTGGTCTACAGTGTATTGCCATAGAGTGCACTGTTGTAGAGTGGCGTAGAGTGAAATTGTGCAGAGTAGATTGGTGTGGCCTAGGCAGGTGTGGTGTAGTGTCCAGTGGAGAAGAGTGCAGTGGTTTAGAGTAGAGTGGCAAAGAGTGCAATGGCATAGGGTAGAGTAGAAAGGTGTAGAGTGCAGTGGCATGGAGTGGTGCAGAGTGCAGTGGCATGGAGTGGTGTAAAGTGGAGTAGTGCAGAGTAGAGTGCAATGGCGTGGAGTGGTGCTGAGTAGAGTGAAGTGGCATAGAGTGGAGTATTCGCGGTGTGGTAGCACACTACCATTACAGACAATGCATTTTCAATTTAAATGACCATACAGTTTTACTAACAAAACTATACAATGCTCAGATGAAAATGTGAGGAAATTGCATCACCTACTGTAATGATTTGTTTTGACCACATTAAGATATTTGTTTCTAACACACTTCAGAAGTAAAAAATGTGCTTCATTTGTGTTCCTAATTCTGATATATTCTGAAATACTTTCATAGTTCATTTAAATGCTGTTGTGTGCTAGAAAAAACTCTTTCCTACCCCCAGTGTCAAGCAAGATTGTCACATAAATCCTCTCACTTTGAAGTCAGAGAAAGCAAAGTAAACAAGCACCCTCGGAAGACAGCGCCTGACATTTGACCTCGGTCTTTGAATGTACAGCAAATGTGACGAGATAAGAACAAGATTTACAGGCCTGTTTACAGAAGGGGTGCTCGGAAGGATACTGTAAATAAGGTTTGGGCAAGGGAAGGTACAAACTCAAGCTGGACAGCCTAAAACAAATAAAGGCAGAAAATGGAAAGCAAGAAAACATGAGTTACAAACCACAAAGCCAATGGCATGTAACAGGCAGAATGCATTCCTTGGTCAACTTTTCGAATGCCCCTACGATTTCTTTAGCAAACCAGACAGCTGGGCTGTCTGGTAGGCTGTAACTTAAAAAGTAGAATTTTAATTTTAATATAAGCAGAAAATGTAGTGTAATTACGTGCCTCTTAAGAGCGGGATCTTCAAGATGGCCGCTATAAACTATACCTGAAGTATTGAAGGCCACGGACTAGCATTCAAGGAGCACATGATCGTGTCGTCAACAGACGCCTCTTTAAAGAGACGGGAGACAGAGAGAATGTCTGTGAAAGACCCGGAAGGAACCGTGAGAGACGCCGAAGAAGGAGACCAGACGGAAACACCAGAGAGCAGCGGAGAAGAAGGGCAGAATAGCAGGAACACGAGAACGGGAAACCTAATAACGATGAGAGACTTTGAGGACCCAGAAGAAAAGCAGGAAGACGCCATGGATGGAGAGCCCAAGCCTACTGATGACCCACCTAGAGGCAACGTTATCAAGTCCAGCCATCCCGGGGAGAAGGAGGACACTGAGACAACCCCTGCCACGACCCTGGAGGGCCATAGCCTCAGGCAAGTGCCGGTTTGCATTTCTTTTCACTAGGGAGATGGTGGGCAGGGAATAATAAGACTGACCCTTACCACTAAATAAAGAGCACAACCACAGAGCCCCCAGTTGGTGGACAATGCTCATACTGTATTTCTGTTTGTTCTGAGGGGCGTCTCCCCTATCTCATGACGGGTCCTGGACAGGAAACCGAAAGGAAGAACCCCGAACCGAGTAGAATTTCCTGGAGGGAGAGAGCACTCCTAAAGAAGTACAGTGAGGGAACTGTTACTGAACTAAGTTGTCCCTTCCCAGAAACTATTGTGAGACCTTGAAAGTCTGTATTTTTTAAAGAATATCTGTACTTGCTTGTGTGGACATTAGTTCTATACGAGTGAACACATGTAGACAAAGCATAGAGGCAACACACTAAATAATAATCACAGTCTCATAATGTTAGAATGCTAAAGTCATCCTGGGCAGTTTCCCCGAGTCCCTCCATCCCTTTCTATTGAGGCTGGTTATTCCCTATTCGTACTGGAGGTGACTCCCACTTGTAGCTCATTCTAGTCCACTCAACAACAAAGTCTAAGATTGACCTTAAAAGTCAACGTCCGCAAAGCTACACGCTACGCTTGTTTGAGTCCCCAACGGGCGCGCTGGCCTCGAACACTATGACCCGACCCACTGACAGCTGGGAAGTGCGTGTGGTCTGGGGTGCATCTCAATGGGCTCCGGACTTCCAATGCGGAGGGTCCACAATCTCTTGCTGTATTTTCCCAATGATGCATTGGGCCTCCTTGAATCCCCAGCTGGCCTGCATTGGTGTCAGACGTTATTCTCCTCCATGGCTCTTGTCGAATGGTAAGTGGTCCTCACCACAGCTAGGGCACGATGTTCCAGGGTTACTGCCCTGCCTCTACAGTGGCCTCTCCTGGCCCCAGGATGGTCACTGATTTCCTTCGTCCAGGGCAACAGCCCTTACTTTACAGTGGCCCCCTCCTGGCACACGGGGGGTCACCGGCCGACGCTGCACAAGGTCAATGGCCCTTATTCCACGGTGGCCCCACCTGCCTAATGAGGGTCACTAACTGGTGCTGCAGCCATGGTTCCAACCGGATTCACATGTCACTCACTGCAATCCATTTGGCAGGATCCCCACTGGGACTCGCTCCCTCCAGGTGCTCTCTTTCTCCTCTCAGGGTCCAAGAGCCTTGGCAGGCAGGTAGAAGGCTAGTGCTTCCGGCTCAGGGCAAGCGGTCTCGACTTCCTGGATGATGGCCTCTCACCCAGCTGAGACACTAGCAGACCTTGGTCCCTAGTCCTCGTTCCAGCAACAAGAAGTCTTGGTGATCTTCTCCCTTGAATGAACAGTGCAAAGTGTGGGACTCCTGCTCCCACCTTTATAGTCCAGATCCAGACACAAATGTTGTTTAGTGCCTGATCCTTTGAATTTCGGGTTATCAGTGTCCGCTCCTGTGTAGTATTCTATCCTCTGCACTGCCCTTTGTCGAAAGGACAATGTGCCACAGCAGGAGTGGCTCAAATTCTGATTCACCCACAACAAAGGCCAAGGGAGTAGACCTGGCTTTCAGTCAACCATTGAAATATGCCTCATAAAGGTTCAAAGGCATGAGGTTTTCTCTATATCAAGATTCCCTGGTCAACAATGCCAACCCTATATCAGTCTCACCATCTCCCTGACAATGAGCCCAGGCAGCACTTACCAATAACCCTTCCTGGAATCAGAGACCTTTGATGTATACAGAGGATTCGCTGCTCCCCTTCCTCCAGTGTGTGTGTTCCCATCCCAGTCCTCATGAATGTCAGCAATTCAAATCTCCTAGTTGGGGGTTGCAGACCTCATCTCCTCTAGCCTTATCAGGCCCTGTGTTTCCAAAATGGAACAGACAGGCCTCCATGTTATGTACCACACATGTACCATACACAGGCATACACACATCCCAACACGCACACTTAAGTTTAAGTATAATGTAGTATATTTTATGAGAAAATATTTGCTTACACTTTGATTTTTTTGTAACAAAAGGTTTTCTGTTTTGCAATATAGATTTTGTCCTTATTTTTTAAAACTAACTTAATTGTTTTGATAAATATGATATATAATTTAAAAATATATTAACATTTATTTATATACAACTTAAATTCATAAAGTTTAAATTGTTGATTTTAATTCATATTTTTTACAGCATATAATAATTAAAATTCATGTTTACCTGATTGATGTTGCTTCTAAGTGTGTTGTATAAAAAGTAAATTAAATATATGTTTTTTGTTTAATGTTTAGGTATACAATTGTTTTTTTTCAACAGTATATAAAAAATACTTTTTTTAAATGCTCTATTTTCTATAATTGTATTTTTGTATTTAAATTGGTTGTATTGTTTACATATTTAGTTACTGGTTGTGTTTTTAGGTCTCGGACTAGGCAGCGCATGCGCTGTCTCGTTCAGAGATGCTGTATACACTATAGTGGGGGAAGCTCCACCCACTTTCCGCCCATCTTTTGATTGGCTTTATTCAGAAAATCTGCATTGTGATTGGTGTTTGGCTTTTAGTCCCGCCTCCTGACGCCTATGTCGTCATTTTGCTCCTTCCGAGGCTATCAGCCCCTTTACTCGAACAGTATTTGCTGTCCTGTGTGTCCCCCCGCCCCCTCCCGCAGTTCGCAGTTTTTCGCCCCCCACCCCTCCCACTCCTGTTCATGCTTTTTTAAATGTGGAAGCTGCCATTTGTAATGCAATACGTCTCGCGTAAATGCGAGTCGTATTGCATTGCAAATGCTTGTTTAAAAATAGTGCGCAGTCACTAGCAAGCCCACCTCGCGAAACGTAGTCGCAAAGACCTTAAGTCAGGCGTCTCTCACTTCAGTGTGGGCGGGGCTCCCGTGCACCGAGGAGAGTCCCGCACACCAGCCAGAGGAACACTGAGCTTCCCCAATTTCTCCAACGCCAAAGAGGGGGATCGGAGCCTCGCAGGCTTCCAGAAAAAAAAGCAGGGCTCCACGCTGCTCATCGCCGCAACACAGCCCGGTAAGTAGGGCCGGTCGGTGCACATTGTTGGTGCCGAGTGAAGTGCACCGGGAGGAGCTAGTGAACAGGGCTCCCTAAGGCACTGTTAGTGCCAGTGCTTGTTTTTTATCGGACTTTAGTGTTCTCTATCCTTATGTAAGCCGTTTCGGGATTTTTGTGGGCAGGGCTTGTTTTGTATTTTCTTTTGGTACGGTGTGCGCTTGTTTTGGTATGCCGGAGCGCGCCCTGCCTGGTCGCTGGTCGTGCAGCACAGAGCTGGCTGACGGACAGCCACCACTGCCGCCGCTCATCAGTGTACCTCCTGTAACGTCACAGGGCCGGACTGAAACTTTAGGGAAAGTTGAAGTGTGAGCAATGAGCATCTAGGGCGACCCCGGAGCTGGGAGGAGCTGCAGCTTTGCCAGGGCAGGGCATGCTGACCCCGAATTCTACTGAGGTTCAGCTCCACTGGTCCTCTCCCTGCTCACTGTCCTCTCTAGCGTGTGAGGAGCTACTGCCCTCCCGGTGCAGCGCATCCTAACGCCTCCACCTCCCTGACCCTCTCTCTGGGCACTATCTTAACCCATGTAACTACCCTGGTTCTGCTCCTCTGGTCCCCTCCCTACTCACAGTCCTCACTGTACCTACCTGATTCAGCATCAGCAGTACTCTGCCTACTCCCCATCCTCCTAACTCATTGTACCTACCCCGGCTCAGCTCCTCTGCTGATCTCCCTACGCAAACAATTGCATCTACTTTGGTTCAGCTCGCGCCCAGCGCCTTTAGGCCTGCGAGGAGCTGCTGCCGCACTCGTACAGGACATCCCAACTCCAGCACGTAATGGGGTCTGATCCCCTGCTCTTTTCCCGACATCTTGAGGAGCTGGGCCCTCCGTGTGAGGACAGTGCGTGTAACCCCTGCCTGCAGCTACTTCCGCTCATGCCGTGCCGGCTCCTGTGGTCCAGACTCCATCATGCGAGGAGCTGCTGCCATCCTAAGCTCTGAACCAACCGGGGTCAGATCCTCAGGTCCGCTCCCCTAGGAGGACGGGGCTTCTAACCCCTGTATGACTTCTGCTCAGTCTCGTGACAGCTCCCGTTGTGCTCCCCGCCAGGTGAGAAGCTACTTCCACCCTCGTACAGGACACCCTAACACCTGTCCCTACCTGGGTCAGATCCCCTGCTCCTTTCCCGACCACTTCAGGAGCTGCGCTCACCCTAGGAGGCCAGGGCATAAAACCCCTACAGCTACTTCCGTTCAGCTCGAGCCAGCTCCTCTCTTTACCCCGGGTAGTTCTGCTGCCTTGTTCTGTCACGCCTGCGACCCTTGTACATAACTCAGTCCCAGCACCGGCTCAGCTCCTCTCTGTACCCTGCGAAGAGCTGTCCCTTCCTTCCAGCAGAATATCCATCCCTGGTGCCCCGGCCAGCTCCTGGGGTGCCATCACCATCCAGGCGCAGCTGCCCCTCTTCACCTCAGAGGGTACTGTCCACAGGGCCTGTTCCTCCTCCGTTCTTTTATTTTGGACAAGCCAGCCCACCTCAATACTCACTGGCCTCCAGCTCTGCGGATTACAATCTCCGACCAAAAAGATGCTTTTCTGAGGTCAGAACTCCGTTTATATTAATGGGATACAGTACTTTTCTGTTATTTTATGGCACAGAGTGGCTCATTTCAGCGGGAATTGCATGGTAAGTCATTCTGTAATGTCTTCGCCATTTTGCCGCTTTCTGATGTCTGTCAAGGATTTTGTAATGTGTGACCTTCTTCTCAGAAGCCTCGGCGTGTCTTAATATCATGAGCACGTGAGCTGTGGTCCTGCTCTGCCAAGCGATAATGGCATTGGGTGTGCACTCTGTCTGCAACCACCGAGTCTGCCGTGGCATCGTGAGGCCTATGGCCCCCTCCCTGCACGTAGCCATGGGCCTCAGAGACTGTTCTGTTCTTATGAGAAAAAAACACACGGAGGCCACACAACCGGAGGCCACCGTTGACTGCCATTGCCTCCAGAGATCAGGAGCCACCTGGGGGCATGTACACAATGGGCCACAAAAACGTACATGGCCTTATCAGACCAGGGCTCTCTAGGGCCACAGAGCCACGCTCACTTCCCTCCTCTTCCATTCTCTTCCAGAGCCCCCTTTGTGCCCCTCTCTTTAGAACGCGCCCTTCCCTTTCACCACCCAGTCTCTTCTGCCTTTCTACGGCATACCCTGCCTTCCCCCATTCCCCTTCCTCTCCCTTCTTTGTTGTCCCGTCTCTGTGCTTCACTTTTCCCGTTTCGCTTTTCATTTCTTTCTTCACCCACCGCATCTCCTCCTTTCTGTTCCCAATGCTAGCTCTGCCGTTTGTTGGTTGTTCTATTCCGCTCTGCTCTCTGCTGGTCTTGACTGTGCTTCCCTGTTCTGCTCTTCCCTGTTTCCTTCTGCCCTGTTTCCTTCTGCCCTGTGCTGTTCTGCCCTGTGCTGTTCTGCCCTGTGCTGTTCTGCCCTGTTCCGTTCTGCCCTGTTCCGTTCTGCCCTGTTCCGTTCTGCCCTGTTCCGTTCTGCCCTGTTCCGTTCTGCCCTGTTCTGCTGTGCACTATTCTGTTCTGCCCTGTTCTATTTTGCAATGTTCTGTTCAGTTATGTGCTGCCCTGTTCTATTGTGCACTGTTCTGTGCTGCCCTGCTCTATTTTGCATTGTTCTGTGCTGCCCTGTTCTGCCCACTTCTGTGCTGGCTTTTTCTGTTGGGCGCTGTTCTGTTCTATCCAGTTTTGCGCTGCCCTGTTCTGGCCACTTCTGTGCTGCGTTTTTATGTTGGGCACTGTTCCCTCCTGCTCAGTTATTGCAAAAGTAAACAAAATATTTTTGTTTCTGTTTGGGAAAGTGTAAAATACGTAAAAAACTACTTTTTGAGCAGCTTTGGAAGTGCGTTATTGATCGAGTTGAACCGCTGCCGATCGTGTGCCTGCTGCTTGGTTTGTTGGTTTTGCTTCATGTTCAGGCAAGTGCGTGATGTTGAGAGAGTTGAAAGCAGCGTTGTTGGTAAGTTTGGTAGTTGTGAGCTTTTTTTTTTTAAAGAAATGGTGTTAACAAATTTGTGTTGTACGAATTAAACACGTATAAATGATTTTTAGTTATTGCAGAAGTAAACAAAATATTTTTATTTTCTGTTTGGGAAAGTGTAAAATACGTCAAAAACTACTTTTTGAGCACGCTTTGGAAGTGCGTTATTGATCGAAGTTGAACCGCTGCCGATCGTGTGCCTGCTGCTTGGTTTGGAGTTTATCACTGCTATCCTCCTAGCTCTGCAGTCACAGCTGTGATTACTCTGTTGCTTCTCATACTACTGACACCAATGTTATGCTACTGCTCTTACTACTTTTTTACGAATTATACCGTTACTACTAATGTACTAATGCTGCTGTCACAAAGCTACTCACGCCCCTATTACTGCTCTCCTGCTGCTATTCTGTTCTTCTCCTTTACTACTGTTACTGCTACCTGTTAACGGCTAATACTGCTGTGAGTGCCTACTGCTGTCTTTGCTATTCCTGGCACTTCTGTTACTGCTGTCCTACTCACACTTCTGTTACTGTTGTACTCCTCACACTACTATCACTGCTGTTTTACTAACACTACTATTAATGCTCTCTTGCTAACTTTTATCACTGCTCTCCTGGTAACTTATTAACCGCTGCTCCCCTGGTACTGCACACAGTACTCTACTAATGCTACTAACACTGCTGTCACAAATCTACTCACGCCCCTATTACTGCTCTCCTGCTGCTATTCTGTTCTTCTGCTTTACTACTGTTACTGCTATCCTGTTAACTACTGATACCGCTGTAGCTGTCTATTGCTAATAATGCCGTTACTGCTTACCTAGAACTTCTGTCACAACTCTCACAATAACTCTGCTATTAAAGCTCTACAAATACCACTGCTGTTCCTGCTCTCCTAATGCTTTTATTATTGTTCTCCTGTTAGTGCAGTTCTACTCTAATAATGCTGCTCACAATACTGTCCCACTGTTACTTCTGTAATCTTACTCCTATTACTATTCTCCTGGTGAAATTGTATTTGTTCTCCTTATATTACTGTTATTGCTAAACTGCTCAATCTGCTGACACTCCTATCATACTAACTTTGCTCATACTGCTGTTCTGCTAATACTACTAGCAATGCACTAATGTTAACTGCTATCACTACTCTATTGCTCCTGCTGTAACTGCTTTACTACTAAAACTGCTGCATTACTATTCTGCTACTTCTGAAGTCATTGCTAACCTGCTAACTTATTCATCTGATACTAAACACAGTATATTAATATATTTATAATAGCAACTACACCACTAAATTCATTAATATGCCGAGACCAATTGGCATTGCCAATGCTTGTTTAATGTACTGTTTTCTTTAAATATGTGTGATGGAAAATGATATATTATTTACATTTAATATATAATAATTTATTTTTGTTATAACATAATTTATTAATGTGTTGTTTTAAAAAAAAATTGTTTATGGAAAATATATAATATTTTTTTATGGATGTTATCTTAATTCATATTTTTTAGTTAATAATATATAAAAATGTTGACAAAGTTAAATATATATTGTGCTACCTTTAGTGTTAATCCCTTCAAAAATTAATTTAGATTGGATTACGAATAAGAAATGTGACCACTTTAGTGTCCAAAACCTTCCCCTAAATAGTTTAGATGGGAGTGTAAATAGTAAATGTAAACTCTTTAGTGTTCAAAACCACCCTCTAAATGGGTTAGATCGAAGTGGGAGTGGTGAATGTCACCTCTTTAGTGTTCAACGCCTTTCCCTAAATAGTTTAGGTTGGAGTGGGAATAGTAAAGGGAACTCTTTAGTTTCCAAAACCTTCCCCTAAATGGTTAGATTGGAGAGGGAATAGTAAATTTGACAACTTTTGTGTCCAACACTTTCCCAAAAATGGCTCAGATTGGAGATGGATCTGTGAATGTCACCCCTTTAGTGTCCAACAAATTCCCCTAAATGGCTTAGATTGGACTGGGAATACTAAGCAAGACCTCTTCATCTTCCAAAAACGTTCCCCGAATAGTTAGGATTGGACTGGGAATGGTAAATGTGACTCCTTTAGTGTCCAACACATTCCTCTAAATGGTTTAGATTGGAGTGGGAATAGTAAATGGCACAACTTTAATGGCCAACATCTTCCTGTAAATGGTTTAGATTGAAGTGGAAATAGTATATCTGAACTCTTTAGCGTCCCACACCTTCCCCTAAATGGCTTAGTTTGGAGTGATAATAGTAAAAGTCACCCCTTTTAATGGCCAGTACCTTCCAATAAATGGAGTGGATTGAAGTGGGAATAGTAAATGTCACCCCATATGTGTGCAACATAACCCCCAAAATGGTGTGAGCACTAGATGTAAAACTTTTGTATTGCATTTTCACATTCTTTATTAGCATTGCCTTTTTGTTTAAAAAGGACAGTAAATGGCACAATTAATTTTTTAATATTTTTTTCCTTTGACTATTAAATTTTATTTAATGTATATGATTATATTTTTAAGCAAATTTTTTAAGACAAAAATAGTTTTATTGTTTTTTACAACATTTTTATCGTTTTTTGAAATACAAAACGTTATATATATATTTAAAAACACAATTCACACATTGGTATTTTTACACATTTTTGCAAATATTGTACATTTTGTCTTAACCATACACATTTGTCATATATATATTTCTTTTTATATAATTTAAGCATATAATGAATAATACTATGGGCCAGATGTACAAAGCATTTTTCCGGTCGCAAACGGCCCGATTGATAGAATCGAGCTGTTTGAGACTGGAAAAATACTTTTTCAAATCCACAAAATGCAAAATGCGGTTCAGTGACTTGTTACTGAATCGCATTTTACATTTGTACTCGGTATTTGGAAGGGGCATGCTTATAGCGTCCTTCCAAATACCGAATCAGTATGGTATGTATCACTATTTTCCTAACGAATTCTGGTCGCAAAATAGTAATACTTTACCACCAGTTTAAAACTGGTGGTAACCCATTCGCAAGGGGGAAGGTGTCCCCAAAGGACCCCTTCCCCTTTGAGATTGTAAATAATAATATTTTTTAAGAGCAGGCAGTGGTTCCACGGAACACATTCCATTTTCCTGTGAGGAAAGCTAGCTGCATTTGAAAAAAAAGATTGCTTTACTAAAAAGCAACCACAGACATGGTGGTCTGCTGACCTCAGTAGGCCACCATCCCTGTGATGGCTGTGATTCCTATAGGTTGCAAACTGCGACCGACCTCATTATTATTCATGAGATAGGTCGATTTGTGACCCACAAGGAATTCCTAAATGAAACTTCATGAGTTTCATTCATTAGGAATACCGACTTTCAAATTACAATTCAGAGAGAATTTCAATTAGGAAATCGGTATTCATAATGTTTGTTCATTTGGCCCTATGTTTTTTGTTGTTTTATAGTATTATTTATATTATACTTTACAAAACTATTTATATTTTTGTAATACATTATTGACATGTTTTACATACTTTATAACATTGTCACATATTTTTTTAAATTAAGAGTTTTTGGTTAAAGCCCCATTGCTCTCTATACGGAGATAGTCTTTTTTATTTAACAGCCATTTTTTTTTACAGCGCAGTGTACTTTTGCAGTTTATTCCTCTCATTTTTTGTTGGATTTCCTGGGAGCAGGTCACATTTACCTGCTGCTGATTGTTGGATAGTGTAAGACCTTTTTAAAGTTTTTCTATAGGGTTTTGGGGGTATGCGGGATATGGGTAGAACTAGTTAATGATAGCTATAGGGTGTATTTAATCGTAGTTTGTTTTCTTATGTTTATTAATGTTGTGCCTTAGGCCTACTTAGAGTTTGGTAGTAGTTTTGTGTTTTTTTAAATATTGTCATGTTATATTTTGTGTTTATTGTTATATTGTTATAACGTAATGTTTATGTTGTATTTGAAAATAGTGTTTTGTGTGGGTTGATGTATGGTTTTTTACAGGTTTACTGATTGGAAGTCATCTCAAGGATCTTTTGGATTTTGGGCTTTTTTTAAGGAAATTAATTTGGTGTCTAGTAAACTAACATTATTATTCCTAATTTCATTTGATTTTTCAAGTTTCCTGGAAGCGTTCATTTTTTTGATTTTTCAGGTTTTTAATATTTTTTTATGACTTTGGGTTACTTAGATGGATTTACCTTGGGCTTTTTACTGTTTGCATTTTTTTGGACTTCACTTTTTCCTTTCTGGTGGATTAGATTTTTACAGCATGCATAAGGAGGAAGATCTACATCTACAGAACTATACGTTTAACAAGGGGCCCATTAGGATGGCGGTCGGAAAATCACCCCGACCGCCATGGAAGCGGAAAACAACCGCCCGCCGGCACCGTGGAGAAACCGGCGGCCAAATTAGGATCAACCGCCAAAAAACAACAACCGCGGCGGTACAGGGGGAAGAAAAACCGCCCGTAGCGTGCGGAGATGGCCAAAACACGTCCGCGGCAGACGGATCTGCTGCAGAAAAACACCAACCCGCCGCAAGGATAGCGGAGACACCGCATGGGAAATTAGGATATCCCCGATGGACCCGCGGCACGTTCCGCTCTTTCTGACCGCCGCGGTCGCTAACAGGGATGAATGGGAGAGCATGCGGAAGAGCTGCAGCAAAGCCACCGCCGCGGACGCTCCGTGACAAATTTGGCGGACGAATTAAAAATCCCACAATAAGGCCACAAAGTGCCCACACCAAAGTAGCCATGCCACCCAAAAACAGAAAACACACCCCAATGACACAACATTGCACAAAAAAAATAAATTACAAGGACAACCCACACAACACACCTGAGAGCACTCCCACATGTGGACACACCCACATAGAGCATAAAACCAGCCCCTTCCTTGACCACAATCCTCTGCACTAACCCACAACTGAAGGGCCCAACCCCTGAGAACAAAGGATAGGCAAAGCTACACACCATCACCACTCTCACCACACACAGCACCACCACCACTTCCACACCTGCACCCCTAACCCCTTTGCACATCACACACCATACACATCACCACCACCACTTACACCCCTGCACCTACAACACCTCTGCACATCACACACCATGTCAACACATAAAATGCCCAAATTCACAGAGAGTGAGTTGAAGGTAATGGTAGATGAGATAGTCCGAGTGGAACCACAACTGTTTGGTAGCCTGGTCCAACAGACACCATTAGCCACAAGGACTCAAATGTGGGCAATGATAGTCCAGAAGGTCAATGCAGTAGGGACCATCCCAAGATCCAGAAAGGAAATCATGAAGCGGTGGCATGACTTGAAGAGGGTTGTCAAAGAGAGGAGGACCAAGAACCGTCAGCTGGCTGACAAGACTGGCGGTGGCACTCCCATACCACCAAAACCATTCACCCCATGGGAGGAGAAGGTGCTTGCCATACTGCATTCTGAGAGTCTCACAGAAGTACCCGGGGGAGTTGAGGCTGGTAAGTACAAACAAATGACTACCACCACACTGCTATGTACTGCCTTGCACAACTACAAAGATACACCTCCTAGGACCAATTCCATTCATCTGTACCACACACTAACAAAAACATGTCTCACAGATCCAACATCCACCCCCTCCCAAACACCACCAATGTACCTAGCAACATTACCATGGGTATATGTGCACAGGCAGCCAGCACTGCAACTCCCACCATGCCCCCTTGTCCCACACCACAGCAGGATGGAGCACTCCCCCACCTCACCCAGAAGCATGTGTCAGCCATTACATCCCCAACAAACAAACTTACAGGTAGGTAGCCATCTTGTCATGGAGGGCTGTATGTGGGAGGGAGGCCTGTACTACTACTCCCACCATGCCCCCTGTCCCACACCTCAGCAGGATGGGGCACTCCCCCACCCCACCCCGAAGCATGTGTCCGCCATTACATCCCCAACCAACAAACTAACAGGTAGGTAGCCATCTTGTCATGGAGGGCTGTTTGGGGTGGAGGCCTGTACTACTACTCCCACCATGCCCCCTGTCCCACACCTCAGCAGGATGGAGCACTCCCCCACCCAGAAGCATGTGTCAGCCATTACATCCCCAACAAACAAACTTACAGGTAGGTAGCCATCTTGCCATGGAGGGCTGTATGTGGGAGGGAGGCCTGTACTACTACTCCTACCATGCCCCCTATCCCACACCTCAGCAGGATGGGGCACTCCCCCACCCAGAAGCATGTGTCAGCCATTACATCCCCAACCAACAAACCAACAGGTAGCTAGCCATCTTGTCATGGAGGGCTGTTTGGGGTGGAGGCCTGTACTACTACTCCCACCATACCCCCTGTCCCACACCTCAGCAGGATGGAGTACTCTCCCACCCAGAAGCATGTGTCAGCCATTACATCCCCAACCAACAAACCAACCGGTAGGTAGCCATCCTGTCATGGAGGGCTGTATGTGGGAGGGAGGCCTGTACTACTACTCCATGCCCCCTGTCCCACACCTCAGCAGGATGGAGCACTCCCCCACCCAGAAGCATGTGTCAGCCATTACATCCCCAACAAACAAACTTACAGGTAGGTAGCCATCTTGCCATGGAGGGCTGTATGTGGGAGGGAGGCCTGTACTACTACTCCCACCATGCCCCCTGTCCCACACCTCAGCAGGATGGGGCACTCCCCCACCCAGAAGCATGTGTCAGCCTTTACATCCCCAACCAACAAACTAACAGGTAGGTAGCCATCTTGTCATGGAGGGCTGTTTGGGGTGGAGGCCTGTACTACTACTCCCACCATGCCCCCTGTCCCACACCTCAGCAGGATGGAGCACTCCCCCACCCAGAAGCATGTGTCAGCCATTACATCCCCAACAAACAAACTTACAGGTAGGTAGCCATCTTGTCATGCAGGGCTGTATGTGGGAGGGAGGCCTGTACTACTACTCCCACCATGCCCCCTGTCCCACACCTCAGCAGGATGGAGCACTCCCCCACCCCACCCAGAAGCATGTGTCAGCCATTATATCCCCAACAAACAAACTTACAGGTAGGTAGCCATCTTGTCATGGAGGGCTGTATGTGGGAGGGAGGCCTGTGCTACTACTCCCACCATGCCCCCTGTCCCACACCTCAGCAGGATGGAGCACTTCCCCACCCAGAAGCATGTGTCAGCCATTACATCCCCAACCAACAAACCAACAGGTAGGTAGCCATCTTGTCATGGAGGGCTGTATGTGGGAGGGAGGCCTGAACTACTACTCCCACCATGCCCCCTGTCCCACACCTCAGCAGGATGGAGCACTCCCCCACCCCACCCAGAAGCATGTGTCAGCCATTACATCACCAACCAACAAACCAACAGGTAGGTAGCCATCTTGTCATGGAGGGCTGTTTGGGGTGGAGGCCTGTACTACTACTCCCACCATGCCCCCTGTCCCCCAGTCCAACAAGATGGCTCTCCCCATACCACCCAGATGCCTGTGGCATATAATGGATCACTCCAAATAAACCAACAGCTAGCCAGACATATTATTCTGTCTTGTGCCACCACTGAGCAGGATGCAAGCCTCCACCACGCACACACAGATGTGTCACAAAACAAAGACAAATGCTAACACACCACAGGTAAGTAGGCAGTACGTGCACCTAGCCATTCGAGACAAAAAGAATGGTGCCATATGACAACACCAGTCCTCTCAATGCACAAATATGCACACCGATCATATTGCCACGCACAGTGTGCACACAGCTAAGCAAAGGAAACTGTCACAGCAACCAAAGTGTGACACACCAATGTACATGTAGAGGAAAGACTGGGAACAATCATGCACAGCAATGAATGACAGGTTCAGTGCCATGGGGCCAGAGTAACAAGGACCATATGAACAGTAAGAAAGCATGGTATGTGGTACCAATCCAGATATGCACATGACAAGACAAAGGTATGCAGGAGATGACAATGGCCAGGACATGCCCCGATGTGACGGCTGACAGGTCATAAAAATCCACAAACAGTACGCACAAAAATCATATTTAGCGCAAGGCCCTAGATGTCAACATGTCCCTGTAATCACAAATTATGCACGTGGCGCATGGTACATATTGACACCTCACACCATGGACAAGAAATGCATGTACCAGCGCAGCATGTCAAGAGGCACAGTAGTGCACATAGGAAACAATGTGATGATCAGTCAACTGTGTAGTGTACTAACAGTGAATGACACACAGCTAACACAAATCTTACGGGGTGCACCCCAATGACCATTTCCCATCTGATCCACAGGTGACCAAGAATTGACTGCAGAGGACGACACCAGCAACCTGCAGGGCCAGTCTACCCCACCCCCCCGGAACATCGACTCTCGGATGTTGACTTCCAGGAATCTTCGGACGAGGAGACTGAGGCCGGGCCATCTGGTGTTCCAGGGCGCAACAGGTCCCAGGACCCCATCGTCCCCCCCACCACACCTGCAGCTACAACAACCAATCTGCAGGCCCCTGCTGTTACGTCCGGTGCGTCCTCCACCACCACCACAACCACCAGTGGTGCCTGCAACACCCTCCCTGTCCCACAGGATGACCACACCACCCCACCAACTGAGGAGGGCAGGGAGAGGATGTGTGGTCCGACAGTGGAGAGGCAACCGGTCCGTGGCAGCAGAGCAGGTGGGAGGGGCAGGGTCACCCACACACGATCACAGCCTGGAACCGAATTCCTGGACCACATCCACAGAGTCCTTGGGGCATATGAACGGGCCCAGGGACAAACGGCCCGGTCCAAACAAGATTCACGTGAGCTCCTCCTGCTGATGAGGTCCATGGACACCCGCATGGGACAAATTGTGGACCTCTTGGGCCAACTAGTGGCGGTACTGAGGGACAGGCCTGCGCCACAAACAACACCTCCCCCTCCCCCTACCACTGGTGGTCCGCAGGATGACAGTTCACCATCCTCCCCTGCGGCCACAGAGAGTGGTGAGTCCTCAGACCCCACTGGCCCTATAGCAGAGGCCCCCCCTGCCAAACGGAAAAGGGGCCGTCCGAAGAAAACCCTGGGAGTATCTGTTGGCAAAGCACCTACCAAACGCCAGTCACGCAGCCAGCCATGATGGCAACCCTCTGCACCACTGCATTGACTTTTTGGACTGTCCTTCCCCACACTGCCTTGTGAATGGCATCTGTCTGTTGGACTGGGTCACCACACCTATGTGGTGACCACTCGATTATCTCATTTACCATAACTGTCAACTCACTGCTCCACTAATCACCTCACTGTCAATGTACCCCCCTCACATGTCACCTTTGTAAATAAACAAATCCTTACACACATGTTGTTGTACCTGCTCTGTCTTTATTCCAGGATGTACAATTTTCAACAGGAATACAATGTACCAGGGGACGGAGTGTATGTAGGCAAGGAGAGGTCAAAGGCACCTAGGAAAACACAACAGAACAACATTCACTAGTCTGGGTGTGGCATCACAGACATCACACAACACTTCACAACAAGAACAACCCACATGCACATATAACAATGGGCAACAAGTGCCAACATACACATCCTGTAGATGTTCATAAATGAACTGTCCCATGAACATTGACAGCAAACACTGAGTCTACAACTGGCTGCTGTCACAAATCTCACTTACACCCTCACAACAACAGCAACATCATCAGACAATGGGTACGTTGTACATTGTCACCCACCTTCAAGTGAAGTAGCGGGTGATGAGCTGTTGACACAGGTCAACACCTTCCTCCTCTCCACTGTCATCATCACTGGACACAGGTTGGTTTGCAGGCGGGGGCCTTGGCTGCTCATCATCATCCAGGAGCAGGGGAATCTCCTTGTGAATGGCTAGGTTGTGGAGCATGCAGCATGCCACTACAATCTGACACACCTTCCTGGGTGAGTACATCAGTGCCCCTCCGGTCTTGTCCAGGCAGCGGAAACGTGACTTCAGCAGTCCAAAGGTACGCTCCACCAAACGACGTGTCCTCCCATGGGCATCATTGTAGCGGACATCAGCTGGTGTCCTGGGGTTCCGCAGTGGGCTCAGCAACCAAGGACGGTTGGGATATGCAGAGTCACCTATGTGTGACAAACACAAAGAAATATTGCAATGTCGCAGATTCAGAGGACAGCAGGTCACACACACAGCACGCCAAATGACTAAGCATACTCACCCACAATCCATGCACGCTCAGGAAGCAGATTGGCCATCAGCTGGGGTACAATGCTGCTACGCAGGATGTATGAGTCATGGGCCGAGCCAGGAAATTTTGCACACACGTGTGAGATGATCATATCTGCTAGGCATACCACTTGGACATTTATGGAGTGGTAATGTTTACGATTCCTGTAGATGTGCTCACGGACCTGTGGTGGCACCCGCCCAACATGGGTGCAATCAATGGCACCAACAACATGGGGGATGTGTCCAAGGGGATAGAAATCTCCCTTTACAGCTGCCAATTCTGCCCCCCTGGGGAAATGGATGCATCTGTCCTTGTAGATCATCATGGCGGACAGAACATCCCGCAGCACCATGCTGAACATGGGTTGTGACATCCCACCTGCCTCAGCCACCGTGTTCTGGAATGATCCAGTCGCAAAAAAATGCAGTGCCGCCATCACCTTATACGTTGGGGTGAAAGCTGTTGGATATGTTCGGCGAGGCTGCAGGTGGGGCTCCAACAAATCACAAAGGGTCTTTAGGGTGGCTCTATCCAGACGGCATTTCCAGATGATCGCCTCATCCTCCATGTCTGCCAGCACTGTCAAGTGACGATGCAGATTTGGTCTCCTCCTAGTTGAGATGAGAGTGGACACATTGTAATGCAATACATCATGGGATGTGCACAGCATCTCACATCATGTCTGACACAACGCCAACAAAGAATGTCATATGAATTGAGTCACAGACCAGCTGACATGTAGGGACCCCTTCAACTACACAAATCACACACTTGTCTAATTACACACAGCAAGTCCCCGAAACAACACCTCGGTCAAAGTGAATGGACATTGGGATATGGCCACATTCCCCATGGGCACGCCTGGGAGTCTGTCATCCTGCACATGTGTGACAAGGCAACCCCACGGTATCCTACCTAGCTGCTGTACATGACACATTCAGGCGTCAATTGAACCTGGCACACCTCAACAACACAATGACCACAGTCTGAGCATCAATGACGAGTGTGTGCATGATCTAACATGAGAGGACATGCTAAAACAAACCATCAATTGGAAAAAAAATTGCTGTGATTAACAATGCACATCAACACATTGACATGTGTGCACATTGTATTGTCCATACCAACACTGTCCTGTAGTGTAGTGTACTGTAGGTGCGGTACTGAGAGACAAGTGATGCCCAAATGGCGGTTGGCATGCTCCGCCACCCAAATGGCGGTGCCTCATGTGTGTCTATGGCACCCAAATTGCGGAAACTACCGCCTGGCCCCAGCAGTGTGTGTGCAACACTCCCCAATGCACAGGTGCGGTACTGATAGCCCCAGAGACATGGCCAAATGGCGGTTGGCATGCTCCGCCACCTAAATGGCGGTGCCTCATGTGTGTCTATGGCACCCAAATTGCGGAAACTACCGCCTGGCCCCAGCGGTGTGTGTGCAACACACCCCAATGCACAGGTGCGGTACTGATAGCCCCAGAGACATGGCAAAATGGCGGTTGGCATGCTCCGCCACCAAAATGGGAGTGCCTCATGTGTGTCTATGGCACCCAAATTGCGGAAACTACCGCCTGGCCCCAGCGGTGTGTGTGCAACACTCCCCAATGCACAGGTGCGGTACTGATAGCCCCAGAGACATTGGCAAATGTCGGTTGGCATGCTCCGCCACCCAAATGGCGGTGCCTCATGTGTGTCTATGGCACCCAAATTGCGGAAACTACCACCTGGCCCCAGCGGTGTGTGTGCAACACACCCCAATGCACAGGTGCGGTACTGATAGCCCCAGAGACATGGCCAAATGGCGGTTGGCATGCTCCGCCACCCAAATGGCGGTGCCTCATGTGTGTCCATGGCACCCAAATTGCGAAAACTACCGCCTGGCACCAGCGGTGTGTCCCCGCCATGGTACATGCCATTACGGCCAATGGGCTCCGCGATCGCGGAAGCTCGATGCAATTTTGAAAATAGCGGTAGGCGTGCTACACCACTGCGGTGCCGGTCATTGGATGCAATCAAAAGATGCAATACCGCGGTAGTGCCCGCCTGGCCCCTGCGGTGTGTCACTGCCTTGGTCCATGCCATTACAGCCAATGGGCTCCGCGATCACGAAGCTTGATGCAATTTGAAAATAGCGGTAGGCGTGCTACACCACCGCGGTACCAGTCATTGGATGCATTTGTAAAAGGCTGACCTGGTACACCAATTGCAGCAGCCCAGGACTACTGGAACGACACCAGGGGGCTATATATGTATGGGAGAGTGCCCAGAATTTCCACTGCTCACAGAGCCTGCTGCCTGAGACCCTCACCTGCTGCTGCCTCCAGGGACTGCTGCCTGAGACCCCCACCTGCTGCTGCCTCCAGGAACTGCTGCCTGAGACCCTCACCTGCTGCTGCCTCCAGGGACTGCTGCCTGAGACCCTCACCTGCTGCTGCCTCCAGGGACTGCTGCCTGAGACCCTCACCTGCTGCTGCCTCCAGGGACTGCTGCCTGAGACCCTCACCTGCTGCTTCCTCCAGGGACTGCTGCCTGAGACCCTCACCTGCTGCTGCCGCTGCTGTCTCTAACCAACAGTGATGTCAAGGACAGAGAAGATCCGTGCCAGTCCCTTCACCGGCGAGGAGCTTGAGGTCCTGGTGGACGAGGTGCTCACACAGTACCCAAGGCTATATGGTGCCCCAAATGTCGTGGTAAGTCTTCCACAGTGGGTGTGAGAGTGCAGGTGGGGCACACGTGTAGTTGGTCTGATGCAGTATGTGCATGTGAGTGTGGGTTTGTGTCATGCATTGCCTAACTTGCATTCCATTGGGTGAAGGGGTGTGTACCCTACTCCACAAGTCTCCCTGCCTGCACATCAAGATTGGAGGGACATGTCTTGTCTTGTCAGCCATACAGTGAAGCAGCAAGTTGGCAATGGAGGATTCAGGCCAGTGATTGCTAGTGTGCATGTCTTTGTGTTTCCCTGTTGTCCATCTCAGTGTGAGCCCACATGGCCTGCACAGTCACCGCCCAATCCAACAAGAACACATCACTGACTGTACAGAGTGTAACATGTTCATTTTCAAATTAGACTCCCCATCAATGTGCCATGTCAACCCTGTAGATTGCACTCGACTGGCACTGTGAGAAAGGACGTGGGTTTGTGAGATCATGTCCCTCAATGTGATATACATGACACAGTGGGCTACTTACAGTGCATGTTCGTTGACGCCTGCGCATTGTCGGACACAGTGGGTCTCGCCACATACACATGTAGTTTTGTGACGTATGTCTTGCTCTACCTAAAAATGGTTAGTAGATGTGGGCAGAGTACACATGGTCTTCTGTGCTGGCATCCTGCTTGTACATGAGATGTGCAAGTATTGTGTCCCCCCTCATACATGCATGCATTTATGTGTGATTCTCACATGCAGATGTACCATGTGAAAAGCATTCCTGTCTCTGCATGTGAGATATGTGGATTTGTGATTAATCTGTATCATGCTACTGTCCTGAGTGATTTTGTCACATGACACTGTGTCACTGATGTTTGCCCCCTCTTGTCTCCCATGCCTGCAGCTCAAGGTGCACCAGCGTAAGGCCGTGTGGAGGGGCATTGCGAACAAGGTGCGTGCTCTGGGAGTATCAAACCGACGGCGCACCCACTGCCACTAGAGGTGGGACGACATCTCACGGCTGGCAAAGAACGTTGCGGAGATGACACTGGGGCTGATCCCTCGCACTGGCCGGATGGCACGGCGCAGCATGACACCACTAATGTGCCGCATCTTGGCCGTGACTCACCCTGAGCTGGATGCACGATTGAAGGAGCATCAGCAGGCAATTAGGGGTGAGTGTACTGGGAAGGGTGATTATGGCTGTGTGTGGCTGCATGTGTGCACAGCATGTGCCAGCGCTGGGCGATGTGATGTTGGTAGTGTGATGCAGTGGCCTGTGAGTGTAAGCTTGTGCCTGTGCTGGGTGCAGCTGTCATGCATGTGTCCTACCTGTACTTAACACTGGGAAACGGGTATGGGACATTTAAATGGCATTGTGGGTGGTGTGAGACAGGTATGAGCTATCTGTGTTGCTGTTGTAACGGAGCCACATGCAGGATGTTGTGCTGTGTGGTCATCACATTGCTCACTTTGTCCTGGTTTGATAGTGCACACGCACTGTTGTGATGACAGAGGTGGGTTTGAACGATGTAATTGCACAGGGTGGCGTGCAACATGTAGATCTAGACATCTTAATGGTTGTCTGTATTGCATATGTTTGTTCTGTTGCTGCCACTGCACTGACCCTACATCTCTCTCTCTCATGCAGCATCTCCCGTGGTCACGGAGGAACAGGGGACGGACACCAGTGGTGGGGAAACTAGCACAACAGCTGCAGAGGAGCCCTGTGAGACAGATGTGACCAGCGCCTCGGAGGGGGACAGGAGTCTGCTGGAGGAATCGCAGCCCGAGACGCAAAGTACTACATCATCTGATGCCAGCGGTGACGCAGACATGTTGGCGGGCACAGGGAACGGGGACTCTGCATCATCTTCCACCACACAGCGTGCAGTGCCCACCCTCCCAGCCACTTCCTCTGCTGCTGCCCGTGTTCGCACCGCTAAGAGGGGAAGGGTGTCCTTCACCCCCGGCACCGCAGCCCCTGCCCCGGTCCCCCCTGCTGCCATCAGTGCTGAGTCTGTGGATCTTTTGCACCAGCTGTGTGTAGGCCAGACAGCTCTCCTCAATGCATTCATGGACCACGACAGTAAATTGGCTCAGGTGGTTGCATTCATTGAGGGCATACATTCAGACGTGGGTGGGCTGCACCGGACTGTCCAGTCATTGTCCACTGCAGTGACATCAGCCCTTCAACTGGCACAATCTGGGAGTCCAGCGAAAGTCCCTTTGTCCACACCCATGCCAGTGGCCACGTCGGACGACAGTGACCACGCTCCACAGACCTCTAAGTCACGATACGGCACACGTAGCACACAGCAGCAACAGAAGCCCAAGCGGTCCAGGCCGCAGACACCATCCCCACAGATGACCAAAGCCACCCCAGTGCACACAGACAAGAGCCCATCAGGCAACACCAGGGGACAAAGAGCCAAGAAGCAGGCGTCAGGGTCACGTGCCTCAGGGACATCCCCAGCCAAGGACTCTCCTGTCCCGAAAGCGTCTCCCAAAACCAAACATACAATTTCCATGCCCACTGAGAAGGTGGTGAGTGCCAAGTGTAGGCATAAGAAGGGCTGCAAGTCCGATTCACCCACTACCTCAACTCCCATAGCAAGCCCAGTGAAGCAGGGAATGGAGGGCACTGTGGGGGGACCACCTGGTAGGCAGGGGATGGAGGGGCAAAGCCAGGGCCATGCAAAGCATTGCGCAGGTTCAAGCACGTCACCAGAGGAAGGGCCAGCGTCTGCACCTGCTGCAGTCTTGGTGTTGAGTGAGCCTGATGTGTCCACACCACTTCCCATTGTTCCCAAGACAGTGAAGCCATTGCGACTCCCCAAGAAGTGGAAAGGCACCCCTCCACAATCTCCCATCCACACTGTGTCGCATGTCTGCATGACTCCACCTCCACGTGCCACTACACCACCTGGTCCAAGCAGCCGTCCGTTTTGCCAAAACACTGATAGGTATACCTCAGCTGTGCCTCCCTCTCCCCAGTCAAGTGCTCCAACTGGGCCCGACACACAGCCAGCTCCCAGTACGACTGACAGCCAAGTCTGAGTGTTGGTCGACCTCACACGCCTGTCTCTCACACAGCATGGCCTGTGCTGCACATCGTGACACCCCAGACTGTGTTGCTGACCATGGTTAGGGTACAGTTGCAGACATTCCCTGTGCATCTTCTCATGGACTCACTCTGCATTTTGTCCTGCCCACTGGCCTTGTCGTTCACTGCTGTGTGCCCCCTGCCTGTGCAGCTTCTCATGGACTCGCTCTGCACTTTGTCCTGCCCACTGGCCTTGTCGTTCACTGCTGTGTGCCCCCTGCCTGTGCAGCTTCTCATGGACATGCTCTGCACCTTGTCCTGCCCACTGGCCTTGTCGTTCACTGCTGTGTGCCCCCTGCCTGTGCAGCTTCTCATGGACTCACTCTGCACTTTGTCCTGCCCACTGGCCTTGTCGTTCACTGCTGTGTGCCCCCTGCCTGTGCAGCTTCTCATGGACATGCTCTGCACCTTGGACTGGCCACTGGCCTTGCTGTTTTGCCCCTGCCTGTCAGCTTCTCATGGACATGCTCTGCACCTTGGACTTGCCACTGGCCTTGCTGTTTTGCCCCTGCCTGTGCAGCTTCTCATGGACATGCTCTGCACCTTGGACTGGCCACTGGCCTTGCTGTTTTGCCCCTGCCTGTGCAGCTTCTCATGGACATGCCCTGCATTTTGTGCCTTGCTATTATCTACTCTTGTTGCCTATCTGTGCAATTTGTGAATAAAGACAGTTGCTCCTGTTGTCTGTTTTGTCAGTGTCCTTACTGAATAAAGTTCTTTTGCTGTGTGTATATGGTTTACTGTGCCACATGCTGTGTGTGCCACTTCAACCTTGCCAATTTCTTTACTCACTTACTCTATTTTTTGCAAGGGTGAGGGACTTCAGTTTTTCCTGACCCTGATACTTGTGTGGGCAATGTATTAGATTTGAGGTGTGATGCAGTTGTCATGGTTTGTTCATGTTGGCTGTGTTGTACGCATGTCAAGTTGTGGTGCACTGCCAGCTCAGAATGGGATTCTGTCCAGAGGATTGCAGGCATGCTGGCCAGGCTCATCATGTATGTGTGTTCTTATTTTGTGTGCCCAGTAGTGTATGTGTGTGGTCATCTTGTGATGGGCAGTCATCCTAGTCCCATGGGTTTCTTTCAATGTGTGCTCTTGGATGGTCAAGAAGTGTGCAGTGTGAAGGTCTTGACTTTGTCTGGAGTGTTGATATGTGTGTGCCCCTGCATTGTCAACTACACACATGTTTCACCCAGGATGTGTGTGCCTGTTGTTTGGATTGTTTATCCCTGTGGATGTGTTTGTATGCACATGTGTGAGTTGTATGTTGTGCAGTGTGCAATGTGTTTGTGTGTCCATGCAGTTGTGGCTGACTCCTACTTGTTATTTCTGTCACTTGTGAGTATGCAGTGTGTGTGTCTGTCAAGTCAGTGTTGTGTTTTGCTGTTCATCCATCTGTCATGTTACTATTTGTGTAGACAGTGCAGACCTGCTGATCCACACTGACATTGTGGTTGTGTTTTCTCATGCATTGCTGTCACATGGTGCCTGTTTGCCTCCAGTATGTGATGTTGTGTGTGGTGTCTTGCCATCCCCTATCTGTGCTTGGGATGCCTACCCATTGTGAGTCTGCACTCCCTCTATTTGTGTATGGTACACTCCTGCCATGGCACTTCACTTGGATGTCTGCTGTCCCCTTGTTTTACATGTGTGTGCCTCCCCATCACTTGATATGTGACACTGTGCTTTGTGGTGCAGTTCTTTGGACAGTGGCAATGTGCCACTCAGGACATTTCCCCAATGGGTTCTGTGTGATGTTCTTGGGCTGTTTGTCAATCATGTTTGCTCATATGCACTTCAACTGTTTGTGCTGCCCAGTTCCCTGGTCAAGTTGTTTCCACCTTTCTGTGCCAGACTTGTGCATCTGTTGGTGTTGTGTTGCATGTATGTGTGTTTGCTGTGGTAATGCTTCACTTCCTGTGTGTGATGTTGTCTTTGTGCTGTGCTGATTGGTGTTGTGTGGGTTCATGTTGTGTCACTCATTTCTGTGTGTGGCTGGTGTGCTTGTTGTGCAGACACTGCTTGTTGTGCATGCAGTGCTGTGGGGGTATGTTGCCTTGTCATTGGCTGGTATGCATCCACTTATGTCCTGCTGTGTTTGCTATGTGTTCTTTTTTGGCTGTGCATCTGTTGTTTGTTTGCTGTGGCTGTGTTTATCTGTGATGGTACACTTCTTGTCTGTGTTGTGGTATGTTGTCTGTGCATTGTTCCTGACTGATGGGGTTGTGCACTCCTGTTGTGTCTGTGCTCCCATTGCCTTTCCACATTTTTGCTGCACAGGGCATGTCTGTTCTTGTTGTGGTTCTGTGTGTGGGTCTGTTGGGTTATGTGTTTGTCTGTTATTTTTGTGCAGACATTGGTTCTGGCATCCCTGTGTGTATGTGATGTTTGTGGCTACCCCCAGGGAGTGTGACTGTTTGTCTGTGTATTGCCTGGACATTATTGCCACCCTTCTGTTTGTTTGACACTGGTGTTGTGTGCTGCAGATGTGAGGGGGTATGTGTGTGGATTCCTACTAGTGTTTGACAGTCCTGGAGTGTGTCAATGGGCCCTGTGTGTTGTGCTGCTGGAGTATTCCTGTGAAGTATTTGTATACATATGTGTGGCTGTTCACAGTTTGACTTCAGGGCCTTCCTTTCATCCTTGTGCCTATACATGTGTTGCCTTGCTGTCTCCTTGGGTTGTTGCACTGTGCTGTCTGTGGTTTGACTTCAATCACTACGCAAGCCATGTGTGATTAGGTGGGCTGGGGGTGTTGTTCCATGTTTCTTGTCTTGCATGTGCTGTACACATGCTTGGTGGTTGTCTCCTTGGCCTTCCATTTGTGTGCACCCCACTTTGGCTTTCCTGTTTTGTGTGCTCCATTGCTGGTGGCATGTGGTCTGTGTATGTGTCTGTGTGTCAGTGTGGGGTATGTGTGTGTGACTTGGCAGGCTGTGTGTCCAGTGAGATGTTTGTTCCTTGTATGTGTGTGTGTCCATTTGATGCTTGTACTGAGTTTACTTGCCATTGGTGTGGTGTTGTTGTGTGTGTGTGTGTGTGTAGCCCTGGCCCTGTGCTTCTGTGCTGTGTGTTCCTGTGCAGCCACTCCTGCTGTGGCTGTGTCCCTATTTGTTTTGTGTGTGGTGCAGGATGTGGTGTCACCTGGCTTGTTGTTGTGCATGGGGTGCACAGGGGTGGCACATGGCATGTCCCTTCAGTGGGGGGCTAGTGTGTGAGGGTGGAGTTGTGGCCCTGTGGTCTTTGTGCCCTGCCCATGCCTGGCACTGGCCCAGCCTTCTGCATTGTGCGCATGTATTCCCTTGTCTTCACCGCTGCGGTGACGTGGCCGTGACATTGCTGCACGATCGCGGTCGATGTGTGACCTGGATGCGGAGGGGTGTATTGATGGCAGGTGAGTCATGTGTGTGTGCACTTGGGGATGTGTTCCTATCCCCACCAGGGTATCTGATGTGGTTAGGGACCCTGTGCCAGTCCATGGTTTGTGTTTTGTGGTTGTGTGTGGGTTTGTGTTATTGCGTACCTGCGGCGGCGTCCGCGACGGTCCATGATTTTCTGGTGATGTATCAGGTTCAGCACCGGGAAAACGTGGAGTGCTGGGTCCATGGCGGTCGTGTCCGGGCGCTGTGGACTGGGTCTCTGGTTTCGCGCTCCGCTGTCGAGGTTCCGCCGTGTAGGATTGGCCGGTTTCTCCGCTGCGGTGCGACTGGCTGTTTGGAGCATCCTAATTTGTGGACCGGAGCGGACGTCATTCCGCACGGTGGTGTGTCTCCATTGGCTCCCACCGCCGCGCTTGCGGGCGCACTTTGATGGCGGTTCGCGTCGCACGGCGGCGGACGGGAAATGGTCTATGTTTGGCCATACTAATATGGCGGACCTGAGTACCGCTGCTCGCGGGCGGAGAAATGCATTTTTCAGCACCGCCAGCACCGAGGTGGTGCCACCACCCGACATCCTAATGGACCCCTTAGTTATTCATTTGTGGGTGGGAAATTTTATATTTTATTATGTATGTTTATTTGCTGTAAATACAACGTGTTAATTTAGATTTCTATGTGTTGGATTTACTTGGTTCCATTTTATGTTTATTTCTGAAGTTGTGCGTTGTGGTTTTTGATGTGTTGCATTTTAATTTTTTAATAGTAAGACTGATTTTTGTGTGTCAGTCTTATTTTCTAAGTTATTTATGTATTATGTTTTTTTTACTGATGTATACAAATTAATTGTTTAATAGTTAAAAATCCTTAAATTATTGCGGTGTGTTGGTTGGTGTGCAGGTAGCTGGGTGTTTTTTAATATGGATTTTGCTCTTGATTCTAAGTGGCATACTCCTTTGTTGTTAAATTCTAACTTTACATTGTAACATGTCCTGAACAAAAAAATATCCCTGTCTAACCTTGAATTTCATAAATATGCAAAAGGCTCTGAGGCAGTTGTATTCCAGATAATAAATGTTTTATTTAATCAATTCATACTTTTCATTGCTTGTTTTTTAACCTCTTTCATAATGGAAAACATCTCCCATATCAAGATGTCCACTTTCTTACAGCTGCTGACGTGATGCTGTTCTTACAAAACCTTTTCTTGTTCAGTGTTTATTGTGTTCCCTGACCCATTGACCCATCTCCTACAGGGGGACCTTACTCTTGACTTATGCATTATAGCATGTTCTACATTTTACTGGTTTGTTTACTTATTTTATATTTATTTTGGTTTACTTTTTCCTCGATTCTTTGTTGTTGGTAGCTTTCTTCTTTTTGTAGGGCTTCTATGAATTTGTAGATTGTAGGTTGGGTTCTCCCTAGTGTGGCTCAGAAGGCATTGTGGCTGCCGTCTACTGTGTTGTTGGTTTTGGCTACTTGAGCCGTGGTGGTGTCATAGACATTTCACCACAGTATTTGGAATTTGGGTTGACATCTGTGTCCACAGTGGTGCAGTCAGCCAACCCAAGTGTCTTCAAAGTAGTCCAAGGAGACTATGGGGCTGAATACAATACAGCCCGTAAAGACTCTGACCTTTGGTCGGAACCTTTAAGGCTGCATCTTAATGGGTTGGTCGGTTTACTTTCAGACCGCCTCATTATGTTGGAGGCGGTTTGAAAGAAAACCGGCCGGTCATTCCGGCTGGATTTCGACAGGCTCGGAGAACCCGTCCGCCAGTCAGAATCCCGCCTGTAATCTCAAGGGCGGGCCTTTACTCCCTTGAGATTACAATGCACGGTTTCCGACATGGTTTCCATGCCGGTCTGTCCAGTTGGAGGCCGAGGGGGCACCTATGGTGCCCCCCTGTTGATCCCTGCACCTTGTGGTAGGCACCTTGAGGTGCCTGCCACGCGGTGCAGGGAGGAACTGCACCTCCCATTTCACTATGGGAGTATTCATTACGGCCGGTTTACAGCCGTAATACATGCTCCCATTGTGAAATATAGGAATGCTACCGAACAGTGTTTGGTCACATCCTAATGAGGCAGTCGGGACCGCCGACTGGATGTTCGGTCAGTCCCATGACCGAGTCAGTGTCGGGCGGATTCCGCCCGACATCATAATAGGCCCCTTAGTTTGTGTTAATTTTGTTGATAAAATGGATTAAGTAGTATGGATAGCTACCTCTGTTAAAACTAGTTTTTTTATTTCAAAGGCAAACTGGCTGTTTGTTGCATATTCTACCCTTAGTGCAGATTGTTGGAGATGTCTCCAAATGCTTTGATATGATAGAAACAACCTTGAATGGCTGTGTATGGATACAATATAAGTATTGTTTGTATCATGGCTCGTGTGGAGTAGTCGTTTGTTTTCATTTTAATGTGGTTTAGACTTTGCAGTAAGTGCTACTTTGTTTATTAGGTAGCAAGGTGCATATGAGGGGTATATTAGTGTTTTGATATTCACTGTGTTAGGTGTATATCTGAGTGAATGGTTCAGGGTGCATTTTCAATATTTCATCTATCATCCATGTTTGACTTGGGGCCTTATCACGAGTATAGTGGTCCTGGGAGCCCCGTACTCACTGTGGCGATCTGACCACCACCACCTGTCTGCTGTATTACGAGTTTAGCGGTGGCACAGCCACAAGACCGCTGCTTCCGCCAAACCCGGCACCACCAACCATATTACAACCTGCATATCCACCGTCCTTTTCATGGCAGGGACACTGCCATGAAAAGGGTGGCGGACTTGCAGGTATGGGGGCCCTAACAGGGCCCCTGGCTGCATCTGGCCCTGGGGGTACTTGCGGGGGCACATGTTGTGCCACCTCTGGAATTTCATCATCATTCCTGCACATTGTGGCATGCACTGCATGGTGCATGCCACATCATGCAGGAACGTGCTGCAGGCACTTTCATGGCAGCGGTATGCTGTTGAGCCTCTCCTATGAGCCTAACACACACGCCGCTGTGAGACGACTGCAGCACCGCCCACCCTGGATTAAACTCATAATCCAGTGGGCAGACTCACCATGGGCTTGGCGGTCTTCCTGGGATCACCGCAGTGGCGGTCCCATTGGAAGACTATCAAACTCGTAATAAGGCCCTTTGTCTTAAAAAATTATCTGCTGTAGCAAATATAATAATGCGTTTGTCGTGATTAAGGTTGTAATGTAGGAGGAAGTGTTCATCATTGTGCGATGGTTAAGTGTTTAGGAATTCAGATGCCTTGATATCCTCTAGGGGCAGCAGGAGTATCACTGGTGTCTTTTTTGTTAGTTCGTGCTATTAAACGTTTTAAGTGTTTATATGTGGTAGCTGACCTGTGGTGTGTTCGGGGACTTTAGAGAGTATATCATATGGAAGTTTAGTAGTGGGCTCTTGGGAACTAGTGCTTGTCTCTTTTAAATCGTATATTACATGCCTTACTTCAATTTCTGTGACATTTGGGGGGTGGTTGTGTTGCCTGATGTTAATAACAACATCATTTTTCAAAGTGGCCCTCCCATAACAAGCATTAGAGTAGTATTTTGTACATTTTCAGTTAACATTCTCGGTGCTTTCTTAGCTCTAAGTGTCACCTTTCTGCAAGAGTAATGGTTTGCCTTTCTGTGATGTGATATATCTTGATCTTTCTGTCATTCTGTCTGAAAATAGTTTTATAATACTGTTAAAAATTGTGATAAGGTGGCCAAGACCTTGATGGGATAAGACGCACGCAGCTTGGGCTCCGTCCTCCGGGGTCGGCCTAAAGCTTAATTAAAGCGCTCAAAAGCACGGGGGGTGAGGTCAACACCACCCCCCTTGACCTCCTGAAGCACGCAGTAGCCTGGGGACCGTGTGCGGAGACTCAGACCGTCCGGACGGTCCCGGGAGAGAGGAGACGGCTCGTAGATGGGGACCCGCCCGCCATCTTGCCAAGTGCCACGGAGGCGGTCCCGCTTGCAGGGGAGCACGTAACCTGCCTTGCGCTGAGCGGCGGGGACTGCAGGGGGGTGCCTGCCCGCTCCGCTGATCCCGCTCCTGACAGAGGACTGCGCGGGGGACCCTGAGCGGCACTGTGAGCGGCCCGAGACGTTGGAGGTGGTCTAATGTGCGGACCCTGACCGCCATTTTGTGTGGGGCTGCGAGAGAGTGGCCTGCACCCGGCTGGGGAGCGCTCCCTTGATCTGCCGTCCTCCGTTCCTGAGGCCTGACTGCACCGGAGATCCTAGAGCGGGGAAGAAGACAACTACGAGTGAGGTGAGGAGAGACAGGCGCTGGACCCGGGGGTGGAAGGACACGACGTGGGAGCGAGAGCCGACTGCCAGCTGCTGGGAGCGGCGGGGGGCCCATTTCCCGGACATCCCCCCCACCAACCCCCCCCAGGTGGGGATGCACCGCTGACCCCCGATACCTGGCCGAGGAGAGAGAGACCAAGCTGCGCCCTTCTGGCGCCCTGCTAACACCGAGATTTGGGACTCCTGTCCTGCTGCGCGGTGGCGGCCTGCCCCACGGCACCCTTTTGGCTAAATCCTAGGGGCAGCAACGGGCCTGCTTTGCACGACTCTGCATACTCTGCTGCATGCCCCCTGCCTCGCTGAGCTGAGGATCGATCTCTTCCCTTACTGCCCCCTGCCCCTGGCACCTGGCTATATTGAGGGCCCTGGGTGATTTCAGGGCCTGGACGGGGATATCCGGGGCGGCCTACAGGGGGCTCAATCCGGCTCTGTGGTAACCCCGCTTCGCCCACCACACCGGGTGGGGGGAAGACGAATATGAGCCAGGTGAGGAGAGATCGGTGCTGACCACCCCGGGGGAAGAGGGACACGCCGAGGGAGCGAGAGACACTTACCTGCTGCAGAGAGCGGCGTGGGATCCCCCCTGACGCCCCTCGCCTCGACCCACCCGGTAGAGACACATCGCTGGTCCCCCGATACCTGACCACAGGGGCCAAGCTGCACCCTATTGACGCCCTGCTGACACTGAGGCCTGTGACTCCTACCAAGCTGCGCGGCGGCGGCCTACCTCACAGCAAGTTTCTGGCCGAATCCTAGGGGCGGTGGTTGAACTGGCTTGAGTACCTACGCGCCCTCTGCTGCCTGCCACCTGCTTCACTGCTGCCGGGGGGGGACAAGGGGCTTGGGCAGTGCGTGGACTGTCGCACTACGCTCCCCTGGGAAACTGAATGCGGACAGCTCTCATCATTACTCTTGTGCCCCACACTTGCCCCGCGGCGCCTACCTTCGCTCTACCCCCTCTGGGACTGGAACGCTCCCGGGGCTGAGCTTCAGCTGGCTGTTTGGGCTGTCCATTCCGGACTGGGTCTTGGCCCTCTTCCACGCCACACATTAACGGTGCCTCCATTGCGCGCTAGCAGAGCTGACTCCTGACGTCTCCGGTGGGGAGATTGGACCTACCCCTTGCGGTCCTCGAGCCGCTCATCTCACGCTTCCTGGGCCGTCTGTCCGGTGCTACACTGAGCCCTGCCTGGCAGAGATCCGACCTGGTGGTGCTTTCTCCTGTGTCCACTGCTCCTGGGCTGTCCTGGGGTGAAGCTGGTGGAGCCCCCTACCTGGTGGTGGGCGACACCTCGATTGGGAGACACCTCCACCTCTGGAGATATGACTAAACCCAAAGCAGGGAAAGCCGTTGCACAAACACCTTCTAAAGACACTTCAGTGGTAGACCTATGGAATAAACATACATCGGCGCCCTCACAGGAGGATCTCACAATGGACACCAAGCAGGCGACGTCCGATAGTGCCCCTATCACGCAGGCCTTCATGTCCAACTTCCTTCAAGAAATAAAGTCTGAAATCTCATCTCTCAAGCTGGAGGTCAAAACATGCCTGGCGGACCTTCGGCGGGATGTCACAGACATCGGCACTAATGTGGACGACCTGGAACGGACTCTCGACTCGCGCACAGAGGACCAGGAGGAACTATGGCGTAGGGTCTCCACACTCGAAGAGCAACATATAGAACTCCAAATCAAACAGGAGGATTTAGAAAATAGGAGTCGCCGGAACAACCTCCGCATAAGGGGCGTGCCGCGGGGCGCAGAGGGACAGGACATAACGACCTACGTCGCGGACCTCCTTCACACAGTGCGAGGGGATGATGGCTCCTCACCTCCAACATTGGACCGCGCCCACCGGGTGGCCCCCCCCGCGTGGCAACACCAACCTGGTCCCTGACATCCTGACCAGGGTCCATTTCTATAAGGAGAAAGAGGCAATCCTACAAGCATCTCGAACAGTTGAGACACTGACATATGAAGGACACAATATACAACTATTCCAAGATCTGTCCCCCCTTACCCTGCGCCGCCGCAGGGTCTTCAAACCAGTGACGGACAAACTGAAAGCATCTAATGTCAAATATCAGTGGGGCCACCCCTTTGCTTTGATCTTCCACTGGGAGGGGAAACGTAGATTCACGAGATCCCTTAAGGAAGCACTCCAAATTCTTTGCATTTCGCCTGGAACTCCGCCCCCTCCCCAAGCATACCGAACCGGCTTCCCGGATCTCCCTTTGCCCTGAATGGTCGAGGGTGCGACCCCCTTGCACTAGGTCCTCTAAGGCCAACATGACATCTCTCCAAGATAAACAAGACATCATTCATCACCTGAAGACAGTGGAAGCCTCGCAGTCCTCAGCTCAAGGTGCACCGCGGTCCGGTCCTTCCTCCCTTTCTGGCTCGGGCACTGGAGATTGAATTGTACCTAACTAAGAATCCATTGCAATGGAAGAGACTTTCTATCTTCACCCTGCTGAACTGGAACTGATTGTGCACATGCATACCTGCCCTAGTACCTACTGTTAAAAAGTTTGTTTACCTGAAATGCATACTCTCACGACTAAAGGTCACTATCGAACTCACCTAGCTGCTATACCTCCCCAGAGGCACACACATCCATATCACCCCCTGCCCCCGACGGCGCCCCCGGTCCCCGCCATATCTTGCACCCTATGAGCCTCGGACCAGGCTCGGTTGAGGGGAATGGAGAAAGTTTCTACAGAGGGCCCAATACCCCCCCACTACGGATAAAGCAGCCTGACCACTGGGGGACGGACGCTGCGTACACCGAGCAATTCCACGGCCCACCCCGCCATTTCCTTAGTCCCCAAGAGGAGTGACTCCCTCAGAGCCGCCCTGGTTCTCACCAGTGGGCCGCTCCTGGACTGGAATGGGTTTTTCTGGCCCAGTTGGCTTTTTGGTAGTTCGACCTTTCTGGTCCTTTTTGGTTATTCCTCTCCTATATTTCTTTCTCTCTTACTTTTCTTTCCTTGGATCCTTGGGGAGAGGGTCCACACCTGCGGTGCTGACTCAGCTCTATGGCTGGACCCCCGGAGACTCTCTGAGACAGGCCCCTTCCTTTCTTGTTGGAACGGACACCTCCACTGCCCACGCTTCCTAATACGATTATCACTAACATATTGGACCCAGAACCCAAAGAGGGAGGGAAACAATACCCCACGACCCTGTAAAAGCGTGTTCCACCTTGAAATGACTAATTGCTCCTCTTAAGTGTATCTCCCTAAACGTTAAAGGTTTAAACACCCCAAACAAAAGGCGGCAAATATGGCGATATCTTCTCTTGCACGACCCAGATATTATTTACCTCCAAGAAACCCACCTTTACGCACAGATACTTCGCGCATGTCCCACCCTAAGTACCCTCTGCAATCCTGGGCATCCGCACACACCAAGACGGCGGGGGTAGCTATTCTCTTCAAAGTAGGCCTCTCGGTGCAAATTACGCGCGCCACACGGGACAAAGAAGGTCGGTTCCTCAAGCTGGCGGTCACATTGCAGGGTAAACCGCTTACCTTGCTCAACGTATACGCACCTAATCAAGTGCAGGATGCCTTTTTGCGTGACCTGCTTCGGTCCCTACTCCTTTGGGAACCCAATCCCATCATTTTTGGGGGGCGATCTCAATTTGGTATGGGACCCTGGCCTGGACCGCACTACCTCGACCTTTCAGGGAACAGGGGCTATGTCTGCAATACTTAAACACGATATAGAAGCTCTGGGCCTCATTGATGCTTGGCGCTATCGGGAACCGGAAACACGGGACTATACTTTTTATTCACATGTCCACCGCTCATATTCCCGTATTGATTACTTCTTTATATCCCAATCCCTCATTCGCTCCTTGGAATCTGCGGAGATCTCGGACATATCTATCTCCGATCATGCGCACCTAGAAATCACACTATCCGCTGTGGGCAGACAATTGAATTCTGCTCCCAGATGGCGCCTTCCTCCCCACGTCCTCCGCGACCCAGTGGATGTGGCGGAATTGAGACAGGCCATACAATCTTATTTTACCACTAATGACCTTCCGGAAACCCCCATACATATTCAGTGGGACGCTTTTAAGGCCACGATCCGGGGCACTATTACCTCTATTTCCATAGCCCGCAGGCGGGAATCCCGCCTGGTGGAAGACAAACTCTCTCGCGATATAAAAGAATTAGAACGACAAAGTCATCAGACGCCATCTCTCCCAACGCGAAGGAAACTTGCATCACTTCGGGGCCAGCTTAAAGTCCTTCGAGTGAATAAAGCGGAACAGTCCCTTCTGACCCTCAAACAAAAATATTATGGAGGGGGTAATAAGGTGGGTCCTATGCTAGCGCGTCGCCTACGCCTCCAAATCTCCCGTGGCCACGTCTCCAAGATCTCCTTGCCGGGAGGAGAATGGGCCATCTCAGAACGAGCTAAGCAGGCGAAATTTTGCAGGTTCTTTTCTACCCTATATAGCAAGGGAGATACTTGTGTGGAACAGATAGAGCCCTTTCTGACCGCTTGCCCCTGGAAGCCAATCACCTCCTTTTATAAACAGCAACTAGAAGAGCCCATCACGGCAACTGAGCTTCAGAAAGCTTTGAAGAGCATGCCAATGGGGAAATCGCCAGGTCCCGATGGCTTAACGCTGGCATTTTATCGCCTCTTTCTCCCGGAGATCCGGGCCCATCTGGTACGTCTCTTTAACTCCTTTGCAGAGACTGGATCTGTGGCCCCGACAATGGCCGAGGCGGAGATCGCACTCATCCCTAAACCAGGAAAGGATCCCACCGCATGTGCCTCGTACAGGCCAATCTCTCTATTAAATGTAGATGCTAAGCTATACACTAAAATCCTAGCACAACGTCTGGCTCCTCTTCTCCCAGGCCTCGTTGAGCCTGACCAGGTAGGCTTCATACAAGAGCGACAAGGAGCAGATAATATCCGCCGCGTGGCCCATCTGGTGCAAAAAGCCTCCCGCCGCCATATACCCGCCTTCCTTCTCTCCCTTGACGCCAAAAAGGCTTTCGACCGGGTCGACTGGTCCTTTCTCAGGGCGGTCCTCCGTCGTATAGGCCTCGGACCGCTCATGATCACTCGTATTATGGCCCCATACGTGGCGCCCACCGCACGTATCCGCCTCAATGGTCTCCTGACGCCCTCCTTCTCCATTCACAGGGGCACGCGTCAGGGTTGCCCGCTCACCGCTCCTTTTTGCACTCGCGGTGGAACCTTTGGCGATTGCCGTCCGGAGGTCGGAGGACATCCGGGGCATCCGAATGGGGGGTTGACCACAAGATTGCTCTCTTCGCAGACGATCTCCTCTTAACACTTACAGACCCAGCGACATCTCTTCTGGCTCTTCTAGATGTACTCGCCCAGTTTGAGCTGATATCAGGTCTTAAGATCAATCTCCCTAAATCGTATGCACTCAACCTTACTCTTCTCCCCCAGCAACTGGAGGACTTGAAGGATGTTAATCCTTTCCAATGGGCTCCAGTCTCGATTCGCTACCTCGGCATCAACGTTACGGCTGATATGGACCCAGGCAAACTGGCCGACCTGTAGAGCTTCAATACGAGCTGAACTCCGTCGTTGGAGGTCACTTCCCATCTCTTGGCTGGGTCGCCTTAATGCAATTAAAATGTCAATCCTCTCGAAAGTCCTGTATCTCTTTCAGGCACTCCCCACACCGATTCCCCATAGGGACATCCTAGGCCTTCAGAGGGAGATAGGCGCATTTATCTGGAGTGGGGGAAGATCGCGCCTTTCCACTAGAGTTCTAATGCTACCGCGAGACCGGGGAGGGCTGGCTTGCCCCGACCTACTCGTCTACTACTGGGCGACACACCTACGCTATATATCGGAGTGGTCGGTTCGTGCAAGTGAAAAACACTGGTTTCACATGGATAGGGCTGTAGCCTGCCGCCCGCTATGGGACTTGGCCTGGTTGCGGAGGAACGCCAGGCACCAAAGTGCCTATATCGCTACTCCCACGAGGACGGTATTGGAGATCTGGGATAGAATCGCAGTATCCCGAGGCCTTACCACATTTCCTTCCCCTCTCACACCTTTGGCGCTTAACTCGGACTTCCCCCCAGCTCTCCACCCCTCATCCTTTTCAGCGTGGACGGCTGGTGAATGCCGTATTATAGAGCAACTGTTTGCGGAGGGAACGTTCAAACCATTTGATGAATGCAAGGAAGACTTTAATCTCCCTAGAACCGCGCGCCTAGAATACTTTCAAGTGCGCCACTGGCTCCGAGCCCCTTCATACACGGACGGTGCCACGCGTCGGCCTACGCCCTTTGAATCACTAGTCCGCTCTTTTGACGGAACCCGAGGGTTGATCTCCCGGACTTATAAGGTTCTTCAACATTCACACGCAGTACCTCCACATACCTACCAGCGACAGTGGCAGCTGGACCTTGAGAATGATATCCTCCCTGAGCAATGGGAACAGCTGTGGAGAGATATCCAGCGCATTTTTAAAAGCATAACACAGCAGGAATCAGCATATAAAATCATGACTCGCTGGTACTATACTCCCCTCAGACTCCAGAAGATGTTCCCTGGATTTGCCCCTCTCTGCTGGCGATGCCTGGCAGCCCAGGGCTCCTTCCTACACATTGGGTGGACATGTCCACTCATTCTCCCGTTTTGGAAGGAGATACTGAATCACGTTGGGGAAGTGGTGGGGTTCCCCCTACCTAACGACCCGGGGATAGTCATTTTGGGCATTCGACCAACATCTCTTAAAGCAATGACGCACACGGACTGGTGCTTAATTTTTCACATGCTTGCTGCTGCAAAACAGGTCATTGCATTACATTGGAAAAAGGCCTACACTCCTCCAACTTCGATATGGCTCACACGCCTTTGGCATGCCATGGCGATGGAACTCCTGTCCCACAGGTTGGCGCACACTGATGCTAAATTCCAACGCACCTGGCAGCCCTTGGTCCTACACCTTTCGAGGTTGGAACACGCTCGATCCGTCCCCCCCAGCTTGAGAGCCCTTCAACTTTTTGACGATCCTATACTCCCAAGAGGGGAAACCTACAAAAACGACATAGGCTGACATGGGAGGGACCCCTATCTTACTTGACACCTCCCACTCTAAGGTCACAAGCCCGTGGTTCATGGGGCCTCCCCTTCCTCCCTCCTCTCCCCGAGCTTCCTCCGACCCGGGTGACGCAGCATCGCGCCCCTCTCCCCACCTTTTTCTTCATCTATCCCTATGTTCTTTATATTCGTCTATTTTCTATCTTCTTCGTTTCTCTCTCCTTTCCTTATTTTTTCTCATACAAGCCAGCAGTCCTGAAACTTTCTTTTAGAAAGCCTAATCACAAACACCATGGACACCACTGGGTTCCGATGGTCTCAACATGGGCGAAATTGGTCGGTGCGCGTCATGCCAGGGCCAATCCCTACCGTGAAAGTGCCTCTAATCCGGGTCTCCAGACCCACGTGTACCTGTGGCGATCCCAACAACCATCCTGAGGAGCGCCCAACATGACACATGGCCACACCACTCATGCCTACCACTCCAGAGCCATCTGAGCACGGCATCTTACACCACCCGACATACTTTACTTTCTGAATTCCCCTTGGCCCTGCAGCAATGCGCACCAGGCTAACACAGCCATAGACGTCCTCCTGGCATGGATTGCCTGAATTTTAATGCCACTAGGGCAACGATCGCACGCAACCGGCCATACTCCTGTTGCGCCGGATGCGCCAAATCCCTGGCCATGCATTCCTCTGTCAAGCCTTGCTCGTTGACCTCTATAGTTCGCCTACCCTAGGCCATCAACATATACGACGCCATCTGCCTCCAATGTGATGCCCTATTATGCCTACCACTTGGTAACTGCTGTGCTGAATTTTCTTTTGTTATGTATAAAAAATTAATAAAAGAGATTTGAACAAAAAAAAAAAAAAAAATTGTGATAATGTTACTCTTACTTTGCAAATGTACATAAAATATTACAACAATCATTTTGCATTTTATACTTACATATGCGTTGTTGATTATAATTGTATTTATTTTTTTCAGTTTTCCTTTGAAGGTGGATCAGGTGGTTTGTTTTCTGTTGGGAGGGAGGGTAGTGTTACTTTTATTTTAAACATTTATTTTTGGATAGTTTTTAGGGGTTGAGGACTTTTACATTTATTTTTTACATTAAAGATTTAACTAATATTTAGAAGTGCTTTCATTTTACTTACATTTTATGTGTCTTTCTCCAGGGGTTCAATTGTTGAAATTTATTTGTGGTTCTATAAATTGTAGATGGTGCTTTTTCTGTAGTACTTAAGGTTTGATAGATAAATAAAAATAGAGATTTTGGTTAGTTATTTGTATTTTTAAGTGTTTTAAAATAAGTAACTTTCAACTATGTTGAAAGAACCTCTTTACTTACTTGTGATGGTAGTTGTATATTTTCTTCCAGTTTACCTTTTTGTTTTTTTGTTGGAAAACTGGCAGAGTGTCATTCATTGTCTTTTAGCTTTAGTCTTTTTGGTGTGGTTAGTATTAAAATGTTCCGCTCTTTTTTATATTGTATTTTTAATTAATGAAAAATGTTTATTGGTTGGTTTGCTTTTAAAGTTGTTTTTATTGGTTAGAGTTCATTGAGTTAGATTTTTTTTATTGGATATTACATTTTATGCTGGACGCTAATACGTGTTTCTGTTGTAATGTTTGATTTATACTTCTGTTTCTGTTTTTTGTGTTACTGTGGTATTTTTATATTTAATTTTATTAACATTTATTTTTTATATTACATCAATTGTAGTAAATATTTTTGGTTTGGTAATCATTTGATGTTTTGAAATGTTTTTTTTTAACTGTTTGAAGTTTATTTTATTGTTATAAAATGTACATAATGTAGTTAGGCCTTTATTAATGTATGTAGAGTTGAATATTTCATTTATTATATTATTGTGTAATATTTGGCTTTGTGTTTTGTAATATTAGTGTACGTGATATTGTGTGTTTCGATATTTTTGTAATTTTATATATTTATTTATATGAAACCATATTTTTGTTTCCGATATTTGTGGTTTTGATATTAGTAGCAATAAGTATTTTTAACTGAGATATTTTGGTCAACGATATTTGTGTTCATGTTAATTAAGTATAGGAAGGCAAAATTTCTGTAAACTATATTTTTTGTGATATTGTTTGAATCAATATTGTTTTCAACATTATTATTATCTTTGCTTCGATCCTATTCCACTTCGTTACCTAAGATTATTCCTAGCCCTCATCTAAAACATAACTTTCACCCCAACTCTAAATCTAACTCTCGCCCTAGCTCTACCTCTGTCTCTAATCCTGAGCACATTGTAAACCTAACATTATTCTTAATCCTAAACCTTGCCCTCACTTTGATCCTTGCCCTATGCCTACCTCTCACCCTACTTCTTACCACAGTCCTAACCCTGATGCTATGCTGTTCAGGGTACATCTATTCAAGCCTATCTCCTTTCTTTCCTTTCTTATTGTTTGTGAGGAATCGGGTTGTTGGTTAACTGGGGGGGGGGGTGAGCCCTGGTCAAGCAACAGCCACAATCCCTTGCTTGGAGAACCACAAACAGCCACTAAATTAACCTGTGCTTAACCCTGGATAGCTTGGCACAAAAAGCAGTCAGGCTAAACTTAGAGGCAATATGTAAAGTATTCATGCACCAAATAAACAGTAATAAAGTGAAAACACAACACAAGAAAAATCCCAAACCAATTTAGAATAATGGAGTAAATTTTAATTTTGACACCAAGACCATAAAAATCCAATCAGTAGAACCAGAGTTATACATTTTTAAAGAATAAACTGTAAAATAGCCCCTAAAAGATAAAAGCGCCAACCACAGACATTTGGTCGCCCTAGACCGGGGCAAAGTCAAAAGTTAAGGCCAACTGCAACGGAGCGCGGGTCAGATGCAAGAAGTCGATTGGGCCCGGTCAGTGCTTACCTTCGGTCTTAGAACATTTATTTTTGAAGATAAAGTGTTCCAGAATGTAGAAGATTAGTGGGACAAGGCCACAGAAATGTCTGAGGAGGGTGCATTGTCGTTGGATAGCCCTGGAGCAAAGCTGTGGTGAGATTTGTACCTGTTGACTTAGCCGTTGAGAGGGAAGTCGAAAATCTCTGGCGGAACAAAGCAGGAGGCCGTAGCCGAAGATAGTTCCACGAGGTCTGATAACCCTTTGCCAAAAGACCACTGAAATGGATTTGCTGCTGCAGAAAAGAACATAGTGGGAGAAGCAGCAAAAGTCAATTCGACCAGCGCTGCAACTCGGACGTATAGGCGAGCAGGTTGCTCCTGGTTTCCTCCTGGTTCTCAGAGTACTTTTTGGCCAAATTTTGAGTCCTCCATTTTAGAAAATGGCCATCTGGGCACCTTTAGCAACACAGCCAAGGGCCAGGAGTGGATGGAGACCTCTTGGGGTCCAGGACTCACCCAGGCTGGGTCCAGTTGTGGTTTCAAAATGGTGAGAGCCTGTTATGTCCCTGTGGCTCTGAAAAGGGGGCCAGCAAACCAGCCCAGAGTCACTTCTGGTAGTCCTGGTTGCAGGTTTAGATGCAGGGCTCAACAGTATGGCTGGCCTCTGAGGGTTCAAGGCAGGCTCCAGGCAGCAAAGCGGTTCTTCCAGGTACAACAGCAGTCAGGCAGAGTACACAGTAGGTCACTGCACCAGGCAGTCCTCTGAGAGTCCTTCCGTAGGTCCAGGAGTGAACTGAAGAGAGGGTCTGGGAGCCCTATTTTTATACCCTGGTGCCTGCTCCCGAAGTTTCTGAAAAGATCCTTTGAAGTTCTAGGAGTTTCCTGCCTCTCCTGGCCTGGCTCCAAGCTGGCTGCACTGACAATACAGGGTCATAAGGCCTATTGTGAGGAGACAGGGCACAGCATATTCTGGTGCAAGTGGGGCTGTGCTCAGCTCTGCCCACCCATCAAGCCAGTTAATGGCCTAATGAGGCTCAGATTATCCCACTAGTGTGTGACTGTCTGGAGGGAATTCACAAAGTCTAACTGTCAGCTACATCCAGTCATATGACCTAAGACAGCTGCAGGAATAAAGGGCTGAGGGCAGGAAAATTTCAACTTTCTAAAAGTGGTGTTTTCCAAATTGTAATGATAAATTCAACTTTACCATGAGAGAGGGTTTATCATTGCAACTTCATAGGTATGAAAAATGACATATCTACCCCCTCTCATTTAGGAATTAAAGCTTATTAAATGTAATAAGGAGTCCCCAATGTTATCCTATGGGAAGGGTAAGCTTCACAGTAGTAAAAAACACATTTGGGAGTTTTTCACTAGCAGGACATGTAAAACTTAAACGTGTATGTGCTACCTTTTAATTACACAGCACTCTGCGCTATGGGCTACCTAGGGCCTACCTTAGGGGTGACTTATATGTAATCAAAGGGGAGTTTAAGGCTTAGCCAGGGGGTTTAAATGGCAAGTGGACATGGCAGTGGGACGCTGCCTTCAGGCTGTAATGGCAGGCTTGGGACATGTTTTAAAGGGCTACTTAAGTGGGCGGCACAATAAGTGCTGCATGCCCACTGGTAGCATTTCATTTGGGTATATGATATACCGCTCTACAATTAAATTAAATTTGCCAAGCAGGTGTAAACCAATTACCATGTTTATCAATCTACCCATCTTTAAGAAAAATTAAAGACATGGTTCTTTCAACAATCCATATAAGCCAATGATTGTGGGTGCAGGCTGCCTGATCTAACATTGGGACACTCTCTGAGAAGCTATGTGCTGTATAAATTCATTAACATAACATAACATACCATGTTTAGGGGAGAGAGCTCTAGCACTTTAGCACTGCTTTCTACGATACGGGTGCAGTCTATCTGAGAAGCAGGATCCAGCACTATCAGCCTCAACGTGTCTTAAGGTCCTCGGGACAATCCCTGATGGTGATTCCCAAATTCACTCGTTCTCGGATTGGAGGTCGTTCCTTCCAGGTTCAAGCGGCCTGCCTATGGAACAACCTGCCCCTTCATCTCAGACTGACTCCGGACTTGCTGTCCTTTAGGAGACAACTTAAAACATGGCTGTTCCAACAATAATACGATGGTAGGTGGGTTGGGGTCCTGTCTGGTGGTTTTTGGAGATTAGCGCCGGGACACTCTTTGTGAGTATCCGTGCGCTTTATAAATCCCTTATTTCATTTCATTTCACTGGTCAGCAAACAAAAACGAATTTATCCATCAGGACTTGACAGCCAGACCCTAGCAGAGGTATTGTGGCTTCCCAAGAAACTGAAATGCCGCTAGCCTGGGACCATCTCTCTTGATACAAAGGGATATCCACTTATACCTCACCTCTGACCCGACACATGGTATTGTAGATTTAGCTCCAGGCCTGGAGAGATCTGACTTTCAGACATAGGTCACACAGGCATGCTACCGCCTAAGCAATTTCTATCTTAATAGGGAAATGTGCTCCTTCGAAGACATAAAGACAACCTACCGTATAGTCCTGAGAGGGGAAGATTCTACTATTTCAAATTCGACATTGAGTTACTCACCAGTACATCAGTAGCAGCACTTTGACCCCTTACATTTTTCGAGAATTCCCTTCAGGACCTAATGACATTCAAATACTTAATCTCCCAAATTTACTCTATGCTCAACACCAAGACTCAACATGAAAAAAATTTCATATCGGGAGAGGTGGTAAGAGGACATGGGAGTATCATTCGATGATAAGCAATGGGATAAGATTTACATTTGCGCAAACAATTCCGCATATAATGCACAAGGGAGGGAAACTCTCTATAAACTTCTATATAGTTGGAACTACACTTCCTGCAAGACTCCACTCTTTGACAAAAAAAATTCTGCAGAATGTTAGAGACATTGTGGAGGAACTACCATTATCTTTCATATGTTATAGTTCTGCCCTCGACTCAAGACCTTTTGGGAGACGATTCTAGTGACCATTCGCTGCATCAAGAGCATGAAGAACACTCCAGTTTCAAGACTATTTGGGGGCCAAATGGAGGACACTTATGCCCTATTCTTCTCTAATGGGCAAAGGGTTTTGCATCACCTACTGGTGGCTAAACATACAATACTGGGACTTTGGGGTAAAGAGCTCGCCCCGAATACCAATATGTGGCTGCAAATGGCTAGCATATGAGAAAATAGCATATGATCTAGAGAATAAATCCGACATATTCAATAAAATGTAGGACCCTGTCTTATCTGAACAAAGATAATAGAGACCTCTTGTCCCAGACAAGATCCCTCCTGGATGGAGACTCTTGAGCAATTCAATAACTATGTTCTGCGAACAAATTGTGATCCTAGATCGATATATAGTGGTGTCATGGAGTGCGGGGTTGTTTATGGGGGAGGGAGGAGAAAGGCCTTTTATTTAATTTTGTTATTTTTTACATGCATAGTTTATTTCAGGCAGGTATACCCGCCTTCTGTTGTACAGGTTTTAAAACCACAACAAAAAAAACATAAAAGCAGAATACATTACCAGTGATCTTTAGAAATGTAATGTTCAGAAAGGTGGAGTGTTGGACATAAACATCTAATACGTGTGTTAACAGCTTATCGATTTCTGATCTTCTACAGCAAAGTAGATTATGATTAACCTTACACACATTAAATGCATTAGAGCATGAATGCTACAAATTCAATAACTATCAGACAGACCAAGGTGGTACTCAGGTGCCAAGCATGGAGAATAATTTAGATGAAAGAAACACACAAAAGCATATTTTATAGTTTTCTTTAAACCGTGCCTTGTGCAAGCCTGTCTGTCTTGAACTGATTGCAGCCTAGCTGCACAATGCCCTAGGGACTTCCTAATCATGGACTACTGCTTGATGGGTGTGCTCGCTGAGGGAGCACACTTGATAAGAGGTCCAGGAAGAGTGGAGCAAACTGTTATGTAAACTCTCCTTGATCTGCTGACATCGGAGTAAGGAGTGGGGGCGCAGTAATGGATCCTTACCTTTCAGTATGGTTATTAACCATGTTACAAGAGAGTTTAGAAGTAATCAGCGTCGGATTGGTAACGCGGGTATCCGAAAACAGCTGTGGGCTGCTTTTTTGAGCAGCCTGGAGGGCCGATTTGGGCAGTTTCTGCGTTGTTCAATGCCGCCAGCGGCCCAGTGTATGCCTGAGGGGCCTTTATGGAGGTAGATGGGCGTCCATTAACTCCCTTTTATCAACGGCAGAGGTGTCACTCCCTTTCTCTCGCTGGGCCGGCCCATTAATATATGCATATTGAGCGGGGGCAGGGGGCCTGAGCAAAAGTGGCCTCACTTGTTTTCAGGTGTGTTTCACCAGTGTAAACTAATCAGTTCATTTTTTTAATCCCCCACCCCTTTTTTTTATAAAATTTTGCCAAAGTAGTGTTTTGCGGAAAGGCAATATGCAAATGTGGCCCACTTTTTTTTTAGCATGCCCGGGCCGATTTTCAATCCCAATCCAACACTGGAAGTAATCATCCATGCCCCAGCTATATGCAAGACAAAAGTTCTCTGATCAAGCAATTGCACCTCGATAATGATGACCCTCTTCATATGGATCAGTTTAAAGCTCTCACACATCTTCTCTTTACAGGAAAAGGTAGCACATTTCCTTGCTAATAAGAACATATATTGTGCATATTTTTTATCTAAGATTTTGTGTATTTAATTCTATGAGAAAGCACTAGATTTTGTTTCAGGAACAAATGCTTGTCAAGCATGTAATTTCTCAATCTATGTTGTTATGCTATGTGTATATGTATAGTGCCCAACTCACCTGTAAGGGTATCCTGGCCCTGTAGCAGAAGCTGTATGGGCTGCGCCAGGGTCGGGGCTAGCTGAAGTCAGTCAGTTTCTTGCGGAATCCAAGAACTGAGCAGGAGGCAGTGGCAGCTGGCACTGATCGGGGCTGGAGGTGGGTAGTAAAATAAAATAAAAAACTTACCTTATCACTGCGTCTCTCGTTGTCCCTCCTCGTCATCCCTCTGCTCTGTCAGGAAGCAGGACGCACCCAGGCTCCTCATTGCCAATCACAATGCTGCAATGCAGCGTTGTGATTGGTAAGCACTGAGGCTACCCTGAGCCAATCACAACGCTGCAATGCAGCGTTGTGATTGGTCTGAGTGACGTTTTTTGGCGCTCGGCCAGGGACTGTGGGCCTGGGCATGTTCTCCACTCAGGCTGTAATGCAGTCTGGGTGGAGAACATGCAAAGTGTGCATGACTGTTTGGCCGGCCTGTTAGGGCTGGCAAAACAGTCATGCACACTGATAACAGTGCATACCACTGCCTGTGGGTGCTTGTTATCCCCCCTGGCCCCACCCCCAAGACACAAAATAAAACGATAATAAACCACAGTTTATTATCGTTTTATTTTTTGTTTCTTTTTGGCTGCTGGAAGGGGGGGCGACGCTCCTCCGCCATAGCGGAGGAGCCGCCGCTGACAGGAGGCCCCTGATTTGCAGGGGTAGATCATTCCAGGCTTTAGGGGCAAAGTAGGAGAAGGCACGACTTCTGGATCAGCTTCTGTATATCGGTGGAGTATGCAAGGGATGCACGCGAGTAGAAGTCCGGCTGAGAGGAGGCGTCTGGTAGGTTTGTGGAAGTTTATGCAGTTATTGAGGTATGTGGAGCCAATGTTATATAAAGCTTTTTATGTGTGCGTGAGGAGCTCGAAGATTCATTTGTGGATTGGGAGCCATTGGAGCTCTATGAGATGCAAAGTGATGTGAATGCAGGGTGGAAGATGGAGGGTGAGCCTGGCCATAGAGTTTTGTGTGGTCCGGAGTCTTCTGGTCAGTTGAGCCTTGATTCCAGCATAGAGTGCGTTGCCGTAGTCCAGCTTGCAATGATATGAGAAAGGGCATTCTGCCTCAATTTATTATGACTGCCACAAATTCTGCAGAATGGGTTCTGCTGTCGGTTTGAAGGCCTGATACCCTCTACTTCATTCAATCATCGTTAGTACTGATAGAGTACCATTACGTGGAGAAATTATTTTGTTAACAGGTTGAAGTTACGTATTCAAGTTAACAGTAACCTATGAGCAATTGGTAAGACAATACCAGAAGGTTCAACTTCTTCAGTTCCAGATCATGACAGTTTTCCCAGTAGGGGAATGGTGAGGGATGGTATGAGTTTCTTATATCTTGCTACTGATTTGGCTAATGCAACCTAAGATCTGAAAGGTGTGATACCCTGATATCTATAAGAAATGATTGTCTAAGTTCCTTTATATTTTCTGCTTAACAAGGTACTTGTACTACAGAAAACATTGTTTCCTACAGATTTATTCATGTAGCATTTCACAAGTATTTGGATGCTTGGTAAGTCCGCTCAATAAGACAAATCATAATAAATTGTTTCTTTTATAAAAAAAAGAGCAAATGATTATAAATTCAAGGTGCTCCATGAAAAAAAGAAAAAGTGGTACTGCGCAGTGCACATGAGTTGTGTTTGAGGTGATCAAGTAAGCTGAACAATGAAGTGGAATTGCATGCCATTAACGCAGAGGATTACAAGAAAGTGATGTGCCTTCACCTTCAACTTAAAACTGGGGTGATTAGATCACAAAGAACTCTGGCGCTCATCCACATTGAACTGTGAATCTCATTTCACACTCTGGGGCATATTTCCTAACATTTCATGCAATGTAGCGCCGCAAGTGCATTGCATTGCTTGAAAGGGAGAGAGCAGAACTGCGCCATATTTTCAAACATATGGGGGGAGATTTAACAAATCTCCCCGCAATGCAACGCAGCCTCCTGTGAGGCAGCGCTGCGTTGTGCGACAGGGAGGGAGCAGGAGAGCGCCATATTTTCAAAGATATGGCTCTCTCCTCCCCTTTCCCTTGCGCCGGCGCTGATTATAGCTGCTGTGCGCCACGCACACACCTTAGCGCCATAGCGCTAGGGTCTGTGTGTGAGACTAGCATAGGTTTTGTACAGGAAGGGTACCCTTCCTGTACAAAATACTATGCTAGACACAAGGGAAAGTGTTTCCCACTTTGCATGCGTGCTGCACAGTGCAGCACGCATGCAAAGTCGGAAAAGGAAGGAGAAATGAAAGCATTTCTCCTTCCTTGCACCTGGTTTAAAAAGGCGCAGTTTTCTCACGCTAAACCCAATGTACTGTTTTCAGTAAATTGGGTTTAGCGTGAAAAACCTTGGGTGGTTGCATGGGAACGCCCATGCACCACCCTTGGTACGCCCCCATAGCGCTTAGTAATGCAAAGCAGCGCTATGCGCTGCTTCGCATTACTTTTACGTTATTTCCAGCGCTAAACAAGTTGGAAAGTTGATCAGGAAAAAAAGATTTTGCGCCGATTCGTGTCACTTTTGTGATGCAAACACAGCACAAAATCTTAGCAAATCTCCCCCTTGGTGCAGTTCTGCTCTCTTAGCACTGGTGCACTTGTGGCTGCCTAGCACCATCTCAGGCAGCCTTGCCTCATGCTGCAAGGGTGCCTGCGTTGTGATCAGGCTAGTTTTTGTGCAGGAAGGTATAACTTCCTGCACAAAAATTATGTTTTGAGGCTATTTCCTCTTCATATGTGGGCTGCAAAATGTAGCACACATATGAAGAATAAACGTGGGAATAAACGTGGGAATAAACGTGGAGAAATAAAGATATTTCTCCTTATTATGCCAGCCTCTGATAGGTGCACTATTTTGGCACAAATGCATGTTTACAAGTCTTTGAAAATATCAGTTTGTACTAAAATACGTGGGCGGATGCATGGGAACACCCATGCACCACACACACGTTACTTTTTTTTTTTTACAAAGTCACGCAAATCGGAATTTGCGTGTCTTTGTAAATTCCAAAACAGATTTTGTGTCGAGGCTGAACCAAATAAGTGACACAACCCCAACGCAAAATCGTAGTAAATCTGGGCCTCCGTGGGGTTGAGTGCCTCTCTATCAGTGGCATACAATTCCACTTTATGGAGGGTGCATCCTTTCATTTGTTCTGACGAAGACCCTTCTTTACAAGTTGTTTGCTTTTGAGTTAAAAAGTTGACGATACTTATGAACTTGGACTGTGGTAAATGATTATTGATTGTACATTGAGGACAGATGATGGGAATAACAGCACTGTTCTCTTTTAATTGCCAATTGCACCCAAGATTTCCATGCGTTTGTGTTGTTAAACTTCTTTCGTCGCCTCTGTCACAACTCAATCTGCTATTGCCATAGTATTATTGATCGAATTACGAGGCAATAATAATGAGTCCTGGGAACCTCAAACTACTTCTCCACCCATGTGCTATTGCTCAAAGGGCGTTAACCCCTTACGCCCCGCTGGTTTTCTGCTGGTTTTCTATTTCCTCATCGCCCACCGACTGAGACGTGCATTTTTTTTTTTGAAATTGTACAGAAAACTATAAACAAATTCACATCCCACTACAGGCCCTAACTTTTTGGTCCCTGATAAGATAATGCACATTGTTGAATGCTCTCAGACCTCTAGAGGTTTTCACATATATACAATGACATTTGCCACAGCATGCAATACTTCCCATTAACACTGTTTAATATACACTAGTGTTTGTACACTACCAGTGCTTTATTTGCAACGTCGTCACCATACACTATTGACCGTACTGGTGGTTCTGTTGAGATGCCCCACCCTGCCCACTGCCCATGCAGCTCCCAAAGCATCCAGCAGAAGCAGCTATGTAATAAATGTGACCCACCAGCAGAATCCTATAACATAGCACAATGCATCTTTAATAAAGAGAAGTACCCCAGACCTGCTGTATTATCCTATCAGTATTTATAATATGCATGCTCCCTGCCTTGACATAATAGCTCCAGACATCAAGCACTCGCTATTGACATTTATGCTCGATTTGCAGGTCACAGGTTCGAATCTAGACAAGATCATCTCAACTTTTCATCCCTTCAGAGGTTGCTAAAATGAGTGCCAGTTTCAAATGCGTAACCATAATTATATGCAAAAAAGCTCCATCTATAGAACTTTTAATAAAAACGCTATATATCCATCAAATTATCATTAGTTTTTGTGCGTGAGCTCATATGTTTACACGTCACCCTAGTATTTCTGACATTACTGAGTCCACTGTGTGACCCTAGTTGATGCCGGAACCTGCAGCCGTTTAACATTCACTTTAATTCAGCTCTTTACTTCCCCTTATGATATGTTCCTCAGTTATACAAACATGGCAGAGTATTTCTAAGCGCTGCACCTGCCTAATGTTGCCTTTTGCTGCTAGCTGGTTGCACAACTGCAGAACAGCATGATAGATAAATCAATATTCATTCATGTGCCCCATATTTAAGATTTGTACTGGCTTAACTACTCTTGTAATCAATAAGGAACACGCTTTAATTTTCCATTAGGAGTTAAACTACGTCGGAGTCTACAGGTACTATAATGTGTTTCTTTTAAACTGATAAATAGCACTTTATTTATTTAACAGTTCTTTGCTGCCTCCTTTCGGTTGTGCTGGGTTTAACATATTCAAAGTGAAGCTCTTTATATAAATTTGAAGTCACATTACATATTTTGTTAACTAACAGGCAGGTCTAAATGGAAGACGTTTAACTTGACTTTTCAGGAGCTATTGGGTTCAAAATTTCCAGCATCTATAATACGTGTTTGGATTTGCGTTTCTCCATCCAGAACCCTTCACCAGCACTGGCTTAAACCAGACCCGATGGTGTCCAATCAGTGTCTCGTTAAAGCCTCTGGAACAATACCTCTTGCTTGCAGGGCATACCCAGCACATCTACAAGATGCTACCACAGGCCAAGAGCTTTATGTATGAATGTATGCAGAAGGACAAAGACACCTGTACAAGGACATTTATCCTGCTGCTAATGTCTGAGCTTCATGCCCATCCATTTGCCTGAAGGGTAGGCATTTTAGAAGTGGCTCTACATAAGCCTACTAGAACCCACACAGAGCCCTAAAATCCTAGTTCCTACTAAGGTTCATGCATGAAGCCCAAGATAGCAAGCTGACTTATGTGTGTTGTTCGGTCTACAACCAGGATCTAAACTACCTATTAATAAACACCTATTGACTTGCAAAGGGACTATTAGACATGTTCAGGAGCGAAACCTGATATGTGGCATCCAAGGGCCTTGCATGCTTAGATACTGATCAGATCCTGAACATACAACATTTGTTTCTAAGCTGCTCACAAATCACACGCTCTGCAACGACATGGCTACAAACCACACATCATCCAGCTATTAATAAACCTACAGACAATGAATATAGGCATTCAGTTAATTCAGCTACTATTAGTTTACTTATTGCATATTCAGTGAACAAATTATCATAATGCATTGCACAATATAAGAACATTAAACGTACATATAATAAAACACAAGATATAAAACTCAGGTCAGCAGAAGTAGCAGCAATACATTTGATCTATGAAGAGTTCTCAGTGACTGATAAAGCTTCCTAGTCATGTTTAAAAGTACTCCAGGACATTAAAATACAAAACAACCTGCTAATGAATCTAATGACAAATAAATGCAGTCCTGATTGGTATAACCACAAGGGATAAAATATAAGCTGACAAGTCTTGGAATTAAATAGGAATTACACATAATAATATTTTCTGTAATCGATCAGTCCAAGGTAAACACATAAAAAAGAGGCAAAGGCCCAGCATCTGCCACATAAATACGATAAGTGGTCTTTAAAGCTGCCATACTCCACTCCCCATCAACTTTTCCTCAGTACAATGAAAAGGGTACTGCAAGTACTGATTACAACTTTTCTGGTACCGGTGGTGCCGTCAAATACCTTTACAGAATCAAACAAGAGTAAGTGGGTTGCAGTATTTGTCCCAACTGCTTCTAAGTGAGCGTAAATCTTGTTTAAAACTGTGATCGCTTTTATTTAAAATTTATATTTCTTTAAAAATGTATTCTGACTTCACCATATCTGGTCTGGCTCACAGTTACAAAGTATCTTCATGGACATCAATTCACGAAAATGCCTGGGGTAGTGGAAGTGACATCACTTACCATTTGACCTTTACTTTCACTCACAAACACATGCACACACATTCACTCATACACACTCTCTCCTACATATTCGCACTCACCCACAAGCATGCTCTCAACATACATTTAAAATAATTTTTTACTTACCTCAGCTGCCAGATAGGGTCATATTCCAGCTAATTGTACTCCATTTTTACAATAATAATGAATAATATTATATTATTACCTATTAATGTATTAAAAAAAAAATGGAGACAAGGAAAGTGAAAGTCCATATGGACGAGCTTCCCCTATGTGCCTGGCACTGATTTTGCCACCTCTGAGGCCAGGGGTCACAAAGGCAGCTCCATGGGTCACAAGGGGCAAGCCAGGGGTCACAGCTGTGACTCCTGGCATACCCTAAATGACATCCATGATTAGTTTAATTAAAAACAAAGTGAAGCTGCTTTTTTGGTTCCTTTCATACGCCTCCCATATTAAGGATTAGACAAACTGGGAACCACTAAGTCAAGTACTACATAAATTGAAGATATAGAGAAGGGATCATCAATAAAGCCACTAACAAACGCAGAATGCATTTTAAGACAAAGAAGCACTGGGGGCGCATTTATTCCTCACTCCACAGAAAAGTGAAATGCAATCAACATCTTCTTCAGTCAAAAAATACAGAAGACCTAACATTACATCGGCAACACCAACCATGCATTATCTCTAACGGGCACCCCTCCCAGTACAATCCCACAATGGCCATCCTTCAAAGCCCTATCTCGTTGAGCCACTCAACTCGTTCAAAGCCACTTTTCATGAGGATGATGCCTTCCCTCGTATTGAATCAAAGCTGCCACTGATGATGCTTTCTAAACCATACTCACCTTTGGCCATACTTCCTTCACTCAAGGCATCTTTCCAGAAGCTCTCAAAACAGGTCTATTCTCCAACTCCTAAAGTCACCTACACTAGACCCTAATGACCTCCCCAAATCCCAGCCCATCACTCACTTATTATTAAACAATATCATTGAAAAGCAGTCTATTTTTGAACTCTAAGATCACATAAATGCTATCCATCTCCTGCACAACAACCAGTCTGGCTTCAGATCACACTGCAGCATGGAGACCGCTACATTACACATTGGAGCCTATGCCCTACCGACCACTGATGAAGATTACCCCTGCCTCCTAATATTGCTGGACCTCTCAGCTGCCTTTGACAGAAATGACCATAACACACTCATACATAACCTGGCGTCTTGAATGGAATTCACCAGTAATTTCCTTCACTGCTTCTTCTCTTGCTTTTGAACCAACACCAATTTGTTCATATGGGCACCTCCACATTCCAAAAGCAGTGGTGGCCGGCATGTATCGGGGTGGTGGGGCAGGGAGCAGGTAAGGGGGAAGAATGTAAAAAGAAAAAACACTTACCTTTTCGCTGCGTCCCTCTTCTCTGCTCCGTCGGACTCGGGCCAGGAACCGGAACAGGAACAAGGAAGCATACTCCGGCTCCCCTGACCAATAACAATGCTGCAATGCGGCATTTTGATCCCCTGACCAATCACAACGCTGCAATGCAATGCAGCGTTGTGATTGGTCTGAGCGCCATGGTTCAGATCGGGACTGGGGTCCTGGGCATGTTCTCCACGCAGGCTGTAATGCAGCCTGTGTTCTCCACACAGGCTGTAATGCAGCCTGCGTAGAGAACATGCAAAGTGTAAAGGACTGTTTGGCCGGCCCCAGAGGGCCGGCCAAGCATTCATGCGCACTTGGAGTGGGCAAACCACTCCTCCCCTGTCCTGCTCTGAGAGCAGAGCAGCCCGCCTGCCCGCAAAGCATCTGGAAACAATAAAATGAGAATAACATTGAGTTGTTATAATTTTATTTTTCCTTTAGTCACACTGCTTAAAAGCAGTGGGCCGATGCTTCTCTGCCTTAGTGGAGGAGCCTCCACTGTCCAAAAGATCACTATCACCTGCAGAGTTCCCCAGGGTTCCATTCTGTCTCCTGTCATCTTAAACTTCTGCATGGAGCTGCTTGGTGCTCTACTCACAGACAACAGCATCAAGATTCACCAATATGCCAATGATCTACAACTCTACTTGAAAGTCTCTTCTGCTTCAGGCATCCAATGCCCCAGACACTGCCTTCACCTCATCCAGGCCTAAATGTCCAGTCCCTACCTGACGCTCCACCCAACCAAGACAGAATTATTTTTATTTGCCAAGAACAACAAACACAAAATAGCACAAACCTGGCTCAATGACATGAACAGCTTTGAACCCCAACTTTCACTGAATACCAGGTCACTTGGATTCATCCTGGACACCAACCTCACCCACAAGGAACTCACTGCCAAAAAAAGAAGGCCTGGTACCAGCTTTCCCTAATAAATAATGTAGTTTCTTCCACAAAGCAACTAAAAACTGCTGTACAAGCCTTCATTCTCTCACATCTTGATGGTCGTAGCGTCCTGCTCCATGCAGTGGTGGGCGGCATAGCTCAGGGTGGTAGGGCAGGGGCGTGTCGCGGGGAAGGAGTCACGCGGGGGGTTGGGGTGTGCAATATAACAAAAAAACTTGCCTTGCCATTGGGTCCTGCGTCTCTGCTCCTGCTCTCCTCGTCTTGGAACAGGAAGCACAGCCAGGCCCCACTGACCATTCGCAATGCTGCAATGCAGCGTTGTGATTGGTAAACACTCAGGCTCCACTGAAGAATCACAACACTGCAATGCAGCGTTGTGATTGGTCTGAGCGCCGTGACATGGTGCTCAGCCAGGGGCTGGAGGGGTGGGCATGTTTTCCATGCAGGTTGTAATGCAGCTTGTCTGGAGAACACGGAAAGTGCGCATGACTGGTTGGGGTGCCGACCAAACAGTCATTGCGCACTTAGGAGTGGGCAAACCACTCCTTCCCTGCCCTGCTACCAGATCAGGCCTGCCCGACCGCCCACCCGCAAAGCAGCACGAAGTATAAGATTATAATAACTCAAAGTTATTATCATTTTATCTTTCGTACTTTGCACTGCTTAAAAGCAGTGGAGCGACGCTCCTCCACCATAGTGGAGGACCCACCACTGGCTTCATGGCCTCCCAGGTTCCACACTGGCATCTACACATCACAGCACGTCTCATGCATGGCCTGAAGAAATATGATCACCTCACCCCCATCCTGATGGAACTCCATTGGCTCCCCTTGCCGGCCCACCAAACAAAGCTGTATCATTACAAAGTCATCACATCTGCTTATCTTGCAGATAAGTTCACCATCGCTGATGTTTTCTCAGTACACCCACAGCCAGGACACCATTAGACTGCAGGCTAAGAAGTGTAAAAAAAAAAAACAAGACAGCAGGCCTTTTCCATCTATTGCACCCAGGATCTGGACCAACATCCCCATAACCATCAACTCAGCATTCATTTTACAGTTACAAATGATAGAACAGTAATGAAATACAGGGAAATTTGTCTTTAAACAATTTTAAAACCATAGAGTAAAAAACTCTATTATATTTTTTTTAAAAACACAAATCTCCATTGTAGGATTTATCTGTTTTATTTTTAGGGTCCAAAAGTCATAGGTTTTAGTGGTCACCAGAAATCTGTTGTCAATGGACCAAGTAAACTTGTTGAAAGACCCACCAAAATCAAGATGGACCCCCCATATGCCGGTTGGCAATAACATCGATATTTTTTACAAATTAGTTATGTTAGATTTGGACAAATAGCTGACTCTCAACACTCACACATGGGATCGAAAGACAATCTCACCCAGACAGAAAGGAAAGCACTACAACAACTGATGGTAGATGACAGCATTACAATACGGGAGGCAGGCAAAGGTGGTAATGTGGTACTCATGAACCAGGTTGACTATGACAGTGAGATCATCTCACAACTTAGTGAGGTGGACTGCTATGAGAAACTATCCTCCAATCCCATCTGGACATTGACGAGTCTTATTAACCAGAAACTCAAGGGCTGGCACGATCTATGTTGATTAGACTTTAATGAGCACACTTACCTTAGAATAGAGCATCCCAGACACCCATACCTATATACCTTACCTAAGGTACATAAGAATCTCCCGTTCCCGCCAGGCAGACCGATTGTGTTGGGTATTGGTGGACAGACAGACAAAACTATCCGAGTATGGTGACATATTTTTACAACCACTGGTAGCCAATCTACCGTCTTACATTCGAGACACCAAACACATATTCAGCACGCTGAATGACATCACTTGGGACGATACCATGACACTGGTCACTCTGGACGTCACTGCTCTCTATACGAGCATAGAACATGACTTAGGTTTACAGGCATTAAGACGCATGCTCAACTCTCGCCCGGCTAGCCTTTGGGAACACACGGGCATGTTACTGGAAATGACACAAATAATTTTGGAGAACAATGTGTTCCTATTCAAAGGGTCATGGTACAGACAGATACGTGGAGTGGCCATGGGTTCTAAATTTTCCCCATCATACGCAAATCTTTCATGGGGTGGTTGGAGGAGAACTGGATATGGGGCACCAAGGGCAGTGAATGGAATGACTCTATCTTTTTTTGGGGCAGGTACATTGATGACTGCCTACTTATCTGGACAGGCAACAATGATAAACTGACCAGATTTGTAACATATCGCAATAGCAATGACGCCAATATTAGGTTTACCTACACCCATAGCAAGACCTCCCTCACCTTTTTGGATGTGGAACTCTTTGTTTCTAATAACAAAATTGAAAGCAGACTATACAGGAAGACCGTGCAATAGTGTGTTACATGCCACTAGCGCGCATCCCAAACACCAGATCAATCCTATCCCCTACGGGGAATTTATACGTGCTCGACGCAATTGCAGCATTGATGGTGACTTTGTGGGTTGCCTCAAAAATATGGGGGACAGATTTGAACGCAGGGGCTACAGCCAGAGAATGATACATAATGCACTGAGCAGGATTTCACAAGTAGAAAGACAACAAACACTTCAAGATAGAGGCAAGCGAGGGGATCCTAAAACTATTCGGCTTGTCACAGATTACAATACGCTCAATATGACACTCACCAAGAGCATGCAAAAACACTGGCACCTACTGTGTGCTGATAAGACATTGGAGCCTTTTATCTCTTCTGGACCAGAGGTGACATTTCATAAGGGTAAGAGCCTTAGGAATCTATTGAGTCCCAGTTACCCGAAAGCGGGTACTCAGAAACATTGGCTATCGACACAGGGTCTTGGTTTCTACAAGTGGGGACGCTGCTCTGCTTGTAGATGGGCCTCAGATAAAAAGAAGGAGTTTTCTGGCCCCAATCACCGCACTTACAAGATCTACACCAACATCAACTGTCAGACCAACCATGTGATTTACGCAATCGTATGCAAATGTCAACAAAGGTATATTGGCAGCACTATCAGGGCTTTAAAGGACCGCATTGTGGAACACGTCAGGGCGGTCATACAGGCCGACACGAGATACCCCGTGGCAATGCACATAGTGGAATGTCCTGCCCAGGACAGCCAAAAATCCTTCTCTTTTTACGGATTTGACACCGTACCCAAACACGTGAGGGGTGGCAATAGAGAACTTATATTGAGGAGGAGGGAAGCAACTTGGATCATGCAATTGAGAAGTGTAGAGATGGGCCTATATACAAACCATGAATTACATTACTTTTTGGTGGACTAGCACTCATGGTCCTATTATGTGGATCATATCACCAGGACTCAATATGTCTCAGCTACTGTACACAACACTATTCATGTGGGCGTCTCACTATCCCCGATGTATTCCCATCTCCAACTTGGCTCTCCTATGCTGACCGACCTTTCTTTCACTCACTTTCAACTTTTTACTGTTGTAAATGCCAACAGAAAATTGGCAACCTGCTCTCTCGCTCACACGTGTAGACCGTTCCAAGAAATGACGTACTATATAATTATGTTATACTTGTTACAACCTTATTCCTACTTCTAATTTGGCTCTCCTATGCTGACTGACATTTCTTTTACTTTCAACTCCCTACTGTTATCAATGTTAACAGAAGATTGGCAACTTGCTTTTTCATTCACACGTGCAGACCTTCTCAACAAATTGTCGTATTATATGAATATGTTATATGTGTTACAACAGTTTGCTTGTATTCAGGCACTGACTTATATTTTTCAGAGAAGTACGTTCCCAAGACGATTCACAGAACTGTGTCTGTAGGTCCTGTGAGTGTCTAACATGTGGAATTAACAGTTTGCTTATATTCAGGCACTGATTTATATTTTTCAAAGAAGTACGTTCTCAAGACAATTCACAGAACTGTGTCTGTAGGTCCTGTGAGTGTCTAATACCGTCCTATGATTACTCCTGCTTGCACTCTTTGCCCTAGAGCGTTTTTGACACACTGTAGGAAAGTGGGTTTCTGTTGCAGTAACCCCCCCACTTTTTGCCAGACTACTGATGCACTTTGACTTGATGTGCCCTGGGTCCCTGCCAATCAGGTTCCCAGGGCCTGTGTTCTTTCCCCAAACCTAACCCAATTGGCATCTCTGGCCACAGGTCAGCCCCTGGTAAATGGTACCACAGGTACCCAGGGCACTGTGACCAGGGAAGACCTCTAAGGGCTGCAGCACTTATTGTGCCACCCTTAGAGGCCCTGTACCTTTACACACACACACACTGCCTTTGCAGGCTGCGTGTTTTGGTGCAGAACAAAGTGAAGAGTCAACATGGCACACATCCCTGTGTGCCATGCCTACAACCCACTGCCCTGGCATAGATCAGTCACCCCTCTAGCTGGGTGCCCTATGCCAGTGGTGAGGGTACAGGTGCATGAGCCCTGTACCCCTACAGTGTCTAAGTCCATTCTTAGACATTGTAAGTGTAGTGCTGCCATTAAGAGTATATGGTGCTGGGAGCTTGTCATTACGAACTCCACAGCACAGTAATGGCTACACTGAAAACTGAGAAGTTTGGTATCAAACTTCTCAGCACATTAAACCCACACTGATGCCAGTGTGGGATTTAATGAAAAATGCACACAGAGGGCATCCCTGACTGGTACACACCAGCCTGCCACCATGAGACATGTTTCTGGACCCTTAGGGTGGGAGCCTTTGCTCCCTGAGCCCAGAAACAAAGCTTTTCCTGGGCGGAGGTGTTCACATCTCCCCCATGCCAGGAAGAGCCATCTGTGGCAGGGGAGCTTCAAAGGCCTGGCAGCCTTTGTAATGCAACCCCCAGCCTCTCCTGCTATCAGGAGCAGGCCCCCTTCCTATCTCCCCTCCTTTTCGGCGGGAAGACAGGCGGGAAAAACTAGCCAGCTCAGAAGGTGTGCCCACCTCTGCCAACTCCACCCCTCAGGTGGGGGAGGCGAGGTGAAGCCCACTCTTCAGTGCCTGCCATCTTGCAGATGGCAGGCACTCCCCAATCAGGATTAGAGATTGTGCTCACTCCCCCACGTGGGGTGAGCACACCAAGGGTGTAGTCACCCTAAGGTCAGTAGCCCATTGGCTACTGACCTCCAGACCCCTAAATACAGTATTTAGGGGGCAGCCCTGAACCAAGAAGGCAGATTCCCACAACCAAAGAAGAAAAAGGACGAAAGAAGACGCCCAGCAGAGGAGACTGCAGAGAACAACTGACTTGGCCCCAGCCCTACCGGCCCGTCTGCAGTTTCCAGAGATCCTGCGGCAAAAATTGTCTCGTCCTGCAGCCAGTGACCTCCAGAACCCCTGGGAGGACTGACTGCCTTCAACAAAGACCGTATCTCCTGTGAACAGCAGTTCTGTTCAGAAGAAACCCCAAAGAAAGACTCCGAGCCTGCTGAGGAAAAAAAAACCCGACGCCTGGAACCACCACTGCACCCGTCGCCTACGGCCCGAGTTTGAGTGGCCCACCAGTCCCAGCGAGGTGTCCCAGCACCCCAGAGTCCGAGTCCACCATGGGTTGACCCCTCCAGGACTCCCCGAAGTCGCCTGCAGCCTCTGCACGGAGACCCCCCCAACCACGAGTGGCCCGGTAAGGTGAAATCTGACCTCAAAAGACACCCCTGCATCCATCCGCCCTGCACCCTGGAGAACAGAACCTGAGGTGCACCTACGTCCCGAGCCCTCCAACTTACCTGCCCAGCTGTTGGTTCCTCCCGAAAGTCTTCCTGGACTGAGCCTGCAGCTGAAAACCAAAACCAAAAATCCCCATTGAAAACAACAGGGCACCCGATGCCAAACCAGCACCCTGCACCCAGCCGCCGCTGCGGGTGCACTTTTTGTGCTAAACAGGATCCCTTTTGCCCTGAGCCTAACACCAGGAGCTTGGCTCCCACAACTTTGTGGCCTGCTCGCCAGCAGCCACCAACCGGATGCCCCCTATCCCCCATTGGATAACATTGGGCCTCAGCACTCTGCACCTGGCCGCCCTAGTGCCGCTGAGGGTGTAACGAGAGTGCATCCTTGACCCTGGGGGAACCCTTGTTCTAACCCCAGAAGCTCAACTCCAAAGACCGATTACTTACCTGGTAACCGTTAACTTCATTTCTCTCCATAGGAACCTATTGACTGTTTTTCTCTGAAAAATGTTCTAAGTGTGGAGTTGATTTGTATGGAAACCTGAAAAATAACAATTGTGAAAAACTGATTTTACTTACCTTTTCTCTAGGAAATGTCCCAGTGTGATATCTAGGCATATCACACTGAGTAGAAAAAGTAATCTAAAAAGTAATCTCAAAAGTAACGTAAAAGCAACTTACCTGTAATTCTTATTGCAAAATCGATACAAAGTATATGTACAGTATTTCACAGTATTGCATTACCAGTAATTCAAACTGTAACCATTTCAAAGTACATTTACAACTGCATTTCAAACTGTATATTTACTGCAAAGTATTTATCAACTTACCTGTTCCAGGCTTGCTTGGTTCTAGGAAATAAAATAACTCAAAGAATATTTTTATACAAAACCAATTGGTCTGAAGATGAGTCTTTGAGTGTGTGAAATCATTTGCTGATTGAGTGGATACAACAAATGCTTAACACTGTCCTCTGATACTGCCTTACTGCTCGACCACACTACCACAAATAGAGAGTGAGGTGCTGACTAACTTTACCTCTGCCTACCTTTGGGGATCCACTGGACTCTGTGCACACTATTCCTCACTTTGGTATAGTATCTACAGAGCCAGCTTCCTACACACACTTTCACTAGATTTGAAATGTATTCCCTCGACTCTGCTTCAATGTTGCCTTAGTTAAAGCACCGGCTCCGAACTCCAAATTTTTTTTAAAAATACTCTTCCACTCGATACTGCATTGGAATTAACATTAATTGTGGAGCTTCACTGCTCCAAGATGGCCGACAGTTTTTGTATACTACTTTGCTTCTGTTTCAATGCATATAAATGGGACGTTAGACAAAATAGCCCCTCACACTATAATTTGTGACCATGCAGGAACCCTAGTACGTTTTTATTTGATCATTCACACACTTTGGGATCAATGGACTGCACCATCTACTGAGTCTTTTGGAGAAAGTGGTGCGTTAAACATTAACTCTACTTCATTTCAAGATGGCCAACGTCATTTCAATGATCTGCAAGAGAAAGCGGGTTGTAGTCCTATGACTATGTCCGCTGTCTCGCCGATATTTAGGCGGGCTCCTCAGCGGGCCAAACTCAGTACCTTCTGCGGACACGCCGGAGGTAGCCCTGCTACAAAACAGAGGTAAGCGCCCATGTTAGGATACCCAGTAGTACTCAGCAGTGGTATACTATACACTCCTGAGACGCGCCCCCTTAACGGGGGGAGTACGCTCTTTATTAGTATTACATGGGGAGGATATATAGTGATTGTGACAAAGTCCCTATCTTCCCTTTATAGTGTTTAGGGCTTGCGTTTACGCCAGCAAAGACTTTGTTGCTGGTATGAGGGACTTACTTAGCCCCCAAGAGTGGTTTTACTACACCACGCCGTCGTTCTTCTTGATGGATTAATGATTCATACACACAAGATCCATACTTAAGGTACGTGGGGCTTCCTGACGACATTACGTATGGGGCCAGAACATGCCCTTGCTTAAGTGGGGTGTAATCACAACTGTAACTGGGCCTGTTACGTCTTTCTTTTTCGTTTATCCCCAGTAAAGACTTCTGGAATACACTAATTTTGGACACAGTATACCCTGATGCCTTTTACTGTGCAATTATCACTGGAGCTCTAGAACCCATTCCGGGTCGGAAATACAACCGGAATTAAGGTTGGTTTCCCTGCAGTATTTGTTCACATTTATCACTATTCACCAGTCCTGGTTGATTCGAAATTCTAATACTACTGTATTTTTCTTCCTTTTTATCTTTTCTCCATGTAGGGTCCATACAAAGAGATTATAGGTACTTTTTAATTAGAAATATGCCTTTTCTTGATCTCAGGCAACATTGAGGGGGTGCCGTGTTTCTTAAAATCACCTTAGAAAAGTCACTAGTAACTGTTCGGAGATTGGATGTCACAAAATAAGTCACCAGAAATAGGCTTATCTTCCATTGCGGATGATTTTGTTTGGAATAGCAATCATTTTAAACTGCACAAGTCTGTCTTCTGACAGCAATGGTGATATGTTTTAAAAAAAACAGCATGGGTTTCCACAGGATCGAGGATTAGACTTGAGCCGCTCTTTACGATAGACATACTGTCACAAAAGGTAACTGACACCAAATGTTAGTGATGGATATCTTTTACTTCCAACTTCTATACACTTGTTTGTTTCTTAGCCCTGAAAAAGTTGCTGCGCACAACCTTTAAGCGCAACGAAACACGTGTCCGCTAAGGATTTCAAGATTAAACTGAAGTGACTGTTTCAACGGAGGAACAAGAGTGTTTTTTGTTACGGTTAATGATATATAATATACACTGTTGGTGTGTGCAAGGGATTGTTGTTTTAGTTTATCAGTGGTTATCTACACATTGGGGAGGAGGGTGGCTCTCCCCACCCCTATGCACCGCAATCCTAATTACACACTAGTATACACCCACTGCGTATTTCCCAGGAGCGCCATTACCCTACATAATCCACCAACCGTAAAGTTCCATTATAAATTTTGTTTGGTGACGTTCAATCTAAGACTGCAGCATTGGAAGATAAATACCCAACACAGGGAGTTGAGGAATCTGTGCAACAAAAGTTGGCTTATCCTCAAAGCCGATCTCATCATAGGCAGGTTACTTCCCAGACACCCCCTTTTGACTTACCGGAGAGCCCCATCACTGAGGGATGCAATTGTAAAGACAAGCCCAGAGACTGAACGTGAAGCTAGTTGGTTAAGACCACCTCCGGGCTTTAGAAAGTGTAGTTGCCTCAGGGCTTGCAGTATAGGTCAGGACACCACTACTTTTTCGACCCCATTTGGAGGGAGAGAGACAAGGATTATGGGATCGTACAATTGCAAAACTGACTTTGCGATCTACGTGCTGACATGTACATGTGGACTACAATACGTAGGCAGCACTACGCTGCAAGTCCACAAGAGGATCCTACAGCACATGAGGGCTATCACCAACGGTGATCGATCATACCCAGTAGCTCGACATTGTGAGGTGGTACATCAAAAGGACCCAACCCATGTAAGATACTTTGTTATTGACTCTGTGCCAGTCAACAGAAGGGGTGGTGATTGTACTAGGAGACTCTGGGAACTGGAAACCAGATACATTCTGGCATTACATAGTAAGGCACCGAATGGATTGAATCATGATGAGGAACTGTACTCCTGTTTGTACATCTGATGGTGAGAACACTAAAAATAGGCCTGTTGGTATTCAGAAATTCTACTGTATTAATAAAAACTCCCTGGCAGGCTGGCCCAGTTTCATATGATAATCATGAATGAGGATAACATTTAAATTGGTAATAGGGATGAAATGTAAAGGAATTTTTTTTTAGGCAAATCTAGTGCAGGGCACTTGCCCAAAATTGTTTATAAGTAACCAAGTTGCACTTCAGAAATTGATGGGACACACAAAGGATGTAAGGACACAGTTAATGCTTTACCATGAATTGTAATTAACAAAATTGCAATGGGCACTGGCCCATAATTGTGATGAGAGAAGGCATCATTGACAAGGTTGCACGTTAAGACAATACAATGGTGGAAAAAAATGTTACTAAATACAATGCACTTCAAGCACTTTCAATAAGCTCAATGGGTGTCTCTGCATTTAATAACAACATGTGTGTAACCGACTTACAATATGCTTTTGATATGATGTAATGTCTGTAATTAATGAGCATTACATGTAGTTTTGTCATGATTAACCCTGGGCATTATACTTTGCTACGCTCACGAAGCATGCAAAGTTTGTGCTACTACGCACTACGCAAATTGCATGTAGCAGAGTGAATAACTGTGCTAATAAACGTAGCGTAGCAGAAGTATAATAAACTCCTTCAAATGCTTTGATAAAGCAATTTTTTATGCTAAAAAGCATATAACCAATTCACAAAAATGAATTTCGACAATAAAATATCAAGCAATGAGAGAGGTGATGATTTTGGAGTTCCCCCTAACCTAGGGGGAGGACCAAGCAGATGCCTTGAACACAAAAAGCATATCATGTGAACGATTCAATGGTGGTCCCTTCCTCCTAGGACCACCCCAAGCACAGTTATGGGCAAAAATACAAGCCCAACCAAAGGCCCTGCAAAGCATTATGGGACGAGATTAGCAGTGGGCAGTGAATATTATAGTGTCCAATATCAAAATAATTCTACAAAGAGCTGCAGTTCAACTAGTCGTCACTGGGTGTCGTCCCTCACGAGTCAAATGCAAAAGCTTCATGAAAGGTTTTCAATACTTTTGCATTTCACTCTTGAGGGACGACACCTAGTAACGACTAGTTGAACTGCAGCTCTTTGTAGAATTATTTTGATATTGACACTATAATATTCACTGCCCACTGCTAATCTCGTCCCATAATGCTTTGCAGAGCCTTTGGTTGGGATTGTATTTTGCCAATAACTGTGCTTGGGGTGGTCCTAAGAGGATGGGACCACCACCTAATCATTCAATAAGATGTGCTTTTTGTTTTCAAGACATCTGCTTGGTTCTCTCCCTAAGTTAGCAAGGATACCAAAATCATCACCTCTCTCACTGCTGTTTAACTTTTGTTTTCACTTTAGTGAAATGACTATATGCAATTTTAACATATAAAGACAGAGATATTTATTTTATCTTATCTTGCACTGTACAAGTTTGCTTTTGGTAATTATTGTACAGTGCAGTCAAACACACAGCTACGCACAGGCTTAACAATAAACTCCTTCAAATGCTTTGATAAAGCAATTTTTTATGCTAAAAAGCATATAACCAATTCACAAAAATGAATTTTGACAATAAAATATCAAGCAATGAGAGAGGTGATGATTTTGGAGTCCCCCTAACCTAGGGGAGGACCAAGCAGATGCCTTGAACACAAAAAGCATATCATGTGAACGATTCAATGGTGGTCCCTTCCTCCTAGGACCACCCCAAGCACAGTTATGGGCAAAAATACAATCCCAACCAAAGGCCCTGCAAAGCATTATGGGACGAGATTAGCAGTGGGCAGTGAATATTATAGTGTCCAATATCAAAATAATTCTACAAAGAGCTGCAGTTCAACTAGTCGTCACTGGGTGTCGTCCCTCACGAGTCAAATGCAAAAGCTTCATGAAAGGTTTTCAATACTTTTGCATTTCACTCTTGAGGGACGACACCTAGTAGCGACTAGTTGAACTGCAGCTCTTTGTAGAATTATTTTGATATTGGACACTATAATATTCACTGCCCACTGCTAATCTCGTCCCATAATGCTTTGCAGGGCCTAGTTGGGATTGTATTTTTGCCCATAACTGTGCTTCGAGTGGTCCTAGGAGGAATCGTTCAATAAGATGTGCTTTTTGTTTTCAAGACATCTGCTTGGTTGTTGGTTCTCTCCCTAAGTTAGTGAGGATACCAAAATCATCACCTCTCTCACTGCTGTTTAACTTTTGTTTTCACTTTAGTGAAATGACTATATGCATTTTTAGCATATAAAGACAGAGATATTTATTTTATCTTAACTTGCACTGTACAAGTTTGCTTTTGGTAATTATTATACAGTGCAGTCAAGCACACAGCTACGCACTACGCAATTTGCATAGCTACGTGTAGTTGAAGCTGTACTTCACGTAGCTACGTGAAGTGCTACTACGCAAACTACGCCCGGGCTTAGTCATGATCCAAAATGCCAAAATTATGAACTTACCGATGAATATCGCATTCTGTGAAGAATTGTCAGGAGTCTTTCTTTGATGGTAGATGCACTCCGGTGAATAAAGGGCAGTCCTTAATGTGTAAATGAAACCTGTGATCAAGGTCGCTGGGACGACCGAAACGCGTCATGGTTGATGATGGAATGAAATAACAAAACCGCATTTGAGTCAGCTCTGTTCTTGTCATTTTGATACTGACAAAATCATATTGGATATATATATATATATATATATATATATATATATATATTAACTGAAAAAAACATAGGTTTCAGGCACGTTATAGTTAGAAATTAGCATTTAAAAAACCATAGAAATTAAATGAAAAAACCATAGGTTTCAGGAGCGTTATAGTTAGTTGGACATTTTACTCGTATAAAACCATAGAAATTCCGGCGTTATAGTTAGTTCAGCTAACTATAACTCGCGCCCCATAATGCACTGCTGATGACGTCACATATTACATCACTCATGACATGGTCAGTGACATCACTGATGACATCACTGATGACATCTCAAATGACATCACTGATGACATCATCCAGTGACTGTGTGTTTCTGTAAAGTTTAATTTTGTTTTATATATATGCCAAGCTGTATTGAGGAATGAGTGGGTGTATAAGTGTCTGTATGGAGGATTTAGTAGGTACGTGACTGACTGTATAAGTGAGTGATTAAATGTGTCTTACTGAATGCATGGGTTAGTGACTAAACTGATTTGATTTGACTAAACTGTGTGAAAGTCTGTATCAGTCTGTCTGTTGTTGTGTAAGCTGCTGCATGGGTTGGTGAGTAGCTGCATGAGTGTCTATATGGGTTATTGATTGCTTGCCTGAGTATTTGTATGGCTGCCTGAGTGTGTGTGTGGGTGGGTGGGAGGTGTGTGACTCTGTGCATAGATGTGTGAGTGGTTGATTCACTGGGTGTATGGGTTCAAGAGTGCATGTGGAAACAGCTGTATGGGTGGGTGAGTGTGTGTATGGGTGTGTTGGTGAGTGAATGGATGTCTCAGTGGTACATGTGCAAGTAACTACATATGTAAAAGGCAGTATATGTGAGTGATGGTGTATATAAATAACTATATGTGAGAGTCAGTAATTGTGAGAGTGGCTGCATGGATGAGTGTGTATTTGTATCAGTGATTCTATAAGAGAGTAATTATGTGTTAGTATCTGTATGAATAAGTGAGGTTGTGTCTGTATAACTGTATAGTTGAGTAAATGGAAGTATGATTGATTCTTTGCATGACTGACTAAGTGTGTGAGTAACTCTGGATATGTGGCAGTGTGTGAGTGTCTGTATTGGTGTATGAGTGCATATGATAGTGTTGTATTGATGAGTGACTGCATGTATGAGTGACTGTATGGGTGAATGAGTGGATGTGTGTGTAGACCTAGGAATCAGTCAGTGTGTATTTAGTAACTGGTATTGATGTGTCTATTTTTTCGAAAATGGTAGTCTGTATTTTAGAGTGGGTGTATCAAAGGTTATATTCAGGTGTGAGGAGGTGCATCAGATTTTCACGTGGATGATGTCATCAGTGATGTCAACAGTGATGTCATTTGAGATGTCATCAGTGATGTCATCAGTGATGTCACTGACCATGTCATGAATGATGTAATATGTGACGTCATCAGCAGTGCATTGCGGGGGCGCGAGTTATAGTTAGCTGAACTAACTATAACGCCGGAATTTCTATGGTTTTATACGAGTGAAATGTCCAACTAACTATAACGTTCCTGAAACCTATGGTTTATTCAGTTAATTTCTATGGTTTTTAAATGCTAATTTCTAACTATAACGTGCCTGAAACCTATGGTTTTTCCAGTGAATTTCAAAGGTTTTTAAATGAAAATTTGTAAGTCTAATGTACCTCAATCCTATGGTTTTTTTATTTTCTCTCTCTCTCTCTCTCTCTCTCTCTATATATATATATATATATATATGTACATGTATATATATTTTAAAAAATTGTGAATAATTTTTAGTTAGGAAAACTATATTCATTCTTTTTTTAAAAAAAAATATATTATACAGAAGTCGCGCACCCTTTGCGCACCCTACACAATGGCTGCGTGCATTCCGGTAGCCATTTTGAAAAGTCGCGCTGGGGTCGCGACTTCGGCGTAATTTGTAAAGTATGAAATATCTTTAAATTAATTATAAATAAAAGTTTTCCTTTAAGTGTTTGTCTAAATTTATTAATAAAAGTATTTTTAAAGTATTATTTTCAATATAATTTCGACTAAAAATTATTCGATTATTATTGGATTCGGAGGTTAGGAGGGATGGCCATTTTGCTCGATCTGTTTTGAAAGATTTTTAGTCTAGTCAGGTGGACACCCTCCTCCGGGTGAGGTACGGCTTGAGGATTCTATTCAAAAGGTGAGGAATCAACAGGCAGAAGTATCCATCAGAAGAGCAAGTTACTTACCTTCGGTAACGCTTTTTCTGGTGGATACAGCATCTGCCTGTGGATTCCTCACTGTCCCACCCGCCTCCCGTTGTCCACCTGTTTCTACCAAAAAGATGCTTTTACTGTTTGGCATGAATGTTTTTAATATGTCTTAATCATGCTTATGTTTTAATAGTGAGAAATGCTTGATCTGTTGCTATTTCTTTATGCCTTTATTGGTTATGCATTTGTATATATATATATATATATATATATATATATATATATTTATTTAGTATACTATGTATACATGTGAAAATGTGTCGGTCCACCTGTTTACCTCGGTGGCACGGAAAAAATGGGTGGAACTGACGTCAGCACGCCGACGAGGTCCTCTTATGGCTCCTATGACGTCATACGGTGTCGCGAGCGGAGCCGTGCTATTATGACATCGTCGTCGACGTGGGAGAGCTAGGAAAGAATTTCCGCGGAATGCTGGCGCAGGGGATATTCACCTAAGTGTTCAGGCTAGTCCTTTGGGAGCAACTGTTTATGTTGCCACTCCAGAAACCGAAACCAGTGATCCGAGGGCAGAGGCCCTGCAGATGGCACACGAGGTGGGGAGCCCAGTCGTGTGCACCGGCGGGGCAGCGAAGTGACAAGCACCACTACCCACAGAAAAGGTAACGAGGGCACTGAATAACACAGGATCTTCTCTTTGTATCTGGCAGGAACAACAGGGTTAAAATGCCCTAGTTCCAAATTGTAGAATTAGTGCTACAACGGTCTTCAAGAGGACCTGCGATGGATGCCGCTTCTGCCTTCCGTACACTGGAGGCGGCACATGGGTCACGCGGTACGGTCATACTGCGGTGGGACGCACACTTGTTGACCTCTCATGGCACTGCTCCACACTTCGGGGACAACGCTTTCCATTAGCTGTGTTTTCTGATGACGTGTCGCGCCGGCCCTGTCCAACAGCAGAACCCCTTTAGATCCAAACAGACTCTTCCACTCTCTCACCGGAAGTGAAACCAGGCCACGCGGACACTTTCACAATACAACAGCCGGGAATGCACTTTTTGGTAAAAAAACACATTCCTTCCTCCTAATTTATCAAATAAACGACTCACTGAAGAACAGGGGCCAGCTTCGATCGGTAAACAGCCGTTACAACGACTTTTTTACTTCGCAATATCATTACAACGCATGCATTACCACGCATGCGTTGTACATCGCGAAGTCATTACTATGCATTTTTTTAGAACGCATGGTCATTTACCACGCATGCCTTTACAACAAATTTTGTTGTAAAGGTATGTATGGTAAATGACCATGAGTTCTAATAAAATGTAGACGATCCACGTCGTTGTAAGGAAACAGAGGCTGTTCCGTTTCCTCACAACGACGTGCACCACTCCTCAGAGACGACATGAAGCAGGAAACACGAGGAGAGAGGAACCACGAGGAGTGAGAGGTAAGGGGGATTGGGCATGGGGTGGTGGTTACTTTTCTAGGGTTTAGGGTAGTGCAGTGGTGTTTGGGTAGTGTAGGGGGTCGTGCTGAGGGTAGTGTTTTAGGGTTTAGGGCAGTGCAGTGGTGTTTGTGTAGTGTAGGGGGTCGTGCTGGGGGTAGTGTTTTAGGGTTTAGGGCAGTGAAGTGGGGTTTGTGTAGTGTAGGGGGTCTTGCTGGGGGTAGTGTTTTAGGGTAGTGCAGTGGTGTTTGGGTAGTGTAGGGGGTCGTGCAGGGGGGTAGTGTGTTAGGGTTTAGGGTAGTGCAGTGGTGTTTGGGTAGTGTAGGGGGTCGTGCTGAGGGTAGATTTAGGGTTTAGAGTAGTACAGTGGTGTTTGGGTAGTGTAGGGGGTCGTGCTTGGGGTAGATTTAGGGTTTAGGGTAGTGCAGTGGTGTTTGGGTAGTGTAGGGGGTCGTGCTGGGGATAGATTTAGGGTTTAGGGTAGTGCAGTGGTGTTTGGGTAGTGTAGGGAGTCGTGCTGGGGGAGAGTTTTAGGGTTTAAGGTAGTGCAGTGGTGTTTGGGTAGTGTAGGGGGTCATGCTGGGGGTAGTGTTTTAGGGTTTAGGGTAGTGCAGTGGTCTTTGGGTAGTGTAGGGGGTCGTGCTGAGGGTAGTGGTTTAGGGTTTAGGGTAGTGCAGTGGTGTTTGGGTAGTGTAGGGGGTACTGCTAGGGGTAGTGTTTTAGGGTTTAGGGTAGTGCAATGGTGTTTGGGTAGTGTACGGGGTACTGCTGGGGGTAGTGTTTTAGGGTTTAGGGAGTGGTGTTTGTGTAGTGTAGGGGTCATGCTGGGGGTAGTGTTTTAGGGTTTAGGGTAGAGCAGCGGTGTTTGTGTAGTGTAGGGGGTCGTATTTTAGGGTTTAGGGTAGTGCAGTGGTCATTGGGTAGTGTAGGGGGTCGTGCGGGGGGTCGTGTTTTAGGGTTTAGGTTAGTGCAGTGGTCTTTGGGTAGCGTAGGGGGTCGTGCTGGGGGTAGTGTTTTAGGGTTTAGGGTAGTGCAGAGGTCTTTGGGTAGTGTAGGGGGTCGTGCGGGGGTAGTGTTTTAGGGTTTAGGGTAGTGCAGTGGTCTTTGGTTAGTGTAGGTGGGTCATGCGGGGGATAGTGTTTTAGGGTTTAGGGTAGTGCATTGGTGTTTGGGTAGTGTAGGGGGTCATGCTGGGGGAGTGTTTTAGGGTTTAGGGTAGTGCATTGGTGTTTGGGTAGTATAGGGGGTCATGCTGGGGGAGTGTTTTAGGGTTTAGGGCAGTGCATTGGTGTTTGGGTAGTGTAGGGGGTCATGCTGGGGGGAGTGTATTAGTGTTTAGTGCAGTGCAGTGGTGTTTGGGTAGTGTAGGGGGTCCTGCTGGGGGGAGTGTTTTAGGGTTTAGGGCAGTGCAGTGGTGTTCTGGTAGTGTAGGGGGTCGTGCTGGGGGGGTGTTTTAGGGTTTAGGGTAGTGCAGTGGTGTTCAGGTAGTGTAGGGGGTCCTGATGGGGGAAGTGTTTTAGGGTTTAGGGTAGTGCAGTGGTGTTCGGGTAGTGTAGGGGGTCGTGCTGGGGGTTGTTTTAGGGTTTAGGGCAGTGCAGTGGTGTTCGGGTAGTGTAGGGAGTGGTGCCTGGGGGGTGTTTTAGGGTTTAGGGCAGTGCAGTGGTGTTTGGGTAGTGTAGGGGGTCGTGCTGGGGGTGGTGTTTTAGGGTTTAGGGCAGTGCAGTGGTGTTCGGGCAGTATAGGGGGTCGTGCTGGGGGTGGTGTTTTAGGGTTTAGGGCAGTGCAGTGGTGTTCGGGCAGTGTAGGGGGTCGTGCTGGGGGTGATGTTTTAGGGTTTAGGGCAGTGCAGTGGTGTTCGGGCAGTGTAGGGGGTCGTGCAGGGGGTGGTGTTTCAGGGTTTAGGGCAGTGCAGTGGTGTTCGGGCAGTGTAGGGGGTCGTGCAGGGGGTGGTGTTTCAGGGTTTAGGGCAGTGCAGTGGTGTTCAGGCAGTGTAGGGGGTCGTGCAGGGGGTGGTGTTTCAGGGTTTAGGGCAGTGCAGTGGTGTTCGGGCAGTGTAGGGGGTCGTGCTGGGGGTGGTGTTTCAGGGTTTAGGGCAGTGGTGTTCGGGCAGTGTAGGGGGTCGTGCGGGGTGGTGTTTCAGGGTTTAGGGCAGTGCAGTGGTGTTCGGGCAGTGTAGGGGGTCGTGCTGGGGCTGGTGTTTCAGGGTTTAGGGCAGTGCAGTGGTGTTCGGGCAGTGTAGGGGGTCGTGCTGGGGCTGGTGTTTCAGGGTTTAGGGCAGTGCAGTGGTATTCGGGCAGTGTAGGGGGTCGTGCTGGGGCTGGTGTTTCAGGGTTTAGGGCAGTGCAGTGGTGTTCGGGCAGTGTAGGGGGTCGTGCTGGGGCTGGTGTTTCAGGGTTTAGGGCAGTGCAGTGGTGTTCGGGCAGTGTAGGGGGTCGTGCTGGGGCTGGTGTTTCAGGGTTTAGGGCAGTGCAGTGGTGTTCGGGCAGTGTAGGGGGTCGTGCTGGGGCTGGTGTTTCAGGGTTTAGGGCAGTGCAGTGGTGTTCGGGCAGTGTAGGGGGTCGTGCTGGGGCTGGTGTTTCAGGGTTTAGGGCAGTGCAGTGGTGTTCGGGCAGTGTAGGGGGTCGTGCTGGGGCTGGTGTTTCAGGGTGTAGGGCAGTGCAATGTTGTTCGGGCAGTGTAGGGGGTCGTGATGGGGGTAGTGTTTCAGGGTTTTGGGCAGTGCAGTGCTGTTCGGGCAGTGTAGGGGGTCGTGCTGGGGGTAGTGTTTCAGGGTTTTGGGAAGTGCAGTGGTGTTCGGGCAGTGTAGGGGGATGTGCTGGGGGTGGTGTTTCAGGGTTTAGGGCAGATCAGTGGTGTTTGGGCAGTGTAGGGGGTCGTGCTGATAGTGTTTCAGGATTTAGGGCAGTGCAGTGGTGTTCGGGCAGTGTAGGGGGTCTTGCAGGGGGTGGTGTTTCAGGGTTTAGGGCAGTGCAGTGGTGTTCGGGCAGTGTAGGGGGTCGTATAGGGGGTGGTGTTTCAGGGTTTAGGGCAGTGCAGTGGTGTTCGGGCAGTGTAGGGGGTCGTATAGGGGTGGTGTTTCAGGGTTTAGGCCAGTGCAGTGGTGTTCGGGCAGTGTAGGGGGTCTTGCAGGGGGTGGTGTTTCAGGGTTTAGGGCAGTGGTGTTCGGGCAGTGTAGGGGGCTTGCTGGGGGTGGTGTTTCAGGGTTTAGGGTAGTGCAGTGGTGTTCGGGCAGTGTAGGGGGTCTTGCTGGGGCTGGTGTTTCAGGGCTTAGGGCAGTGCAGTGGTGTTCGGGCAGTGTAGGGGGTCGTGCTGGGGGTGGTGTTTCAGGGTTTAGGACAGTGCAGTGGTGTTCGGGCAGTGTAGGGGGTCATGCTGGGGCTGGTGTTTCAGGGTTTAGGGCAGTGCAGTGGTGTTTGGGCAGTGTAGGGGGTCGTGCTGGGGCTGGTGTTTCAGGGTTTAGGGCAGTGCAGTGGTGTTCAGGCAGTGTAGGGGGTCGTGCTGGGGCTGGTGTTTCAGGGTTTAGGGCAGTGCAGTGGTGTTCGGAGAGTGTAGGGGGTCGTGCTGGGGCTGGTGTTTCAGGGTTTAGGGCAGTGCAGTGGTTTTCGGGCAGTGTAGGGGGTCGTGCTGGTGCAGGTGTTTCAGGGTTTAGGGCAGTGCAGTGGTGTTCGGGCAGTGTAGGGGGGTCTTGCTGGGGGTGGTGTTTCAGGGTTTCAGGGCAGTGGTGTTCGGGCAGTGTAGGGGGTCTTGCTGGGGGTGGTGTTTCAGGGTTTAGGGCAGTGCAGTGGTGTTTGGGCAGTGTAGGGGATCTTGCTGGGGGTAGTGTTTCAGGGTTTAGGGCAGTGCAGTGGTGTCCGGGCAGTGTAGGGGGTCGTCCTGGGGGTGGTGTTTCAGGGTTTAGGGCAGTGCAGTGGTGTTCGGGCAGTGTAGGGGGTCGTGCAGGGGGTGGTGTTTCAGGACTTAGGGCAGTGCAGTGGTGTTCGGGCAGTGTAGGGGGTCTTGCTGGGGGTGGTGTTTCAGGGTTTAGTGCAGTGTGTTCAGGCAGTGTAGGGGGTCTTGCTGGGGGTGATGTTTCAGGGTTTAGGGCAGTGCAGTGGTGTTCGGGCAGTGTAGGGGGTCTTGCCGGGGGTAGTGTTTCAGGGTTTAGGGCAGTGCAGTGGTGTTCGGGCAGTGTAGGGGGTCGTGCTGGGGGTGGTGTTTCAGGGTTTAGGGCAGTGCAGTGGTGTTCGGGCAGTGTAGGGGGCCGTGCTGGGGGTGGAGTTTCAGGGTTTAGGGCAGTGCAGTGGTGTTCGGGCAGTGTAGGGGGTCGTGCTGGGGGTGGTGTTTCAGGGTTTAGGGCAGTGCAGTGGTGTTCGGGCAGTGTAGGGGGTCGTACTGGGGGTGGTGTTTCAGGGTTTAGGGCAGTGCAGTGGTGTTCGGGCAGTGTAGGGGGTCTGTGCTGGGGGTGGTGTTTCAGTGTTTAGGGCAGTGCAGTGGTGTTCGGGCAGTGTAGGGGGTCGTGCTGGGGGTAGTGCTTTCAGGGTTTAGGGCAGTGCAGTGGTGTTCGGGCAGTGTAGGGGGTCGTGCTGGGGGTAGTGTTTCAGGGTTTAGGGCAGTGCAGTGGTGTTCGGGCAGTGTAGGGGGTCGTGCTGGGGCTGGTGTTTCAGGGTTTAGGGCAGTGCAGTGCTGTTCGGGCAGTGTAGGGGGTCGTGCTGGGGGTACTGTTTCAGGGTTTTGGGCAGTGCAGTGCTGTTCGGGCAGTGTAGGGGGACGTGCTGGGGGTAGTGTTTTAGGGTTTTGGGAAGTGCAGTGGTGTTCGGGCAGTGTAGGGGGACGTGCTGGGGGTGGTGTTTCAGGGTTTAGGGCAGTGCAGTGGTGTTCGGGCAGTGTAGGGGGTCATGCTGGGGCTGGTGTTTCAGGGTTTAGGGCAGTGCAGTGGTGTTCGCGCAGTGTAGGGGGTCGTGCTGGGGCTGGTGTTTCAAGATTTAGGGCAGTGCAGTGGTTTTCGGGCAGTGTAGGGGGTCGTGCTGGGGCTGGTGTTTCAGGGTTTAGGGCAGTGCAGTGGTGTTCGGGCAGTGTAGGGGGTCGTGCTGGAGGTGGTGTTTCAGGGTTTAGGGCAGTGCAGTGGTGTTCGGGCAGTGTAGGGGGCCGTGCTGGGGGTGGAGTTTCAGGGTTTAGGGCAGTGCAGTGGTGTTCGGGCAGTGTAGGGGTCGTGCTGGGGGTGGTGTTTCAGGGTTTAGGGCAGTGCAGTGGTGTTCGGGCAGTGTAGGGGGTCGTACTGGGGGTGGTGTTTCAGGGTTTAGGGCAGTGCAGTGGTGTTCGGGCAGTGTAGGGGGCTGTGCTGGGGGTGGTGTTTCAGTGTTTAGGGCAGTGCAGTGGTGTTCGGGCAGTGTAGGGGGTCGTGCTGGGGGTAGTGCTTTAGGGTTTAGGGCAGTGCAGTGGTGTTCGGGCAGTGTGGGGGGTCGTGCTGGGGTAGTGTTTTAGGGTTTAGGGCAGTGCAGTGGTGTTCGGGCAGTGTAGGGGGTCGTGCTGGGGCTGGTGTTTCAGGGTTTAGGGCAGTGTAGTGGTGTTCGGGCAGTGTAGGGGGTCGTGATGGGACTGGTGTTTCAGGGTTTAGGGCAGTGCAGTGGTATTCGGACAGTGTAGGGGGTCGTGCTGGGGCTGGTGTTTCAGGGTTTAGGGCAGTGCAGTGGTGTTCGGGCAGTGTAGGGGGTCGTGCTGGGGCTGGTGTTTCAGGGTTTAGGGCAGTGCAGTGGTGTTCGGGCAGTGTAGGGGGTCGTGCTGGGGCTGGTGTTTCAGGGTTTAGGGCAGTGCAGTGGTGTTCGGGCAGTGTAGGGGGTCGTGCTGGGGCTGGTGTTTCAGGGTTTAGGGCAGTGCAGTGGTGTTCGGGCAGTGTAGGGGGTTGTGCTGGGGCTGGTGTTTCAGGGTTTAGGGCAGTGCAGTGGTGTTCGGGCAGTGTAGGGGGTCGTGCTGGGGCTGGTGTTTCAGGGTGTAGGGCAGTGCAGTGGTGTTCGGGCAGTGTAGGGGGTCGTGATGGGGGTAGTGTTTCAGGGTTTTGGGCAGTGCAGTGGTGTTTGGGCAGTGTAGGGGGTCGTGCTGGGGGTAGTGTTTCAGGGTTTTGGGAAGTGCAGTGGTGTTCGGGCAGTGTAGGGGGATGTGCTGGGGGTGGTGTTTCAGGGTTTAGGGCAGATCAGTGGTGTTTGGGCAGTGTAGGGGGTCGTGCTGAGGTAGTGTTTCAGGGTTTAGGGCAGTGCAGTTGTGTTCGGGCAGTGTAGGGGGTCGTGCAGGGGGTGGTGTTTCAGGGTTTAGGGCAGTGCAGTGGTGTTCGGGCAGTGTAGGGGTCGTACTAGGGGTGGTGTTTCAGGGTTTAGGGCAGTGCAGTGGTGTTCGGGCAGTGTAGGGGTCGTACTAGGGGTGGTGTTTCAGGGTTTAGGCCAGTGCAGTGGTGTTCGGGCAGTGTAGGGGGTCTTGCAGGGGGTGGTGTTTCAGGGTTTAGGGCAGTGGTGTTCGGGCAGTGTAGGGGGTCTTGCTGGGGGTGGTGTTTCAGGGTTTAGGGCAGTGCAGTGGTGTTCGGGAAGTGTAGGGGGTCTTGCTGGGGCTGGTGTTTCAGGGCTTAGGGCAGTGCAGTGGTGTTCGGGCAGTGTAGGGGGTCGTGCTGGGGCTGGTGTTTCAGGGTTTAGGACAGTGCAGTGGTGTTCGGGCAGTGTAGGGGGTCATGCTGGGGCTGGTGTTTCAGGGTTTAGGGCAGTGCAGTGATGTTTGGGCAGTGTAGGGGGTCGTGCTGGGGCTGGTGTTTCAGGGTTTAGGGCAGTGCAGTGGTGTTCGGGCAGTGTAGGGGGTCGTGCTGGGGCTGGTGTTTCAGGGTTTAGGGCAGTGTAGTGGTGTTTGGGCAGTGTAGGGGGTCGTGCTGGGGCTGGTGTTTCAGGGTTTAGGGCAGTGCAGTGGTGTTCGGGCAGTGTAGGGGGTCTTGCTGGGGCTGGTGTTTCAGGGTTTAGGGCAGTGCAGTGGTGTTTGGGCAGTGTAGGGGGTCGTCCTGGGGGTGGTGTTTCAGGGTTTAGGGCAGTGCAGTGGTGTTCGGGCAGTGTAGGGGTCTTGCCGGGGGTGGTGTTTCAGGGTTTAGGGCAGTGCAGTGGTGTTCAGGCAGTGTAGGGGTCGTGCTGGGGGTGGTGTTTCAGGGTTTAGGGCAGTGCAGTGGTGTTCGGGCAGTGTAGGGGGTCGTGCTGGGGGTGGAGTTTCAGGGTTTAGGGCAGTGCAGTGGTGTTTGGGCAGTGTAGGGGGTCGTGCTGGGGTGGTGTTTCAGGGTTTAGGACAGTGCAGTGGTGTTCGGGCCGTGTAGGGGGTCGTGCTGGGGGTGGTGTTTCAGGGTTTAGGGCAGTGCAGTGGTGTTTGGGCAGTGAAGGGGGTCATGCTCGGGTGGTGTTTCAGGGTGTAGGGCAGTGCAGTGGTGTTCGGGCAGTGTAGGGGGTCGTGCTGGGGGTGATGTTTTAGGGTTTAGGGCAGTGCAGTGGTGTTCGGGCAGTGAAAGGGGTCGTGCTGGGGGTGGTGTTTCAGGGTTTAGGGCAGTGCAGTGGTGTCCGGGCAGTGTAGGGGGTCGTGCTGGGGGTGGTGTTTCAGGGTTTAGGGCAGTGCAGTGGTGTTCAGGCAGTGTAGGGGGTCGTGCAGGGGGTGGTGTTTCAGGGTTTAGGGCAGTGCAGTGGTGTTCGGGCAGTGTAGGGGGTCGTGCTGGGGGTGGTGTTTCAGGGTTTAGGGCAGGCAGTGGTGTTCGGGCAGTGTAGGGGGTCGTGCTGGGGTGGTGTTTCAGGGTTTAGGGCAGTGCAGTGGTGTTCGGGCAGTGTAGGGGGTCGTGCTGGGGCTGGTGTTTCAGGGTTTAGGGCAGTGCAGTGGTGTTCGGCCAGTGTAGGGGGTCGTGCTGGGGCTGGTGTTTCAGGGTTTAGGGCAGTGCAGTGGTGTTCGGGCAGTGTAGGGGTCGTGCTGGGGCTGGTGTTTCAGGGTTTAGGGCAGTGCAGTGGTGTTCGGGCAGTGTAGGGGGTCGTGCTGGGGCTGGTGTTTCAGGGTTTAGGGCAGTGCAGTGGTGTTCGGGCAGTGTAGGGGGTCGTGCTGGGGCTGGTGTTTCAGGGTTTAGGGCAGTGCAGTGGTGTTCGGGCAGTGTAGGGGGTCGTGCTGGGGCTGGTGTTTCAGGGTTTAGGGCAGTGCAGTGGTGTTCGGGCAGTGTAGGGGGTTGTGCTGGGGCTGGTGTTTCAGGGTTTAGGGCAGTGCAGTGGGGTTCGGGCAGTGTAGGGGGTCGTGCTGGGGCTGGTGTTTCAGGGTGTAGGGCAGTGCAATGTTGTTCGGGCAGTGTAGGGGGTCGTGCTGGGGGTAGTGTTTCAGGGTTTAGGGCAGTGCAGTGCGGTTCGGGCAGTGTAGGGGGTCGTGCTGGGGGTAGTGTTTCAGGGTTTAGGGCACTGCAGTGGTGTTCGGGCAGTGTAGGGGGATCGTGCTGGGGGTGGTGTTTCAGGGTTTAGGGCAGATGCAGTGGTGTTTGGGCAGTGTAGGGGGTCGTGCTGAGGTGGTGTTTCAGGGTTTAGGGCAGTGCAGTGGTGTTCGGGCAGTGTAGGGGGTCATGCAGGGGGTGGTGTTTCAGGGTTTAGGGCAGTGCAGTGGTGTTCGGGCAGTGTAGGGGGTCGTGCTAGGGGTGGTGTTTCAGGGTTTAGGGCAGTGCAGTGGTGTTCGGGCAGTGTAGGGGGTCGTACTAGGGGGTGGTGTTTCAGGGTTTAGGCCAGTGCAGTGGTGTTCGGGCAGTGTAGGGGTCTTGCAGGGGTGGTGTTTCAGGGTTTAGGGCAGTGGTGTTCGGGCAGTGTAGGGGGTCTTGCTGGGGGTGGTGTTTCAGGGTTTAGGGCAGTGCAGTGGTGTTCGGGCAGTGTAGGGGGTCTTGCTGGGGCTGGTGTTTCAGGGCTTAGGGCAGTGCAGTGGTGTTCGGGCAGTGTAGGGGGTCGTGCTGGGGGTGGTGTTTCAGGGTTTAGGACAGTGCAGTGGTGTTCGGGCAGTGTAGGGGGTCATGCTGGGGCTGGTGTTTCAGGGTTTAGGGCAGTGCAGTGGTGTTCGGGCAGTGTAGGGGGTCGTGCTGGGGCTGGTGTTTCAGGGTTTAGGGCAGTGCAGTGGTGTTCGGGCAGTGTAGGGGGTCGTGCTGGGGCTGGTGTTTCAGGGTTTAGGGCAGTGCAGTGGTGTTCGGGCAGTGTAGGGGGTCGTGCTGGGGCTGGTGTTTCAGGGTTTAGGGCAGTGCAGTGGTGTTCGGGCAGTGTAGGGGGTCGTGCTGGGGCAGGTGTTTCAGGGTTTAGGGCAGTGCAGTGGTGTTCGGGCAGTGTAGGGGTCTTGCTGGGGGTGGTGTTTCAGGGTTTAGGGCAGTGCAGTGGTGTTCGGGCAGTGTAGGGGTCTTGCTGGGGCTGGTGTTTCAGGGTTTAGGGCAGTGCAGTGGTGTTTGGGCAGTGTAGGGGGTCTTGCTGGGGGTAGTGTTTCAGGGTTTAGGGCAGTGCAGTGGTGTTCGGGCAGTGTAGGGGGTCGTGCTGGGGGTGGTGTTTCAGGGTTTAGGGCAGTGCAGTGGTGTTCGGGCAGTGTAGGGGGTCGTGCTGGGGGTGGTGTTTCAGGGTTTAGGGCAGTGCAGTGGTGTTCGGGCAGTGTAGGGGGTCTTGCTGGGGCTGGTGTTTCAGGGTTTAGGGCAGTGCAGTGGTGTTCGGGCAGTGTAGGGGGTCGTGCTGGGGCTGGTGTTTCAGGGTTTAGGGCAGTGCAGTGGTGTTCGGGCAGTGTAGGGGGTCGTGCTGGGGCTGGTGTTTCAGGGTTTAGGGCAGTGCAGTGGTGTTCGGGCAGTGTAGGGGGTCGTGCTGGGGCTGGTGTTTCAGGGTTTAGGGCAGTGCAGTGGTGTTCGGGCAGTGTAGGGGGTCGTGCTGGGGGTGGAGTTTCAGGGTTTAGGGCAGTGCAGTGGTGTTCGGGCAGTGTAGGGGGTCGTGCTGGGGGTGGTGTTTCAGGGTTTAGGGCAGTGCAGTGGTGTTCGGGCAGTGTAGGGGGTCGTGCTGGGGGTGGTGTTTCAGGGTTTAGGGCAGTGCAGTGGTGTTCGGGCAGTGTAGGGGGCTGTGCTGGGGTGGTGTTTCAGTGTTTAGGGCAGTGCAGTGGTGTTCGGGCAGTGTAGGGGTCGTGCTGGGGGTAGTGCTTTCAGGGTTTAGGGCAGTGCAGTGGTGTTCGGGCAGTGTAGGGGGTCGTGCTGGGGTAGTGTTTCAGGGTTTAGGGCAGTGCAGTGGTGTTCGGGCAGTGTAGGGGGTCGTGCTGGGGCTGGTGTTTCAGGGTTTAGGGCAGTGCAGTGGTGTTCGGGCAGTGTAGGGGGTCGTGCTGGGGCTGGTGTTTCAGGGTTTAGGGCAGTGCAGTGGTGTTCGGGCAGTGTAGGGGGTCGTGCTGGGGCTGGTGTTTCAGGGTTTAGGGCAGTGCAGTGCTGTTCGGGCAGTGTAGGGGGTCGTGCTGGGGGTGGTGTTTCAGGGTTTAGGGCAGTGCAGTGCTGTTCGGGCAGTGTAGGGGGTCGTGCTGGGGGTGGTGTTTCAGGGTTTAGGGCAGTGCAGTGGTGTTCGGGCAGTGTAGGGGGTCGTGCTGGGGTGGTGTTTCAGGGTTTAGGGCAGTGCAGTGGTGTTCGGGCAGTGTAGGGGGTCGTGCTGGGGCTGGTGTTTCAGGGTTTAGGGCAGTGCAGTGGTGTTCGGGCAGTGTAGGGGGTCGTGCTGGGGCTGGTGTTTCAGGGTTTAGGGCAGTGCAGTGGTGTTCGGGCAGTGTAGGGGGTCGTGCTGGGGCTGGTGTTTCAGGGTTTAGGGCAGTGCAGTGGTGTTCGGGCAGTGTAGGGGGTCGTGCTGGGGCTGGTGTTTCAGGGTTTAGGGCAGTGCAGTGGTGTTCGGGCAGTGTAGGGGGTCGTGCTGGGGGTGGTGTTTCAGGGTTTAGGGCAGTGCAGTGGTGTTCGGGCAGTGTAGGGGGTCATGCTGGGGGTGTTGTTTCAGGGTTTAGGGCAGTGCAGTGGTGTTCGGGCAGTGTAGGGGGTCGTACTGGGGGTGGTGTTTCAGGGTTTAGGGCAGTGCAGTGGTGTTCGGGCAGTGTAGGGGGCTGTGCTGGGGGTGGTGTTTCAGTGTTTAGGGCAGTGCAGTGGTGTTCGGGCAGTGTAGGGGGTCGTGCTGGGGGTAGTGCTTTCAGGGTTTAGGGCAGTGCAGTGGTGTTCGGGCAGTGTGGGGGGTCGTGCTGGGGTAGTGTTTTAGGGTTTAAGTGCAGTGGTGTTCGGGCAGTGTAGGGGGTCGTGCTGGGGCTGGTGTTTCAGGGTTTAGGGCAGTGCAGTGGTGTTCGGGCAGTGTAGGGGGTCGTGCTGGGGCTGGTGTTTCAGGGTTTAGGGCAGTGCAGTGGTATTCGGGCAGTGTAGGGGGTCGTGCTGGGGCTGGTGTTTCAGGGTTTAGGGCAGTGCAGTGGTGTTTGGGCAGTGTAGGGGGTCGTGCTGGGGCTGGTGTTTCAGTGTTTAGGGCAGTGCAGTGGTGTTCGGGCAGTGTAGGGGTCATGCTGGGGGTGATGTTTCAGGGTTTAGGGCAGTGCAGTGGTGTTCGGGCAGTGTAGGAGGTCTTGCTGGGGGTAGTGTTTCAGGGTTTAGGGCAGTGCAGTGGTGTTCGGGCAGTGTAGGGGGTCGTGCTGGGGGTGGTGTTTCAGGGTTTAGGGCAGTGCAGTGGTGTTCGGGCAGTGTAGGGGGCCGTGCTGGGGCTGGAGTTTCAGGGTTTAGGGCAGTGCAGTGGTGTTCGGGCAGTGTAGGGGGTCTTGCTGGGGCTGGTGTTTCAGGGTTTAGGGCAGTGCAGTGGTGTTCGGGCAGTGTAGGGGGTCTTGCCGGGGCTGGTGTTTCAGGGTTTAGGGCAGTGCAGTGGTGTTCGGGCAGTGTAGGGGGTCGTGCTGGGGGTGGTGTTTCAGGGTTTAGGGCAGTGCAGTGGTGTTCGGGCAGTGTAGGGGGCCGTGCTGGGGGTGGAGTTTCAGGGTTTAGGGCAGTGCAGTGGTGTTCGGGCAGTGTAGGGGGTCGTGCTGGGGGTGGTGTTTCAGGGTTTAGGGCAGTGCAGTGGTGTTCGGGCAGTGTAGGGGTCGTACTGCGGGTGGTGTTTCAGGGTTTAGGGCAGTGCAGTGGTGTTCGGGCAGTGTAGGGGGCTGTGCTGGGGGTGGTGTTTTAGTGTTTAGGGCAGTGCAGTGGTGTTCGGGCAGTGTAGGGGGTCGTGCTGGGGGTAGTGCTTTAGGGTTTAGGGCAGTGCAGTGGTGTTCGGGCAGTGTGGGGGGTCGTGCTGGGGTAGTGTTTTAGGGTTTAGGGCAGTGCAGTGGTGTTCGGGCAGTGTAGGGGGTCGTGCTGGGGCTGGTGTTTCAGGGTTTAGGGCAGTGTAGTGGTGTTCGGGCAGTGTAGGGGGTCGTGCTGGGGCTGGTGTTTCAGGGTTTAGGGCAGTGCAGTGGTGTTCGGGCAGTGTAGGGGGTCGTGCTGGGGCTGGTGTTTCAGGGTTTAGGGCAGTGCAGTGCTGTTCGGGCAGTGTAGGGGGTCGTGCTGGGGGTAGTGTTTCATGGTTTTGGGCAGTGCAGTGCTGTTCGGGCAGTGTAGGGGGACGTGCTGGGGGTAGTGTTTCAGGGTTTTGGGAAGTGCAGTGGTGTTCGGGCAGTGTAGGGGGACGTGCTGGGGGTGGTGTTTCAGGGTTTAGGGCAGTGCAGTGGTGTTCGGGCAGTGTAGGGGGTCGTGCTGGGGCTGGTGTTTCAGGGTTTAGGGCAGTGCAGTGGTGTTCGGGCAGTGTAGGGGGTCGTGCTGGGGCTGGTGTTTCAGGATTTAGGGCAGTGCAGTGGTGTTCGGGCAGTGTAGGGGGTCGTGCTGGGGCTGGTGTTTCAGGGTTTAGGGCAGTGCAGTGGTGTTCGGGCAGTGTAGGGGGTCGTGCTGGGGGTGGTGTTTCAGGGTTTAGGGCAGTGCAGTGGTGTTCGGGCAGTGTAGGGGGTCGTGCTGGGGCTGGTGTTTCAGGGTTTAGGGCAGTGCAGTGGTGTTCGGGCAGTGTAGGGGTCTGTGCTGGGGGTGGTGTTTCAGGGTTTAGGGCAGTGCAGTGGTGTTCGGGCAGTGTAGGGGGGTCGTGCTGGGGGTGGTGCTTTAGGGTTTAGGGCAGTGCAGTGGTGTTTGGGCAGTGTGGGGGGTCGTGCTGGGGCTAGTGTTTTAGGGTTTAGGGCAGTGCAGTGGTGTTCGGGCAGTGTAGGGGGTCGTGCTGGGGCTGGTGTTTCAGGGTTTAGGGCAGTGCAGTGGTGTTCGGGCAGTGTAGGGGGTCGTGCTGGGGCTGGTGTTTCAGGGTTTAGGGCAGTGCAGTGGTATTCGGGCAGTGTAGGGGGTCGTGCTGGGGCTGGTGTTTCAGGGTTTAGGGCAGTGCAGTGGTGTTCGTGCAGTGTAGGGGGTCGTGCTGGGGCTGGTGTTTTAGGGTTTAGGGCAGTGCAGTGGTGTTCGGGCAGTGTAGGGGGTCATGCTGGGGCTGGTGTTTCAGGGTTTAGGGCAGTGCAGTGGTGTTCGGGCAGTGTAGGGGGTCGTGCTGGGGATGGTGTTTCAGGGTTTAGGGCAGTGCAGTGGTGTTCGGGCAGTGTAGGGGGTTGTGCTGGGGCTGGTGTTTCAGGGTTTAGGGCAGTGCAGTGGGGTTCGGGCAGTGTAGGGGGTCGTGCTGGGGCTGGTGTTTCAGGGTGTAGGGCAGTGCAATGGTGTTCGGGCAGTGTAGGGGGTCGTGATGGGGGTAGTGTTTCAGGGTTTGGGCAGTGCAGTGCTGTTCGGGCAGTGTAGGGGGTCGTGCTGGGGGTAGTGTTTCAGGGTTTAGGGAAGTGCAGTGGTGTTCGGGCAGTGTAGGGGGATGTGCTGGGGGTGGTGTTTCAGGGTTTAGGGCAGATGCAGTCGTGTTTGGGCAGTGTAGGGGGTCGTGCTGAGGTAGTGTTTCAGGGTTTAGGGCAGTGCAGTGGTGTTCGGGCAGTGTAGGGGGTCGTGCAGGGGTGGTGTTTCAGGGTTTAGGGCAGTGCAGTGGTGTTCGGGCAGTGTAGGGGGTCGTATAGGGGGTGGTGTTTCAGGGTTTAGGGCAGTGCAGTGGTGTTCGGGCAGTGTAGGGGGTCGTATAGGGGGTGGTGTTTCAGGGTTTAGGCCAGTGCAGTGGTGTTCGGGCAGTGTAGGGGGTCTTGCAGGGGTGGTGTTTCAGGGTTTAGGAGTGCAGTGGTGTTCGGGCAGTGTAGGGGGTCTTGCTGGGGGTGGTGTTTCAGGGTTTAGGGCAGTGCAGTGGTGTTCGGGCAGTGTAGGGGGTCTTGCTGGGGCTGGTGTTTCAGGGCTTAGGGCAGTGCAGTGGTGTTCGGGCAGTGTAGGGGGTCGTGCTAGGGGTGGTGTTTCAGGGTTTAGGACAGTGCAGTGGTGTTCGGGCAGTGTAGGGGGTCATGCTGGGGCTGGTGTTTCAGGGTTTAGGGCAGTGCAGTGGTGTTTGGGCAGTGTAGGGGGTCGTGCTGCGGCTGGTGTTTCAGGGTTTAGGGCAGTGCAGTGGTGTTCAGGCAGTGTAGGGGGTCGTGCTGGGGCTGGTGTTTCAGGGTTTAGGGCAGTGCAGTGGTGTTCGGGCAGTGTAGGGGGTCGTGCTGGGGCTGGTGTTTCAGGGTTTAGGGCAGTGCAGTGGTGTTCGGGCAGTGTAGGGGGTCGTGCTGGTGCTGGTGTTTCAGGGTTTAGGGCAGTGCAGTGGTGTTCGGGCAGTGTAGGGGGTCTTGCTGGGGTGGTGTTTCAGGGTTTAGGGCAGGGCAGTGGTGTTCGGGCAGTGTAGGGGGTCTTGCTGGGGGTGGTGTTTCAGGGTTTAGGGCAGTGCAGTGGTGTTTGGGCAGTGTAGGGGGTCTTGCTGGGGGTAGTGTTTCAGGGTTTAGGGCAGTGCAGTGGTGTTCGGGCAGTGTAGGGGGTCGTCCTGGGGGTGGTGTTTCAGGGTTTAGGGCAGTGCAGTGGTGTTCGGGCAGTGTAGGGGGTCGTGCAGGGGTGGTGTTTCAGGACTTAGGGCAGTGCAGTGGTGTTCGGGCAGTGTAGGGGGTCTTGCTGGGGGTGGTGTTTCAGGGTTTGAGTGCAGTGGTGTTCAGGCAGTGTAGGGGGTCTTGCTGGGGGTGATGTTTCAGGGTTTAGGGCAGTGCAGTGGTGTTCGGGCAGTGTAGGGGGTCTTGCCGGGGGTAGTGTTTCAGGGTTTAGGGCAGTGCAGTGGTGTTCGGGCAGTGTAGGGGGTCGTGCTGGGGGTGGTGTTTCAGGGTTTATGGCAGTGCAGTGGTGTTCGGGCAGTGTAGGGGGCCGTGCTGGGGGTGGAGTTTCAGGGTTTAGGGCAGTGCAGTGGTGTTAGGGCAGTGTAGGGGGTCGTGCTGGGGGTGGTGTTTCAGGGTTTAGGGCAGTGCAGTGGTGTTCGGGCAGTGTAGGGGGTCGTACTGGGGGTGGTGTTTCAGGGTTTAGGGCAGTGCAGTGGTGTTCGGGCAGTGTAGGGTGTAGGAGAGTAGGATCTGCTTCACAGGGGTACCCCACTTTTTGCTGATACTTCACTGGTTTCGACATTAGTCTGGCTGGGGCCCTGCTATTCAGAACCCCAGCCTAGCTGTTTCCTCTTTAAAAGGGTCTCCATGTGCCTTAGGCACATCACTGATTAAGGATCTGGAGTGCCCTTGTAAGTCCCTAGTATATGGTATACTATGTACCAAGGGCATAGGTACCTCAGAGGCCTGCCAGGGGCTGCAGCATGTATTATGCCACCCCTGGTGAGGCCATCCAAACTGACACCACAGGTCTGCTACTGCAGCCTGGGTAAGGTGGTGCATGCACCCCTTGCTGTGGTATAGGTTACCTATATCACTAAAAGCATACACACATATAAACCTATAAGTCACTCCTAAGGCAGGCCTTATCAATCCTAAAGGCAGAGTGCATGGTTCCTATGTGAGAGGGTGCCCCTGCATGAGCAGGGCCCCTCTGCAGCGTTCGGAGACCATCTCTGATGCTGTTTGTAGTGCAGCCTGACCATATACTCTTAAACGCATTATATCCTCGCGGTAAAATGCTAACTATGGAATGGCTGCACCTAAACATGTCGTGTTTGGTGTCAAACATCTTGGAATACTACCCCCCGCCAATCCTGGCGGCGGGGGTAGCATTCCACCCTTCTAGAGGAAAGGCATGTTAACTCTGACGAGTCCAGTAACTTCTTTCCAGAGCCCTGGCATCACAAAATGGATGCTGCTGCCACAGACACGAGTCTGGCCTCCTGCTGCTGGACGAAACTCCGGCAGGGGAGGCCTGGACAATAGGTTTCCTGTCCCAGGGAGGTGTGACCACCTCCCCAGACAGGACAATGTGTATTGGGGCTGGGCGGGAGCACTTTCGGGTGCTTTGAAAGCAATACGTAACT